>JBBGZY010000429.1:7627500-9102500 GCA_037952925.1 Lithobates clamitans
AGACCAAAATTGAAGTTTTTGGCCTAAAACCAAAACACTATGTGTGGCGGAAAAATAACAATGCACAACACCCTGATCACACCATCCCCACCGGGAAACATGGTGGTGGCAGTACTATGTTCTGGGGATGCTTTTCGTCTGCAGGGACAGAGAAGCTGGTCAGAGTTGATGGGAAGATGGATGGAGCCAAATACAGGGCAATCTTAGAAGAAAACCTGTTAGAGTCTGCAAAAGACTTGAGACTGGGCCAGAGGTTCACCTTCCAGCAGGACAATGACCCTAAATATACAGTCAGAGCTACAATGGAATGGTTTAGATCAAAGCATATTCATGTGTTAGAATGGCCCAGACGAAGTCTAGATCTAGATCCAATTGAGAATGTGTGGCAAGACTTTTGCTGTGAAATTGCTGTTCACAGATGCTCTTTATCAAAGCTATTTTGTAAAGAATGGGCAAAAATTTCACTCTCTAGATGTGCAAAGCTGGTAGAGACATCCCCAAAAAGACTTGCAGCTGTAATTGCAGCGAAAGGTGATTCTACAAAGTATTGACTCAGAGGGGCTTAATACAAATACACGCCACACTTTTCAGATATTTATATGTAAAAAATGTTGAAAACCATTTATCATTTTCTTTCCACTTCACAATTATGTGCCACTTTGTGTTAGTCTAACACATAAAATCCCAATAAAATACATTCACGTTTTTGGTTGTAACATGACACAATGTGGAAAATTTCAAGGGGTATGAATACTTTCTTAACCACTTGCCGACCAGCCGCCGCAGATATACTGCGGCAGAATGGCATGGCTGGGCGAAACGACATTATGTAACGTCGCTTCGCGCTGTGGCCACTAGGGGCATGCGCACCCCTGGCTCACCTCCCGAGCCGATGCGAGTGCCCGGTGTTGGAGCTAACAAACAATCCGCCAAATCACCCCACTGCCAGACTTCATACATCACTTCCAGAGACAATGAAAAGTCTTTTGCGAGTTTTGTTATTGTTGTTTTATTGGGGGTACAACTTGGATAGGGATTAGGAATATGAGATGCCCATAGGATAAGTCTTTGCCATCATATTTAAGGATTTTAGTACACTATGAATAAAGTTAGAGCCAGAAGATTTAATGTGCATATAGAGTTTAGTATTAATCTCCTCCTGCACCGAGTGACATTGACCACGTCCCCTTATGACGTCATAGTCCCAGCATGCCCAGGGACTGTGATGTTATAAGGGGGCAGGGTCACCGCCTATATAAGTCATCGCGCACCGCTCACACACCATTACAGCGGGAGAGAGTGTCATGTCAACATCAGAAGAAGAGAAGAGGGAAGAAGACGACGCAGAAGTCCCAGGCACCGCTAGCAAAAGAGCGGCAGAAGATAGCAGAGGAGCCGGCAGAAGAACCGGACACCGGAAGAAGAGGTCGAACACCAGGAGAAGAGGCCGGAGAGCGGGAGAAGAACTGGACACAGGGAGAAGAGGTCGGAGAGAGCGGCGAAGTCAGAAGAGGACCACCAAAGTCGGAAGAAGATCCCCGAAGTCGGAAGAAGACCCCCGGAGCTGTCTAATAAATTACTTTAAAAACCTGTCTAGTGTGTTTTTTTTATTGACACTTTTTCCCTAGATGAATGGGTAGGGGTACGATGTACCCCACACTCATTCACATAGGGTGGGGGGCCAGAATCTGGGGGCCCCCTTATTAAAGGGGGCTCCTGGATTCCGATAAGCCCCCCGCCCACAGACCCCGACAACCAACAGCCAGGGTTGTCGGGAAGAGGCCCTTCTCCTATATCAACATAGGGACAATGTTGTCAGAGTTATGGTATATAGAAAATCCGCCCCCTCCTATATCCCAAACGCTGCGCTAATGGAAATAAAGACTAAATCTGAGCTGCTGCTTAAAATAAATAAACCATAAGTGCAAAAAATTTGATTCACCAAAATCTAGCCCCAACCAATAATGAATTCAAATAGCAGCGCTAAATAAACTAAATTTGCTGAATATAAATAAAATAAAGTAAACTAGTGATGAAATTATATATAATCACTCCTTCCTACTCCTGTGCATCAAAATAATGTGATCTATATCCACAAATATAGTGTGCATAACCAATTAAGTGAATAACATAACTGTGCACAAAAAATGTGTATAAGGAGTTAAAAAATATATAAACCAGTGTAAAATAAGTCCACAAATGTGTGATAAATCAATGTCCAAAAATATTGATCCGTGCCGTGATGCAGTGTAGATCTTCACTTTAAACACTCTTCCACCGCACCTCTGTGACTGTGAATCCACTCCCCTTAGGTTAATAAACTCACCAGCTCCTTTCGCCCACACTCTCGTGTTAGGCTACAAAGCTTTGTCCCACACAGAAGGGGGAAATAAATGGCCTCCAATGGTTCACCTTTACATGTCCAGAGTGTAATAATAAGGTGCTCTCTCCACATGAAAAAAAGAAAGTGATCCAATAGTGCAGTAACGTAATGATATTTATTATACTAACACACTCCTCCACCATTAAACTCACATCTTTAAAATTCACTTCAAGCAAAAAAAGCACAGCACAGCAAGCTGTCACAGCATTAACTCAGTAAAACCAGCGTATGGTGGTCACGGCGGACCCAGGTACTGTGCTCTCTGATACCAGTCTCACCCGATCCCTGGTGTTCCTAGGACCCGCTTCCCCACTTCCTCGTATGGCGCTCTCCGTCACAGCGTCCTACGTAATCGATTGCCGTATAGCCACACCCCGTCATGTTTCGTCACGAGGACTTAATCATGGGATTGGCTATACGGCACGGCAATCATCCCTTTATACCCTCCGCTCCTAATCCGAGCGGACATGACCTTACTGCGCCTGCGCGCTCCCTGTGTCCCCGCTCGCACCATACATCAATATTACAATGTAATCGAGCGTGTGAGACTCCGTTACCATAGCGTTATTATATATATCGGAACATTTATTCAAATAACACTAATCTGTCATATAATAAGGATTTCTCCTCCACATACATTAAAAAACTGGCTTTTTCTCCCTTATACGAATTAAAACTACTTTAAAACTGAGAGATATCACTCTCTTAAACAAGTGGTTAGATATAAATGATATGGTTAGATATAAATGATTACGTAAAAATTATTTTCTGCTGCCATATCGTAGGGTGAATCTGCATCATTAACCCAATAAATAATACTACATCAAAGCTGCAAAAAAATATTATATTTTTTACAATCCGAGAGGGGAACAATAATTCTCTACTTCTCAATAGCAAACATTAATGCTTATATAAATAAACCATGTATCCTCCTCACTTACCAAAATTCATTATAAGTTTTTAAATGAACATTTAACTCAATACTTAGGGGTTATAAATAACGGCGTGTCACCTAAAGTACCATACACAATCAAATCTACATCCTGATCTCTTCATCTTCTCCTGCTCATATACATTTATTATAAAGTGGGACTCACTTAATCATAGACAAAAGAAGAAGAAAAAGAGGGAAAGGGACAGAGAGGGGGGGAAGGGGGGGAGGGGGGGAGGGAGGGAGACAAGGGGGGGGAGGGAAGGAGGAGGAAAGGGGAGGGAAAGGAGAGGAACTAATATAGAAGTTAGGTATAATAATTATTGATGAAGCAGTTAAGATCCAAATCTATGTTTAAGCCTCTCGGAAAAAGACATTTTAACAGGAAAGTCCATCGAGTCTCTCGTTGGGATGAATCCCTCACCCGATTTGAGCCCCTCCAGGTCGGATATACTATATCAATCCCACAAAACTGGAGAAGACTGGGGTCCTGATCATGTTTTTCTTTAAAATGGAGGGACACACTGTGATGTTTAAATCCATTTCTAATATTAGATATATGTTCAGAAATTCGAGGATTGGTCAGGGCTCACACACAAGCTGCCTGCCACTCCAGTTCCAGGCCCAGCCCTTCTTCCAGAATCTTCTCCCTAGAAGCAGGGGAGGCGCCTCAGAACTGAAGTGCAGGTGGTCACACCCACTGCTACTCTGACCACTCCCAGCCCACAGATCAAAACAGACAGGCCTAGCTGAATATCAAGTAAACACTGAATATATAGTCTATGCTAAATTCATATATATACTAGACTGACTATATATATATATATATATATATATATATATATATATACATATATCTCAAATACACTGCCACTAACTGAATAATTGTCCGCTTAATCTAACTCAAGCTATCTCTCTGTCCACGCCAACAACACTACACACGGATTGTATTATGAGGCGTTCCGCGGCCTCAAATTTTCCGCGAACGCCCCATATGTTCGGTTCATTTTAGAACAAATGAACACCCGATGTTCGAGTCGAACTTATGTTCGACTCGAACTGTGGGCTCATCCCTATGTATATATATCATTTATTTTTATTTTTTTTAATAATATTTAATACAAAAAAAATTCAGCATTATAGGTTAGCTTTAGAGACACCACTGTGGTGCCTTAGACAAATTCAGTTGACACATTATTCTTGAAATATTCGTCTCTGCAAATATTATGCTTTTTACAACACTCTTGGTTACAGAAAATTGTACAGCTTATGAAAAGGAGCATAGAGCTGCACCTGCTGGCAGTGTAAAAAAATGCATAATTTTCAGCTGCAATTTTATAGTTAGCAAACTAAGAAATAACACGTTTATATTTTAGTTTATAATAAAGAAAGTAAATTACATATTTTCTTTAATTCTGCCTAGCAGCACTAGGGTCGTCGGTTCGAACCCCAACCACAACACTACCTGCACAGAGTTTGCGTGTTCTCCCTGTGCCTGCGTGGGTTTCCTCCGGGTACTCTGGTTGCTGGTAGGTTATTTAGTTGCTGTTTAAATTGGCCCTAGTATGTGTATGTATGAATTTGAGTGAGGGACCTTAGATTGTAAGCTCCTTGAGGGCAGGGACTGATGTGAATGTACAATATACAGGTGATACTCGAAAAATTAGAATATCGTGCAAAAGTTCATTTATTTCACTAATGCAACGTAAAAGGTAAAATTAATATATGAGGTAGACTCATAACATGCAAAGCAAGATAGTTCAAGTCGTGATTTGTCATAATTGTGATGATTATGGCTTACAGCTCATGAAAACCCCAAATCCACAATCTCGGAAAATTAGAATATTACATGCAATCAATAAAACAAGGATTGTGCATAGAACAATATCAGACCTCTGAAAAGTATAAGCATGCATATGTACTCAGTACTTGGTTTGGACCCCTCTTGCAGCAATTACTGCCTCAATGCGGCAAGGCATGGAAGCTTTCAGCCTGTGGCACTGCGGAGGTGTTATGGAAGACCAGGATGCTTCAATAGCAGCCTTCAGCTCTTCTGCATTGTTCGGTCTCATGTCTCTCATCTTTCTCTTGGCAATGCCCCATAGATTCTCTATGAGGTTCAGGTCAGGCGAGTTTGCTGGCCAATCAAGCACAGTGATTCCACGGTCATTGAACCAGGTTTTGGTGCTTTTGGCAGTATGGGCAGGAAAATGAAGTCAGCATCCCCATAGAGCTTATCTGCAGAAGGAAGCATGAAGTGCTCCAAAATCTCCTGGTGGATGGCTGCGTTGACCCTAGACTTAATGAGGCACAGTGGACCAATACCAGCAGATGACATGGCTCCCCATGTGGAAACTTCACACTGGACTTCAAGCATCTTGCAGTGTGTGCCTCTCCATTCTTCCTGCATACTCTAGGTCCTTGGTTTCCAAATGAGATGCAAAATTTGCTCTCATCAGAAAAGAGGACTTTGGACCACTGAGCAACAGACGAGGTCTGTTATTCTTTAGCCCAGGTAAGACGCTTCTGACGTTTGTTGTTCAGGAGTGGCTTGACAAGAGGAATACGACATTTAAAGCCCATGTCCAGGATCCGTCTGTGTGTGGTGGCTCTTGATGCACTGACTCCAGCCTCAGTCCACTGTGCATTTTGAATAGCCTTTTCCTGACAATCCTCTTCAGGCTGCGGCCATCCCTGCTGCTTGTGCACCTTTTTCTTCCACACTTTTCCCTTCCACATAACTTTCTATTAATGTGCTTTGATACAGCACTTTGGGAACATCCAACTTCTTTTGTAATTACCTTTTGAGGCTTTCCCTCCTTGTGGAGGGTGTCAATGATGGTTTTCTGTACAACTGTCACAGGTCATCAGTCTTTCCCATGATTGTGATTCCTACTGAACCAGACTGAGAGACCATTTAAAGGCTCAGGAACCCTATGCAGGTGTTAGGGCTTAATTAGCTGATTAAAGTGGGACACTTTGACCCTAGAATATTGCACCTTTTCACAATATTCTAATTTTCTGAGATTGTGGATTTGAGATTTTCATGAGCTGTAAGCCATAATCATCACAATTATGAAAAATCACGGCTTGAACTATCTTGCTTTGCATGCAATGAGTCCATCACATACCGTATATTAGTTTCACCTTTTAAGTTGCATTAGTGAAATAAATGAACTTTTGCACGATAGTCTAATTTTTCGAGTATCACCTGTATATGTGAAGCGATGCGTAAATTGACGGCGCTATAAAAGTACCTGTAAGAAAAAAAATAAATAAACTACCTGCCTACCACCACAAGTCTAAACATGGCAAAGTGATGCATGTTTTTTTTCTGCAGTGCTGTTTATCAATGCCACTGCAAAACAAAGCATTGTCGACCCATTAAGTGCACCCATTAATGCCTGTGAACCAAGCTTTCCTTGGATGGTTTGAGTCAAAAACAGTGTGTACAGAGCCGATTCTAGTGGTTCTGTACCTTGGGATCACTGGATTGTATGGTGCTTTACCGACTGGTCCATAGAAAGACTAATCACAGTGATTACAGTGTAGTGTTTACAGTCGTATGCCCTCCCCTTCTTCTTACAGTGGAGGAAGGGTGGAAAAAGGAGCTAATGAATGAATGAGTCATCCTGGTACCTTTAAACTCCTGTATCTCCTTTCGTATGGTTAGGGAGTTTCATAAGTCATTCATATCACAGCAAAGATCAGCTGCAGATTCAGTACCCTTTCACCATCCTATACATCGGATCTCCATACTGTCTCTTCAGTGACCTGTATATTAAGCCTCCCTGCATCTTACCAAACACAACTACACAGTAACCCCTTCATTTTCCTACCTTTACCATATGTGGCCTGTACTCCTTACCTCCTCCTCTGTGTATGACCTGTATGTGCTATATCTAGTGCGCCATTACCAATTAACCAGGTCAGTACCAGCATGTTTCTTGATTTACAAAAACTCTGGCAAAAAATTAGAACAACTTGGGGTCCACTTTAAAAAAAAAAAAAAAGTCATTTTGTTGGTGCCCGTACTGTCATGTCATTTTTATTTTAAAAGAAAGCAAGTAAAAGTTTTTTTTTTTTTTTTTTATATTAATTCAATATCAATATCAATTAAAAAAAGCTACATTTGTCTCAAAATTTTTTTTAAAATTAATGTGGGTAATTGTCAGTACAACTACGGCAGCAACCTAAAAAATGGCCAGGTAGTATTAGAGGCTGGTACTAAGGTAGTTAAGGTTATAAACAAAAACTAATATATTATCATATTAGAACCATCCTCCAAAAGGCATATTTCAAAAGTTTTTTTTTCTTTCATATAAACATGGAAAAAAAACCTCCATTACATTCTTACGGTAACCAATCTTCATCTGAGAGCAGCAATGTCTGAAACAGGTTTCACTATCATTTGAAGTTCACACACCTTTGTAAGTTCAATGGTCTTCAACAATGGTTGTAAAAACACAGACTCCTGTGTTTGCCTTCCAGTTGCTTCCACTGACAAACACCTGGCTGTATTTTTCCTCAGCGTGAACTTGTCGTACAATGACTACTTCTCACATTACTCTAGGGAGTTGATTCCCGGTTCTTACTATTTTGTTGTGACGATGATGCATACATCCACCAGGTGGGACACAAATAGCTGCTTTGTTTGTGAACAGGAGATTTCACCTTAATGATGAAACATGGTGAAACGATTGTATTTACAGATATCCAATATAAAATGCCTAAGAATATACATAACATTTCCTTGTGCAATTAGATTAAAACTACTTCCCAGTCCAAAAATGTAATTGGTGGATAGGAAAGGCTTCTTGTCCCTGAGAGGGAAGGAAAAATAGTCTATGCAATCTATTCCATCATGTTGCACGGACCTCCTGCTAGTTGCTAATTGTCATTAGAAGATAGCTGGTGCTTTCAACATTACCATAATGAGCAGATGTAGCTGCGTGGGGGAATTTAGGGGAAATTTGTTTTCATTTAAAAAATTGATTTATTTCAAATTAATTTAAACACTGGAAGGTTTGCAGGGATCCTCTTCCAAAGAGATAGGTCGATATTAGCACTTAAATTGTTTGTAAGGCTTCGCGTTTTATTCTTTTTAAAATAACAAACATGTCATACTTACCTCCACTGTGCAGCTCATTTTGCATAGAGTGGCCAAGATCCTCCTCTTCTGGGGTCCCTCGGCGGCTCTGGCGGCTCCTCCCCACATCAAATAACCCCCTAGGAGAAGCGCTCTCCCGGGGGGTTACCTTGCTGGCACGCTCCCGAGTCCAGCATTTTCATCCATAGACACGAATGCTAGACTCGGCCCCGCCCCCCAGAGCCCGCATCATTGGATTTGATTGACAGCAGAGGGAGCCAATGGCTGTGCTGCTATCAATGTATCCAATCAAGACCCGGGACCCCGTGCAGAGAGGGCGTGTGTGTCTCCACCGAGGGAATTAAAGGATCAGGTAAGTAAAACGGGGGGGGCTGGGGGGGGGGGGCACTGCTAGAAGTTTTTACACCTCAATGCATAGGATGCATTAAGGTGAAAAAACACAAGGGTTTACAACCCCTTTAAAACATATGCTGAAACACTGTAATACATTGGCTAGTTCCACTGGAAAACCTATCCTGACTAAAGGCCCGTACACACGACAGGAAAATCGGAAGTAAAATTTCATCCGACAAATGGTCTGCCAATTTTCGGAACATTAGCATGGTGCTTTTGACAACCGCACGAAAGGGTGAACCGCTCCAGGTGGTGTACTAAAGAAAACGCCCTCCTCAAAGTGGAAATCAGGTGCAGGCTCAGCACGAGTAATATTGAAGAAATAGATTCTGGACAGCCGCACTCTAATAAAAGCCTTTATTGTAATGAATAGTCAATGTTCATGTGACAACAGAAGCAGGACAAACTCTGACGCGTTTCATAACATCATTGTTGCTTAGTCATAGCTAAATGACCACATATTGTTTGACAAATATATACCAGATTCAAACATGTCACATGATGCATTAAATGATTTTAAATTGCAAACACATGTGGCCAAAAAAGGGGGGGGGGGGAAGAGATACATACGAGGCCCCTGAGAAAACATGGAAAAAACGGAAAACATGGAAATAGACCACAAAACAAGATGGTTAAACAAAAAAAGGAAAAAGGGATTACTATATATACATGTACATATGAAAGATACGCATATATAAGAAAATCCAATATCTTGAAATAGTCAAAAAAGTAAAAACATGATAATTAAGACATAGTAAACCATCACCATGTATAATACGGGGGGAAATGCATGAAAACATGAAATCGTAACAATAAAAACTAGATACATTTATGAACAAATGTACATGTGCAAACTGTTGCGAAGCAACCTTTAATAGTAAGACCGTGTTTATAAATAATGGCTAAAAATCTACCAAAACATGTTGGCACGTACCATGTTTATATGTAGGAACTTCGGTTCACGGGGTGCCACTAAAGAATAAGGACACAAATACAAATGCAAAGTAGGGGTGTGATGATGTCTAGTAAATAGTTAGAAAAACTTTATTAATTAGTGATGACTACATCAAAGAACAGCACTATTTAACCACATGAACATGCAAATAATATTTAGTAGAACCCCTGCAGATATTTAAATCTCGGGAAATCCGAAGACTAATCGGGATATCTAATCACCAGAAAAGCCAAACGAATAAAATATGGTGGAAAAGCGACAGAAAAACAGCAGGAAAAATATCAGAAACAAGCAAAACAGCAGGAAAGCAGCAAAAAAAAGAAAAAAAAAGACGCAGAAAAAAACGAAGAAAAAATGCTTTCAACAGCCGATTCGTTTTTTTCATCAGATAAAATCTGGATGTGCAGACTGTAAAATTTTTGTCGTACCTGAACTCAATGTCCATTTTTCGTTTAATTAGTACGGTTTTCGAACTAAAAAAATCGTAAGAGCAAAATTACACATGCTCAGAAACTAAAGAATACATACGAAGCTATTTAACACATGATGTCACTTCTGAACTTGTATTCTGTCATACGAGAATTTTCGTATGGTGAGTAACTTCTTCACTTTCGACATGAGACTAGCATGCAACAAAAAACGGATGAACGGTCGCCTGAAAATCTGATCACGTGTACGAGGCTTATCAGTCCTTGGAATCACTACTTTCTGACTCACTGCTCTGAAACAGGTATATTTATTTTAAGCCAGAAAAAAAAAAAACAGACCACTGATCTCCAAACTTGTTCTGGGTCAGTGTTAGCCAGACAATTCAAACTACTCCGCTTCCCAGACCACAGGGTGCAATAGGGTAGGGAGTGAGGATACCACTGGGCTTTGTACAGCATAGCCCAAAATGGTGATGCTAAACTCTGTTTAAAAAAATTGATTCAAGTAAATATTCTTAACTCAAAAAGTACCTTCTATTGCTCTTATCTTGCTGTAAACCTGCCTTTCTGTTAGAGGGTGGCCAGGTTTATTCTCCATGATTTAACTGCATGTAGAAACGTAGCCACCCTCACTTGCTCACTGCTCGTGGACTGGGGGCTATGGACATGTGCATACAGCCATATCCTTGAATTAATTTGCACAGGTGCCTGCATACAACACCTGAGACTCCTGAATGCCGTATTTTATGTAGCATGCCCCAATATGCCTACGTACATACAGAATTTTTTAGTATAGGTGATCATTTTGAATATGGGAATTTACACCTACAGTTGACCAAAGTCATACTTGAAGCCCGACAGGGCTGGCTTCTCATATATCTTGGATACACTAAAAGAGAGATCTCCCTGCCACAGTTCCTGATTAGGGATGAGCGGAACACCCCCCGGTTGGGTTCGCACCAGAACCTGCGAACGGACCGAAAGTTTGCACGAACGTTAGAACCCCATTGACGTCTATGGGACTCGAACGTTCGAAATCAAAAGTGCTCATTTTAAAGGCTAATTTGCACGGTATTGTCCTAAAAAGGGTTTGGGGACCCGGGTCCGACCCCAGGGGACATGTATCAATGCAAAAAAAACTTTTAAAAACGGACGTTTTTCGGGAGAAGTGATTTTAATGATGCTTAAAGTAAAAAAAAAAGTGAAATATTCCTTTAAATATCGTACCTGGGGGGTGGCTATAGTATGCCTGTAAAGTGACGCGTGTTTCCCGTGTTTAGAACAGTCCCTGCACCAAAGGTCATTTTTAAAGGAAAAAATCTCATTTAAAACTGCTTGCGGGTTTAATGTAATGTCGGGTCATGGCAATATGGATGAAAATCAGTGAGACAAACGGCATAGGTACCCCCCAGTCCATTACCAGACCCTTTGGGTCTTGTATGGATATTAAGGGGAACCCTGCACCCAAATTAAAATAAGGAAAGGTGTGGGGCCACCAGGCCCTATATACTCTGAACAGCAGTATACAGGCGGTGCAAACAAGACAGGGACTGTAGGTTTGTTGTTAAGTAGAATCTCTTTGTAATTTTGAACGGGTACATTTTTAACGTGTTTAGCTCCAGCCAAAAAATCTTTTTTAAGCTTTTTGGAAAACATAGGGAAGGGTTATCACCCCTGTGACATTTGTTTTGATGTCTTTCCTCCTCTTCAGAAGATTTCACCTCACTTTTTGTCCCAATGAAAAATGTTTTTTGAAAATTTGGGTTTTTTTGTGGAACAAGGATTGGAAAGCATCAGTGGAAAGGAGAATTTGTTTCCCCATATTAACTCTTACAGGAGAGAATTTCCCTTTCTAGGGGTAGATTTCATCTCACTTCCTGTTGTCTCCTTCCGTTTGCAAGTAGGAGTCGTTTGTAAGTTAGATGTTTGAAAGTAGGGTCCTGCCCTATATACTCAGCAGAAATTTGGGCCTTAGGTGTTGCTGTGGCCACAACACTGTAAGCCCTCGCAGGGCCCTGCTGTGAAATATTAGATCAAGAATTGTAATTACATGCCCCTGTTGAACAGGAGCTGAAAAATTAGGCCTTAGGCACTGGTGCTGGTGCCACAACACTGCAACCCCTTACAGACACTCTAGTTGGAACGCAGGAACGAGCCCTGCTGCAAAGTATTGCATCAAAAATTGTAATTACACGCCCCTGTTAGACAGGAGCAGAAAAATTGGGCCTTGGGCACTGGTGCCACAACACTGCAACCCCTCACAGACACTCTAGTTGGAATGCAGGAACGAGCCCTGCTGCAAAGTATTGCATCAAAAATTGTAATTACACGCCCCTGTTAGACAGGGGCAGAAAAATTGGGCCTTAGGCACTGGTGCTGGTGCCACAACACTGCAACCCCTTACAGACACTCTAGTTGGAACGCAGGAACGAGCCCTGCTGCAAAGTATTGCATCAAAAATTGTAATTACACGCCCCTGTTAGACAGGAGCAGAAAAATTGGGCCTTGGGCACTGGTGCTGGTGCCACAACACTGCAACCCCTCACAGACACTCTAGTTGGAATGCAGGAACGAGCCCTGCTGCAAAGTATTGCATCAAAAATTGTAATTACACGCCCCTGTTAGACAGGAGCAGAAAAATTGGGCCTTGGGCACTGGTGCTGGTGCCACAACACTGCAACCCCTCACAGACACTCTAGTTGGAATGCAGGAACGAGCCCTGCTGCAAAGTATTACATCAAAAATTGTAATTACACGCCCCTGTTAAACAGGGGCTGAAAAATTGTGCCTTAGGCACTGGTGGTGGCGCCCAGAACCAAAAATGTTCTTACAAGCTATCAGCGTGATGATTGAGGAGGAAGAGGATAATTACTCAGGGATAGTCACTCAGCATCAGCATAGGCAGTCTTTGAAGGGATCTGAGATTTCAAAAAAAATTATTCGGTTACATCAGCATCAGGTGCTTGATAGCTGGTGGTGATCCAAGACTGATTCATTTTTATGAAGGTCAGTCGATCGACCGAGTCGGTGGACAGACGCACCCTGTGATCGGTTACCACGCCTCCAGCAGCACTGAATGTGCGTTCCGAAAGAACGCTGGATGCAGGACAGGCCAGTAGCTCAATTGCATACTGTGCAATCTCTGGCCAGTGATCCATCCTCAAGACCCAGTAACCCAGAGGATTTTCGATGGGAAAGGTGTCCAAGTCTGATCTTGCCCCTAGGTATTCCTACATCATACCTTGGGGCTGCGGACCAAAAAATTGTCTGAACGCATCGGTCAGACGGCCACCTTCTCCACTGCTCCTTCTTTGACTGACCGAAGCCTCAGCAACACGTTGTCCAGAAACAGGAGTTTGTAACCTCCCAGTCTCTGGGAACGCGTTGCACAGACCTTTCTGCAAGGCCTCCCAAAGATGTTTCATCCTCTGCTCCCTCTGCAATGGCAAGATAAGGTCCGCAACCTTACCCTTGTAACGTGGATCAAGGAGGGTTGCCAGCCAGTATTGGTCCTTCTCCTTGATACCACGAATACGAGGATCCTTACGCAGGCTTTTCAGGATCAGGGAGGCCATGCAGCGTAGGTTTGCTGAGGCATTCGGTCCGGAGTCCTCTGGGTCACTAAGGACGACATGGTCCGCAGCCACCTCCTCCCAGCCACGTACAAGTCCATGTGTTTCTTGGGACTGATCCCTTAAAGACTTCTGCTGATGCTGAGTGCCAGGCTCCACCTCCATACTGACACAATCTTCCTCCTCCTCCTCCTCCTCCTCCTCCTCTTCCTGTGTGATCGGCGGGCACGCAGGAACACTGTCTGGATAAAGGGGGCCTTGAGAGCTAAGGGAGTCCTCCTCTTCCTGCCTCTGTTCTGCCTCAAGTGCCCTGTCCATTATTCCACGCAGCGTGTGCTCCAACAAGTGGACAAGGGGGACAGTGTCACTGATGCATGCACTGTCACTGCTCACCATCCTCGTGGCCTCCTCAAATGGTGACAGGACAGTGCATGCATCCCTGATCATGGCCCACTGGCGTGGGGAAAAAAAAACAAGCTCCCCTGACCCTCTCCTGGTGCCATAGTCGCACAGGTACTCATTGATGGCCCTCTGCTGCGTGTGCAGCCGCTGCAGCATGGCCAACGTTGAGTTCCACCTGGTGGGCATGTCACAGATTAGGCGGTTCTTGGGCAGGTTAAACTCCTTTTGGAGGTCCGTCAGCCGAGCACTGGCATTATATGACCGGCGGAAATGCACACAGACTTTCCTGGCCTGCCTCAGGACATTCCTGTAAGCCCGGGTACCTGCCCAAGAACCGCTGCACCACCAAGTTAAGGACGTGAGCCAAACAGGGCACATGGGTCATTTGTCCCTGTCGGAGGGCAGAGAGGAGGTTGGTGCCATTGTCGCAAACCACCATTCCTGCCTTAAGTTGGCGTGGCGTCAACCACCTCTGAACCTGCCCCTGCAGAGCTGACAGAACCTCTGCCCCAGTGTGGCTCCTGTCCCCCAAGCACACCAGCTCAAGCACCGCATGGCATCTTTTGGCCTGCGTACTTGCGTAGCCCCTTGAACGACTACGGAGCACCGCTGGTTCCGAGGAAGAGGCCATGGAGGAAGAAGAAGAGGAGGGGGTGGAGGAGAGAGGTGTGTCACAATCATTAGCATTTTGGAGGCGTGGTGGCGGAACAACCTCCAACACTACTGCACCTTGTCCTGCATCCTTCCCAGCTGCCAGCAGAGTCACCCAATGCGCCGTGAAACTTAGGTAACATCCCTGTCCATGCCTGCTGGACCATGAGTCAGCGGTAATATGCACCTTACCGCTGACCGCCCTGTCCAGCGAGGCATGGACATTGCCTTCCACATGCCGGTAGAAAGCCGGAATCGCCTTCCGTGAGAAAAAGTGGCGCTTGGGTACCTGCTACTGAGGAACCGCACATTCCACAAACTCACGGAAGGGGGCAGAGTCTACCAACTGAAAAGGCAGCAGTTGAAGTGCCAGCAATTTTGCCAAGCTAGCATTCAACCGCTGGGCATGTGGATGGCTGGGAGCAAACTTCTTTCGGCGGTGCAGCAGCTGGGGCAGGGAAATTTGCCTGGTACAATCTGACGTCGGTGTACCAAAAGCAGATTGCCCACAAGTACTTGGCTGTGACACACCTAATTCTACACCTTCATTCCTCTCAGTGCAGGTCTCAGAGAGGACTGAAGGTCTAGTGGGGTTGGAAATCTCAGCTGATGAGGAGCAAGGAGAGGTCCTCTTTGTTCTTTGGTGTGGGTCTTTTAGATGCGCTTGCCAACAAACTGCATGGCAGGTCAACATATGTCTGGTCAAGCATGTGGTACCCAAGCGGGAGATGTTTTGACCACGTGAGATACGCTTGAGACATATGTTGCAAATAGCAGCGGTGCGATCTGATGCACTCGTCTCAAAAAAGGCCCACACCAAAGAACTTTTTGAATAACGCGCAGAGACTGCAGCGCCCTGCACATGTGATGCAGTCAATGTGCTGCCCTTAGGCTGGCCCCTGGAGGGCATCCTGCCTCGTTGGTGATGTGCCGCCTCCTCCTCCTCTCTCCTATCAGGCACCCACGTTGAGTCAGTGACCTCATCATCCCCTCCCTCCTCATCACTGGAGCAAACCCGGCAGTATGCTGCAGCAGGGGGAGCATGACTGCCAGATTGCTGTCCTTCTTGGGCACCCCCTCTGTCCGTGCTCATGTTACTGCCTTCATCGAGCTCAGTATCATCATCAGAGCCTTCCAAACGCTGGGCATCCTCCTGGAGCATGTACCCAACACTGTGGTCAAGCAGTTCGAGGGACTCCTCAGGAGGACATGGTGGAGCTAGGGAAGGAGTCACTGATGACATCGAGCCGAGGGAAGAGGCCGCTGCTTTGCCAGACAAAGCACCCTGGGCATGGGTGAGAGAGGATGAGGAGGATGAGGACGGCTTGGTCATCCACTCGACCAAGTCTTCCGCATGTTGCGGCTCAACACGGCCAGCTGCTGAAAAGAAGGCCAAGCGTGTCCCATGGCCACGTGCTGATGAGGATGCACCGTCTCCACGACCAGCACTAGACACAGAGCCTGCTTGCCCTCTCTTATTGGCTTGTGACTGTCTGCCTCTCCTTCTTGGCCTTCCAGACATACTAATGGCCTGTAGCTGCACTAAGCTGGGATATATATATATATATATATATATATATATATATATATACTGCAGCTAGCAAAATCAACTACCTGCCTGTAGTATGAGAACACCACCAACCTTCTACAGGTAGCTTTAGCTGAACACTGTGAGGTGGACGCACCCCACTAAATTGTAGGTTTAGCTGAACACAGTGAGCAGGACGCACTGCACTAACTGTAAATAGTCTAGCTGCCTGACCGTGGTACTAATAGGATCAAAAGAACACCAGTAATTTTCTTTAGGTAGCTGTAAATACTTTAACAAGACAAGCCTGCCTGTCAGTAGGAAGATAACAGGAACGGATCTAGCTGAACACTGTGAGCAGGACGCACTGCACTAAATGTAAATAGTCTAGCTGCCTGACCGTGGTACTAATAGGATCAAAAGAACACCAGTAATTTTCTTCAGGTAGCTTTATATACTGTAACAAGACAAGCCTGCCTGTCAGTAGGAAGATAACAGGAACGGATCTAGCTGAACACTGTGAGCAGGACGCACTGCACTAAATGTAAATAGTCTAGCTGCTTGACCGTGGTACTAATAGGATCAAAAGAACACCAGTAATTTTATTCAGGTAGCTTTATATACTGTAACAAGACAAGCCTGCCTGTCAGTAGGAAGATAACAGGAACGGATCTAGCTGAACACTGTGAGAAGGACGCACTGTACTAAATGTAAATAGTCTAGCTGCCTGACCGTGGTACTAATAGGATCAAAAGAACACCAGTAATTTTCTTCAGGTAGCTTTATATACTGTAACAAGACAAGCCTGCCTGTCAGTAGGAAGATAACAGGAACGGATCTAGCTGAACACTGTGAGAAGGACGCACTGTACTAAATGTAAATAGTCTAGCTGCCTGACCGTGGTACTAATAGGATCAAAAGAACACCAGTAATTTTCTTCAGGTAGCTTTATATACTGTAAAAAGACAAGCCTGCCTGTCAGTAGGAAGATAACAGGAACGGATCTAGCTGAACACTGTGAGAAGGACGCACTGTACTAAATGTAAATAGTCTAGCTGCCTGACCGTGGTACTAATAGGATCAAAAGAACACCAGTAATTTTCTTCAGGTAGCTTCATATACTGTAACAAGACAAGCCTGCCTGTCAGTAGGAAGATAACAGGAACGGATCTAGCTGAACACTGTGAGCAGGACGCACTGTACTAAATGTAAATAGTCTAGCTGCCTGACCGTGGTACTAATAGGATCAAAAGAACACCAGTAATTTTCTTCAGGTAGCTTTATATACTATAACAAGACAAGCCTGCCTGTCAGTAGGAAGATAACAGGAACGGATCTAGCTGAACACTGTGAGCAGGACGCACTGTACTAAATGTAAATAGTCTAGCTGCCTGACCGTGGTACTAATAGGATCAAAAGAACACCAGTAATTTTCTTCAGGTAGCTTTATATACTGTAACAAGACAAGCCTGCCTGTCAGTAGTATGGTAACAGGAACGGATCTAGCTGAACACTGTGAGCAGGACGCACTTTACTAAATGTAAATAGTCTAGCTGCCTGACCGTGGTACTAATAGGATCAAAAGAACACCAGTAATTTTCTTTAGGTAGCTGTTAATACTGTAACAAGACAAGCCTGCCTGTCAGTAGGAAGATAACAGGAACGGATCTAGCTCAACACTGTGAGCAGGACGCACTGCACTAAATGTAAATAGTATAGAAGATAACAGGAACGGATCTAGCTGAACACTGTGAGCAGGACGCACTTTACTAAATGTAAATAGTCTAGCTGCCTGACCGTGGTACTAATAGGATCAAAAGAACACCAGTAATTTTCTTCAGGTAGCTTCATATACTGTAACAAGACAAGCCTGCCTGTCAGTAGGAAGATAACAGGAACGAATCTAGCTGAACACTGTGAGCAGGACGCACTGTACTAAATGTAAATAGTCTAGCTGCCTGACCGTGGTACTAATAGGATCAAAAGAACACCAGTAATTTTCTTCAGGTAGCTTTATATACTGTAACAAGACAAGCCTGCCTGTCAGTAGGAAGATAACAGGAACGGATCTAGCTGAACACTGTGAGCAGGATGCACTGTACTAAATGTAAATAGTCTAGCTGCCTGACCGTGGTACTAATAGGATCAAAAGAACACCAGTAATTTTCTTCAGGTAGCTTTATATACTGTAACAAGACAAGCCTGCCTGTCAGTAGGAAGATAACAGGAACGGATCTAGCTGAACACTGTGAGCAGGACGCACTTTACTAAATGTAAATAGTCTAGCTGCCTGACCGTGGTACTAATAGGATCAAAAGAACACCAGTAATTTTCTTTAGGTAGCTGTTAATACTGTAACAAGACAAGCCTGCCTGTCAGTAGGAAGATAACAGGAACGGATCTAGCTGAACACTGTGAGCAGGACGCACTGCACTAAATGTTAATAGTCTAGAAGATAACAGGAACGGATCTAGCTGAACACTGTGAGCAGGACGCACTGCACTAAATGTAAATAGTCTAGAATTTAACAGGAACGGATCTAGCTGAACACTGTGAGCAGGACGCACTGCACTAAATGTAAATAGTCTAGAATTTAACAGGAACGGATCTAGCTGAACACTGTGAGCAGGACGCACTGCACTAAATGTAAATAGTCTAGAAGATAACAGGAACGGATCTAGCTGAACACTGTGAGCAGGACGCACTGCACTAAATGTTAATAGTCTAGAAGATAACAGGAACGGATCTAGCTGAACACTGTGAGCAGGACCCACTGCACTAAATGTAAATAGTCTAGAATTTAACAGGAACGGATCTAGCTGAACACTGTGAGCAGGACGCACTGCACTAAATGTAAATAGTCTAGAATTTACCAGGAACGGATCTAGCTGAACACTGTGAGCAGGACGCACTGCACTAAATGTAAATAGTCTAGAAGATAACAGGAACGGATCTAGCTGAACACTGTGAGCAGGACACACTGCACTAAATGTAAATAGTCTAGAATTTAACAGGAACGGATCTAGCTGAACACTGTGAGCAGGACGCACTGCACTAAATGTAAATAGTCTAGAAGATAACAGGAACGGATCTAGCTGAACACTGTGAGCAGGACGCACTGCACTAAATGTAAATAGTCTAGAAGATAACAGGAACAGATCTAGCTGAACACTGTGAGCAGGACGCACTGCACTAAATGTAAATAGTCTAGAATTTAACAGGAACGGATCTAGCTGAACACTGTGAGCAGGACGCACTGCACTAAATGTAAATAGTCTAGAAGATAACAGGAACGGATCTAGCTAAACTGAGTACAGTGTATATATATATGCAACACCTGGGATGCATATATATACACAATACACTGTAAGTGCAGCTAACTGACTGACTGTTCTGCCTAATCTATCTAACTCAAATCAAATGACACTGTCTCTCTGTCTATCTCTTTCAACGCCGGAACACACACTACACAGGGCTGCCGTGCAGGCGGCCTTATATAGTGTGGGGCGTGTACTAAATCCCCTGAGCCATAATTGGCCTGAGCCTCCTTGGCTTTGGCCAATTACGGCTCTCTGTTCAGGCGGCGCTGTGATTGGCCAAGCATGCAGGTCATAGTGCATGCTTGGCCAATCATCAGCAAGCAATGCACTGCGATGCCGCAGTGAATTATGGGCCGTGACGCGCCACACGAATTTGGCGCGAACGGTCCATATCGTTCGCAATTCGGCGAACGACCGAACAGCCGATGTTCGAGTCGAACATGGGTTCGACTCGAACACGAAGCTCATCCCTATTCCTGATACTACACTTTTCCACCTGGGAGTTTTGCATGTACCTGCCTTCCAGGAACATAAGTAGAGATATCTCCTCAACAAAGATTTTAGGGTATATAAGACAATATCACCATCATCTACCACAACCTAAAATATGAGTTTTCGGTAGGATGACTCTTTACATGGATAATTCACTATCCAGGGTTGCTAACACAGCATACATTTTTCTTTAAGGAAATTAACATAAATCATTAGACAAATCATTTTTAATGATTACATTGGCTTCTTTACATCCATAAAATAAGATCTACTTTGCTAGCTTTGGACAACAGCAAACACTTTTTAATGAGGGGAACTAGTGATCAGCCCTCATAAGTAAATTCACCTGGTGTTGGGGTCAGCTGTTCCTTCCACCTCATTCACAGACATGCACACTTGGGCTTTATTACAAAATTAAGCATCTTTGGAGTCAAATGTGATACTATGGTTACCTTAACACTGTAGAATACTGCGCAGCATACAGAAAACTACACAGTTTTTGTAGATGCTACCAAATCATGCAATATCTCTTCTGCAATTATATAAACCTACCTGACACCTCTAAACCTACCTTTAGAATGTACACAGAATGTACAAGTGAGGCTCAGTGTACATTCTGGCACAGATCCTGTGTGTCAGGATGAATGAACCCCAATAGAGCACAGCCCAGTACCCTGAAGAAGCAAGGTAGAAGATGCTGGCGAGGGGCGTTGCACCTAGGGTTGCCACCTGATCCCTTTAAACCTGAACATACATGAATTACACCGGTTCTGAGACTAATTTAATGCAGATAGGGCACCAAGTGAGTTGATTTAGAATTTGGGGGAACCCCCACACATTTTTTTTAAATTTTGGTTTGGGGTACCCCTGTGGGGGAATCCCATGCCATTTTTATCAATGAACTTTTATGTGTTTTGGCGGACCGACAACTCATTATGGCCGCGAAATGTCATTTTGCTGTCAGACTGTTCTAACCACGGCAAACTTGTGCCACTTTACAGGCATACTATAGACACCCCCCAGGTACAAAATTTAAAGGAATATTACACTTTTATTGTTTCACTTTAAGCATTATTAAAATCACTGCTCCCAAAAAAACGGCCTTTCTTAAAACTTTTTTTTGCATTGATACATGTCCAGGTCCCCAAACACTTTTTATGACAATAACTTGCATATTAACCTTTAAAATTAGCACTTTTGATTTCTCCCATAGACTTTTAAAGGGTGTTCCGCGGCTTTCAAATTCGCCGCGAACACACCAAATTGTTCACTATTTGGCGAACGGGTGAACAGCCAATGTTCGAGTCGAACTCATGTTTGACCCAAACATAAAGCCCATCCCTAGTTATAAGGAAACTTAATTTCTGGCAAGATCAAATGGTATTTAAAGTGATTGTAAAGTCTCTTTAAAAAAAAAATAAAATAACAAACATGTTATACTTACCTCTGTTATGGAAATGATTAAGAGCTCCAATCGAGCCCAAGGTTATCTGCTGCTGTCTCTAATTTGAAAAGTGTTGATATGCACGCATATAAAAGTAAACACTCTGAGACACGCTCAGCACCGTTACTGTTACACTTCTAATTTATTCAAGGCGGTGTTAATGTTTTATACACACAAATACGTCATTGCTACGTTAGTCTAATAGGTACATCTCATTGGTTAAGATAGTAAAGAAGATGGAGAATTTTCATAACAAGGTTTGGCTCTCTTTGGTTTTATCTTCAGTTCCGCGTTCTTCTGATGTGTGGGATGTAGGGGGTACCCGCCATCTTGAGAAAATATAGGAACAGAGCAAACCTGTATACTTATATAATGAGTAAGGAGAAAAATATGTATGCACATAAGAAAATAGACATTTTCAGATTACTATTATTATTATCTACATCACATTCCTTCACAATCCCCCCTAAAATGACTATTTTCTCTTTTCTGTCCCTAATACTAAAGGTCCCACTTTGGCCTGGCCCTTCTCCTCTGCAACTCTTTTAGGCTGTATATAGAATTGGGCAGCAACTGTTCACTTCCCTCCTCGATACAGCTGGAGAGGTGCAGTCAGGCGCTATCTATCCCTATAACCCTATAGGATTATGAGATTATGGACAGGGAGTGACTGTAGGGGAGTGAAGGGTTTGTCATCTTCCATCATAAGGAGGTCCTCTTCTTCTTGGTGGAGAAATGTAGGTGTGCTATTGTCTACAGCCTTGTTCATTAACTTTTTACAAAAGGTGGAATACAGCATACAATCAGGGCTAAAAGGACCAGGATTATTAATACCGTTACCCGTATCTGGGCGAGCACCTTCTGCCACCCACTCATCCAGCTAAAATATTGGTCCCATGGGTCTGTGATACCTGAGTTCTTCTTCAACTCCAGTGACAGATCTTCTAATTTCTTTATAGCTAGAGTAACCTTACCATTTGGGCCAATATTATCAGGAATGTATGTACAACAGGTTCCCGTTTTTTCCTATGTTTTTACAAAACACCTCCTTTCCCAGCTAGCACCATGTCTAAGGCCATCAGGTCCTGGAATGTCATGTAGGAAGTGGGGGCTAACTGGTCAGCAATTCGCTGGAGGGCATCTTTAGAGTAATTTACAAATCTCTGTTGGTTATATGTGTAGTGTCAGGTCCACTAGAGGCTGGGTGACAGATGTACACCGTTGGGATCAGGAGTGCACCGCAAGGTAGTGGACCCTAGCACTGACTGCTGCGGATTGTACCCTGGGAGGTTCAGGAAGCAGGTCTACTGGATCACTGACACAGATCCCACTGGGAGCTAGAGCATAGATTCCCCAGGGCGCGGAGTCTAAGAGCCAGCAGGTGTTCACCAGAGCCTCTAGTGGTGAGGATGGACTGCGCTGCAGTCTGGCTCCAGGTCGCGGTCCCCAGGGTCTCACAGCTCACGCTCACCGTAGACTACAGGAGAAGAGGAAGGAGGGAGCTGGCTGGAACATCAGGGTCACAGACATTCAGGGATGGTCGGGAACAGGCCAAAGTCGGTAACAGGAATCAGATGTAGGAAACACAGCAAGTACACACAGAGGCTAACACACAGTGGTTGATCAGCACTGCTGGCTTGCAGTGCACAGGTTAATATAGGGTTCCCTGATAGGGCCTGGGGTGGGGCCATGACATGTAGTTAATCCAATCTACATTCTTGCTGACAGTTGTTATGGGGATCAAAGACTCAAAACCAGCTTTTACCTGATCCCTGGCTTTAAACTCATCAGGGACCCCCCTTGTAACCCCTATGACATGTATGTATACATGAGGATCAAAGCTTCCGGAGAGAGCTGCTCGCTTCCTCCTCTGACTGCGTGCTGGGTCAGTGTATGTATCAGGGGTATCTTCGGTTAGGATATGGGGGGGGGCATAATGACCTTTGCAAGGGCACATTCACTGGTCCAGATTCCCTCTAGATCAAACTGAAAAAGGATATGCAGCACCCGAAAACACGCTCTCCTGCAGTGATAAGCGTGCATTCAGGTGTTCTTCCTGGCCAACTTGACTGACGTGGCTGTGGTCAGCAAAACTTGGAATGGACCATCATATCTTGGCTCAAGGATCTCCAGACAGTAGTTGGTGTGTTCCTGTATCTAATTCAGGATCTGGAACGGAAGAAAACACCTGGACATGCATTCAGGTTAATTCTCATGATAATGTGGTTACATAATTAGTCAACACATCAGACTGTAACTGTAACTGTTGTGGAAAGTAACAACCAAGTCTGGGAGCTGAACCAAACAAAATTTCATAAGGGGATAGGGCATGTTTCCCCTGGGGGTGTGTCTGACACTGAACAGGGCAATGGGCTAACTGTCTGGCCAACTCATGTTAGTCTCTTGGGCCATCTTTAACATCCTGTTTTTAGTGTCCCATTCATCCTTTCTACCTTCCCGCTACTTTGAGGGTGGTATGGGATGTGTAGTGTCAACTGAACCCCCAGTGCTGCCCAAATCTCTTTAGTAAGGGTTGCTGTTAAGGCTGGGCCCTGATCTCTCAATATCACCTCTGGGACCCCAAATCTACATACTATCTCACTCAGTAGTTTCTTAACTGTGGTCCTGGCAGTCGTGACCACTTCCACTAGGGCGTATTCGAATCTGCCACTTCTTGGCACTTGAGAATGATCAATTTGCATCCTCTGGAATGGGGTATAGGGCTTTTGCCAGGTGCTTCTTCTGTGCTTCTTCTGTGCTTCTTCTGTGCATCCTGGGTTGCATTTGGTGCAGATAATGCATGATCTGCAGAAGTTGTCGGTCAGTGGAGTAACTCTTGGTGCAACACTTGTTGATAAGAGAGTTCATAAAAGTCTTTGTCAAGTGGGCAGCTCCATGTGCCCATTGCACCACAGCTGGGTACATACTCCTGGGTAGACAAGGCTTCTTGTTGCACTCGAATAGTCCATTTCTGAGAGTTGCTCCTCTCCGTTTCCAGCTTTCCTTCTTATCCGCACTTGTTGTTTCCTGTAGTTCTTTTAGATAAACTCTGTCCTCTGGGAAAGTCTGTAAGGTAAGCACGGGGTGGTCTTCTTCTACCACCCTGCTGTCCATTTCCCGTGGACCACCAGCTGTCTGTTTGGCAGCTGAATTGGCTAGATACTTGCCTTAAGCTTCCTTTGAGTTCATTTTGTCGTGTGCTTTACTCAGAATAGTCACTTGGGTTGGGAGAAGCAAGGCATCAATCAAGTTTTCACAGGTGTTCCTGCAGCTTTCAGCATTGCCCAGAGTCCATATGAATGTTGGCTCTTTTTCCCTCTGCCCATTTACATGCTATAGTAAGTGCTTACAGCTCTGCCTCCTGTGTAGACATCACCGGTGGTAAGGCTTCAGCTTGTAGAACAGTGTTTTCAGTGGTGACCGCGTGTCCTGTGTGGTCATGGGGTGACAAGTCAAGACTCTACTCCTCCTCCTTTCCCCCCTCGAGAAGTGGAAGAAGGGTGGTAGGGTTCAGTGTTTGACAACTTAATAGAGTAATGCTGTCCAGTAGGAGGGAACACAGGAGTCTCAAGTGTCTGGTAGTGGACAAGTGTTTCGGCTGGATCTTGGTTGAATATGGCAACAACATCATGGGGAGCAAGCAGAACGAGGCAGTGTCCGAGGACCAAGTTCAAAGTTTTGTCAAGCAAGGCTTGTGTAGCAAATCCAGCTCGCAGACACAATAGGCCTCCTCTTGCTACCGCATCCAGCCGACAGGAATAATATCCTACGGGGCGTAGGCTGATGCCGTGTGATTGGGTGAGTACACCTGCAGCATGTCCCAGACATTCGGATACAAAGAGCTTGAGCGTTTTGTTGTAGTCTGGGAGCCCTAACGCCTGAGATGGCACACTTAAGGGCCTCAAACTTAGATATTTCTTCAGGAGACATCTGGAAGGGGTCTGATTGCAGAGCATCAGTAGGAAGGCTTCTGGAATCCATGCTCTGCACTAGGAAATTAGTCCAAGGAAAATGACAGGTGTTGAGCACCACTGCATTTTGGGCTTTATGGCTCTGTAGCCCTGGTTGGCAAGATAGCACAACAGGCTTTCTGAGGTGACTTCAACAGGGGGTAAGTCAGCCGCACAAAGGAGAAGGTCATCAACATGTTGGAAGAGAATCATTTCCGGGTGTTCCTCTTGTCATGTGTCAAGGATGATAGCCATAGCTTTTGCAAACTGGCTTGGAAAGTTCTGTGCCCCTTGTGGCACAACTGTTTAGGTATGTTGCCGTTTCTTTCCGTGGATGAATGCAAAAAGGTACCAGCAGGAGGGCTGAGGGTGGACACTGAAGAAAACGTTTGTAAGGTCCACCTCTGTGAGGTACTTTGCAGTCAAAGGCATCCACAGTAGGTACCTGGTTCTCTTTTTAGGATTCTCGTCTTGGGGTTATTGTGGTTTCCGGGCAATGAAGCGCCCTCTTTTAGCTTGACTGAAACTGGTGGCACCTTTAAGTTACCGTTGTCTTCCGGTCCTGTGGACCATAGGCACGCAGGGATTCTGTCAAGTACTTCCTGCAGTATTGAACTTGAAGTTTTTGCTTCATTAAGTGTCATCAGGAGAGGCAGAGAACACAAAGCAGATGAGTCTTCTAAAGATAGGGGAGTATGTAACTTCATCCCCCCTTCAGGCGTGTCCTGATTGAGGCCTGTAGTCTGGACAACACATCAGCTTCTAGTAGATTCAAGGGACATGTAGAGGACACCACAAATCTGGCAAGCAAATCAGGAAGTGGACTGGAGCGGGGCACCCCATCCATTCCTACACAGGAAACATCAATAGTGGAAAGGAAAGAATTATCAGGCAGGTCCACAGCCCTCAACACGCTTCTGGCTGCACCCGTGTCAATGAGAAAGGTGGTAGGTTTTTCGTCTAGGACATCATGGGGCTCTGCATTCTTTTCTGAAGTGACCCCGTTTCCCACAGTTGTAACAGGTGATCCTTTCCCTGGTATTGGGCAGTGGTGGTGGACGAGTGTAGGTGGGATCTTCGTCATGGGTTACCATGAGGGGCGTTGGTTTTTTACCTTTTTGATTTTCTATACCTCTGGCCACCAACAATAAATCAGACATTTTCATTGAACGGTATTCAGGGCGGGCCACCATCAGGCCTTTTCTGATATCCTCTCTGAGCCCTGAAACAAAAGCAGTTGATAACATGTGTGTGTGTGCCTTTATGAGTCTAGCATGATACTTCTTCACAGACTCCCCTTTATCTTGGGTAATATCTTGGATTGTGGTCTTCTGATCCGTCAACTTCTCCTTTGCCCAGTCATGGAGTTGTGCACAGAACTCCACGCCTGAGGCGTAGGAAGTGGCACTTGTCAGGCAGGCATCATTGAAGGCCATCTGCATGACTGGCCAAAAGACATATCCTGCTTTGATTTGGCATAGGCTGATCAAGTCTCTCCAGGCAGCTGAGTAAGTTTCTTGTATCTGCACTATCCTGTGGTAGAAGGGAATTGGCTGCTTCTCTGGGTCAGGCAGACTTGTCACTAAGGCCGCTGTTTGTGATAGAGTAAAAGCGACATACATCACTGGTGCCCCTTCTGGTAACCGAGACTGTTGTTGGGGCAGGGGCTGGCAAGGGGCACTGTTCTTTACGGTTGCCAGCATGTGTTTGAGATCCTCTCGGAACTGAGAGTCTGGAGCCGGATTGGGGGTTAAATCAGTGGGTGGCCTTGCTGCCTGCTGTCGGGCTTCCCACTCAGATGCTTCTTCATCATTAACATATCCGGCCTGGGAATGTGATGCTCCCGAATTGGGGAAGACAGGTGTGTGGTATGAACCATCTTGGTTTAAAACAGGGAGGGCTGGGTACAGGCTGTTTAAGCTTACTGGGTGTACCAAGATGGCCGCCGGCAGGAAGTGCACTGGACTGGGTAGAAAGTGAAGGCATGGGTGCACTAAGATGGCCGCCGGGCTGAGTTGTCACAGTGGGTTGTGCTTGGGTGGTGAGAAAGGAGTGGTTGTTAAACGGAGGGCAGTGCCGTCCCTCCCCTCCTTTGTTTCGAGTTCCAACATATCATCAGCTCTGTGATACACATACATAATACAATCGCCATCTTTCTTAACTTCCTTTATCCAATTTTCTTTATCACACAGGATTTTTCTCCCTGTTTCTTCAGCAACATAACTTTCGCCACTTCTTTCAACTTTGTTAACTATTTCAACATCTTCTTCTCTCCTTCTTTACAATATCACTTTCTTTTCTCTCTCTCAACCAAGGGGTTAATATTTTTTCTCAGCGTTCTTATCAGCAAATTCCTTGGGTGGGAGTACATAATGCTGCGCTCCTAGCTTCTACTGTTCTATCTCTTCGAGGGTCTGCCCAAACCCCCCTGTCACCGGGTAATGTACGTTTAATCTCAGTACAAGCACATCAGGGGTAGTAGGGAGCAACGGCTTGTGACCCAACAGATCCTTCGGGTAGCCTCCTTCTCTGACTTTCACCAGTCCCCAACTCCTCTCATGTATAGCAAACAATAAACCACAAATACACTCACGACAGGACATTACACCTGCCACTCTTCGAACTGCAAAATTCAGCAGGCTAAAATAACCACAAGGGCAGACCACCCTGCAAAAATAAACCCATTTATAGACGTTTGCTACAAGGGAAACAATCTCATGCCAGAGGCCGAAAGCTCATCTGGAGATGAGACTACCCATTCACACATGTAGCACCCTTAGACTGCTGAGTTTCGTAGCCCAAAGAATGGCAGACAGTGAACAAAAAATACAGTCAGCAGAAACCCATTGGCAAGTTCGTTAAAACAACCTCAGGCGAGGAATTACCTGCCTCTAAGACAGTCTCAGCATACCGACAGAATCCAGCCGTCAACCGAAAGATAATAAAGTCGTACAGTGGTAAGAATATAAATCAAACTTACCGGTACTGTTAGGGCTGCGCAAAGACCCCCTCTGTTATCTTTCAATTAACGCCCGAATGCTTGTCGCGGTACGGCTTCGACTGTAGCCTGAGGTCCCGGGTTTCGGCACCATCTGTTATGGAAATGATTAAGAGCTCCAATCGAGCCCAAGGTTATCTGCTGCTGTCTCTAATTTAAAAAGTGTTGATATGCATGCATATAAAAGTAAACACTCTGAGACACGCTCAGCACCATTACTGTTACACTTCTAATTTATTCAAGGCGGTGTTAATGTTTTATACACACAAATACTTCATTGCTACGTTAGTCTAATAGGTACATCTCATTGGTTAAGATAGTAAAGAAGATGGAGAATTTTCATAACGAGGTTTGGCTCTCTTTGGTTTTATCTTCAGTTTCGCGTTCTTCTGATGTGTGGGATCTAGGGGGTACCCGCCATCTTGAGAAAATATAGGAACAGAGCAAACCTGTATACTTATATAATGAGTAAGGAGAAAAATATGTATGCACATAAGAAAATAGACATTTTCAGATTACTATTATTATTATCTACATCACATTCCTTCACACCTCCTCTGTGGTTTTGCACAGAGCAGCCCGGATCCCCTGGTCCCTCTTTGCTGCTCCTGGCCCCTCCCTCCTATCAAGTGCCTCCAAAGTCAGCAGCTTCCTATGGGGGCACTGGAGCCAAGTCACAGCTCTGTGTGTCCATTCAGACACGGAGCCCCGCCCCGGCCCCTCTCTCATCTGATTGGCTGACTGACTTTGATTGACAGCCATGGGAGTCAGTGGCACTGCTGCTGTTTCTCAGCCAATCAGGAGGAGTGTCCCGGACAGCTTAGACATTCATGGACATTGCTGGAGAGAAATGGGGCTCAGGTAAGTAATTAGGGGGTGCTGGGGTGGCTGCTACACACAAAAGTTCTTTTTTATCTTAATGCATAGAATGCATTAAGACAAAAAACCTTCTGCCTTTACAACTCATTTAACCACTTCAGCCCCGGAAGGATTTACCTCCTTAATGACCAGGCCATTTTTTGCGATACGGCACTGCGTCGCTTTAACTGACAATTGCGCAGTCCTGCGACACTGTACCCAAACAAAATTGATGTCCTTTTATCCACAAATAAAGCTTTCTTTTGGTGGTATTTGATCACCTCTGAGGTTTTTATTTTTTGTGTTATAAACAAAAAAGTCTGACAATTTTGAAAAAAAAACAATATTTTTTAATCTCTGCTATAACACATATCCAAAAACAAAATCTAAAAAAACAAATGTATTCATCAGTTTAGGCCAATATATATTCTTCTACATATTTTTGGTAAACAAAAATGACGATAAGCGTATATATATTGATCGGTTTGCACAAAAGTTATAGAGTCTACAAAATAGGGGATAGATTTATGGATTTTTACTTTTTTTTATTGTTTTTATTGGTAATGGCAGCAATCTGTGATTTTTAGAGGGACTGCAACATTGCCGCGGACAAATCTGACCCCAATTGACGCTTTTTGGGGACCAGTGACATTATTACAGTGATCAGTGCTAAAAAAATGCACTGATGCACTATCTATCCCCTCTTTTACAATGAATAAATGACACTTGCAGGAAAGGGGTTATCACTAGGGGGCGATCAAAGGGTTAACTGTGTTCCCTGGGTGTGTTCTAACTGTTTGGGGGATGGGCTTACTGGGACAACACAGAGATCGCTGTTCCTGATCACTGGGAACAGCAGATCTCAGTATTGTCCCCTGTCAGAATGGGGATCCGCCTTGTTTACATATGCAGATCCCTGTTCTGTTTCTGTGTACCGCGATTGCGGATGGCATAGAGTCCGCTGGACCCGCGGGCATGCGTGCCCACAGTACCACATGCACGGACCAACGTACAGGTACGTCCGTTTGCGCAGCCAAGCCGCCCTGCTGCAGTATATATGCGGAAGGCGGTCGGCAAGTGGTTAAAGTACCCACTAAAAATCTGCGATATACAGTATAAAATGTTTGGTTTTCAGTTTAATTATCCTTTAGGAACACTTATATGTAAAATGTACATCATTACCTAGCTGATAAGGCTGAAAAAAAGACAGATATCCATCAAGTTTAATCTTTCACAAATTTGACCAATGCAGTCATTCTGTACATTTCTACCATGATATATAAAATATGATGAAAGAACTGTCAGCTAAAGCGGAAGTAAATCCATCAATTTATCAATTTCAAAAAAACTTTACATTCCGGGGACGTGTCGAGAATGATATCTGCCACATTGGTTGTGCTCTCAACTAAACTGTCAAACCATCACATGGCTGGTGTCAACTGATCACATGTGCAGCATCATGGAAGTTGAAGATTAAGCAGAGGCCAAGATGGCAGATATCCTGCATGAATACTGATTTCTCCAACTGTTGCTCATTTAAATTATTTTCATAGCCAACAAATAGTCAGTACACTAGGCTGTTAAACAACACAGTGTCCAGTTATCACAAACTGGTGAAATCTGCTGTAGGTCCTGACATTTACATGTGTATGACCAGCATTACCCCGGATGCCCTATCATATACTGGAAAAATATATTACATTTCAGAGTTACAATCTTCCGTGTATTGTTTTAATTAACTTTCTTATTTGATTGTTAATCTGAGGCATGTGTGAGCCAAAGGGACCTGGTATTAAATGTTCCAAAGTCTAATAAAATAAATAAAACTATATCTGTGACCTTTAATTAAGTGCACACCACACAGTGTTTTCTGATTTTCCTTTGGAAATTGCTATTGATTTTGGTTGGCCTCAAGCAGTTCTGACTTGTGCTTTAACAATGGCTATGTCTGAGTACACCGACTCCCTGCTTTCCCACCTGCGCTGCCTTTTAGATAAGCACGCGTATGTGGTTGTGTCTCATGTCCATTTCATAGTTGGGCTAATTAATTCTAGCTTTGACTACAACATATACCGTAGATTATAAGAGATATTCATGTGTATAATAAATAAGAACACGAGTTTTCATAATGTCATTCTGCAAGAAGTATCACCAGCTTATTTTAGTAATAACCGTAAATTTGTGATTGTGTTAGTCATAAAACATACAGAAAAAATGTAATGCTTTTGTTACATCACTTTTATGTCCATATTAAAGGGATACTATCTTGGTTATAGACACATGTTATTGAATTTTATTTGTAAGTTGTTGCATTAATGCTTTATATCATTCTTTAATTGTTTGTTTAAAATCTTTTTTTTTTCCAATACACACTTAATATAGGATGCACCCATGAGAATTCTGGAGATTCTCGTTATAGATTCTACCTTTTTAAGCCTCTCTTCAACATATATGTATTCAAAATTCATGGGATAAGAGGAAATAGCTCCTCTAATTCAGCTGTGTGTGTACTTTGAGATTCAGCTATTTAGCTAAACAGCCAGGACTGTTTTTAATGCAGGGCAAAAGGGGCAGCTGCCCTGGGCCCCATCATTGTTGTGGGGCCCAAAGCAGCTGCCTCATACTTGCCAACTATCCCAGTTTAGATTCCCTTATCCCTTGAAGTTTTAGTCCCATGCTGTGTCCCGATATCTCAGTGTAAAGTTCTGTTGCTACTGTCCAGCTCTGCCCTATTGCCATGTAAAGATCACTCACCTGCAGACCCTGTGTTTACATGTAAATACATTGCATTGATACATAAATAGTGGCAGCATTAATATGTAAATAGACGTTGACTGCAGCATTGATATGTAAATAGATACAGCATTCATATGTATATCATGTCCCCTGAGGTCATATCTACCATTACTTCTGCTGAATGCTGCCTGCTGGAGAGGTAAAGGAGCATGCATGCTTGAAAGTCCTGCCTACAACTATAGTCATTAAGCCTAACATCAGCCTGTTCTGCAAAGGTAAGCAAATTGGAGGTGGAACACTTCTTAAAAAGAACATGGTGCCACAGCACCCTGAAGTTTGGTGTATGTGAATACGCACATCTCAGCCAATGCATGAGGGTATCATTAACAATTAATGGCACTTCTCAGTATCTACTAAAGGGCAGCATATTTCTCTATTGACTTTGTCAATAAAGCGATTTTGCATGTATTCCCAACACACACAGATGTGAACGCAGGCTAAATGTCTCAGTTACATTGTTGGTCAGTGTAAATATTCTCATTACATTGGGGCTTGGTGTAGAATACTTTCATTCACACTAGTGGCCAGTATAAACGTCCCCCTTACATTAGTGGTCAGTGTAAATCCCTCTTTACATTGGTGGTTACTGTGAATGCTTCTATTACATTAGTGGTCAGTGTAAATCCACATTACATTGCTGGTTAGTGTGGAAACTCCTCTTTATATTGGTAATCATTAAAAAAATCCAAACTTGCATTTGTGGTCAGTTTTGAATCCTCTCTTACATTGGTGGTCCATGTAGAAGCCCCCTCTAAATTGGTGGTGAGTGTAAATCCCTCTTACATTGGTGGCCAGTGTAGAAATCCCCCTTTACTGGCTGTTGATGTAAAATCCCCCATTACATTGGTTGTCAGTGTAAATTCTTCATAATATTGGTGGTCAGTGTAAATCTCCCCTAACATTGGTGGTCGGTGTAGAAGTGTCACCTTACATTGGTGGTCAGTACAAATCTCCTTTACAATGGTTGTCAGTGTGAATTCTCCCTTACACGGAGGTCATTGTATATTCCACCTTACACTGGTGGTTGGTGTAAATGCTCTTATTACATTGGTGTCAGTGTAGAAATCCTTCTTTTCTATTGGTGCGTCTCGTAAAATCCCCTGTTACATGGTGGTCGGTGCAAATTCCCCCTCACATTGATGGTCAGTGTAAACCCCCCCTCACATTGGTGGTCATTGTAAATTCCCCATTACATTGGTAGAATCCCCCACTATATACTTGCCAAAGATTTCCAGCTTTGCTCTACATGAACCTTTAGCAACCAATCAGTAATGCCGTGAACTAACCCTTTCAACCAATCATTGAGAGGTAAGAATATGCAGTAACCTTTAGCAACCAATCAGTGAGCAGTAATGCTGCGCATTAACCTCTTGCAACTAATTAATGAGTGGTAAGGATATCCAGTAACCTCTAGCAATCAATCAGTGAGCAGTATTGATGTACAGTAATCTCTAGCAACCAATCAACAAGCAGAAGTCATGTGCTGTAACCTCTAGAAAATAAACAGTGAGCCATAATGTGTGCTGTAACCTCTAGCAGTCAGTCAGTGAGTGGTAATGATACACTGTAACCTCTGGCAACCAATCACAATCGCTGCCTTATCTGATTCAGTAAACTGATTTTGAGTCTAGCTGCTATTTATTGTATGTCTCAAAGCATGTGGAGAGTGAAATTGCATAAAAGAGGGGGCCCAAGAAAATGTTTGCCCAGGGTCCATTCAATATTAAACATGACCCTGTAAACAGCAAACTATTTTAACACAGCAGTTAAAGTTAGCCTAATAAACATGTGAATCTAGAGAACCACCTGCTGGTCTAAAATAGTATATATTAAATATGAAGTATATAGTGTACTTTTAAAATTTAAGAGAAACTACATCCTTCCCTTCCCAACATAGTTTATTTTTCTTTCCCCTCTTACTTTGTCCATTGGGTTGTTCTCAAAAAACATTCTCACACACCCAGTGAATCTATTGTTTTCATCTGCTCCAATACCACACTCTGGGACCTGCACAGCCATCTTCCTTACTGTGCAGTTCAGTGCAGATTGCCTCAAAGCCTCCTGGAATGCATGACTTGAGTATTCCAAGAGGCTCTAGACAGTGTGGTTGATGTCATTCTTGTCAAGTCGAGAAAGTAAGACCGGGGCTGGGTTCTTCAAAAAAAGGCCTTTGAGAATAAGAAAAAATATGTTCAAGAGGTTCTTCAGCAAGGTTTCCAAAAATTAAAAGTCAGCAGTTGTAAAAGTGGTATTCTGCTGACTTTTAATAAACAGACATTCACCTGTTCAGGGATCCAGCCCTTTCATCACCCAGGCCAGTTCTTTGTCGGTCTTCGGGTCCCAAGGGCGTCAGCATGTTAACTGTGATAAACTGGCTGTGACTCCTTGCAGCTTCTTAGGTGGCTTCCCACTGCGCATGCATGAGCCATGCCATGTCCTGTGAATGGTCCCACAGCCTCCTGGGACTTGTGATGTGTCCCAGAAGTTTGTGGGTGGAGGGTTGGGCGGGGGCCGAATTCTGATCAGATTGCCTAGTCAAAACTAGGTACCTGCTCTCCCCCAAATACATAATCCCAAAAGTTGAGGAAGGGGAGGAGGAGGAAGAGCGGAACTTTTTCTTTTAGGTGTGGAAGGAGGAAAATAGCCTATGCAGCCAAGGGACCCCAGTGGATATTAAAAATATGTGCAGCATTTAAAATGATCATTAATTGTATTGTTTTACCTGTAGGCCAGACTAATTTAGCCTGGCTAAAAAATTCCTAGTAAGCAAGCTACATGTCCTGACTTGTTGCTAGGGCATGAAAACTGTTGTATGCTCACTCCTAGCATTACAGGAGTAAAAACCAATGGTTTTTACGTTCTAGCAACAACGTAGGGATTCAGGCCCGGATTTACTCCCTTTGCCGCCCCAAGGCCGGGTCCTTCAATGCCGCCCCCCCCCCCCCCCCACACCCCACCATTCTCGTTCTTTATCGATGACTTCTACAATAGATCAATTAAAAACATATCTCCACACACAAGAACACTGAAAATAACTGGCTTTAATTGTACAGACTAAAAATATTTCAGGGTAAGCGCGTGAGGGGTAAGGATTTTTCGCGGGCAATTTTTCAAGGCAATGGCTGGTGTTAGTGCTTCAATCATCCCCAGCACCATGGTTGTTATGGTGTCAGGATGATTGGAAAGCATTATTTCTATCATTACATTGTAATGTAAAATGAAATAGTTCAACTCACCATAATGCAGAATCATTGGGAGCCCTGAGCGTGTCACTTGCCACCATCGCTTGTCACTTGACACTATGCCTGCTACCAGATGGGGATGTCAGTTGCCACGCTGCCACCACATGGGGATGTCACTTGCCACACTGCCTGGCTGCCACCAGATGGGGATGTTACTTGCCACACTGCCTGGCTACCACCAGATGGGAATGTCACTTGCCACGCTGCCACCAGATGGGGATGTCACTTGCCACGTTGCCACCAGATGGGAATGTCACTTGCCACGCTGCCACCAGATGGGGATGTCACTTGCCACGTTGCCACCAGATGGAGATGTCACTTGCCACACTGCCTGGCTGCCACCAGATGGGGATGTCACTTGCCACGCTGCCACCAGATAGAGATGTCACTTGCCACACTGCCTGGCTGCCACCAGATGGGGATGTCACTTGCCATGCTGCCACCAGATGGGGATGTCACTTGCCATGCTGCCACCAGATGGGGATGTCACTTGCCATGCTGCCACCAGATGGGGATGTCACTTGCCATGCTGCCACCAGATGGGGATGTCACTTGCCACGCTGCCACTAGATGGGGATGTCACTTACCATGCTGCCACCAGATGGAGACGTCACTTGCCACACTGCCACCAGATGGAGACGTCACTTGCCACGCTGCCACCAGATGGAGACGTCACTTGCCACGCTGCCACCAGATGGAGACGTCACTTGCCACGCTGCCACCAGATGGGGACGTCACTTGCCACGCTGCCACCAGATGGGGACGTCACTTGCCACGCTGCCACCAGATGGGGACGTCACTTGCCACGCTGCCACCAGATGGGGACGTCACTTGCCACGCTGCCACCAGATGGGGACGTCACTTGCCACGCTGCCACCAGATGGGGACGTCACTTGCCACGCTGCCACCAGATGGGGACGTCACTTGCCACGCTGCCACCAGATGGGGATGTCACTTGCCACGCTGCCACCAGATGGGGATGTCACTTGCCACGCTGCCACCAGATGGGGATGTCACTTGCCACGCTGCCACCAGATGGGGATGTCACTTGCCACGCTGCCACCAGATGGGGATGTCACTTGCCACGCTGCCACCAGATGTTGATGTCACTTGCCACTTTGCCACCAGATGGGGATGTCACTTGCCATGCTGCCACCAGATGTTGATGTCACTTGCCACGCTGCCTGTCTGCCACCAGATGAAGGAGGGCGGAACAGCGGTGCTGGCAATGAGAGATGTCATCTCTCTCCCCCCGCCGCCGCACCGCTGTCATTACTTTTTAATCTTTTTAAAAATGGCGCCGGGCGGCGCAATCACGCTACTGCGCATGCGCCGCCCGCCCGAACGCGTACGAGCTTTCCCGAGCCCGGCCGCTTCGGAACTGCGCATGCGCAGTAGTGGGTGGCTCGCGGCCATCTTATCTAAGGGCACCGGTGCCCTTAATCAACTTTAACAGGCAGCCTGAAAGGGGGGGGCGGCCGCGAAGTCGCCGCAGGAGCGGCGCCGCCCCTGCACCGCTGCCTCCCCGAGGCCTGGCCTCGGTGGCCTTATGGCAAATCCGGAGGGATTGCTAAGTAAAAGTCTTTTAGCCAGTTTTCTGAAAGGAACCAAATGGTCTACAGGTAAAACAATAAAATGAATGATCATTTTACAAAGCTACACAGACTTTTAATATCTACTGGGGCTCCCTTGAAAAGATGAACCTAGCTTTTCAGTCCTCTCTTGGCCCCATCTTGGTGCTAATTCCATTCATCCAGGCCAGGCCATTACATGCCAGAGCTTCGGGGGGGGGGGGGGGGGGAGTAGAGGCTCCAAAATTGATAGTTGAATGACAGGAAGGTTAACAGTAAATAGGCAAATCTTGAGCTGTCCAGGACCTGTGTACAGCCAGGGTCTAAGATCCAAGGGGGTCCACACAGGTACTGGGATTAATTTGAACACTCACTCCTGTAGTTGCAGGTTACACAATGTGCCTACATTTCAACACAGTTGTTAAATAACTGTATAGTTTATAGGTCAGGATCATTTTAACATGGTCATTAAATTCAAGTTCTACAGGTCAACAGCCTGGTCAATAGCAAGCAACAGTAATAAAAATTCACATTATTAAAATAAACGATCAAATAAAATCTGCATGTTTTCAAAGACCACTATCTTATAGGTAGAATTACTGCTGTGAGAAAATGAATTACAGATTAGGCCATTAAGTGAGTGAATTGTTCTAAGAAGTGACCATTAATAGCACCCCATCACAGACTTTCAGATTGATAGATACAGTAGATAGCAAGATAGATTGAAAGATAAAAAGATAGATAAACTGGACTTCACAAATTGTGGCACTCATTAAACAAGGATCAGAAACTGCTCAGCTGTCAGCTGGGGCTAAATTGCCAGTCAATCAGGGTCTCCTCTCTACTTCTCACTGGCAAGACCATAGATGTTAAATCCATTAAATTGTACCCAGATAGCAAGTAATTTTGCTGCAAGTTTGAAAATGACTTGCCAAGCTATTGCTAGATTTGCCAGGCTTCACAAGCTTGTTGCACAATTGCAGCAAGTCTGCATTGCATGACTTCAGATCAACTTTCTTTTCTGCAAGTTCTGGTTTAGTTAAGTTGTGTAAGTTATAGTTATCCCACCACAGGGGTCACTATGACTGCATTTCCTTCATTGCTCCCTGCTGTGTGTAAGGGGCAGCCATAGAATCACTTTGGGAATGGTGTGCAGAGAGGTGATTGGTAACCATGAGATCTGATATGGAGTTCAGGGAGGTAGAAATCAAGGAGTGAGTAACCCTAATATCCCATTGGTGTAGCACAATTTGGAATGTTTTATTTTTCCTTGTTTATATGCTGAGATGTAGCAGAAAATGTGTGTATTTAAAGAGAGATGGAAATAGAAACCTCAAAGAGGACTAAAAATCCCAGCAATACAGTAACAATGCATAATACCACCAGCTGTAGGGAGTGTATATAGACAGCCATGCATTGTATGTAGAGGGATGACTGCGCTGTACTGTGTTGTAAAGAGATCCATGTGCTGTACTGTATACAGGGAGATTAATTCATTGTGCTGCATACAGAGAGACCCATGAATTGTACTGTATACAGAGAGATCCCTTTCATGGGAAATAGTCACCATCTATACTGGTCTCACCACACTCTACAGAGGTCTCAGGTCACATGTCCTTTCTGGTCTAGGCATGCCTTATATTCCTGCAGGGCCATAGACAGGGGCGTTGCTAGGTCTGAAAAAGATCTAGGGCTAGAGCCCATAGCAGCGGTCACCAACCTTTTTGCAGTCCCGGGGGGGGGGGGGGGCGACGACGCCGGTGGTAACCAATTTTTTGCGGGCAATGGCTGGTTTTGGCGTTTTTAATCATCATGGCAGTATGGTTGATATGGTGTCAGGGTAATTGAAGCGCATTGTTTCCATTGTTAAATTGTAATATAAAATGAAGTGGTTCAACTCTCCATAATGCAGAATCAGTGGGAGCCCTGGGCATGTCACTTGCCACATCTCCTGCCACCAGATGCAGCGTGTCACTTGCCACCATCGCCTGTCACCAGATGCAGCGTGTCACTTGCCACCGTGACCTGTCACCAGATGCAGCATTTCACTTGCCAATGTCGCCTGTCACCAGGTGCAGCGTGTCACTTGCCACCGTCATCTCTCACCGGTTGCAGCATGTCACTTGCCACCGTCGCCTGTCACCAGATGCAGCTTGTTACTTGCTACCGTTGCCTATCACCAGATGCAGCGTGTCACTTGCAACCATCACCTATCACTAGATGCAGCATGTCACTTGCCACCGTCTCCTGTCACCAAATGTGGATTGTCACTTGCCACTGTCACCTGGCACCAGATGTGGATTGTCACTTGCCACGTCACCTGCCACCATTTGCAGATTGTCACTTGCCACATCACTTGCCAACTGATGTGAATTATCACTTGCCATGCCAGCCAGTGCCACCAAATGTGCATTGTTGCTGCATTGGTGGTAGGCTGGCAGCACTGGTCCGTTTAGTGAGAACAGGAGAGGCGTGATGCGGGGCGGGCAGTGAGAGATGATGTCATCTCGCTGTTCCCCGCCCCACCTCCGATATTGAAGCGGCCTGTGCTGTGAGGGCGGAAGATCGCTGATGTGTGGCGGGAAGTGAGAGATGATGTCATCTCTCTGCTCCCCGCCGCACCTTGCTCCCACATTGAAGATGCCTGGTGTTTCGTTAGATGCTGTGAGGGCGGAAGAGCGGTGATGTCATCTCTGCTCATCTGCCCGCTTGCTTCTCTCCTCTCATCCGCCTCTCTCATGCAGCCCGCCAGCCCGCCCTACCGCAGCCGCGGCCCACTGGTTAGGCAGGGACCCTGCAGCAAGAGACTCGGGCTGTGGGCCCCAGATTCAGGGCTATAGCCCCAATAGCCACCCCCTAGCGACGCCACTGGCCATAGATAATTTTTTTTCCCTGGGGGGGGTTCAGGTCTTTCAAACTCAAAGGCATCATTTAGGTCATGAGGATTTGCAATGCAGCACAACAAAAATGATCTCCATTCAACTGAATGCGGTTGTGGTGCAGTAGTGCAGGGTTTAAGGGTTTAAAATATGTGATGAGGAAGCAATCCTGCCAAATGCTCTTTGAAGAACAATCTGAACACTGATCCTCTTCAAAGTGCAAAACTAGTGGAAACTAGCCTTAAGTGTTTATGTAGCTGACATCCTTTATGTAGCTGAAAAGTACCTGGGGTCCTAGTAGATGATAGGCTCAGCAATGGCATGCAATGCCAAGCTGCTGCTAACAAAGCAAACAGAATATTGGCATGCATTAAAAAGGGGATTAACTCCAGGGATAAAGCAATAATTTTCCCACTCTACAAGACTTTGGTTCAGCCTCATCTGGAGTATGCTGTCCAGTTCTGGGCTCCAGTCCTCAGGAAGGATGTACTGGAAATGGAGCGCGTACAAAGAAGGCCAACAAAGCTAATAAAGGGTCTGGAGGATATTAGTTATGAAGAAAGGTTATGAGCACTGAACTTATTCTCTCTGGAGAAAAGACGCTTGAGAGGGGATATGAATTCAATTTGCAAATACCATACAAGTGACCCCACAATAGGGATAAAAAACTTTTGCGAAAGGGAGTTTAATAAACAAACAAAGATTTGGGGGGCACACCCTAAAAATGCATAAAGATGGTGCAGCCATAAGACCATACAGACAGAAAAAAAGATTACAGCGCACACATACAAAAATGACATTTAATTCCTGCAAGGCTATTTAAAAGCACCTGAGCATATTCAGAAAATATGGAGATTTAGTTACACCATAAGGCCATATAGAGCTAAGCCCACTACTACGTCAAAGTACCCCAATATCAGTGGGTCCTACGCTAGGGAGTTTAATAAGACACGTGGCCACTCAATAAAATTAGAAGAAAAGAGGTTTAACCATAAACTACGTAGAGGGTTCTTTACTGTAAGAGTGGCAAGGATGTGGAATTCCCTTCCACAGGCGGTGGTTTCAGCGGGGGGGCATTCAAAAAACTATTAGATAAGCACCAGAACGACCACAACATACAGGGATATACAATGTAATATAATGTAATACTGACATATAATCACACATAGGTTGGACTTGATGGAGTTGTGTCTTTTTTTAACCTCACCTCATTTTGTTCCTTTCACACTATATAGTATTTTAAAAAAGAATTATAATTGGTACTTACTGCATGTTTTCATTGTGTAACAATATGCAGCATGCAACCTGGTAAATATTTTATTTCAAATAAAAGAAACCGAGCCAACTTCACAAAGACCTGCTCAGATTGCACAGTAAGATTGCCTATTATCCAGTCACAAGCCCCTAAAATCAGGTGCAGTAGAAACTGACTGACATTTGGCCCATGTTTATAGATACTTGTCCGACAGAAACCGATCTCACCACCAGCTGAAAACAGCCAACTAGCATCCGATCCGTATTCTCAGCCAATGGCTGCAAGCACTGCCAGATGTGTTCTGGCGGGAGGGGGGGGGGGGTCCCTGTCAGAGCACAGTAGCTCAGCAGGGAGATCATGATGAAAATACAGCCGCAGTGACCCCTGTGGTGGGATAACTTACACAACATAACTGAACCAGAAATTGCAGAATATTATTATTTTTATTATTATTATTATTATACAGGATTTATATAGCTTATAGTTTTAAACCCTTTCTTTAATTATTTAATTAGTTTTTCCATCACCATCCTCCATTCCATTCCCTCTCTTTCTTGTCTTTCTTCTTAATGTTCCTACTTTTCTTCAACTTTTGAATGATCCAATTCTACATTATATCATAACATGTTAACCATGGAATAATATTTCAATACTATTCTTGTTGTTATGTACATATGCTAATCCTTTATTATGCATTGCGATTGGATTGAACTGTTTCAATGTGTTAATACAGTACTGATCTGTATATTCAAATAGATTTTTTCCCTTTTTGATATAACTGTTTTCACTCAGCACCTATCAATGTTTCCATAGTGATCGTATGGACGCCCTGGGCACCAATCCAGATTCTGTTTATATCAATCAGTCCTCACATTGGAGCCCTAGAGTATTCAGTCCCATGGTCCAGATGCATTTGAACCCCTGTATTTATCTGTACATTTTTTGTATTCACACTGCATGTTGACATATCCTGGCGCTGTCAGCAGCCTTGATGCTATGCATATGCAGTGTTTAATCCGGGATTCAATCCAGCTTGTCTTAAGGGCTTCCCCTACTTAAAATGGTGCTGGAAACTGTGACACTTCAGGCATCATACTTCACACGCCAAACACTTACTGTGGCACATGCGCAGTGTGGCTGTTGACGCAACTGACGTCACTACACATGCACCTCTGTGTCTACCATCGCACCTGGGCACGGGCTTTCTCGTCTTGCATCCACTTCCCGGCAGTGACGTCAGACGCTGCCGGGATTGGGAGTTCTATTTGAATGTGGCTATGGCCGCGATCCTCTGTCAAAGGCCATCACAGAGAGCTTGAGATAATACGTCTGCCAATAGCTCTCTGTATCTCTGATGTTCTTCCTACATTGGTAAGTTCTCTGCTTTACCTGCTTGATGTTTGAAAAGCAGCGTTATCTATTCATTTGCCTCTATTTTTGATCACAGGTTGTTCTTTTGTTTTAACATTACAGATTCTGCTTTTTGTCAGCGCACTATATTAATACAACAATCTCAAGTCCAGTTCAGGTATGCATGTATTTGACCATGCCTTAATCTGAATTGCCCTTGTTCTGTATCCAGCCCTGTATCGGTTTAATCTGGGAATCCAGCTGGTCACTATTTGGTTCCTATCTTAAATATTATTTTCTTATAAGGTAATAAATTGGTTTATTATTCACGCAACTTCATTCTTAGGCTCCCGGGGTTTTTTACAACCCCTGGTGGCCGAAGATTAAAGTGCAGATCCTAAACATATTTAATTCTTCCTTACCAGGGACATTGAAAATACTTTTCCTCCTGCGATCACTTCAAACAAGAAATTTAGATGATGGCGCTATCAATCTTTATGGGATGTATAATTTTTTCCATTACTCAATCAGGTTTATGCTTGCCTCTGTCTGGCAACACAGGTGAGGTTAATTTCCTCCCCGCTTGTTTATACTTGTGTATACATTTATGTCCCTTTTTATATGACCCCCTATATGTATTGAATATATTTGTACTGGCAATCCCAGCCAAATGTACTCATTTTATAGTAGACAACCTTGGTTGTCTATTCCAGTTAAACAAACTTAACATGAGAACTCATCCTTGTCTTTTGTTATTCCTAGCATAACATACTCCCTACCAGAAATTCCTGAAGAAGCTGTAATAGCGAAACATGTTGAGTGGTATCTGTTGTATGTATGCTACCAAATGGAATCTATAAGCCTGACACTGATGGTCTAATTTCCTCATGTTTTTTAATATTGTTTAATAAAATTGGTTAAATTTTAATTGATGCAAATGTGTCTCTACCTTGCTTCGCCTATCGAACACCATTAAAGTCCCAGGGCTTGTCACCCCTTTTTTTCCCCCTTTTCCATTATCTATGTCTATTGGGATGTGGTCCTGAACCCAGAGTGCCTTTGCCTGAGCGTTTTTCAGGGGATCACAAACAGTTCCGTACTTTCCAAAATACCTGTGAACTTTATTTTTCCTTGTTACCTCGAACTTTCTGATCTGAAGGCATTAAAGTGGGATTCATCATCACACTCTTACTAAATTTACCACTTTCCTGGGCTCATCGTCTCAAAGAACAACATGATCCGGCCCTGACAACCTCTGACGCCTTCTTCTTAGCCATGTCCCAGCTTTATGCTGATCCTTTCCTCCAGCAGACTGCAGAGTCCACGCTTGGCAAACTCCAACAAGGCTTAAGATCAGTTGAGGACTATGTAAATGACTTCCGTGTCTGGAGTATGGATACTCAGTGGAATAAAGCTGCTCTCCACCATCAATTTCGTCTTGGACTCTCTGACACATTGGAAGACAAACTTACTCCTGTGGGGATACCCACATCTCTGGAAGACCTGATCCATCTTGTCATTCAAATCGACCACCGACTACGTGAAAGGCAATCTGGAAAGGACAAATACCAAGCCACCTGCACCCCCAAGAACTATTGCTTCTCTTTCTGCAGTCACTACCAGAATACCAAGGGTGCCTCTTAAGAGTAAGGAGCACCATGAATCTCCCCATAGAAGCTTTCCAAGGCCACCCCTGTCCTCTTCTGAACGCCTTCGGCGACATGACAGACTTTGCTTTTACTGCGGAGTGGCAGGCCATTTCATTCAGACTTGTCCTGTAATGCCCCGTACATACGGTCGGATTTTCCGATGGAAAATGTGTGATAGGACCTTGTTGTCGGAAATTCCGACTGTGTGTAGGCTCCATCACACATTTTCCATCGGATTTTCCGACACACAAAGTTTGAGAGCAGGATATAAAATTTTCCGACAACAATTTTCCGATCGTGTGTACACAAATCCGACGGACAAAGTGCCACGCATGCTCAGAATAAATAAAGAGATGAAAGCTATTGGCCACTGCCCCGTTTATAGTCCCGACGTACGTGTTTTACGTCACCGCGTTCAGAACGATCGGATTTTCCGACAACTTTGTGTGACCGTGTGTATGCAAGACAAGTTTGAGCCAACATCCGTCGGAAAAAATCCTAGGATTTTGTTGTCGGAATGTCCGAACAAAGTCTGATCGTGTGTACAGGGCATTAGACCTTTCAAGCCCACTTCTACACTGCCTCACATGATGCATTTTCCTGGGAGAGATCTGCTACATCTTCCTCTTCCACTCCAGCTCCAGTTACCGGGAAGGACTGTTCTTGTAACCGCAATTATTGACTCTGGAGCCTGCAGTTGTTTTGTGGACTCAACCTTTGTTTCTCTGCACCAACTTCCCTTATGCACCAAGAGGCAGGGATTTACTGTGCATCTAGAGGACAGCTCTGGTCTCAAGTCAGGGCCAGTTACACAAGAGACCGTACCCATTCTCTGCCAGACTTCCTCGGGACATCAGGAACTTCTCCGTCTAGATGTCATAACATCCCCCATGTTTCCTATTATCCTGGGATTACCTTGGCTAAAGGCCCATAACCCTCATATTGACTGTCTTACTGGATATATCTCTATCTCTTCTCTTCCAATTATTGTAAAGGACATTGCTACCCGGAAAAGGTTGTTAACTCTGCTTCTCTCCTCAGCATCCACTCTGACCCTGAAACCATGAAGTTAGTACCCGTTGCATTTCACGGATTCCTGGATGTGTTTAACAAGAAGATCGCAGATACTCTTCCTCCCCACAGGACTTACGATTGTCCCATTGAACTTTTGCCAGGGGCTGAGATCCCGTTCGGCCAAATCTATCCTCTCTCGGAACCCGAACTGGAAGCCTTGCGCAAATATATTGATGAAAGCCTGGAAAAAGGTTTTATTCGGCCCTCTTCCTCTCCAGCAGGAGACAGTATCTTCTTTGTGGAGAAAAAGGATCACACCTTGAGACCCTGTATAGACTATCGTGATCTTAATAAAATAACTGTCAAGAACCGGTACCCACTTCCATTGATACCTGAGTTGTTCCAGAGGTTGCGGGGAGCACAAATATTTTCTAAACTAGATCTGAGAGGTGCTTACAATCTGGTTCGGATCAGGGAAGGAGATGAATTGAAGACAGCCTTTAGGACACGCTTTGGACATTTTGAATACTTAGTCATGCCCTTCAGTCTCTGCAATGCCCCAGCCACCTTCCAGCACCTGGTAAATGATGTTTTTCTGGACTTCCTTGATCTGTTTATCATTGTCTATCTCGATAATATTCTTATTTTCTCTGACACGATTGAAATACATCTCACCCACGTGATGAAGGTTTTGAGTAGACTTCGGGAACATCACCTCTATGCCAAGGCTGAGAAGTGCGACTTTGATAAACAGACAATACAGTTTCTGGGACTTGTCATCTCCACTGATGGTATTTCCATGGATCCCCAAAAGGTCGCCGCTGTCTTGGAATGGCCAGCCCCTATGGACAGAAAGGTGGTACAAAGGTTTGTGGGATTTGCTAATTTCTATAGAAAATGTATTAAGAACTTTTCTGGCATTATCTCTCCCATTACACTTTTAACCAAACAGCATGTTCCCTTCCTGTGGAGTCCAGAAGCACAAGCATCTTTTGATCAGTTAAAAGCCTTGTTCATCTCGGCCCCCATCCTGAAGCATCCTGACCCGTCCTTGGCCTATGTTCTATGGGTGGACGCCTCTGAAGACGCAGTAGGGGCCATTTTATCACAACGACAGGGCCCTAAATTATTACTCCATCCCGTGGCTTTCTTCTCCAAGAAATTGAATCCATCTGAAAGGAACTACGATGTAGGGGACCGGGAACTGTTAGCCATTAAAGCTGCCCTTGAGGAGTGGTGTTTCCTGTTGGAAGGCACTCTTCACCCTATATTTATCTTTACCGATCACAAGAACCTAGAGTACTTGAGAACAGCCAAAAGACTTAGACCTCGGCAGGCAAAATGGGCATTGTTCTTCTCCCGCTTCACTTTTCATATTACCTTTCGCCCGGGTTCAAAAAATGGTAGACCAGATGCGCTGTTGCGCATGTTCCATGATCCTGTCCGACCCTCGGAACCAGACACTATCTTACTGGCCAAGAATTTTCTCCTTCTCCAGTCTGACCTGATCACCCAAATAAGAGCTGATATGTTGGATCACCCCCCTTCTCAAGACTTATTTCTTCAGCTAAAGGACGGGCTCTATTACCATAACGAACAGCTCTTTGTCCCGGAGCAGTTTAGGGTTGCCGTCCTGAAATGTTGCCACGATAATTCCTTGGCAGGCCATTTTGGGATCCACAAGAGCACAGATCTAATTTCCCATTCTTTTTGGTGGCCAGACTTGATACGGGACACTAATAAATATATAAAATCCTGTGTAATTTGTCAACGCAGCAAGACTGATCGAGCCAAAACTTGGGGTCTACTGGAGTGTCTTCCTGTGCCTAAGAAACCATGGAGCATGAAATCCATGGAATTCATTGTAGAACTTCCTCCCTCTGAAAACTATACCACCATATTTGTCGTGGTCGATCATCTGACCAAGATGGCACACTTTGTACCCTTACAAGGAACCCCTTCTGCCGCGGAGACTGCCTCTATGTTCATCTGAGAAATTGTGAGACTACATGGTATCCGTGACAATATCGTCTCTGATCGAGAGGTGCAATTCACTTCAAGATTTTGGAGGGCCCTCTGTGAAGCTTTGAACACCAAACTGCATCTGTCCACTGCTTACCATCCTCAGAAAAATGGACAGACGGAGAGAACCAACCAGACCTTGGAACAATACTTGCGTTGTTTCTCCTCTCTCTCACAGGACGATTGGTCACCTCTTCATCCGCTTGTGGAATTCGCATACAACAACTCCATCCATTCTGCTACTAAACAAACACCCTTTTTTGCCAACTACAGATACCACCCTTCCTTTTTGCCTGAAATACCCATGGAATCTTCTGTATCTGCTGTTCAAGACAGATTGAGTTTTTTTCGCTTCAATAACAAATTGCTTCAAGATACCATCTCTAAGGCCCAGGCAAATAACAAAAAAAATGTTGACAGGAAGAGGAGGGGTAACTTGAGTCTGGAACCAGGAGACAGGGTCTGGTTATCCACCGCAAATGTGAAACTTAAGTGTCCCTCCAAGAAACTTGGTCCAAAGTACTTGGGTCCCTTTCCTGTAAGGAGAAAGATCAACTCTGTGGCCTTCGAACTAATTTTACCAAGGAATCTAAAGATTTACCCTATTTTCTATATCTCTTTATTAAAAACAACAGTGCCTAATCCCTTTCCCAACCGGGAGCCAGAAAATCCTCCTCCACTGCTCGTTGAGGGCAGTGAAGAATTTGAAGTGGAAGCTGTTCTAGATTGTAGAACCAGGAAAGGCCAAACACAGTTCTTGATCTAGTGGAAGGGCTATGGCGCTGAGGACAATTCATGGGAACCAGCTTTTAATGTACATGCCCCACAAAAAGTACAAGCCTTTTTTCAGCGCCATCCAGAGAAGAAGACCCTGAAGGGCATCCAGAGGCTGCCCGTAAGGAAGGGGCAATGTAAGAGAACTATTGTGCACGCACAATAGAGAACTATTGTCAGGCCTGGATTTACTCCCTTTGCCGCCCCAAGGCCGGGTCCTTCAATGCCGCCCCCCCCCCCCCCACACACACACACACACACCACCATTCTCGTCCTTTATCAATGACTGCTACAATAGATCAATTAAAAACATATCTCCACACACGAGAACACTGAAAATAACTGGCTTTAATTGTACTTCAGGGTAAGCGCGCGGGGTAACAATTTTTCGCGGGCAATTTTTCAGGGCAATGGCTGGTGTTAGTGCCTCAATCATCCCCGGCACCATGGTTGGTATGGTGTCAGGATGATTGAAACACATTATTTCTATCATTACATTGTAATGTAAAATGAAATAGTTCAACTCACCATAATGCAGAATCATTGGGAGCCCTGAGCGTGTCACTTGACACTATGCCTGCCACCAGATGGAGATGTCACTTTCCATGCTGCCACCAGATGGAGATGTCACTTGCCACACTGCCTGCCACCAGATGGGGATGTCACTTGCCACGCTGCCACCAGATGGGGATGTCACTTGCCACACTGCCTGGCTGCCACCAGATTGGGATGTCACTTGTCATGCTGCCACCAGATGGAGACGTCACTTGCCACGCTGCCACCAGATGGAGATGTCACTTGCCACGCTGCCACCAGATGGGGATGTCACTTGCCACGCTGCCATCAGATGGAGATGTCACTTGCCACACTGCCACCAGATGGGGATGTCACTTGCCACACTGCCACCAGATGGGGATGTCACTTGCCATGCTGCCACCAGATGGAGACGTCACTTGCCACACTGCCACCAGATGTTAATGTCACTTGCCATGCTGCCACCAGATGGAGATGTCACTTGCCACGCTGCCACCAGATGGAGACGTCACTTGCCACACTGCCACCAGATGTTAATGTCACTTGCCATGCTGCCTGTCTGCCACCAGATGAAGGAGGGCGGAACAGCGGTGCTGGCAATGAGAGATGTCATCTCTCTCCCCCCACCGCCGCACCGCTGACATTACTTCTTAGTCTTTTTAAAAATGGCACCGGGCGGCGAAATCACGCTACTGCGCATGCGCCGCCCGGCCGAGCGCATACGAGCTTTCCCGAGCCCGGCCGCTTCAGAACTGCGCATGCGCAGTAGTGGGCGGCTCGCGGCCATCTTTTCTAAGGGCACCGGTGCCCTTAATCAACTTTAACGAGCAGCCTGAAAGTGGGGGGCGGCCGCGAAGTTGCCGCAGGAGCGGCGCCGCCCCTGCACCACTGACGCCCCGAGGCCTGGCCTCGGTGGCCTTGTGGCAAATCCGGCCCTGACTATTGTGCACACTCGTGCACACATGCGCGCATGAGAGACTAGGCAGATCACAGACGCGCCAATGCGTGTGCTCAAAGCAGTGTGTGCGTCCGTAGGAGCGCGTCCACGTGTCCCTTTGGCACCAGACGGACTATTTAAGGGGCATACTGACCTTTAACAGATGCTGACTGATCTTCAGCTGTTCCTGTACCCGTATCCTGTTGAATCTTGCTATTACCTGCCTGATATCCATTGCTGAACCTTGGCTTTCCTTGACCCTGCTTCTGGACTCCACTATACTTCTGATTATTGGTTCCTGATTCGGCTTCCTATTTGACCCTGCTCCTGCTTCATGACTTGGTACCTTGCTGCCCGCCTGCTACCGAACCTTGCTATCCTTGTGACCACGTTTCTGCCTCCTGTTTGGCTCAACGCTGTCTTCTGGGTGCCCGCAACTAAGTTCCTGCGATCTGCTGCAACTTTCTGCCTTACAAGAGTCGCATCATCTACTTCAATCTTCCGGGGCTACATCTGCAGGCACTCGTGTGTAGAGTTGTATCATCTTCCTATACCTTGGGTCTTTCTGTCTTAACTCTCAGCGGGACCCGGGTTGGAGATACAAGAGAGGCTGACCTCGTCACTTCAGACTCTGGTCAGGTACGTGACATGTCCACTGCAGTACAACGATATCTCAGTCCATTGTTTCCCCCGGGGCAGGAGACCGATGAAGTCAATCTGCCAGATCTCTGCAAGCCTCTCTCCCCCCCTAATCAACCTAGTGGAGTACTTTTGCAATGGCCATTGTCGCACTTCTCCACACACTATACAGTTCCTATTACAGTTTTTATCATGTCCATGGATATAGGGAATCCTCTCTGCTGTGCCCATTCATATGTTGATTTCTGCCCCAGATTGCTTGTGGGCCCTGTTGGCCAAGTTCATCAAGACAGGATCAATTGGCACAAGTGCATTCACTTTGGCAATTTCATCTCCAACTCTGTTATAGTTCTCAAAGTCTGGGACCAAGAGCACATGTGCGTCAACAAGTCCCACTTTTATGGTGTGGGAGTAAGCTTCCTTCCAGATGTAGTCCCAGACTTCCTTGCCTCCCCACACCACATTTCCATGAATCATCGATTCATTGGACTTCCACGTGGGCATCCAAGTTGTCAGTCCTTTAAAGACCGCCCAGCTGTCAGTGTAGATAGTGACATGGGAAGAAGGATCCTGCTGAAGTCATCACTACAGCTTTCAACTCTGCATACTGACTGGACCCTCCAATTCTGGTCTCCTGCAGGGCTGTGTCTGTACTTGGGTTGTAGGCTGCTGCTGTCCATTTTTGCCCAGACGAGGCAACTATGGCTGAACCATCAGTGAACCACGCTGACTCCTTCATGTCTTCTGGCAGAGACTCAAAGGGTGGAGCCTCTTGAATGGGGGATGACTGCAGCTCAGGAATTTCTTCTTCTGGCTCGGTGCTGGTAAAAGTAACAAGCCCTGCCAACTGTTTTGAAATGTCTCTAACCTCCCCAACTGTTATACCCCCTCTTTCTTGAAGGTACCACTTCCATTTCATCAGTGTCTGGTTCTGGGCTACAGCTGCCCTAGTGGTCAGTTCATTATCTTTCACCCATCCTGCTATTGGCAATGCAGTAGGGATGGTGACTGTGTCCTGTCCTGTAATGGTCTCTACATGTTTAAGTGCTATGTAGGCCCCAAACAGGTACTACTCTAAGGGCGTGTATCTTTTCTGTGCTCCTGTCAGTTGTTTGGACCAAAATACAATGAGTATTGCTCTCAGTCCTTTCTTTTCATTTGGCTGCCACAGACTCCAAGATATGGTACCATCCTACTCCCCTACATTTAGCTGAAATGGTACTCCTTGTCTTACGGGTCCCAATCCCTGATGCTGCAAAATGGCTTCTTTAGCAGCAAGGAATGTGGTCCACTGCTCTGAACCCCATGAGAACTCAATATTTTTCCTGGTAACATTGTATATAGGTCTCAGAATCAGTCCAAGATGTGGGATGAACGATCTCCAGAATCCCACAACTCCAATGAACTGTGCCTCCTTTTTGGTAGTAGGGGGCGACAGCGCCTGGATAGTTTGGACAACTGTCTCTGGAATTTTCCTGTGTGACCCAGTCCACATCACTCCTAGGAATTTCACCTCTGCGGCAGGTCCTTGGACTTTGTCTCTGTTGATAGCCCACCCTCTGTTCACCAAGTGCTGTATCAGCAAGCGCAGTGCTTCAGTTACATCTTCCTTTGTCCCAGAGATCATGATGTCATCAATGTAGTGAAACACAGCGACTTTCAAATTCAGGGTACTTAAATCTCAGGCAATCGGTCCATGACAAATCGTTGGAGAATTAACATAGTCTTCAGGAAGCACAGTGAAAGTGTACTGGGGGCTGTCCCACACCATAGCAAACTGGTCTTGACACTCTGGGTCTATCAAAATTGAAAAGAAAGCATTAGCCAGGTTTATCACAGCATGATATTCTCCTGCCTCTTTAGCAATTTTCTCAACAATTGAGATTATATCAGGTACAGCTGACTTCAATAGAGAAGCCACTTTGTTTAGACCTCTGTAACCCACAGTCAATCTATATGTCCCATCAGGTTTCTTTATTGGGAACACCGGAGATGAGAAAGGACTTACAGTAGGTCTAAGGATCTCTATTTTCAACAGTTATTGAATAGTCTCCCCAATTTCTTTGTGGCCTCCAGGAAGTCTGTACTGCTTGGGACAGACTGGCTTCTCTGGTAAAGGAATGTAGACAGAGGTCCATTTTGCATGACCTCTGACCACAGCCTTCACTGCCCTAACCAGATACGCTTTATCAGGATACCGAATGTGATTGTACACCATTCAGTGAACAGACTAACCTTGAAGTACATCCATCCCAAAAATATTTTCGGGTAACTCTGATACCACAACATTTGTCCAAAATCCTGGTCCCTTGCCTATAGCCAATTTCACCCGTGTCTCAACTAATGGTGTGGTTTGCCCTCCCAAACCTTCTACATAAATCAAATCTCCTTTTTGGTGGGAAGGATTTCTGTCAGAAAAGAGCCTGTCAACATCGGAAGGTTCCTGTGCGTTTGCGCGGCGGAGCCGCGCTTCGGCGCATGCGCGTTAGCAAAGTAGCGGCACACACGGGTTCACTACACGGCGTAACGGCGTAACGGCGTAATGGCGTACGAACGTTCGCTCGTCAGCGTCACGCCCCCTTTCTGGCCTATATAAGGACTGACTTGTGCCCTGTTTAATTGCTGGTTTGTCTTTCAGCTTCCAGTGTTCCGTTCCTGATTCCTGCTTCTTGTGTTTACCTGTTTGACCCGGATTTGCCTGACCTACCTTGTCTCTCTCCAGCATTTTGACCTCGGCTTGTTTAAAGGACTTTCCCACGATCTGCTTCCAGTGTTTGACCCTCTGCCTGTCTCCGGATTCTCCTGCCTTCTCGTGTATGACCCCGGCTTGTTTAAACGGACTTCTCTGCTGACATCTCCAATCCCCTACCTCTGGCTTGCCTTCAGGATTCCTCTACTTACCATCTGCTGTGTTTGACCCTCGGCCTGCTTCAAGGACTTCCTCATCTACCAGTCTCCAGTATTAAGTTATCGGTCTGCATCATAGACTCTCCACTACTGGGTTCTCAGTGCCTGATCTCCTGCACTTATCCCAGCTCCCATTGTGTTTGCGGGTTAGAACCCCGGCCGGGTCTTCTTCTCCAGCTCTGGGTCAGAGCCACCGTTGCTCTCATCTCTGCATGACTGAAGTCCTCCTCTCAAGAAGCTTCCTGCCTGCAGGCGACCCGTGCCTCTCTGTGCCCCACACCCTCTGTACCACTACCAGGGGTGTGGTGCGCTTAGCCGCAAGGGAAGCCACTCCCAGCATCTCGGCCTCGGTGAGTACCCGTGATAGTACAAACCAGCCAGATGTCTGAGGCCGACAGAGTGGGTTCCCCTCTTGAAGCTCTATGCCAGCAGGTAACGACCCTTACGCAAGCAGTCCAGAGGCTACAAGATGGCTATTTCCAACTAGAAGGTCGTCTCCAGCACCTAATCTTATCTCCCGGGGATGCAACTTCCACATCCCCCAGTGGGGCCAGCTCTTCACAAGATCACTCCAGCACAGCTCCTGCAGTTGTTATGACTCTCCCAGAACCTAGGGTGCCCACACCAGAACGATTTTCCGGAAATCGGAAGAGGTTTAGAGCATTTAAAAACGCCTGCTTGTTATACCTGGCTCTCCAACCTAAGACTTTCAGCTTTGAGACAGTAAAAGTAGGGTTCATCATTTCCTTGTTGTCCGAAGAACCCCAAGCTTGGGCTCACAACCTCCTGGAGCAGAAAAGTCCCTTACTAAACTCCGTGGAAACCTTCTTTGAATCTATGGGAAGATTATATGATGATCCCCAACGCATAGCCACGGCCGAGTCCATCTTACATACCTTAGTCCAGGGAAAAAAACCGGTGGAGGACTATACGGTCGAATTTCGGAAATGGTCAGGGGACACTGGATGGAATGAGGCGGCTCTCAAATACCAGTACCGCCAGGGACTCTCAGAGACTCTCAAAGACGAATTGGCACGTGTGGATTCTCCTTCCACCCTGGAGGAGTTGATCCAGCTAGCCATAAAACTAGACCGACGTCTACGGGAACGACGTTCTGAACGTCTTCAATCTCCTCGGCCTACATGGATGCTACCCAGGGTCCCCACAGGTCATCCTCTTCCTGCAGTCCCTTCCTCCTCTACCTTGGAGAGCGAGCCAATGCAACTGGGACTGATCCGGGCTCCACTTACACCTGATGAGAAACAACGCCGGCGGGAGGCCAATCTCTGCCTATACTGTGGAGGGTCAGGCCACTTTTTGCGCAACTGTCCTATAAGACCCAGTAAGTCCCAATTACAAACAGCTATGAACTTTCAAGTCAATGGTTCAAGTACAACTCATCTTGTCCTTCCTGTCTCCCTACAGGTGGCAGGCGAGGAGATCCGGCTACCAGCCATTATTGATTCTGGCGCCTGCAGCTGCTTCCTGGATACATCCCTATCTCGAAGTTTACGCATCCCTCTGCAAAATAAAAGACAAAGGCTCCAAATCCACCTGGCCGATGGATCATCCCCCTGTTCCGGGCCTGTTACCCAAGAAACTAAACCCATTCTCACCATCACAGATTCAGGACATCAAGAATTTCTGTGCTTTGACATCATCTGCTCCCCCATGTTCCCTATCATCCTGGGACTTCCATGGCTGCAAGCTCACAACCCCCATATCAATTGGAGTGAGAAGAAGATCTCCTTCTCTTTGGCTTATTGCTCCCAGCACTGCTTCACCTCTGGTCCTGTCTGCACAGCTTCCTGTCTAACTGTCCAGCCAGTTCCTGATCACCTTCAGCACGTCCCTGCAGCCTACCATGAATTCATGGACATTTTTGACAAAAGGAGAGCTGACAGTTTGCCTCCTCACCGACCATACGACTGTCCCATTGATCTCTTACCTGGTTCCGAGATTCCTTTTGGTCGTATATTCCCTCTATCAGAAAAGGAGTTGGAGGCTCTGCGGTCCTACATCAACGAAAACCTTGAAAAGGGATTCATTCGTCTTTCCTCTTCTCCGGCTGGAGCAGGGATTTTCTTCGTTGAAAAAAAAGATGGTACTTTAAGGCCTTGTGTGGACTACAGGGAGATCAACAAGATCACCATCAAGAACCGTTATCCACTTCCCCTCATCCCAGAACTGTTCCAACGGTTTCGAACCGCACGAGTTTTCTCTAAACTTGACCTAAGGGGCGCCTACAACTTGGTGCGGATACGCCCAGGGGATGAGTGGAAAACGGCTTTTAGGTCTAGGTTCGGACATTTTGAATATCTAGTGATGCCATTCGGTCTGTGCAATGCCCCAGCTACATTCCAACACCTAGTAAATGATATTTTTCGTGAATACTTAGATGACTTTGTGATTGTTTACCTTGACGATATTCTGATTTTCTCTACAACCATTGAGCAACACCAGGTTCATGTGAAGAAGGTACTCACGATCCTCAGGAAGCACGGACTTTACCTAAAGGGAGAGAAATGCGAATTTGAAAAAACAGTAGTCCAATTCCTAGGGTTCATTATCTCCACTGAAGGGGTCTCAATGGATCCTCAGAAAGTGAAGTCTATCCAAGAATGGCCAGCCCCTACAAACAAAAAGGGGGTCCAACGATTTGTGGGCTTTGCCAACTTTTATCGCAGGTTCATAAAAGGATTTTCATCGATCATTTCTCCCATAACCCAACTGACTCGCCAGCAAAGTCGATTCCAGTGGTCCTCAGAAACTCAGGAAGCATTTGATAAACTGAAGAATCTATTTACTTCTGCCCCGGTACTACTGCATCCAGACCCCGCTTTTCCCTATGTGTTGGAAGTAGACGCCTCAGAATCCGCTTTAGGAGCAATTCTATCCCAAAGACGAGGCCAGAAGGCCCTTCTTCATCCTGTGGCATTTGCCTCCCGGAAACTGTCCCCGCCGGAAAGGAACTATGACGTGGGGGAGCGTGAACTACTGGCCATCAAATTTGCTCTTGAGGAGTGGAGATATCTTTTGGAGGGCGCTTCTCACCCCATTATGATCTTCACAGATCACAAGAACCTGGAGTACCTCAGAACAGCAAAACGCCTCAGACCCCGGCAAGCCCGCTGGGCTTTGTTCTTCTCCAGGTTCAACTTTCACATTTCCTATCGGCCTGGTTCCAAGAACGGGAAAGCGGACGCCCTATCTCGAATGTTCCCAGAAACCTCTCAAACAGCAGAACCTGGTACTATTCTATCCTCACAGAATTTTCTTTGTTCAATCCAGCCAGATCTAAGAACTGCCATTGAACAGGCCTCCAGCCAATGCTTAAACCCTGAAGTACCCACACTGAGGAAACAGGATGGTTTACTATGGGCCCAAAACAAAATATTTGTTCCAGCGCAAGTAAGACCCTTGGTACTAAAGACATTTCATGATAACAAATTTGCAGGACATTTCGGGGTACAAAAGACCTCGGAACTAATACATCGTTCCTTCTGGTGGCCAGGGTGGAGTCAGGACTGTAAGAACTACGTAAACTCTTGTATTATTTGCCAGCGCAGCAAGGGATCCAATGCAAAAGCCTGGGGTCTATTAAGACCATTACCCATTCCAGAGCAACCCTGGAAGGAAGTGGCTATGGACTTTATCATTGACCTACCACCTGCTGAAGGATTCTCCACCATTCTGGTAGTGGTCGACCGCCTTTCAAAAATGGCCCACTTCTTACCCATGAAGGGCACACCATCTGCCTCAGATACCGCGGATATATTCATCAAGGAAGTGGTTAGGCTACATGGAGTACCCGTTAGCATTGTGTCTGACAGAGGAGTCCAGTTCACCTCAAGATTTTGGAGAGACCTTTGTAAATCCCTGGAAATCAAGGTATGCCTATCCTCAGCATATCATCCTCAAAGTAATGGCCAAACAGAGAGGACGAACCAAACGCTGGAACAATATCTGCGCTGTTTTTGCTCGTGCTCTCAAGATAACTGGGTTTCACTCCTCCCCTGTGCAGAATTTGCCTATAATAATTCCATACATACAGCAACCAATCAAACTCCTTTCTGGGCTAATTATGGATTTCACCCCTCTTTTTTGCCTAATTCTTTTTCAGAAGTATCGGTTCCCGCGGTGCAAGACCGAATAAATTCCATTCAAGCCAATTTTCTAATAATTCAGGAAACTATGAAGAAGGCTCAGGACAGCTACAAGAAATACTATGACAGGGGGAGGAGGAGCAACCCAATTTTTAAGATTGGGGATGAAGTCTGGCTATCTGCAACAAACCTCAAACTTTCTTGTCCTTCACGCAAATTAGGCCCAAGGTTTATTGGTCCCTTCAAGATAAAGAGAGTAGTGAACCCCGTGGCCTTTGAACTCTCTTTACCCAGCTCTTACAGAATTCATCCTGTCTTCCATACTTCCCTTTTGAAACCAGTAATTCCCAGTTCTTTTCCAGGAAGGGAGAAGTTGCCACCTCCTCCAATTAATATTGAAGGCGAAGATGAATTCGAGGTTGAGGCTATAATGGACTGTAGAAGGAGGGGGGGTCATATCCAGTACCTGGTCAAGTGGAAGGGGTACCCCCCAGAAGATAATTCTTGGGAACCCTCCTCCAATATACACGCCCCATGGTTAATACAAACATTCCACAAGAAATATCCGGGAGTACTGGCCAGATTGGGCACCCGGAGGTTGCCCTTTGGGGGGGGCACTGTCAGAAAAGAGCCTGTCAACATCGGAAGGTTCCTGTGCGTGTGCGCGGCGGAGCCGCGCTTCGGCGCATGCGCGTTAGCAAAGTAGCGGCACACACGGGTTCACTACACGGCGTAACGGCGTAACGGCGTAATGGCGTACGAACGTTCGCTCGTCAGCGTCACGCCCCCTTTCTGGCCTATATAAGGACTGACTTGTGCCCTGTTTAATTGCTGGTTTGTCTTTCAGCTTCCAGTGTTCCGTTCCTGATTCCTGCTTCTTGTGTTTACCTGTTTGACCCGGATTTGCCTGACCTACCTTGTCTCTCTCCAGCATTTTGACCTCGGCTTGTTTAAAGGACTTTCCCACGATCTGCTTCCAGTGTTTGACCCTCTGCCTGTCTCCGGATTCTCCTGCCTTCTCGTGTATGACCCCGGCTTGTTTAAACGGACTTCTCTGCTGACATCTCCAATCCCCTACCTCTGGCTTGCCTTCAGGATTCCTCTACTTACCATCTGCTGTGTTTGACCCTCGGCCTGCTTCAAGGACTTCCTCATCTACCAGTCTCCAGTATTAAGTTATCGGTCTGCATCATAGACTCTCCACTACTGGGTTCTCAGTGCCTGATCTCCTGCACTTATCCCAGCTCCCATTGTGTTTGCGGGTTAGAACCCCGGCCGGGTCTTCTTCTCCAGCTCTGGGTCAGAGCCACCGTTGCTCTCATCTCTGCATGACTGAAGTCCTCCTCTCAAGAAGCTTCCTGCCTGCAGGCGACCCGTGCCTCTCTGTGCCCCACACCCTCTGTACCACTACCAGGGGTGTGGTGCGCTTAGCCGCAAGGGAAGCCACTCCCAGCATCTCGGCCTCGGTGAGTACCCGTGATAATTTCCCTGCAAAAGTGTAACTTCAGCTCCAGTATCAATTAAAGCCATCGCATGTGTAGGAGATGACTTTCCCCACCATACAGTGACAGGTACATATGGGCATCGGTCTCCTGCTGTCACTGTCCTTACAGCTATTACAAGAGATCCACCTTCCCCTCATAAAGGATAAGGAATCTCTCAATCCCCTTTAACTTATTCTCTCTAACTCCTCCCCTGGATAAAGGAATTTGGGTTTGGGTTCATGTTCAGTTTTGGGAATTGGTTTGGGGCTAACAGGAGGGATCTGTTCTGTTTTCTCTAAGTCTAGGCTGATGTTATCTTCACTATGAGTAGTGTTTCTCACCCCAACAGTTTTCCCTACTAAATGTTTCCACCTCTTCAGCATTTCTGCAGTAGAAATCCCATCTATCTCATCTTTAGGTACTCCTGCCTTTAATAGGTCCATCCACATTTCTTTCCTAGAAATAACTAGCCTGGTTTTCTCTTCACCTCCTGTCTTCTCTCACACATTCCCTTTCTTTTCTGTAAAAGTTATTTTCTGCTTGTATTCTTCCTGTCTGGCCTTGACCTTATCTACTGCCCTGACAGATTTTGTTTTAGTCTCCTCTAGCTCTCTGGCTTAAAAGGGTAGTGGCTTCATGAATCTTGCTGTTTAATCCCAGGCCTCCCAGAAATGACAATAAAGGAGTCATGAGATTAAATGGCGCAAACTTCATCTGCTTAGAGTGCAGAGCAGACGTAAAAGGTTCCATATCTGGACCCATCCATTCTGGAAATGCATTCAATACGGTTATATATCACGTAACCTGGAAATACCCTCTCCTATTGATCTCCAGGAGTAGGTATTTTCCAGGTCAGTAGGACTAGCATATACTCAGACTATTCCATCTCTCACAAGGTCTAACAGTGAAAAATTCACACTAAACTTTTGGGCTTTTCACATTGCCTGACGCAATTGTGGATCATGGGTTAACACTCCCATAGCCACTGCTTCCTTACCTGACAAAACAATACTGTCCACTCCTTCATTCCACAACCGTGGGTGCCAACTCAATAGGGGCTCCCCAGACCTTTGTTTGTTTGTATTTTTTTGCCAGCTCATGGAGTTCATGACGAAAACGAAATTCCAAAACAAAATATTTCAGTGTGCACATGTCTAGTGAGCAGAGAGGTCTGGCATATTTTTTCTTTCCCACTAGCAGATCATCATCCAAAATATCAAACTCTATCTCCTCATCCTCACTATCATTTGGGGAGAGCACATCCTCATAATCCCAGTTTTGGAATGTGACAATGGCATGTACCCTGGCTTTTCTAACAGGTTTACAGCCCTTCCTTTTCCTTAAGGCATTAATTGATTTGGTCATGAGGGCTGCACACTGCTCCTGCAAATCATCAGCCCGACTAGCAGTTGAACGCTAAAAGCAACTGCTAGCTGGTCTTTTAATACCTTAACCTCTGCCTTCTCTCTTCTATGTGATTCGGTATAAATAGCATGAAGGAAGTACCAACTCACTGTGGACACTGTCCTCTTCTTTTTTTTACTTAAATGCAACACCTAAGGCTAAAATCTACAAAATGATCTGAGATTTTATCACCCCGAGTCATATTCAAGGAAGAAGCATATTTCACAAATTCTTTAGCAAGAGGCTCCCACTCATTGTCTCTGGCCCAGATAGGTACGCTGCACACTTCCTTCTGGCCACCAGAACCCTCTGCAGCCTTGCTTTTCCTAAACAGCTTACACAGCATTTTTACCTAGCACAAGCTACACAACACACCACAGAAAAAAAAACACGTCTGCTTCAGTTGAATTATAGCACAGATCACAAAACGAGCCCCCAAATTGCTTTGCTTGCATCTATCTAGCAAGGTTACTTTGTGGTAAAAGCAAGGAAGCTGAAACCTCTGCAGTGTGTAAATGTGCTTTTTACTATACAAAAATGCTGTACATACAAAACTATTACAATATAAGAAATACAAATCAAGACTGGCAGAATTCTATAACAAGCAAAATGCCTAGCAAATAAACAGCCTATGGTCTGTAACAGTAGAAATACACTTAAAAGTTACTTAAAGAGGGAGTCCACCTAAACTGCAGCTGCTGACTTTAATAAATGGCCACTTACCTGTCCCAGGGTCCAGCGATGTCGGCAGCCGACGCCGAGAACCCGCTCGGTTCTTGGCAGCTGCCGCCGCCATCCTAGGTGAGGGAATCAGGAAGTGAAGCGTTGCGGCTTCACTTCCCGGTTCCCTACTGCGCATGCGCGAGTCGCGCTGTGCATCGTAACTGGTCCCCGCTATCTCCTGGGACCTATGTGTTTCCCAGGAGACAGCGCGGAGGGACAGGAAGAGGCATAGACTCCCATGGGAGTCTATGCCAGAAGTGGGTGCAAATACCTGTCTTAGACAGGTATCTGCACCCCTCTCCCCCCTGAAAGGTGCCAAATGTGACACCGGAGGGGGGGAGGGTTGCGAAAAGTGGAAGTTCCATTTTTGTGTGGAACTCCGCTTTAACTCCGGTTACTGTGTAATCATGATCTCCATTGCTCCTGGAGACCAGACACCTTCTTCTTTGCTTATTACAGATTCTTCCTCCTGCTTTGGTGTCAAGTCTTGATAAGTTGGCTCCTATCAGTCTCTACTGCTCCTTTTATTTGGGCTTTTGTTTACCAGTTTGTTGTCAATGGTTACAAACTAGTTTACCTTAACAACCAAACTGCCAACTGTCAACAGTTCCTACTGTTACCAAGACATTCATTTGAGAAACATCCTCAGACAAACCTGATCTCTGCAATCAAACTAGTCAGATTGCTATTCTATCACAGTCTTGTAGAAAAATCATATATTTTATATCAAACGCAACACACCATGCATAGTGAAATATTGACATGAGATATTTTCTGCTAGCTCTCCGCGCAGCTTAATGTTTCAGTTGCAGGATATTTTTATATAGCCAATATTTATGTCAAACACATAAAACGTCAAGGTCAAATATATCATGGTCACATGTTGCCTGTTCCACATTTTTCATAATCCCAAATATGTCATTATTTGTTGCTTGATCACATGACAGTGGTTATATCTATGTAGATTAGATATCAACACACACAACTTTTTTTCTTCCTCTTATTTAACAAATCCTCTAAACCATGAGCAGACTGAACCTCTGCAAACAGGAATAAACCAAATCAAACAGGTAGTGAGAGACAAGGCTGGCTGTCCTTAGCTAAAAAGGAGAAGTAATGTGTTCTCATAATGTCATGTGCTCTTAAATGTTTTCACAAGAGTAGCTTTCGCTGTGGGAATTAAAGCTCCTGTAATAAAACCGAAGCTCACACTAAACTGCTCAGCCTCAAGTATTCCTTTTGCAATCTGATTTATATTCTTTTGTAATGTACACTCATTCTTGTGATGTTTACTGTCCTGTTAAAATTTATGGCATAATTAGTAAAAAGTTCTATTTTCAGTAAAGCCAAATAAAAATTGATGATACAACAAATGATTCCATAAAATGGTAGATGTACACAAGATGTGCTGTCACAATGTGACTTTTATGATCTATTATTTTTATGGTTATTTTTTTTATAAACACATGTGTCGTGACCAACTAATGGTGCCTTTGTTGTAAAATGAATAAATGCAAAGAGAGAGAGAGAAAATGCACAGTAGCCAGCCATGCTACTATTATTGAGCATCAAGTAAACAAATAGACAGAGGAAGGTGAAATGAGGTTGCATGCATCCAGTGTCAGCTGGGAATAAATTACCTTAGTTGGCACGGTAGTTGGCTGAATGTTAGATCAGAACATGCCCCACTAGAAAACATCATTTGTACAGTTAAATACCTGCATTCATGGTACAGGGACAAGGCAGAGTATTAACACTATTTAAAAAGCAAAAACGCCAACTCAGATTGTTTTATAAGGCAGTGCAGTGAATGTATGCAAGGTCAAATTGCAAACAAAAGATCAGCTTGCCCTCCTTGCAATAACATAAGTACTAGTAAGGGGTGGTTCATGGCTATACTTGTCCTACTGTGAGTAGAAACTAGTATAGAAAACATCAGCCTTCTCCACAAATACACCAAGCAAGTCTTATTAATTATCATGCATGGGCTGAAACAGCAACAATGCTTATGCATTTTGTCCACTTTTGGTCTAAACCAAGGCCGTCTTAAATATTGATTGTACCCTGGGCAAAAATTTCCTTTGGCCCTTCCCAACTCCCCCCGAGACATGCAATAAATAGCAGCTTAACTCAAAATCAGATCAGGCAATGATTGGGATTGGTTGCCAGAGGTTACAGCATATTATTACTGCTCATTGACTGGATACTAGAGGTTACAGCACATCATTTCTGCTAACTGATTGGTTGCTAGAGGTTATTGTACATCCTTACCACTCACTAATTGGTTGCTAGAGGTTACATGCTTACCGCTAACTCATTGGTTGCTAGAGGTTACATGCTTACCGCTCACTGATTGGTTGCTAGAGGTTACATGCTTACTGTTCACTCATTGGTTGCCAGAGGTTACATGCTTACCACTCACTTATTGGTTGCTGGAGGTTACTGCACATTATTACCTCTCAGTGATTGGTTGCTAAAGGTTACTGTGCATCATTACCACTTACTTATTGGTTGTTAGAAGTCACAGCACATCAATACAGCTCACTGATTGGTTGCTGAAGGTTACAGCACATCGTCTCCCCACTGCCTGCACACCATGGACTGGCGAGGTGAGGGGACCCACCAATAGATAGAAAAATCCTAGATCTTGCTATTAGCAATGAGCAGAGCACACACAGCTATGAAGGTTAACTGAGTGCAGCTAGGAGCAGAGCTCAATAGGAGCAGTATCCCTGAGGACAGGCTACCAGAAATAAATGACTAGTTATGCCACCTGCAGTAGAGCAGTGTTGTGGGATGAGCTACGTACAGAAAGCAGGATTAAGGGGTACGCTTTGTATGGAGTGCAGGGTTAAGGGGTGCGCTATGAATAGAGTGCAGGATTGAGGGGTGAGCTGTGTACGGAGTGCAGGTTTGAGGGGAGAGCTATGTACAGAGTGCAGGGTTGAGAGGTGATCTTAACAGAGTGCAGGATTGAAGGGTGAGCTATGTACGGAGTGCAGGATTGAGGGGGGTGAGCTATGACAGAGTGCAGGATTGAGGGGTGAGTTATGTACTTAGTGCGGGATTGAGAAGTGAGCTATGTACGAAGTGCAGGATTGAGGGGTGAGCTATGTATGGAGTGCAAGGTTTAGGGGTGAGCTATGTATGGAGTTCCGCATTGATGGGTAAGCTATGTACAGAGTGCAGTGTTTAGGGGTGAGCTATGTATGGAGTTCAGGATTGATGGGTGAGCTATGTACAGAGTGCAGGATTTAGGGGTGAGCTATGTACAGAATGCAGGGTTTAGGGGTGAGCTGTGTACGAAGTGCAGGGTTTAGAGGTGAGCTATGCACAGAGTACAGGGTTTAGGGGTGAGCTATGTAAAGAGTGCAAGGTTTAGGGGAAACCTGTGTTCGGAGTGCAGGGTTTAGGAGTGTGTTGTGTACATAATATATGAATAAAATGAATCTGAATCCAATTGAATTAAATGGTGAGAGGACTCAACCAGTAATAGGGTGTTAACGATTCGTCGGTTGGGTCAGGATACCTCCAGAGCAAATAAACATATCACATATCCATATCACTTGAATATAGGAAAGGGGGTTGGGATAAAAAGAGATATCCCAAGAAAGCAATAAGGAGAATCCACCACGGTATGTAATTGTAAATATCTAGCAAGCTTTATTGATCTTCAAGGTGTTTCTTGAAACTATCGATGCCCCCCCACTGAGACCACCGCCTGTGGAAGGAAATTCCACATCCTTGCCGCTCTTACAGTAAAGAACCCTATACGTAGTTTAAGGTTAAACCACTGCTTAGGGGACAGGAGCCACACTGGGGCAGGGCATCTGACAGCTCTGCAGGGGCAGGCTCAGAGGTGGTTGACGCCATGCCAGCCTCAGCCAGGAATGGTTGTATGCGACAATGGCACCAACCTTCTCTCCGCCCTCCGACAGGGACACTTGACCCATGTTCCATGTTTGGCACACATCCTGAATTTGGTGGTGTAGTGACCCAGAGGACTCAGAATCGAATGCCTCTGCAAACTTTCGCAGGCTTTGCAGAATCAGGGAGGCCATGCAGCGTAAGGACCCTAGGATTCGTGATGTCAAAGAGAAGGAATCATTACTGGCTGGCAACCCTTCTTGATCCACATTACAAGGGTAAGGTTGCAAAACTCCTCCTGCCTTTGCAGAGGGAGCAGAGGATGAAACATCTTCAGGAGGCCTTGAAGAAAGGTTCGTGCAATGCATTTCCAGACCCTGTGAGGTTACAATTTCCTGGTGCTGGACAACGTGTTGCTCAGGCGTCTGTCAGGTCACCTGAGGCCAGGTGACAGATGCACACCGTTGGGGTCAGGAGTGCACCGCAAAGGTAGTGGACCCTACGGCTGACTGCTGCGGATGGGAGTCTAGGTGGTTAAGGAAGGGAGGTCCACTGGAACACCAACACAGATCCCACAGGGGCTAGAGCGTAAGATTCCCCAGGGCATGGAGTCTTAGAGCCAGCAGGTGTTCACCAGAGCCTCTAGTTGTGAGGATGGACTGGGCTGCAACTGGCTCCAGGTCGCGACCCCCAGGGTCTCCCAGCTCACGCCCACAGTAGGGTACAGGAGGACAGAGATATTAAGGGAATAAGACAAAGGTCAGGGTGACTAGCAGACAAGGATATACATAGAACACGCCAAAGGTCAGGGTCACAAGCAGGTAGGGATAGCCGAGAACAAGCCAAGATCGGTAACTGGAATCAGACGTAGAAGACACAGCAAGATGCACACGGAAGCTAAAAACACAAAGGTTGATCAGCAAGGCAGGCTTGCAGTGCAGGTTAATATAGAGTTCCCTGATAGGGGCTGGGATGGAGCCATGCTTTGGGGAGAGATTATTTAAGTAGCCAGGTGAGAGTAACTGGCCTCTAAAGGTGAACACATGGAGGAGAGGTAAGCTGACAGACAAAGATTACTGCATAATCATGACAGCTTTGTTCAGTTAGAGGAAGAGAAGTGGAGAAGGTAGCCGGCTGACTTAGACAATTTTTCAGTCCTCAGCGCCAAGGTCTGATTGGTTCAAGCACCAACACCAGTGTCTGCATTACATGGTGCAGGATAGGGATGAGCCGAACACCCCCTGTTCGGTTCGCATCAGAACATGCGAACAGGAAAAAAGTTCGTTCGAACACGCGAACACCGTTAAAGTCTATGGGACACGAACATGAATAATCAAAAGTGCTAATTTTAAAGGCTAATATGCAAGTTATTGTCATAAAAAGTGTTTGGGGACCCGGGTCCTGCCCCAGGGGACATGGATCAATGCAAAAAAAAGTTTTAAAAACGGCCGTTTTTTCAGGAGCAGTGATTTTAATAATGCTTAAAGTCAAACAATAAAAGTGTAATATCCCTTTAAATTTCGTACCTGGGGGGTGTCTATAGTATGCCTGTAAAGGGGCGCATGTTTCCTGTGTTTAGAACAGTCTGACAGCAAAATGACATTTTGAAGGAAAAAACTCATTTAAAACTACCCGCGGCTATTGCAATGCCGACAATACACATAGAAGTTCATTGATAAAAACGGCATAGGAATTCCCCAAAGGGGAACCCCGAACCAAAATTAAAAAAAAAAATGATGTGGGAGTCCCCCTAAATTCCATACCAGGCCCTTCAGGTCTGATATGGATATTAAGGGGAACCCCAGCCAAAATTTAAAAAAAAAAATGACGTGGGGTTCCCCCTAAATTCCATACCAGACCCTTATCCGAGCACACAACCTGGCAGGCCGCAGGAAAAGAGGGGGGGACGAGAGTGCGCCCCCCCCCTCCTGAACCATACCAGGCCACATGCCCTCAACATTGGGAGAGTGCTTTGGGGTAGCCCCCCAAAACACCTTGTCCCCATGTTGATGAAGACAAGGGCCTCATCCCCACAACCCTGGCCGGTGGTTGTGGGGGTCTGCGGGCGGGGGGCTTATCGGAATCTGGAAGCCCCCTTTAACAAGGGGACCCCCAGATCCCGCCCCCCCCCGTGTGAAATGGTAAGGGGGTACTTACCCCTACCATTTCACTAAAAAACTGTCAAAAATGTTAAAAATGACAAGAGACAGTTTTTGACAATTCCTTTATTTAAATGCTTCTTCTTTCTTCCTTCATCTTCTGGTTCTTCTGGCTCTTCTGGTTCTTCCTCCGGCGTTCTCGTCCAGCATCTCCTCCGCGGCATCTTCTATCTTCTTCTCCTCGAGCCGCTCCGCACCCATGGCATGGGGGGGAGGCTCCCACTCTTCTCTTCTTCTCTTCTTCGTTTTCTTCTCCGGGCCGCTCCGCAATCCATGCTGGCATGGAGGGAGGCTCCCGCTGTGTGACGGCGCTCCTCGCCTGACAGTTCTTAAATAACGGGGGCGGGGCCACCCGGTGACCCCGCCCCCCTCTGACGCACGGTGACTTGACGAGTTTTCCCTGTGACGTCACGAGGAATGCCACAGGGAAGTCCCGTCATGTCCCGTGCGTCAGAGGGGGGCGGGGTCACCGGGTGGCCCTGCCCCCCGTTATTTAAGAACTGTCAGACGAGGAGTGCCATCACACAGCGGGAGCCTCCCTCCATGCCAGCATGGGTTGCGGAGCGGCCCGGAGAAGAAAAGGAAGAAGAGAAGGAGAGAAGAAGAGAAGAAAAGAAGAAGAGAAGAGCGGGAGCCTCCCCCCCATGCCATGGGTCCGGAGCGGCCCGAGGAGAAGAAGATAGAAGACGCCGCGGAGGAGATGCTGGACGAGAACACCGGAGGAAGAACCAGAAGAGCCAGAAGAACCAGAAGAACCAGAAGATGAAGGAAGAAAGAAGAAGCATTTAAATAAAGGAATTGTCAAAAACTGTCTCTTGTCATTTTTAACATTTTTGACAGTTTTTTAGTGAAATGGTAGGGGAAGTACCCCCTCACCATTTCACACAGGGGGGGGGGCGGGATCTGGGGGTCCCCTTGTTAAAGGGGGCTTCCAGATTCCGATAAGCCCCCCGCCCGCAGACCCCCAAAACCACCGGCCAGGGTTGTGGGGATGAGGCCCTTGTCCTCATCAACATGGGGACAAGGTGTTTTGGGGGGCTACCCCAAAGCACCCTCCCAATGTTGAGGGCATGTGGCCTGGTACGGTTCAGGAGGGGGGGGGCGCACTCTCGTCCCCCCCTCTTTTCCTGCGGCCTGCCAGGTTGCGTGCTCGGATAAGGGTCTGGTATGGATTTTTGGGGGGACCCCACGCCGTTTTTTTTTTTTTTTTGGCGCGGGGTTCCCCTTAAAATCCATACCAGACCTGAAGGGTCTGGTATGGAATTTAGGGGGAACCCCACATCATTTTTTTTTTAAATTTTGGCCGGGGTTCCCCTTAATATCCATATCAGACCTGAAGGGCCTGGTATGGAATTTAGGGGGACTCCCACATCAATTTTTTTTTTTAATTTTGGTTCGGGGTTTCCCTTTGGGGAATTCCTATGCCGTTTTTATCAATGAACTTCTATGTGTATTGTTGGCAATGCAATAGCCGCGGGTAGTTTTAAATGAGTTTTTTCCTTCAAAATGTCATTTTGCTGTCAGACTGTTCTAAACACAGGAAACATGCGCCCCTTTACAGGCATACTATAGACACCCCCCAGGTACGAAATTTAAAGGGATATTACACTTTTATTGTTTGACTTTAAGCATTATTAAAATCACTGCTCCTGAAAAAACTGACGTTTTTAAAACTTTTTTTTGCATTGATCCATGTCTCCTGGGGCAGGACCGAGGTCCCCAAACACTTTTTATGACAATAACTTGCATATTAGCCTTTAAAATTAGCACTTTTGATTTCTCCCATAGACTTTTAAAGGGTGTTCCGCGGCATTCGAATTTGCCGCGAACACCCCAAATTGTTCGCTGTTCGGCGAACTTGCGAACAGCCAATGTTCGAGTCGAACATGAGTTCGACTCGAACTCGAAGCTCATCCCTAGTGCAGGAATATCTAGGGGCAAGAGCAGACTTGGAGACCTTTCCAACAGAGCATCCACGGGGTTATTGGGTCTTGAGCATGGACCACTGGCCAGAACTTGCTCAATATGCAATTAATCTACTGGCCTGTCTTGCATCCAGCGTGCTTTCTGAACGCACATTCAGTGCTGCTGGAGGGTTTGTAACAGATCATAGAGTGCGCCTGTCCACAGACTCCCTTGATAGGCTCACATTCGTAAAAATGAATCAGTCTTGGATCAGCAACAGCTATCAAGCACCTGATGCTGATGTAATTGATTGATTTTTCTATGGATGTGGGATCCCCTGAAGACTGCCTATGCTGAGTGACTATCCTATTCCTCCTCAATCTTGATGATGCTAGCTTCCAACAATATTTTTGGTTTAGGGCACCACCACCACTGCCTAAGGCCCAATTTTTCTGTCCCTGTTTAACAGGGGCATGTAATTACAATTTCTGATTTAATATTTCACAGCAGGGCCCGTTCCTGCGCCCAACAAGCGTATCTGTGAGGGGTTACAGTGTGGTGACACCACCATCACCAAAGGCCCAATTTTTCCGCCTCTGTCCCAGCAGCAGAAAAAAAGGACAAGCGTGCCCAACGGCAACCTGCAGAAGATGCACCATGTCCATGACCAGCACTGTGGACTGTGGACACAGAGCCTGCTTGCCCTCTTTTAGTGGCCTGTGAGCGTCTGCCTCTCCTTGGTGGGGATTTTGTTTTGCAACACCACATAACACTGTATACACCACCAGAAAAGTAGTAGAAACTGCACTATGGGTACACGGTATTGTGTACACTACCAGAACTCTAATAGCAACTATGGGTGCACTGTATGTATTGTGTACTGTGTACACCACCAGAAAAGTAGTAGCAACTGCACTATGGGTGCACGGTATTGTGTACACCACCAGAAGTCTAATAGAAACTATGGGTGCACTGCATGTATTGTGTACTGTGTACACCACCAGAAAAGTAGTAGCAACTGCACTATGGGTGCACGGTATTGTGTACACCACCAGAAGTCTAATAGCAACTATGGGTGCACTGCATGTATTGTGTACTGTGTACACCACCAGAAAAGTAGTAGCAACTGCACTATGGGTGCACGGTATTGTGTACACCACCAGAAGTCTAATAGCAACTATGGGTGCACTGTATGTATTGTGTACTGTGTACACCACCAGAAAAGTAGTAGCAACTGCACTATGGGTGCACGGTACTGTGTACACCAACAGAAGTGTAATAACAACTATGGGTGTACTATATTGTGTACACCACCAGAAAAGTAGTAGCAACTGCACTATGGGTGCACAGTACTGTGTACACCAACAGAAGTGTAATAGCAACTATGGGTGCACTGTATGTATTGTGTACTGTGTACACCACCAAAAAAGTAGTAGCAACTGCACTATGGGTGCACGGTACTGTGTACACCAACAGAAGTGTAATAACAACTATGGGTGCACGGTATTGTGTACACCAATAGTAGTCTAATAGCAACTATGGGTGCACTGTATGTATTGTGTACTGTGTACACCACCAGAAAAGTAGTAGCAAATGCACTAGGGGTGCACGGTACTGTGTACTCTGTACACCGCCTGAAGTATATTTGAAACAGTACACCAGGAACAGCCTACAGTGAGATATAGCTAAACTGTATGCAGTGGATATATATATATATATATATATATACACAAGACTATCTGTATATATATAATAAATACACTGCAGCTAACTGATTCGCCTGCCTGCCTGAAGTAGCAACTGCACTATGGGTGCACGGTATTGTGTACACCACCAGAAGTCTAATAGCAACTATGGGTGCACTTTATGTATTGTGTACTGTGTACACCACCAGAAAAGCAGTAACAACTGCACTAGGGGTGCACGGTACTGTGTACTGTATACACCGCCTGAAGTATATTAGAAACAGTACACCAGGAACGGCCTGCAGTAAGATGTATGCAGTGGATATATATATATATACATATAGGAGACTATCTGTATATATATAATAAATACACTGCAGCTAACTGAATCACCTGCCTGCCAGAAGTATATTAGATAGAGTACACCAGGAACGGCCTGCAGTGAGATATAGCTAAACTGTATGCAGTGGATATATATATATATATATATATATATATATATATATATATATATATATACATACAAGACTATCTGTGTATATATATATATATGTATATATTAAATACACTGCAGCTAACTGAATCACCTACCTGCCTGAAGTTTATTAGAAACAGTACACCAGGAATGGACTGCAGTCATATCTAGCTAAACTGGATACAGTCGATATATATATATATATATATATTAGACTGACTGTATATATATATATATATATATATATATATATATATACTGTATTTATTGGCGTATAACACTCACTCTTTCACCATGAAAATCGGGTGCAAATAGTGCGTGCGTGTTATACGCCAATACTTCAGTTTTAGCTGCCTCGGAGGGGACAGGGAGGGGGGGGGGCAGGACGAGCACCGTCAGATTACATACAGTGAGAATTTCCTGTTTACTTGGCAGCCTCTGTAATAGGAACTCCCGTCTCCTGGGCTGCTATTGGACCACTGTTCTGTCTATCATAGGAGATTCTCACTGTATGTAATGTCGGCGCTTGTCCCTCCCCCCTCCCTGTCCCCTCTGGGCTGCAGATGGGCATTGATCAGGCTGCACTGATGGCAATAGTGAGGCTGCTGCATTGATGGCAATGGTGAGGCTGCATTGATGTGGACTGATGAGGCTGCATTGATGGCATTTGTGAGGCTGCAGATTGGCATCAATCAGGCTGCATTGATGGCAATTGTGAGGCTGCAGATGGGCACTGACCCTTATTTTGCTTCAAAGTTCCTTTTTTAAAATTTAGGGGTTTTTTTCCTGAAACTTCCCTCTTAAAATGAATGTGCGTGTTATACGCCTGTGCGTGTTATATGCCGATAAATACGGGTATATTAAATACACTGCAGCTAACTGAATTACCTGCCACCTGCCTGCCTGAAGTATATCAGAAACAGTACACCAGGAACGGACTGCAGTCAGATCTAGCTAAACTGGATACAGTCGATATATATATATATATATATATATATATATATATATATATATATATATATATATATATATATATGAGACTGACTGTATATATATATATATATATATATATATATATATATATATATATATATATATATAATATATTAAATACACTGCAGCTAACTGAATCACCTGCCTGCCTGTAGTATATTAGAAACAGTACACCAGGAACAGACTGCAGTCAGATCAAGCTAAACTGGATACAGTGGATATATATGTATATACAAGACTGACTTATACATATATTAAATACAAAGCAAGCTAACTGAATCACCTGCCTGCCTGAAGTATATTAGAAATAGTACACCAGGAACGGACTGCAGTCAGATCTAGCTAAACTGGATACAGTGGATATATGTATACGAGACTGACTGTATATATATATATTAAGTACACTGCAGCTAACTGAATCACCTGCCTGCCTGAAGTATATTAGAAACAGTACACCAGGAATGGACTGCAGTCAGATCTAGCTAAACTGGATACAGTGACTATTTATACGAGACTGAATGTATATATATATATAGACATTACAGTTACATTACAATTTGGTACAAGAGGAATCAGAGGGCCCTGCTCGTTAGAGCTTACAATCTAAAAAGGAAGGGTCAATTGATACAAAAGGTAATAGCTGTGGGGGGATGAGCTGATGGAGGAAATAAAACAGTGTTAGTTAAAAGCAGGAATAGCTTCTTTGAAGAGAAGGGTGGCACGAGACTGACTGTATATATGTATTAAATACACTACAGCTAACTGAATAACCTGCCTGCTTACTCAATCTAAATGACACTCTTTCTCCGTCCACGCCAACGACACAATAAATGGGGCCAACGTGCAGGCGGCCTTATATAGTGTGGGGCGTGGACTTAGTCCCCCTGAGCCATGATTGGCGAAAGGCACCCTGCCTTTGGCCAATTATGGCTCTCTTAGCTGAGGTCACTGTGATTGGCCAAAGCATGCAGGTCATGGTGCATGCTCTGGCCAATCATACAGCTTCCGCAGTGCATTATGGGTCATTACGTGCTGCTCGAATTTGGCGCAAGCGGCCCATAATGTTCCGTTTTCGACGAACAGGTGAATAGCCAATGTTCGAGTTGAACTCATGTTTGACCCTAACAGAAAGCTCATCCCTAGTGTCCAATCAGCAGTTACCATGTCGTAATACTGTTTAGAGGCCATCTTGTGGTGACAAAACATATTGCATGATTTAAAAAAAAGGACAAAAGCAAGAAAAATTAAATTGATATAAGGAGTTTACATATTTGCATAGTACTTCCACCTAATACCTTTTTCATGTAAAAATGTGCAAATAAATAATGCCAAAATCACAATTTTACATCACCCATTGCTTTTGGTGAAGGATCTTAGTTATAATTAAATTTTGATTGTGAATTTAGGCTGAATGAATTGGATTTATAGGTCCCAAAGTTACATCGGATTAGTGACTGTGCTAAGGTTCAAGGAAAACCTTGAGACTTAGCTCACTATTTAAGCCATTAGGGTGTAAAATATTAAGCCTAAAAATCTAGGATTTCTCCTTTTTAAGTACAACATTGTCATAGTCACCTCTGCGGGCTGACAAATCTAGGGCACAAAATCCCTTGATTCTCAGGCCAGTGATTTTACCATCATGGCACAATATGACGTGTTGTGCGACTGGTGTCTCCTCCTTCAAGCGTATGCTTTTTAGGTGTTCACTGATTCTGATTCGAAGTGGACATTTTGTCTTACCAACATATAATTTTTTGCACGGGCACTCAATGATATACAGTACCCATGCAGTAGCACAGTTGATAAAATGTTTATTCTCAAATGTATGTTTTCTTTTAGAATCAGTGAACACCGCTGAGCATTCAACATGATGGCAAACTCCACAACGACCACAAGGGAACATCCCATTAAGTCTGGGTATTTCAGTGAGCCAGTTCCTATTAGATGTTTTTACAAATTTAGACTGGACCGATGTGTCGTTAGCTTTCTGGCACATTTTGGGACCATATGTGGCCTAGATCCTACAATATCCTCCATGCCGCTTGGACGGGTCAGAATGTGCCAGTGGTTCCGAAGAATGGAGCCAATCTCGTTCCATTGGGCACCGTACTGCATAACTAATCTGACCAGTCCCTCTTGTTCACTGCTATTAGGCTCACGGATCGATAAAAGATCCTTTATTGTCTTAGATCCAGCAATTTTCCTTGCCCGCATCAGGGTACGGTGAGAGTAACCCCTCTACCTAAATCAACGGTATAACATATCGAACTCACGGCAATAATCCTCCTCGGTGGAGTAGTTTCTGCAAATTCTCAGGAACTGGCCCACTGGAATGCCTTAGACAAGTGGCCTGGGGCTGTGGCTATCTGCCAATAATAAAGTATTAGCAGCTCTAGCTTTCCTGTAGGTTTTGGTTAACAATCTGCCATTCTCCAACCTAATGGAGAGATCAAGGAATGATATCTCTCGAGGGTTCACCACAAAGGTAAGACATATGTTCCTGGAGTTATGGCTTAACTCATCCATAAATGCCTTTAATTCAGTAGTGGAACCCTCCCATATCATCAAAATTTCATTGATGTACTTTAGCCAGGTGAGAGCGTGGCCAAGGTACATCGGCGATCCATATACCTCCTCCTCCTCCCATCGTCCGAGGTGGAGGCATAAGCGGGTGCCCAAGGTGCTCCCATGGAATGCCACATCGTTGCTAATAGCTATTTCCCAAAAATTGGAAATAGTTGTGTTTTAAAGCCAAGTCCAACAATTCGATAATAAACTTGTTTTGACCACCCATGGTGGGGTAATGTTTCTCTAAAGAGTGAAACACCGCAAAGATACCCCACTCATGTGGTATAGAGGTATACAGCACCTCAACATCTATTCCTATCATGTGGACATCCTCAGGGAGGGCCAAGTTCTCAATTTTATTAAGCACATCCCCAGTGTCACGTACATATATGGGTAAGGTATTTACAAGTCCTTTATAAGGGAGTCAATATATTTACTGACTCTTTCAAGTGAACCCCTAATTGCTGAGACAATTGGCCGCCCTGGGGGATCCTCCTGGTTTTTATGGATCTTGGGGATGATGTAGAACGTGGGAATGTTGAAGTCCTCCACTCTCAGATATTTGAACTCTTTTTTGATGATTAGATCAGCCTCGAGCTCCCAAGATAACTTATCATTGATAAGAGCCACTAGTGCTTGGAAAGGATTTAAATCTAATTTGCTATAGGTTGAACTATCTGATAACAGTCTACGTACTTCCCTCTCGCATCTCTCGACAAGAGCGCCACATTACCTCATTTGCCAATCTTTTTTAAATCATGCAATATGTTTTGTCACCACAAGATTGCCTCTAAAAAGTTTTATGACATGGTAACTGCTGATTGGACACTGGATCCTTTAAAATGACTGGGATAATTCATGTCATATGTCTTGAAAAAAGCACATGGTTGTGTGTGCGAAATGCATCGACGGAGGTAGTGCCAGACTAGCCTCATGCTCTGCCATACGGCCCAGCAATTTTGTGTGGATCCGCCGCACCGTCATCTTCCTCTCTTTTCTATGGACAAGTCTGCTGATTATTGAACTCACGAGCCACCATAGTTCACTTCCCGGTCAGCTGATCGGCAACTCCTATGCACAGTCAGGACACTACGGATCACACAAGCACCCCAAATTTCAACTAATGCAGCAGCATTCACTTTCATCTCAGTGATTCCTGGGGAAGCACGGACCAGACTGAATGGAGACGGCCTCAGACACTACAACGGAGCGGTGAGAGCCTCCGGGCTGTATCATAAGTTTGCCGTCCCTTCCCAAACCCATTCCCCCTTACATATGAAATGAACACTGAGATACATTCAAATATACTGTGCACCTATCAGCTGTGTTAATGTGCCTAATTATACTTGCAGTACTGCATGAATTACTGTGCTAAAGGATTTGTTCATCTCATTTTCTGATCGGCCTATCTTAGATCCGGGATGCTTATCTATGCATAACATTCAATCAGCCTACAACTACTATTATATCTTAGATCCGGGATGCTTATCTATGCATAACATTCAATCAGCCTACAACTACTACTATATCTTTTTGCTTCAACTTTAATTTATTTACTCTTCAGGCTTTCCATCACTGGTCTCAATATTTAGCCTCTAATGGATATCTAGCCATGAGCAAACTAGCATATCCAGGTTCCATATTATCCATGTGAGAGATATATGTATATATATATATATATATTAATATATATATGAAAAAAGCAGTACAGCGCTGACAATATCCCTAAAGATAATCAATAAACATAAATGTCCATAAATAAATGTCCATAAAGAGAAAGGGGAATTCCAAATGAAGATCCCAATGTGCAAGTGATATCCAATAATAATAAGTGACTGATAAAGTGATAACGATCCACCACCAGTATCGCTAGCCTCTCACCTCAATGAGGTCTCAAAACAGCCTTTCCCGCAGTGGGAGATGTGTAGGGGCAGGTAACTGGAACCAGGTAGCTTGCAGTCTCAAGGAACGATCACATGTAATAGAATGAATAAAATCTAGTGCTCTCTGTCTCAAGCTAAAATGTATTTATTAAAACGTAGAATAACTTACAAAGCTGGCACTGTACCCCAGTGCGAAGGATGCAGGCATATAGGATACTCCACGAAAATGAATGAGCAAGACGCGGGTGACGTCACGAGTCATGTGGTGATGATCCGTACGTGTTACGTCCCTTGTGGTGGGCGGGACTTCTTCAGCGGCGACAGCATGACGTGGTGCACCCGCTTTTAAATAACTCAGCTGATCGCCGCAGCCAATGAAACAACTTGTATACAAATTGCCATGGCGACGGTTACCAAACACGGAAGTATCAGCTCTCATGCTGGAGCCATAGAAAAATTCACTGCAATAATAATAAAGCAATGTGGTTGAACCCTAGAGGATAACTAAAATGCTACTAAGCGTAGCTAAAAAAAACGTGACAAGCCCCCTATTTAAGGTATAAGACTTATGTGACGACCCGTGTGTTTGCTCAATTTCGTGGAACATCCTGTTCGTGAACGATATTCATAAATTCCAAAGACAGTAAAAATTAATATAAAACATTATTTAAAAACCATCATCAGAAATTACTGATCAGAAATAAAACAATTTACGTCAAACTCGACGTTTAAGCCTCTCGGCATTAGAACCTTGGTTTCATGTATCCAGTGGGATTCCCTGCGGCTGAGCTGGCGAAGAAAGTTACCCCCCCTCCAGTGCTTGTTAACTCTTTCAATCCCCCAGAATTTTAGTCCTCTGGGGTTTTGGGCATGCACCATTTTAAAATGTTTCGAAACATTGTGGGTTTTTAATCCCTTTTTAATATTATTAACGTGCTCTCCTAAACGCACATGCAGGGGCCTGGAGGTCCTTCCAATATATTGGAGGCCACATCCACATTCCAACATATACACCACACCAACTGTCTTGCAGGTGATCAATTGATCAATTTTGTATTCCCTGCCAGTAGAGGTGGCAACGAATTGTTTGCGTTTTTTGTCGTTACATTTAGAGTGTCTGCAGGCTGTACAACGCCCGCACGCATAGAAACCAGAGAGGAAGGAGAATAATCTATTTTCTGTATGAATGGGGGGATCTACCACTCCAGGTGCTAAACGGTCTCTTAAAGATGGGGCTTTCTTGTAAATGAAAGACGGACGTGGTGGCAGTAGGGGACCCAGCACTCGATCTTGTTTCAGAATTGGCCAGTTTTTAGCAACCAGCTTTTCAAACTGTTTAAACTGAACATTATAGTTCAATAACATTTTGAAATTAGGGGCATTAATGCTGGTATCTCTAGCTTTATTGGAGATCAATTCTGGCCTATCCATGGCTAAAACTTTCTCCATGTCACTCTTTAGGGCTATTTGGTCATAGCCCTTTTCCTGAAATTTAGAAGAAAGTGCCATGGACTGAGAGACATATTCACTGACATCTGTACAGTTTCGTCTGAGCCTCACAAATTGTCCCTTAGGGATGTTGCATAGCCAGGATTTGTGATGGCAACTCTCTAATGGAATGAAAGAGTTTCGGTCGGTGGGTTTTCGATAATTACATAACGTGAATTTATTCTCTTCCCTCCGAATCTCCAAATCAAGGAACACTAATTTGTCCTCACTGAAATTCCAAGTTAGTTTAATATTTTTGGTGTTAGCGTCTAAAGTTTTCACAAAGGTAGCCAGACTAGAATGGTCTCCCTCCCAAACCAATACTAAATCGTCTATGTACCGTTTGTAGCAAACTAACTGTGGGGGATGGTGCCTAAAAACTACATCTTCCTCCCAGTGGGCCATAAAAAGATTGGCCACACTGGGAGCAAAACGGGCACCCATCGCAACGCCCCTTTTTTGTAAATAAAACTGACGACTGAACCAGAAATAATTCTTTTCTAGACAGAAGCGCAAACTCTTTAACAAGAAATTCTTATGTTTACTAGAAAGGTCGGAAAACTTCGATAGGGCCCATTGTACTGAAGATACAGCATCTTCATGTCCGATAATGGTGTACAAAGACCCTACGTCGGCTGTAGCCAAAATACAAGGGGAGGAGCAACTGATGGATTCCATGATTTGAATAACATGTTTCGTATCCTTCAGGAATGCTTCGGTTTGATTCACTAACGGTTGGAGGAAGAAATCTATATATTGACCCACCCTGGAGGAGATGGAGTCAATGCCATTGACAATAGGCCTACCAGGGGGGTCAGTGATATCCTTGTGGATTTTCGGAAGACAGTATATAATGGGGGTTCTGCAAAAGAGAGGGTCTAAGTAGGACGCCTCCTTCCTTGTCAGAATCCCCAGTGTCTTTCCTTCTTCCACAAGCCAGTGTAGTTCGTCCTTGTAGTTCAACATTGGGTCCTTATTAAGGATCTGGTAGGTATCTGGATCATCCAGTAATCTAGTAAGCTCTGCAAGGTATTTGGATTTATCCAAAATGACAAGACCCCCACCCTTATCTGCTGGGCGTATAATTATGTCATTTCTAGCCTCCAGAGTCTTCATACCCTGCCTGATATACTGTGGATCCATTACTTTTCTTACTTTCATCTTGTCTAAATCATTAAACAACATGTTTTTGAACACTTCCAAATATTTATTGTCCGGGTTCAGAGGATTAAAAGTAGATTTATTCCTTAACCCAGAATGTGGACCTTTAGTGATGGCAGGGATTCTGGTGGGGTTTGACAAGAAATACTTCCTCATATTTAAATTCCTCACAAACTTATGGATACTAACATAAGTTTGAAATTTACTCATGTTTTGGACCGGAGCGAATTTGAGTCCTCTATCAAGGACTCTCATTTCGTTCTCACTCAGGATGCAACTGCTCAGATTGTATATACCTGAGCCAATAGGAGCTAATGGGGCTTTTTCTTTTTGTAATCTCCTGCCCCCTCTCCTTCCTCTCTCCCTCTTTTTCTGGACTGGTCTTTTATTAATGGGGATGGTTGCGGTTGGTGTCTCCACCATTCCATATGGTTGGGTGGAGGCATCGGGGCTCCCCTCCCGGGCCCGCTCTGGGCCCCTAAAAAATCCCCTTCATCATTAGAGTTATGATGATGAAGTGGGGCAAATCTATTTGATAAGGGTAATGGTTCCCCACGTGTGGGCAGGGGCATATCCCTTCTTCCATAATTATTAGAATAATCATAATGATCATTCTGCCTATGGTTTTCCCATCTCCGAGGGGATTCATAATTTTGTTGGTAATAGGGATAATAAGGGGTGTTCCCAGTGGGGGTCCTTGGGGGGCCATGTTGTTTGCCTTTCCCTCTCTTCCCCTTAAAATTCCCTCTCCCAACCGGGCCTGTTCTGTTGTTAGATGGTACAGGGGGGGATGATTGTAGGAATTGGATATAGCTGGTGGAAATCTACCTGGATTAGAATTCAATTCCACCGGAAGTGGATTAGGATTTGCCTCAGATGTAATGGGGGCAGGGCCGGTTTGCCACTTAAAAATGTTACCATTCCTGAAATCATCACAATCTCTGATGTATTTTTTCTTTTTCTTATTTTGAGTTTCAATATCCCATTTTGAAAGTCTATTACCAAGGTCAGCAGACAGTTTTTTATACTCTTCACTGTTTTTAAAAGGCTCAATGGATTTCCTAAGGTCACTAATTTGAGACTCAAGGGAATCCATTTTTCTTTGTTTACGTATGAGTAATAACTGTAATAATTCTGAGCCCTTTTTGATAAAAAAATTCTTCCATTCCAACATTGATTCCTCATCAAAAAGACCATCATTCGGTGGAATGTCCCACCTAAGTCTTCTGGGGACTAAATTGGAAGAGAGATATTGATTGAATGAGGTAATGTCCCACCATGTCTTAACCTTCTTCTCAAAAACATGATTTAATTTTTTGAAAGAGGAGTTTAAATCATTATTTTGTTCAGACATGGGACCATGAGAGAAGACCTCATCCAATTTAACCTCACGTTTTTCCAAATAACAAAAAATATCCATGATAGCAGCTGAAATTGCGATAAATTTGAAGAGACAATGAAATAATGAAAATCAACCAGCGCTGATCACTAAAGCAAAATACTAAAAGCAGCTGAATACTGAGGATAAAATCTATCAAATCCAACCAGACAAATGAAAAAAGCAGTACAGCGCTGACAATATCCCTAAAGATAATCAATAAACATAAATGTCCATAAATAAATGTCCATAAAGAGAAAGGGGAATTCCAAATGAAGATCCCAATGTGCAAGTGATATCCAATAATAATAAGTGACTGATAAAGTGATAACGATCCACCACCAGTATCGCTAGCCTCTCACCTCAATGAGGTCTCAAAACAGCCTTTCCCGCAGTGGGAGATGTGTAGGGGCAGGTAACTGGAACCAGGTAGCTTGCAGTCTCAAGGAACGATCACATGTAATAGAATGAATCTTTAGGGATATTGTCAGCGCTGTACTGCTTTTTTCATTTGTCTGGTTGGATTTGATAGATTTTATCCTCAGTATTCAGCTGCTTTTAGTATTTTGCTTTAGTGATCAGCGCTGGTTGATTTTCATTATTTCATTGTCTCTTCAAATTTATCACAATTTCAGCTGCTATCATGGATATTTTTTGTTATTTGGAAAAACGTGAGGTTAAATTGGATGAGGTCTTCTCTCATGGTCCCATGTCTGAACAAAATAATGATTTAAACTCCTCTTTCAAAAAATTAAATCATGTTTTTGAGAAGAAGGTTAAGACATGGTGGGACATTACCTCATTCAATCAATATCTCTCTTCCAATTTAGTCCCCAGAAGACTTAGGTGGGACATTCCACCGAATGATGGTCTTTTTGATGAGGAATCAATGTTGGAATGGAAGAATTTTTTTATCAAAAAGGGCTCAGAATTATTACAGTTATTACTCATACGTAAACAAAGAAAAATGGATTCCCTTGAGTCTCAAATTAGTGACCTTAGGAAATCCATTGAGCCTTTTAAAAACAGTGAAGAGTATAAAAAACTGTCTGCTGACCTTGGTAATAGACTTTCAAAATGGGATATTGAAACTCAAAATAAGAAAAAGAAAAAATACATCAGAGATTGTGATGATTTCAGGAATGGTAACATTTTTAAGTGGCAAACCGGCCCTGCCCCCATTACATCTGAGGCAAATCCTAATCCACTTCCGGTGGAATTGAATTCTAATCCAGGTAGATTTCCACCAGCTATGTCCAATTCCTACAATCATCCCCCCCCTGTACCATCTAACAACAGAACAGGCCCGGTTGGGAGAGGGAATTTTAAGGGGAAGAGAGGGAAAGGCAAACAACATGGCCCCCCAAGGACCCCCACTGGGAACACCCCTTATTATCCCTATTACCAACAAAATTATGAATCCCCTCGGAGATGGGAAAACCATAGGCAGAATGATCATTATGATTATTCTAATAATTATGGAAGAAGGGATATGCCCCTGCCCACACGTGGGGAACCATTACCCTTATCAAATAGATTTGCCCCACTTCATCATCATTACTCTAATAATGAAGGGGACTTTTTAGGGGCCCAGAGCGGGCCCGGGAGGGGAGCCCCGATGCCTCCACCCAACCATATGGAATGGTGGAGACACCAACCGCAACCATCCCCATTAATAAAAGACCAGTCCAGAAAAAGAGGGAGAGAGGAAGGAGAGGGGGCAGGAGATTACAAAAAGAAAAAGCCCCATTAGCTCCTATTGGCTCAGGTATATACAATCTGAGCAGTTGCATCCTGAGTGAGAACGAAATGAGAGTCCTTGATAGAGGACTCAAATTCGCTCCGGTCCAAAACATGAGTAAATTTCAAACTTATGTTAGTATCCATAAGTTTGTGAGGAATTTAAATATGAGGAAGTATTTCTTGTCAAACCCCACCAGAATCCCTGCCATCACTAAAGGTCCACATTCTGGGTTAAGGAATAAATCTACTTTTAATCCTCTGAACCCGGACAATAAATATTTGGAAGTGTTCAAAAACATGTTGTTTAATGATTTAGACAAGATGAAAGTAAGAAAAGTAATGGATCCACAGTATATCAGGCAGGGTATGAAGACTCTGGAGGCTAGAAATGACATAATTATACGCCCAGCAGATAAGGGTGGGGGTCTTGTCATTTTGGATAAATCCAAATACCTTGCAGAGCTTACTAGATTACTGGATGATCCAGATACCTACCAGATCCTTAATAAGGACCCAATGTTGAACTACAAGGACGAACTACACTGGCTTGTGGAAGAAGGAAAGACACTGGGGATTCTGACAAGGAAGGAGGCGTCCTACTTAGACCCTCTCTTTTGCAGAACCCCCATTATATACTGTCTTCCGAAAATCCACAAGGATATCACTGACCCCCCTGGTAGGCCTATTGTCAATGGCATTGACTCCATCTCCTCCAGGGTGGGTCAATATATAGATTTCTTCCTCCAACCGTTAGTGAATCAAACCGAAGCATTCCTGAAGGATACGAAACATGTTATTCAAATCATGGAATCCATCAGTTGCTCCTCCCCTTGTATTTTGGCTACAGCCGACGTAGGGTCTTTGTACACCATTATCGGACATGAAGATGCTGTATCTTCAGTACAATGGGCCCTATCGAAGTTTTCCGACCTTTCTAGTAAACATAAGAATTTCTTGTTAAAGAGTTTGCGCTTCTGTCTAGAAAAGAATTATTTCTGGTTCAGTCGTCAGTTTTATTTACAAAAAAGGGGCGTTGCGATGGGTGCCCGTTTTGCTCCCAGTGTGGCCAATCTTTTTATGGCCCACTGGGAGGAAGATGTAGTTTTTAGGCACCGTCCCCCACAGTTAGTTTGCTACAAACGGTACATAGACGATTTAGTATTGGTTTGGGAGGGAGACCATTCTAGTCTGGCTACCTTTGTGAAAACTTTAGACGCTAACACCAAAAATATTAAACTAACTTGGAATTTCAGTGAGGACAAATTAGTGTTCCTTGATTTGGAGATTCGGAGGGAAGAGAATAAATTCACGTTATGTAATTATCGAAAACCCACCGACCGAAACTCTTTCATTCCATTAGAGAGTTGCCATCACAAATCCTGGCTATGCAACATCCCTAAGGGACAATTTGTGAGGCTCAGACGAAACTGTACAGATGTCAGTGAATATGTCTCTCAGTCCATGGCACTTTCTTCTAAATTTCAGGAAAAGGGCTATGACCAAATAGCCCTAAAGAGTGACATGGAGAAAGTTTTAGCCGTGGATAGGCCAGAATTGATCTCCAATAAAGCTAGAGATACCAGCATTAATGCCCCTAATTTCAAAATGTTATTGAACTATAATGTTCAGTTTAAACAGTTTGAAAAGCTGGTTGCTAAAAACTGGCCAATTCTGAAACAAGATCGAGTGCTGGGTCCCCTACTGCCACCACGTCCGTCTTTCATTTACAAGAAAGCCCCATCTTTAAGAGACCGTTTAGCACCTGGAGTGGTAGATCCCCCCATTCATACAGAAAATAGATTATTCTCCTTCCTCTCTGGTTTCTATGCGTGCGGGCGTTGTACAGCCTGCAGACACTCTAAATGTAACGACAAAAAACGCAAACAATTCGTTGCCACCTCTACTAGCAGGGAATACAAAATTGATCAATTGATCACCTGCAAGACAGTTGGTGTGGTGTATATGTTGGAATGTGGATGTGGCCTCCAATATATTGGAAGGACCTCCAGGCCCCTGCATGTGCGTTTAGGAGAGCACGTTAATAATATTAAAAAGGGATTAAAAACCCACAATGTTTCGAAACATTTTAAAATGGTGCATGCCCAAAACCCCAGAGGACTAAAATTCTGGGGGATTGAAAGAGTTAACAAGCACTGGAGGGGGGGTAAGCCGCAGGGAATCCCACTGGATACATGAAACCAAGGTTCTCCTGCCGAGAGGCTTAAACGTCGAGTTTGACGTAAATTGTTTTATTTCTGATCGGTAATTTCTGATGATGGTTTTTAAATAATGTTTTATATGAATTTTTACTGTCTTTGGAATTTATGAATATCGTTCACGAACAGGATGTTCCACGAAATTGAGCAAACACACGGGTCGTCACATAAGTCTTATACCTTAAATAGGGGGCTTGTCACGTTTTTATTAGCTACGCTTAGTAGCATTTTAGTTATCCTCTAGGGTTCAACCACATTGCTTTATTATTATTGCAGTGAATTTTTCTATGGCTCCAGCATGAGAGCTGATACTTCCGTGTTTGGTAACCGTCGCCATGGCAATTTGTATACAAGTTGTTTCATTGGCTGCGGCGATCAGCTGAGTTATTTAAAAGCGGGTGCACCACGTCATGCCGTCGCCGCTGAAGAAGTTCCGCCCACCACAAGGGACGTAACGCGTACGGATCATCACCACGTGACTCGTGACGTCACCCGCGTCTTGCTCATTCATTTTCGTGGAGTATCCTATATGCCTGCATCCTTCGCACTGGGGTACAGTGCCAGCTTTGTAAGTTATTCTACGTTTTAATAAATACATTTTAGCTTGAGACAGAGAGCACTAGATTTTATTCATTCTATTACATGTGATCGTTCCTTGAGACTGCAAGCTACCTGGTTCCAGTTACCTGCCCCTACACATCTCCCACTGCGGGAAAGGCTGTTTTGAGACCTCATTGAGGTGAGAGGCTAGCGATACTGGTGGTGGATTGTTATCACTTTATCAGTCACTTATTATTATTGGATATCACTTGCACATTGGGATCTTCATTTGGAATTCCCCTTTCTCTTTATGGACATTTATTTATGGATATTTATGTTTATTGATTATCTTTAGGGATATTGTCAGCGCTGTACTGCTTTTTTCATTTGTCTGGTTTGATTTGATAGATTTTATCCTCAGTATTCAGCTGCTTTTAGTATTTTGCTTTAGTGATCAGCACTGGTTGATTTTCATTATTTCATATATATATATATATATATATATATATATATATATATATATATATATATATAGTATCTCACAAAAGTGAGTACACCCCTCACATTTTTGTAAATATTTTATTATATCTTTTCACGTGACAACACTGAAGAAATTAGACTTTACTACAATGTAAAGTAGTGAGTTTACAGCTTGTATAACAGTGTAAATTTGCTGTCCCCTCAAAATAACCCAACACACAGCCATCAATATCTAAACCGCTGGCAACAAAAGTGAGTACTCCCCTAAAAGAAAATGTCCAAATTGGGCCCAATTAGCCATTTTCCCTCCCCGGTGTCATGTGACTTGTTAGTGTTACAAGGTCTCAGGTGTGAATGGGGAGCAGGTTTGTTAAATTTGATGTTATCGCTCTTACTTTCTCATACTGGCAACTGGAACATGGCACCTCATGGCAAAGAACTCTCTTAAGAATCTGAAAAAAAGAATTGTTGCTCTACATAAAGATGGACTAGGCTATAAGAAGATTTCCAAGACCCTGAAACTGAGCTGCAGCACAGTGGCCAAGACCATACAGTGGTTTAACAGGAAAGGTTCCACTCAGAACAGGCCTCGCCATGGTCGACCAAGGAAGTTGAGTGCATGTGCTCAGCGTCATATCCAGAGGTTATCTTTGGGAAATAGACATATGAGTGCTGCCAGCAATGCTGCAGAGGTTGAAGGGGTGGGGGGTCAGCCTGTCAGTGCTCAGACCATACGCCGCACACTACATCAAATTGGTCTGCATGGCTTTAGTCCCAGAAGGAAGCATCTTCTAAAGATGATGCACAAGAAAGCCTGCAAACAGTTTGCTGAAGACAAGCAGACTAAGAACATGGATTACTGGAACCATGTCCTGTGGTCTGATGAGACCAAGATAAACTTATTTGGTTCAGATGGTGTCAAGTGCAACCAGGTGAGGAGTACAAAGACAAGTGTGTCTTGCCTACATTCAAGCATGGTGATGGGAGTGTCATGGTCTGGGGCTGCATGAGTGCTGCCAGCACTGGGGAGCTACAGTTCATTAAGGGAACCATGAATGCCAACATGTACTGTAACATACTGAAGCAGAGCATGATCCCCTCCCTTCAGGGACTGGGCTGCAGGGCAGAATTCCAACATGATAATGACCCCAAACACATCTCCAAGACGACCACTGCCTTGCTAAAGAAGCAGAGGGTAAAGGTGATGGACTGGCCAAGCACGTCTCTAGACCTAAACCCTATTGAACATCTGTGGGGCATCCTCAAATGGAAGGTGGAGGAGCGCAAGGTCTCTAACATCCACGCGCTCCGTGATGTCGTCATGGAGGAGTGGAAGAGGATTCCAGTGGCAACCTGTGTATCTCTGGTGAACTCCATGCCCAAGAGGGTTAAGGCAGTGCTGAAAAATATTAGTGGCCACACATAATATTGACACGTTGGGCCCAATTTGGACATTTTCACTTAGGGTGTACTCACTTTTGTTGACAGCGGTTTAGACATTAATGGCTGTGTGTTGAGTTATTTTGAGAGGACAGCAAATTTACACTGTTATACAAGGTGTACACTCACTACTTTACATTGCAGCAAAGTGTCATTTTTTCAGTGTTGTCACATGAAAAGATATGATAAAATATTTACAAAAATGCGAGGGGTGTACTCACTTTTGTGAGATACTGTGTGTATATGTATATATATGATATTTTTTGGCTTAATACCAAATCAGTACCATAGAATAACATTGTGTACTGGGTGTGCATGTGCAGTGTGCATGGGGGTTCAAGTTGTGGCGCCATTTTATGACAACGTTGTCCAATTGTATGTGTGTGTTTCTTTTTATTGTTGGGTATTTGGGTAAATTACTCCACATTAATGCTATTTCTGTCATTTTTTAGTGGTTTTTAACATACTATTTGAAGATCAATAAAGCTTGTTAGATATTTCCAATGATATACGGTGGTGGATTCTCCTTATTGCTTTCTTGGGATATCTCTTTATCCCAGCCCCATTTCCTATATTCCTGTGTTGTGTACATCCAAGTCCCCCCCCATTCCCAAGTTCAGAGCTCTCCTCCCCCCAGAATCAAGTTTGGACCTCCCCCCATCAATACACAGCATTCCTCTGGAATCAATACCCCCTCCTCCCCCTTTCAATACTGTCCGAGTCCTCACCACCTAAATAACATCAGAGTGGGGCCAGATCCCGTAGGTGGCAGGACCCTGGTTGAAAAAAAGCTGGCGGGCAGCGTAGGCTCCAGGGGCAGCTGCTTTGGGCCCCTCAACAATGGCGGAGCCCTGGGCAGATGCCCCTTTTGCCCTGCATTATAGACGGCCCTGGTCTTAACCCCTTGAAACTGGTGCCTCCTGGTCCTTTAAGGGGTTTAGGGTGCCAGGAAGCGGGGTTTATGATCATGTGTCCGCCGTGATTGGCTGTCATGGCGGTCACATGATAGTAAAGCTCCTGATTGCAAGCAGAGATTGGGAGCTTTCCGTTAGCTGCCGGTAACGCGCTCTTGGCACAGCTGTATTTGCACGCAAATTTGCGCCAAGGCCCTCCTGCCTAGAGGCCACATATTTGCGTGCAGCCAGCGCCAAGTGGGTAATCATAGGTAGGATTAAGGCTCCATTCACACCAATGCATTTTTTAATGCTTTTTGCAGAAATGCAGGACATTTTTTTAACATGGGTTCATATGGAACACACATCAATGCATTTTTGTGCCTCTGCATTTTTGGTAAGGGTCAGGGACTTTTTTAAATGCAAAACTGTGCTTTTTTTGCTTTATTGGTTTAATAGACTTCAATGGAGAAGCTACAGAAAAGCAGATAGTTAGTTTTTACTGTGATTTGACCACAATTTGCATTTTTAAATCTGCCCAAAAAGAACTTTCCAAAAAAAATCATAAAAACACAAAACTTTAATCGCAGCAAAATTGTGGTAAAATTGCGGGTAAAACCTGCGCAAAGCACAGCAAAAGGCACTGCAGAAACACTCAAAAGCAACATGCAAAGATGTTAATGGAACCTTAAAGGCTAAGTTCACCTTTGTTCAACTTTTTAATTTTTTTTTCTAAATTCCAGCTCCCCTTTGTACCAATATAGCATTAATATTTTACTATACTAAAATAATACTTATTTTGCAGCTATCCATTTATTATACACAGGCTTACCTCACTGACTTCAAAGCTATTTAAAAATCCTGCTCGATTACTTGTGCCTTACTTCCTGGACAGACTTTAGGTTATGACATAGGAAGGAGTTGACCAGCTGAGGGTAGATGACGCAGGGTGTGTACTAATGAGATCAGCTGGTCAACTCCTTCCTGTGTCATGACCTAAAGTCTGTCCAGAAAGTAAGGCAGAAGTAATGGATAACTGTTTTTAAACATCTATGAAATCAGTGATGCTTGTTCATGTCAAAGGAACAACTACTTGGCATTTTCCTTAACTGATAAATAGATAAAGTTATTGGAGTCAAGGTTCACAATAAACAAATTCACAAGTGATAAAACTGACAATAACCTATAAATATGGTATAATAGTCGGAATCAGCACCAAGGTGCTATTTGCACAGTGGCTAAATGGTTAGCACTTCCGACTAGCAGCACTAGAGTTGTTAGTTTGAATCCCAACCATGGCACTACCCGCGCAGAGTTTGCATGTTCTCCCTATGCCTGTGTTGGGTTTCCTCCGGGTACTCTGGCTCTGCCTCCCACACTGCAAAGGCATGCTGGTAGGTTCATTGGCTCCTGTCTATGTTGGCCCTAGTATGTGTATGTATGAATGTGAGTTAGAGATCTTAGATTGTGAGTTTCTTGAGGGCAGGGACTGATGTGATTGTACACTATATATGTAAAGTACTGTGTAAATTGACAGTGCTATATATACGTACCTGTAATAATAATACTTGGTCCTCTATGCATCACAATCAAGCCACTTCAAAGCTGTCCCAAAATCGCCATTATATGCTCAGAATGGTTAATGGGGCTCTGTTACTTGGCACAGAGGGCCAAGTAGGCTCATCTTCACATGTGCTCATTTTATTGGCACAGTTAGACTTCCCCATGGGATGGTACTGACTGCATAAACATTAATCTGAAGCTTTGGTAGTACCTATAGAATTGCCTTTTGACAATGAGTATATCTGATTGGGTTTGTTGTACCAATTGTACCAATTGTCAATTGTACCCTCTTTGGCTCTCTTTTGAGAAAATGTGTCTCTGGATGTCTCATGATGCTTTGCCACAATAACAGGGAGGTTATTTTACACAAAATGATAGGCCTATCCTTAAAGCAATATACTATAAATATAATCTTTATCCATATTCTCCTAAGGAAGTGAATGAATTTAATGAAATCCATGAACAAAATGCAGTCCCGCTCCCAGCACGATACATGTCACATTAAACCAATATGGTCAAGTATGAATATAAGAAGCACTGCAGGTTAAAGTTGATATCTTGAATGTTTGCAATGTTAACTTATATATGGCCTATATGATTTTATTGGTCTATGTATACACATTTATTTTAAACTTTGTGCAAAAAATATTTACATTTTTTAACAGTAATTGACATCGTAGATCATTACTGTGTGCCTAAAATGCCCCAGTTTGTATACAGTATTTGTACTTATTGTGATCCATTTCAGGGATGAAGACACCATTCTTAAAATAATACAAACCTACTATGGAGTCTCACAAGTGATTAAATATTAAAAAAAGGATTATACTTTTTGACATTATGGGAAGCGTGTCAGGACCCAATAGGGCAAAAGGACCGTGCTATACAGCAGATGGACATCGGCGGCAAAAAGCGCCCTGAGGCGATTCAGTTCGCATAGGTAGCGCTATACAAGTCACTCATTCATTCATTCATTCAACACGTGTGACAACATACTTTGATTTAGTGCTTAGGTTTAGATACACTTTAAAATCACATGTCAGTAGAAGTAACTGACCTGTCTTAATTTCACACTTAAACACCCACTGAAAACACACATGACATACAGCATGTGCTAAATCACAAGTGATTTTCTTTTTGTCAAGGGAGCAGTAACATATTTTTATAGGTTAAAATGACAAACTAAAAAAATTACAAACTAAATTTACCCTTTAGTGAAATAGCTGAAATCAAAGTAGGCTTCACATTATAAAATATTCCTCCAATATTCCTGTTATGCAGCGTACACACGAGCGGACTTTTTGATTGTACTGGTCCGACAGTCTATCCGATGGACTTTCGGCGGACTTCCGACGGACTTTCCTAACGAACAGACTTGCCTACACACGATCACACCAAAGTCCGACGGATTCATATGTGATGACTTACGACCGGACTAAAATAAGGTAGTTGATAGCCAGTAGCCAATAGCTGCCCTAGCGTCGGTTTTACACTAGCATACAGACGAGCGGATTTTTCGACTGGGCTCGAATCTGCTGAAAAGATTTGAAACATGTTTTATTTCTAGGTCCGTCGGACTTTTGGGGAAAAAAAGTCAGCTGGAGCCCACACACGATCGAATTGTTCAACGGAGTCCAGTCCGCCGGACCAAGTCTGCCGGAAAGTCCTCTCGTGTGTATGCGGCATTACATGCTCACAAGCCTTTTCATAACCACTACTGTGTGTGTGACATGTGTGTGATCTTTATTATGTTTCATTTATTTATTTTTTGTTTACTTATTTTGTGTTTACTTTCCCCTCATCAAGTAAGTGAAGAAATCTATCTTCTTAAGTTACTAAAGAAAAGGCCAGCTGCTCAAAGTGACAGATATACCAAAATCAAAACCAAAATCAATTGATGAATTCACTGCATTTGATCTAATACCTACTCTTTTTCTTAACGTTTGACCTACTAGAGCAGCCTTTCTAAACCTTTTCAACACAGAGGAACCCTGGAAATAATTCTTCGGTCTTGGGGAACCCATTCTAAAAATGGAAAATCTACAACTCATCATACATTAGTGTGATGGTCAATCAGAAGAATGCTTCTTACACTTGTGGTTATTGGGAAGAATTACCCCCTTACAGATAACTAAAAAGATCAATGGTATCCTTGAGAACTTACCTGAGAGGCAGAAATTGACCATTTCTCAGGGAACCTCTAGCAACCACCAGAGGAACCCAAAGGTTGCATGGAACCCTGGTTGAGAAACCCTCTACTAGAGCAAACATCTGGCACTCAGTACTAGAAATCATATAAACAAATTTGAAAGTTTGCATTTTTTTAACCAAACCCTTGTTCATATATTGATTACTGCTACAATTATTAACACTCAACATATTACATATACTTCTACTTACTGGATGTTAAGAAAGGAGAATAGGGATCAAAACAAAAAAATATATTTTTTTTAGCCTTTACTAGGCCTGATTTACTAAATTACGACCAACCGTTTGCTGTGGATTATTCGCTCCAGCGCTGGTACACACAAACAGGTTTTGGTTCTACTATTATGCCACGTACACACGAGCGGAACATCTTGGATGGTTTTTCTGACGGAATTGCGCTCAAGCTTGGCTTGCATACACACGGTCAAACAAAAGTTCGCTGAACTTTCGACCGTCAAGAACGCGGTGACATACAACACTACGATGAGCAGAGAAAATGAAGTTCAATGCTTCTGAGCATGTGTCGAATTGGTACAGATGATCGGAACTTTTTCCGACCGAAATATTGAGAACATGCTCTCAATCTTTTGCTGGCTGGAATTTCGCCAGCAAAAGTCCGATGGAGCATACACACGGTCGCATTTTCGGACCAAAAGCTCTCATTGGACTTTTGCTGGCACAAGTATCATTAAAGGAGAGTGTAAAAAAATCTTATTTGCTAAAAATCCTCAGTGAATGTACATGGAGGAACTTTAAACTTCCCATGGACATTTTTTTTGTGCATGCACAAAAGTTCAAGCATCAACCTCCATACAAGATTCCAGAAGCTGGTGCTTGGAATCAAGGTTCCAGTGATAAAAAGCCATTTATAGGCTGCATTATCTCTATTGCAGCATAGTGTTTTGAGACCTGCCATTTGTACTTTATTGCTTGGTGGGACAGTCACATTATTTCTTTTTCATATTCAAGTTTATTTTATTAAGGAATGTTAACGTGCACATTATCTAGTGTACCTTCTAGGAACATTTAGGCAGGTGAGGTTTACCCTCCACTTTATATGTGTTGCTGTGTTACAAACACCTTGCTGCTCTTCTCCATCTGTTATTTTTTTACTTCCACTTAACCAAATAACTGTGCCACTATACTTGGTCTTTGTGTGCCTCTTTGCCACCTTAGGTACCAACAAATTGGCACCAGTCAGCAGGATATGCCTCACACATCAGCTGGCACAGACAGGGACCTACAGTAGGGACCACTATGACACCCTTAGGAGAGGCTCTGGCATTAGTTCAAAAGATCAATAGTTATAATGTCTCACTGACGGAGTGGGAGGAGAGACTAGAAAGTGCAGTCCATCTCTACCCTATGCCTACTAAGCTGATTGCGGAGTTAGTTAATAATTTCCTGGAGGATGATGCCAGCCAAGCTATCATGGTACTGCCAGAGGAGGAATGTGCTAACTTGGAGCAAATAGTCGCATGGCTTACAGGGCTTTTCGGGGGGAGAATGTCACTCTGACAGAGGTGAGATGACAATTTTTCATTCATAGACAGCAGGAGGCTGAGAGTCTCACTCATTTTGCAGTAGCCCAGCAGAAATTATGGAAGCGTCTGGAAAAGAAGGATCTTCAGGCGTGTGCAATATAGGCAATCTGGACTAACTGTTGCAGGACCAATTCGTAGGAGTGTGTGTGGGCCCTGTGCAGCAGGCCCTGCAAGAACAAGTGAGAGCTCACTCTTCCCTAACCTTCAATGATGTGGTGGTAGAAGTAGTGGCCAAAAACAGGAAGACATGGAAGTCACCATAGCCGTGACTAAGGAGAGTGAGCCAGTGTATTTTAGAGAATAGGTCTTGACTCCTTCCCCTCTCTTGGCTCTGTAAACAAAAAATGGCCTCCATGTGACAAGAGATGAGAGCAGTTCGTGGAACACAAGAGGGGAGTTGTTCAGCCGGCCTGCAGCTCTCATCGCTGTATTTAAGACTCATAGCTATATTGTAAGTATGGGTTGATATTTTCCATACCTTTTGTTTTTCCTCGCCCTCCCCTGTCCTCTTACATTGAGACCGATTATTAAACTGTACAACTTATTATTTATAGATATATATCAAGCATCTTCTCCTGATGAGTGGAGGTCATCCACGAAACGCGTCAAGCTATGATGATGCCACTATCATGTTTACAGTCAGGATCATTCCATCAATTTTATTCTGCTTTATTGCAATATGTTGTAACAATGTTGTAACAATCATGCACTTTTATATATGTATTGTGTGATACATGGGTTATGTGTCTGACGTTATTATTATTATTATGGATTATTAGGCTATCTTATTATGTTTTGGTTGTACACATCATATATGGAATACATTTTAATTCTATTATACTCTTTATGTGCATTGTATTGAAATATAATAATTACAGCTATTTAACGAACTGGGCAGACACAATTTGCATCATGGTCACCCCCCCCCCCCCCCCCAGCTGTATGCTTCATACAAAGTCCCAAACCTTTTTCTTCAATGAATTGTCAAACAGGGATGGAGGCATTGTACCTATGGGTCCTATGCCTCATATAAAGTCCCAAATCTCCCCTTTCCCCCAAATAACTCCAGTATTATCCTGCTTGTGTTCCTGTTATGACTCGGCCTGGCTGACTTCTCTTCTGTAACCTGTTCCTGATTTTGCTCTTCACTTCGCTGACTCCTGGCTTCCTGATCCCGGCTCGTCTGATTACCCGCACTGGCTTCCATACCCTGGCTTCTGTTTCTGAAATGTGTTATTTTTGCTATTTCAATAAAGGTGTGATTTTAACTGCATTTTCTGTCTCTGTCTGGTTCATGGTTCCTGACACTGCCCAAGCAAAAGCTCGAAGTTGTCTAGTCACTTTCCCTTCGGGGCCCATAGGAAGCTCCAAGGGGCCTCAGTTATGATTGAACCCTAAAGAGACTTTGAGGTAGCCAGAGAATGGTTGACGGTCCTAACCCTTTCCAAGGTTCATTGGGGTAGGGTGCTGGTTCAGTTGTTAAACCTGGGGACCAACCCCATTCTGCTGCCCAACCAGATGATCATAGCAGATCTGTATGTGGTACTCAAGCACTGCACAGCTGTGTCCCACCCTGTGGTTTAGGCCATCTGTGCTCCTCTGCATGCTGCTATGGCTTCCCTGGAAGATGATCAGTACCAAACAGATGCTTGATTAGTTGGCCATAACCCTGCAGGAGTTCCCGCTGTCCCAGCAGTGGCTACTGCATCAGCTGTTAGAGAAACACATCTTGGTTTTAGTGGCTGGTCCTAAGGATTATGGCTCCATAGAAGCAATAGACCACTCTATACATACAGGGCTGCCATATCTTTTGGGAATGTTAGCAGCACATACCACCTTCTCTGTGCCAAGCAGTCAAGGACTTAATTCTCAATATGCTGCAAAGTGGAGTAATAATGGAAAGCCCTAGCCCCTGGGCTGTCCCTGTTGTACTAATGAGGAGGAAAGAGGCATCTTGCAGTTCTGTGGGGACTATTGTATACTCAGTGCCTATACTTATGTGGATGCCTGCCTGTTGCCCCATTTAGAAGACTCTCTTATGACCTTGGGCCAAGCCTGCTATTTCTCTACTTTGGACCTGGCTAGCGGTTACTGGCAGGTTCTAGTAAGGGAACGTGATAGAGAAAAGACTGCTTTGGTAACGCCATTGGGACTATATGAGTTCAATCACATGCCTTTTGGGCTAACTAATGCCCCCAGTACCTTTCAGACTGATGGAACAATGCCTTGGAGGTTACAACTTTTAAATAGTACTGATCTACCTGGATGATATTATCAACTTTTCCAAAACCTTCAAATATCACATTCAGCATCTAGATTGGGTGTTTTTTAAAATTACTAAATTTGAAAGAGCCAACAAATTGTAATCCAGGTGGGAAACTATCTTGTATCGAGTGGAGAAGTAACCATTCCAGCCATGTACAATGTGGTGGCTGAAGGTCCAAAACCTGTCCATAAATGTCTACGTCAGAACCTACTGAGGCCCTGTGTGCTGAGCGAGGATTGATCCATCAGACCCACTATGAGGGGGATCATGTGTCAAGGACATTCCACCCATCCAAGAAGTCCCTGTGGAATGGTACTTGCCCCCCCATAGAGTCTAAACCTCTGGACCCTGCCCTGAAGGTGAAAGTCCCACTGTTCCTCTTGAGGACCTGGCTGAGGACATGTGTGCAGAAGCTAAGTATCCTCGTCAACCCACAGACCTCTCTATGGGCACCGTTGCTAGCCCAAGCGAGGGTGTTTTGCCTGTCCACTATAACCCCCAAAGCCTCTGCGCAAGCTCCAGAAAGTAAAAATTCTCATGTTGAGCCAGAGGATGATAGTGAGGCTCACCGCCCTATCTGGTCTAACCAAGGGCAGTTACCTGTGAAATATTATGATAATGTTGTGTGAAGTTGCTTGTTAATACTGTATTTTTTACCTTATGAGAAATTATAGTTTTTTCTGTTGGGGCTTTGATGCTGAAACACTAGGTGACCTCTGTTACAATCTTTAGTGAGAGCAGTTGGTGCGCATTTGTGAAGTGGATAGGCAAGGGACAGGATCCATGCTAGCTAAGGACAAAGTATTTAGTCCTAGGGAAAGGTTCCTGAGGAGGCACAGAATAGGGAAACCTTCTTTGGCTTCGCTAACTCTGGAATTTAGAGTTGGTGATAAGGTTTGGCCATCAGTTTGCTCAGTGCTGCTTTTCCCCCTACCCTGCCAAAAAGCTGCCTCGCTTCAACCAGATGCTGTTCCGGTAATGTAGGCCTCATTAAAGTGACATTATAAGTTCTGTGACTATTCTGCTATGCCAATGCTAAGAGTTTCTGTACTTGTGATGCATGTAATAGTGAGATGTTGTTACCAATTTGCTTGAGACTGTTATGCAAATACCTTGCCGCTGTTCTCTACCTGTTATTTGTTACTTCTGCATAACCACTCTACATGGTCTCTGTGTGCCTTTTCTCCACCTTCCCACAAACTGAAGGCACCATGCATGGCAAACTAGGACAACATAGTACTCATAAAAAATTAGTGTACAATCAAATTGGTAGGTTTAGGAGTAGTAATTGTTATGTGCATGGACATCAGGGTGCACATATACTCATTCCAAGCTTACCTTAATTATTTACCCTGCTCTTGTTTATTTGCTTTTGTAAATCAGCCCCATAATGGCATGTGGGCTGCCACTGAATCAGCAGTGAGTTGTAATATCTTTCAGGTTATATTTTTACGATTCATTTTTCAAAATAAACACATTTAAAAACAAATGTCGCCTTATCCCTTATTAGCTTCAAAAGGTATCATGTCCCTTAGGTCCCTAGCAATGAGAAGGTCAGATAGTAATTTTGTCAGATACTAAAGCAGATGTCAAAGTGAATTATATACATACAGTATTATGTGTTGAAGCACGTACAAATTAGCTCAAGATAGTTGCACTTATCTGTGTAGATCACAAATAATTATTTGTTCTTGATAAGGGTGCTTGTCATTCCATGTACTTATGTGTATTTCAAGAGGGAAAACAGTCAAAAATGAAATAAATATTTTGATTATGACTTGTCTCATAAGAGACTTATGCCGCGTACACACGAGCGGACCTTACGGCAGACTTTGCCCGGCGGACTTTTCAACGGACTTTCCGAATGAACGGACTTGCCTACACACAATCCACCAAAGTCCGTCGACTTCGTACGTGATAACGTATGACTGGACTAAAACAAGGAAGTTCATAGCCAGTAGCCAATAGCTGCCCTAGCGTGGCTTTTTGTCCATCGAACTAGCATACAGACGAGCGGTCTTTTCGACCGGACTCGAGTTCGACGGATAGATTTAAAACATGTTTCAAATCTAAGTCCGTCCAACTTTTGAGAAAACAAAGTCCGCTGGAGCCCACACGATCGAATTGTCCGACGAAATCCCGTCCGCCCGGCAAAGTCTGCCGTAAAGTCCGCTCGTGTGTACGCGGCATAAGATTTGCTTTTTGAGGCTGGGTTTACACTGTTGTGCTGTGTTATGCCCTGTACACACGGTCGGACATTGATCGGACATTGCGACAACAAAATCCATGGATTTTTTCCGACGGATAAGTAAAAGATATGAGAATAAAGACGGCGCTGCCCTCTAATTAAATATGTGCTATAGACTAGTGTGATAGGTGAATCCCGGTAATTAAATTAGGTGTCAGTAGTGCAATCTATACAGATTATTCAGAGATGGCCTAAAAAAACAATAACACCAGTAAATAAGACACTAGTAAGTGAATCAAATCCCCCATAGGGGTGAATAAGTGTGTCAGATTAGAAAATAAAAAGTTAAAGGTGAACTCTGTGATTAAATAAATACAAGGTAAAAAATGATGTGTTTCCTCAAAACTCAAAAGTTTTGGGACAGAATGGCGCCAGGGGTAATGTGGGTTGTGTGGTGAGAAAATTATTATTAATATATGTGCAAATAGTGCTGCTGTAGTATCCGTGTTACCATTTGCATGTGTATGTGCAAATTATTTTGGGTCGTGAATTATTGCCCCAATATTCAAAAGTATTGGGACACTTGGGCGCTTATGGAACGTGAATTATCTTAATGTGACACCCTATTAACAAACTCCTTATATGTTAAATACAAATATATAAAAGCATACATCAGCCATAGATTCCGATTTCATAAGTGCATGACAAGCAATCGTTAGTTTTTAAAAAAGATTGGGTAAATAGTCCATGCAAAGGGTTATGTATTTATAACCAGGTAGAGAAGACAAAGTTTAAGTATAAATGCTGTCTATTTCATCCTTGGGGACACACCTCGGTGACTTCTGTGCCTTTCAATTGAGATGGTGACTATGAGGTGCTCACCCCCCAATGATACCCCACTCACCAGAGATGATCACCCCTGCAGGGGTACCAAGCGACAGAGTGGGTGTCTCAGGCCAGACAGTGTTTACTCCTAGTATGCTTCCATTCCTTTACTGTATTCGATCCTCACAGTTACTCCAGGGAAAAGACCTTCACCTCTAACAGGATCCTGGTGAAGATCTGTAATAACAGCAGGTGCACCTGGCAGCAGCAGAGTTTAACAGAATAAGTGGAAAACCGTTGGAATAGCATGGTCACATTAGAGCACACTTCTTTTCCCTGGAGTAACTGTGAGGATCGAATACAGTAAAGGAATGGAAGCATACTAGGAGTAAACACTGTCTGGCCTGAGACACCCACTCTGTCGCTTGGTACCCCTGCAGGGGTGATCATCTCTGGTGAGTGGGGTATCATTGGGGGGTGAGCACCTCATAGTCACCATCTCAATTGGAAGGCACAGAAGTCACCGGGGTGTGTCCCCAAGGATGAAATAGACAGCATTTATACTTAAACTTTGTCTTCTCTACCTGGTTATAAATACATAACCCTTTGCATGAACTATTTACCCAATCTTTTTTAAAAACTAACGATTGCTTGTCATGCACTTATGAAATCGGAATCTATGGCTGATGTATGCTTTTATATATTTGTATTTAACATATAAGGAGTTTGTTAATAGGGTGTCACATTAAGATAATTCACGTTCCATAAGCGCCCAAGTGTCCCAATACTTTTGAATATTGGGGCAATAATTCACGACCCAAAATAATTTGCACATACACATGCAAATGGTAACACGGATACTACAGCAGCACTATTTGCACATATATTAATAATCATTTTCTCACCACACAACCCACATTACCCCTGGCGCCATTCTGTCCCAAAACTTTTGAGTTTTGAGGAAGCACATCATTTTTTACCTTGTATTTATTTAATCACAGAGTTCACCTTTAACTTTTTATTTTCTAATCTGACACACTTATTCACCCCTATGGGGGATTTGATTCACTTACTAGTGTCTTATTTACTGGTGTTATTGTTTTTTTAGGCCATCTCTGAATAATCTGTATAGATTGCACTACTGACACCTAATTTAATTACCGGGATTCACCTATCACACTAGTCTATAGCACATATTTAATTAGAGGGCAGCGCCGTCTTTATTCTCATATCTTTTACTTATTCAACAACTGGACCCCTTGGGGTACCAATTAGGGATAGGCAGCAGCTCTCACACTGTCCTAAGCACGGACCTATCTACTTATATTTTTCCGACGGATGTTGGCTCAAACTTGTCTTGCATACACACGGTCACACAAAGTTGTCGGAAATTTCGATCGTTCTGAACGCGGTGACATAAAACACCTACGTCGGGACTATAAATGGGGAAGTAGCCAATAGCTTTCATCTCTTAATTTATTCTGAGCATGCGTGGCACTTTGTGCGTCGGATTTGTGTACACACGATCGGAATTTCCGACAACGGATTTTGTTGTCGGAAAAGTTTATAGCAAGCTCTCAAACTTTGTGTGTCGGAAATTCCTATGTATAATGTGTGATGGAGCCCACACACGGTCGGAATTTCCGACAACAAGGTCCTATCACACATTTTACGTCAGAAAATCCAACCGTGTGTACAGGGCATTACTGTATGCACGTTAGCATATATTATATTGCATTTAATGCGCATTGTAGTAAGACAGACCATTCATTTTGAATGGGGGGGTCAATGCATTGCAATGCAGGTGTTAATGGGCCTGCAGAATTTTTTTAATACAGTGTACCACAATGTACAGATGGTTCCTCTTTCCTATTTCAAAACAATATTGCTCCCTGTAACTTTAATTGTACCTTCATATGGTACATGGTATCTTTAAGATATTGCAGTAAAATAGTAATTAACCTGCAGATGGCTTAATTATAGTTCATTATGCTACTGAGAGTTCTCAAAGCACACTAATGTCTTATTCAACCATGAACAAGAAGGATTCTGGGCTCAACTGATTTTAGTAAATGTCCCTTTTTTCTCTCTCGATAGATAGATAGATAGATAGATAGATAGATAGATAGATAGATAGATAGATAGATAGATAGATAGATAGATAGATAGATAGATATACTGTGCTATGTAAAGCATAGTACTGCAAAATGCAGCACAGCATGCACAGCTTTTCTGGTTAGTGGTGCCCTATCTCAAGTGTCATTTTGAAAATCATCCATATAAAGGTAATGAAGCACTCCTGTCACTTTAGCTACACTTGCCTACAGTTGCATCCATTAATACTGATGTCAGTGCAGAACAGTACTGGGACACTGGGACAGAGTGCAAATATTATACAAAAAATATATATAGATAAATAGATAGGGAGTTTCTGAATTGACTGTCTATACCAGGGGACAGCAATCTGTAGGTCGCGATCTACCAGTAGATCCCAGACAGGAGACTGGTAGATCTCAGTCTAGGCTTGCTGACCTGCCATTCCAGAGCATCAAACAGAGTGCAATGCAGAGGGACTACTTGTAAAGTTGGCGCTTGTTGTAGAATCTCATATTAGCCAATGTATTTCATATTAGTCATATTGATTTGCATATATTTTAATGATTATTATTATTATTATTATTATTATTATTATTATTATTATTATATAGTAGTGGTTTTATCAATATTATTATTCAATAAGTAAAGCAACAATTATTAATCTTTAATAATGTATACTGTGTTTTCCATAGATTTAGAAAGTCTTCATTTATAAGTGTTGAACTTTAAATGACCTCTGCTTTATGACAAGTACTTGTACACAGGTGTTCTCGAAAATGTATTAAGATAGTTTACTGGGTGAAAGTTCATTAGGATAGATTCAAGTAATATAGAATTGTCTCAAGTCTGAAATGCATATAAATCAGACAGATAAAGATATGAAAACAGGTGGTTTAGAAATAACTAAAGTTATGTACAGTACATTAAATTAAGTTTGACAAGGTCAAACAAAGGTCTGCTTGTGCCCTCATTAAAACTGTTAAAAGACATACATATAGTGAGACATATAACACATCTGGTGGGGTTATTGAAAGTTCATTGTCTCATAGTCGTAAATCTGCAACTCCTTGAAGCTAGTATCAAGATAAGAAGAGCTTGATAACACAGCTAGGTGCCAGACTGTCTCTACACAGCTGTTTTTAATTGGACAAACCCAGTTATAAAACACTTTAATGAACATATAGGAATTTTGGGAATAATTAAGTTTGTCTGGTTGTAGAACAAGTGTCAGATTTATGGTTAGTTACTTTGACGTAGATCTTAGCGACCAATCACATGTAAGAGAGATAGTTGAGATAAGACTTGTGAAATGGTATATAAATGCAAGCTCTGTAATTGTTAGACAGACAAGTCAGATAGGAGCTCATAAGGCTGAACTCTATGTATGCTGCCCTATTGCACGGGTCATAGAGGTCAGAACCAATGGGCAAGTATCTGTCCATAACTTGTCTCCTCGTACGAGTCAGAGAAGACTTCTTAACTTGTTCCAGAATGTGGTCTCAGGTGAATTTCCCTCAAGAACTTGGTCGAGCTGGAACCCAGAACTCTGTGAGGGGACCAGACCCCTGGTCGATCGACTGGTCCCTATCGGGTGACGGGTTCCCAAGAATTGGCAGTAAAGACCCATTCTGGTTCAAGGTGAGAACAATTCACAATTGTTTAAATTTGGTTAGAGGATAAGAATATTTATATCTAATATGCATGCATTGTAAGAAACTGTATAAATTAGACCTGTATATTGTAATATTTTGAACATAAACCTGTATGTTATCAGCTGTTAATAAACCTGCATTGCTGAAGTTCTGCCTGGTTCGATACTTTACTATTCTACTTCACGCTGTAGTAGGAAGCAAGAGCCGCATAAGCCAATGGATCCTCTGTAGTGCTGGCTCCTGTCCCATGTGGAGTGTTAACAACTGCACTCCATCTCTTATCCCGGCTAGCAGTCTCAAGAGTGTTGGCAGCAGCATCAAAGAAGAGATCTTCAGGTCAGTGTGAAGCAAAACACTGGGCTTAATAGTATAAGGCTCAGTTCACACCTAAACCGGCCATGGATCGCACAGTAATGCTGTCTGTACCTGTTCTCTGTTTCAGGGAGGAATCAGGGCATAATCTTTGCCTGAATTTGGTCTTAAAACAGAGGCAAAGACAGCGTTTCTGTGCAGTGCGCTCCGCAGCCGCCCCGGAGACATGTGAACCGGTTCCATAGAGAGACGGTCATATTCTCCTGCTATGCAAATTGGATGCGGGGAAATCGGCATCCAATTCACATAGGTGTGAATCCAGCCTAAGGCTGCTTTCACACTGGTGTGCTGCTGTTTAACCACACCCCGGGTGCAGTGCAGTGTATCTACAGCTTTCCTGCGGGTTTGCTGTGCTTAGTCATAGATTTCTATTATATCCTAGGAGTTTGGTGCACTTTCTGAATGTAGGAGTTTTGGTGAGCTTTCAGAAAATGCACCACACCTGCAGGATATAATAGAAGTCTATGGCAAAGCGCAGCTAATCCAGGAAAGTTGCAGATGCACTGCGCTGCACCCATGGTGCAGGTAAACCTCAACACAAAACAGCCATATAGGGGGCTCAGAACAGTAAGGGTTACATTTGCAGTTTGGGTGGTGGAAAAAACCCCATAGTTAAGACATGTTTTTATCATCCTCGCCCCAACCCCACCCCCTTTAGGTGTATTGGCCAGGATTGTACACAATCTACAAGTGCCCTGCAACCTTGTGCAGTACAGCAAACAAGGTGTTAAATTAGGCAGCGTTGTGTTGCTTTCTCACCACCTGCTTTAACCTCTTGGACCCTGCAGAAGTATGCAGTTGTGGGACACTTGCAGAGTGGCCCCCATTTACTTAAATGGGTTGCAATTTGGCCGGCGGTAGCACCCACCAAAAGCAACAGGTGGGTGTACACCTTAGAAAAACGAAAAAAGTACTCTTGCGCACTGGTGTGTTGGCTAAAAAAGTTCAAGAGGGACTATGAACTTCGGCTTTGCTGCTCTCAAAGGATGGGATTGTCCTAGTATTAAAAGAGAGAAAAAAAAAGAGAGCGCACCAGCCTAGTGCATTATCCTTTGCAAGTTTATTAGATTAAAAACAAGATAAAAGCTACTCACAAAAGTCGCAGGTAAAATTGCATATCAAACGCACAGAGGCAATAGTTCCAGTGGTAGGCAGCTGTCCAGGTCCCAGGGGGGGGGCACACGGACCGCCGCTGGCTTACGCGTTTCAAAGGTTTGACCTTCTTCCTCAGAGCCTTAGTGGTGGCAGTCTCCTGCCGACTTTTTATATACACATGTTAAGCTGAAGCAGACTGATCAGGTTGGTATCGGGGCTCCTCCCTTAATTGATGGGCGGTCCTCTGAGGGGGGGGGGGTTGTTTGGATCTTGGCTTGGTTTATATTGTTAGAGGGCCATACCATATTGATTTAATGATTTCATAGTATGCTTCTATATCCATTATTGTTATTGCTGGTAAAGTTTAGTTTATCTAACCCATAGTAGGTGAGCTGATAAAGTCATACCAGTAGTTACCCATATACAATCTGTCCTTCTACCCTCACATTCATATATCACGTAAATGATACAGAGTAATGTGCAGTGTTCAGAGGGTTAAAAGTATAAGAAAGGGGGGGGGGTTTGTGTACCTTATTATCTGTGGGTCTGATGCCATCTCCTCTGCTTGAGTGCGTTTGTCTCTGCAGGGGCTGTGTCTGTGTGGGCTACCATTGCTGACACGTTCGCTCCTATGCCCCATGGGACCGGGTGGAACGCACGCCGCCGCTTGACTTCCGGGTTGCGGTCCACAGGGCGGAAGTGCGGTCGTGATGTCACATCCCGTGCGCCTTCCGGCGCCTGGGATGTGACTCAATAGAGTAAACAGTGGCCTCCATCTTGCCGTAGACGCAGATAGAGGTCAAAGTTAGACTGATAATGTCTGACTACAAGCTAAAGAGAGTGGGAATGATTAAAATGTGTAATTAGAATAAGTAAATGACAAATATATATGAAATAACAATAATAAATAATAATAAGCGATAGTATCAGGGAAATTCAAAGGGGACCAAGGGAGGGGAGTGGTGAAGTCCGGTCTGAAACAGTAGCTGAAGATGGCAATGCTCAGAACATGTGTATTTGAAAGCCGGCAGGAGACACACTTATATTATAGAATGAAATACATATAATATACCTTCTATAAAAAGTAATAAATATATAAATACACATATATATAGAAAGTAAAAGCCTTATACACATCAATCGCATATCCATATATGTGCATACGGTGATTAAAAAGAAATATTGTTAAAAATAGAGAATCCGTATATAAGTACAACAAACTGTGTACCTTGCCTATATAATCTAGAAAGAGAGAGGGTTTGGGGGAGGGGGGGGGGGGGAAGGGGCGGGAGGGGAAAAAAGGAGGATTTTTGTTGTTATCACCTCATATAGACATACATATAGTGGTTTTGTACATTATAGCAGATAGCCCAGAGCTTATTTTAGTATAAATCGGTGAACGAGATATTGTATGAATTATAAAAATTTGTAAAAAAAAATATATATAATAAAATATAAAATAAAAAATAAATAAATAAATAAATAAAAAAAAAAAAAAGGGGGGGGGGGAAAGGGCCATCCACAACACTTGATGCCAATATTATTATACTATTTTATGTACTTCTGGATCCTCGTTTAGGCCTCCTGGAGCGAGACGGAGGTACCAGAGGCTTTGCAAAAGAGAAGCCTTCTGGATCTTTACCCTCGGTAGTCTCGCTCCAGGAGGCCTAAACGAGGATCCAGAAGTACATAAAATAGTATAATAATATTGGCATCAAGTGTTGTGGATGGCCCTTCCCCCCCCCCCCCCCCCCTTTTTTTTTTTTTTTTTTTTTTTTTTATTTTATATTTTATTATATATATTTTTTTTTACAAATTTTTATAATTCATACAATATCTCGTTCACCGATTTATACTAAAATAAGCTCTGGGCTATCTGCTATAATGTACAAAACCACTATATGTATGTCTATATAAGGTGATAACAACAAAAATCCTCCTTTTTTCCCCTCCCGCCCCTTTCCCCCCCCCCCTCCCCCCACCCTCTCTCTTTCTAGATTATATAGGCAAGGTACACAGTTTGTTGTACTTATATACGGATTCTCTATTTTTAACAATATTTCTTTTTAATCACCGTATGCACATATATGGATATGCGATTGATGTGTATAAGGCTTTTACTTTCTATATATATGTGTATTTATATATTTATTACTTTTTATAGAAGGTATATTATATGTATTTCATTCTATAATATAAGTGTGTCTCCTGCCGGCTTTCAAATACACATGTTCTGAGCATTGCCATCTTCAGCTACTGTTTCAGACCGGACTTCACCACTCCCCTCCCTTGGTCCCCTTTGAATTTCCCTGATACTATCGCTTATTATTATTTATTATTGTTATTTCATATATATTTGTCATTTACTTATTCTAATTACACATTTTAATCATTCCCACTCTCTTTAGCTTGTAGTCAGACATTATCAGTCTGACTTTGACCTCTATCTGCGTCTACGGCAAGATGGAGGCCACTGTTTACTCTATTGAGTCACATCCCAGGCGCCGGAAGGCGCACGGGATGTGACATCACGACCGCACTTCCGCCCTGTGGACCGCAACCCGGAAGTCAAGCGGCGGCGTGCGTTCCACCCGGTCCCATGGGGCATAGGAGCGAACGTGTCAGCAATGGTAGCCCACACAGACACAGCCCCTGCAGAGACAAACGCACTCAAGCAGAGGAGATGGCATCAGACCCACAGATAATAAGGTACACAAACCCCCCCCCTTTCTTATACTTTTAACCCTCTGAACACTGCACAGTACTCTGTATCATTTACGTGATATATGAATGTGAGGGTAGAAGGACAGATTGTATATGGGTAACTACTGGTATGACTTTATCAGCTCACCTACTATGGGTTAGATAAACTAAACTTTACCAGCAATAACAATAATGGATATAGAAGCATACTATGAAATCATTAAATCAATATGGTATGGCCCTCTAACAATGTAAACCAAGCCAAGATCCAAACAACCCCCCCCCCTCAGAGGACCGCCCATCAATTAAGGGAGGAGCCCCGATACCAACCTGATCAGTCTGCTTCAGCTTAACATGTGTATATAAAAAGTCGGCAGGAGACTGCCACCACTAAGGCTCTGAGGAAGAAGGTCAAACCTTTGAAACGCGTAAGCCAGCGGCGGACCGTGTGCCCCCCCCCCTGGGACCTGGACAGCTGCCTACCACTGGAACTATTGCCTCTGTGCGTTTGATATGCAATTTTACCTGCGACTTTTGTGAGTAGCTTTTATCTTGTTTTTAATCTAATAAACTTGCAAAGGATAATGCACTAGGCTGGTGCACTCTCTTTTTTTTTCTCTCTTTGGGTGTACACCTTAAGCTGCTGCCTCAGCAGGTAAATGTGATTGGGATTGGGGGTGGTAAAACTGTGTCAACCACAGTGTTTTACCACCCCCCCCCCCCCCCAACTTTGTGTAAATGAGCCTTAAGGGTACCATTGCTGAATGCAACTAAGTGCTCATTCACAAGTACAGCAGGCAATCCATGTGTATTCAGGGATGGACTGGCCATCGGGACTACCGGGAGTTTGCCGGTGGGCCAATGGCTCAGTGTGGGCCGGATTCATCCACATCTGCGGTGTGCGGTGATCTACCCATCAACCGCCGACAGCTGACGCTGACGGGTAGATCGAGATTTAGCCATCATGCAGAGTAGCGCAGGAAGCGTCTGTACTAATAAGTTCTCTCTCACATCATCACGCTGCTCCCCGGCGGCCCCTCCTCTCTTCTCGTCTATCCCCATTGGCTTGTAAGATCATCTGGGATAGACGAGAAAAGGGGAGGGGCTGCCGGGGAGCAGCGTGATGACACGAGAGAACTTACTAGCACAGACACTTCCTGCGCTACTCTGCATGCTGGCTAGTAAGATCCCATAATGTGCCATTTGCCCCATAATGTGCCCTGATGATGTGCCCCCTGATGTGCCCTGATGTGCCCCATAATGTGCCCCATCCAGACCCTGATTTTCCATAATGTGCCCTGATGTGCCCCAAGCCCTGATGTGCCCCATTCCCCGATATGCCCTAATGTGCCATGTGCCCTGATGTGCCATGTGCCCCATGCTCTGTGCTCTAATGTGCTATGTGGCCTGATGTGCCCCATGCCCTGATATACCCCAGTGTGCTCCATAATGTGCCCCATAATGTGCCCTGATGTGCCATGTGCCCCATCATGTGCCCTGATGTGCCATGTGCCATAATGTGCCCTGAGCCCTGATGTGCCATGTGCCACGTGCCCTGATGTGCCCCTTGCCCTGATGTGCCCCGTGCCCTGATGTGTCATGTGCCCTGATGTGCCCCATAACGTGCTATGTGCCCCATCATGTGCCCTGATGTGCCATGTGCCCTGATGTGCCCCGAGCCCCGATGTGCCCTGATATGCCCCAATGTGCTATGTGCCCTGATGTGCTATGTGCCCCGTGCCCTGATGTGCCATGTGGCCTGATGTGCCCCATGCCTTGATGTGCCATGTGGCCTGATGTGCCCAATGCCCTGATGTGCCCTGATGTGCCATGTGCCCTGATGTGCTATGTGCCCTGATGTGCCCCGTGCCCTGATGTGCTATGTGCCCTGATGTGCCCCGTGCCCTGATGTGCTGTGTCCCGATGTCCAATGCCCTGATGTGCCCCGTGACCTGATGTGCCTTATGTGCTGTGCCCCGATGTCCTGTGCCCTGATGTGCCCCGTGCGGGCACATAGTGAGGAGGCGATATGTTACCATCTCACCACCTGATTTGAACCCATATTTGCCATGCAATGCATGTGATTGTGACGTGGTAGCTTTACCACATCACATTATAGAGGTTTAAATCAGGTGTGAGGAGGTGACACTGTCCCCAGTGATCTTTCACTTCTCCCATGATGTTCAGGTAGATCTCCACCTCTTTAAGGTTGCCTATCCCTGGTCTAGACCAACTAAAATATCAAGCAAGTATGTTTGACTGTTTCAAATATTGGGCTTAATTTAAACACATTATGGTGTCCAACAAATAATAATTTATCAAGCATGGCTGCAAAGAAAAAATAACGTATAGGGTTTCTTATCTTTATATTTTTGGGGGCAAAATGGAATTCCTTCACGCTAATAAAATTTATATTATTTTATTTTGTCGCTTATAAGATTAATTGCATACATTTTGTAATATGTGATGTAAAATATTTTTAATACTTATTATCTGTGCAAAATGTTGACTATGACCCTATACTTGAAGATGCATATAAAGAACAGGCCTCTCATTGATTAATTTCAGCATGCATTCATTCGTTTTCTTCAGCTTGCTGATTTTTTTATGTGATGACAAGCCTTAGAAACTAATACATACTTTCAAATCTTCAGCTTTAAAATCTAATAGGTTTCTATGGTTGATCTCTTAAGCTGTGAAAAGGAAACTCTGTGAAGAGTAAAGAAACAGAGGGCATTGTCATGAATCAAATACTTATTTTACTCACTGAACTGCAACCTAATTTATAGCATTCGTTTTATGTGTTTTTTCTGGATTGTCATGAACAACAAATCTACAAGAACAAAAATGCAATATATTGTAACTCACAGTCCTTAGATGTGGTGGCTGTATTCTTTTTTTGTAAGCTATGAACATTTCAGCAAATATAGAAAATATCTGTTGATCTTCCTTCCTAGTTCTACAGTGGGGAAAATATCTATTTGATCCCTTGCAGATTTTTGAAAGTTTGCCCACTTACAAAGAAATTAAGGGTCTATATTTTTTTTTATCATAGGTGTATTTAAAATGATAGAGACAGAATATCAACCAAAAATCCAGAAAAAGGTACAAGCCTACTTTGCCACATTGAGGGGCTGATGGACAGGGCCATGTATTGTAAAATCTTGGATGAGAACCTTCTTTTCTCAGCCAGAACACTGAAGATGGGTCGTGGATGGGTCTTCCAGCATGACAATGACCCAAAACATACCGCCAAGACAACAAAGGAGTGGCTCAAGAGGAAGCACATTAAGGTCATGGAGTAGCCTAATTAGTCTCCAGACCTTAATCCTATAGATTATGGAGGGAACTGAAACTTCGAATTGCCAAGAGACAGCCAAGAATCCTTAAAGATTTAGAGAAGATTTGTAAAGAAGAGTGGACCAAAATCCCTCCTGAGATGTGTGCAAACCTGGTCACTAACTACATGAAGCATCTTACCTCTGTGCTTGCCTACAAGGGTTTCTCCACCAAGTACTAAGTCAAGTTTTGCTAGGGAATCAAATACTTATTTTACTCACTGAACTGCAACCTAAATTATAGCATTCGCTTTATGTGTTGTTTCTGGATTTTTGGTTGATATGCTGTCTCCATCATGTAAAATGCACCTATGATAAAAATTATAGACCCTTCATTTCTTTGTAAGTGGGCAAACTTACAAAATCTGCAGGGGATCAAATAATTATTTTCCCCACTGTATATTTTGTAATCTACTGGTTGTGCCCCCCCCCCCCCCCTGTAATGGAGATGAAGAGATACAGACAGGTTTGTAGTTCATATTGGGAGAGCAGGCTAGGTTGACAGCCATGGCTTCCCCCATAGATGCAGTGGTGGAGTAACGTAGCCACCCAGGGACAGGAAGTGTATTATTTACAGTTTTGATTTTAAATACATTCAGGTAACAACTATTCGGACCTGGAAAAAGAAATAGTTGTTATATTAATTAGTATATCATACTTGCCAACTGTCCTGGATTTGCTGGAAAAGTCCCTTTTTTTCAGGTAATTGTCCTACCTCTGCTGTACCTAAGCTGTCCTAAGCTGCTTGCTGAAAATGCACTGGTTGACTATTGCTGGTGGTGACAGTTTGTACACTGCCCCTGACCTCCCTCTCCACTTCCTGTGTGAAGTGTCATCTGTGCATATTCTAGACATGTGCTTCTATATTGACTCCCAGATCATAATCCTTCTCTTAACAGCTAAAACTGTCTTCATATACAGATTACTACCAGTAAGTAAAGCTGAGGAGTTTCCTATTGGCTGATCAAGCATGTTTGATCTTAACATGAAAAGACCCTACTTTATTTTTCTGAAAACAACAATTAAGACCGGCTACAATGTTTACGACCCTCGTTACCCAGGACAGTAAGCAATTACCCATTTGGACAATCACCATTTTTCTCGTTACATTTACAGTTTGCCTGGAATTAGCATAGGAATAGTCTGTCAACTTTATCAGTCTTAATGTCTTCCCTGTTACGTGTAAATGGACTGCTTCCTTTATATGCATGCACATGACAGGTACTTGTCTATTTAAAATGACAGAGACAGAGTATCAACCAAAAATCCAGAAAAAGGTACAGGCCTACTTTGCCACATTGAGGGGCCAATGGACAGGACCATGTATTGTAAAATCTTGGATGAGAACCTTCTTCCCCCAGCCAGAACACTGAAAATGGGTCGTGGATGGGTCTTCCAGCATGACAATGACCCAAAACATACCGCCAAGACAACAAAGGAGATTGGGAGAAGTACATTGAGAGAATATATTACAATATACTACTATGAATTCTCTGAAGGAATTCCCTCTATGCTGCTTCAGGCCCCTACCCCGATGGCTACACTGCACACAAATAGCTAGGGTACTGCTCCCTGCCATGCCTCTGCATACTGCTCACTGACTGCCCTATCACCACACACTGCTCACTGACTGTCCCAATTCCATACTACTCGCTAACTGCCCTGCCTCTATACACTGCTTACTGACTCTCCTGCCTCCATATACTGTTCCCTGCCCTGCCTCTACATATTGCTCACTGAATGCCCTATCACTACCCACTGCTCACTGACTGCCCTGCATTAGACACTGCTTATTGACTGCTCTATTGCTACATACTACTCACTGACTACACTGCTTTTACACACTGCTCACTAACTGCCCTATCACTGCTCATTGAACTCCCTGCCTCTACACATTGCTCACTGACTGCCCTGTCTCTACACACTGCTGATAGGGCAGTCAGTGAACAGTATGTAGTGATAGGGCTACATACTGTTCACTGACTGCTCTATCACTACATACTATTCTCTGACTGCCCTATCACCAGTGGCGGCCCGTCCATAGGGGGCGCATGGGCGCCGCCCCCCCCCCCCCCCCTCCAGGCAGTCCCAAAAAAAAAAAGTCAAAAAAAAAAATTTTAATACCGACCCTTTAAAAAAAAAAAAAACAATAAAAGGTCCTTTAGTGCACTGTGTGCGGACGCCGGACACAGTGCGACGCCGGACACATTGAACTAAGGGGAAGCGCAACGTCTATGCAATCACGAGATTGCAGACGTGGCACTGCATTTGCGGGCGTTGAGCCCGCCTTGCAGCGCTTTCCGAAGCGCCGATTAGCTTCCGCCCGGCGATCGTAGTATATGTTACTACGGCTGGGCGGTTTGATTGACAGTTTGATGTCACTTCCTGTTCTCATTCTCCCATTGCGCCCGGGAGAAAGGAAACAGGAAGTATGAAGAAGACACCGCTGGAGAGGACAACGGCAAGGTAAGTAGTACACTACCGCTGTGCTCCCGTTGAGAACAGGGGGGCTGCACAGGCTGCATTGGGGGACACAGGCAAGGCTGCATTGGGGGACACAGGCAAGGCTGCATTGGGGGACACAGGCAATGCTGCATTGGGGGACACAGGCAAGGCTGCATTGGGGGACACAGGCAAGGCTGCATTGGGGGACACATGCAATGCTGCATTGGGGGACACGGGCAAGGCTGCATTGGGGTACACAGGCAAGGCTGCATTGGGGGACACAGGCAATGCTGCATTGGGGGACACAGGCAAGGCTGCATTGGGGGACACAGGCAAGGCTGCATTTGGTGGACACAGGCTGCATTTGGTGGACACAGGCTGGATTGGGGGACACATGCAAGGCTGCATTGGGGGACACAGGCAAGGTTGCATTGGGGGACACAGGCAATGCTGCATTGGGGGACACATGCAAGGCTGCATTGGGGGACACAGGCAATGCTGCATTGGGGGACACAGGCAATGCTGCATTGGGGGACATATGCAAGGCTGCATTGGGGGACACAGGCAAGGCTGCATTGGGGGACACATGCAAGGCTGCATTGGGGACACAGGCAAGGCTGCATTGGGGGACACAGGCAATGCTACATTGGGGGACACAGGCAAGGCTGCATTGTGGGACACAGGCAATGCTTCATTGGGGGACACAGGCAAGGCTGCATTGTGGGACACAGGCAATGCTGCATTGGGGGACACAGGCAAGGCTGCATTGGGGGACACATGCAAGGCTGCATTGGGGACACAGGCAAGGCTGCATTGTGGGACACAGGCAATGCTGCATTGGGGAACACAGGCAAGGCTGCATTGGGGGACACAGACAAGGCTGCATTTGGTGGACACAGGCTGCATTTGGTGGACACAGGCTGCATTTGGTGAGACACAGTCTGCATTTGGTGAGACACAGTCTGCATTTGGTGAGACGCAGGCTGCATTTGGTGAGACACAGGCTACATTTGGTGAGACACAGGCTGCATTTGGTAAGACACAGACTGCATTTGGGGGACACAGGCTGGCTGTATTTTGTGGGACACAGGCTGCATTTGGCGGGACACAGGCTGAATTTGGTGGGACACAGGATGCATTTTGTGTGACACAGGCTGCATTTTGTGTGACACAGGCTGCATTTTATGGGACAAAGGCTGCATGTAGGGACGGACTCCGCTGGGGACACCTGATGGCATCTGGTGGCAGGCGACGTGGCTAGTGACACGCTCAGGGCTCCCACTGATTCTGCATTATGGTGAGTTGAATGATTTCCTTTTATATTACAATGTAATAATAGAATTAATGCGCTTCAATTATCCTGACACCATAACAACCATGGTTCCGGGATGATTGAAGTGCTAACACCAGGTGTTTGGAATATCTTTATCTGCTGATTGTTAAACTTTCTAGAATACACGTCCCTCCATCGCTCTCTCCCTCCATCCCTCATTCATCTCAGATGCTAACCACACCACCTTAGAGCCACACCCACTATTTTGCTGAAACCACTCCCATTTTCACCAAGTGGGAGGGGTCAAAAAGGAAGGGCGGGGTCTGGCACCCCCCCATCCTAAAACTTCACCAGCCGCCACTGCCTATCACTACATACTGTTCACTGACTGCCCTATCACTACACGCTGTTCACTGACTGCCCTATCACTACACACTGTTCACTGACTGCTCTATCACTACATACTGTTCACTGACTGCTCTATCATTACACACTGTTCACTGACTGCTCTATCACTACTCACTGTTCAAAGACTCCTCTATCACTACACACTGTTCACTGACTTCTCTATCACTACACACTGTTCACTGATTGTCCCATAACTACATATTGTTCACTGACTGTCTTATCACTGCATGCTGTTCAATGACTGCTCTATCACTACATACTGTTCACTGACTGCTCTATTACTACATACTGTTCACTGACTGCCCTATCACTACATACTGTTCACTGACTGCTCTATCACTACATACTGTTCACTGACTGCCCTATCACTACATACTGTTCACTGACTGCCCTATCACTACATACTGTTCACTGACTGCTCTATCACTACATACTGTTCACTGACTGCCCTATCACTACATAATGTTCACTGACTGCCCTATCACTACATACTGTTAACTGACTGCTCTATCGCTACATACTGTTCACTGACTGCCCTATCACTACACACTGTTCACTGACTGCTCTATCGCTACATACTGTTCACTGACTGCCCTTTCACTACATACTGTTCACTGACTGCTCTATCGCTACATACTGTTCACTGACTGCCCTATCACTACACACTGTTCACTGACTGCTCTATCGCTACATACTGTTCACTGACTGCCCTATTACTACACACTGTTCACTGACTGCCCTATCACTACACACTGTTCACTGACTGCCCTATCACTACACACTGTTCACTGACTGCTCTATCACTACATACTGTTCACTGACTGCTCTATCACTACATACTGTTCACTGACTGCTCTATCACTACATACTGTTTACTGACTGCCCTATCACTACATACTGTTCACTGACTGCCCTATCACTACATACTGTTCACTGATTGCTCTATCACTACATACTGTTCACTGACTGCCCTATCACTACATACTGTTCACTGACTGCTCTATCACTACATACTGTTTACTGACTGCCCTATCACTACATACTGTTCACTGACTGCTCTATCACTATATACTGTTCACTGACTGCCCTATCACTACACACTGTTCACTGACTGCTCTATCACTACATACTGTTCACTGACTGCCTTATCACTACACACTGTTCACTGACTGCTCTATCACTACATACTGTTCACTGACTGCCCTATCACTACACACTGTTCACTGACTGCTCTATCACTACATACTGTTTACTGACTGCCTTATCACTACATACTGTTCACTGACTGCCCTATCACTACATACTGTTCACTGACTGCCCTATCACTACATACTGTTCACTGATTGTCCTATCACTACACACTGTTCACTGACTGCTCTATCACTACATACTGTTTACTGACTGCTTTATCACTACATACTGTTCACTGACTGCCTTATCACTACATACTGTTCACTGACTGCCCTATCACTACACACTGTTCACTGACTGCCCTATCACTACACACTGTTCACTGACTGCTCTATCACTACATACTGTTCACTGACTGCTCTATCACTACATACTGTTCACTGACTGCTCTATCACTACATACTGTTTACTGACTGCCCTATCACTACATACTGTTCACTGACTGCCCTATCACTACATACTGTTCACTGACTGCCCTATCACTACATACTATTCACTGACTGCCCTATCACTACATACTGTTCACTGACTGCTCTATTACTACATACTGTTCACTGACTGCTCTATCACTACATACTGATTACTGACTGCCCTATCACTACATACTGTTCACTGACTGCTCTATCACTATATACTGTTCACTGACTGCCCTATCACTACACACTGTTCACTGACTGCTCTATCACTACATACTGTTCACTGACTGCCCTATCACTATATACTGTTCACTGACTGCCCTATCACTACATACTGTTCACTGACTGCTCTATCACTACATACTGTTCACTGACTGCCCTATTACTACACACTGTTCACTGACTGCCCTATTACTACACACTGTTCACTGACTGCCCTATCACTACACACTGTTCACTGACTGCCCTATCACTACACACTGTTCACTGACTGCTCTATAACTACATACTGTTCACTGACTGCCCTATCACTACACACTGTTCACTGACTGCTCTATCACTACATACTGTTTACTGACTGCCTTATCACTACATACTGTTCACTGACTGCCCTATCACTACACACTGTTCACTGACTGCCCTATCACTACACACTGTTCACTGACTGCTCTATCACTACATACTGTTTACTGACTGCTTTATCACTACATACTGTTCACTGACTGCCCTATCACTACATACTGTTCACTGACTGCTCTATCACTACATACTGTTCACTGACTGCCCTATCACTACACCCTGTTCACTGACTGCTCTATCACTACATACTGTTCACTGACTGCCCTATCACTACATACTGTTCACTGACTGCCCTATCACTACATACTGTTCACTGACTGCTCTATCACTACATACTGTTCACTGACTGCCCTATTACTACACACTGTTCACTGACTGCCCTATCACTACACACTGTTCACTGACTGCCCTATCACAATACACTGTTCACTGACTGCTCTATCACTACATACTGTTTACTGGCTGCCCTATCACTACACACTACTCACTAAATACTCTATCACTTCATAAATGTCCCTAGAAAAATGATTCAAATGTCAGCAGCCATGGTATATGTTATAATAGAAACAATTAAAGAAAAGAAAGAGAACTACTAATGCTAAATAACATGTGTCTATTTTCGCCATTAGCTTAAAATGCTTTTTGTAGAGGTAATAAAAATAGATTCTACTACATCAGCACATTTTCAAGCAAGGACAGTCACTTATTGCTGGGCATTTTACCTGATATCATTCTTTCTATATGGCATAGTAATTAATATACATTAATCCTTTATGCTGATATTCTACTTATTTTTTTAAATGGATGGTGGAATCTCAAATTAAATAAAATAAAATGAGTAGTGTTGGTATTTATTAAAATTTATACAGAATATTTTTTAAAATTTGTGACAATGATAATTCTGATGTGGTTTAAAATTTGTTTTAGGGGTTTTTTTTTTATTTAAAAAAAAAGTCAGACTGCTTGTGTTACAATGTTCATCTAAGTAGGAACAAATAACAAGGAATTAGAAGCACAATCTACAAATGTATTCTTTGAGTTGTGAGAAGGACAATTCCTATATTACTCCCTATGCAGCAGCTGCATCTAACCACTGTTTTGTCTATATTTAATGTACCGCATATTAAAACAGTGTAAAGGGAGGCACATGGGTGGAGCCTGATTGAACAGACATGCCAGCTTAGAGCTCTGCTGATGAAGGGACGTTTCTGCCGTATTATACAGAGTCCTGGCTCAGCTTCACCTGGTAAATATTGTTACTCGGCCTGCTAATAACCCCCGCCACCTAATGTAATGGTTCTTGGAAGTTCTCGCCTGAAAATGAAGCCAAAAAGCAATAAAGAAGTGCTGCCTTAGGCTTCAGTCAGAATGGCACTAGCTGCATCCCCTCCCCCTGGTACCTCACACTCAGTGAAATCCTCTCAGTGCTCTAAAGTATCTGTGACAACACATGGGGTATATGGCTCAGATTCAACTATACAAACTGCACTAATGACATCTTTTGTAGGCCCTGCTCATTCCTCTGTTCTGAGGCAATTTGAAAAAAATGCTTCACAAAGCATTTAAATAGACTTCAGATCATATTACAAACAGTCTGACTAGGGAAATCAGAGAACTGGGCCAACGCACTGCAAATCTTGAACTGTGGGTGGATGAACATCCAGGCTTATGCAGTTGAATTTGAAAACCTCAAAGTGGAAAACTTAGCCCTTTAATCTCGTTTAGAAGATTACGAAAATAGGGCCCAGCGTTCCAATATCCGTATACATGGAATACCTGAATCTGTCACTGATTTGCAGGCCACTATGCTATCCTAATTTCAAGAACTACAGCCTTCCATACCAGTGGAACTAATAGAGATGGACAGGGTTCATAGAGCTCTCACACCTTGCAAAGCTGATGGACCACCGCGCGATATTATCGGCAAAGTTCACTATTTCCGTACCAAGGAACAACTTTTAGCTGCAGCTAGAGCAAAAGATTCACTGAGTTTCCAGGGATATACCTATAAGCTTTTTGCTGATCTATTTTAGCTCACCATGTCTGAGCGTTGGGCTTTGAAACTACTTCTTCAAGTTTTACAGCAACATCAAATCACCATATTAATGGGGCTTTCTATTTTCAATTCGCTTCACTTACCAATGATCTAAATATGTCTGCCGTTCTGCTAAAGATCTTCTTTACAAAACATCCAGCTGCTAGGATGCCCTCTCAACCAAAGCAACACATGAAATTGAAAGATTACCTATACCCTGCAAAAATCAGCTGGTGCTGAAGGAAATAAAAATCGCCAGGGGCATTCAAAACGTGGTCGTATTTCTTCTCCTATGCCAACTCCTGAGGACTCTATGGACTGACTTTTTTCTTTATGTTTGATTCAATGTCAGGTATTATATCTTTAACTTCCAACTAACTAGATGTTTGGTAAACTTTTTTTTGTCTTACCAGTTTAGAACTCACTCGATGGAAACCTTTTCTATTGTTTAACTATATTTCTTTACATAGCCTTGAGCTATTATTCGTTTTTTGAATGTTTTCTGCGATGTTTTTTGTTACTTGTATACACTTTACCCTGTCCCTTCCATCCCTCTTCATATATCATGACACATTGATGGGTATGGAACTTTTTGGGACAATGGGACAATGGTATAATTTCTATTTATCTATTACTTTTTATTGTTGGCGGTGTTCCCTTTGGTGGTGTTTTTGCACCTCCAGTTTGCTACCCTCAGATCCCCATTATTATGTGGGTTTCTGATGGTAGCTCTTTGGCCTCTGGTGGACCGCTTGTCACTTCCTCAGTACGCCATTCGGTTGAGCTATTAGCTCTCTTTATTATTTTAGTCATATCTGTTTGATGAGAGACAATTCCTTTCCTTTTCTTCCACCCTATCCTTTTTCCTACCCCCATATTGAATTGTATGCGATCCTACTATCAGAACTTAACATTTTTATTATGCAACTAATTGTATTACTAATATGGCCCCTTAAACATTTTTGACCCCAAATGTTCAAGGACTTAATATACCACAAAAACACACTAAAGCATTCCGTTCATTTGCCGCAGCTAAAATCCACATTCTTTGCCTACAGGAGACCCATTTTACTGAACAATCTACTCCTAAGTTTTTCAGCTCCTCTTATCCACAGTTATATACAGCCTCGGCAGCAACTAAATAACGAGGTGTTCTTATAGCTGTTCACCGTACAACCCCATTTGTACTTTCATCTGAAATTAAAGATCCTAAAGGCCACTACCTCATGCTTATTGGACAATTTCCGATGTTGCTGTAACCATTGTATCATATTATGCTCCTAAAAAACATCCATTATCATTTTTTTCCCATCTTTTTCATGTAATTGAATCACACAAGTTAGGTACAGTGATATTATGTGGAGACTTGAACCAAGTTCTTTTTCCCTTCTTGGATAAATCTCCCCCTTCTCCCTCCTTCTGTTCCCCTGACCCCCCCCCCTCATTTCAGCAACTTATCTCTAAGCATAACATGTTAGCTTCTTGAGCTCAATCCAGTTCGTAAATGTTTTACATATTACTCCCACCACACAAATCATTTTCTAGGATTGATCATATCTTCCTAAGTGTTGGCATGGCCCAGAAATCCTATCATCAGTTATTATGCCCTTTACTTGGTCTGATCATAGTGCAGTTTGTACTACTATCTCCTCCGCTATCCCGAGATCCCAGGATTCGTCTTGGTGCATTAATGATTCCATTCTAACTCACCCGTCCCATTGCCTAGATATTAAACATGCTCTCAATGACTATCTCATTAATAACACTTTTGCAGATATTTCCCCTCTCACTCTTTGTGAAGCCCATAAACCTGTAATTTGAGGTATGCTTATCTGGCAAGCATCATATCTCAAACACAAGCGTAAGCTCCTGCCCCAAAAATTTGAAAATTACTTTAATCTGTGTCAAGATGCATTCCAAAGTTCTCCTTCCCATTCTTCTAAAGCTAAGCATGATAGAGCCTGCTTAGAATTTGACCTGTTTCTCACTGACTCTGCAGATAAATCAAAGTGATTGTAAAGCTAGTTTTTTTTTTTTTTTAAATAAAAATGGTATACTTACTTCCACTGTTCATTTCATTTTGCACAGAGTGGCCTCGATCCTCGACCTTTGCGGCACCCCGGTGGCGCTGGTAGCTCCTCCCTGCATCGTATAACCCCCTAGGAGAAGCGCTCTCCCGGGGGGTTGCCTTGCGGGCGCGCTCCTGAGTCAAGCATTTGCATCCATAGATGCAGAATGCCAGACTCGGCCCTGCCCCCTGGCACCTGCATCATTGGATTTGATTGACAGCAGCGGGAGCCAATGGCTGTGCTGCTATCAATCTATCCAACCAAGAGCCGAGACAACAGGCAGGGGGAGAAGAGCGTGTCCCCGGCGTGGGAATTACGAGACTCAGGTGAGTAAAACGGGGGGCTGGGGGGGCGGTCAGGGACAGAAGTTTTTACATCTTAATGCACAGGATGCATTAAGGTGAAAAAAACAAAAGGGTTTACAACCCCTTTAATATGTAAATCACAACACCTTTATTACCTCCAAGCAAACAAACCAGATACCCTATTAGCTCGAACCTTACGCTCACTGCAAAAACCTACGTTATTTGTGCGACTCAAACTAGACCGTGATTCATACACAAGTAACCCTATCAAAATTTTACACACATTCTGCTCAAATCTTGCTAAATTATATTCGCCCAACCAAATTTTGACCATGCTGCTGCTGATTCTCTTTTTTCACAAATTACCCTTCCAACACTCTCACAAACCCACCGTGAATGACTCGAGTTTCTCCATCTCTGGAACAGAAGTAATCGCAGCAATTAAGGCTTTAAAACTTAATAAACGTCCCGGCCTGGATGGATTTTTTGCTTCCTACAACAAGAAATGTTCTGATATATTGTCTCCTAATCTAACTGAGGCCTTCAATACGTTGTTGAGGGGACACTCTTTTTCGTTCAGAATCCTTAATGGCCATAATTTCTATGCTTCCCAAATCTAAATCTGATACAACCTCCTGGGCAAATTACCGTCCTATTTTGTTTCTCAACCACTTCAGCCCTGGAAGATTTGGCTGCTCAATGACCAGGCCATTTTTTTGCGATATGGCTCTGCGTGGCTTTAACTGACAATTGCGCGGTCGTGCGACGCTGTACCCAAACAAAATTGTCCTTTTTTTCCCACAAATAGAGATTTCTTTTGGTGGTATTTGATCACCTCTGCGGTTTTTATTTGTTGCGCTATAAACAAAAGAAGAACGACAATTTTGAAAAAAAACACAATATATTTTACTTTTTGCTATATTAAATATCCCACATTTTAAAAAACAAAATTTTCCTCAGTTTAGGCCAATATGTATTCTTCTATATATTTTTGGTAAAAAAAAATTGCAATAAGCGTAGATTGAATGGTTTGCGCAAAAGTTATAGCGTTTACAAAAATAAGGGATAGATTTATGGCATTTTTTATTTTTTTTACTAGTAATGGCGGCGATCTGCAACTTTTATCGGGACTGCAATATTGCGGACAAATTGTACACTTTTGACACTTTTTTGGGACCATTGACAAATATACAGCAACCAGTGCTTTAAAAATGCACTGATTACTGTATAAATGTCACTGGCAGGAAAGGGGTTAACACTAGGGGGCGATCAAGGGGTTAACTGTATTCCCTAGGTGTGTTATAACTGTGGGGGGGTGGGACTGACTAGGGGAAGAGAGAGATCGGTGTTCATACTTTGTATGAACACACGATCTGTCTCCTCTCCCCTTAAAGAACCGGGATTTGCGTGTTCTCTCTCTGTCACGAGTGATCGCGGGTGCCCAGCGGTCATCGCGCCCGCCAGGCACTCGCATTGGCTCCAGGCACACACCGCGGGTGCCCCTAGTGGCCAAAAGGCGAAGCGGCTGGTCGGCAAGCAGTTAATATTGAAATTAAACTTTTAGATAAAATACTTGCGACCTGCTCGAATCAACTAATAGGCGAACTTGTTCATCGAGATCAAGTTGGGTTTATCCCCTCGCTCCAAGCAAGTGATAATATTCGTAGAGCTTCTTTACTCGCCCATGTTGCTAAATCCAGATGTTTTCCTGCGTGTTTTTTTATCGCTCGATATAAGAAAAGCATTTGACACTGTCTCATGACCATACTTATAATATATTCTTAAAAAATGGGGGTTTGGATTGCATTTTTTGAAGTGGATTTCTTCCTTATACGACAAGCTGAATGCATTTATCAAATATGCGGGTTTTAAATCAGACCCTTTCCCTATTGGAAGAGGCACCCGTCAAGGATGTCTTCTCTCCCCCCTCCTATTTGCACTCCTCATTGAACCCTTGGCCCATTTAATTAGATCTGATCCAAACATAAAAGGTATTGAATTAGCTGGATGTCATTATAAAGTATATCTTTTTGCAGATGACAACTTACTCTTCATGTCATATCCCCATATCACAGCACCTAATCTCTATCCTAAACCGTTTTGCACACATTTTGGGCTTAACAGTTAGCTATCAAAAATCGATTGCACTCAACATTTTCTTGCCTCCTTCAGACCTTCAGCTTGCTAAAGATTCACTGCCCTTCTCTTGGACACCTCATAGACTTCCATACCTAGGAATACAACTGATCATACTTTTATTCGCAATCCTATCACAAAACATTCTTTATACATCTGGGACAGATTCAAAACTTCTCATGGTCTTCAATCTCCTCATTTACCGCTCTTTTTTTTTGTTAAAAATCAATTTTTTTACCCTGCCTGGATTGCTCCTAATTCTTTCAAAGCATGGAATACAGCTAATTTATCCCATTTATATAATTTGGTATCTGCCTCCTCCATACTTTCTATTCCTTCTTTTACCTTCTTTTCCTACTTCGTGTGATACATTTGGACTTCCTAAATCTGAACTGTTCCAATATTTGCAAATCAAAAATTTTTCCAACCTTATCTCAATTCCAACTCCCAGATGTTGCGTTTTGAACGCATATGTATTTCTGACCATCATGCTAGCGGACTTGTTTAATTTCTCTATAAGCAAATTTTACGAACACTGGTCCCCCCTCATATGTCTCCAAATGGGAACTAGACCTTAAGTGTTCATTTATTGCTACTGAATTGTCTAGCATATTGTCTGCCACTAAGTCTACTTCTTCTAATGTTGTTGCTGTGGAAACTAACTTTAAGGTGCTAACCCGTTGGTATTTGGTCCCCGCTAGAATACTGAAATATGCTTGTGATTACCCTGGAGCTTGTTTTCGCGACTGTTCAGAGTCTGGCACTCAACTTCATATTTGGTGGGATTGCCTAATTGCCCAAAAATTCTGGAAGGCAGTTTTTGACTTAGTCTCCAAAATCTTCGATACACCTATACAGCCCAATCCTACTACAGCCCTATTAAACCTGAAACCTGATTGGAATAACACAGAATCAATTTTGCCTTCTTACAGCTCCTAACAGTCGCAAAACAAACCATTGCTAAGGCATGGAGAACTAATAAAGCTCCTATTCATGCTAAAATGGAAGCAATCAAGAGAGATCGAATTGGTCCATTTAGGAAAATCTGGCTTCCTTGGTTTAAGCATTGTTTACCTCCCGTCTTTCACGACACACTATTATTGCCTTGGTAATTTAACTCTATTTGCCTAGACTATACTTCTAGTTTTTGTTTTCTACATTTCTTTCATTGTGTGGTACTTATATACACATTATCTCTTCTGTTTTTAATATATTCCTATTAGATTGATCTCCTTATTGCTGCTCTTGCAAAATAAACCAATAGTAACTAGCTCACTTTTTTCCTTCTGATGGGATTTTCTAATGCTTTCGATGTAATAGTTTATTGGTTTATGTGTTTCTCTACGCGTTACATTTTTACATTGTTATGTACTCATTCTGTTCATAAATCGATATGTTTAGCTTTATTGCTATTTGAATATTGTACCGCCATCCTTGTATGTACTCAATTTGTCAATCTTTGATAAATTTAAAAAATAATAAACTAATTTGATGAGAACAGTGTATAGGTTTCAATTATGAAAGATCAGTAGTAAGCAGCTTTTGTAGACATGATATTGTAGAAGGTGTCGTCTGTCCCAGGCCTAAAGAAAGGTTTCCAGTACAAAAAAAAAAAAGAATCTCTCACCGCAGTCCATCCCTGTACCCATTTCCTGTATAGCCTTCGCATAGATCATGATGATACCTATAACACAAGGAGCAGCATTTTGCTTTCTGAACACTCTTAAGTGCATCTTATAGATTTTTGGCTGCTAATAATGAAAATAACCTGTAATTTAAGTGATCAAATAAAGTTAGGTAACTTCAGGGACTTGGGTTTGTCCAAATCAAACAGAGCTATTGAGTTCAAAACTACAAGGATTGTGTTTGCTATCACCAGGTACAAAAATCTTTGTCTTTCAAAGCTGCCACAGTCATTTAGCAAATTTCTTTGCACAGGATAACAATCTCAATTTCTGTACTGACATTGATGATTTGTTCACAGCTTTGGGTTGTGAGCATGACCCACTAGAATGGTGTCTTTTTATTGATTCGTCAGTGTTAAGCCTCAAGGTTGTCTGGTTACACAGTGGCAATGTACACACTTCAATACCCATTGGCTATGTTGCACACATAAAAGAAACATGAAAACACAGAACTGTTGAAGCACATCCAGTACACTAAGTACAACTGGAATATCTGTGGAGATCTAAAAGCAGTGGCTCTGCAGCTTGGATAGGGGGTGATAGGGGCTATTGATGAGCACTGATAAGTGGCACTAATGGGCCCTGATAGGGGGCATTGATGAGCACTGATATGTGGCACTGATAGGCACTGATAGGTGGCATTGATGAGCACTGATAGACAGCATTGATAGACAGCACTTATGGGCATTGATTGGCAGCATTGATGAGCACTATAGGTGGCACTTATGGGCACTGATAAGTGACACTGATAGGCAGCACAGATGGGCACTGATAAGTGGTATTGATAAGCACTGATAGGCAGTACTGATAGTTGGCACTGATGAGCACTGATAGTCGGCATTGATGGGCACTGATGGGCAGCATTGATGGGCAGCACTGATGAGGCTGCACTGATCATCAGGGCACTGATGATCAGTGCTCTGATTATCAGTGTAAACAATGCACTGACAGTCTTTCTGGTTAATGGCTCTCCTTTCCTCAAACAGACACATCCTGGGAAGAAAGGACTGCTGATAACTGGCAAGTCTGTTTACACGTGATCAGCTGATCACATGCTAAAGGGCTGCTGTGTTTAGCTCTTCACTGTGATCTGTGATCAGCTGTGTCATAGAGCGTGCTGGATGCATACCCCAGGCGGCACGCGGGAGGTTGTCCATGGATACCTTCCCAAAACTGGAAGCCCAGGGCTTTGATGGAAGGGGGGGGGGTTAGGGGGACCCTTCATGGTTTTTTGCACCAGGGCCCTGAAGGATCTAGTTATGCCTCTGATAGCACATAACCACTTGTTGACCCGATAAATACGTTTTGTCTCCACTTCACATAAAACTGGAACTGCTGAAGAATTTCATGAAAGCAGCGAACAAGGAAGGTGAAGGTTTTTGTTATTTGAGACAGATGTTTCCAAGAATAACTGATGCCAATACGAAGAAGGCAATTTTGTTGGATGACAGATCAGATATGTCTTAAATGACAAGCAGTTTGAAAATCTTTTAGTGGGTTCAGAGAAAAAAAACTAAAAAGGTTTCAAGGAAGTCGTGGAGAATTTTTCTAAGCAACTACAGAGCACAAAACCACATTTCGCTGGTTGACAAACTTCCTATGGCATACATGACTGTGAAGTGTGAATGTCACTGAAGATTCATTTTCTGCATTCACAACTTGGACTTTCCCAAAAAATCTAGGTGCAGTCAGTGACAAACATGAGGAAAGGTTTCACAAGGACATTGCCACAATGGAAGAACAAATATGGAATGGAAATGGAAACAATATGTGATAAAATACAATAAAAGTCATTAAAAGTTCATTCTTATCTCTCAAGATTCCTATATTATATAGCCATTCTGAAATTACATTGGTGTTCAGTTGGAAGAGATTTATCCTAATCACTAAACGTTTTTCAGAAAGCAAAACTTTTGTTTTCCAGTGTTTAATTTTTAATTTTATGAAACTCTACTATGATTTTTCAGTGAAAATGTAGGGGAGCCAGAATGAAATGCAAAAAAAATTAAACCATATGTAAATTTTGTCATTCTGGAGACTAAAGTTCTTTGTAGTGTTTGATGGACTATTGTGCAGTGAATGTCAAGCCATAAGTATAAAGCCGCGTACACACGGTCAGAATTTCCGACAACAAATGTTCGATGTGAGCTTGTTGTCGGAAATTCCGACCGTGTGCAGGCTCCATAGGACATTTGTTTTAGGAATTTCTGACAACAAAAATTTGAGAGCTGGTTCTCAAATTTTCCGACAACAAAATCCATTGTCAGAAACTACGATCATGTGTACACAATTCCAACGCACAAAATTCCACGCATGCTCGGAATCAAGCAGAAGAGCCGCACTAGCTATTGAACTTAATTTTTCTCGGCTCGTCGTACGTGTTGTACGTCACCGAGTTCTTGACGTTTGGAATTTTCGACAACATTTGTGCGACCGTGTGTATGCAAAACAAGTTTGAGCCAACATCCGTCGGAAATAAATCCAGGATTTTGTTGTCAGAATGTCCGATCGTGTGTACGCGGCATTAAAGGGCAGACAACTTTGAATTTTGGCTTTGCAGGACCATAAACGGGTCTTGGTTTTCACAATCTCACCACTCTATGGTATGGTTCACACCAGAAAATGCATCAAAAATGCATCAGAAAGCACATGTCCTCAACTGAGATGAAAAAAACAAAGAGGGATAAAAATGCATTGGAACGCATCAAAAACATAAAAACCGCATTAGAGCTCATCAAAAAATGTGCATGCAGAAATGCATCCTGAACGCAGAATTTTAGTGTGAAATGGCCCTAAAAACAGAATCCAGAAACAGCAAATTTGTTACTTAATTATCTGCTAGGGTTGGCAGCCAGTGAAGATGTGTAAAATGCATAACTCTTGACATAACTGTGACTTTTGTCTTGTTTTGTATCTCCTGGAAACATCTACAGACTTCTGAGAGATCATGGGAGAACAATTTTGGTGCAGACATCAGCTGCTTAGCTCTTGGCTATGATGTCTAATAATCCAACATGAACTTCCAACAGTTATATTATTATTTTTTGTGTAACTGTGTAATGCCGCGTACACACAATCAGAATTTCGGCCAGCAAAAGACAGATGAGAGCTTTTAGTCGGAAAATGCAACCCTGTGTATGCTCCATCAGTCTTTTGCTGGCCGAATTCCAGCCAGCAGAAAGATTGAAAGCATGTTCTTAATTTTTCGGTCGGAAAAAGTTCCTATCCGAAAATGCGATCGTCTGTGGCAATTCCGACGCGCAAAATTCCTACGCATGCTCGGAAACAATTTGACGCATGCTTGGAAGCATTGAACTTCATTTTCTTGGTTCGTAGTAATGTTGTACGTCACCTCGTTCTTGATGGTCGAAAGTTCAGCGAACTTTTGCGTGAACGTGTGTATGCAAGGCAATCTTGAGCAGCATCCTGTCGGAAAAGCCATCATATCTTATTCAGACGAGAAGTCCGATCGTGTGTACGCGGCATTAGACTTGTGGTTTTCCATGCAATGGAGATGGTATAGAGACAATGTTGTAACTACATTATTATGTATATTATGTATTATTAACGTAAAACTAAAGGCAGTTTTTTTCTTTTTTGGTAGAGTAATCCTGTTTTTTTGCCATGTGGGTACCATGTGGCAGATTTCCATTCACTTCCTGCACCATAGCCCAAACAGGAAGAGAGAGGAAATCCCTCCAAAGTGATAACAGTAAACAGGAAAATAAGAGATGGCGAATTTCCCTAAAGGGGGGCACAGGCAGCAATAAAAACCTGACAGGTGATCTCTCAACATTATCCAAGACTAAAAAAAATGTTTTGCCTTAAGTTATACTTTGTGTTATTAAATCCAATTCAGCAGTGCTGACCGTGTATTCTGATGGTGAGGGGGATGCGATGATCTGTGAATTTTTTTTTTGTTCAACCTACTGGTTGAATGAAAAAAACTCACTGTGTATACCCTGCTTAACTGTGCTACATGAGGTCGATACACTTTTGTTTGGTATCTTTTGCTTTGGCGTTGGCAGCTGTTTCCAAACCAACTTGCGGAGCTGCAAGACCAATACTATTTATCAGCACACCATAAAAGTAGATTCCCAACAGATTGATCATAACTGCAAATCATAGGCTTTCTAGATATTCTTTTCTTTCTCTTAAACTGGAGGATGAGATCTTGAGACCCTTGATAATGTAAGCTGGCCATTCACTAGTAGAAGTTTGTTTAAAAAATTTTTGTATTAAGAATGTTTGTTCGGTTTTTTAATCCTTAGTGGGGTCAAATCAACAGTCATTTTCAAAATTGGAAGGAGCAGGATAGTAAATTTTTCCCAAACCAATACATTTTTAACATTAAATGTAGTTTTCAATTGGGAAATTCCATTCTTTCCAAGATCGAATGCTGAAAACAAACATTTTTTTAAGTTCTTTAGTACAACATTTGTCATGTCATCAAATGTACTAATGAACATTTTTTGTACAAATGTTCTTCCAAAAATCTACAAGTGTATGGTCAGCTTAAAGCGTAATTAAAGCTATGATAGCTACTTTTCCTTTAACTACTTCCCGTCGGCCTATAGCAAAATGACGGCCGTGGTTCAGTTATCCTGACTGGGCATCATATGACGTCCTTCAGGATAAAAGCCACCGGGCGCCCGTGGGGGCGCGCATCTTGGCGATCAGTGGTGCGGTGTATCAGTCTGACACACCGCTACACCGACGGAGGCTCTTTACCACGTGATCAGCCGTGTCCAATCATGGCTGATCACGATGTCAACAGGAAAAGTCGTTGATCGGCTTTTCCTCACTCGCGTCTCACAGACGCGAGTAGAGGAAGAGGAGAGCCGATTGGCGGCTCTCCTGACAGTGGGGGTCTGCGCTAATTGTTTATCAGCGCAGCCCCCCCTCGGATGCCCACATTAGACCACCAGGGAACCCGCCCGGACCACCAGGAAATGGGGCAACATGTGGTTGGCCAGGTATGTACCCCATGGCCATTCACATGTGCAAATTAAGCCCAATCTGTGCCAATCAGTGCCCACAAATGGGCACTGACTGGCACCATTATATTACATGTGACATCAGTGATGCCCAGCAATGCCACTCATCAGTGTCATCAGTTCCACCAATTAGTGTCATCAGTGCCACCCATCAGTGTCCATCAGTGCCCACCTATCAGTGCCCATCCGTGCCACCTATCAGTGCCACCCATAAGTACCCATCAGTGCCACCCATAAGTACCCATCAGTGTCACCTATGAGTGCTCATCAGTGCCGCCTATGAGTGCCCATCAGTGCCACCTATGAGTGCCCATGAGTGCCACATACCAGTGCCATCTATGAGTACCCATCAGTGCCGCATACCAGTGCCGCCTATCAGTGCCCATCATCAGTGCCCGTCAGTGCCACCTCATCAGTGCCACCTCATCGGTGCCCATCAGTGCCGCCTTATCAGTGCCTGTCATTGAAGAAGAAAACGTACTTATTTACAAAAATTTTTAAAAGAAACAAAGAAAAACTTGTTTTTTTTTTCAAAATTTTCAGTGTTTTTTTATTTGTTGCGCAAAAAATAAAAACCTCAGAGGTGATCAAATACCACCAAAAGAAAGCTCTATTTGTGGGAACAAAATGATAAAAAAATTTGTTTGGGTACAGTGTTGTATGACTGCGCAATTGTCATTCAAATTGCGACAGCGCTGAAAGCTGAAAATTGGCATGGGCAGGAAGGTGTATAAGTGCCTGGTATTGAAGTGATTAATGATCCAACATCACTCGCCAGGGTCAGCATCTTCTACCTGGCTTCTTACTGTGACGGGACATTGATCATCTTCGTTGGACAGCACAGGATTATGTCATTCCTGCACATGTGCAGGAGTTCAGTCATCCCAGCACACAGACGTTGTTTAAACTGAGCTGCCCTTGCCCAGCTCATTCCAAAGAAGATTGCGAGCAGGCAGGTAGGTTTCTTTTATTGAAAAAGATACATTGCATGACTCTTCTGCAACAAACAGCCTGCCGGCCCTTAGTCTTTAAATCTGGGACTTTAGTTCTGTTTTAACTTTAATAAGTTCTATTGTAGTTCTATTCTTGGCTGTCTAACCAAAAGTCCTTGTGAAGTAGCCTATTCTCATACAAGTCTACTGTACACTGTACACCACAGAACTGCTGACACCGGTTGATGCCAAATGTTGTATTTTCTATTTAAAATCCATGAAAAACATTTGACCAGCACAGTAAATAGACTAATAATATTTATTTTTGCCCTATTTGAACAGTGTTCCTGTGAGATACCTTACCTTACACCAGCCTTTGTCAACCTTTTTAATATGAAGGAACCCTTGAAATGACTTTCAGGCCTCGGCGAACCCATTGGCGGGAACAGTAAGTTGAAATGTTGAGGTGTATTCGACAACCCGGGGTGGCTCTATACAATAAAATTATTTTCAGCAGTTATGATAAAATTAATACTACTACTACTACTCATAATAATAACTAGAAATAAGTACAGACATTGAAAATTGCAGTGTCAGTGGTCGGTGAAGAAATGTTCAAATTGGAAAAGTACCCCCTTACACTGATGGTCAATGAAGGCCCCCCTGTCATTGTTGGTCAGTGTAATGCTCCTTTCCAATAGTGTTAAGTGGGAAAATGGTCCCATTAAACTGTTGGTCAGTTGAAGAAGGGCCCACATTGCCCTAGTGGTCAATGGTCAGAAAGTTCCTTTGGTGGCTACCGGGACGAATATCGTTCCTTACCTAAAAGTAGACATGTGCAATTAGTTTCATTCCGAATTCGTTTTTCGATGAAATTCAACAAATTAGTTAATTCGGAAATATTCTAATTAACGAAAACCTGTTTAACTAATTTTTTTGAAAATTCGCAAATTTGTAAATTCAGAAATTCGAAAATCCGAAAATTCAAAAGAGCGAAAATCCAAAAATAAGAATGAAAACCCAAAAATTCTATAATCCGAAATAACTGACTAACTAATAATAACTATTACTAACTGGTAAATTATAGGAATTTCCTTTCAAATTTGGTTGTTAGTGAATGTAACGAATATGAATTTATCCAAAGTTACGAATTATCCGAAATAACGAATGCCGCATCTAAGCCAATGGAACATAATGAATTAATAATAATAATAAATAATAATAATAATAATAAAAAAAACTTTTTATTATTATTTTTATTATTTATTATTATTATTAATTGGTTACGTTACATTCATTTAGATTGCGGCATTCGTTATTGTGGATAATTCGTAACTTCGGATAATTTAGTATTCGTTAGGTTCACAAGCAGCTAAATTTGAATGGAAATTCCAATACTTATAATTTAATAGTTAGTTATTATTAGTTAGTTAGTTATTATTTCAGATTTTCAGATTTCTGAATACTGCATCTAAACGAATGGAACGCAACGAATTCAAATTTTTCTGAAGTTACGAATTTATTCGAAATAACGAATGACCCGAAAAAACAAATAAATAAACAATAAAACGAAAACAAATTTTTCGGCTGTGCACATGTCTACCTAAAAGATAACTGAGATCAGTGGTTACTTACTTGATAGTCAGGACTTTGTCATTGGCAATGGCGGCTGGTGGTAACGTTTTTTTGGGGTGGGAGGGGGCGGTCAGATAACCAGCACCCCCACGGTCCGGTTGGTCGGTCGGTCAGGAGCCCGGCACTTACCCCATCTATAGCGGACAGTGCTTCCTGATGGGCAACGGCTTCACCCCTTCCCCTGCTCTCCTCCTCGGCATCACTGCGGCTTCTCTTGCTGCAGCGTTTCTTTGTGTTGTCTTCCCTTGCTCTCCTCCGTATCACGGCGACTTCCGCCGTGTGTCTCCTCCTTCCTCCTCCTAGGCCAATTGGAACGTGTCTCAGACCTATGCTTCCTGATTGGCGGAGAGGCAAAAATAGTGAATATTCATTTGCTATTCTAACACACCTGGGTGGGCTCGGAGTCCACCCTATTTTGAAGCCTATTAAAACCTCTGGCTCTAATCGGTGCTTCAAAAAACACCTCCGCCACTGTAATTCATGTGCCTGGCATCCTGAAAAGGGCCAGACGCAAGGACAGGGGAGGCGGCGCCTGTGCGCCCTTAATGGACGGGCCACCCCTGGTCATTGCGCAAGGAACCCCTGGCAACCTCTGAAGGAACCCTGGTTGAGAAAGGCTGCCTTACACAAACAGTATGGTACTTCACTATATGAAGAACAGTGTCATCTAAAACACTAATCAGCAAATCGCTCTACTGTGTTTACAAAGCTGTGTCTGAATGATTGATGCCTGCACTGAATCAATTGTTTTTAAACTATTTTAAATTGCTTTTCAAAAGATGTATTGATTTAAATAGCAAAGGCACTGTAAAATGTAACAACTATTCCATTTATTCCTGTTTTCTTTCTATAATGTTCAATTATAAACATGACACTTAATCTCTATTAGGTATATATATCCTTTGTCCTTGCTGCTCCTTGGGGGGAGATATACCTCTCTGGGATTATTGCGCTGATCTGTAAATGTAGATATTGATCGATATGCTCCAGTTGAAGTCCATTGGGGCGAAACACGTTGGGATTGCATTTTACTGCTCCCCACATTGCTCTTAACTTTTGTGATCCCAATTTTGTACACATCTATGATTCGATGTATGTAATTCTTACAATTAATCCCCCTTGTTGACCTGCACCATATGGAGCCTTTTTGTTTTTCATCATCCTTACATTGGTCCGGGTGAGAACATCTGCCTAGCTACTACCTACTTTTGGATTGATCCCCAACTGGGTTCCAGTTTCATCCAGCCTCGTGCAACATTGGAATCCCAGGCTTTGGCTGATACAAGCTCGATTGACCCACTGCCGCTGGCATGTGGGTCCACTCCGTCTGGTAAGAGTATACATCTATACTTTCTTGGTGGAAGATATACTATTTTTGGCATCTCAACGACCAATCACACTCTTTTTCACTATTCTAAGTGTCATTTTAAAAGTGGATCTCAAGTCTTTCACATTTGTGGACATTTGCTCAAATGAGCTCACTTTTGTGGTGATTTCACGTTTTCATGGGTTCAGTTACTGGACTTTATTATTATAAATCATTTTTTTGCATATATTATTATCTTTCCTGTATACATTAGCATTTTATGTTTACACATTTTTAATGCACTTTTATTTTGTTGTATGTTCGATGGTTCTCAGCCCTACACTGTGTTTTCGCAAATATAGATATTGCTATCTACAAGATAAATAAAGTGCTCTTTTCGTCTCAGGATTTAAACATATATTGGTTACAGGCAGGGGCGGACTGACCCATCAGGTAGTTGGCACCGCCGGAGGGCACGGGGCCCGGTTATGGAGCGTTCAGGTCCAGTGGTGGTAAGCGGGCAGCGGAGGCCTCGATGCACTGGCAGGATGACAGCACCCAGCTCCGAGTACCATCTCCACACGGCGACTGGGTGGCCTCACAGACGGAGGCCCCGGGAAAGGTGAGCAGCAAGGACAGGCCCAGAAAATGTGCAGGAGACGCTGGGCAGTCCAGCTATCACACTAAATGGATCCATTGGAAGGAGCGCAGCACAGCACCCCCATCATCACCAGAATGAGAACGGGCCCTGCCTGCTGATGGTCATGAACAGCCAGGAAGTCTGTACAGAGCCCCGTGATTTCTATCAGCAGCCCTAATTCTATGCATAAAGGTATAAAAAAAATCTGTGTACAGCTCCCCCCAATACTTACTTGAGCCCCATTTCAACACAGCGATGTGCACAAGAGCAGCTGCTCTCTCCTTACTCATTGGCTCAAACACAACAGTGAGAGTCAGTGAGGAGGAAGCAGGAGGTAGGGCTAAACCCTGTTCTGTGTGTCAATGTACACACAGAGTGGAGCTCGGGATTGAGCTTGTTATGGGGGTATTTAGTGGGGTGCTAGAGCGTCATTGGGAGCCCTGAGTAGAGGAGGATTGGGGCTGCTCTGTGCAAAACAATTGCACAGAGCAGGTAAGTATAACATCCGCCCTCCAAAAGATTTATCCCCCTTCATGACCAGTCCATCTTTTGCTTTTTGGCACAGAGTTACGGTAACTGACAATTGTGTGGTCAACGCTGTACACAAACTAAATTTATATAATTTGTCCCTACAAATAGAGCTTTCTTTGGTGGTATTTGATTACCTCCGGGTTTTTTTGCTATAAATAAAAAAAGGCCGACAATTTAAGAGATAAAAAAAAAATACATGTATACATGTGTATCTCCAACTTCTAACCTCTTACTCATGAGCACAGAGTTACAAAAGTTGGATGCCAGAACAGAATAATGTTGGAAGCACACACAGAGTGATACATGTGTAGTCAATGACTTAAAACAGTATACATAATGCAATCATTATATTGTATGTCCTTAGAAAAATGTAAACATTTTTAGGCAAAACAACCAAAAGGTTATATTAATTTAACCAACCTATACGGATGCTTGGCCAGGGCACCTAGGTTTCATTTGGGCAAGGGTAAAAACAGGGCCGGATTTGCCATAAGGCCACCGAGGCCAGGCCTCGGGGCGGCAGCGGTGCAGGGGCGGCGCCGCGACTGCGGCGACTTCGCGGCCGCCCCCCCCTTTCAGGCTGCCCGTTAAAGTTGATTAAGGGCACCGGTGCCCTTAGATAAGATGGCCGCGAGCCGCCCACTACTGCGCATGCACAGTTCTGAAGCGGCCGGGCTCGGGAAAGCTCGTACGCGCTCGGGCGGGCGGCGCATGCGCAGTAGCGTAATTGCGCCGCCCGGCGCCATTTTTGAAAAGATTAAAAAGTAATGACAGCGGTGCGGCGGCGGGGGGAGAGAGATGACATCTCTCATTGCCAGCACCGCTGTTCCGCCCTCCTTCATCTGGTGGCAGACAGGCAGCGTGGCAAGTGACATCCCCATCTGGTGGCAGCGTGGCAAGTGACATCAACATCTGGTGGCAGCGTGGCAAGTGACATCCCCATCTGGTGGCAGCGTGGCAAGTGAAATCAACATCTGGTGGCAGCGTGGCAAGTGACATCCCCATCTGGTGGCAGCGTGGCAAGTGACATCCCCATCTGGTGGCAGCGTGGCAAGTGACATCCCCATCTGGTGGCAGCGTGGCAAGTGACATCCCCATCTGGTGGCAGCGTGGCAAGTGACATCCCCATCTGGTGGCAGCGTGGCAAGTGACATCCCCATCTGGTGGCAGCGTGGCAAGTGACATCCCCATCTGGTGGCAGCGTGGCAAGTGACATCCCCATCTGGTGGCAGCGTGGCAAGTGACATCCCCATCTGGTGGCAGCGTGGCAAGTGACATCCCCATCTGGTGGCAGCGTGGCAAATGACATCCCCATCTGGTGGCAGCGTGGCAAGTGACATCCCCATCTGGTGGCAGCGTGGCAAGTGACATCCCCATCTGGTGGCAGCGTGGCAAGTGATATCCCCATCTGGTGGCAGCGTGGCAAGTGACATCCCCATCTGGTGGCAGCGTGGCAAGTGACATCCCCATCTGGTGGCAGCGTGGCAAGTGACATCCCCATCTGGTGGCAGCGTGGCAAGTGACGTCTCCATCTGTTGGCAGCATGGCAAGTGACATCCCCATCTGGTGGCAGTGTGGCAAGTGACGTCTCCATCTGGTGGCAGCATGGTAAGTGACATCCCCATCTGGTGGCAGCGTGGCAAGTGACATCCCCATCTGGTGGCAGTGTGGCAAGTGACATCCCCATCTGGTGGCAGCATGGCAAGTGACATCCCCATCTGGTGGCAGCATGGCAAGTGACATCCCCATCTGGTGGCAGCCAGGCAGTGTGGCAAGTGACATCTCCATCTGGTGGCAGCGTGGCAAGTGACATTCCCATCTGGTGGCAGCCAGGCAGTGTGGCAAGTGACATCTCCATCTGGTGGCAGCGTGGCAAGTGACATCCCCATCTGGTGGCAGCCAGGCAGTGTGGCAAGCGACATCTCCATCTGGTGGCAGTGTGGCAAGTGACGTCTCCATCTGGTGGCAGCATGGTAAGTGACATCCCCATCTGGTGGCAGCGTGGCAAGTGACATCCCCATCTGGTGGCAGTGTGGCAAGTGACATCCCCATCTGGTGGCAGCATGGCAAGTGACATCCCCATCTGGTGGCAGCATGGCAAGTGACATCCCCATCTGGTGGCAGCCGGGCAGTGTGGCAAGTGACATCTCCATCTGGTGGCAGCGTGGCAAGTGACATTCCCATCTGGTGGCAGCCAGGCAGTGTGGCAAGTGACATCTCCATCTGGTGGCAGCGTGGCAAGTGACATCCCCATCTGGTGGCAGCCAGGCAGTGTGGCAAGCGACATCTCCATCTGGTGGCAATGTGGCAAGTGACATCCCCATCTGGTGGCAGCGTGGCAAGTGACATCCCCATCTGGTGGCAGCGTGGCAAGTGACATCACCATCTGGTGGCAGTGTGGCAAGTGACATCTCCATCTGGTGGCAGCGTGGCAAGTGACATCCCCATCTGGTGGCAGCCAGGCAGTGTGGCAAGTGACATCCCCATGTGGTGGCATCATGGCAAGTGACATCCCCATCTGGTAGCAAGCATAGTGTCAAGTGACAAGCAATGGTGGCAAGTGACACGCTCAGGGCTCCCAATGATTCTGCATTATGGTGAGTTGAACTATTTCATTTTACATTACAATGTAATGATAGAAATAATGCGTTTCAATCATCCTGACACCATAACAACCATGGTGCCGGGGATGATTGAGGCACTAACACCAGCCATTGCCCTGAAAAATTGCCAGCGAAAAATCCTTACCCCTCGCGCGCTTACCCTGAAGTATTTTTAGTCTGTACAATTAAAGCCAGTTATTTTCAGTGTTCTCGTGTGTGGAGATATGTTTTTAATTGATCTATTGTAGAAGTCATCGATAAAGGACGAGAATGGTGGTGTGTGTGTGGGGGGGGGCGGCATTGAACGACCCGGCCTTGGGGCGGCAAAGGGAGTAAATCCGGGCCTGGGTAAAAAGCAATCCTCATAGAATCCTCTCAAGTGACTAGAGTTTACCCAGGTGGTGTGGACTTCCTGTTTGGGGAGGCCTGTTTTAGGCCGATTTCACACAGGCTTTAGCTTGTACCATTCAGCTTCAGTTTAGGATTTGTGTTTAGTGTTTACAAACTGGAGCTGAATGGTACTTTGAGGGCAGATTTAGATGTGTCTAGATCCCTGTGACTCTGAAGCCGGATCCATGTTCGGATTTTTTTCAGAGACTACTAACAGGTGTTTTAACCCCCATTTTTCCTGAAAAACACGCTGTAACCATGTGCATTGCACGCTTAAACAGCACATTTTGAAACCCCAATCTGCTTTGAAGTCTTTGCCTGGGAGAGACCTTGCTGATGCAGTATAACTACCTTGTGTCTCTGGCCTGTCCTGAAAGTCTTGGGAGGGGGTGTACATGGCCTTCTGGCTTGGTTCGTCCTCTCTCATGGGGTCTCCCTTTGGAGGAGCCCCACCAAGTACTTTGGTGGTTCTGTTTTGGCAGACCATTTAGAGAAAGGGGTCCATCTGGTTTCAGCCAGATGGACCAAGTGTAATGTACCCCAGTCCCCGTCTGGAGCCTCACGCCCCGGGGGATCAGGGCAAGTCCCTCTGCTGTTTTCTAGCTGGTCTAAAACTGCTTTTGATGTAAAGGGACAGTTTTGGTTGCTATGGACAATCTCCAGTTTCCAGGCAGAAAGAAGAGTATATATAATATAAAACTGCATGCAGGGCACTGGACAAAAGGGATGTGAAATGATTTGATACAGTAATGTAATCTGTAAGATTACAGTGTCCTGTATGTATTGTGTGTGTTTCACTTTTTGAATTTGGCGCCATGCTCCGTCCCCGTGCGTCGCAATGTTCGCAGGGAACGGAGCCCGGCGCTGTTATAGATCCGGCGGAGGACGGCTCGCACACACAGCGGGGAGACATCGCAGGATCCTGGGGACAAGGTAAGTAACTGTACCTGGATCCTGCAATGCGATCCAGAGTGTGGCTTGGGTCTGCTGTCTGATGTACCTTCCTGTATCTCTATGTTTAAAATGAAAACTCCAGCCAAACTTGTTTTGTATAGAGAGTGAAAGTATTATGCCCTGTACACACGGTCGGACATTGATTGGACAGTCCGACAACAAAATCCATGGATTTTTTCCGACGGATGTTGGCTCGAACTTGTCTTGCATACACACGGTCACACAAAGTTGTCAAAAAATCCGATCGTTCTGAACGTGGTGACGTAAAACACGTACGTCGGGACTATAAACGGGGCAGTAGCCAATAGCTTTCGTCTCTTAATTTATTCTGAGCATGCGTGGCACTTTGTCCGTCGGATTTGTCTCCACACGATCGGAATTTAAAGGATCGGATTTTGTTGTCGGAAAATTTTGTAGCATGCTGTCAAACTTTGTGTGTCGGAAATTCCGATGGAAAAAGTCCGATGGAGCCCACACACGGTCAGAATTTCCGACAACAAGCTCCGATCGCACATATCCCGTCGGAATGTCCGACCGTGTGTGTACGGGGCATTAGAATGTGAAAACCTCTGTCAGGTTTTTATTGCGTTTACCCCATTGGAATGATTTCTCTTCTTATTCCAAGGCCATAACTTTTTCGCAGAAAGGAGTTTAACAAGTTCATTTTTTTTCCTCATTAATGTACACACAGCACGCCATATTGACAGAAAAACACAGAATTGTTGACATTTTTGCAGATTTATTAAAAAAGAAAAATTGAAATATCACATAGTCCTAAGTATTCAGACCCTTTGCTGTGGCACTCATATATTTAACTCTGTGCTGTCCATTTCTTCTGATCATCCTTGAGATGGTTCTACACCTTCATTTGAGTCCAGCTGTGTTTGATTATACTGATTGGACTTGAATAGGAAAGCCACACACCTGTCTATATAAGACCTTACAGCTCACAGTGCATGTCAGAGCAAATGAGAATCATGAGGTCAAAAGAACTGCCTGAAGAGCTCAGAGACAGAATTGTGGCAAAGCACAGATCTGGCCAAGGTTACAAAAAAAATTCTGCTGCACTTAAGGTTCCTAAGAGCACAGTGGCCTCCATAATCCTTAAATGGAAGACGTTTGGGACGACCAGGTCCCTTCCTAGAACTGGCCTTCCGGCCAAACTGAGCTATCGGGGGAGAAGAGCCTTAGTGAGAGAGGTAAAGAAGAACCCAAAGATCACTGTGGCTGAGCTCCAGAGATGCAGTTGGGAGATGGGAGAAAGTTGTAGAAAGTCAACCATCACTGCAGCCCTCCACCAGTCGGGGGCTTTATGGCAGAGTGGCCCGACAGAAGCCTCTCCTCAGTGCAAGACACATGAAAGCCTGCATGGAGTTTGCTAAAAAAATACCTGAAGGACTCCAAGATGGTGAGAAATAAGATTCTCTGGTCTGATGAGACCAAGATAGAACCTTTTGGCCTTAATTCTAAGTGGTATGTGTGGAGAAAATCAGGCACTGCTCATCACCTGTCCAATACAGTCCCAACAGTAAAGCATGGTGGTGGCAGCATTATGCTGTGGGGGTGTTTTTCAGCTGCAGAGACAGGACGACTGGTTGCAATCAAGGGTAAGATGAATGTGGCCAAGTACAGGGATATCCTGGACGAAAACCTTCTCCAGAGTGCTCAGGACCTCAGACTGGGCCAAAGGTTTACCTTCCAATAAGACAATGACCCTAAGCACACAGCTAAAATAACTCCGTAACTGTTCTTGAATGGCCCAGCCAGAGCCCTGACTTAAACCCAATTGAGCATCTCTGGAAAGACCTTAAAATGGCTGTCCACCAACATTTACCATCCAACCTGACAGAACTGGAGAGGATCTGCAAGGAGGAATGGCAGAGGATCCCCAAATCCAGGTGTGAAAAACTTGTTGCATCTTTCCCAAAAAGACTCATGGCTGTATTAGATCAAAAGGGTGCTTCTACTAAATACTGAGCAAAGGGTCTGAATACTTAGGACCATGTGATATTTCAGTTTTTCTTTTTTAATAAATCTGCAAAAATGGCAACAATTCTGTGTTTTTCTGTCAATAGGGGGTGCTGTCTGTACATGAATGAGGAAAAAATGAACTCAAATGATTTTAGGAAATGGCTGCAATATAACAAAGAGTGAAAAATTTAAGGGGGTCTGAATACTTTCTGTCCCCATTGTAAATCCCCATTTTAGAAATCCACTCACTTTCTGCCTTGTGTGCAGCATTGACAGAGCAACAAAATCTACAAAGGAGGTCTGGAAAAAAAAAAAAAAAAAAAAAAAGTTTGATCTTAAGATTTACCTTAATTAAAAAAAAAATTATAATATCTAAAAATATCATGTTAATAATCATTCAATGGTAGAAACCTTACTCATCAGGATGTATCCACTTGCCACCAAATCACATACCTAGTATGTCCTTTGAGTTCAAGCGGTTGTACTGAAGTAATGCCTACAGCTGCAGGCATCACCCCGATACTGTTTTTTTTAGAGCCAACAGTCAGCTCTCTTGTAATAACAATCGGAGCAGCTAACTAGCCGCTGGATTGTTATTACAAGCAGCGGGAGGGGGCATCCCCCCCCCCCCCCCCCCGCAGCTCTCTCGGGCCCTCCTGTCCCACCGGGTTACCAGAGCTACTAGCCGGCACATCCGTCAGCTAGTCAGGAACCCATACAAAACCAGGGTTGGCTTTGATCAGGTCTCCGCAATGGTAACCCGGAATTGATGACATGTTTTCAAAGGCAGAGGAAGGATTTGGGGTCTTGTAGGGGGTCGTGTACCTATTGCTGTCACAAAGGAAGTTTACATTCCTTGTGACAGCAATAAAAGGGATAAAAAAAATAAAGTGTAAAGTGCCCCAGTCCCCACATACAAAGACACGCGCATGTGAGGTACCACCACGAACGTCAGATCATGGGCAGTGGTTCTAGACTCTCTCTGTAAATCTAAAGTGGTAACCTGTAAAGATTTTTAAATAATCGCCTATGGTTACCATTGCACGGGCATACGTAATTTTAAAGCGTGACAAGTTTGGTATATATTTACTCAGCGTAACATTTTTTATATTTTGCAAAACAATTGGGTTATAGATTGTGTTTTTTTTATTTTTTTAAAAAGTGTAATTTCTCCAAAAATTGCTGTTAAAAAAAAAAAAACACTGAAAATACAGTGCAAAACTCACCAATTTATTCTCCAAGGTCTCTGCTTTACAAAAATGTATAATTATATATAATACACAAGAAATGCATGCATAGCAATATAACAAACATTTTTCTAGTTGTCATTTTACACTTCATGTTTGAATGTAAATAAATGCATAAACACGGATAAGGAGGTTTATTTACTAAAGGCGAATCCATTTTGCGCTACAAGTGCAGTGACTGTAGATCTGAGGGGGACATGCAAGGAAAATAAAAAACAGCATTTTAGCTTGCACCTGATTGGATGATAAAATCAGCAGAGCTTCCCCTCATTTCAGATCTTCCACTCAGATCTACAGTGACTGCACTTCCAAGTGCACTTGTAGTGCAAAGTGGATTTGCCTTTAGTAAAATCAACCCCATTGTGTTTTACACGAAAAAAAAATTGATTGGTAAGGCCCATAGTGAATATGTTAGTAAATAGTAGTTTGGGGTCCTGGTCTGTGGGAGAACCTCACTCATATTTCCTCAGGTTTCTAATGCTTTTCTTGTAGAAATAAACAAGAGATCATTCACATCTGGACATTTGTTTGCTCCAAAATTGTCTGACAAGCAGCGTATCAGTTCTGGCTTATTGGAAAATGCATGCAGTATTAAAGGTTGTAAGCATTGCACATAGCATGACAGCTTTCACAGTTCCCATTTATATGCAAATGGTGTCTCTGTATAATGGATTCTCTCCAATAAAAAAAATGCATTGTTATTGACTATTTTTTGCTTACACAACAGCCTGATTACTAGCAGCCATTAACTATTCTAAGCCAATAAGCAGAATGGAGAAGAAGCAGACACATGGCTCCCCTAATCTGCCATCTATGCAGATTGTATACCTCCTAGGAGGCCATGTGCTTTGAGATATTATCAATACTGCAGTGTGTAGCCAGTTCAACACCCTGCATGCGAAAATGTCAACACAATCTCAAACCTATGGACTTTTTTTTTTCTCTAACTTTAAAAAGGGAAAGGCTGCATCCAACCCAGAAAGATGCAGAAACCAGAGACACAGTGAGGCCGATTTACTAAAACTGGAGAGTGCAAAATCTGCCACGTTTCTGCATGGTAGCCAATTAGCTTCTAACTTCAGCTTGTTCAGTTAAAGCAGAGTTCCACACAAAAATGGAACTTCTGCTTTTCGGAACCCTCCCCCCCTCTGGTGTCACAATTGCCACCTTTCGGGGGGGGGGGTGCAGATACTTGTATAATACAGGTATTTGCACCCACTTCCAGGCATAGACTCCCACGGGAGCTATGCCACTCCCCTGTCTGCTGGGAGGCACACAGGTCCCAGAGACAATTGGGATTGTGCATGCGCAGTAGGGAACCAGGAAGTGAAGCCACAAGGCTTCACTTCCTGATTCCCTTACCAAAGATGGCGGCGGCAGCACCCGAGGACCGAGGGACGGTTCGGCCTCGGGTGCCGACATTGCGGGCACTTGGGACAGGCAAGTGTCCTTATTTTAAAAGTCAGCAGCTGCAGTAATTGTAGCTAATGACTTTGGTGTCTATCCAGAGCTGCACCACATTTTGCACTCTCCAGTTTTAGTAAATCAACCCCACTTTATTTCTTAATGCCGGAAAACACATATCATTGTTAAATTTGTTTTTTTAAAGCTGCTCCTAAAAAGGATGATAAAAAAAAAAGGGGTAATGTACAGTTTTTCTTTAGAATAGTCTATTATTTTTTTTTTGATTGTTTAAATAGAACTACTGTAAATGACCATTTTGCATTTTTATATGCAGCAGCTCCTTTACAATTTTCCTGCAGACCCAGCAAACTAAAGAGGCAAATTTTGGCCTGTTCGAATATCTGGGCTGCTATTGCAGCAGGCAGCCACTCATAGTTGCGATCTTACTACCGCCACTAAATGACAACTTCCCTCTGTGCCCTAGCAACCAGGGCAATCCCTGCTCGCTTTTTCTGCCCATTTTGTACATATTGTAATTAGTATAGGTGTGCCACTTTACAGGCAGTTTTAGGGCATCCCCAAAGCATGTAAAAGTGAATTTTTTTTCATATTTGCCTTGTAATTTTTGCATTGCTTTATGTCCCCCAGGGCAGTGCCCAATTTCCCATGACCTTAGTTTCGTTTTTGGAAGCCGCCATTTTTTTTTTGTGCAAAAAAAATGCTAAGTCAGCAGGGAAATGTCATTCAAGGACCATTATTTTTTTTCTAAATTTCACTTTTGTTGTAGCACATTCCACAGCTGTGTGACTTCATCGGCAGGTTTAAGGCATCTCCCAAGCATGTAATTCAATATTTTTTTTGCATTGGCACATCATTTTGGGTTACTTTTTATGAGTTTCATATTCTAAAGGAGGAATAAAGTGGAGATTTCTACGACCCCTTTCACACGCCAGCCTTTGGTGTTAGAAGTACATTTTGACCTATATGCAACAAGGGGTCAAACACCTCTGGTGAGCGTATACCCACCATTTGAGCATAAGCGGTGCAGATTAGACAAATCCAATCATTGAAGCAACTATTGATGTTGGGAATTGTCAAACTGGACTTTATCTTCTTTGTATTCACCTTTACCCTAGGTTCACTCTAGTGACTCATATTTTTTTGCATGTATGGTTATTCATGCGTTTGATGTTTAAATGTGAGCGCCTTCCTTTCATTATTACTTACATTGGCATATAATCATTTTAATGCCAATTCTAAAATGTTTGGTATTTCTCAACTCCCATCTTCCATTGAGAAAAAAAAAATCCTCTTTAGGTCAAATACAAATAATCATTGCAGGCCATGGAAAATAGGAAGACACTGGAATGAACGTTTCTACATGCTAAGTGGGCAGGGGTCTGCTATAACCAGTATTTTTTTTTTTGGAGGGGATGGGGGGGGGGGGAGGGATTCTGCAGAAAAGGACTCTCAGTTGCCATAGTTACAAAGAGGCATAATTTTAAATTTTTTTACAGGTCTAGACAATCATATCTACTTGCAGAATTTATACTAAAACAGAAAAGTAATTTTTAATAACACTAAAATGGCGATCTTAACTTCTTCCCACAAAAGTTGAGTTTTTTGAAATCATAATTCCATAAAATGGACAGAGTGAAAAGTGTAGATACCATGAGAACTATGAAAGACACATGCAAATGTGTCAGTGTGTAGAAAAAACAAAAAAACAAAAAACACACACCAAAATAGGACCTTTTTTGTCACACATTTTATTTATGAATATAATAAAATCAAAGTAAACATTTACCCTTTAGTTGTACACCATAGTCCCAATGATTTCAAAAACCAATAAATAAAATAACAGAATATCTTTTTCAGCCACATGTCTACAGAAAGCACGCTCAAAACTGATTCCTATCATAAATAATGTATTTATTGCATATGGCTATTAAGACAGCATCCAAGATCAATAAAGATTAAATATAATGCACTACCCTAGGTTTTGTTTATCCAGGTCTCCAGCAGCATCATATATATTTATATTTATATATATCATCTCTCACATACCATACACCCACACACACACGCCATGTCCATCGGAAGACACTGCAAGATAAGTTAAGTCTCTTGTCATACCACAATTGTAAGAAATATATTTAACATCTTGATATTCAGAAACAATATGTACCCAGTAAATAAAGAATAAAATACTGTTTGAGAACCTTTAAATTTTACAATATCAAAATATTTTAAATTTAAGGGACTGTGGGCAAAAATGCACAAATATGTAAATATACACCATAGGGTTTCTGCAAAACCTGTACATTTTGGTTGTTTTGTTTGTAAACTAAACTTCAGATTTAAATATTGCATATGCCTCATGTGAAATTTACAGAGCCAAGCTAGGTTTTACTATATGTTGCTCAACCATTAATATGACTGGTAACAATACTACCAAGACATTTCTCCTATAGGTCTATATTTTCATTAACAAAAAAAAAAAAAAATCAAATATTGACCTCAGCAGGTCACAACGTTCAGTGCCGTAAATTACTTAAGGTAGCAAATATTAATTTTTGATTTGGAGACTAAACCAAAATATTTTTGAGAAAGTTTTACCATTTGTTTTTTTTTACAATATATTCATTTATAAAAGTATGCTGTACACATTTTAACAGACCAGTTCTCTTAATGGTCTGTGCATTACTCTATAAAGCGGCACTTCCCCTTCCCCTCAAGAATTTAACTATAAAAAGGAGATATAGAAAAAGATATGAATTTACATTCACTCTTGTCTGGAAATACAATCCTTCTTAGTAAGACTTTTTTGTTGTGTTAGCAGGAAGACGTGATGTTTTTAAATACATTGTCTGCATCCATTGTTTAGAGTCAAAAAAATTAATTTTGTTGTTCAGATGTGAACTGTTGTATGTGTTAGGGATAACCGATTCTCCATTTGCTATTGTTCTGGGAGCCAAAACCAATGTGGTTCCCAATGGAAGCCTTTTAAAAGGAATGACCTTTGAACCCCCCACACGCCAAAAAAACAAAAAAGTTTTGCTACCCAAATAGAAGTCACAATGATTTGAATGCCTTTTACTTAGTAGACGGCGAAGCCCACCACCATTTTCGGCTTTGATATGACTTGGTGTGTTTAAAAAAAAAATAAATCATCAGACATTTAGCAAGATTAGGAAGTGAATGATCTACAGTGAAGTTCAAGAGACAAAGTCCTTTTGAGAAAATATACCTCGATTCTGCTTGTACCTTCAAAAAAAAAAAATAAAAAAAAAAATGGATAATGTCCCCTTCTGTAAAATATCTCTGATAAATTTTCCAAGTAAAAATAGAAAGGCTGTAAAATATTCGTATACCTGATAAAGCAGTACTTACCGAGAAGAGTAATGTTAAACATATTGCCCAAAAGTTTGAAATCTACAACCAGGACATTTAGGGCCCTCCTCTGATCACTCCATTTTTTAAAAAAGCTCTGCAAGATCCTTCCACCAACATATAACCAGATGGAAAACATGGAGCTGAGCGCCCTGCAATCTTTCAGGCATACTTTCAAAGATTAGGCTTGAAAGATCACAAAGCAATCTCAGAGGGGTACGTGGCATTCAGTGGACAACACTAGATCAACTGGTCGGCCAGGAAGAGCTGTGCCAAGAGGCTAGCCCATTAACTGCAGTGTTGTTACAGCACATTAGTTAAGATGAATATTCCATAGGGTGACATTTTTGGTTAAGCACAATGCAGTTATGTGTGCGTGTATTACAATCAACGTTCAAAATAAAAGTACCTTAAACAAACAAAAAATAAAAACATAAAAAGTTGTCGATAGTAGTAATATTGTATCAACATAAAATCTCTTGTTGAAATCGTACATACATTTCGAATGTCAATGATAAAAAGCAAACAAAACAAAAAAATTAAAAAAATTCAAATTAAAAAAAAAAAAAAAAAAAAATCACCAGTCTCAGCCTGTGGCTTGTGTACATACAGTAATCTGCTAGATCAATTTGTAAGGAGTCAAATGAAGCTCTATGTAACCATGTAGTGCATGCGTCTAACAGCATAAGAGAAGAAAACAAGTCCATTAGTCACATTTTTGGTCCACATTTAAAAAGAGAAAATGCAAAACGTGCACGACTGCATTATGTTAGAGTTGCCATGCCACTTGGTGTCATGAGGTTTCCAAGTAAACTGCAAAGTCAATAATTTTGATTCAACAAGCAGATGTTCTTTCGCTGTAGAATAAGGCCGAACACTTCTTCAGTAACTTCATTGCACAAAGAAAATCAACAGATCACCATATTTTAAAATGTATTACTTTCCTTGATTCATGAGGTAGGGGCGAGCAGTACCATTTTTCTGACAATATGGGTAATGTTACTGCCTTACGTGACGTCCCAGCCTACAGAAGAATAAATAAGAAGAGTTGATGAAGGCCTCGTCATTCCTTGTTGTGTTCATGGTGAATTTCATGATGTCTGAAGCAAAAATGATAGACTGTAAATAATGCCATCCAAATAGATCAAGTCTGTCTTGGTAGCTGTCTGGCACGCGTCCTCCACAGTATATACCTGAGCGGAAACCAATCAAACCGCACTAGCGGAAAGAGGGAGACTTTAGCAGCATCTGATCACAAAATTAGGCCCAAGGATTTTTTCTGTGGCGTATTAAAGTTTGGAACCAGTACCTTCACTCTGAAAGGCAAAAAGAAAAAAAAAATAGATATTAGATATGCGATGGCAGTCTATTTTCATTTTAAAGGATAGCTCCACATTTAAGAAAAATTCCCTAATTGATACACAATCCTTTCTAGTTCAATCTGCAGATGGCTATGATATCAACTGTCAAAACACAAACATGCTTCCTTGTATGAGGGGTGTCCTGTACACAGTACTGTTGGTGCATAGAAGTGCAGAGGTGTCATTTCACCTCATTCCAAAACTCGTGTGATTATAGCATTAAAAGCTGTATTAATCCCAAATGCAAACATGTATTATATTGCAGTTTACCAAGTCATAGATGTATTAGTTCCCTTATTTAGGCTTGCTTTCTTGAATTTTCATCTGGTGATCCAGCCAGCAAGTCCGTTGTGTTACAAGCTCTCCAGCAGAATGCATCAGTTTACATGGACGAGGCAAACTACTTAAAACTGTTTACTATAGCCGATTATAAAAGTGGGATCTGACGTTTGGCTTCTATTAGTCAGCGTATCTAAATCTGCCAATACGTTTAACACTACCACCCCCCCAGACTGACAAAGCTGCACTCTGCTGTGCCTCCTATGTTCATTCATCCAGAGTTGATAATACAGGTGAGGTGTATTGGCCAGATCACCAGGTGAGAACAGAGGGAAAAAAGCCAAAGAAAAGAAAGCTGATGCAACCACAATCTAATGATTGGTAAGCTGCAATATGATCCATTTTTGTTTTGTGGGTTTAATACCACTTTAAGAACCCATCACTTAGCACTCAGGAAATAGCTGCATGACGTTGGAACGGAAAAAAATCCACGTGGGTTTTAATACAATTCTATGGCAGAAGGGTTGTTTTTCTCATCAAATGTGGTGCTATTTTGTATATATTTTTTTTATAAATGAAAATACATGCAGTATGTTTAAATACAATAGAATACATCTTCTATCTCTTTTTTCCTCCATCTCTCAAATGCAAGCTTTTTTTTTTGCCATTTTAAAACTTCCTGTTGTCTGGAAGCGATGTTCATTCGCTATGCCCCCAGGAAGGACTACACATCTACGTGCAGACCGCTCTATGGAAATAGTAGCACAATGAGCAAGGCATGTGACCAGAAATAACCACATTTCTTGCTCTAAACTAATAGCAGTGAGGTGCATCAGTGGGGGGTATGGAGTGTGCACAGGACAAAAGAGATAGACTAAAAAATAAGACAAACAAACCACCAGAGCCATGGGGTTGCTTACTAAAACTGTATCATGCAAAATCTGGTGCAGCTGTGCATAAAAGCCAATCAGCTTCCAGGTTTTATTGCCAAAAGCTTAAATTGAACAAGATGAAGTTAGAAGCTGACGGGCTACTATGCAGAGCTACGCCGGATTCTAAGTGCACCCGTTTTACTAAATCTTTCCCATGGCATACTTGACATTTTAGAATGATTGATGATAAAATATATGAGTTTAGCATCACTTTAAGGCTTCATGTACACGGGACGTTTTTACAACCTCTCCTGAACGATTTAACTTGACAGATACTAACCCACGTTTGAAACGTCCCTTTTGCTGCGTTTACATGCCGCATTTGCATTTAGAAAAAAAAAAAAAAAAAATTTCTTCAAAATAGCCAAAAATGAAAAATGCCTGTAAACAAAACATGGCTAAAAGCACGTTACCACGCTTAGCTGTGTTTGGAATGCCTCTAAACTCAGCTCCTGAACGCATTTTTTTGGGGTTCCAAAAAAAGCCTCTAAAACGCAACTGCCTAGAAACGACTATAAACAACTCTGTGTACATGTACTGATAAGGTAACAGAGGAGAGTTCAGGAGCAGTTGAAAAAAAAAAAATGCCCAACTGCTCCTAAAAGGTCCGTTTACCAGAAGCAGTGTAAATGAGGCCTTAATATGTGACAACTTATATTAAACCGTTGAGTACAATATGTCATCAGATAAAAAACTTTTCTTGTCAGATTCTTATTATAAATAAATAAATATCCAATAATCAGAACACAGGAATTTTAACACCAAAAGGCAAGTTACAGAAGAAATTGATGGTACAGATAGAAAAAAACAAAAAAAAAATAAAAAGAAAGAAGGAAGACGCTTAGATTCACACAACTGCAAACACAGGCATAAACAAATAACCCATGGTCTTTTCTCATACATTATGACCAATCTGTCCATCCTAGAAACAACCAACCATTGTACGGAAGCCCCGACAACCATTCCCAGATCATAAATAACTACCTTTGGTTAAGACTAACAACTTATAAACCGTTTCCAGGTTATAAATCACTATCTTTGGTTAAGACCAACAACTACCTTTGGATAGCACCATCAACTGATAACCACCTTTGGTCAAGGACCAGCAACCACCTTTGGTCAAGGACCAGTAACTGATAACTGGTTATAAACAACTATTTTTGGTAAAAAACAACTAACTGTTCCCAGCCCAACAAGTACCTATGGTTAAGTTCACCAAATGATAACTATCCACCACAGCGTTTCCTCCATACCACAGAATGTTTTACTCTGCCTTGCCAAGCGGCACCATTTCAAACAAAATAATATGGTATGAATGCAGTAAACTATTCAGACCATGAGATCAAGAAAACCACCTCTAATTCACACAACAGTATCCACTTGTTCTACAATAACTTATTCTTGTAAAATTGAAGCTGAAAAAAAAAAATAGAAGACTTCCTTCTAAACCTCTCTTCCTCTTTCCTTTCACTGAAAATGTAAAAAGGAACACGTTACACTGGTTTATTCTAAAGTCAAGTAAGCATGTAAATTACACTTGACTAGAAACGCTGAAAATATTTGTTTCTCTAAAGTACTTTCCAGAAGTGTATTTGAATTATTCACCTGTGATCAGGTTACAGCACGCAAAGCAATGGCATGCCCTGTAGGAACCTCTACAGTGCTAATCCACTAAGAAATCACAATACCTTTGCTATGCTTTCATCTGTCCGACTGTATACAACCAGCAGGAAGTTTACAGAGGTATCTCCTACTACACTCAATACATACAGAACATGGATTGCTGAATGGTGTTCTTCGCTTTATTAATTATACACGACTGTTGCTTTTGCAGGAATATTTAAAAATCTGTGCTACCCATTATTGTGCAAAAAAATTGCATTCTTTTAGGGATCATTCACACCATACGTGCATGAAAACTGATGGGAAAACTGCGCAGAGACATGAGTTTACATCAGTTTTCATGTGAGTTTGTGTACGTTGACATCAGTTTTCATGCATGTCAGTTATGTGCACTGTTCACACCAATGTTGATTTCATTTAATTTTTCTTTCTGTGCAGAAAAGTGCATACATGTTGCAGATTCTTGCGCACAAAAAATCTGCATGTTGTGGTGTGAACAATACACATACTGTAGAGAAGTACACATATGTGGAAAAAACATGTCTTTGAACCATGGTGTGAAAGAGGCCTAAGAGCCCATTCACACAGGGGCAACTTTGGATCCAACTTCAAGTCGCCCCTAGTCGCCTCAAGTCGCGCTACATGAAAAAAATCAATGTAAATGAATGGATCTGTCTTAATGCACACTACTGCAGTCACTCCGACTTCAGAAAAGGTTCCTGTACTACTTCAATCCGACTTGAAGGCAACTTGTACCCATTGATTTCAATGGAAGTTGCCTCCAAGTCTGATTACTGTTCATACTGAGGCAACTTTACAGGAAGCAGAAAGGAAACAAAAAGTAATTTCCTCCACTTAACAGCCAGCCCCCTCCTTCTCACACAAAGCTGATAAGCTCTGATTGGCCACTTGTAAAGTTCCCTGTCCTGGAGGCGACTTGTGTTGTAAGTTGCCCCAAGTCATGCTGTGATTCATACTCAAGTCATGTCCAAGTTGCCTCCCAAAGTCGCGCTGGAAGTCATGTTGCCCCTGTGTGAATGGGCTCTTAGTGTCCATGCTAACTGCCCATCTGTGTCAGTTAAAAATAGCCAACTGGAATAGATCATGTGATCTACCAAGAAATGGTGCAGAGTTACAATTAGGCACTTCATTTCAATGAGCTAAAAAGGTATGAATGGCTAAGCCGAAACGTAGCCTTTCAGTTTGTGGTGCTCAGAAAAGCTGTCCAAAAGGTGTCCCTGTGCTCTTTCATCCAGAATGGGGGCACTCTAATACAGGAGGCGTGTTACTGGCTAGATGACCAAGTGAAAGCAGAAGGAAAGCCTAAAAAAAAGAGAAAAAACAAATGCAGCTACCACATCTAATGATTAGTAAAACGAAATATATACAATTTTTTGGTTTTAAATGAATATTGCTTTAATGTTGATTGAGAGAATTTAGGTCTGCTGTAAAGCATAGCTCCAGGAAAAACATATATTTAAAGCTGGCCATACACTAGTAGAATTTTGTTAGAACATTTTCATTTGTGTAATCTTCGTCAAAATTAGGGAATGGTTCTAAGCTTTCCCCACCCTACTAATTTGTGTCCCCACTGAGATGTAGACAGACTCGAAAAACTGGCATCCCCTGGTCCAATGAGAGTGATCCACTTAACCATTGAGGCATTCTCACTTGACAGTAGGATGATGGCAGTTGGCAGGAATTAGGCTGCATAGATCATGCAATTCTCTTTTCTTCAACCATGGGTTAAAAAGGAACGAAAAATCACTAGGATTCCTCCATCAATACAGACATTGTTGATGAGGGAATCCCTCCTGCTGCACTATTGTATTCTGACAGCGGAGGGCTTCACAGCTATCAGAATACAATGATCAAGGATTGTGAAAAAAAGCAAAAAAACAAAAAAACACCCTTCGACAGGTTGGTTGCACTGAAGTTAATCGATAAATTGACTTCAATATAACCAGCCTGCCCATAGATGGATCAAAATTTGGGTGAATTTAAATCTGTCTATGGCCAGCTTTAGCTGTGCAGTAACAAAATTAAAAACACAACCTAATTTATAAAGTGGCTTTTAAAAAAAAATAAGTGTGCATTATGCTCCACTTGCTTTGGTACGCAAAAAAGAAGAAAAAAAAAAATCAGGAGGAATGCCTAGTCACGTGACTGGTCAAAGTCTCTCCTGCAACCAGGGAGGTCTCTTTACAGCTTTAAGAGAACTTTGTAGGACAATGCAGGCACCACACAGATTTCCACAATTTTTGAACATAGCAGAATCTGTAGTCCACTCTAAATAGGACTGTAGTTTAGAGAAGGGCACACAAAAATAAAAAAATAAAAATAAAAAAAAAATAAAAAAAAAGGGAAGAGGAAGAAGAAGCAATTCTGGCTAATAAAGGTAACGGAATGATTCCTGTGGCATCTGCTCCTATGCAGCACTTTAATTTTTTTTTTTTTAAAGTTGTAAAAGTCTGCTTAAATTGCTTTGAAGTCGATGATGCCTATGGAGTAGAAGGGGTTAAGGGGATTCCTCTGCGTTCTTGCGATCAGCCACAGGTCTGAACAGCTGCCTATTGCTTTAGCGTGTGGCCCATCTGTCACAGGGAAAAATAAGGAAATTCCTGCTTCCTGTCTGACTTCTGTTTTCATACGGACTGAAAGATAAAAGTTTGTCAAAGGAGTTTGTTCCACTACTATTTTCTGCTTACATTACTACACACTTGATTTGGATGAAATACATTTCTAGGTACTAAACTAGTATGATGTTGACTCAATATGTCCTACGTCAACATCACACCAATTTTCACATCATATCCATCTCCGGTGACGTGGGAAAATCTCTAAACTCATCATCATCAGCGCACAACTTGGAACCTGCGATAACTGTTGCCTTTGCTTTGTGTGCATAAGGAGATTCCCTCAAACAAGGACAAGCAAAGGTTGAACTATCTACGTGAATGGAAACCATTATGTAAACATTTGCATTTATAAGCGTTCCGAGATACCCTGCCTGTGACATCGTCATATTTGGAAAGAACATCCTCTTCTGTAATATTCAAAGCTGAACACTGGACAAAATATAAAGTGCTAAATTATTGCAGGTCTATATTAAAGTGGGGGCTCCACTCACACAGCCGCGTAATTCATTCACAGAGCTCTGTGTACAAAAGGAACTACAAGCCCTGACATACCTTGCGGCTGTCGGCTTGTAGTTCTCAATGAAGTTCAATATTCATGGAGTCTTCCTGTCGGGGTGAAACTGCTTGGCTGTACGATGTACGGGGCAGACAGCTCACAATGACAGTCTGCAGGAGACCTGCATGTCATCAGTGATCTGCGGATTGCTGGTGCAATGCTTTCCAGGCTACTAAAAATAAAAAAAGTAGGATATAGTAAATGCACATTTTTTTTACCTGCAAAAACGTGCATTAACCACCACTTGCTTACAGGGCACTTAAACCCCCCTCCTATCCAGACCAATTTTCAGCTTTCAGCGCTGACGCACTTTGAATGACAATTGCACGGTCATACAACACTGTACCCAAATGAAATTTTTATCATTTTTTCACCACAAATAGAGCTTTCTTTTGGTGGTATTTGGTCACCTCTGCGGTTTTTACTTTTTGTTAAAAAAATTCAAAAACCTGAATTTTTTTTTTAAAAATGTTTTTATTTTTTTATCTTTTGTTATAAAAAATTTAAAACGGTAATTTTTCTCCTTCATTGATGTACGCTGATGAGACGGCAGTGATGGGCACTGATAGGCGGCAGTGATGGGCACTGATAGGCGGCAGTGATGGGCAGCACTGGCAGGTGGCACTGATTGGCACTACAGGTGGTACTTGTGGGCATTGATAGGTGGCACTTGTGGGCACTGTTAGGTGGCACTTTTAGTGGGCACTGATGAGGCAGATGTGCCTCTTCCACTTCGGGACCGATGACCCTGACATGTGAGCCGGTGATTGGCTTTTTTTTCTACTTGCGCTGTCAGCGCGAGTAAAAAAAAAAAAAACAAAAAGGATTACCGATGTTTTGTTTACATCATGTGATCAGCTGTCATTGGCCCCTTACACGGATCAGTGATCAGCCGAGCCTCAGACTCGGTGATCCCAGCACGCCTGGCGCGTGCCCTGTAGAGCGCGCGCAGGGAGCGTGCACAGGGGAGGCCGTCATATGACGGCCTCCCGGGAATGCAGGTCCGCGCTGTGGCCGTCATTCGGCCATAGCGCGGATGTCTAGTGGTCAATTTATTTATTTTGGAAGTTAACTTATCCTTAAAGGCCCCTTTCACACCAGTGGACCGATCTCGGGTCCGCTTGAAAGGCATCTGATCCGACAAAATCCGCTGAAAACAGATGGATAGCGATACGTTTGCCATCCGTCCAGCGGGTTGGACCCGATGCCAAATCGGATGGAAACCGGCATGCAGGCCATTTACATCCAACCACCCCATAGAGGAGAGCAGGCTCTGTCCTTGTCCGCTCTGCATAGTGGAGCGAACACGTACCCATCATCTGCCTGCTCAGCGGGTACCAGCAGAGAGACAGATCCGCCCCATGTGAAAGGGGCCCAGGTTGTAACCTGCTGCTGTGTATACGAAACCATAAAAAGGTGTGTATAACCCCTACATTGGCAAAAAAAAAAAAAAAAAAAAAAGAGAGGGGTGTAGCAACTCATAACTAAATCCAAAATGTTCTTTTCTTTCTGCGACTGATCTAGAAAGATTTTTTTTTTTCGTTTGACATTGTATTAAATACGATGGGGAATGTCTAGAAAACTCCTGACTACGCTCATACAAATGTGAAAGCACAATTCAAAAGAAAATAGGATACAGAATTGGAATATTCTAAAATTAAGGGGTACCTATAGACAGTGAATATTCCAATATTTTTGATAGTTTTACTTTTCCCACTGGGAATGCCCACTTGCATAGATACATGCCCCCCCCCCCCCCCCTTTTTCCAAGTTGATGACTATTTTTTTTTTGAATATCAAACGCTAAAAAAAAAAAAAGGGTTTTAAAATACCATCACTCCCCATATCTGATATTTTAGTCTCGTATAGGTTTAATCAGCCCTGGAGTTTCCACAAAGGAACATGGAAAAAAAGGGAAGATGCAAATTGAAATATTTTTTCAAAGTACTATGTAAATGGGAACATGAAACAAAACATAAAAAAGGTAGGTGTTATTCCAATTTGGCTGTGAAAGTGGAAATACTGTTTTGTTTTTTTTTAAAAGAAGGGGGAAAAGCATGAGGTTGGTGAGGTCAGTTAATTTGTGTTTGAAAACTGATATAGAAAACATGGGTGACAGAACATGAATTCTGGCGCCGCTGGTGGACGTTACCAGTGCTGACGCAACATTATTTTCGTCTCCACTAATTGACGTTACTAGTGGTGGAGTTATGTTCTAAGATGTCCACCCAGTAATGCCCATTAATACTCACTGACATGCCTATTAAAACAGCATGTGGCTTCAGCTCTCAAGGCCTTCTGCATGCTGCAAGAGGCATACCACTCTGTACCATCTTCATACAGATCTCAATACCCAATGCATCTGAAGCACAAGGGAATTGTGGTCCCAATGTGCTAATGTAAACAGGCCGAGCGTGGCTGCTCTCCTCTATACACTAGAGACAGATAAGGAAGCAAGAAAATCAAAGAGGTCACATGAAGAGCTGACAGCGAAAATAAGGTATTTCTACAATTTTAAAGTTCCTTTTTTGCTGTACAGTGACCTGAGACAGGAAAGCCTTGCTTGATCGGGACGTGGGTACCAATAGAGTAAAAATTCATGAGAATTTTCTAAAATAAAAACAAAAAACAAAACGTCTGCAAGAGTAAAAACCACATGAGCAGAATACGAAGGCAGCGCTTGGCTGCGGCAATACATCAGTCCTTCACTGCGAGTTTACCAATTAGCCTCTGGTTACATTACTATGCAAACACAATCTCCGTTTGGCAGTCTAGCTTTGACAGCCCCAAGGCTGCTACAGAAGACACACGAAGCAACAAGTACATCTATTTTTATATCTCCACAGGAAAATGCTAATCACTTTCCATTCTTCCTAAATCATTCGCACCTGGGATTGTACAGAGCTGTTACTATGTACTACTAACAATTATTTTATTTTTTTTTTTTTTTTTACATTATTGATGTACACTTCAAGGGAGCCGATTGTGTCAGAAAGGAATTTCCTACACAGAAATACTGCTCCATTAATTACGAAATGTTTCCTTGTATTGTCTTGGCTCGTTGACGCGGGCGTGTGCGTATTTTGTGCACGGAACATAGGTTCTTGCAGAAGATTCTGCACACAATACGCGCCTAAAATTGCTCATGTTTAGACACGTACCATTTTTCAAACGTCTTTACGCATTTATGCGTACATGTGTTTATGCATGTACACATACATGTACAAAAAAAAAAAAAAACACACCACCAAACACACACACAGATATGTATGGCCCCGGACACCACTGTGTTCTAATTTTTTTTTTTCCCGCTAAATACAGTGCACATTTTCTTTTGTAGTTGCAGCTGTGTACATGGCCCCACTGATTCTTATATTTCTGCATTTAAAATTACTAGAATACAGGATTTCTATAGCGCCAACAGTTTGTGCATCGCTTTACAACGTTAGGGCAAACAGTACAGTTACAATACTATTCAATACAGGAGAAATCAGAGGGCCTTGCTCGTTAGATGCACACAACATATAGCTTTGTACGCATCTAAGCGCAGCATTTTAAGTCAATGAGCCCTTACACACAAAAATTACACATTTTAAATAGGGATTCTGCTTTAAATACCCATGCTCTACACTTCATGCATCAATCGCCTGGTAAGTAAAAATAGGAGGGACTGAAAAGGGTATCGTTTTATTTAGCAGTCTGATGATTCAGCTATAAATGGGCACATCTATGCTTGTTTGTTGGGTAGCTTTTGAGAGCCAACTGATAAAAGGTTTTAGCATTTTGTCATGAATGACTGCATGCCATACGCATGGATATATCCATCTAGAGCCATCTCTCTCATGTACTGTATGCATGCACTGTATAAATACATACAAATCTCATTACATAAATGAAAAAACAAATAAAATAATGAATAAGCCAATTTAATATATTCATCATTTCTAAGTGCAAAATATACATCATTTTATTATTAATGCACATTCCATTCCAGAGGTTTCCACCTAGCTAAATCAAAAAAAGTGCATTCAGCATGTCTACATGTTTCGTGAATGTCTATTCACTACATCAGGAGTAGCTTCGACTACAATTATCTACAGGATAAGACATCATACAATTTGAATTTTGAGCATTATATTTTATTATGCACCCTTTTTATTAATCTGACTAGATCTACACAGTAGCAAAGCACTGGGTTTAACTTCCCACCTTGTCCGTTTTTGATGTCACCATTTTTTTTTATATTTATTAACAATATAATGTACACTACGTTTTTTTTCCTATAGACTTCTTTTATACTTACATTTGGTGATGTCATGGGCTATATTAACCTTAAAATTCCATCTGCTCTGGATCTGCCCTCAGTTTGTTCTTCTAAAACCTTGCAGGTTATACTCTCACAGACGTCCCGGGCAGACGTCGCTTGCTGTCACCATTTGGAGGGATTACCAAGTTTATTATTTTAAGCTGTTTTATAAGGATTCAGTTCTACGGTTACCATTGGGGCTGGAATCAAGCCATACCCCTCTCTCAAGCTATACATTCGCTATGTGATATTATTAGCGTTGCCAAATAGGTTATATATTTGATGTTTTATTCTGTGGATACTTGCAGTAGCATCTACTCCTGATGAAGTGAATAGACATTTATGGAACATGTCAGCATACTGGATGCAGTTTTTTTTTTTGATTTAGCCATATGAGAACATCCGGAAAAAAATATGTGCAGTAATAGTAAAAGGATTTTTTTTCCCCCCCTACTGAAATATGATAATTATAATAAGCCAGCTTACTATTTTTAATCATTTTTTTTTTATATATGTAATGTGAGGTGTATGTATTTAAATAATAAATTGGTATTCACATATGTATGTACATTGTCAGTGATATGCCTCATATAAAAATCCCATGGGCAAAATGTATTGTGTTGTGTACTTGTTAAATAGAGATGGAAGAAGATCACTTTGTGCACCACATCACAACCAAAGTTTCCACTTTGTTTTACGCTTATGTATTCCTGCACCCAATTTTCAGGTCAGGATCACCAAAAAGGTAGGCTCCTACGATGCAATGCAAGCTTCAATGCTTTCCATTATGTTTTGCCAATTAGCATTATATAGAGGAGGGGGAAGGCACATAGCCAAAACATGAATGGGTGATATGTAGTGGACTTCAAGTTGCCTGCTGTCCCTTTGCAGGGAAAGTAAGTAAATGCGTAAGTTGATACCACTTAGGGATTTCAACAACCCCTTATATCTTTCCAAACATCCTGTCTTCAAAGAAGACCTCCAGGAGGGGCTTTTATAGCAAAAAAAAAAAAAAGTCCTCTTAAAACAATCCCACTACAATTTTAGAGAAAGGACCACCTTCTCTGCACATCAAGGTCATGTGAATGTATATTGCATCTAGAAGCAATGGGGTACTTTGCAAGATCTAAACTCATTACATAGCTGCTTTCCTTCATAGCAACGCACCACAAATTCTCCAGAAAAGGTGAGGTTGTCTGGCTACACCTATGATCAGGTTACAGTGGGAATCCCAGGTTAAAAAAATAAATAAATAGTAGGGAGACCCAGCAAAATGCTAGTTTGGGTGGAACACTATTGAAAAAGAAAAGGTGTCTAAATGAGGGCAACCCCTTTAATAAACATGGAATGGGACTTATATCATTGCACAGATCAGCACGTTGTTTGCTCTCAACAGAAACAGAGCATGCCCTATGAGAAGTTCAAATGGCAGTTCTTTAGTTTACTCTGTAAACATTTGCAAGACGGGATGTGAAACTTGTTCGGCAGTAACCTCAGCGGTACGCACCTCAACTTAAACAGAAAGCCCTTCCTTTTCACAATCACTAGTTTGGGGACACATATTAAGGTGAACCTGTGCACTGCCTATGCAGGGGGCTTGAAGGGGTTCAAAAGCCAAAAGTGGACTTTGGTGGCAGCCCCTAATAAAATTGCAGGCAACTCAGTCCCCTTCTCATGCGACAGTGCTGCTACCGGGCTATGAGCACTGTCATGGGGTAAGTATTTCACAAGGCTACCTCGCCCTGCTTTCTACTTAGAGGACAAACAGAATGATGAAAGAGCAAAAGGTAAGGGCGTTAAACTGCCTGTGGGGCTGCCATTAAATAGAAAGTGAAACTTTGCCATGCATGGGCAAAAGCATAGGTTTTAAGTTAAAGGATGTCGAAGCTGAATATATTGTAGCTTACTAGTTTTTTTTGTTGTGATGGCTGCTTAGGTTATTTTTAAGGATATACATTTTCTGCAAACAAAATTTAATTTGAAAGAAAGAAGAAAGACGAAAAAGAAGAACACACAAATGCAGCCACCATATCTAAAGCTTGAGAGCTTTTGGGGTGTAGCCTCCCCATGTGTAGTGAAGACACACGGTACTGTTATTATTATTGATAACATGCTAAATAAAGTTTTACATAACCCTTGAGTTTAAAGCTCATGCTACCCGGTAGCTTACAAGTTAAAGTTCGGGTGCATTTCTCTGCCCGAGAGCCGCAGGTGCTGCGTACAGTTACCCCATAGACTTGAATGGCTGTTCGTGATTGCATGCAGGTATACTCCTGTAAATACACAAAATCCCAAGCACAATCTATGTTCAGGGTTTTTAAGTCTGTACATTTACACATGTTTACACATTCTGAATCTGAACAGTAGGAAAGATCTAAAAAAATAAATAAATAATAAAATAAATAAATAAATAAATGTCCTGATGCTACTGTTCTTCCTGTGATGAGCAGTTCCAGATGCAGATCAGTGCTTTTATTCACCTCCCCCTATCTATTCACATTAAAACACATCTATAAAAAGGCGCTATGCTCCTGCCTAGGTAGCCTTATGAATAATCTCACTCTGTTGCTGGCTATATACATACATACATACATACATACATACACGAGAAACCCAGGACCTGCAAAGCAGAAGTGACAGCAATAGAATGGAGGATCAGATATGCCTCTGCCAGGGGCAAGAAAGCGAAGCTCCATATGTCTGGTCCAGGTTGTGATCACCACCTTGCTGTGCCTGAGGCACTCTGCACCACAGGGGAGCCAGGTGGGGAGCAGAAAGCTGAACATGAAAGAAGCCATTTCCCCTTCAACCCTTCCAGCTTGATTCCCTATCAATGGATGAAAGAGGTGGGCACTGATCCAAAGAGGCTGTACGGGGCGGAAAGGGAGAGAGGAGGGAGTGGAGACAGCACCACAAGGAACCAGGGACAGGTAGTGCCAAAACTTGAAGAACGTGGAGCCCACTTTCATGTCTCCAGGCTGTCCTACAGAAGTGTCCCCCAAAAAGGCAGCTAGGATTAGAAAACAAGAGTGAACACAGCACAATAGGATCTGATTGGGTGATAGAGGGGGAACAACTGAGGAATGTGAAGGCACCAGGGGGTCATAGATAAGAAGGTGGAGGAGGAATGGCTACTGATACCATAATCAACAACTGGCAAAACAAAAAAACTCTGAATTAGGCATTACCCAGAAGGCAAACAAAAACGATGCTGACAAATCAAAACTTTTTTTATTTTTTTTTTGCTAAGAGTTTTGATTTGTCAGCATCGTTTGTTTGCCTTCTGGGTAATGCCCAATTCAGAGTTTTTTGTTTTGCCAGTTGTTGATTATGGTATCAGTAGCCATTCCTCCTCCACCTTCTTATCTGTGACCCCCTGGTGCCTTCACATTCCTCAGTTGTTCCCCCTCTATCACCCAATCAGATCCTATTGTGCCGTGTTCACGCTTTTTTTTTCTACTATGAACAAATCGCATGATTACTTTTTTTTAAAGATATAAAAGTGAAAATAGTTTCACCTAACATATAACCAGTACAAAGAAAAAAAAAAGAAGTGTACACCTGTGTGCAATTAAGAGATGCAGAGCCAATGCCCCTAAACCAAACACAAAGAAAAATGATCTGCGATATCATGAAGGCTTACAGAAATTAGAGTTATTTAGATATGTCTTTCAAGTTGCTGTTAACTTTCCCTGTTGATACTGGTATCAACTAGTTTGGTATTAGACTAATGCCACCATCTCTGACCCTTTCCATTAAACCAAGCTGCTCAACAATGCCTAATCCATGCGTCATATAATCCTCCTTAATACTGTATAAACTCTGGGTGATGTTTGGACATTTTTTTTTTTTTTAATTTAGTGAGAACATCTTGGCCTATTTCAAAGAATAGACCAGTATCAAAACATTTGCACCATGGAGCGAGAAAAAAAAATGGCAATGTCAAAAAAAATTACTGAAGAGGCTAATCAAAAACACATAAAAACATGCAATGGGGAATTTACTAAAACTGTAATGTGCACAGTAACCAATTAACTCCTAGCTTCAGTTACCCTTTGAAAACAAAAGCTAGAAGTGGACTGGTTGCTATGCATGACTGCTCCAGATTCTGTCTGCTCTAATCTTAGTAAACTGTCCTCTGGTAGGTTATCCTAGCTAAAAATGTCAAAAGCAATAAGTATACATGTTGTTCTTTGTTTTGTAGCTTCCTGTTTTACGGTTCAGTCTGCGTGTTAATCTTGCCTCTGCAGTTCAAGAGCCATTATTCCTCCAGTATGAACATTTATGAAGGCATACTCCAAATCATGCTCCTCATCAACTGAGCCTAATTGCGACCCTGACTTAGTGCAAGTATTCTTTATTCACTTTGCCGAATTACTTTATGAACTACAGCCAAATTTGATCAAGATTACCCCCAACTGCTAAATGTAAACAAATGGGCCTAGTTATACTGGCTGATATTACCAATACATGGTAATGGCCACATTTGGTCAATAATGGGAATCTTCTGCCTGGCATCTAAATGGTGCTGGGGATTAAGTGGTTGGGGAGTCACTGGTTGCTACTACTGCCGGAGGCCTGAATGTGCAGTGAGGATGGAGTGTCCAGTATGAACACTCAGGCCTCAGTAACCCCCCCCCCCCGTGTCTTGATGCAATGTCTCTCCAACAGGTACATGAACATGCAATGGTTTGACACAGACATTTATTGTGCAGAGGCACCACAAAATTCTAATAAGTGTTTGCAATACGCTCTATGTATTCCAGGGCTTATTGTGGATTTAAAGCAGTTCTAAATGCCTGAAGGAAAAAAAAATAAAACATCTGTGTGCAGCAGCCCCCCAAATACTTACCTGAGCTCACTCTCGATCCAGCCATGTGCTTTAGAGAATCAGCTCTCTGGGGATTCTCCCTCATTGGCTGAGACATTGGCTCCCGCTGCTGTCGATCACAGCCAGTGAGCCAATGAGGAGAGAAAGGGGGCAGGGCCGAGCCACGGTTCCATGTCTAAATGGATATGAAGAGTAGCGGCTCGGGAGCATGCCTGCTTAGGTGCCCCTATCGCAAGCGGTTTGCTCTGGGAACACTCGACAGGAGGGAAAGACCAGAGGAGGATCGGGGCTGCTCTGTGCACAAACCGCTGCACAGAGCAGGTATGTATGTTTGGGATGCACCGAAATTTCGGCCACCGAAACATATCGGCCGTAAATGACCCTTTCGGCAAAAAGCCGAAAGAGAATTTTTGCAGATACTGGGGCCGAAAATGGGACGGGGCTCCGCCCCCACCCCTGGTGCCGCCTATCAGGGGGGCTTCCTAGATCATTGAAAGAGAGGGGAGCCGCCGCCTGTTTGATTACAGCATCGGGAACATCACAGCTTTCATTTCAATCCTGGGACGGGTGATCTGTCTATCAAAGTTCGCCGGACAAGGGGGAGGAGCTGTATGTAACGGCGCGCAGCGGGGAACACACAGCTATTGAAATGAAAGCTGTGATGTTCCCAGCGCTGTAATCAAACAGGCGGTGACGGCTCTCCTCTCCCTTCACTGGCTACACTACTAGGGACACTGGCTGGCTGCATCTGACGGGCACTGGGGAGGCTGCATTGATCTCTTGTATCATGTCCGCAGTCTGACCATCTCCTGTATCATATCCGCAGTCTCTGACCATCTCCTGTATAAAAATATTTTTAAAAACAGTCACTTTCGGTATCGGTGTTTTGGTTTTTGGGAGCAAGGAAGATTTATTTTCGGTATTGGTTTTGGCACCAAAAAACCCATCGGTGCATCCCTTAATGTATGTGTTTGTTTTTTTTCTTTATTTAATTTTGCCTTTAATATCACTTTAAACTGAAATCCGTTGGGCTTTAAACCATATCATTTAAAAAGATACAAGGTCAATAAAATAAAATTTATTTTAAAAAGGGTACGACATAATAGTATATTGTAAAAAACAAAAACAAAAAAAAACAGGAAAAACAAAAATGACTTTTGTACGAGAGTGCGTTTAATGATACTGAGAATGTTTAGTGAATTCCTACTTGTTTTTCTAAACCTTTTGAACCTGCTCAACGAGCTCATACATTCCATTTTTCAAGCATATTACTATAGATAGTCTTGAATTGCACTTTGACCAGCTTTTGGAAAAAAAAAAAAAAAACACACACAAGTGCAGGAAGCACAGGGGGTTGTGTATTCCTTTCAATATACCACAAGCTGATTAGAAAAGATCACAGGACTGCTGACTATAGTCCAGATACATGAAAATGCACTAAAAAAAATAAATAAAAAAAAAAAAGTAAAAAAAAATTCTTTTATTCCAGTGTAGTAGCAGGTTACATTGAACATGCTCCTAGGAAATTCCCAGGGGTTCAAGGCGCTGAATGAAAGTGATGGCTCTTCATAGCTTGGACTAAGCTCCTTCAAAACAAGTTGTGCACTGCCCCCTTTGTCCTCTAATCTTGCTTTGTCACCATTGTCTAGATTAAAAAAAAAAAAAAAAAAAAAAAAAAAAATCTGCCATTCCCTTGTTGAAGAAATCCGTTCTTCTGTTTTATACTAGGCCTGGGAGGCAGATGGTATGCAATCATTAGCCTATTGTCAGCAGCAGTGCTGGGGTAGATTACTAGTGTGTCTTGCTTGTCATGGCAGGTGCATGGCCTTGAGGCTGCCATCTGCCGAGGAAGGAAGTGTTCTCCTGGAAGATGGGACATACAAAATGTAAACAACAACACCGAATCTCCATTGATTGGCAGGAATCTCTGGTTCTCTGTACACGGAAGAGCCAATTTCCATACAGAATAGACAAACCTTTATTTGTGATGATGATTGCTACAAGAAAACCCATAAAACACCTTCACTAATACATAATCAACGCATAACAAGAGCTGCCATCTTAGGGCAAATTGGCTTTCGCTATTTTCATCCAGTACATAGCTTGCCCCCATTCATCATCATCCAGACAGGAAGGAAAGAGAAATTACAGATGATACAGAAAAAAAAAATCAACATGATGTGATACATAATTCAATAAGTGATTAGAAAATGAAGTTAATTATGTCAGTTCAGCTCTAGTGAGACAGATAACAGACTGGCTTATTGTAGATCTCTGTATAGCCAAATCCAGTCTACAAATGTGTATGAAAAAGTTACAAGAAAAAAAAAAAAAAAATATAATAATAATAATAAAAAAAAAAAACAACAAACACACACACGCGCCCTTTGTTCTGTCATGCCAACACCACACGAGTCTAATAATCACCGATAGTGACTAAATCTGGACTATAGTTTATGACAGATGTACAATAATCTATAGCACTAAATAGTCTGTCTTCAAAAGAATCTTTATTACCTGTAAATAAAAAAAAAAAAAAAAAAAAAAACCAAGACGACTTGTAACTTACCTATATAAACAATAAATACACGTTTGTCAAACTATACGTATTTTATGGGGATCTTACCCATAGTAAATTTTAACAATATAACCTCCATCTAAAAATACATTAAAAAACTGGAATCTGATCAGCGTAGGCATTATTCCAGCCATTACGAGGTTTTCATTCATCACATATAGGTAGAATGCACATAATTACGTAAAGCTTTGCATTTCTAAGACTGTAAAAAAAAAAAAAAAGTTACGAGACCGGATTCTTTTTTTTTTTTTGTCAAATAAAATAAAAAAAAAGAAGGACCCCCAAATTGCATTGCTCACATCTGCTCACGCATAATTACATGCATCGCAAGCAAGTACCTTTCCTCTCCCAATAAAACCGATTAGCTCCCTTCATTCAGACATCCACTGACCTTGAATACATTTTTGGCACTGTGCACATGCTGAGCTTCAACACACACACTAATCCTGAACTCACAGGCAAAGCCTGGGGTCTTTTCAGGGCAGCATCCTTCCTCGTCTTTATTAGAGCTATTTATATTCATCAAGGACTTCATTATCAAGGAGGTGTTAGTCAAATGTGCACATTCTGCCCGTTAAATTGTGTCCTATTCAGCCTAAAAATATCAAAACACTAAAAAGCAAGCACAGAGCTGGCTTTGGGCCACCTTGGTTTTCAGGCATAAAAGTTTTAGAAGGAAGGGCAGTCTCCTTTACCGGCAGTCTTTTTTATATTACCTAAAACGTAGCCTGTGACCTTTTGTACCACTCTCCTACAGTGTGTCAGATATGAGATCACTACATATTCGTCACTGTAGGATACTATACTGTACGAGTAGCTATCTTTTAAAGTGGTTGTAAACCCTGTTACACCACTTTTACCTACAGGTAAGCCTACAACAAGGCTTACCTGTAGGTACCTTGAATATTTCCTAAACTTTCACAGTTTAGGAGATATTCAGTATACGCGCTGCTGCCGTCACCGGCGCATGCGTACTGAAGAAACCAGCCGCTGGTGGCGTTTCTTCAGTAGGTGTGTCGTGACCGGCAGTGCATGTGCGGGAGTGACGTCATTGCGGCTCCTGCCAATCACAGCGCTGGAGCCACGAACTCGGAAGTAGCTCTGGTGGAAGATGTCCGCGCTGTACTCAAGAGTGCCGACGTTGATCCAGGGCATCGTTCTAAGGCAAGTATTTCATAATGAGCTAGTATGCAAGGAAACCTGACAGTTAGTACCACGATCTCTCCTGCTGTGCCATTGTGTTCTGACAATGGCACAGCGGAGGAGATCGCTGTACTAACCTGCCTTGGATATATAGCCAAGGCTTGCCACAGGCAGGTCCAAGGCTGCATTCACACCTTCTTAGAGCAACTTTTTATTTGAGAGTTTGAGCATTTTTAGAAGTGCATTACAAATGTTTTACAGCTTCAGAGGTTCTTCTTGTTTAGCCAATGGAATCTGCCTCCAATCTGCCAAAAAGAAGGAGCACCATGTGGTTCGACAAAAATCACCCAAGCTTGGTGGGAAATTGGCTGAATATTAACGGATATCAAATGCAGTCACTGTTTGGCCGCATGCTGCATTCTGTATACAATGGCAGCAGTGGAGACTCTTCCATCCACGCTGTTAAGTTGGTCATACATTGATCGAATAAGGATTTATTGCTGCTGAATCGGATGATTCATAGGAAGCCCTGTCAGCACCACCCAACTTGACCAGTCGATTTTGGTCAAAGGAGCCAAGTAGAAAATTGTCAGTGAACAGTACACCTGCATCCAATGAGATGCAGGCACTGTTCAGGTGACAGCTGCGGGTGCTGGCTGTCAGAATACAATAAAAGCCAGCAGAGGAGATTCCGCTATCTATACTAGGGATGGGTAAAGCAAGGGATTTCTCAAAATTTATCCGGCAGGGGTTCAACAAGAGAAATCTTAAGTCAGCCATAGACATTCAGTAGGACTCAACCGAGATTCGAACCATATATGGGCAGGCTGAATGTACCCAAGTTGATTGAGCGATTAACTTAGGTACAATCAACCTGTTGGATTTTACATGAGATTATAGCTAGCGGCTGTTTTAGCCGCCAGCAATAATCATTGTGTTCTCCCAGCGAGGACGGCTTCCCCTGCCCAGAGAATACAATGGCTCCGCAGGAGGGATTCTCCCATCAACACAGTCAATGGAGCGATTTGGCCATCTTTAGCGTGTTTGGGGGAATTCATTGATTTTCTCTTGTTCAGCCCACAGGACTAGAAGTCTAAGCTGCAATGCTCGATCTATCAGAAATCTTACAGCTGCCAGTTAGGCGACACCCTGAGAGGTTGTGTCCTTTGTTTGCATTATACAATGTCACACATACCTCATGCTTAGAACAAATAACGACATACAGATAGAAAATGACGCATATACAGCATGGGGAGGCCTGAGAACCTAGACAGGTCAGGAGTTTTACGATTCCAAGAACACACATGCATGTTAATTAATCCTATCTGGCTAATGGTTCCAATCTGGCTAGTTCCAACCTTATTTAGTTCCTCTTTAGAGTCTTCTTTTTACATACCACCGGTTTTAAAAACACCGTTCACGTTTTGACCTGCCTGCATTCCTTTCAAGGCAGTTTACAGCATCTGTTTGTCAAATGCTAGAGGAAAGTTATGAATCATAAATTCCAATTTCTAGTTCTCATGGTTGAGAAAACAGTTCAACAACATTCTCACCACTATGCAGCTCTGCATATTTTTTTTTTTTTTTTTAAGAAACTGCATTGGTTATAAACATTTATTGCATTTTTCAGAATGTTAGCATATGTCAGCTATGGTTCCGTATCCCATCACAATACAAAAACAATTTCAACTTTTCTGTAAACTCAAACATTTTACACATTCCACAGCATTAAAGCCAATCCTATTTTCTACAGACACATGAAGGCTACAGTCGCAACAGCGTTTCATTAAATAAATGTGGGATACGACCAGATACGAAACACCTCTTCTGAAGAGATCCCGAATTCTTTGGCAGAAGGTTGGCAATGTTGAAGGCTTGTTTTGCCTAAGCATCAGTACCTCCAAGACCTGGTCACAAAGACCTCAATGCTGGTCATGTGACCATTGTTAGAAGAAGCCTAGAGAAATGTTTTTTTTCCAGGAAGCCAATTATTTTACAGCTCCATGCATCCTACATATTTTATTGCAGCACTATCGTTACTATAGTTTAATGGTCTATAAAGAACAGGCCCACTTTTAGCTACATGTATGCATATGTAGCAATTTAGAATGAAGTGATATTAAAGTGGTTCAAATGGCTTTACAATTTTTACCTTAAAAAAAAAAAAAAAAAAAAAATTTATATAATATATATATATATATATATATATTTTTTTATTTTTTTTTTCAACAGCTACAAATACAGCAGCTGCTAACTTTTAAAATAAGGACACTTACCTGTCCAGGGCGCCAGCGACGTCCTCACCCGAAGCCGACCCCGGTCCTTCCTGGGTGGAGGCACTGGCATCTTCAGTAGGGGAATCAGGAAGTGAAGCCTTGCGGCTTCACAGCCTGGTTCCCTACTGCGCATGCACGAGTCATGCTGCGCGTTCTGAGTGGTCCCTGCTGTCTTCTGGGACCTGAGTTTCTCCCAGAAGACAGCGGGGGGACGGGACAGAGGACAAATGTGACACTGGAGAGAGGGGGGGGGTTAATCCGGACAGCAGAAGTTACATTTTTGGGTGAAACTCCGCTTTAATGCATTGCATTGTATGCATAAAGCAAAAAAAAAAAAAAACCCACACCTCCAATACAAGTTCTCCCCACCCCCATCCCTAAACATGTACCAGAGTTCTCTCTTGATCCAGCGTTGTCCCTGTCTGCAGCCCCAGTCTCCTCTTCTTACAGGAGAATCGGGCAGCAGTGGTAGCCATTGGCTCCTTTCAGTCAAATCTTGGGAGGAATGAGCAGGGGGCGGGGGCGAGCCATGCTGCGGTCTATGGAAGATCAGAGCCTGGCTCCGGAGTGCACCCGTACGGGTGCATCCACAGCACATGGCTTCCTATGGGGCACCAAAAAAAAAAAAAAAAAGAAGGGGGGGGGGGGGGAGGAAGAAGGGGGAAGGAAAACCCCAGTGGGGGATTCAAGAGAAGAAAAAGGAGGCAAGTATACACACACACACACACACACACACACACACACACATATATATATATACATAGTACAATCACTTTAAAGCATTTTCAGCAGCTGAATTAGCCCTGGTTCACCCTATAACACACATACGGATTCAGTGCGGTGCGATTTAAACCCATTCATTTTGAATGGGCTCAAATCGCGCCACATCGGACCAAAGACATGCAGCCACACTGCAATTGAATGCATGGTAGTTTTGTACCAAGTGATCCAGTGCAGGCAAACCGCCTTGCAATTGCTATCCGTTGGAGGGGGTCGTTACCTCTGTATTGATACCTGCATCAGACTGCAAACACATTGCAATTCAGTGTGGGAAACGCGCAGGGAATGTGGCGTTTCCCACACCGCATGCGTGTCAACCAGGGTTTAATCATTTAGGGCTCACACTCCAAGTAAAGCACCCCTGAAACTTCCCCATTTTTTCACAAGTCTAACCACAGGGCAAATCTTGTCACCATGTGAACAAGCCTGTAGAGTAGAAGGACCTATGCACGATTCTTTTACAGTGAAGCAATTAATTTCATGTAAAATGTTCTTCTCTGCATAAACAGTGCTATACATTGCAACTGGAGTTAATTAGTACATAAACTATTCCTAAGTGGCGCTTAAATATTATTTCAAATACCCTTTGATCGCACACACTAGTGATGTTAAGCGTATACTTTGTTAGTAAATGCAGACAGATCAAATATCTTCCCATGTTCAATATGTTGTTTATATATATAGAGAACAAATGAATGTAATCTTGTCTTGCCATCTTAAAAGTAATCAGAGGCAATCCTCAGCAAGCACTTCCTGTGCCTTAAGCAGCAACTGTTCTAGGTTCACTGCAGAACAAACTCTCCATTCAGAAAATTCGGCAGCATTCTATTTTAAAACTCAAAAGGTAGACGGCACAGAAACAATTTAACTCTTCGAGAAACACTACATGTCCATTTAGTAGAAAGGCACATGTATTTATCATTAAATGAGTGATCTTAAAGAAGCACATTCACACCTGACATTGAGGAAGACATGGCAGAACCATTGAAACTCCCATATCATAGTTGCTCAGCAGTTAGCACTGCTGTCCTAACACTCTGGCACGCTAGATTTATTTCCACACAAGGGTTATACATTTACAGAATCTTAATATTTCTTAATATCTATACTCGAGTATAAGCCGAGTTTTTCAGTACATTTTTTTGTGCTGAAAGTGCCCCCCTCGGCTTATACTCGAGTCAAGCACATTTCTGCAGCAGAGAATGACATTTTCCGAACTGACTTTGGGGCCCCGTATCTTGGGGCTACTTGGTGCTAGGAACCCCAGCTTTGGATATGTTGTAGTGCTAGTTTCACTGGGTTTGCACACCAAATTTGGGGGTCCTAGCACCAAGTGGCCCAGAGGCCCCAAAGTTGGACAACTGTGTCCATCTGCAGCAATGCCATTTCAGGACTCTTTGGGTCCAGAGACCCCAAATTTTGGCTGCAGCTAGGGGGCATCTAGGAACCCTTAACTACACAGAGTTTAAAGTTCGGGGGACCTATGGCTGCAAATGGGCACAGTGAGGCAGCAAATGGGCACAGTGAGGCTACAAATGGGCATTGTTGACCCCCTTTTCCACTTACAGCAGCTGTGCATTTCTCACCCTAGGCTTATACTCGAGTCCATAAGTTTTCCCAGTAGATTTTATATTATGTAGACAGTAGTAAATGAAAGAGTACACAGAGTGAAAATGCCCACAAGTACTTTATAAAAACTTGCAGAACATTGAGAAATCCCAGTGTTCATCACAATTATGGAGCAGTTATATTTCCTTGGGTTGCTCATGTCCTTGAGAAGGTGAAGCAGAGTCTCAGCGTATACCAATTTAACCCAGTATTTTTTTGTTGTAGGACGTTGCCTATGATAGAAGTAAGGTTGTATGTGCTGATTCAGTCACTGGGTTTTAATACAATGGGAAAGTCAAAGGAAAAAAAAAAAAAAAATAGGAGGAGTGGAACATGATGTACCAGGTGAAATAGAAGAAACAATGGTCTAGTTCAAAGGGAATATTTGTGTCTGATACTAGCTGGAAAGCAGACACCAGAATCATCCTGCTGTGACAGGAGAGTACAAGCTAAACCAGAATGGGTTAGTTATCATTACTGTTAAATAACTGATGCACTTAACTTGTGTAAGAGTGACTATGTCTGAAGTCACATGTTCCCTTTCCTTGAAATGTAAATTATAGTTTGTAGCAAGTGCTCCTAAATACCTAATGTAACAGGGTAGACCAAACACTACTACTTAAATACCTAATGTAACAGGGTAGACCAACACTATTAAAGTACCTTAAGCAAACCCAAGTGCAAATTGAACATACAAAAGTAACATAAGCTGCAGGAAGATGACCATATATGGCTTCCAGCATATACTGCACAACCCTAAGCAGATATGTTAAACAGCAACTTTTTCTAAATCAATAATAGGGGTTGTGCTTCTATCCCTATAGGGAAGTTCTTGCCCTCAAGGTACAAGAAGGTCACAACAGCCGTTACCTTTTATGCTGTGTACGATTCGTAGGAAAACAGTTCAAATGCTACATAGGCAAAGCTCCCCATTGTCTCATTTACAATACAGTCTAGAATTCCCTCAGTCTACTTCTTCCAATGGTTGTCCCTCCGTTACATCCATTGAAAAAAAGATACAAAACCTATATTTAATTCTTTATTATGTTTAAACTTTCACTAAGGTCTCCAGTGTAGAGCAAAAATGGCAGGAGGCTTTGGACCAGCGGTCTCCAAACTGTGGCCCAGGGGCTTGCTTTTATCTGGCCCTGGAGCACTAGTCCACCAACTGACACCAATGATGGGGCACCATTCCCCCTACCCATGCCATCAATGGGGCACTATTTCTCATTAAAACCAATGATGGGGAACTGATGCCGGGGCATTTTCTACAGCCAATAGCCACAGTCTGGCCCCCCTAAAGCCTGAAGGACAGTAAACTGGCCGTTTGCTTAGTAAGTTTTGAGACCCCTGCTTTAGAGAGTCCAATAGCTTAAAGCGTATGTTATCTTAACATGTCATATTTGTTAATAGTCTGTGTTACCACCCATGTACGTGTGCTAACAAAGCATCCTGTTCAATTTGCATTGCGTCCTTGGTCATCCTGCCAATCCCCTTGCTTTCCTATTTCAAGCTAGTCACACCAGCACATCTATACCCAATCTTGGCCAGTTTGCTTCTTTGCATTCTACTTAAACCACAGCATGCCTGTACTCCATCGGTCAGCCTTCCACTGACACGCACCCCTGCACAACTAATCATTGGGGGAAGATCACTGGTCTGCCTCCTGCAGTCTCCACACCCAAAAAAAAAAAAAAGGGGGGGGGGGAGATGTATAGTTTTTTTTTTTGTTTTTTTTTTTTTTTTTACACAAACACACTTTTTCCTTGATGTAGTATAGTGAAAGTTATTATCTAAAATGTTAAGGGCAATGCTGCCAGTAGGAAATTTGTATGTACCCTCGTGCTGCTTTTAGCCCCTTTGGTTACTCAAAAGCAGAGCTCCATCCAAAAGAGGAAGCACCGCTTGTCTGCCTCCTCCTCCCTCCCCCCCCCCTCCACTGCCACATTTGGCACTTTAGGGGGGGGGCTCCCATTTCCAGCTCAGTTCGCCGCGGACACCCCCCACCTCCTCCTTCCTACGCAGTCTTCTGGGACACTTCACAGGTCCAAGAAGACTGCGGCCCATTCACAAAGCACAGCAGGAAACCAGCTGTAAATCCCTTAGTCAGGATGGCGGCACCAGCACCCGATAGCTGAAGAATTGGCTTGGGTTAGGACACTGCTGGATGACTGGACAGGTAAGTGCCCTAATATTAAAAGTCAGAAGCTACAGTATTTGTAGCTGCTGACTTATTTATTTTATGGGGAGGGGGGCTCCTCTTTAATTTGAACATCAAAACATTCAGACTTACAATTCCCTCGAAAGATCTCTGCTCACAGAAAGATTTGTAATTAAAACGATAGATAGATATATCTATCTCTATTTATCTCTCTATATCTATCTAGATAGAGAGAGAGATCTCAATTATGATGATGAATCACTGCAAATTCACAGTGTCTGCAATAAGCTTACAGATGTTTTTTTTCTAAACGCCAAACCATAACATGACGTGGCCCATCTAAAGAATGCACTGCCTGGATCTGGTCCCAATAAAAAAAAAAAAAAAGTTCTACACAAGGGGATGTTATTGTGCATGCCTATTTTTTAACACCACTAGGATACCAGTCTGACTCACTACACCTAGAATGGCAAGGGATATGGGATCAAATTGTCAGTACAAATTACTACAAAAAGGGTCTCAATGTAATCCTAATAGGCCATAAACGTAAAAGCAATTGCTCATACAGGCTGCAGTTTTCCTTAGCATGTGCAGTGAAAAGAAGGTTTTTTTTTTTTTGGTTTTTTTTTTGAGTTTGAGTTTGAGAAATCCGACGCGGAGGGGGAAAAAAAAAAAAACCCAACAGGCTAATGCCATCAGAGTTTTGACAATCTTTAAAGAAGTGTTACATTTAAATCATTAGACACTGCTTAAAGGAGGTAGGCCCAAAAAAATTTAGACTGGAAATGGACACTTGATGGATTTGCCCCAAGCTGGCTTGCCCACTCCTGCCATACACACCCACCTATCAGGCATGGGGGTGGTACAGGAGGGGTTAAATAACCTAGAACTAAACTAAGGACCCCAGGATTTACAGTTTCAGTGACACTCGGTTGGGTTACATGTCAGCCACTATAAAAACTTACAACAGTGGCCTAAATTACTCATCTTAAAGGAAACCTGTACTGAGAGAAATAAAATGGCTGCCATTGCTGAAAGCCTTCTGAAAATGTCAACTACTTGGCTGTCTTGTTTCTTGAACTCCCTACAGTGGTAGTAAACTCTGTTATACCACTTATACCTCCAGTTAAGCCTATAATAAGGCTTACCTGTAAGTACTGTGAACATCTCCTAAACTTGCACTGTTTAGGAGATAAGAGTGTATGCGGCTGGTGACACCACCGGTGCATGCACTCTGAAGGTCCAGCATACAGTGCTGGACCTTCGGAGCCCATGCCGTAACAGCGGGTCCTTCACACATGCGGGAGTGACATAATTGAGCCCCCAGCTACTCATGTAGCCAGAGGCCGTGAACTCAGAAGAAAGACCAGAAGATGGAAGCCCTCTCAGTGGTGACAGTGCGGCGCTGCAGGGCTTTGTTTTGAGATAAGCCTATCATAATGTGCTACTATGCGATGCATAGTAGTACATTATGACAATGCCTTGCAGGGGACCCCCCCCCCCTTCAGCGGCAGTTTACTACCACTTTAAGGCCCCTTTCACACGGGTAAAGGACCGCTAGCGGAAGTAAGGACTTTTTAGGGGAAGTATTCGGCTGCTAGCGGGGCGCTTTTACCCCCGCTAGCAGCCGAGAAAGGTTAAAACCACTGCAAAGCGCTATGCCGGTGGTATAGCCGCGCTGACCCATTGATTTCAATGGGCAGGAGCGGTGGAGGAGCGGTATACAAACTGCTCCTTCTCCGCTCCAAAGATGCTGCTAGCAGGACTTTTTTTACCGTCCTGCCTGCGCACCGATCCAGTGTGAAAGCCCTCGGGGCTTTCACACTGAAGAGGCAGGAGTGGCTCTTTCAGGGCGCTTTTTTTAGCGCTGTAGCGCCTGCAAAGCGCTCCAGTGTGAAAGAGACCTGGAACAAGTATCAGATTAGGACAATCAGAGCTCCTCCTCTGCATACTTGTTGCAAGCTAATGATTTAGAAAAGCAATGAAGCCATTGGTTTATCATGATAGACCTAGAACCAACATTTTTAGAAGGAGAGGTCAGCAATGACAACCTCCATACTTCTTCAGCTGTAAAAGTGAAAACAAAACTCCAACACTGGCTTACTGCAGATATCAAAAGAATTTGCATATAAAAAAAAAAAAAAAGTCTGTTTTTTTCTGCTTCTTAATAGTTGAAATGTGAAAAAAAAAAAAAAAAAAAAAAATTCCTTCGTTTCAGGTTGTCGATTCATAAAATTCTGCATTTCTCCTTCTCTGCCAGTATAACATTTCATAGGGACCTTTATTATTATGTTCCAACCCTTTGGTTTACTGTACGACATGTTATGCTTTGCAGGTCCCCTTGGAAAAAGGAGTAGTACACAATTCACAAGAGTCTCCTACAAAGCAAAACAAATGATGAACCCCTCCCCATTCCATGCTAATCTCCGACAAGCTGGTCTTCAATGGCAAAACAAGCAAAGCGTAACTAGCAGAAGCTATTCTACTACCAGCCATTTCTTTGCAGGAGAAAGAACACATTCATAAACCTTTTTAAACATGGTAACAATAAACAAGGTTATAATTACAACTGTAGAATACTGGACTAGAGCTATTCACACGTTCCCATTCCATGGCTGAACGTGTATATGCAATCTTAGTGGAAGTATTCTGCTTATTTAACCTTTCCCTTATAAAAGAGGATTACATGGCCCTTCCAGTGCCTGTAGATATACCTTACGAAATTGGCTTCAGACACATACAGGATCATTTATCAGTTATGGGGATGGAAAAAAAAAAACAGAAGTGTAGGAACCCCCAACAACCAGATTTCAGTTTACTATAGCCTAGTCAATTCATTCTGTTTGGTCTCCTATGCTAAACGTCATCACTCATGGCTCCATTAAATGCTTTTTGGAATATTTTTATATGGAAAAGTATTAGCCACATGCACCCAAATAGACATTTAATTTAAATAATAAACTGCACTTGAAGCCATTTCTTAGGAACATCCTTCAGGTTACAAAAGCCAAGGTTTTCCTATTCAGCTGCGCTAATACTCGGATTAAAAAAAAAAATAAAATATGATCCTATAGTTAAGAAGGTGACAGTACTTATACGTACATAAAAGAGCACAGGAAATTAATTCTTCTCCTAATTGGTTTCATATAGTATCATGTCTATGTATCCTAACAACTGAGCTACAATGATGTAGGCCAAAAAGGTTCTTATTCATATATATATATATATATATATTATATATAAAAAAAAAATGTTCTCAAATAATAAAAAAAAAAAAGAAAAAATGTGTGTATATATATATATATATATATATATATATATATATATATATATATATATATATATATATATATATATATATATATATATATATATATATATATACACATATATACATATACACACACACACACACACACACACACATACATACATACATATATATACACACACACACACACACATACATACACATACACACACAGTAATACATTTTCAACAGATTTGCATTTTACAGCATAAACTGTGTATAATCCCAAAAATATTTTGCGATACAGAGCCCAAATCGACTCGACATGACAACGTCAAAAGAGAAGTGTCCATCCCCTTTATCCATATGTCAGTGAGTGACAAGGGAACTGGGGGGGGGGGGGGGGGGGCTTTGTGCTCCCTTCTGGTTAAAGGTTAAAAGAATGTGTGGCTTTGATGTCTCTGTAAGCGGAGACATGTGGGCTTTGCATTGTTTGTGTGAATCTGAAGAAAAGTAAGTGAACCTGATTTTACTACAACCAGCCAGTGGGATGTGACTGCACCCACTGTTCATATAAATCAATGGAAGCCATGCAGTTGTGGGCTTTCCTTAATACCGGCTACACTGATTCATTAGAACTATCCAATTGAACTGACTCCAAATGCTGATTGTCTGTAAACGTTTGCTGTGGAACAAATTTATTTTAGATTAAAAAAGGGACAGTATACTCTTGAAAATGCAGTAGCAAAAATTTTAAATAATCAATGTATTTGGCAACAGACGAAATGCATTTATGTATACACCTAAGATTATTTACAAATAACTGGACATATTCATTTTGGATTCACTAATAAAAAAAATAAATAAAATAAAAATTAGAATTTATATATAATCTATATATCCATCTATCTTACAAGATTAAACTGGGTAGCTATTTTACTGTACACGTTTGTAGCAGTGGGGGTTATTTACTAAAGCTGGAGTGCAAAATCTGGTGCAGCTCTGCATAGTAACCAATCAGCTTCCAGGCATTATTGCCAAAGCTTAAACAAGCTGATTGGCTACCATGCATAGCTGCACCAGATTGTGCACTCTCCAGCTTTAGTAAATCAACCCCAGTGCTGTAGACCATTCTCACCTCTGACAGTGGTGGCACCCTTCATTCCATGTCCCAGGAAGTCCATGCTTGGATAGGACCCAATGTTCAAACTGGCAAGTCCCAGAGCAGGCAAGTGTCCTCTGGTAGAGGCTTGGGATAGCAGCAACAGGTTTCGATCTTCAGGTGACAAGTCAATGGCAATGTAATTAAGTCCATTCTGGAATCCTGCTGAGGTTTCCCTGCACATGGGGCTGCCACATTCGCCGGCTTCCAAGGTTTCTCCAGGCCTCAGAGACACATTCTCAACTGAGGCCGAGCTGTGCCTCTTGGGACTATGCGCAAAGGAAGGTGATACAGGAGTCACTTGAGTGGTAGATGAAAAAGTCTCTGAACTGTGGCGACGGCGCCCCCCTTGGGAGTCTGCTCGGATGACCTTAGCCCCCATATTTGGATCCGGTGGAGGACTGTGCAGGCTAAATGCCCCATTCATCTTGTCCATAAGCACTGTGAGGCACTGTACACCAGGAACTGTACTTTCTATAGGTAATTTTGCAGCGGTAGGTGATGCCATGGAGGAAGATGGCTGTGGTGAGGTCTTCCTTGGGCTCATTTCTGTATAGTCTGAATTTGGGCATAAGCTAGGTGAGGCTTTCGGTTTTGGTGAAGGAGGCCCAAAATCCAAGTTCATATAGTCTGAAATAGGGGAGGGCTGAGGCCCAGACCCAGAAGATGAGGAAGATGGACTGCCTGCAGCAGACATAGGTGCAGAGTCTGAATGGGCAGTTTGTGGAGGCAAAGGCAGGGAATCTTGTGATCTTGTCTCTCCAAAGTATATGTGAATATATTCCCCACCCGGAGGGCTTGGAGGTTCTGGTGGATGCTCACTCATGCTTGGCAGAGTGCGAAGTGCAAGACGAGAAGGTCGAGCAATTCGACCATGTGGAGAAGAGGAAGCTGGAGACCTCATCAAGACATAAGGCTCAACATCTGCTGGGTTATTATGTTGAGGTGCTGTTGAATGACTCTGGCAACAGCAATTTTTAGGCTGCATGAAGAAATAATCAGGGGGCGTAAAGGACAGTGGCTCTGCAGGGGAAAGTTTATGATGTACAGGTACTGGCCTTGTTTTAGACGCGCACCACATCGGCATATAACCATCTGGTGAATCTTCCTGAGAACTGCCATTGATGCATGTCCGTGGCTGTAATATTTGCTGAGGGGCAGACACGCTTGCTGGGCTCATAGGAACATAATCATTGGAAGAGGAAACAGTAACAGCTCCATGGTTCATGGGCATATACCCATCATCCTTGTGACGCCCAATTTCTACATCCGCATAGTCTTCTGGATAAGGATGGCATGTTTTAGGAGATGACGACAGAAGACTAGAACTACCCTTGCATGTGGCACGCACAAGGGTTGCTTCATCCAGGGAAGCAGAGGAAAGTTGAGGAGTTGCAACTTTTTGCCTTCCAGGCGTAGTTAAAGAGTAAGTTCTCTTCCTTGGGCACTTCTCTATTGCTGAACATTCCATGCGTCGGGAAAGGCATTGGCAACCACCACAGAAAGATCTATCCATTGACATGTACCCATTCATGTCTCCTGTGTGTGGTGGAGTACCAGAAACGGAGTCTGGAGTGCCACTCCGGCAACTTAAATACGCTCGGGCTAAGTCCCCTGGACTGGAACTATATTCATCCAAAGACATGAAACCTGGGTCATTAGGTGACCCAGCTGCAGATGCATTACAACTGGAAGGACGTGGAGGGTTTAGGGGGTCACAAGCAGAGCCATGGCCACTACTCCCAGAGGAGTTGCTAACTGGACTGGCAGCAGATGGTGGAGAATGGGGGACTGGCATGGACATAGACCTGCTGTGTTGAAGGGGACCAGGAGCAGGAAACAGTTTCCCATTTCGACCACCCAAACTCAATGTATGGGAACGACTTAGTGGAGCACGGAGGATACTTGGACTTAAGGGACTACTTAAGACCGATTTGTTGCTTAAATTATCTCCTTCGCTAGCAGTGCGGAGACGAGAAGACTGATTTCCGGGAACACTTGATGAAGTTGAGGGGAAGTCAGTGCGGGTTCTCCTGGCCAACCCAGTCTGACTTGGTGGCAGCTGCGTATGATGTCGTCTTCCCGGTACGCTGATGGGGTTGGAACTTGAAGACTGGCTTTTGCTGCGAGGCCTAAATTCAGCTAACTCCTTCATAGCCTTCATAGCCTCTAGAATAGTCTCATGAATGCTCTGGGCAACCACATTATCCTCAACCTGCATCCAGATCTCTCCGGGTCCAGTGGACGCCGAGCGCCCCACCTCCACGAAAAAGTAGTTGTCTGAGTGACCGCAACGTCGAATGTTCATTAGCTGAAGGGTCACTGAAGGAGTTTCACTATTCAGCCGCACAAAGCTGATACTTCGTGCAGACAAGCACAAGCGGTGCACACCAATCAAACTTTTAATTTGGCCCAGACCCCTTGGTTTTAAGTTTACTTGCCAGACCTCTCTGTAGGCTGCGTTGGCTGGTGTTATCAGTCCATAATTTGGGTCTTCAACCAATGCCAGATGACTGCTACAATTAGTGCCACAGCTGGCAGTCCCGGAACAGCAGCATCCTCCTGTACTTCCATTTCTGTCTTTCTCTCCTCTGCCGCTACCAAGCACCTCGGTGAGAGCCCGATACCAGCTCTCCTGCTCTTGCTCTGTCTCCGCCGCCACGGCAAAGTACTCGTCACGGGTGTAAAGGGCGATCAGGTACTTGTTCTTAGCGTCCGCCCGCTTGTTGATGTTCAGGCAGCTATCCAGAGAGATGACCCTTTTGGCCGCGGCCGACTTGCTCCGCCACTTCTTCTCGCTCTCATAGTACTCCAGCCTGGAGGTGGTGAACCCCTCCCCGGGCTCCTTCAGCACGAAAAAGCGCTTGTGGCCGTGCTTCTGCTTGCGCAGGTAGCCACATTTTTTGACGCTGCTGCCGCTGTTGTTGTTGTGGTTGAGGTTGTTGGAGCCGGCGGTGGGAAGCGGCTGCCCCGTAGCTGGAGGGCTGGCCATCCTCTTACCTGGGCGCCGTATTTCCCCGGCCGATGCTTGGCTCGTGTTGCGTGGGTGACGGATGTTGGGATTTGTAGGTTTCCACCTGCTCTACCGTGACCTTCAAAAAAATTTGAAAAAAGAGAGACTTGTGTAAGAGGCAGTAACGTACAGACGGTCACATTTTTTTTTTGTTTATTTTTTTACTAATAAATAAATAAAATATTGCAGGCAAGTTTTAGTCTACTACGAAGGATGCAGCGATCCTGAGCCACCCAGATGCTGCATTGATGTGACGTATATGACACATAAACATTCTCTGAATGAAAACAACATTGAAATCGGGAGGTAGGTACCCTGATCTGCACATAAACACCGCTCACTTACCTTCCAATGCAGCCGATCAGCTCCGAGTAAACATGCCGAGCTGTCCTCCTCATAGCCGGTGAATGCAGCAGCTGATCGCCGGTCTGCTGTGCTGTCTAGCCATGCCGGGGGCTCATCAGCTGCTCTGACCAGGAGATCGCACACTCTCTGCAGACACCGACACCGCGCACAACCCGCTCCGATCCGCGTTCAACAGTAAATAGCACATCTCATCGACTACCCGGGCTAAAGAAGCAAAACAACATGTGACGTACCAAGTTACCGACCTGAGGGGGGGGAGGGGGGGAGACACATCTACACACATACCAGGGGAGGAGAGGGGGCGGGACGGATCGTGCCTAGAGGGGCGGGACTGTCCATCAGTCTGCGTCTCCTCCTGGAATTGGTCGGAGGGTGGAAGACGACGCTGGCGAGCTCCATCTATGGACAAAGGAGGCGGGGCTGCCGGGGCAGACGGCAACTTCTAAAGCCAAAGCCCGCCCACAGTCTACCTTCAGCTTCGGGACTCCGCCTCCCTCCTCCCTCCTCTCCCCCCTACCTAGAACTGTCAAGGACCAACGCAGGAAAATGACTGCCGGAGAACACGCCGCCTGTGTAGAGGGAATGCAGAAGGCGCTTGTCGAGCATGGTGTCCTTCACTGGGGTCACTGCAATCCGGAGGAGACCTCACCCGGGGGCTGGTGACCTTACTGCACCCTGCAGGGTGGGGGGCAGAATGCAGACAGGCTTTCTGCAGTGATTCATGTTCTTACTGCAGGCAGGGAGTGTGAAGGGTTAACGGGGGCTGCTGATGAGGGCCCCCTTCCCCCCACTATCATTAATCAGGACTGGTTCTATAGTATCCCAGACAGTGCATGTCTCATCACCATACAGGCGACCCGATTAACGCACATTCATGCCTTATCCCCCCCCCCATCAACGCACATTCACGCCTCATTCCCCTGATCAACGCACATTCACGCCTTATTCCCCCCCACCAATGCACATTCACGCCTCATTCCCCCGATCAATGCACATTCACGCCTTATTCCCCCCCATCAATGCACATTCACGCCTCATTCCCCCGATCAATGCACATTCACGCCTTATTCCCCCCATCAACGCACATTCACGCCTTGTTCTCCCGATCATTGCACATTCACGCCTTATTCCCCCCAATCAACCCACATTCACGCCTTATTCCCCCCCATCAACGCACATTCACGCCTTATTCCCCCCCATCAACGCACATTCACGCCTTATTCCCCCGATCAACGCACATTCACGCCCTATTCTCCCGATCAACACACATTCACGCCTTATTCCAACAATCAACGCACATTCACGCCTTATTGCCCCGATCAACGCACATTCACGCCTTATTCCCCCGATCAACACACATTCACGCCTTATTCTCCCGATCAACGCACATTCACGCCTCATTCCCTGATCAACGCACATTCACGCCTCATTCCCTGATCAACGTACATTCACGCCTTATTCCCCCGATCAACACACATTCACGCCTTATTCCCCCGATCAACCCACATTCACTCCTCATTCCCTGATCAACGCACATTCACGCCTCATTCCCTGATCAACGCACATTCACGCCTTATTCCCCCGATCAACGCACATTCACGCCTCATTCCCTGATCAACGCACATTCACGCCTTATTCCCCCGATCAACCCACATTCACTCCTCATTCCCTGATCAACTCACATTCACGCCTCATTCCCTGATCAACGCACATTCACGCCTTATTCCCCCAATCAACGCACATTCACGCCTTATTCCCCCGATCAACGCACATTCACTCCTCATTCCCTGATCAACGCACATTCACGCCTAATTCCCTGATCAACGCACATTCACGCCTTATTCCCCGATCAACGCACATTCACTCCTCATTCCCTGATCAACGCACATTCACGCCTAATTCCCTGATCAACGCACATTCACGCCTCATTCCCTGATCAACGCACATTCATGCCTCATTCCCTGATCAACGCACATTCATGCCTCATTCCCTGATCAACGCACATTCACGCCTTATTCCCCACCTCACCATAGATATCAATGGCTGTGTGATTAGGCGCAGGTGTGTGTGTCAACCTGCGCGTGCGAACGAGCGTATGATGTAGACTGTTCGGGGGGTCTGTATGTATGTATGCACAGGCTGACGTGTAGTAGTCCCCTTTACAGCTATTGATGTCTATGGCTGGCTGTACGCAGCACCAGATGTGGAAATGCGCCCATATTTTACATGGTGGGGCTGCATGCATGATGCGATTTCATGTTTGGCCAGCAATGGCGATTTTTTTTATCAAGCAATTATTTAGAAAATATGAGATACAGCATTCAAATAAGACTCTGGAGGGCACTAAAATCACCACCCGATGACCCCCTTCCCTCTAAGACTAGGTTTGCACCTCATTCCTGTTGAAATCACATGATTATTTGCAGTGTGATCTAAGCCCATTCATTTTGCACAGCTCAAATCGCACTATGCAAAAAATGACTTTGGAGGGCACTAAACTCACCACCCGATGATTGCCCCCCCCTCCCTCTGAGACCAGGTTTACACTGGTGCAGTGCGGGGAACCACACATGATTTGGGCAGGGATCACACCGCATTCCTCTTCAAATCACATACTTCTTTGCAGTGCAATTTAAGCCCATTCATTTTGCACAGCTCAGATCGCACCGTGCGAAAAAGGAGGGCACTATAATCACCACCCTATGACCTCCCTCCCTTCCCTCTGAGACTAGGTTTACACTGGTGCAGTGTGGGGAACCGCCTGTGATTCAGACAGGAATGGCACCACGTTCCCGTTTAAATTCCATGGTTCTTTGCAGTGTGATTCGAGCCCATTCACTTTGTATGGGTCACATCGCACCACACCCACACAAGAAAGAGGCATGCACCTTCTTTTTTTGCCGCACTGGAATCGGATCGCGTGGGTGTTCACACCCATGCGATCCGATTCTTCCAATGGCACTGTGTTTTGCGAACCGTTTTTGGGGTGTCGTTAACTTAACACTGACACCCACAGCAGTTCGCCTGAATGAAATGTCATTGTGATGAGGTGCAGGAAACGCTCAGGAATAGCTGCGAATCAAGTGTCGGAGCTCTCCTCACTGAGCTCTGCAGAGTGTAATTTCAGCTCTCTGCCCCCTTTTTTCTAAACGCTCAGACAAGCTTTAACAATTGAGCACTTTGAAAGGCTGTGGATAAGAGAAGACCGCAGATAAACAGGTACAACTTATGTAGGAGGATTTATTTCACCTCCGTGTATTACTTGAGGCCAGTCACTTTACTGGGTATATGTAAGAGATTACAACCACTTTAATGTCATCATATGCTTGTATGCACCACATACCAGCACAGTATGACAGACTTACCTGTAAAGCAGATCCCTTCAGTGGCGTGCTGACAGGGCTTCCATATTCACCAGTTTTTCCTACCGGCTTCATGCTGAATGGCCAGGACGCAATGACATCACTCCTACGCATGTGCACAGTGCTATGAATGAATGGCACACTCGAGTGTGCTGTCCATTTAGTGCGCAGTGCACGTACACCGGTGACATCACCGGTAAAACTGCAGCTCAACCACCTGCTTTTACTGCCACCTGGCTGCCCATGTGAATGAGCCTACAGAGTCTCTGGCGCCATAACAAGCCTACTTTGGTAAAGTAGATTGTAAGCTCTAACGAGCAGGGCCCTCTGATTCCTCCTGTATTGTATTTGTACTGTCTACCCTCAAGTTGTAAAGCGCTGCGTTACCTGTTGGCGCTATATAAATCCCGTATAATAACAATAATAGTAGAAAAAAAAAAACTCAATAAGGACTCATATGGGTATCCACAGAAGATTCACGATTCCGCTGCAGGAAAAAACAGCACCCTGCACTCCTTGTGTCTAAAGTGCTGCAGGCAGATTTGTACCCTATACAGATCAATGGGCAGTGCTGCCACTGTTTGCATGTAATCGATCGTACCAGCAGTTACATGAAAATAGTATGAGTTTGGGGATGGCACATTACTATCGTCCAGCTTGTATGAGGCCATAGAACAGTTAAGCCACAGCTGAACAATGTAGTGTAGCTGTCTAAATGAGCCCTTACACCGTGGCTTAGTGCTTTGTACATTTCCCTTGCAGCACTGTGACTGGGGTCCTGGGTTCAAAGTCCAACCATGACATTACCTGCATGGAATGAGCATATTTTACTCATGCTTGCATATGTTTCCTCCCATATTTTAAAGACATGCTGTCTAAATTGTCCCTAGTATGTGTATGCATGTGAGATCGGTCCCTTTCAAACGGACGCCTTTCATTTCAATCAACAGGGGATCTATCTGCTGATCCCCTGCTGGGCAGGAGGGGGCTTTGACTGGTCTGTGTCTGCTCAGTTTCTGCAGAGCGGACACAGATAGACCACGCTCTGCTCTATGGATGGCCATGAGTAAACTCCATTTTTATTTTTAGCATGCCTGATCGGACCCAAAGGTAGGTGTGTGTAAACAGACACAAGTCCATTTACACCCACCATTCCATAGGGGTGAATGCGTGGACAATCCAATTAGGTCTGACTGAAAAACTGACAGGTGAACCTGACAGGATCGCCCATGTGAAAGGAAATTAAGATTGTAAGCACATGAAGGCAGGGACTGGTTCTGGTAGGCAAATTGGCCCTAGTATGTATGTGAGATTGGGCCCTTAGGTTGTAAGTTCATGAAGGCAGGAACTGGTTCTGGTAGGCAAATTGGCCCTAGTATGCATGTGAGATCAGACCCTTAGGTTGTAAGCTAATGAAGGCAGGGACTGGTTCTGGTAGACAAATTGGCCCTAGTATGCATGTGAGATTAGGCCCTTAGGTTGTAAGTTCATGAAGGCAGGGACTGCTTCTAGTAGGCAAATTGGCCCTAGTATGTATGTGAGATCAGGCCCTTAGGTTGTAAGTTCATGAAGGCAGGGACTGGTTCTGGTAGGCAAATTGGCTCTAGTATGTATGTGAGATCAGGCCCTTAGGTTGAAAGTTCATGAAGGCAGGGACTGGTTCTGGTAGGCAAATTGGCTCTAGTATGTATTTGAGATCAGGCCCTTAGGTTGTAAGTTCATGAAGGCAGGCACTGGTTCTGGTAGGCAAATTGGCCCTAGTATGTATGTGAGATCAGGCCCTTAGGTTGTAAGTTCATGAAGGCAGGCACTGGTTCTGGTAGACAAATTGGCCCTAGTATGCATGTGAGATCAGGCCCTTAGGCTGTAAGCCCATGAAGGCAGGGACTGGTTCTGGTAGGCAAATTGGCTCTAGTATGTATGTGAGATCAGGCCCTTAGGTTGTAAGTTCATGAAGGCAGGGACTGGTTCTGGTAGGCAAATTGGCCCTAGTATGCATGTGAGATCGGGACCTTCGGTTGTAAGCCCATGAAGGCAGGGACTGGTTCTGGTAGGTTAATTGGCTCCTGCCCAAGTTGGCCCTAGTATGCATATGTGTGTATTCATTTGAGATGGGGGAGGGACTAATGTGAATGTACAATATGTAAAGTGCTGCAGAATATGTTGGCGCTATATGAATGCCTGCATAAATAAATAACAATTCTCCTAATTGATAAATTACCTTAGAGTGGACTGTCACTCAATGTTTGTGAAGGCAGAGACTGATGTGAATGTACAATACACGCCCCCTTGCTAGGTCCTCGCTTCAGCAACAACATTTTTTTTTTTTGGGGGGGGGGGTACCTGTTTTCGTAGTCAGAGCTTCTGCCTTTCTTGCCTAGGTGAAAATGATGCCCCCTCTGCCCAAAGCTATGTGGAATCTGCGCATGTGCAGTGTCATCAGAGGGCTAGGTGCCAGGACCCCAAAGAGAGAGCTGGCCTCCTGATGGCATCACAAAGATGATGGTGGTGTGGGACTTGTGTGCAGTGGCTTTTGGTGGTTTTACAACTGGACAGCGCTGTATTTATTGGGAGGGTGTGTTTGCTTTTCTATCTAAACTTCATATACAAGGTAAGAATGGGGTTAAAATTAAAAAAAAACAACCCTGGAGGGGGTGACGTTCCTCTTTAAAAACTCTGTGTTTGCTCGTGACGCAACCGATATAAAGAATGGGGGGGGCTACTGTCCTGCGATCAATCCTAATCTTGCCTAAAGAGCTTGCTATCATTGCCTGCGGTGTTGCAGTGACGGTGATGAATTGGCCCATGTTTGCTCAGCCTTCTACATTCCCTGCTGTGTGTTATAGCAGGGAAGTGTCCTGGGAAAGATGTCTGTAAACAAATGTAAATGGGAGGCTCCCTTCTTGTTTACCAGGATGAAAATGAGTCATGCTTCTCCCAGCAGATCTCTAGTACTATGGCTGTACATCCCAGAGCTGGCTACACACCAGTATTAACCCTTCCCGTGCTGCTCCATTGCGTATCCAGCACAAAGTGCCGTGTAATGCTGGAATGACTGTTCCATTTTTATTTTTTTCCTGTAGGCTGTCAATTCGTACCGGTGGGAGGAAATGCCAGCTGAACCCACACAATATCGTGATCAGCTTTGTACCACCTAAAGTAAGGGGGACCTACTGAGTCACCATGTGCCTTGTGGGCTGTTATGATGACACACATGTTTATGTTCTCCGTGCTTATATTCTTGCAGGGGATCCTATTGAAGTCATCTGTTTTGAATGAGCGTAGTTTCCACTGTGTATGGATGGGGTAGGATCTGCTTTCATCTCCCTCACAAGGCAAACCGTCAGAAAAGCACCAACCCTGATGATGAAGAACAAGCAGAGAGCTGTCTTGTGCTCAGTATAGGATGGCAGATCAGCATCTCCCTCCCACCCGCAGGAGAAGGCCACAAACAAAACATTCTTCACCGCTCCATATATGGCAACACTCACACATGGCTCTGTCTGATGGATTATTAATGGGGCTTTAGAGCACTATACTACAGCTCTGCCCGCAGGAGCTTACAATCCATAGCCAAAGTGTACGTAAATCAAAAATCTATTTTTCAGAATCTTTGGTATCGTGTCTTGCTGTACGTAGTCTTCTTAAGGACATATTACACTTTTTGTGGGGGACAAAAAAAATGCACCCATATTGCAAAAAGAATGTGCATTTCTTTTTTTTTTTCTGCATTGGAGCCTATAAAGCAGAGTTTATCAACCAGGGTTCCATGGAATCCAAGGGTTCCTCCAGAGGTTGCTATGGGGTTCCTCTAGCTATGAGCAATTTCTGCCTCTCAGATAACATCCCACTGACACTATTAATCCTTTTAGCTATCTGTTAGGGGGTAATTCTTTCCAATGATCACAAGTGTAAGGAGCATTCTTCCCACTGACCCTCACAATGTATCATGAGCTGCAGACATAGTATTTTTTAGATGGGGCTCCCTGAGACCAGAAAATCATTTCAAGGGTTCCTCTGTGTTGAAAAGTTTGAGAAAGGCTGCTATAAAGCATTGTAGCTGAAATCAGAAGATCACAGGTGCAATGTGCAGGTTATTGCAGACTTTTCCTCTAGCTTAACCTCCCTGGCGGTTTGATTATTTCGGATTTTAGGTGCTGAAAGCGGTACAATTATTTTGCATGGAAATTTGGCGTTTTATATTGTAGGCCTGTAATTCTTAACAATAACACACTTAAATCTGTCCAAACAAGAGTCTAGTAGACATCCCGGGTATGATGAAGTTTGAAACATAAAAACATAAATTATAATATAATAAATAAATATAAATAATTAAAAAAAAATATATAATATAATAATAATAATTTAATCAATTTCCCCATGATTCACTATCGCTCAATTCTGCAAGTGTTCTAATTTATTATCACTGTTTTCTAGCTGGTCTAAAGCCACTTTTGACGTAAAGGGACACTTTTTGGTTGCTATGGACAATCTCCAGTTTCCAGGCAGAAAGAACAGTATATATAACATAAAACTGCATGCAGGGCATGGGCCAAAGCACTGGGGACAAAAGGGATGTGAAATAATTTCATACAGTACTGTAATCTGTAAAATAAGCTGACCAGATTTTTAAAATGAAATCCGGGGACATATTTTTTTTTTTTTTTTACTAGTAATGGCAGCAATCGATGACTCTTTGCCCGTCTCCACCGCTGCCGCCCGCCTCACAGCCTGTCAAGTCTAAAGCCCCATACACACTATCAGATTTTCTGCTGATTTTTTCCTTCAGATTTACCAAAACCATATGAGGTCAAACCTTAGGAGTTTCAATTTGTATACAATCAGGCAGGCCCTTGCACTAAATGGTTTTGGTAAATCTGAAGACAAAAATCAGCAGAAAGTCTGATAGTGTGTATGGGGCTTTACTCTTCGGGCCCCGGCTACTACTGGGTGGGGAGCAGAGGAAGATCACTCCACCAGGGAAGGCAAGGAGATAAGCAGGCAGGCAGCTGGCCGGGACTTGAGCCAAGGCAGAAGAACATGCGAGTGGAGCTGAATGGGCATGCACCCAAAACTGAAGAAATAGTCCCTCCGCTCCGATCAGCACATGATCATCAGAAAGGGGCACAAATAATGAAAACAAATAAACCCCCATAAGCTAGTAGGAGCGGCAGAGGAGGGGGGGTGCAATTCAGATTTTTTCTTTTTATTCTGCACAGGCTGGCTTTGAAATTGCTCCAGCCCCTGTTCAAATCCAATCCGGGGACAAAACTGGGGACAGAATTGGTCCGGGGACAGTGTCCTCAATCCGGGGACTGTCCCCAGAAACCGGGGATGTCTGGTCACCCTACTGTAAGATTACATACCTGTCTAGGGATCCAGTGATGTCGGCACCTAAGCCCATTCTTCAATGGGCTTTAGGTGCAGGCACCGGACATGTTAAGTAAGACCTTGCAGCTTTACAGCTGGTCTCCTACTGCGCATGCGTGAGTCATGCTGCACTTTGTGAATGGTCCCGCAGTCTTCTAGGACCTGTTTCTGACCCGAAAATGATACATGCCTCATGAAGGGGTTCTGCATGGCTCCGAAACATTGCTGTTTGCAGTAATGATGTGATCCCTGAATAAAGCTTTGGACCCATTTTTGGAGACCCATGGTGTGCTGGTGACATCTCTCGCTCTGACCCAAAAGTGGGAAATGGTGCCTGTCGAAACCAGGTACCCTTCCCCCCCCAAATAAAAAGTGCCAAATGTGACAGTGGAGGGTGCAAACATGCGGAGCTTCCCCTTTTGGGTGGAGCTCTGCTTTAAAATGTGTTTCCACCTCTGAGACAAAGGTGGTATAGTGATACAACTCATGTATGGAGGTATGGACCTTCAGTTATGGGGTTGGAGAAAGTATCAAAGGACTCCAAGCGTTGGGACATCACTCTGTTTGTACTCCATTGAGAATTATGGAGGAGATTTACTAAATCTGGTGCAGCAGTACATGGTAGCCAGTCAGCTTCTAACTTCAGCTTGTTCAATTCAGCTTTTGGCATAAAAACCTGGAAGCTGATTGGTTTCTATGCAAAGTTGCACCAGATTTTGCACTCTCCAGCTTTAGTACATAATCCCCTATGATTCCCTCTACTGCAGTGGCAGAGAGGATTTGTAATTTTTCCATTCACAGATCTTGTGCCTGCGTAGCAGCTCTGAACTAAAAAAGAAAAAAATGATTGAGAAAATACCTGGGACTCTCAAAGAATATGCAGATTTTATGGGCACAACACGAGGCAGGAGTAATATATATAAAAAAATGTATCTTACAAAAAATGTTAAAACTACACATAGATATGACACAGAACCCTCTACTAGACAAGGTCAACAGATACCCAATACAGACATCTAGGCTTGGATCCTTTCATTGGATTAATAAGAAGTCCATCAAGTGCAGATACAATAATGGATGTATTAAAGAGTCAGGTCCATGAACTCCTCCATGCTTGCTTGCCAATGCTTTTCGCATATAAATGCTTCCTCAGGACATACTGGGTAGGTGCTGATAAACAATTAAAAGAAAAAAAGTATACATAAAATAAATGAATATCAACAGTATATAAGCTGTACACATTTGTTTTAGGCACGTGTATATGTGTGTGTGCACATCGTGGTAAAAAAAAAAACACACACACACATGTATCTGCTTGCCTGATTGACCCTGAAGATTAGATAGTGGGCCAGACCACACAAACAGGGAAGAGTGGAGTCAATCCTTCCACAAAAACAGAAATCCAACTAATGAATGCGATTAAATCCCACATAGGACACCTGTATTGACGAAGATCCCCTTTCCAGGGTAACCAGATAGTAGTGATGGCTATATTTATAAGATCAGCATTGTTTTATGAAATATTTCTCAATGTATAAGTTCTAGGTGAATTTTATCTATATGGAAAAAAATCTTACCTATCAAAGGTAGAGTAATATAAATCAATTAAGGCTCGATACGAGGAGTGGGTGAAACTAAGCACAGGAATCTAATTATAAGTCTCTGGGAATACAAAAATAAACAACTAAAAATAAAGAAATGCCCCCCTTTAATGGATAAGCCCATATTGTATTTATAAACATCTTATTAGAAGGCTTAAAAGTGTCGCCTCACAGATATGTAAATATACAGTGGGGACGGAAAGTATTCAGACCGCCTTAAATTTTTCCCTCTTTGTTATATTGCAGCCATTTGCTAAAATCATTTAAGTTCATTTTTTTTCCTCATTAATGTACACACAGCACCCCATATTGACAGAAAAACACAGAATTGTTGACATTTTTGCAGATTTATTAAAAAAGAAAAACTGAAATATCACACGGTCCTAAGTATTCAGACCCTTTGCTGTGACACTCATGTATTTAACTCAGGTGCTATCCATTTCTTCTGATCATCCTTGAGATGGTTCTACACCTTCATTTGAGTCCAGCTGTGTTTTATTATACTGATTTAACTTGATTAGGAAAGCCACACACCTGTCTATGTAAGACCTTACAGCTCACAGTGCATGTCAGAGCAAATGAGAATCATGAGATCAAAGAAACTGCCTGAAGAGCTCATAGACAGAATTGTGGCAAGGCACAGATCTGGCCAAGGTTACAAAATAATTCTGCTGCACTTAAGGTTCCTAAGAGCACAGTGGCCTCCATAATCCTTAAATGGAAGATGTTTGGGATGACCAGAACCCTTCCTAGAGCTGGCCGTCCTGCCAAACTGAGTTTTTGGGGGAGAAGAGCCTTGGTGAGAGAGGTAAAGAAAAACTCAAAGATCACTGTGGCTGAGCTCCAGAGATGCAGTCGGGAGATGGGAGAAAGTTGTAGAAAGTCAACCATCACTGCAGCCCTCCACCAGTCGGGGCTTTATGGCAGAGTGGCCTGACGGAAGCCTCTCCTCAGTGCAAGACACATGAAAGCCTGCATGGAGTTTGCTAAAACACACCTGAAGGACTCCAAGATGGTGAGAAATAAGATTCTCTGGTCTGATGAGACCAAGATAGAACTTTTTGGCCTTAATTCTAAGCAGTATGTGTGGAGAAAACTAGGCACTGCTCATCACCTGTCCAATACAGTCCCAACAGTGAAGCATGGTGGTGGCAGCATCATGCTGTGGGGGTGTTTTTCAGCTGCAGGGACAGGACGACTGGTTGCAATCGAGGGAAAGATGAATGCGGCCAAGTACAGGGATATCCTGGACGAAAACCTTCTCCAGAGTGCTTAGGACCTCAGACTGGGCCGAAGGTTTACCTTCCAACAAGACAATGACCCTAAGCACACAGCTAAAATAACGAAGGAGTGGCTTCACAACAACTCCGTGACTGTTCTTGAATGGCCCAGCCAGAGCCCTGACTTAAACCCAATTGGGCAGCTCTGGAGAGACCTAAAAATGGTTGTCCACCAATGTTTACCATCCAACCTGACAGAACTGGAGAGGATCTGCAAGGAGGAATGGCAGAGGATCCCCAAATCCAGGTGTGAAAAACTTGTTGCATCTTTCCCAAAAAGACTTATGGCTGTATTAGATCAAAAGGATGCTTCTACTAAATACTGAGCAAAGGGTCTGAATACTTAGGACCATGTGATATTTCAGTTTTTCTTTTTTAATAAATCTGCAAAAATGTCAACAATTCTGTGTTTTTCTGTCAATATGGGGTGCCGTGTGTACATTAATGAGGAAAAAAAATTAACTTAAATGATTTTAGCAAATGGCTGCAATATAACAAAGAGTGAAAAATTTAAGGAGGTCTGAATACTTTCCGTCCCCACTGCATATATATATTAAAAAAAGAGGGTATAGGGCAGTGATGGAGAACCTTGGCACCCCAGATGTTTTGGAACTACATTTCCCATGATGCTTAACTATACTGCAGAGTGCTTGAGAATCATGGGAAATGTAGTTCCAAAACATCTGGGGTGCCAAGGTTCACCATCACTGGTATAGGGGATGTATAGTATAAAGAGCATGGGCCCAAAAATATGCGTAAGGAATATAGAGTGTGAAACCAGATTTGTATCGACACTCCACAGATAGATAATATTGAGCACTACTCAAGAATAAAGTTGTCTCTTTAAATAATTTCAAGTAGAGCTTATCAGCCACCAGTTAAATGTAGTAGAGCCTATGAAATAGATCAAGGTATTGTATAGAAGGACGAAATTAGCAAGAATACAGTTGTGTGAAAAAGTATTTGCCCCTTTCTGTTTTTTTTTTTTTTTTTTTTTGCATATTTGTCACACTTAAATGACTCAGATCATCAAAAAATTCTATTACACAAAGATAACCCGAGTAAATACAAAATGCAGTATTTAAATGATGGTTTCATTTATTAAGGCAAAAAAGCTGTCCAAACCTGCCTGGCTTTATGTGAAAAAAAAGTTGCCCCCTAAATATAACTGGTTGTGCCACCCTTGGCGGCAACAACTGCATTTTAAGCTTTTGCGATAACTGGCAATGAGTCTTTCACATTGCTGTAGAGCAATTTTGGCCCACTGTTCTTTGCAGAATTGTTTTAATGCAGCCACATTGGAGGGGTTTCCAGCATGAACGGCCAGTGTAAGGTCATGATACAGCATGTCAATTGGATTTAAGTCCGGGCTTTGACTAGACTACTCCAAAACCTAAATTTTGCTTTGTTTGAACCATTTGGAGGTGGACTTGCTTGTTGTCTTTCAGATCATTGTCCTGCTGCATAACCCAAGTGCATTTGAGCTTGGGGTCACGAACGGATGGCTGGACATTCTCCTTTAAGATTTTCTTTTAGAGCTCATAGTTCCATCAATTATGGTAAGTCGTCCAGGTCCTGAAGCTTCAAAGCAGCCCCAGCCCATCATGCTACCACCACCATTTCTGACTGTTGGTATGATGTTCTTGTTATGAAATGCTGTATTAGTTTTATGCCAGCTGTAACGGGGCGCACACCTTTCAAAAAGTTACATTTTTGTCTCATCATCCACAGAATATTTATCTAAAAGTCTTGGAGATAATCATGGTGTTTTTTGGTGAATGTGAGATGAGCGTTTGTGTTCTTTTTGGTCAGCAGTGGCTTTGGCCTTGGAACTCTCCCATGGATGCCATTTTTGCCCAGTCTCTTTCTTATTTTTGAATCATGAACACTGATCTTACCTGAGGCAAGTGAGGCCTGCAGTTCTTTAGATGTTGTTCTGGGTTCTTTTATGACCTCCTGGATGAGTTGTTGTCATGCTCTTGGAGTCATTTTTGTAGGCTGGCCACTCCTGGGAAGGTTCACCACTGTTCCATGTTTTCTCCATTTGTGGATAATGGCTCTCCCCTTGGTTCACTGGAGTTCCAAAGCTTTAGAAATGGCTTTGAAACCCTTCCTAGAACGATACATATTTGTTTCTAATCTGTTCTTGAATTTGTTTAGATTGTGGCATGATGTGTGGCTTTATGTGATCTGTTTCGTGTGCTTCACTTTGTCAGACAGCTTCTATTTATGTGATTTCTTGATTCAACAGGTCTGGCAGTAATTAGGCCTGGGTGTGGCAATTTAAATTTAACTCAGCTTTCTAAAAAATTGTGGTTAATCACAGTTCATTCATGATTCAGCATGGGAGGAGGCAATTACTTTTTCATAGGGCAAGGCAGGTTTGAACAGCTTGTTTCCCTTAATAAAGGAAATAATAATTGAAAAACTGCATCTTGGATTTACTTGTTATTTTTGTGTAATATTAAAATTTGTTTAATGATCTGAATCATTTAAGTGTGAGAAATATGCAAAAAAATAAAGCATCAGGAAGGGGCCAAATATTTTTTCACACTTCACACTTTTTCTCACTGTATATACCTGTCTAATACAAATGTGTACAGCTTATATACTGTTGATATTCATTTCTTTTTTGTATACTTTTTTTTTCTTTTTATTGTATATCAGCACCTACCCAGTATGTCCTGAGGAAGCATTTAGATGTGAAACGCATTGACAAGCAAGCATGGAGGAGTTCATGGACCTGACTCTTTGATACACCCATTATTGTATCTGCACTTGATGGACTTCTTATTAATCCAATGAAAGGATCCATGCCTCCATGTCTGTATTGGGTATCTGTTGACTTTGTCTAGTAGAGGGTGCTGTCTGTGTCATATCTATGTGTAGTTTTAACATTTTTTTGTAATAAAGATACTATATATATATATATATATATATATATATATATTACTCCTGCCTCGTGTTGTGCCCACAAAATTTGCATATTTTTTTGGGAGAGTCCTAGGTACTTTCTCAATTCTTTTTTTTCTAAATAACTGTATGTTGGCATGGTGGGGGTCCTCCCTTCTTCTGAACTAAAAAAAAATTACAGGGAGAAGAGCCCTGCATTCGAGGTGGGGAAGGGGGGGCGTTTGAGGGTGTGGGCTGTAGAATGGTTTCCTAATTTTGGGTGTAACATGAAATGCAGTATGAAAGCTGGAGTTGGACTATAAAAGAGAAATGCAGGATTTCAAAATAACAAGCAGTCATACCCACCTAGGTGGATGCATCATTAGTCTGATGCTGCATCTGTCCTCTGCCATCTCTAAGACCGAGAACTGAGTGATCAAAGACCCCTGATCGCTCAGTTCTCAGTCCTCTGTGAGTATAGAGCCGGTGACTGACAGTCACCGGCTCTCTGCTCTACCCCTCCAGCACTCACTAAATTGCCGGGCTGTGAAGGGGATGGGAGCAGCTGACTCAAGCCCTCAGTTGCACGCTAAGAGGCTGAGCCAGCTGCCGGTCCAAGCATCTGGGTGAATCCCGACATTAAAGTTGGGATCCCTGAGTCTGCACCAACTGAGTGACATAAGCCAAGGGTAGACATCTGCCCGTGACCCAGATGAAAAGTAGCTTTGGCCCTACTTCTTATTTAACCACTTGAGACCCAATGCCTATTTCTGCCGAAATCGCTTTGAGTCCCAGGGCATTTTTTTTGTGATGTCTTGGTTTCACACCATTTACTAAAGGCATATAGACTGTGCAGTTGCTCCAGAGCTTAGTAAATAAGATAAAGCTTAATGTTGCAAAGAATACCCAATCACATGCAAGGAAAATAAGAAAAAAATGCATTTTTGCTTGCACATGATTGGATGATGGAAGTCAGCAGAGCCTCCCGTCAAGTACTACGCTCTGGAGGAACTGCACTTGCAAAGTGCACAGTCTATTTGTATTTAGTAAATCAACCCCCTATACCTTTAAGGTTTTGTAATTTACTCTAACATATACTGTACATTGTACATACAATTTGGCAGATTTAGATATATACAGTATATTTTTATTTCCTTGGTTTTTATTAGGAATAAATGGTAAAAAAAAAAAAAAAAAACAATTTGCAAAAAAATGCTGTAATTTTTCCCACTGCAATGTTTGCATAATTTACACACCTGCATATATTTACCGCAAAATATAATCAACAAAGTCTGTTGATTAAAATGATTGCAGATTAGTGAGTTTTATATAACGTAGCAGAATTGTGAAGCTCAACAGTGAAAACACATTTTGCTTTAGGAGAGCTTTAATCTCATTTCAATGCTATATTGAGGGATACGAAACCAGATGATTAGGGCACAAATTAGCACAACAGATTTTTCACATTAGATCGCTCAATGTTGTGACCTAGTGATTTTTTTTTTTGTTCTTCATGGGTGGGGTCTGGACCCATGTCAAAGCACCTCCTGTGTCTCCTTACTGGCCATTTAAAAGGATGGGTCACCACACTGACCAGAAGTGAGGAGCGGCAGAGCTTAACTCAGGTTTTATTGGAAAAAGGAGATTTCCATATTTATTATTATTATACAGGATTTATATAGCGCCAACAGTTTACGCAGCGCTTTACAATACAAAACGGACACAATACAGTTATAATACAATAAAATACAAGAGGATTAAGAGGGCCCTGCTCAGAAGAGCTTACAATCCCATATAAATTCAGCTGTTTGCATCTATGGATCTACTGACCATTTTAATATAAAGGTAACCTCTGCTTGTACAGTTTTCCCTGATATGCTTGTATTGGTCTAGTTTGTGACAGGTCTAACTTTAAAGGGCAGCTTGCTTGCCTCATAGGGAAGGTGAGTGCGTTTACAGACACATTCACAGGATTGCCAGAAATTTACAGACTGTCTGTAAAAAATGCAGGTAGATTGAGGATGTCAGTTAAAAAAAATAAATGCCCATAAAAATTATTGATCCGCTTCCCCTTGCTTTTAAAGCTAAACTCCAAGCAGACATAAAAACTCAATTTAACACAGTTATGTGCTCATTAAAAAAGCACACAGTAAGTACCTGAATCTATCTTGATATTAGCCTTCTGTACTCCGGGTCGGAACATCACAAAGATTAGGAGGATGAGTGCTCTGTGTCAATCAGGTCTCTATGGCTTACAGGGAGCAATCTTACTGGAAGGGACAGCATATTGATAACCTTTGCATTGTACTTTTCCCTCTTCATCATCTAGTCACAGGCGGGGGCAGATCCTGGACCAGGCTATATTCCTTAACCACTTCAGCCCCAGAAGGATTTGCCCCCTTCCTGACCAGGGCATTTTTTGCGATACGGAACTGCATCACTTTAACTGACAATTGCGCGGTCGTACCCAAGCAACATTTATGTCCTTCTTTCCCTACAAATAGAGCTTTCTTTTGGTGGTATTTGATCACCTCTGCGGTTTTTAGAGTGTCAATTTTGAAGAAAAAACAATATTTTGTACTTTTTGCTATAATAACTATCCAAAAAAACCCAAAAACGTATTTCTTCATCAGTTTAGGCCGATACGTATTCTTCTACATATATTTGGTTAAATAAGCGTATATTGATTGGTTTGCGCAAAAGTTATAGAGTCTACAAAATAAGGGATAGATTTATGGCATTTTTATTTTTATTTTTTTTTTTCACTAGTAATGGCGGTGATCTGCGATTTTTTTATCGGGACTGCAACATTGCAACGGACACGTTTGACACTTTTTTAGGTGACATTAATACAGCGATCAGGGCTAAAAATAGCCACTGATTACTGTATAAATGTCACTGGCAGGGAAGGGGTTAACACTAGGTAGCGATCAAGGGGTTAACTGTGTTCCCTTGTGTGTGTTCTAACTGTGGGGGGAATGTGGCTGACTAGAGGAAGAGAGAGATCGTTGTTCCTACTTAATAGGAACACACGATCTGTCTCCTCTCCCCTGACAGAATTGGGATTTGTGTGTTTACACACACAGATTCCGGTTCTCGCTCTGTCACAAGTGAGCGCGGGTGCCCGCATCGGCTCCGGAGACACGCTGCGGGCACGCGCGTCTTGCTACAGCGTCTTAAAGACCCGACGTACAGCTACGACGGCTCGCACATTGAGGCTGCGCGTCCGCCCTTTACGGACTTCACATTCGGTTTCTTGGTTCCCATCTCCTGTGCGTTGGAACGCACGCCGCGGCTTGGTGAGACGGCGAACTGTAGTGGAGCACTATCTGAAAGGATAACATTTGTTCCTGCACTTTTCTTTGGATCACGGTGAATGGACTTTTCTGTGAAGATTTATTGAGGAATTTAATTTGGACTATTTTATATACATTTTTTATGGATTGATTATGAATTTTATTATTTTGTGTTATTTTGTATGAATTTGTCACATATGATAAAGTTTTTTTTAAATTATTGCATGAGTTAGCGCCACACCTTTTCTAAATTCTTTTCACTTATCCAGAGCGATGTCACCCATTCTTAAATGGGACAGCTTCACTCATTGCCATTCACAATTTTTGGAGCCATCCTTTGTCACTTTATATACATCCATATTAGTAGAGGCATATCCCAACAGACTAAAGGCTGCAATTAACCACTTGCCGAATGGGCCATAGCTGAAAAACAGCTACAGCGTGGTTGGATAACTCTGGAAGGGTGTACTATAACGTCCTCCCAGAATCGCGCACCCAGGAATGTCCGTGACCGTCAGGTCTTCCAGACCCGGCGCATCACGGATTGGGGTAAAGGGCCAATGACAGTGGCCCTTTACCACGTGATCGCTCCGTCCAATGACGGAACGATCAGATGTCAACAAACCGGAGCTTGTCCGGTTCAGCTCCTCCCCTCTTGCACATCGGTACAGTGTGCGAGGAGAGGAGAAGAGGGGGAAAGTCGGGTGCAGCAGCGCTGCTGGCTGGATCTGAAGTGCCCACAGCGCTGATCTGTGTCCATGCATGTCTCATCCATCCATCCACGGCTCATCCATGCTCCATCCATCCCCATTTATGGCTCATCCAGACATTCATGGGTCATCCATCCATCCATGGCTCATCCATCCCCATTCATGGCTCATTCATCCATCCATGGCTCATCCGTGCCAAATCCGTGATCATCCATGCCACATCAGTACTCATCTGTGCCATATCAGTGATCATCCCTGCCACATCCATGATCATCAGTACTCATCCGTGCAACATCCATGCCACATCAGTGCTCATCCGTGCCACATCAGTACTCATCCATACTACATCAGTGCTCATCCATACTACATCAGTGCTCATCCGTGCCACATCAGTACTCATCCATGCTACATCAGTGCTCATCCGTGCCACATCAGTGCTCATCCGTGCCACATCAGTACTCATCCATGCTACATCAGTGCTCATCTGTGCCACATCAGTGCTCATCTGTGCTACATCCATGCCGCATCAGTGCCACATCCATGCCACATTAGTACTCATCCGTGCCACATTCATGCCACATCAGTACTCATCAGTGCCACATTAGTGCTCATCCATGCCACATCAGTACTCATCCGTGCCACATCAGTGCTCATCAATGCCACATCAGTGCTCATTCGTGCCACATCTATGCCACATCAGTACTTATTTGTGCCACATCTATGCCACATCAGTGCTCATCCATGGCACATCAGTGCTCATTTGTGCCACATTAGTACTCATTCATGCCACATCAGTTTTCATCCATGCCTCATCCATGCCACATCAGAACTCACCCGTGTCACATCAGTACTCATCCATGCCACATCAGTACTCATTCGTGCCACATTCATCCCACATCAGTACTCATCCGTGCTACATTAATGCCACATAATTACTCATCCATACCACACCATTACTCATCCATGCCACACCAGTACTCATCCGTGCCACATCAGTGCTCATCCATGCCACATAAGTGCCCATTGGTGCCTTACAAAAGTGTAATAGGTAGTCAAATTAGATTTGAAATGTATGTCCCTAGAACACCTGAAGGTGCTCCCTGCATGTTGGGCCTCTGTATGTGGCCTGGCTGTCTAAAAGTCTCACACATGTGGTATCGCCATACTCGGGAGGAGTAGCAGAATGTATTTCAGGGTGTAATTTTTGCAATGTACATGCTATGTGTTAGAAATAGCTTAAAAATTTGACAACTTTGTGTAAAAAAAAATGCATTTGCATTTTTTTTACACATTTTCCAAAACCTAGTGGAAAAAAAAGACATGTTCTAAAGACTCATTATGCCTCATAGAACATACGTTGGGGTGTTTGTTTCCAAAATGGGGTAATTTTTTGGGTGTTTCCACTGTCTTGGTACTCCGGGGCCTTCAAAAATGTGAGGCTGGGTTCACACCAGTCCGGTGCGAATTCCAGCTACATTTTCTCTGCGAAGAAAAAAATCAGCTGTTCAGTGGTGCCTCTCCTTTCTATCTGCGCATCAGCTGAGCAGAAAGAGGGGGGAGGTGTAGTGAGGAGAAGGAGAGAATGCCTGTTCACAATGGAATGCATCTGCAAATTAGATGTGTTTCCATAGAAGATAATGTGCTTGTAATTCGCACCGTGAAACCCAGAAAACGCACACGTTTTTTGGGCAATGCGCAGTGCGAATGCAACGCACATATGTGGACCAGATGCATTCAAATGAGGTATTTTAAAATGTCCTGCGAATTGGATGTGGTGTAAGCCACATCTAATTCGCATAGGTGTGAACGGGGGCCTAAGAGGTAGTCAAGAAATCCTATGTGTAATTTATGCTCCTAGAACGCCTGATGGTGCTCCCTGCATGTTGGGCCTCTGTATGTGGCCAGGCTGTGAAAAAATCTCACACATGTGGTATCTCCATACTCAGGAGAAGTAGCAGAATGTGTTTTGGGGTGTAATTGGAAGTATGCATATGCTGCGTGTGAGAAATAACTTGTTATTATGACAATTTTGTGAAAAAAGAAAAAAAAATCTTAATTTTGCAAAGAACTGTGGGAACAAATTACAACTTCAAAATAACTCACAATGCCTCCTACTTAATACCTTGGAATGTCTACTTTACAAAAAGGGGTAATTTTTGGGGTATTTGTACTGCCCTGGCTTGTTAGGGCCTCAAGAAACGAGATCCAACTTGGTGATTCTGTTTTTTATTTTATTTTGTATTTTTTTCTGGCATGTCGGTATTATATCTTTCACTTGGATGTTATAAGTTGCACTAAGTATATACAAATGGATAAAACAAAACTGTGTCTGTCTTCATTTCAGGGTGCAAAGTAACAAAACATGATTATTTTAAAAGGGGGGGGGGATTCTTTTCTATATGTCTTTTTAGAGGATTGGTGTAATAATACTTGTACATGCTTCTAAAGGGGTAGCACAGCACTTTTAATTCAATTATATTTGATATCTTGTATGTGGGTATTGTGCGGGCAGCTTGGTCCGTTTGGTATATTTATTGTCATTGAGCGCAGAAAGAACACTTTTTCCACAGGGATCATGCATTAATCTGTGCAGTTCCATGCTGAATACATCATGTTTCTACACAATCAGAAACATCTGACGCAGTAATGTGAAGATTTCTTCTACCATAGGCTGTGCGTACAAAACAACAAATGACACCATGAAACTACATGATCCATGCACGTCTTATGCAGATGAAAAACACAAGGTACAGGTAGGAATGTTTACCATGCCCTAAGTCATCCTGTCCCAACCAATAGAGGACAGAGAAGACCCAAAACCCAGCAGAAGATCGTGGCAGTGACATGGCGTGGGGAAGTATGGATGTCACATTGCAGAAGAAGGCCATTTTCCTATATAAAGGTTTCATAATATGTTAAGTTTCAGTGCACACAAATTGTGGCAAGAGTTAAATGTTCCTCTTTAACTGTTTGACTGGAGTTCAGCATTATAGTACAGCTGTCATAAAATAAATAGGGAGGCTGCCATTGCTGAGCTCTGCTCCTCAAAATGCTAAACGCCTGGCTCACATTTTGATGTTTGTCAATAATTGTAGTCACTGACCTGAAACATTCATCGAGATAAAGAATTCTCACTTTCTTTTGCGGCGTTTTCAGTGGGAGACGTGCAATGGCAGCCTTCATATTTCTCTCATGACAGATACACTTTAAGTGTAAACCAGGCAATTTGTTTTGTGATTTGATAGGGTGGAGCACATTACTTGCTCCGTTCAGAAAATAGTAGGTTTATCTAATCCATTAGTGATCTGAGAAAATGTGGACAAAATGACTACTGAACAGTTCAATGAGTGTGGGGGGCATTCAAAGAAAGCACAAGCTCTCTCCTCTGGATGACCTGAGGTCACCTTGCAGTGTTAAATGTGGATCCTGCTTTTACATCCTGGATTATGGAGTGAAAATCCCCACTCCCTTTGATGTCAGTGTCCTGAAAGAAGTAGCATTACACAATATCCTAAACAGAATGTATAGACCTTTTTTTACCAGGGCAATGATGCCACGCCTTTTGTTTGGTGTCACTGCCGTAATAAGGAAGAACCATACTATACTTGTCTCTGTTGATGTGATGTCCGCTTGTCTAAGCACTTGTCTATTACAGAGAATGCTTAGTGTTAATACATAAAATACTACTATTTTAGCATCTTTGTTGCAAAGTAGAGAATCTGAAGTATAGTATAGTATCCTTTTAAAGTGATTCTAAAGGTGGGAAAAAAAAACGTCATAACTGCTCTGTGCAATGGTTTTGCACAGAGCAGCCCTGATTCTCCTCCTCAGAGGTGCTCCTGCACCCCTCTCCCCTGCTGAGTGCCCCCATAACAAGCGGTCACCCTAGCTGACTTGGGACTGCTCCGCACACAGAAGGATTTTATTGCAGAGAATGCATTAAAGAGGAAGTAAACCCCGATGGGATTTACTTCCTCTTTTGTTCCCCGCAAGGCCTGCAAATTAAAAGCATAATGGGCTCGTATACATCGCATACTAGCCCATTATATGACACTTACCTGCAAACAAAGCCCGCACTGTCCCCTGTGCAGGCCGCATCCATTTTCGCCCCTCTTCCTTCCAGGGCCGCAGACTCCGGCTCTGTGATTGGCCGGAGTTGCGTCACGTCAGTCACGGCACATGCTGGGGGAAGAAACGGCACGACAGTCTGTTTCTTCGCAACGCATTCGCCGATGATGACATTGGCGCACTACAAGTGAAATATCTCCTAAACGGCGCACGTTTAGGAGATATATCCACTACCTATAGGTAAGCCTTATTCTAGGCTTACCTATAGGTAAAAGTAACTTAAAAGGGTTTAAAACCACTTTAAGGTAAAAAAACCTTGTACCTTTAGAACCACTTCATGTATTCCAAAATGTCTGTACAGAGTTTCAGCTGTCTGTACCTTTTTGGACTTTCATCTTTAAAAAAAAAAAAAAAAAATGGTTGATTGGCAGCTATATTCTTCAGGCTTGCTTTGGCTGTCTTTCTATGTACTGCTGTTATGTTTCTGACGCACCCAGCTAGCAAATGCAATAGATCGTAGCCTACAGGATTTGCACACACTGTGCAATGCACACAGCAGCTTAAACACAGTTCAAAACTAGTGGATAGGAAAAGCATCTATGACTAGATGCTGAGGAGCTGCCATGAGCAGATCTTGTGTCTCATTTCTTATTGTCACATAGAGAACTTGTATATAGAGTCTGTATGATATCAATATAGGATGCATTCAGCATCCTGCATTCAACAGAGCATGGGCCTGATTTACTAAAGTGAAGTGATTAAGTTAATCTTTATGCAATTTAAACCTTTACTTTTCTAGAAAAGTTCTATTTTTTGTTTTAAATAAAATTTGATCAACTGGATAAATAACCAATTTTCCAAAATGACAGTCATTATCGGTAGATGGTTATGGATGAGATGTAAAATCAGTAGCTCGCTGTTCGTAGCTCTTTAGGGTCCTAAAATAACTCGCTGTATAATCACTTTTGCACACTGGCTCATTCCCTAGACCAGTGATGGCGAACCTTGTCACCCCAGATGTTTTGGAGCTACATTTCCCATGATGCTTATGCACTCTGCAGTGTAGTTGAGCATCATGGGAAATGTAGTTCCAAAACATCTGGGGTGCCAAGGTTCGCCATCACTGCCCTATAATATGATGTACATTCCCTATTCTGCACTGCCTTATTCCCTGTGCCATGGTGTCTGTTCCCCATTCTGCACTGGCTCATCCCCTATGCCATGTTGTACAATCACTATTCCACAATGTCTTATTCCCTGTGCCATGCTGTACATTCCCTATTCTGCTATTCCCCACATCATGTTGTACAATTACTATTCCGCACCACCTCTTTCCCTGTGCCATGGTGTCTGTTCCCTATTCTGCACTGCCTCATTCCCTATGCCATGTTGTAAAATCACTATTCCATAATGTCTCATTCCCTGTGACATGCTGTACATTCCCTATTCTGCGCTTCCTCATTCCCTGTGCCATGGTGTCTGTTCCCTATTCTGCACTGGCTCGTTTCCTATGCCATGTTGTACAATCACTATTCCACAATGTCTCATTCCCTATGCCATGTCGTACAATCACTATTCCACAATGTCTCATTCCCTATGCCATGTCGTACAATCACTATTCCACAATGTCTCATTCCCTATGCCATGTCGTACAATCACTATTCCACAATGTCTCATTCCCTATGCCATGTCGTACAATCACTATTCCACAATGTCTCATTCCCTATGCAATGTCGTACAATCACTATTCCACAATGTCTCATTCCCTATGCCATGTCGTACAATCACTATTCCACAATGCCTCATTCCCTATGCCATGTCGTACAATCACTATTCCACAATGTCTCATTCCCTATGCCATGTCGTACAATCACTATTCCACAATGTCTCATTCCCTATGCCATGTCGTACAATCACTATTCCACAATGTCTCATTCCCTATGCCATGTCGTACAATCACTATTCCACAATGTCTCATTCCCTATGCAATGTCGTACAATCACTATTCCACAATGTCTCATTCCCTATGCCATGTCGTACAATCACTATTCCACAATGTCTCATTCCCTATGCCATGTCGTACAATCACTATTCCTCAATGTCTCATTCCCTATGCCATGTCGTACAATCACTATTCCACAATGTCTCATTCCCTATGCCATGTCGTACAATCACTATTCCACAATGTCTCATTCCCTATGCCATGTCGTACAATCACTATTCCACAATGTCTCATTCCCTATGCCATGTCGTACAATCACTATTCCACAATGTCTCATTCCCTATGCCATGTCGTACAATCACTATTCCTCAATGTCTCATTCCCTATGCCATGCTGTGCAATCACTGATCTGCACTGCCTCATTCCCTATGCCATGTCGTACAATCACTATTCCACAATGTCTCATTCCCTATGCCATGTCGTACAATCACTATTCCACAATGTCTCATTCCCTATGCCATGTCGTACAATCACTATTCCACAATGTCTCATTCCCTATGCAATGTCGTACAATCACTATTCCACAATGTCTCATTCCCTATGCCATGTCGTACAATCACTATTCCTCAATGTCTCATTCCCTATGCCATGCTGTGCAATCACTGATCTGCACTGCCTCATTCCCTATGCCATGTCGTACAATCACTATTCCACAATGTCTCATTCCCTATGCCATGTCGTACAATCACTATTCCACAATGTCTCATTCCCTATGCCATGTCGTACAATCACTATTCCACAATGTCTCATTCCCTATGCCATGTCGTACAATCACTATTCCACAATGTCTCATTCCCTATGCCATGCTGTGCAATCACTGATCTGCACTGCCTCATTCCCTATACCAGGGGTCTCCAAACTTTCTCAACAAAGGGCCAGTATACTGTCCTTCCGACTTTAGAGGCTGAAATGTGGCCATCGGGAGTAGAAAAGCTCCCGGCATCAGGGGGAAAAATAATGTCTCATCTTTGGTGTTAGTGGGAGAAAATGCACCCCAACATTGGCCTTTTTTTCTGTTGAGGGCCTGTAAACATTTTCGCTATAGGACCTTGTGATTTCTAGTTTTGTCCGAGGTGTAAACCCCAACTGAATGACATTAATTTGCCAAAACACTGTGTACCATAAACAATCTAAATTTTTACTTGTTTCCAACATTTTTTTATCATTTATGATGCTGATCACCACCAGCCACTTTGCACTTTGCAGCCACTTCCTATCTTCTTGCACTCCATAGATAGCTGCACAGCATTCCTCAGTGAACTATGTCTGCACAATGTGTGATGAAACAGCCACTTACCATACAGTCTCTATAAGAAGCCCCTGTGACTGGGTGACAATACAGGAACACAATTGGGAGACAAAGAGAGTGCGTTGTTACCGTATAGCAGAAAGTATCTAAACAAAGACCTTCATGGACAGATCACCAAGTTTTCTTTCACTGAAACCTGCAGATTTAAATTTCCATAACATGTTAAAGCTTATAAAGGATTTTCTCAGTTGTCAAATGGGCCAGCATTTCTGCATGCACGTTTTTGATGTGTTTCGGTACGTTCTTTCCCCTCTTTTTTTCTGCATCTCAGTTCAAGATGTGCATTCTGGTGCGTTTGTTTTTTTAAGCATTTTTGATGCATTTTGCTGCATTCCAGATGCATTCTATATGAAATAAGTGCAGTATGTTCCACTTTTGTTGGTTAAACTGGTGTGAACTAGGACCATTGGAAAACACCGTGCTTGTGTTTATTAAGCAGATTAAAAACGCAATGGACTGCATCTGGTGTGAACCAGCCCTCAAAATATATTCCAGGCATTACAATTTTTTACATGGTTACATTGATCCAGCTTGGGCTATACTAACTATGCATATTCCATACCTGTGGGATCCCTGTAAAAGCTGGAAATCACTGTAGTAATCACCGTTAGTATACAGATCTCCACTAGCTTCCGAGGCCAGTGCCGAGCAGCTGCACTGTAAACATAGGAGGTTGCTTGCTCAGCACGGACACGGGTGCCATTCATTTTCTCAATGAATGCAAAGCATTCTCTGATTGGATGAGGTGGAGAGGTGGTGCGGAGACATTACAAACTGCACCTCGTCCAATGAGGGAGCAGGTTGCATTCATTGAGAAGATACAAAGTGTCCTCTGAATGGCACCCATGCCGAATGAGCAACCTCCTGTGTTCAGTAAACATCAGGGCAGCTGCTCGGCACTGGACCCAGAAGCTAGCAGCAATTGCTGTAGTAGCAGTGCCTACTACAGTGATTTCCAGCTTCCATGAGGATCTCAAAGGCATGGTGTGTACTTACTTTGGTCCAAGCTGGATCAATGTAACACTGTGAAAATTGCCATACCTAAATTTCAACTTTAAGGTTAGGAAAGTGAGGAATCTACCCCAAACCACTGGTACTCACCGTGATTTTCTCATGATCTTGTTGCGCATATGGTAAGGAAATAATTACATTTTCTCCAGGAAAATGATCAGTACTAATTGCCTAGAGATTTAGCATTCCTTGACACGGAACCCTGGTAATTGTGTTTTATCAATAGCTGGAGAGCCACGGCTTAATCACGTATGTTGTAGAGTATATGTATCTCATCTTTTGTGCCCTCGGTACAATCATACTGTTGTCTATTCCTATATATGTAAGTATATTTAGTTGGCTACTCGTATTTCACATCACATAATCATGTATAAACCTACGGATATTGCTTTATTCTGAACGGTCTCTGAGTCATATCCCAAAACACCTTTGATGATATGTTTCCTAACCCCCTAACGTGAATAAAGTGGATGTGAAGCATAAACTGAATAGCTAGCTACATCAAATAATATTGACAAGCTAAGGTACTGTACTCATCATTTTTCATTTATTGTTATCATCCTTTATTTATGATGCACTAACCTATTATGCAGTATTGTTCATTAAATAACAAAAAGGGTGCAAACTGTAAACTCCAGACAAAAGGACGAAAACATGGGGATAAAAGGACGAGATGACTAATTTCTACTGGATTAGATGCGTGTCTGCATACAGCTGAAGTGCTGGAAGTGTGCCTCCATCACATTTGGAGAAGTTTCATTTTACAGATCCGTTCAATTATCTTTAACCAGAAGTCTGTGGCACGTTTTTTTTTTTTATAATGAGTAACTCCTACAGTGAACGAGGATCATGCTAAGTTTATGCTCAATGATGAGAGAACAGTGATTTAAGCATTGCCTTTGCCATGAAATAATTTAGGTTTCAGATTGTGTATCAACAGTGCCCATATTACCCAAGCATAGGGAGTTAAAACTGAAGCTGAAAGTGGTTGTCAGGTCTAATTTTTTTTCACTAAAATGAAAAACATGTTATACTTACCTGCTCTGTGCAATGATACTGCACAGAGTCTCCCCGATTCTCCTTTTCTGGGGTCCCCTACTGTCTCCTTTGCTCCAAGTGCTGCCCATAGCAAGCTGTGCATATAGGCACAGCATAGCTCAGCCTCCCCCCCTCCCACATCCCCCACTGGAGTTTTGCCTATACACAGAATGGCAGCTAATTGGTCATAGAACAGGGTGTTGCTAAGTACGGAGGAAGCGTTTAACCACCACTGCTAAACTGCCGTGTAAATGTAGCCTTAAAGTGGTTGTACACCCTGTACAACCACTTTTACCTACAGGTAAGCCTATATTAAGGCTTACCTGTAGGTGCTGGAAATATCTCCTGAACTTCCACGGTTTAAGAGATATTTACAATAAAGCCGTGCGCCGGCGCATGCGCACTTTAGAAAGGGCAGATCGTGCAGTTTCTAATACGGGGCATGTCGTGACTGGTGGCTCCCGTGCGCATGTGAGTGATGTCACGCCACTTCGGTCAGTCACAGAGCCGGAGTTTGGGACCCCGGAAGGAAGAGGGGTGAAGATGGACGCTCGCTGCTAGTGGGGACAGCGGTGACATTGCAGGTTTCGGTTTCAGGTAAGTCACACATAATGGGCTACAATGCGATGCATAGTAGCCCATCATGCTTTACCTTTGCAGGGAAATAAAGAGGAAGTAAAACCCATCAGGGTTTACTTCCTCTTTAAAGTGGTTGTAAACCTCAGACATGAAATATGAACAAATCATATCCCTCTATAGTGTGTCTCAGTCCAGTGCACTAAGTGTCATTTCTGTCTGCTGCTTTGCTCCTCTGCTATCAACATGAATCTCTTCGAGCAAGTTTTCATGACACCAAGAGAAAAATGGTGATGGGAAGGATCTCCAGCTGTTTGACAGCCTCAGCTATGTTTCTGTGTGTTGTGTGAAGGGGGTGTGTCCCTTCCCTCCAATCAACTGTCAGAGCTCTCCCCACTGAGCTCTGTAGAGTGTAATTTTAGGTCTCGGCTTCTTTTTCTGATAGCTCAGACAAGCTTTATAAATGCTGGGCTTTGAAGGTACATAGAGAATAAACAGGTACAACTTTTGTAGGAGCATTTGTTTCATCTCTGTGTATCATATGAGGCCATATATGTGAGAGTTTACAATCACTTTAAGCTCACTGCTCACCGCTTTGCCCAGCGCTTAACCCCCTAACTTTTGCCTTAACCTTTATCCTAACACATACCTTAACTCTTAACAACCCTAATAACATCAAATGAGTCCTTACACTGGTAAAACCCAGATCTGAGAGTGTTGAGATCTCAGCGCCAAAACATATTGATTCCCTGGTCACCTATTCCATGTGTTCCATGACACTTTGATAACAGTTCTGTTACTTGTCTCTGCATGGCAGGAAGCTGTGAGCAGAACACCAATCTGTATCTGTAATGGAGATATGAATTTCATACAGTGGTGGCTGAACTGGGGTCTGAGAAGGCAAACAGGTGACCAGCCCCATCCACCTTCCTCTCCACCTCCCCCAGAGCAACCCCTTTACTGACCTGCTATGAACTTACAGTAATGTAGAGCACTTTGAACAGAAAGTTGCTGTCAGAGCATCCTTTACAGCAAATCTGCACAAGGAAGCTGATGATGATTGATAAGAACGTTTTGGTGCTTCCCCAATTATCTCCCAAACTTGGTTGTGTAATAATAGCACATCATGACAGACTTACATTAAAGGATAAGTTAACTTTAAAAAAGAAATAAATGCACATTTTTTTGCAGGTATTTTTTGTCAAGCATTTCACCAGGGCTCAGCAGATCACTGATGCCATGCAGGTCTCCTGCAGACCTGTCAGTGTATCATCTTCCTTGTACGAGTAAGCCGATACATCCTGACAGGAAGACTCAATGAACTACCACAGCGCTCACAGCAGAGTGGTAGTTCATTGAAACCTACAAGCAGACAGCCACAAAGGATGTGGGGACTTGTAGTTCATTCATACACAGAGCTCTGTGAATAAGTGATGTGGTTTTGTGGGCGGAGCCCCGCACGGCTGCGCTATTTTCAAAAAGTGACAGCTAGTACAGGGAACTTCTCCAGGGAGAGAACGAGCAGCAGGGGCAGCTGCAGCATTGGTAACATGTTGCATGTTCCACCCTAAAAACGGGTGAAACATGTAACATGTTCCCAGAGGTAAACTTATCCTTTAAAATGAATCCCTCCAGCAGCACGCTGTTACCACTGGCAGGGATTCTATCTTCACCTGGTCTTCCTTCCTGGGTTCTGGGGCTTTGGTCGTTTGGATGACCAAGCTGTGATAACGTCACTCCCACACAAGCACATGGGAGTCACCGCAGTGGCACAGAGCTCTAAATAGATGGCACCATCCTTTCAGAGCGCAATGCACATGCACCAGTGACATCACCGACTGCCACTAAAATAAATATCTTCTAAACGGCGCACGTTTAGGAGATATTTACTATACCTACAGGTAAGTCTTATATAGGCTCACTTGTAGGTATAAATCAAACAGTTGACTTTGCTACCACTTTAAAGTGGTATTAAACCCAAAAACAAACATTTATTATATTGAAGCTTACCAATTTTTAGCTGTTTTGGTTACATTAGTTTTCTTTTTCAGCTGTCTTTTTTTTCACCCAATATACTACCCAGTAAGTCATTTTTGTTTTGTTGTTTTCTCAAAAGAACAAGCTGCCCTGCATTTGGAGCAGTTAGAGGGGTGATACAAACCACATGGGTGCTTACATTGATCAGCTTTTATTTATTTATTCAAAAGCAAGAAAATAAATGTTTGCTGTAACAGTTTATAAAGTATTAGCTGGAGCTCGGCTTCAATTTGTTGGTGTTTATAAACCTGCTACCCTGTTTCCCCAAAAATAAGACCTAGCGTGATTGTCGGTGATGGCTGCAATATAAGCCCTACCCCCCAAAAAAGCCCTACCCTGTTTCCCCGAAAAATAAGCCCTACCCTGAAAATAAGACCTACAAGGACTTTAACTAGGGCTTTTTTTTGGGGGGGGGGGGGGTAGGGCTTATATATACAGCCATCACCAACAATCACACTAGGTCTTATTTTCGGGGAAACAGGGTAGTACATATAACATGCCCTCCCCCCCCCCCCCCCCAGACTGACAATGCTGATGTCCAAAGGTGCCCCCTGTGCTCCTTCATCTAGAGTGGAGGCACTCTAATACAGGAGGTGTTTTAATGGCCAGATCTCCAGGGGAAAACAGAGGGGGGGGGGCTAAAAACGAAAACGAAAGCAACCACTGCATCTAATCTCACCATCTCCTCCGCCTGCTACGCAGACTCATTCCCTTTATCCCAGAAAAGGACAAAGCAGCAGTAGTTGGAACAATCATCAATTCCCGTCTTGACTACGCAAACTCACTCTACATAGGCTTACCCCAAAATCAGCTTGCGCGCCTACAGGCCATTCAATAGAAGAAAATATTACAGCGCACACATGCAAAAAAGACATTTACCTCAAGCAAGGCTAGTTTAAAACACCTAAACATTTCTAAAAAACATTATCAAAATATATGGAGATTTGGTCACACCATATTGCTATATGGTGCTAAGCCCACTTACTGCGACAAAGTACCCCATAATCAGTGGGTCCTACACTATCCATGGAGTGGGAGATCCTGCATCTCTGAACCATGAGAGCAATACACTCTTCTAAATGGGAGAATCATAAGGTTTCCACCCATGACACAAGTGGACACTAATTAAAGGTACTTATGTTATGTAGTAAGGTGCTCCGCACCCAAAGGGATTTGGTCAGAATCCATACAATATACAAACAAGATATTTCCTCTATCCACCCTAAACAGCATGGATAGTGCTTATAGCACCAGCACAGCTTAGGGAAGAGGAAGTAAAGTCTTCCTATTTAATTGTACCTACAAGTAAGCCTATAGTAAGGCTTACCTGTAGGTACTGTAAATATCTCCTAAACTTGCATCGTTTAGGAGATATTTACCATATACACTGCCGCCAAACGTCGTTTTAGAAATACAGTGCTCGTTTTGCGAAACACTTGTTAACCGCGTTGCTCGCAAACCGAGGTTCCACTGTATGAGTAAGGAACATTAGAAATAAAATAAAGTCAGCAACCAAGCCAAGTCAGGAGCCACCTTTTGATGTACCTTAAATGTAAATGTTTGGCCACCAGTGAATTTGGTATTGCTGTGGGTTCACGCACAGTCACTTTGAAGTTTTTTCTTCAGACAGCAATCAAATTTTATTTACTGTCTTGTTCTAGTCTATTTGACATTGAGTATAGTGCACATTGCATTCTGGCTAGATCCAGAAATATGGTAGGATTGCTTGTGCAGGGGGTGAATTCCGGAAGCACACAAAAGGTCAGCAAAGTAAACATATGGGTAAGACAGTATGATCTTACAGTAACCTTTACTTGCTTAACTGGAAAAGTGCATTATATCAACAATAGCAGAAAGTCAGGAAACAAAAATATGTACAGGTAGAAAGAATAATTTGTGCAATTGCACTGCACCATTGCAAAACGGGTCTGCTTTCTAGTAGTAATAAACTACGGTCTCCAAATTAAAAAAACTCATATATAGTGGAGAATATGCCTATCAAGTCAATAAATCTTTACAAAAACACTACAAAAGTAATTTTTTATTGTTGCAAAACATAATTAAAAACAAAATGAAGGGTCCTGCACAACTGTAAAACAGGTTTAAATGAGCTCATTATATGTTTGATTAGGTTGGAGCAATGGTGCCTGCTAAAGCAGCCCATAGACATGAGAAAATGGTTGACCATTCAGTCAAATGATGACCCCAGGCTTTGGTGCCTGCCATCTGACAGCTCTTAAGGAAGTTTCAATCAAATGCATTAAAAAAAACTTGTGCATAATGATATTTTTTGCTCCTGAAAAAAAAAAGCAGTGTTGGCAGTGTCTGGCTCCTCAGCTCAACCCCAAGGGGACATTCAGACTATCTCGCTACATTCTTTTTTTTTTTTTTTTTTTAGTTTTATTTGCTTAGTCCTAAATCATTGTTTAATCCTTCTTTTATGCCTCAGTTGCACTTTCATTGTCTTCATTCCATTTTCAGTATTTCTTTTTCTAGTTGCCTTCTGAGTGAACATTGCAACAAACTAAAAATGCTAATTAAAAACAGACTAAAAAATTGAAAGAAAGCTGAATAAAAACAGACAACGTGATTTCCATCCGCTTCCCATTGACTACAGTGTAAAAAGACAGGAACATAAATGCAGTGCGTTATTATTGTAAAAAGGTATGAAACACAGCAGAAATAAACTGTAATGCTAACATTCATATGGACAAACAAGGAAAGAAATACAGAGATCTACATTAGCTGTCCTTCAAGTACTGACAGCTAAAGGAGACGAATGCTGGTTGGTAAAGCCGGTCATAAACAGTCAGTGTTGATAGGAGAATCCCTCCTGCAGACCCATTGAGGTTGATTTACTAAAACGGAAGAGTGCAAATTCTGGTGCAGCCGTGCATAGAAACCAATCAGCTTCCATTTTCTTTTGTCAAAGCTTAACTGGTTCCCGCCCGGCCTATTATAGAATGACGGCTGGACAGGAACGCTCTTGTTTTGGGAGAGCCACACATGGGGGCGTGCAGCATGGCGATCGGTGGTGAGCTGTGTCCCTCGGACACAGCGCACCAATAATCAGGGTAAAAAGCCAATGATATTGGCTCTTTACCATGTGGTCAGCTGTGTCCAATCACAGCTGATCACATGTAAACAAATTCCGTTTATCGGCATTTCCTTTCCTCAGTACTGTCACCGATAACTTGCTTTCCTGTAACAGGGGACATTTACACTGACAATCAGGACACTGATCACCAGTGCAGCTCCATCAGTGCCAATCAGTGTCCATCATAATAATGCCCATCAGTGCCGCCTATCAGTTCCGATCAGTGCAGACTATCAGTGCAATGTCATCAGCACACATCAGTGAAGAAGTAAAAATTACTTATTTGCAAAATAAGTTCCCATTAGTTCCCATCAGTGCAGCTTATCAGTGCCCATCAGTGCAGCGTCATCAGTACCCATCAGTGCAGCCTATCAGTGCAAAGTCATCAGCGCACATCAGTGAAGACGTAAAAATTACTTATTTGCAAAATGTTATAACAGAAACGGAGAAAATGTTTTTTATTTTCAAAATTTTCGGTTTTTTTTTAACCGTTTAAGTATTCTTAGTATTCTGTCTTAAGTATTCAGATAAATATTACTCCCATGTTGGGAATCCCATTTACATACATTTTTTTTTCGCGTTCAATATTTAATATTTTATTAAGTTTTGACAATATGGAGAAGACAAGTATTACAAAACATAACATTAAAATTTATATATACAGCCCTTAAAAATTTCCACTCACCTGCTCGCATTTGGCGATTTTACTTACCTGAACCCATTCTTACTCGCCCTGGGGAGGAGCACACCAGCTCTAGCCAGTGTCTCATGTCCTGAATGGATAGATTGATAACAGCGTAGTCATTGGCTCCCGCCGCTGTCAATCAAATCCAATGACGTGGGCACCAGGGGGTGGGGCCGAGTCCTGCTGTCTGTGTCAATAGACGCAACAGCAGGACACCGGAGAGCGCCCGCACGGGTGTCCTGAAGGAGAGCACTTCTCTGATGGGGCACTCGAGAAGAGAAGGAGCCATGAGCACTGGGACCCCAGACGAGGAGGATCCAGGCCACTCTGTGCAAAACCAACTGCACAGAGGAGGTAAATATGAAGTATGAAAAAAAATGAGTTTAGTAACCCTTTAATTCTCCATAAAACATTTAACAGTGTAAATTCATAATTTACAAGGGCGGACTTAGGGGCGGGGCAGGGTAGGGCGTTGGGCGGGGCAGGGTAGGGTGTTGGGTGGGGCAACTGGTGGCGAGTAACTCTTAATGCCTGGCTAATGGCTCAGGACTTGAAATTTTGAGCCCTGATATATATATATATACAGCCATACACAGTATATGCACGTATTATGGAAGAACATTAAGATAAATTTAGAGTTAAAAGAATAGAGAATGGAAAAGTAAAAATTAAAAAAGAAAAGGAAGAAAATGCTCTAAGAGAGCAATCTCATAGAGAACCAGCTGGTGAAACCGGAAGTGATGGCTAGAAAGCAACAGCCAGCTGCCCTTCTCGTCCCGATTTTAAGGCATGCATTCCACGCACATGAGTTACCATTTTGAACACCCAATACTTTTGCGTACACACAGTTGGATTTTCTGACGGGAAATGTTGGATGTGAGCTTGTTGTCTGAAAATCTGACCGTGTGAATGCTCCATCGAACATTTGCTGTCGGACTTTCCGCCAACAAATGTTTGATAGCAGGTTCATCCACAGAAGGTCTGTGTTGAGTTCTTTAAGATGTTTGGAACAACCTACCTGCTAAGTTCCTTCAAAAACTGTGTGCAAGTGTACCTAGAAGAACTGAAGAATTGATGTTGCTTTGAGGACATAGGTTAGTCATACCAAGTATTGATTTGATTTTGATTTACCTTCTGTTCATTTACTTTCTATTTTATTAATTAATAATAATAATTGTATAAAATAAACACGTTTATTTCTGAAATTATTCTTAATTTTCAGCATTTTTTCACACATGCCTAAAATGTTTGCACGGTACCACGGTACTGTATGTATATATGTGTGTGTATATATATATATATATATATATATATATATATATATATATATATATATATATATATATATATATATATATATATATATATATATATATATATATATATATACTGTGGGGACAGACTTCCTTAAATTTTTCACTCTTTGTTATATTGCAGCCATTTGCTAAAATCATTTAAGTGCTGTGTGTACATTAATGAGGAAAAAAAATGAACTTAAATGATTTTAGCAAATTGCTGCAATATAACAAAGAGTGAAAAATTTAAGGGGGTCAGAATACTTTGCATCCCCACTGTGTATATATATATATATATATATATATATATATATATATATATATATATATATATGAAATGCAGCTTTTAACAGAGACAGCATGAACATCCAGTAAATGAGCATGTTAGATAATGAATTCTTTTCAAGGGCTTATCATGCATGGTGGAACAATCGTAAGTCTTTGTTTATAAGTGTCTTTACATAAGGAATGAAGAGATGGGGGGGGGGGGGGGGTGTTGGCGGTTCGAATCTGCACACTGCAGACAATAAAGTGACACAGGAATCAGTGTGTACATTTAGAGGAAAAAATAATACCTGCATTTACAGCCATTATTTACTGGTAGTTCTTTAGTGCTGATCACCAAAGTATAACAATAAAGTAAAAAAAAGATTGGATTCCTAAGGAGCAATGTCATGTACTCATGGTAATATATGGTAAAATACTCGTACTGTAGTTATGGCATGGTGAAATTCAATTTGGTAAAACTAAGACACTTATGCCCCGTACACGCGGTCGGATTTTCCGATGGAAAATGTCCGATCGGAGCGTGTTGTCGAAAATTCCGACCGTGTGTGGGCTCCATCGGACATTTTCCATCGGATTTTCCGACACACAAAGTTGGAGAGCAGGAGATAAAATTTTCTGACAACAAAATCCGTTGTCGGAAATTCCGATCATGTGTACACAAATCCGACGGACAAAGTGCCACGCATGCTCAGAATAAATAAAGAGATGAAAGCTATTGGCCACTGCCCCGTTTATAGTCCCGACGTACGTGTTTTACGTCACCGCGTTCAGAACGATCGGATTTTCCGACAACTTTATGTGACCGTGTGTATGCAAGACAAGTTTGAGCCAACATCCGTCGGAAAAAATTCTAGGATTTTGTTGTCGGAATGTCCGAACAAAGTCCGACCGTGTGTATGCCCTATTACAGTGTAATGCCCCGTACACATGGTCAGATTTTCCGACGTAAAAAGTGCGATCAGATTGTGTTGTCGGAAATTCCCATCGCGTGTGGGCTCCATCGGACTTTTTCCGTCGGAATTTCCGACACACAAAGTTTGGGAGCAGGATATTAAATTTTCCGACAACAAAATCCAATTGTTTAAATTCCGATCGTGTGTATAAAAATCCGACGCACAAAGTGCCACGCATGCTCAGAATAAATGAAGAGACTAAAGCTATTGGCTACTGCCCCCTTTATAGTCCCGACGTACAAGTTTTACGCCACCACGTTCAGAACGATCGGATTTTCCGACAACTTTGTGCGACCGTGTGTATGTAAGACAAGTTTGGGCCAAAATCCGACGGATTTTGTCGTCGGAATGTCCGATCAATGTCCGATCGTGTGTACAGGGCATAAGGCCTCATGCACACTGGACATTATAAAAAAAAAAGCCAGTAATGTTAGCTGTAAAAAGCTGTAGCTGTAGAGTTATAGAGTGAGTTTTTCAGCGTTTTTGCAGTAAATTTTTTCAGCATTTTTAAGCTGTAGTGTTTTTAGCTAAATTATACTCCCATAAAAGCTTATGGCTCAAAAACGTTGTTAAACGCTTGCCGACTAGCGCACGCCGATGTACGTCAGCAGAATGGCACTGGCAGGCAAAAGGGAGTACAGGTACGTCCTCTTTAAGAAGCGGTGTCGCCGCCATTACTAATAAAAAAAAATTAAAAATAAACATGGCATAAAACTATCTCCTATTTTGTAGACGCTATCAATTTTGCGCAAACCAATCAATATTTGCGCTTATTGAGATTTTTTTTTTACCAAAAATATGTAGAAGAATACATATCGGCCTAAACTGAGGAAAAAATTGTTTTTTTATATATTTTGGGGGGATATTTATTATAGCAAAAACTAGAAAATACTGTGTTCTTTTCAAAATTGTCGCTCCTTTTTTGTTTATAGCGCAAAAAATAAAAACCACAGAGGCGATCAAATACCACCAAAAGAAAGCTCTATTTGTGGGAAAAAAAGGACATCAATTTTGTTTGGTTACAACCACACGCGACAGCGTAATTGTCAGTTAAAGCAACGCAGTGCCGAATTGCAAAAAGTGCTCTGGTCAGGAAGGGGGTAAAATCTTCCGGGGCTGAAGTGGTTAAACGCTGAATAGCCGCGTTTTTCCACATTTTGTTAGCAATTTTTTTTTCTTCCATTTTCAGCTTTTATCAGAGTTATGCCCCGTACACACGGTCGGATTTTCCGATGGAAAATGTGTGATAGGACCTTGTTGTGGGAAATTCCGACCGTGTGTGGGCTCCATCACACATTTTCCATCGGATTTTCCGACACACAAAGTTTGAGAGCAGGCTATAAAATTTTCCGACAACAAAATCCGTTGTCGGAAATTCCGATCGTGTGTACACAAATCCGATGCACAAAGTGCCACGCATGCTCAGAATAAATAAAGAGATGGAAGCTATTGGTTACTGCCCCGTTTATAGTCCCGACGTACATGTTTTACGTCACCGCGTTCAGAATGATCGGATTTTCCGGCAACTTTGTGTGACCGTGTGTATGCAAGACAAGTTTGAGCCAACATCCGTCGGAAAAAATCCTAGGATTTTGTTGTCAGAATGTCCGATCAATGTCCGACCGTGTGTACAGGGCATTAGAGCGTTTTTACAGCTGAAAAACTCCTCTTAAAACCCACTAGTTCTGGGTTTTTTTACAGCCAGAGAACGTCCCTGCCAAAAAACGCTGATAACAGCCTATTGCCCCGTACACACGGTCGGACATTGATCGGACATTCCGACAACAAAATCCTAGGATTTTTTCAGACGGATGTTGGCTCAAACTTGTTTTGCGCACACACGTCGCACAAAGTTGTCGGAATTTCCGATCGCCAAGAACGCGGTGACGTCACCCACGTATGACGAGACTAGAAAAGGCCATTTCAGAACCAAGCGCGGCACCCTTTGGGCTCCTTTTGCTAATCTCGTGTTAGTAAAAGTTTGGTGAGAGACGATTTGCGCTTTTTCAGACTCGTGGCTTTCAGATTGTTTTCTGCGGTTCAGTTTGTGCTTGTGGGTTTGTATCTGCTCTTCAGTGCGTGCAAGCAAGCTACGCATGACTTGTCATTGTGTTCTTGTTCGTTCGTTACTGTTTTTCAGGTCGCTCTTCACAGGCCTTGCTGTTCTTCAGTGCGTTCTGTTACTTCGTTCTGAGCAGCCGACTGTTTTCTAGCCATGTTGCATATACGTACTCCTCGTAGAGTTCGTGCTGTGCGGGGGCTTGGTGTTGGGGTCCTGACCTTGACACAAGTCCAGTCCATGAACAGGGTGGGGAGGAGTTCATGGACCAAGAATTGATTGCTTCAGCGTGACCAGTTCTCTCATATGCCTTTGCTCCGTGAGATCCGTGAGAATAATCCTGATGATTTCAGGAACATTCTCAGGATGACGGACCCCGTATTTCACCGTTTGTTGGCCTCACTGACCCCTTATATTAGCAGGCAGGATACCTGCATGAGGCAAGCCATGACTCCGGAGCAGAGGCTCGTCACTACCCTGCGGTACTTGGCGACGGGGAGAAGCCTGCAGGACTTGAAGTTCTCGACAGGCTACTCTCCCCAGGCTCTGGGTATCATTATCCCAGAGACCTGTTCTGCCATCATCCAGGTCCTGCAGAAGGAGTATATGAAGGTAAGATTTTTATCCTTTAATATCACATTTTATTGTATATAATGTTTGCTAATATATTGTATTTCTTTCCTCATTCCCTAATTACCATGATTGTAATATGCTGCGAATGTTCCCTTTGTCCCCATTCATGCTGGAATTTTAGGTAATTATTTTTTTGTCCTTCATACATATTTGCCTTCACTTACCTTCCCAGTATGCTCTCCTGCCCCTATATTCACCTCATGTAGTCACTTAACAATGTATTTTATCAGCTCCATAGTAAATCTTTACCCCAAACAACCCCTAAAATGTTTAGAAATGTGATTTGTGCTTTAAATTCAGGCAGAGTGCCAGAGGCTTGTTTTTGTGGTGTCCCCAAATCATTTTTAACCCTCCCTCCCCCCAACTGCTAAGTCAGCTGATCCCAATTCTCTATCCTCAATCATCTATCTGCTGACTTTGCCAAACCCATACACACTATACCCATCTCTTTAGTGGTCAGATTTATTGATGAATTCCCCAAAGCATGTAGTGCAAGGGCCTGCCGGTATACTTTCAAATGGTACTGTTTCAAGTTTTTATATCCTATTATTATCTTTATAGGTAATAGCAGAATGTCCAAATGTGCTCAAATGTGTACAGTGTGTATTTATATCTTTGTATTATGATACTTCTTACCTGTCCAGTGGGCTGCCAATAGTGTAACTAAGGAGGGGCTGTTCCAAGTAATACCCATTATTTAGGCATTCATCTCTCAATGAAGTGGAGAGAGTTACCTGTCCAAGATTCCCCCCCCCCCTATAATGTTTGAAATGGCCCATGAGAGAGGGGGGAGGGGGAATATGATAGGTGTACCTTATACTTTGGTGTTGTAAAATTCCCCTTAATAAATGTTATCTGGATGTTGGCCAAGAATGTTTGTGTCTAATCTGCTTTTCATGTTTATGTGCAAAAATACTAATTTTTTTTGTTTTCCTCAACAGTTTCTTTCCATGCCACAGGAATGGCAGACTGTGACCTCCCCCCAGCGGTGGGACTTTCCTAACTGCAGAGGGGCAATGGATGGGAAACACGTCCACATCGTCCCACCACCCAACTCGTGGTCGTACTATAATAATTACAAGGGGTTCAATAGTATTGTGATGTTGGCAGTGGTGTCGGCTAATTACGAGTTCCTGTATGTGGACGTGGGGAAGAATGGCCGGATGTCCGATGGTGGAGTCATCGCCCAGACGGAGTTTTACAGGAGTCTCCAGAATGGCAGCTTGGACTTGCCACCTCCAGAAGAGAATGTGGAAGGACTCCCATTCATCTTCGTTGCGGATGAAGCATTTGCGCTAGGGGACCATCTTATGCGGCCATTCCCGATGAGGACCCTCACCAAGAACAGAGGGTTTTTAATTACCGGCTGGCCAGAGCCAGAAGAGTGGTGGAGAACAAATTTGGAATCATGGCCAGCCAGTTCCGCCTATTTCTTACACCCATCCATATGGCGGAGTATAAAATGAATCATATAATCCTGGCGTGCTGTGTTCTACATAACTTTTTATGTCAACATTCTGCCAACTATGCTGGCTCAGCTTGCCCTCCCTGGGTGCCCGTGATGTCCGGTTAAGATACCTTGAGTTCTTTGCGGGTAGGGGGGCCATCAATATGCCAGACAATTTTGTGAAACCTTGATCCAATAAAAAAAAATTTGCAAATCTTTGGTGACATTTACTGCTTGTGTTTGTTTTAGCTGACCCTGACAGAAATGTGTTGAGTCCAGAAAATGGCGTGATTGTGTAACCTTGCAAAGCACTGTTGGGTGTTATTTACTAAAGGCAAAGACACTTTGCACTACAAGTGCACCTGAAACTGCACTGAAACTGCACTGGTAGTGCAAAGAGGATTTGCCCTTAGGAAATAACCCCCATTGTCACAGAAAACAGCAATTACATCACCACAAAAGTGTTGTAGCGTTGAGACAATAATCCACACATTCTCGATTAACAATCTTTTTAATACCTGCACAATCACATGTGCATTTAGAAAAGGTTTTTAAAACAAACCAACATGTTTGTTGTATAACAATTTTTGGGGTGGCATTATCAAAAATAGAAATGTCCATTTAAGATAAAACAGGCATGTGTAAAACCAACAAGAAAGACACAAATCTTGAACTTACAAAGTTCACATTAGGTAGAACTTGAAGGCGATATCAGACATGAGTATTTAGGAACTGTGTTTGATATTGCGTTCAGATGGGGTGAAGTCACCTCAGGAAAAGCCAAATTTGGAAGATGCACACAAATTTCCGAATGTCAACATGTGCTAGCTGCCATCACGGGGATCAAGGGACGTGTTTTGGGGGAGAAACCCCTTCCTCTCAGCTACTTTATTATTGAGGAAGGGGTTGCACCCCCAAAACGCGTCCATTGATCTCCCGTGATGGCAGATGGCAGATAACACTGTGTGCATCCTCCAAATTTGGCTTTTCTAAAAATCGCTAAAACATTTAGAACTTTGTAGTACACAAAAAGAGAAAGTGATTTGGAGTGGTTTTAAACTCTACCAAAAACATCAATGATGTTATTATTTTTTTGAATAACATCATTGATGTTTTTATTGAGGTTTTCCAATGCTAAATTACACCCCATGATCTCCCCGATCAGGATCTGGACACTTTCTTATGTGAAAGGATCTGGATCCACAACATCACGATCACCTAAAAAGAGAGAAACCAAACAAAAACAGGTATAAAAAATATGCCGGCATCCATCTCTTACCTGAGCCTGTGGTCGCAGACACTCACCTGCTGTGGTGACTAGTTCCACCACATCTTCTTCCTCCTGCTCTTCTTGTGTTGGGGGGATTTCCCCTTCTTCCAGTGGGGGGGGGGGGCTCTGGTCTCCTCGGATGAGGGGTGTCCTCCGAGTCTTTTCTCCCCTATGTAAAACAAAAATGGTATACTTAGCACACAGATATTTGATGGCAGAAATATAAATAGGAAACATTGCTTGGAAGTGTGGTACAATTGTCTATTTTGGCAGAGTTCCAAAATGTAGCATTTTCAGTGTCCTTTGTCAAGCTGCAATACTTTACCTGTTTGGTACAAGCTTCACAGATGGAGACCCCCCTATAGTATACACTGGAGCACCTGTGTGGCCCCCCTAATAAAAATGGTGTTCTGGTGTCCCACACTAGTGCTCCAGTGTCCAGATGTGAAAACAGCTGCTCAGTGTCCTCTCCTTACACACAATCTAGTTTGCATTTCATTCTAGTAACAAAGCCATCTACACAACCAAATTAGTTTCATACAAGTAGGGCAAAAAAAATGTGGCCAAATGCATATGACCAAAACAATGGTGTTTTATAGGCCGAAAGAAAAATGTTTGATACGAACGAATAATGTGCCCATGAACATGAAAGTTGCCATTTTAAAATGTACACTTTTATGAAAAGCACATGGAGCAGCACGAATGTAATAAAGACAAAAAGAATAGGAACACAGCACAACTACTTACTTTTTTGCAGCACTCTCGGGATCTTTCTGTACTGCTCATGTTCTCGTAATTTGAGGTCCGACCACCGTTTCCTGAGCTGATCTTTCGATCGACGTACCCTGAAATTCCGGTGCAGACTTTTGACCACTTTCATGGGAGGAGCCAAGGAAGCTCTGTGCAGATCAGCAGTTTCACACAGTGTACTGCACTGAATCTGCTCCTGTCTAAGGCGGCTGACTGCTATAGTAAAACCTGCATATGCCTTATCATTATAAGGCACACGTGAGTGGATTGAAGTTTGCCTGTGTACCTTGGTATCCTAACTATTGCACAATGATTGTTTTTTTCTCTTATCTGCCTGTTTATGATTCCCACATTGGTTGTGAATAGAAGCAAAAAACACATTGGTACTATCAATGAGCACCTTAATTAAGCAAGTGTTTTTAAACAGCTTTGCTAGTGATCAAAAGCTCTATACCAATCAGGATTCTACACCTGTATATTTGAACCTTCTGAATACATCCCTATATATTTATTTTTATGTGGATTTTTTATGTGAATTTTTTACACATTTGGTGTCACTAATTTTTTATAATTTTACACTATTTTGATTGCTGGATTTTATAGGAATTTTTACTCACCGCTGGATTTATTTGACTATTTATATTTATTCTTATATATTCATTTTCATGCACATTGTGAAGCGCTTCAAATATCATTATTTATTTTGACCACTTTCGCCATGATCTTGGCCTTTCTGACATTGGGGTTGGGATAAGGTCCATACTTCCCGTCATAGTCGGCCTTCTTCAGGATAACCACCATCTCCAACATCTCCCCAAAGGACATTTAATGCCTTAAATCTTCTCCTTCTGGATCGGAACGTCTCCGGATCTGGGCTTTCCTCCTCCTCCTCCTCGTTGCTGTAATTAGCACGCACCTGCTGTGTCTCTGCCATATGCTCTTCCCCCACTGCGCAGAACGAAAAGGGGCGAGGAATAGACTAGAAAGAATGTCAGGGGTGGGCGGAGTTACACGCATGCGCAGTGTGTATAAAGCGTAACACGCGTGCGTATTACGTACGATCTGTGAGTGGAGGAAGGAGCATCGGAGGCGCCGATCGTGGTAAGATCTAAACTTGGGCCTATACTGCTTCGAAATTGAAGCCTATATTGTAACAAGATTAGGAGAGTTTGGCCTGACCTTAGGGTTTGTCTTGTGTTGTGTCTTGCAGAGAAAATGGATGGCTTCAACAACCACAATTTCCTCCCCCTGTTCATAGACAAGTACAGGGAGCTGCCCTGTCTGTGGCAGGTGAGACACCCCCATTACAACAATAAACAAAAGGCTGTGGTACTATGAGAGACTGCGATTTCTGTCAGACCACACTGAAGTCAGGGAATCCCCCTCCACTCTTCCTTCCACTCTTCCTTCCACCCCAGCTGAGGCTTCCGATGTCCAACCTGGGCCTTCCAGCCAGGAAGAAGTGGAGGAGCCCAGCTGGAGTCAGGTATAGCATTCTTCTAGAGATTTCTGGTCAATAAATAAATGATTATAAATAGTGGCATAACATAATCAAGAGGAAGATCATTATAACACACTAAAAACAGCGCTAATGTTGAGCTAAACGGATAATGTGGCCAACTTCACATGCAAACAGAGTCCTTAAAGAGAGAAGAGCAGTGAGCACAATGGTTCAGATAGTGTTCATAGGTGATCAGAGTATAAAGTTCAGCGTGCACCTTCCACCGATCAATCCGGTTCCACCCTGTGAGAACACATTCCCCTCAGGGGGTTAAACTCACCAAAGCCTAATAATCATAAGCATCCAAGAAAGGAGAAATCTGACCCACTTGTGGGTCAGTGACACAGAAAGTATGGAAGTTGGAGACTGCAGAGCAACTATTGTTGGAAGTGATTTATGAGCTCTGACCATCTTGGATCCCTCCGGAGGGTTGCTGACAGTGGCTGATGGCTTGGATTTCTCCTTTCTTGGATGCTTATGATTATTAGGCTTTGGTGAGTTTAACCCCCTGAGCGGAGTGTGTTCTCACAGGGTGGAAGCGGATTGATCGGTGGAAGGTGCACGCTGAACTTTATACTCTGATCACCTATGAACACTATCTGAACCATTGTGCTCACTGCTCTTCTCTCTTTAAGGACTCTGTTTGCATGTGAAGTTGGCCACATTATCCGTTTAGCTCAACATTAGCGCTGTTTTTAGTGTGTTATAATGATCTTCCTCTTGATTATGTTATGCCACTATTTATGACGATTTTTCTGCAATTTTAAACGGCTGCTTCTCTGTTTGGTCTTATTTGAGACTTTTTTGACACTATTTTGTAATTAACAAATCGATGTCATTTTTATTTATATATCTGTTCTCCTTTTTAATTTATTCATCACTGCTTTGGAACTGCTAGGGTCCCTGGCGCTGAGTGGTGTATCCTTGGGCCTGTTAATACACCTTTTTACAATAAATAAATGATGTTTACTAGATGTCGTTATTGATCACTAATTGCTGATTGCAAAAAGTGTTTTACATATCAATAGACAGTAGTGGGCACAAAAAATTGGGACAAGAATGAAAAATGCTGGGCTCAGAAGGATAGTCTGTTATATTTGTTAACATTCAATTTGCAACAGTCAGGAGGTGAAAATTGTGTGTGATTGATGAAAAAAATACTAAAACAATGTCCCTTTTTCATACACAGGAAGACCTCAGCCAGGAGGAGGCTGTGGAATGTGGCAGCCAGGAGGAGGTTGTGGAATGTGGCAGTCAGGAGGAGGCGGGGCTAAGTTGCAGCCAGGAGGAGGCGAGGCAAAGTGTCAGCCAGGAGAAGCCTGGGACAAGTCGAAGCCTGACAGAATCGCAGGTTCCTCCCCTCCGCCTTCCATACAAAAGAGCGAGGAGGGCGACTCACATACAGGATTCTGCGCTCAGGCTCATTCAGGAGGCTTCTGCGTCCCTCAGAGCCTTACCCACTCCTGAAGAGGCCTTTGCCTGCATGGCTGCCACAAAACTGCAGGGCATGCAGGAGGGTCAACGCAAGCTATGTGAGGACCTGCTTTATAAAGTCCTAAGTAAGGGGGTGAGTGGGGAACTAACACCCAATACCCACCTGAGTGAGTTGGCCCCTCCTCCTCCTCCTCCTGCTGCCACAACTCCACCACCAGAGCCACAGCATGGAAGGAATCGTGAAAGGAAGACAAGAGAGTGATGACCCTGGGTTCAGTCTGGTCTGACAGAAGCTGCAGTCTCTTGTATGACCACAGCCCGGGGACACAGATGTCATCTGCTGCTTTCCGGATCTCTGGGACTTCTGGACCAGACTGCACTCCCTTAGATAAGGACTCCTCAGGCCACCAATTTTGCTTGAAAATAGTTGATGTGTGCCCTGGGCGTCCAAGGCTTCACCGTTTTCTGCTGTTTCTCCAGCGTTGCCTCCCTCTTTGTTTAGTTGTGAGCCCTTAATAAATGATTTTTTTTTTCTATTATACTCTCCTATGTGTGTTTTCATTCAAAAAGGACAGTTTGTTGGTGACGATTCAGGTACATTTCTAAAGTACAATGTGAAATTAACAAGAGACAACAACACCAAACAATCTCCTACAGATTAAATATAACAACATATCAATGGTGTTGTGGTAACTTGACACACAGAACACACACAAAAATATTCTGGAGTAAAACTAAAAATACAATAAAACAAAGATCAGCCTTGAAAAAAATACAAACCAAAAAAAAAAAAAATCTGGCCTAAAACAAGAAAAAAAAAAAAAATTCAACACAAAAATAATGTTGTCAGATGTGACAAATCAAAATATATTGAGGGAATCCCAATATATAGTAAAGAAATAAGTTTGTGAGAAGTCTGTGTGAATATGAGCAGCAAAACGACTTCATTCTTCTCACATTATAAAGAAGAAGAGAGTGCGCTGTGTTAAACCATTTGTAACATTGCAGCGTGACGAAAGTGCTGTATCCATTGCGAACGCTAAGTTTACCAGACCGAGCTGTTCCATCTCGGAATTTCTTCTGAGCATGCGTGGCACTTTGTGCGTCGGAACAGGCCACACGCGGTCGGAATTGACGTGATCGGAATTTGTTGTCGGAAAATTTTATAGCCTGCTCTCAAACTTTGTGTGACGGAAAATCCGATGGAAAATGTCCGATGGAGCCCACACAGGGTTGGAATGTCCGACAACACGCTCCGATCGGACATTTTCCATTGGAAAATCCGACCGTGTGTACGAGGCATTAGTGTGTATGGACACATAGGATAATATGTTGGGGAGTTTACTGGCTGCAGAAAAAACATCTGAAGCCAAAAACAGCAGCAGTAAAAATGTCCAAAAACGTCCAGTGTGCATGAGGCCTTAAGCTAGTAAACTTTTAAAGGAACGTTCATACAAACATTTACACAAAAATTCTCAGTATATGCCATGACTTGATGAATGTGATTCCAAAGTACTCTAAAATGTCATTTGTTTTTAACAATGGATTTTGGAAAGAAAGGGCTTTCCTAAATGAAAACCCCATACACTATTAGAAATTTTCCATCCTGCTTTTCCTAACTTTTCATCACAGCAGTCAAAAACAGATGTCTATTTGACCCTACAAATTAGAAAGTCAAATGAACATTCTTGAAGTGAAAAATGTCAAATAAAATTCTACTAGTGTATGGCCAGCTTTATGCCTCATTTACACTTGCAGTTAGGGAGATGGTAAAAACAACTTTAACAAGCCCTCTAAAGCTACAAAGGCGGCAACTGGGGGCGTACAGTGAAAATTGTCGCCTCCTCACTACTTGATTTAACCCTGAAAAACCTGCATTGCCACATCACAAACGCATGCATTGCACGAGGCTGCAGTGTGACCTCATTCAAGTAGTTCAAATGGCTTTTGAATGAGGTCACATCACAGCTGTGTGCAATGCATGTGGAGCTTGAATAAGGTCACACCACAGCTGTGTGCAATGTATGTGGCACTTGAATGAGGTCATACCGCAGCTATGTGCAATGCATGCATTTGTGATGTGGCAATGCAGGTTTTTGGGGATTAAGGCCAGGTTCACCCTGGTATGACACGATAGTCATACCACTTTGGATCCGACTTTGCCTTGTGACTTGAAGTCCAACATGCGTCCGACTTAAATAATCAGGGATCCGACTTTGATCCCTCACAAGTATGTAAACAGTAAAAAAGGGAGGACAGACCATATTGGCCCCATAAAGAATGAGGAAGGACATCTGGTTACAAAGGATGGGGAGATGGCGAAGGTATTGAATTTATTCTTCTCCTCAGTCTTCACGAGTGAATCGGGAGGCTTCAGTAACCAAAACTGCAGTGTTTATCCTCATGACACAACACAGGAAGCATCTCCATGGTTAACAGAGGACAGAATTAAAATTAGACTTGAGAAACTTAACATAAGAAATCACCGGGACCAGATGGCTTGCATCCGAGGGTACTTAGGGAACTCAGTCAAGTGATTGCCAGACCATTGTTCCTAATTTTTACATATAGTCTACTGACTGTAATGGTACCAGATGATTGGAGAAAAGCCAATGTAGCACCAATATTTAAAAAGGGCCCAAAATACATCCCTGGAAATTACAGGCCAGTTAGCCTGACATCAATAGTATGTAAACTCTTGGAGGGGATGATAAGGGATTATATACAAGATTTTAGTAATAAGAACGGTATCATTAGCAGTAATCAGCATGGATTCATGAAGAATCGTTCTTGCCAAACCAATCTATTAACCTTCTATGAGGAGGTGAGTTGCCATCTAGATAAAGGAAGGCCCGTAGACGTGGTGTATCTGGATTTTGCAAAAGCATTTGACACAGTTCCCCATAAACGTTTACTGTACAAAATAAGGTCCATTGGCATGGACCATAGGGTGAGTACAGGGATTAAAAACTGGCTACAAGGGCGAGTTCAGAAGGTGGTGATAAATGGGGAGTACTCAGAATGGTCAGGGGTGGGTAGTGGGGTTCCCCAGGGTTTTGTTCTGGGACCAATCCTATTTAATTTGTTCATAAACGATCTGGAGGATGGGATAAACAGTTCAATCTCTGTATTTGCGGAAGATACTAAGCTAAGCAGGGCAATGACTTCTCTGCAGGATGTGGAAACCTTGCAAAAAGACCTGAACAAATTAATGGGGTGGGCGACTACATGGCAAATGAGGTTCAATGTAGAAAAATGAAAAATAATGCATTTGGGTGGCAAAAATATGAATGCAATCTATACACTGGGGGGAGAACCTCTGGGGGAATCTAGGATGGAAAAGGACCTGGGGGTCCTAGTAGATGATAGGCTCAGCAATGGCATGCAATGCCAAGCTGCTGCTTACAAAGCAAACAGAATATTGGCATGCATTAAAAAGGGGATTAACTCCAGAGATAAAACGATAATTCTCCCACTGTACAAGGCTCTGGTCCGGCCGCACCTGGAGTATGCTGTCCAGTTCTGGGCACCAGTCCTCAGGAAGGATGTACTGGAAATGGAGCAAGTACAAAGAAGGGCAACAAAGCTAATAAAGGGTCTGGAGGATCTTAGTTATGAGGAAAACTTGCGAGCACTGAACTTATTCTCTCTGGAGAAGAGACGCTTGAGAGGGGATATGATTTCAATATACAAATACCGTACTGGTGACCCCACAATAGGGATAAAACCTTTTCGCAGAAGAGAGTTTAACAAGACTCGTGGCCACTCATTAAAATTAGAAGAAAAGAGGTTTAACCTTAAACTACGTAGAGGGTTCTTTACTGTAAGAGCGGCAAGGATGTGGAATTCCCTTCCACAGGCAGTGGTCTCAGTGGGGAGCATTGATAGCTTCAAGAAACTATTAGATAAGCACCTGAATGACTGCAACATACAGGGATATATAATGTAATACTGACACATAATCACACACATAGGTTGGACTTGATGGACTTGTGTCTTTTTTCAACCTCGCCTACTATGTAACAATACCAGGTGTCTGGTATGCATCTGTAGGGAGAACTCCACGCCAAATAAAAAAAAACAGCATGGGTTCCCCCTCCAAGAGCATACCAGGCCCTTCTGGTATGGATTTTAAGGGGAGCCCTCAAGCAGAAAAAACGATGTGGGAGTCCCCCCAAAATCCATGCCAGACCCCTATCCGAGCACGCAGCCCGGCAGGTCAAGAAAGGGGGTGGGGACAAGCGAGCACCCCTCCTCCTGAACTGTATCAGGCCCCATACCCTCAACATGGGGGGTGGGTGCTTTGGGGCAGGGGGGCCCTGCTTCCCCCTCACCCCAAAGCACCTTATCCCCATGTTGATGAGGACAAGTGCCTCTTCCTGACAACCCTGGCCATTGGTTGCCGGGGTCTGCGGGCAGGGAGCTTATCGGAATCTGGGAACCCATTTAACAAGGAGACCCCCAGATCCCGGCCCCCCACCCTATGTGAATGAGTATAGGGTACATTGTACTCCTACCCATTCACCTAAAAAATTTGTCAAAAATAAAACACATTACACAGGTTTTTAAAGTAATTTATTAAGGCAGCTCCATCATCTCTTTCGTCTCTTATGAACCGGAGAGAGGAAAAGAACCGACAGAGGCAGAAGACGTCAGAGGAGGGCACAGAAGACCCAGAGAGGGGCGCAGAGATCGGAAGAGACGATGGAGCTGCCTTAATAAATTACTTTAAAAACCTGTGTAATGTGTTTTATTTTTGACACTTTTTTTAGGTGAATGGGTAAGGGTACAATGTACCCCATACTTATTCACATAGGGTGGGGCAGGGATCTGGGGGCCCCCTGGTTAAATAGGGCTTCCAGATTCCGATAAGCTCCCTGCCCGCAGACCCCGGCAACCAACGGCAGAGTTGTCGGGAAGAGGCCCTTGTCCTCATCAACATGGGGACAAGGTGCTTTGGGGTGGAGGGGACACAGGGCCCCCCCTGCCCCAAAGCACCCACCCCCCATGTTGAGGGCATGCGGCCTGGTACGGTTCAGGAGGGGGGGCACTCACTTGTCCCCACCCCCTTTCCTGACCTGCCAGGCTGCGTGATTGGATAAGGGTCTGGTATGGATTAAGGTTCCCCTTAAAATCCGTACCAGACCGAAGGGCCTGGTATGCTCTTGGAGGGGGGGAAACCATGACGTTTTTTTTTTTTAATTTGGCGCGCAGTTCCCCTTCAAGATCATCAACGCATAAGTCGCATGCTAAAGTCGGATCAGTCAAGACGGCGATCCGACTTCAGTGATTTTTAACGGGCTGAAGTAGGATCAAATTCAGACCAAAGTAGTGCAGGGAGCATTCTCAAAGTCGGACCGACTTGTGTTGGACCAGTTAAGATGGCTCCCATAGGGTAACATTGATTTTCACACGTCATGCGACATGAGCTCCCAATGTCGGAGCGTTTGTCGTACCAGTGTGAACCCGGCCTAAATCAGGCTGTGAGGAGGCAGGCAATATAATACCTCCTGATCTGTCAAATGCCTCATGAAAACAGATTCACTTTGGATCGCTACTCAGAGGGAAGCGCAAATGTGAACGAGCCCTAAAGTTTCACGTGGAGACACAACCGTAGTTGTGAGTGGAAATTCTCTCCTAAACAACTGTCCCCATTGAAACATTTTCCCTCCCTTCCTGTTGCGGTGACAGCTGTACAATTGATTAATGGGTGTACACTGGATTTAGCTCTAAAAAATATTAATAGACTAAGAGAACAGGTTGTATAGCAGGCACTGACAGTGCATCTAAACCGTGCCTACTTAGGACTTTGTTTGAAGTAAATGGAGCTCTCTAATGCTAGCTGTAGGGGGTCATTACAGCATGCCTGTTGTATAGACAGACAATGGCCAGCCAGGGGATAAGGAAGTGCATACCCTACAGGCTGCACGTTAGGGGGCATTTCATTGTAATGAAGGGGGTTGGTGCTTGCAATAATGAAACACTACCAGCTAACTCCCATCTACTGGAGGCCTATATACAATTCTGATATATATAACAGGCAACCCTCACTAACAACAAAGTTAATTGACAGCATCTATAAAGACATTTATTATTGTCTTTACATTATACATAAACATTGCAACAACTATGCCTGTTTGTTTAATGCAAATACACAGTAAAGCAATATGGCGCATGTTCATCTATAGGTAATTGTTCTGTGATTGTTTACTACACTGTTGAGGGAAGGAAGAATTAGTATGCAATGCTAAACATTTAGCTCATCCACAGCTAGAATATACCACATGGTGATCACACACTGACTACAATACAGTCTAAATGAACTAAGCCTATTTAAAAATAATAACAAGTCACATTTTATGTGAATCGACTTTATCTTTAAAAAGGAAAATTAGCCTTAGTAATAATAAGTGTTGTCATATTTCAACTGACAAAGCTCATACCCCCACCCCCACCAAAAACCACATATGCAAGTTGACAGCATAGAAATAAATAAGACCCACATGCAGAAAATAGCTTTTTGATTACAAAAAACTGACATGCCGCAGCCTATGATGATTGCTGGTAGGCTGTGCGTTGTCTGATGAAAGCTGCTTTACTCATCGCTTCTCTGTCCTCAGTGCTGATCTGGCTTTTTTTTTTTTTTTCGTACTCGTGATCAATGCAGAACCTCTTGAGCCAAACTCAGTGACTGCCACTGAAAAAAAACAAGGCAGAGATGTTACTGAGATACTAGTAAACAGTGTTGCCAACCTTTCCGATTGAAATTTACTGACATGACACCCAAAATTTACTGGCACCGCCAGGTTTTTACCGTCATCTCCAGAATTTAAATAATTACAGTTTAAAGTGCAAATTTCAATATTTACGCTACAAACAAGTGCAATATACAATTAGCAATGTGATCTAAGGTATAGTAAGTAAGTAGCTCAGGGACAGGACTCAGGAGGGCAAGAAATTAGAATGGACAGCACACACAAATGAAATTGACTCTCAGAATGACACTGACAGCAGTATGCAACAGCACAGATGATGATGATGATGACACCTCACCGACACGACACATCCTCCCCGGAGTCACAGCGACAGTCCCTCTCCACACCAAGTGGTCCCTTCAGTCCACTCCAGTCCAAACAGCACTGACAGTCCGAACTCCTGGCTTGCTTTGCTCCCATCCCGCAAGACCCGCACATAAGGCTGCGCGACCTCTCCGCACTGCTTCCTTGCACCATGACATCACACAACATGCTCAGGCATCACCTCCACCAGATCCACCACCTGAGCACACTGTAGCAAGCACTGGATGGTCTCGGCAGGCTCCGGATCAGAACTGCGCATGCGCAATCCCGAGCCGAGCGTCACAGAAATATTTTTTTACTGGCAACCTTTTCCTGTCACTGGCATTTACTGGCAGGAGAAAAGTGCCCATTTTTTACTGGCGGCCAGTAAAAATATTGACGGTTGGCAACAATGCTAGAAAATCACTGTGCGTTAAGAAGAACCTTTATAAAAAAAATGCACTCATCACATCGGTAAACATTTACATTTCTTAGGACCCATTCACCTCAGTGGGTGTTTTACAGAGCATGCTGGTGTGTGTTGTGTAGAGGCAGTGAGATAGCTTGTTAAATCACATCACACTGTTTACCTTTTTTATTTTATTGAAATGTTACAAGATTATGTTTTATTCAGCTCTAATGCACCACCTTTTTTATTTTATTGAAATGTTACAAGATTATGTTTTCTAATGCACCATGCATTGTGATACGGTGTAGTGCGTCACAACCAACTGCGCTGCATAAAAATTCAATCTATCCTACTTTTATTCACCGCACACCAAAGCAGCACTTTGGTGTGAACTGAAATATTAGGGCAGAAGGCAAATTGGATTGTCTATGCCTTGGCACTGCGTTGCCCAATGGGCCTAGTTTAAACCCTGCAAACACTTTTTCCAAGAAGCTGAATTCAGCATTTTCACAAGGCTGTTTGGTGAAACAAGAGACAGATTGGTGATGCGTTGAAAAAGAAAAAAGAAAACACTAACAACCTGATTTTTACAAGAGATGTTCCTGACTTAAGCATCATTTATGGCAATTTGGACTTTTATTACCCCCCCCAGAGGGTGATAATGAGACCCCTTTGGCTCTCAGAGTGCTAATTATCTCACACAGAGAATTTCCAATTTGTTGGACAATTCCTGTGCAAATAGGACCCTCATCCTTAAAGGTACAGCAGCACACTAGAATCCAAGGCTCACTAAAGGCTGCTGAAGACACTAAAGCTGGCCATAGATGAGTAGAAAAATGAACAAAAAAAAGCAACATTCTTTCAATCTAACTGTCGATCAAGCATTGTATGGGAAATTTTCTAGCAAACTTTTCCAATCATTATAAACATTAAAAGGGGTTGTAAACCCTCATGGTTTTTCACCTTAATTAATTCTATGCATTAAGGTGAAAAACCTTCATGTAGGCACCTAAGTTGTATATGTGTTGTATGTTTTAAAAACTGTAAAAAAATAATTTAAAAAAAAAACAAAAAAACCTTCTCCCATGCTGCAGCCCCCCCAGCACCCCCGTTATACTTACCTGAATGCTGTCATTGTTCGACCGGGAACGAGCACACCAGCTCTAGCTTGTGCCTCGTGTCCTGGTTGAATAGATTGATAGCAGCACAGCCATTGGCTCCCGCTGCTGTCAATCAAGTCCAATGACGCAGTGGCGGAGCCGAGTCCTGCATTCTGTGAATGAACACAGATGGAGGACTCAGGAGTGCGCTTCTCCAACGTGGACACTCGATGCAGGGAGGAGCCAGGAGCTCTGCTGAGGGACCCCAGAAGAGGAGGATCGGGGCCACTCTGTGCAAAACCAACTGCACAGAGGAGGTAAGTATGACATGTTTGTTATTAAAAAAAAACAAAAAAACAATCCCTTTAAATATGGGTTTTTTTTTCTGACCAGTTTCTACTACTACCCGTACTGCTCATGTGCATCTTAAGACTTTTTTTTTACGAGCAATTGACCTACAAACAATTATGCTGCGTACACACGATCGGAAATTCGGCCAGCAAAAGACTAATGAGACCTTTTGGTTGGAAAATGCGACCGTGTGTATGCTCCATCGGACTTTTGCTGGCTGAATTCCAGCCAGCAAAAGATTGAGAGCATGTTTTCAATTTTTCGGTCGGAAAAAGTTCCTATCCGAAAATGCGATCGTCTGTAGCAATTCCGACGCGCAAAATTCCTACGCATGCTCGGAAACAATTCGACGCATGCTCGGAAGCATTGAACTTCATTTTCTCGGCTCATCGTAGTGCTGTACGTCACCGCATTCCTGACGGTCGAAAGTTGAGCGAACTTTTGTGTGGCCGTGTGTATGCAAGGCAAGCTTGAGCGGAATCCCGTCGGAAAAGCCATCATATCTTTTTCCGTCCAAAATCCAGATCGTGTGTACGCGGCATTTGAAAACCGTTTGTTCAAAAAAATAATTTCCAACACATTTGTTCATTCATATTCGATCTTGAAAGGGAAATCAACTGTTGCAGTAAGCACACTAACCATATGAAAAATGAACGATTGGTCTACAAACTTTATTTTTGGTCTACAAACTCCGTCAGAGGCTCTTTACCGAGATCGGTGTAGCGGTGTGTCAGACTGACACACCACACCATGGATCGCCGCGAGGCACGACCCCAGGGGCACGCGAGATGGGTTGTTCTGGGAGGCTGTCATATGACGTCTACCCAGAACGAGAGCCGCGCCGCCCAGCCATCATTTGACGGCCGGTGGGCGGCAAGCGGTTAAAGAATTTTCAGTCTTTTTTCTTTTATAGAGCAAAAAAAAAAAAAACCCAGCGGTAATTAAATACCACCAAAAGAAAGCTCTATTTGTGTGAAAAAAAGACAAAAATTTCATATGGGTAGTGTTGCATGACTGAGTAATTGTCATTCAAAATGTGGGAGCACTGAAAGCTGAAAATTGGTCTGGTTAGGAAGGGGGTTTAAGTGCTCATTGGGTAAGTGGTTAAAGGAGAAGTACAAACAAAGCTTGTTTGGCTGTAACTCTCCTGTGGATCACAGGAGCACAATTCATTTTGTACTCCTGGGACCTGTTTTCAGCAGACAGTGGGCTAAAGCCCACTGTCAGCTGACGACACAGAGCCGGTCCAGGCTCGGTAAAGTTTGCGACCATATGGCCAGGATCCACCCACATGCATGGACTGGCACCCAGCTCAGCCTCTCATCAAGCTGCTGAGAGCCTGAGCTGGCCGCTTCCAACCCCTCCACAGCCCAGCGCTCCAGTGAGCATGGGAGGTGGGTTTTAGAGCAGAGAGCCGGTGACTGACAGTCACCGGCTCTCTGCTCATGGAGATTTGAGAACTGAGCGATCAGCATTGTTTAACTGCTCGGTTCTGTGTGTTAGAGCCAGCGGGGGACAGATGCAGTATCGGACCGATGCTGCATCCACCTAGGTAAGTATGAATAAAAAAAAATTAAAAATACCATACTTTGAAATGACAGTGCCTACCACAAATGTTTGGTGACAGTCATGTTTACTTCTTTATAAATATGCCCCTCAATGTGTTTCTGCACCAAATATAAGAAACAGAAAAATTTCAGGCACTAAAGTAATTTCCTAGATAGCAAAAGAAAAGGTACATATTGCAGAGGCCATTCACTGAGCATTACATTCTTTAGCACTATTGCATTAACCAGAACATTAAAGCAAACCTTTAATGGACTGCCCCAACCCCAATCACCCCAAAGAATCTCCAGAACTTTTTTTAGAGTGTGTGTTTTTTACTGTACTTTTTGGTGTGTTTGCAGAGTGTTTCTGGCATTTACGGCAAAGCATGTATTTTCTGTGCACATTTGCCCTGCATTGGAAATGCTGAGATGTTAATGGAGCCTAATTGTTTTTGTGTAAACACACCAATTTTACTTCCAGGACCCATTTACACCTAGCGTAGAGGGAACCCATGTTTTTTGATGCTATTAGGTACCGACATGTAGGAGGAGACCTCTCTTACAGCGCTGGTTCAGGAGTCCCTGGAATGGGAACAGTGGCCTCATGAGCACAGTGGGTGGAAGTGTCTGTGGAAGTGGAAGCAGCTGGCACTTGCAGCAGAGTGGAGATCCTCCAGGGGTGGCTGGACTGCAGATGACAGCGGACAGAAGCAGGTCATCGATTTGAAGAGCTGATGGGTGCAGCAGCAGCGGCAACTGGAGCTGATGAGAAGAGCCAGGAGTACAGCAACACACTTAGCTGAGCAGAAGGCAACAACAGGGTCAGACAGTCCGGGTCGGCAGGTTAATCAGGCAGGTGAACACAGCAGACTGAAGCAGAGTCTGTAAAACAGGCAGAGGTCGGCAACGGATCACAGGCAGATGTTCAGGCAGAGTCAGGCAGGCCAGGGTCAGATTGGAGAGAGCAGAAGGGTCAGACAGAGCCAGGTCGGTATAGGTAGATTGGCAGATACAGGTAACAAGGCACAGAGTTGAAGACAAAACAGCGCCGCACAATTGCAGCTGTAAGGCTTTTAAAAGTTCTGTGGTGCCAAACGGCGTTAACACGCATGCACGTGCACCCGCCGTGCACGCGCGCGCGTGCCTGAGTGGCGTGCTTGTGCATACTGGTAAGCAGATGCTGTTGCTCAATACGGGTCGGGGCGCGCGGGCGCATGCGCGCACGCATGTGCCCCTGTTCGGTGCTGGCAAGTCCCTGACAGATGCATTTTTCCTGTGACACGCAAAGGGCAGCCTGTTGATTTCAGTGGGCTGTGCTACACGTGGCAAAGTAGCTCATGGGACATTTTGGCATGTTGTGGGTTGCACATTTTTTACTGCGTGTTTTGCTGCATTTGTCACTCGTTTTTTTCACATGACAAAAATATGTGTTTGCTTCTGTGTTTGGTGTGCCGTTAACAATTAATGGCAACTAGTTAATTTTAGGTGTATAAAGGTGGTCATACACTATACAATCTAATTGCACAGTCTCTGTACAATCTCCTTTAGATTTACCAAAATAATATAATAGAAGGACACACCATCTGTCCAATTACTATGTATCCAGTCAGGCAGGCCCTTGCACTACATGATGGTAGATCTGAAAGAGATTGTACAATCAGGCTGCATAGTGTATGGTGAGCTTTACAGAGTCCACAACATACTTTTCCTGTTTTCAGTACTACAGCTCTATCTACATAGGCTATTATTTGATTGCTCAGCTCCTGCACACTCATAAATGACAATATATGGCTGTGTATTTAGTAAGGACGGTGATCACTGAGAGATGATGCTGGGGGTGTGCTAATGAGGTCAGCTGGTAAACTCCTTCCTGTGCCACATCCCAAGGTCTGTCCAGGAAGTAATGGAGAAGTTTATTTTATACAACAAGCTGGACACTGAGGTAAGTGGTATGTAAGGTATACAGAAAGCTTTTTTTATTTCTGAAAATGAAGTGATCTAATGGTATATTGGTGCATAGGGGAGCTGGAATTTAGAAATAAAGGTGAACTTATCCTTTAAAGACCATAGATGCAGCCTTCTCTCATGATTCCTTTTTGCCTCATCTCCTTTCATGCTTACTATCATTGACTTGACTGCCCTATCCCCAGTAGGAAGGTTGCATACACCTCCTGTATCTGACTCTATTATATTGCATTCATTATCCTTTGTTGGTATTCGAACATTGCACCTCCCTCATTTTCTCCTTTTGTTTGCTCATTCTTGGTTTTTGTTCTGATCTCCAAGCTCATAGTAACCTGTCATCTCATGTCTCTCCACATCTACTGCCAATGATAGCGTTTTGATGTCATTTGTACTACCCCACATGCTGTTTTGGGTCTCTTTATATCGATCCTGTAGCACACTGGTGACACTTACTTTTGGCCATATTACACTTCGGTGCGATTATACTGTATGTGCCATTTTTAATGATACTTGTGTAATTTCTTGTTTGCGGACATGTACTCTATTTTTTTTTCAAAAATTCTTCAAATAAAGATCTATGGGGGAAAAAAATTGTTACTTAATTTTTTTTTATGCATTAAGGTGCATTTCCAGACCTCTCAAAACAAATGGGTTACACTAATGCAGAACACCTTAACGCACAGATTGACACTGGTTTGCAACACATACTGTGAATGAGTCCTAACTGTATTTCTAGGTCATGCTAAAAATAACAGAATTTACCAGCAATCAGAACCAAAATATCTGTCCCCAGGAAATTTAGGGCACGCTGGAGTGGTGGAGTGAGACCTCTATATTACTATATTGATCTGAAATTTGGGGGTTTTCTTGATTGTTTTTCTCTTTGTTTATAATTTTCTTCTATGTGTAGCTCTCTTCCACATTCAGGGTTGCCAGCTGTCTCTAATTAGCAGAATTGTCTCTAATTTCCATTCACAAACTCATGTTGTCTCTTCATCTTTTTTTTCTAGCCTTTAATTTGCAAGTATTGATAAAGATCAGCTGTCAGGTTTCATGGAATTAAATTTGACAAACCTGTTCACAATAGAAGAGAGTAGACAGCAAACCCCCACCCCCTACATTTTTAGCTGAATAGGACCACACTCTCGAAATTGAGTCTTAATGATTGTAAGAAAAATGGAAAAGGAAAGGTGTTTCTTTATTTTTATTACTAAAAACAGCAGCATGTCACCCACAAGACCTTGTAGATGCTTTAACCATAAATGAGGTTATATTGCAATTAAAGTGACAGCTCCTTGGTGATATCTTTTTGAAATGTAAACTTAAAAAAATGGGAAATACGCCTATTATGACTAATGGTTCAGAAACAAAAAATCTGGCATTTAAAAAAAAAAAATGAATAGTGTATGTAAAAAGAATATATGGCTGGACGTATCTCCATAGATGGGTTTGAAGAAGACCACCCCCTGCAGTATTAGCTCTTTGCCTGCACTCATGCCCTGTGGCCAAGTACATTGTTATGCTATCCTTTTGTGTGGTATCAAAGGTCCTCTCTGACTTTAGTAAACAGATGTGTGTGTGGACTGAATGGCTAACTAATTAAAAAGTGTAAGCAAAGAATGCGGTCCTTCCTATCACAGACAGATTACTGTTTTTGTTATTGAGAAGAACTCCTCTATTTACATCTAAATGAGTGACCAATATCATTTAAAAATACATTTATTTCTGTCCCTAAACGTGCAGAGCTAGCTTAAATCTATGTGCATGCAGCATGGCGTGCTTATAATAAGTGTTTCAGATGCATCTTTAAATGTGTTCACATGTCCAACTTTTTAACAGGCATTTACGCTATGTTTTTTTTTTTTGTTGTTGTTTTTTTGGAAAATATGCAATGTTAGAAGAAGAGTGAATGTTGTTCTTTACCTTGCAGTAAGAGCACACCATAATTTGCATTTTGCTTTTTTTTTTCCCCTCCACTGCTCTGCAATGCAGCAAAGTGATCTGAACTGCTTATATAGATTTTATTTCATTTTTGATGGTCCTCATGTCTATCTGTGTAACACCATAGGCCAATATACATATGTGTATGGACCAAAAACACAGAAAAAGTAATTACTAACACCAATGCTCAATGTTTTTTGTTTACATCACAGTTCTTTAACCAGTTGGAGACTTTGGGTGTGCTAATTAGGCCCCTAAAAATGTCACCTAGGTGTACGTTGCAGTTTCTGGGACTTTCTATGTCTTACAACAGCAACTGGAGCTGGGGCTGTCAAAACAGAGCTTCTGATCAATGTTTGTACACATTAGAGATTCAATGTAACATTTTTATTGCATTTTTTTTTACTTTATTTCATTCATCTGCAGATCAAAGGGGTGACCTTTGATCTGCTTATGATGTCAGTTAAAGCAACCGTACAAATGAAAAAATAAATAAAACGGAAAATTGTATACTCACCTTTCCGTAATTTTCCTTTCCTGTCGTATCTTCATGGCAGCATACACTTTGGGTTGTGACTCCGCCCCCACAACCTGATAGGACTACATAGCTATAAGTTGTAGAGATGGCCCCTGCCCAGTATTCTCCGTATATATATATCACCTTAGACGGGTGGGAGATTGTATGCTGCCATGAAGATACGACAGGAAAGGAAAATTACGGAAAGGTGAGTATACAATTTTCCGTTTTCCTGTCGCATCATGGCAGCATACACTTTGGGGAGTAACTCGCAAAGACTGGGTGGGAATTCAAACTAAGTTTATTAATCAAATAATAGAGGAATTGGCCTGGATAACGGATCTTCTGAAATCCACCGTGGATAAGCAGGCGGAATCCACCTTGTAATGAGACATGAAGGTGTTCCTGGAGGACCAGGTAGCCGCTCTGCAAATCGTCTCCGCCGAGACTCTACAATATGCCGCCCAGGAGGTTGCCACTGCCCTGGTGGAGTGTGCCCTTAAGCCCTCAGGTACTTGATGGTTACTCAGTGAGTAAGATCTCTTGATGGTCTTTACTAGCCATGAAGCAATGGTGCGTGAGGATGCCGCTTGACCTCTCCTGAAACCATGTGGGATAATTAGGAGGTTCTCCGACTTTCTGATGGATTTTGTTGCTGAGAGATATTCCATAACGGTACCCTTAACATCTAGTGGATGAGGGTCTCCCTGATCCGTGCTGAGTGCTGGAAGATTAATCTCCTGGTTAAAATGGAAAGATGAGGACACCTTGGGGATGAATCGATCCGAAGGCCTTAGGACTAGCCTGTCTGCATCTCTGACACTCGCTTCGCCGATGTTATGGCTATTAAAAATGAAACCTTCAGCGTTAGATCCCAGAGGGATATGCTCTGCGTTGGAAAAAAGGGTTCCTTGGATAATGCCTCTAGAACAATTGAGAGATCCCAGACCGGGAATGATGGTTTTCTGGGGGGCCTCAGCTTTAGACAGGCCCTCTGAAACTGAACCACCAGAGGCTCTTGCGCCCATTTAACTCCTGTCAAGGCGGACAGGGCCGATACCTGGACCTTCAGGGTGCTTGACCTAAGGCCTTTCTCTAGTCCTAATTGAAGGAATTCCAAGATCTGAGACACCGACGGGGAGGACGAGTCCCAACCTTGCTGTTGGGAGAAGGAGACAAATTTTTCCCAAACTCTTCTGTACGTGATGTTGGTAGTAGGCCTTCTGGCCTGGAGTAAGGTATCCACCACCTTCTGGGAACAGCCCTGCTCTAGGTACCTAGCCCTTTCAGTCTCCAGGCCATCAAGTGTAGCTTCCCCGGGTTCGGGTGAAGAAGATGTCCCTGGGAGAGTAGGTCTGTCGTCAATGGGAGAGGCAGAGGCTCTGCCGTGTTCCGCTGCATGAGGGTAGTAAACCATGGCCTCCTCTGCCAGAAAAGGATCACTGCTACCACCAATGCTGTTGACTTCTTGAGCCTCAGGAGGAATCTCGCTATGAGAGGCGTCGGGGGGGAAAATGTACCCCAGGTGAAAGTTCCAGGGGTGTTGGAGGCAGTCCGTCCCCTCTGCCGAAGGAAACGGTATCCTTGATAGGAATCTCTGACACTTTGTGTTCTCCGGAGTTGCTGCTAGGTCTATCTCTGGAGGGCCCCAGGTTCGGGATATGAGAGCATAGGCTTGTGGACTCCGAGACCATTCGTTGTTGGAGTGGAAATTTCTGCTCAGCGAGTCGGCTAAGGTGTTCTGGACTCCCGGGACATAAACCGCCCTTAGATCCAGTAGATTCAGCTGCGCCCATTCCAGAACAGGACGGACCTCCTGCAACATGGACCTGCTTCTGGTGCCCCCCTGCCTGTTGATGTAGGCAACAGCCACCTTGTTGTCCATCCTCAGGAGGACGTGCTTCCCCCTCAAGTAAAAACTGAAGGCCAGGAGAGCCTGGAACGCTGCTCTCATCTCCAGAACGTTCGACACTGTATCCTGTGCCCTGAAAGGCCAACGACCCTGAGCCGCAAGGTCCTGATAGTAAGCTCCCCATCCCTGTAGACTGGCATCTGAGGTCACGGTTTCTTGATAGGGAGTGATTATATGCCTGCATCTTCTCAAGTTGTGAGGTCGTACCCACCAAATCAATGATTGCTTTACCTCCTGGGAGATGAGGATTGGTTGGGACATTGATGTGCCCTTCCACTGACGTAGGAAGGAGATCTGGAGAGGCCTCGAATTCCATTGCGCCCATTGGACCATTGGAATGGTGGAAGCTAGGGAGCCCAGGATACTGAGACACGTCCTGGCCGGGAGCATTATAGCGGAGATTGCCCTTTTCACCTTTTGAATTAGAGGAGGGATTTTTTCCCCCGGAAGTTCCACTGTATTCTCCCTTGTGTCCAATTCGGCTCCCAGAAAGACCATTCTCTGTGTGGGATGGATGTTGCTCTTCTTCCAATTTATCAGCCACCCTAGGGACTGTAACGTGGAGACCAGGATTTCCCTGTGAAGGACAAGAGAGTCCTGGCTGTCTGAGAGAAGTAGGATGTCGTCCAGATAATGGTGGACCCTCAGCCCGTTTTCTCTCAGGTGGGCTATTACAGGTAATAGGACTTTTGTAAACGTCCTGGGTGCGGTAGAGATCCCGAACGGAAGGCTTCGGAATTGGAAGTGCCGATGATTTAGGGTAAACCGGAGAAATTTTTGGAACTCGGAATGGATAGGGATATGCAAATACGCGTCCTGGGGGTCGATTGACAGCATCCAATCTCCCAAGTTTATTGCTTGGAGGATTGATTGAAGGCTTTCCATCTTGAATGTTTCTAACCGTATCGACCGGTTGAGGTTTTTTAGGTCCAAGACTGGACGAAGGTCCCCTGATTTCTTTTTCACTAAGAAAAGTGGGGAGTAGAAACCTTTGCCTCTTTGGGATGGCGGTACCTCCACTATTGCTTGTTTCTGGAGCAACTCTTGGATATACTGGACTAGGGATAGTCTTTTCTCTTGAGAAGGAGGAAGTCTGGTTGAGCAGAATTGGTCTCTTGGAGGACGACCTCTGAATGCCCACCTGTGTCCGAAATGAATGGTGGACACCGTCCATGGGTCTTTTATCATTCCCGCCCAGACCAACTTGAACTTTGTGAGTCTGGCACCCACTACCGCTGGTTGGGCGGGCGAACCTTCAAAAGGACTTCTGGTCATTGGAGGCAGGGGTCTTGGGTTTCTGGAACTTGAGGAAGGACGTCTGGGGGTTCTTCCAGCTCCTTCTGTATTCCTTCCCGGGTCTATAGGATTTCGCATCCCTATATCTTTCCGGAAGATTACGTTTAAAGGGAGGTGGGAGGTTGTTGTTTCGGCCTTCTGTCCGATGGTATGAGACCCGACTTCCCGCCTGTTACTTTAGAGATTGCGGTATCCAGCTTCGCTCCAAAGAGGTTCACCCCGTCATACGGAATCCTGCACCAGTTTGATTTCGAGGCGGGGTCAGCCGACCAAGGTTTAAGCCATAGCGCCCTTCTGGCCATTACAGAGGCTAACATGGACCTTGATGTGGATCTGATAGTATCTACGGAAGCCTCCGCCACGAAATCTCCCGCAAGGCTAAGTTCTTGTAAGGCCTTAGTGATCTGTTCTTGATCTGCGCCCTCAGTGACGAGCCTCGCTGTAGCTGAGGACCAGCTGGAGATGGCTTTCCCAACCGCCGCTAATGCCACCGCTGGCCTGCAGGCACCTCCTGCGAACAGGTAAGCTCTCTTAAGGTCTGTATCCACCTTCCTGTCAAGCACGTCTCTGAACGTTACTGCATCTTCAATGGGGAGCGTCACGTGCCTGGCTAGACACATCAAAGATGCATCCACTACTGGAGGAGAAAGTAAAGGAGATACTTTGGGTTCCTTGAGTGGGTACAGTTTGGTAAGTCTGTTGGACAGACTGAACTTCTTTTCCGGATTCTGCCACTTAATCAGCTCATCTAATTCGTCGATGAATGGGAAAGCCTCCGGAACCTTCTTGAGGTTTGGGAAATACTTTCTCTGTTTAGGCTGTGTCACCTCAAGCTCCTCCCAGTTAATCGCTTCCTTAACCGATCTGATGAACGGTTCTATGAGCGCAAAATCAAAGCCAGCTGATGCTTCCGGCTCTTCATCATCCGACGGGAGTTCTTGCTCTCTTGATGCACTGGGAATGGTGGGTGAGGTGCTATAGGCCGTAAACTCCACATCAGGAGTTGAGACCTGGGGAGTAGAGACTCCAGTGGGTTCTATGGGATCCGGCTCTTTCTCCCTGATGGCTTCATCTATGCACTTGCGGCAGGCTAGTTTGTCTGGGAGGGCCGTGGCCCCACATACCCAGCAGGCGTTCCCGGCTGGGCGGGAAGGGTGCGTAGAAGATTGGTGTCCTCGTGCAGGGGATCTTCTGCGGTAGGAACGGCTATGCCTTGAATGGGATCTACTCCGTCTACGACTCCCCTTGCGGCCTGAGCGACTTCTTCCGCGTGAGCGGCTGCGTCTATGGCCGGAGCGGCTTCTCCTGTGCGAAGATTCTCTTCGTCCTGATTTAGATGATCTTGCGGACCTGACAGGGCTGACCAATTAGGTAGCATTAGTACGGTCCTGCTCTCTTTTTCAATCTTCTCTACTTACGGCTGGAATCCCCCCCCCCTTACCTATTAGGCTGGTGGTGATCTGCTGGGGCAGCGGCCTCCATAGGAGAGGAAGGTGAGTACCTGAGAAGGGTATAGGAAGGTAAGAACATGCAACCAGGCCCCAAAACAGTGCATAAGTATTAGACACTTACCCAGAGAGAGAGGGTAACTTTAGGAATGCAGTAGGTCAAAACACAGCAGTCAGAAGTCTTCCAGGAAGCAAGGAGAGCTCAGAAATGACAAACAGGGCTTTTAAATTTGCCGCCATGGCCGCCGAGGTCACGACCCGCTCGCGCATGCGCAGTAGCGGCGCGAGGCGCCCGGCGCCATCTTGGAAACTGGCAAAATCGAAAGGACGCCCTGACGCGCACCGCGCATGCGCGGAAGCGCCGAGACGCCCGGGAAGCCTGTAGGGAGGCACAGAGGGACCATAGAGCCCAGCAAAGAGGGAGAAAGACAAAAAATGAAGAAAAGAGGCATGGCGACCGCTGCACAACAACTAAGCCTGTTTAAGGCTTATACTGGACCGCAACATACCCCTGAGATCACCAGAGCGGGGCTCCTTCCATCTAGCTCATTTAGAGGCTGTACAGGTAAGGACTTCCACCCAGGAGAGGCTAGAACCTGGCTGGGGCGAATTCGGTAAGGGGGTGCTTCTGATATGTTCAGTCCTTCAGGTGAGGAAAAATAAGAGAATACTGGGCAGGGGCCATCTCTACAACTTATAGCTATGTAGTCCTATCAGGTTGTGGGAGCGGAGTCACAACCCAAAGTGTATGCTGCCATGATGCGACAGGAAACAATGTTTCCTATTTGACTCCTATTAACTCCTCCCCCCTTAGTTATTATTTTTCTGTTTTGTTTTTTTTTCTATTTTTCAGCTTCAGTGGCTCTCATCCTACCTATCCCAACGCACCTTCAGTGTCACTTACAATTCTACTTCCTCCACTCCTCTTATATTCTCTGTCGGGGTCCCCCAAGGTTCTGTTCTTGGACCTCTTTTAATTTCAATCTACACCTCTTCCCTGGGTCAGCTGATAGCCTCTCACGGATTTCAATATCATTTCTATGCTGACGACACACAAATCTATCTCTCCACCCCTCAACTCACTCCATCAGTCTCCTCATGCATCACTAACTTACTAACCGACATATCTGTATGGATGTCACACCACTTCCTCAAACTCAACTTGTCCAAAACCGAGCTTATAATATTTCCTCCCCCACGTGCCTCTTCCCCTGACTTCTCTGTCGAGAGCAATGGCAAAACCATCCACCCGTCCCCACATGTCAGGGTGCTAGGTGTTATCCTGGACTCTGAACTCTCCTTTTGGCCCCACATCCAATCACTTTCCAAAGCTTGCCGCCTCAGCCTCCGCAACATCTCTAAACTACGTCCCTTTCTAACCAATGAAACCACAAAGCTCCTGGTTATCTCTCGCCTTGACTACTGCAACTCCCTCCTCATTGGCTTACCTTTTAAATAGACTATCCCCCTTCAGTCTATTATGAATACTGCTGCCAGACTCATCCACCTTACAAACCGCTCAGTGTCTGCTACCCCTCTCTGCCAATCCCTCCATTGGCTACCACTCGCCCAACAAATTAAATTCAAAATACTAACAATAAGTTAAAAAGCCATCCATAAAGGGGGCGTGTCCTGACCATGGAGGAGTGAGGTTGTGTCTTGCCTCAGCTCCGCTCCACCGCCGCACTAATCAGCAGAAAACGGGGGGTAAATTGCCGCTACAGACTCCCCACATGTCACAGAGGCTCAAGCAACCTACACAGCCGGCAAGGACTGATAGTTCCAGACAGGGACAGCTGGATTTCTACTTCACGGGGACCCGAGGACAAGGCCGCGAACCATCCAAGATGGCGCCGCCCGGGAAGGCCCAGAAGGCGAGCAAATCCTCCCAGCCAGCTGCAGCCACAACACGGGCACTGAAGGGAACGAACCCCCCAGCATCTCCGGTTCCATCGCCAGGGTCGGTGAGTGATTCTGCCCCCTGTGCTTCCCCAGCTTCTCTAGGAGGCCGCTCTGAGATCTCGGATTACCTCAGTGATGAGGACATTCGGCGCCATATTATGTCCCTGCCTACCAAAGAGGACTTAGAGCGCTTCACAAACAGAGTGGAGAAAGCCTTCACTGAAGACATAGCTCAATTGAAAACTGACACCACTCACCTGGGTAACAGAATAGAATCTATAGAAGAAAAACTGGAGGAGGCTCTCCCCACTATTGCTCTACTGCAATCACAATGCCAAATGCAAAGCCAACAGATTGAAAGCTTGCTTTGCCAGCTGGATGATGCTGAAAATCGCAGCAGGAGAGCCAACATAAGGATCAGAGGCCTGCCTGAAGCCACAGCTTCAAGGGATATTATCCCCACACTGACAGACATCTTCAGGGATATACTAGGCCTACCTGCAACTACACCGATAGAAATTGACAGAGCACATAGAGCCCTGAGACCTCCATCCCAAGACATGGACAATCCTAGGGACATAATTTGCAAGCTTCATAAGTATAATCTGAAAGACCGCATTATGCAAAAAATGCGTGGTAAACCATTCTATGATTTTGACGGCGCGCACTTATTTTTCTACCAAGATATCTCTAGACGCACCCTCATGCAACGCAGGGCCCTGCGTCCACTTCTGAATGCCGTTCAAGAGGCGGGTCTACCGTACCGCTGGGGCTTCCCTTTCTTCTTACAAGTGACAAAAAATGGACGCCAAGCCACACTGCGCAATAAGGATGACCTACCGAACTTCCTTTCCACTCTTGACCTGGCTCCAGTGGACTTTCCAGATTGGAGAAGCACATTTAATGCTCACGGGACTCAAACCCCATCTCAGTGGTCAACAGTCTCCCGCAAGAACCGCAGAAGAGACAGACAGCACCAGAATCAAGACACTGAAATAGGACCCTTCACCACAAGAGATTAACACCGCAGTCCTCATGTGACACCTTGATAGAGATGGATGGCTTATACAATTCATACGCAGCCCATGGGTGATACCCTGAGGACTATGGGTGAACCACTAAAAAGGTCCACACTCACACTCAGGGACTTTGCCCCCCCCTTTTTTTTTTCTTTTTCCCCAATTGGATATGCAAAGCAAGATACCCGCGAGCAAATCCTCAGATTATCTACGATCACTAGCTACAATCAACAAACGAGGGACACTTGCTGACAAAGCCCAAGAACCAGATGACCGCATGCGAAAACCACCTTCCTGATCTTATTGTCTCACCCATTTTTACTTAGGCCCCATACAATGCCAGGCTGCATACACCCCCTTAGAATGACTCCCCCCTGTTTAATACTATGTTCTACTGACGCGGTGGACGGAGACGGCACCCCATGTCTCCCCCCGTGTTTAGGTTCATGTTTCCCCACGTAGGCCACCCCCTGTTGGGTATTGTCCCTAGTTGGGACATTAGTCTAAGGTCTGGGGCCTCCCCTGCTATTAGGGCAGACCTCACACCTCACAAGCAGAACCTCTGCTCATTATCACTGTTATTCATAAGTTGTACTGTTTTGTATGTTTTAACAATACTCTCTTTGTGCTTTTTTTTCCTCTACCTTTCTGACCTCTCCCACCCCCTCCCTACCCCACCCCTTTTTTCACAGGAGCGATGCTTCACTGGGGGCTCCGTGCCGGACGGGCTCGACCGCGCGACATACGTCCAAACACCTGACCCATCATGTCTACACTAAAGGTAATATCCTATAATATAAGAGGCTTATGCTCCCCTGGGAAGAGAAGCAAATTATGGTGGGAACTCAAAAAACTGAAGGCACAAGTAGTTTTTTTACAAGAAACCCATTTTACCCATCTCTCCTTACCTAGACTTCCGACCCATTTATATAATCAATGGTTTCACAGCACTTCCCCAACCGCCAAATCTAAGGGAACTTCAATAGCGATCCACAAAACATGCCCCTTTCAACTTTCAAACAGCAAAATAGACCCATTAGGTCGATACGTTTTCCTGAAAGGCACCATAGCAGAACGTAAATACACGTTCGCCTCGATATACGCCCCCAACTCAAATCAAATTTCCTTCATAGACAAGGCTCTTGAACTCCTGACAGAGTTTAAGGAGGGATTTGTAGTCCTTGGAGGAGACTTTAACGTCAGCCCAGACCCTTCCATTGACACCTCCAACTCTAGTCACACCCACTCTTACGCCTTTCTTAAACACTTCCGTAAGTCCTTTCAATCACACATGCTCGTTGATGGCTGGAGGGCCCTACACCCTGCGGAGAGGGACTTCAGCTATTATTCGGCAATACACAATGTCTATACCCGAATAGATCAAATATATGTTGATCGGCGGGCACTGGAGCTCCTACAGTCAGCATCCATCGGGAACATCACCATATCGGATCATGCACCGGTAAGTGTGACTCTTAAGCTACCATCCGGCTCTCGTGGGGCATGGACGTGGAGATTAAATGAAAACTTGCTGGATGATGCGGCTGTGGGGGCTGGAGTGTCGGAAGCCATCACAAATTACTTTAGAGAGAATATTACTAATGACCTGAAAGAAAGCACAGTATGGGAAGGTCATAAGGCCGTAATAAGAGGAGAGTTAATATCTTTAGGGGCCAAACTCAAAAAGATGCTCCAAGCTGACTTCACAAGAGTACTGACTGCCCTTCAGGAAGCAGAACTAAAACATAAACAAAATGAGAGCCCTGAGGCGTTACAGAGGTTGACTGAACTACGAACCTTGTTGTCACGTCTACTAGATAGACGGACTCGAAAACAAGCAAGACGCCTATCACACAAATATTATGAACATGGCAATAAATGTGGGCGCATGCTCGCCAGAGCTCTTCGTAAGAAACAAGCCCAGACTTGTGTCCACAGGTTGCGCTCCCCAAATGGAGATGTTTCGGTCCAGTCCTCTGGAATTGCCTCAGGGTTCCAAGAATACTATACCCAACTTTACAATTTGACCACTGATCACCCTTTAGATGCTCAGGCAAATAGGATTACAGCCATACGAGACTACCTGGCTTCAGCCGGTGTCCCACCCCTAAACGAAGATCAATGTACTGAACTAGAACTACCAATATCACCAGAAGAGATAGAGTTAACAGTGAAGTCCCTACCCAAAGGTAAAAGTCCAGGCCCAGACGGCTTTACAGGGACATATTATAAAATGTTCCTACATCTTTTAAGCCCCCACATGTGCAGATATTTCAATTCCATTGCAAATGGGAATCCTATCCCCACGGAGGCACTTCTAGCACACATAACAGTACTACCCAAAGAGGGCAAAGACCCCATGCTACCCCAAAGCTACCGACCCATATCCCTCCTTAATGTTGACATTAAGATTATGGCGAAGGTATTAGCAAACAGACTTGGAAATCTTATACCTAACATAGTCCACCCGGATCAAACAGGGTTCATCAAAGGGAGAGAGGCAAGAGATAACTCAATTAGAGCCATCCAACTCATACATTGGGCGCGCACCCGCCCAAACTTAAAACCTTACGTAATTCTTTCTACTGACGCCGAGAAGGCCTTCGACCGGGTCGATTGGACATTTCTTAGAATGGTATTGGAGACACTAGGACTCAAACCACGCATGCTAGCCTCGATCCTAGCTCTTTATTCCACTCCTTGTGCACAAGTTAAAGTGAACGGAGTACTATCCCCACAGTTCCCGATTCGGAATGGCACGAGACAGGGGTGCCCACTTTCCCCTCTCCTTTTCGCCCTAGTTCTTGAACAGTTGTTATGCACTGTCAGAGCGAACATAAATATAAAGGGCTTGAAGATTGGAACGACTGAACACAAACTGTCTGCCTACGCGGATGATGTTCTATTTCATCTATCGGAGCCCCTGATCTCGTTGCCAAATTTGATGAAGGAACTGAACGAATTCGGATCATTATCAAACTTTAAAATTAATTTCTCTAAATCAGAAATTTTACCTGTTCACTTGCCTCCCTCCCTGAAGAGCAACTTGCAAAATGCATTCCCCTTTGCCTGGGCCAAATCTTCAATTAAATATCTAGGAATACAACTGACAGACAGATATGATACCCTGTACACCACAAATTTCCCCCCACTTCTTAATATAATTAAAAAAGATCTCTCACAATGGACAAAGACTGCTTTCACATGGATAGGACGTGTCAACATAATCAAAATGAATATTTTACCCCGCATCCTTTTCTACTTACAAATGATCCCCATACCCATACCGAACAAGTTTTTTTCCCAGATTAATAGTATACTATCGGGCTTTGTATGGAACTCGCAGAAACCTAGAATAGCTTTGAGAGTGTTGAAACGATCCAAATTGGCGGGAGGGCTAGGAATTCCTGACATTTTGCAATACCATAGAGCTATAGTCCTTCAAAGAATCCTCAGTTGGCGCTTCCACACCCAGTCCAAGCTATGGGTCTCCTTGGAAAAATGGCTAGCGGGTAGGAATCTGGCTTATGCGCCATGGCTACCTGGAGAGTGCAGGGGATTGTCGGAAGATACTTCCCCGCTGACACTCCATGCACTCTCCACTTGGGACAGATTAAATTCAAATTTAAATTTGTCTCCTCCCATGTCACCACTAGCTCCACTAGGGGGATTTCTCTGGTTCCCACCAGGAGAACGGATGGGCTTTTTCGGCCCTTGGTTGGATGATGGAAATGCCAGCTGTGGGAAACTAATGCATAAAGGCAAATTAATGGACTTTGAATCTTTACAAAAGAGACACGAAGGCTCCAGAATGAACTTCTGGAGATACAGACAGCTCCACCACTTCTTTCAGACAAATGGGAATTCAATTAGAGACCTTTCCACTCTCACAAGCTTTGAAAAAATTTTCATAGAAGAAGACCCAATCCCCCACATGGTCTCCGAAATGTATCGCCTATTAAGTAATACTACTGACAATCTTAGGCCAACTTATATAAGGGCATGGGAAAGGGACTTAAAGATGGATCTTCCCCCAACCCAGCTAACACACCTCTACCATCTAACCCATTCGAGCTCCATAGAATCCAAATCTCAAGAAACTAATTATAAAATTTTATCGCGTTGGTACCGGGTACCGGCTGACTTAGCTCGCATCTATCCCATGGCATTGGACCTGTGTTGGAGGGGGTGTGGACAAAAGGGTACACTCCTCCACATTTGGTGGGAATGCCCATTGATACAGCCATACTGGAGTGAAATTAAAAACCTAATAAAAGAGATTTTAGATCTCGACATCCCTATGTCACCTGCACACTTCCTCCTACACATTCCACAAATGCCAATCAGTAAATACAGAAAATGTATTTTGCCACATCTCCTAAACGCAGCCAGACGCCTCATCCCGATATACTGGAAACAAACCAAGACCCCATCAAAAACAGACTGGATAAAGAAGGTGAATGACATTAGGGAAGCTGAACACTGGGTAGCGACCTGTAAGGGGAAAGTAGAAAGATTTGAAATTATATGGACCCCCTGGAATGAATACATGACAGAACCTGACCATGAAAACTCCAGCTTAGACATAGCCCTACTAGAGTTAGCAGAACCTTCCCTAAGATCTCGCCTAAATGTCAACAATACCTCATAAAGAATAAGACCCACATTAAATGTTGAGAAGACGTGCGGTGGTCGGGGCCCGTTCGGCGCGGATTCCTGTGACTTCTTCAAACACAAGGTATGCTCCTCCCCTACCTTCCCCACACTACCCACCTACCTATACCCTCCCCTTACCCCAACTCCTTATCTATACTTTCTCCCCCTTTTTTTTTTTTCACCTACTTTCTATCACTAACTATGATTTATAGAATATGCAATTTTTCTATACCCATGGACGGGATACTAACTGTGTAAACACTCTGCAACAGCGAGCAACTAAGCAATAGTGGCTAATCACGGGGGTGTGGGCCCGGCCCCTCTAGGCCCTGTTGGGACGGGGGGGCCGTATCCCGCACTCCGGAAGATAGAAGCTGGGGGGGTGCTCGCGCCGGGGTGGCGGCCCGGGGGAGGTTGTAGGAGGCAGAAAGCCCCCCTCTCCCCGGGTTGTCGTCGGGGTGGGCGCCCCATATACCCACTTGAACAACCTGTACCCTGGGTGGGGGAGGGCCGTCACCGGATGGGGCCCGCGCCCCGGGGATGTAAGGAATTAATAAGATATCTATAAGCCACAAAATTGTGATTTAATATTACTTATGACAGGGTTAGTTGCAAAAACTTGTATCGCTGTAAACCTTCCTTGGGCCACACTATTAAGGCTTACTCTATGTAATGTATCTGTTTTCACTGAAATGTTCTCAAAATAAAGATTATACAAAAAAAAAAAGCCATCCATAACTCTGCCCCCAGCTACATCACTAGCCTAGTCTCAAAATACCAACCTAATCGCCATCTCCGTTCCTCCCAAGACCTCCTGCTCTCTAGCTCCCTCATCACCTCCTCCCATATCCGCCTCCAGGACTTCTCCCAAGCCTCGCCCATCCTCTGGAATTCCCTACCCCAATCTGTCAGACTGTCTCCAAATTTATCCACTTTTAGGTGATCCCTGAAAACTTCAGAGAAGCCTATCCTGCCTCCATCTAACAACTGCACTATTTTCTCCATTAACTCATCCCCCACAGCTATTACCCTTTGTATAACTTGACCTTTCCGCCTAGATTGTAAGCTCTAACGAGCAGGGCCCACTGATTCCTCCTGTATTGAATTGTATTGTACTTGTACTGTCTGCCCTAATGTTGTAAAGCGCTGCGTAAACTGTCGGCGCTATATAAATCCTGTATAATAATAATAATAATAATAATAATAATATATATATATATTTTTTTTTAGTTTTAAGCATTACGTAGTTGCAAAGTGTGGGGGTTCATTCAATTGTAGCACCTTTCAAGAACTTTAGCCAGTGAAGTATGTTTCAGGGCTTTCTTCCCACTTTTATTCAAAAGTAAAGCTCAAAAACACACAAACGGTTACCCTCACAGGAGCTTTCAGCATCACAACAAAAAATAGAAATTTTCCTGGCTATCTGCAATTCATAGTGCTAACCTTGTCTGCGCATAGACTCACCATGTTATCTTATTCAGCCTTATGACAAGCAAACTGCCCAACTTGGGCTGCACAGGCTCCTGCTTAATTATACATTCTCTTAGGCCTGATTCACACCTACGCATTTTTAGTGCTTTTTGCATTTTGCAGATCTGCACTACAAAACGTGTTCCATAGGAAACCATGTTAAATGGACTGTAGTGCAAAAGGCAAAAGGCACTAAAAATGCATAGGTGTGAATCAGGCCTTAGGTCTGGTTCATACCTAGGCAGGTTGCAGTTTGCATACTCCATGTGCATTTTGCGTTTTTCAATACACGTTTTTGATCCATTGAAGTCTATGAAACCTAAAACTAGAGAAAAAGTCCCTGGCCCTTTCCATAAAATGCACAGATGTGAACGTGACCCATAGGAAACCATGTTAGATGAAGTGTGTTTCTGCTAAACTGAAAAAAAAAAATGCAAAGGTGTGAACCGGGCTTAAATATCTTTTTCAGTTGACAGCTGGATAGATTAAGGTGGCTGATTAAGGTGGTAATTAAACTCACTTGGTGCTGCATTAAATTAGCATCAGCCAATTACCTGTGTAATTCATATGTGTTCAGGTTTAAAGGGATAAGGTGACAACCCTAGGTGTGAACCAAGCCTTAATGCCCCATACACACGATGAGATTATCGGAGGAGTGTTCATCTGTTTTTTATTGCATGCTGATATCAGATCGAATATGATGAGTTTACTAAAGTCACGAAAATTCCCGCACGACAGGAATAAAATTCGGAAGTGATGTCATGTGTTGTAATGCATTTGTATTGCATTTTCGAAACGATAGCTGTACTGCATAAACGAAAATCGTACGATCTGGCATCGTACAAAGAGAATTTTCCTGCATGTCCGATAGAATAATATCGGATGAACTGTCCCGATCGGCTCTCGAAAGCTCTGTACTAACGATCCGATTATCGTGCGATCGATTCGAAAGCGGTATTTTCCGTACGATTTTCTGATCATGTGTACGGGGCTTATAGGACTGTGCACACCAGCACAATCTGGTTTCCTGTAAAAATTTTTACCAATCCAGGAGTTACCAATAAAATTGCATAACTCGTTTTCTCCACTCAGAACAAACATCTCAGACCCCCTCAACCTGCATAAGTGAGAACCCTGGGTGACAATTAACCCTTCTGACACTGTGACAAGGCGCAGCATAAAAGTTATCAGTGAAAAAATAAGTCCATGGCAGAAATGTAAAAATTACCCATAATATACAGGTGCAAGAGCTAAAGTTATTAAAGTGAACCCATGCTGTGCTCAGTCTGGACAAAAAAAAGGTTCACTTTAAATTGGTTGTAAAGTCTCAAGGTTTTTCACTTTAATGCATCAAGGTGAAAAAGCTTCTGTGCTGCAGCTCCCCCAAGACCCCCCCTCTTTCTTACCTGAGCCTGATCCAATCCAGCGATGTTCATGAGCCAAGCAGCTCCAGCCGCTGTCGCTCTCCTTATTGGACAGATTGATAGCAGCAGGAGCCATTGGCTGCCTCTGATGTCAATCAAAAGCTGTGATGTGAGGGGCGGGGTCCAAGTCCTGCTGTCTGTGTCAATGGACGCAGCAGTGGGACTCGGGAGCGAGCACGGACTAGTGCCTACATGGAAAGAGGCTTTCCGTGGGTGCACCCAATAAAGAGGAGGAGCCTGAAGCGCCTGTGGGAGACCCCAGAAAAAGAGGATTGGGGCTGCTCTGTGCAAAACCATTGCACAGAGCAGGTGAGTATAGACGTGTTTGTAATATTTTTAATAAAAAAAATTGAAGCTAGGTGCATGCGTGGCAGCTCGTCGGATGGACATCTGATCCGGGAGCTCCGCCCCACTGCAGCCATATAGCTGCTTCGCAGCCGCTTTCACAACAGAACCCCGGACACCGCCCGTGGATAGGGGAAGACACAGGGAGCACCTGGATGGCTGGGGGATCAGCAAGGAGGGATCTTTCCCACTTACTGGACGCCAGACCGGGACCCGTGGCCTCAGCCAAGATGGCGCCACTGCCAGTACACGAGGGGGAGAGCTGGGGACAGAGGGCTCTATAGCAGACCAGGATGGCTGCTCCGGCGGACCGCCGGGCCCCACAGTGAGTACTCACTGTCACCATACTCTGTCACCCACCTCCACCAAATCTCTCATAGGCAGAACTTTGGGGGACATGCCTCTCACCCCCATGGAAGATATCACTAACAGCCCAGAGGGATGTGGTGCCTCTCCTGTATGCCCCAGGCCTCCATAATGGAAATGTTTTCTACAATGCTCTCCAGAGGACTGTCCCAGACCGCTGCCCCAATCACCACCGCCATCCAGGCTGATTCACAGCATTTAGGTGCCAGAATTGAGGCCATTGAAACCAAAACATATCAGACAGCACAAAGAATGAACCAGAACACAGCCCACATACAGGAACTGCCTGACCAGCTAGATATCGCCTTTTCAAAAATTGATGATCTCGAAAACAGATCACACAGATGCAATTTCAGAATTAGGGAAGTCCCCAAATCGTTCAAGGACCCCGACCAAATAGTATTCTCTCTCCTTAAGGAACTTATCCCTAAAATCCCAGATCCCCGACAAGATGGACCGGGCTCATAGAACCTTACAACCACCCCGCCAAGATGGCCTCCCCAGAGACATTATTGTTAAGCCACATTTCTACAAAGTAAAGGATGAAGTTATGCGCTATTCCCTGGAGGAGGATTCCCTCTCTTTTCAGGGGCACCCCATACAAATCTTTGCAGATTTTTCACCCTTCACCATTTAGAAACGGAGATCGCTGAAACCGCTCCTCCTCGTGCTGACCCAGAAATCGGTTACATACAGATGGTCATTCCTTTTCCGTCTAACCTTCTCCCTGCATAACAAACCATATGGCTTCTTGTCCTTCACAGAAGGGGAAAAGCTGCTACTGCACCTGGGCCTCATCTCTCAGGATACTGTGACAGTTCCGGCCACCAAGGGCCCCAACTCGTCTTGTAAGAGGCCACCACCATCCAGTCCCATCGCACCACTCTGGCAGAAACGCCAATCCAAGAAATCCAAAGACTCTAGACCACCCTAGTTCGTGTCCGTTGCCCGAGTCTATCCAAGGCCCCTATTTGACCCTCCTTGATCCAGATAGATCTTCCTAAAGAAGTATTCTTCTCCTCTCCTCAGTGAGCCGAGCCATGCTTAACACAGTCCTTCACACCCCTCCACAATTAGGGGGAGTGCAGAAGGTGCTGCTTCAAGTCTGTTCCTGATCGTGGACTTAAATTGGTTGTTATTTAGTTCTCAGAGTTTATTCTGGTTAATGCCTAACATATAGAGTCCTGCTTATAGCTTTGGCAGGGAAATTTTTATACCATGTCGTTAATTGTTTAATCGGCTATGGTGACAGGTTGGGAGTTTTCTCTCGACTTGCCACCCACTATGTCATGTTGGGCTATGTCATAGACGTCCTCCTGCTATAAGAGACCCATTTCCCCACTTCTTTCAACCCCTCCTTTTTGCATCAACACTATCCCCTGTTCTACCTCTCCAATGCGGTGAATAAAATGAAAGGAGTAGCCATATGTTTCTCCAAACATTTGAACTTCTCCATGTCATCGGTATTCAGGGACCCCACAGGCAGATAAATTTTGGTAAAAGGCACGCTTGATGGAATGCTATACTCCTTTGGTTCATTCTACACTCCGAATAGTGGCCAAGAAAGATTTTTTTCATCCCTGCTGATATCTCTCAGGCAGCAGTTAGAAGGGGTAATTATCCTTGGGGCACTCAAATGTGGCATTTGACATTTCATTAAACAAATCAGAATCAGGACTCCCCCGCACCAAACGGCCCTCTAAACAAAGTCTAAAGATAGCTAAACTTCTATACGACACCGGATTCATTGACATTTGGAGGGAACTCAATCCCCGCTCCAAAGATTTCACTCATTACTCTGCTACTTTATTAGACCTATGCCAGAATAGATCATGTATTCATACAAGCCTCACACATTCTGCTTGCTGTCAAATCAACTATTAGGGACTCCCCATCTCAGACCCTTCCATGGTAATGCTATCTCTGAACTATTTCAACAACTTGAACAGAGAATTTACATGGCGACTTAACGAGGAGCTAGTAAGCAACCCGGCGCATTGCACCCTCCTAGAAAAAGACTGAATGATTATTTCCTTCTGAATGACAATGACACAACTACTCCAGCTACTCTGTGGGTGGCTCACAAGGCTGTAATTAGAGGCAAGATCATTCAGTTATCATCACGCTTAAAACGGGAGCATCGAGCCTCAATAGACTCACCAAGGCATTTCAATACAATTACAATAAGCAAGCGACATAAACAGGACCCCACCCGAGTCTCTCTTCACGAGCTGGAGGCAGCCCCACTAAACCTAAACTTGGCCCTTACCACTGAGGCTGAAAAAGTGCCTCAGATGGTCTAGCGCACAGTTTTATTCCCAAAAGGATAAGATTGGCAACTATCGCCCAATTTCTTTGATCAATAATGATCTTAAGCTTTTAACGAAAAATTCTTGCAAACAGACTCTCGTTCTTCATAGCTCAGTATGTCCATAAGGATCAAGCAGGATTTATCCCAGGGAGGCAGGGACTGGACCAGATAAGAAGGGCCATAGACGTTATCACCTTACTTAGATCACACTGGGATGGGGGCGTCCCTCAAGAAGGATTTTTGCTTTCTATAGATCTCCAGAAAGCCTTTGACACAGTCACTTGGCCTTCTATTTTCAGGGTTTTGGAAAAGTGGGGCATACTACACTCCCTTTATTCCAACCCGAGTGCTCAATTAAGAATGCAGGGCAGATAATCAGCTTCCTTTGATATAGAAAAAGGTACCAGACAGGGCTGCCCACTTTCACCCCTAATATTCGCCATCACCATAGAAATGTTGGAGATTGCTATCAGAAACCACCCTGACATTAGGGGAGTTATGTGCGGTCCTCCGGAGCATAAATGCGCCCTTTTTGCAGATGATGTGGTTCTCTTTGTTACATCCCCCCTTATCTCCACCCCCAATATCCTTAAGCCTCCTTCAACAGTTTGGTGCTGCCTCCGGTCTCCAGGTCAATGTCTCAAAATCCTCGGCTCTGAACATATTGGTCCCCCCTGACTTGTTGGAATGTATGCGGGTACATTTTCCATTCTCCTGGAACCCGAAGTCTATACCATACTTGGGGGTTAATCTAACTTCTAAGTTTGATCTCCTGTACTCTTGTAACTACCCCCCAATATTTAAAAAGCTAGTAGCAGATATGGCCACATGGTCCAAGCATGATCTATCCTGGCTGGGTCAAGTGAACTCAATCAAAATGACGCTTCTACCGTGTCTCCTGTACCTCTTTAGATCCCTTCCGATCCCAATTAGAAAACCTCAACTATTACAATTCCAGTCTGTAATCCTGAAATTTATATGGTGATCTAAAGGTAGGCGCTGTTCCAAAGACATACTCTTTAGACTTAAATCCCAGGGAGGCATATCCCTTCCTAATATGTGGTGGTATTACCAGGCAGCACAAATAGCACAGATCTCAATTGCATACACACGTGGCCCTAAGCTAGACTGGCTCTTAATAGAGAGACAAGCAGTACCTCAATATACCATTGGTTTTCTACTGTGATCCCCTTCCCGCCTTAGACTGGCAATACTAGCCCCCACTCTCTCACACTCGTTGGCACTCTCGGATAGGCTACAGAAGCATCCTTCATTGATCTCTACCTATTCCATAACCCAGATTTAACCCCAGGCCAAAACATCCTGGCATTCAAATGGTGGCTTGATAAAGGCCTGTATAGGATAGGACACTTTCTCAACTCAATGGGGCACCTCTCAGTTAGATAATGTATCAGTAAACTAGAGATGCCAAACTCAGAGAGGTATAGACTAGCACAAATCTCACACTTTTTACGATCCATATGGCATAATAAACCTGAACCCCTTACACTGACTGATTATGAAACCTGGTGCTCCAACATCAAGGATCAGAGGGGGGTATAGCCATCATCTATTCCTCTCTTGCCAAGGCCTTAGTTAAACCTCTTTATGCCAGACTCTGGGAACAGGATCTGGAGGAAGAATAGGACCTGGACAAGTGGTATCAATGCTTCCAACGTTCATTCAAAGGCATCCTGAACATTTCATTGATGGAAGCCAACAATAAAATTCTCACACGCTGGTACTGAGTCCCCTCTATCCTTGCTAAAATATATCCAGACGCTTCTCCTATGTGCTTTAGGGGCTGGGATCATTTGGGCTCTCTATTCCACAAATGGTGGTGTTGCCCGCGTATACGGAGCTTTTGGAACAGATTCTTCCACTTGCTACGGAGGGTCACAGAGGTTTCAGTCCCACAAGTTCCTGAAATTGCTCTCCTTAACCACAAAGTTGAGGAAATACCCAAAAATACCCAATCTCTGATCTTCTACATGCTCCTGGGAGCCAAAAATACCATAGCCAGAAACTGGAGGAGGCCATCGGTACCGCTCTCTGCAGTAAAACGCAAAATCTTCTGGCTCATGGCCCAGGAGAAAATAGTAAGCATTCTCCAAGACAAAGCCCGTAAGTTTGATCCAATCTGGGATCCTTGGGCTACGTTCACTAATACTCCACGGCATCCAGGCGGCAGTACAGCCATATTTCATAACCCTAGGTGTCCTTCCTTCCTTTTCTCGTTTATATCCTCACTCTCCCCTCCTCTTTCCTTTCTTCCTGTAGACAAACCATCTCTTTCTGTTTTTTTTTCCATCGAGATAGACCTTTGCTGGCGATCTTTAAACTACTCCAGTAGATACGGATTTCCATACCGTGGAGTAGAGCGTTAAAATTCAGACCATGAATGTCTAGGTGACTGGCGTAATCTTTCACCCTGGACTCCTAGTAAGTCTTGCCTTCAGGTCTCCACCACTGACCAGTAGTCAAAATAGATGGGAGTGGTCTCACAGGTCTGTCCAGACAGCTCTATTTCTTATCCGGAGTGGGGGGCCGGAGCCATTCTGTCCACAGTGAGTTCCCATTGGGGTGGCAGGGCTGGCGTCCTGCGTCAGTCAACATCCGGGTAGGCTTCTCTATCTTTTAGGCAGGTGGCCAGGTACTATCTTCCCACAGGTCTTGAAATGAATTTCTGGGAGATTGGGTGGATGCTCTCTCATGATACCATTACTGTTAAGACAATTGTTTGTTGCATATACGTTTATGGCTTTTCTTTTACCTAATCGCCTATTTGATGGTGAGCTTAACAAGTAATCTTGTTTTCTGAAAAAAACAATAAAAATATTGTAAGGAAAAAAAAATTGAAGCTTTACAACCACTTTAATGCTGGCCCCTCAAAAAGCCTATACTTCCCGGCCACTCAGTTCACCTGAAATAGCAAGAAGAAAGAGTCTTGTGTAGGCTTCAAGTCCTAGGAGACCTGACTTTTTCCTTGACCTCACCACCTTTATCTCTATACCTCCACAAGACAGTGACTCAAAAAAATACAGACATACAGCATATTAGCAACCAGCATTTTAGGAAGGAGGGAGGCAAATGTATTTCTCTCACAATAGCTTTCTTGGGACACAACTTGGCCGAACACTATGCTGTCTTATTTAAGATAGAACTATAGGCAAAACATTTTTTTTTTTTTTTTCATTTTGGATAGAGCAAGGGAGGGTTATAACACCTGTCAGATTTTTTTTCGCCATCTGTGTCCCATTGTGGAGATTTCCCTTTAACTTCCTGTCCCATAGCCAAACAGGAAGTGAGAGGAAATCCCTACAAATTAAAGGAATTGCTTGGGGCCACCAAGGTCACCAAAACTAGTGTCCCCATTGGAAGAGTTCCCCTCTATTACTTTTCTGGGGACAACCCAAAATTTGGGATTTTCCTCCAGCTCGCGAAAAATGCTTCCCATTAAAATCAGTGAATGCTTTCACATTCGGCGGTGCGCTGGCAGTGCGGTGAAAAAAATCCAGCATGAAGCATCTTTGGAGCATGTTTGGAGAGCTAAGAAAAGTCAATCAATGGGAAGTGCCTCAAAAGAGCATGAAAAGGGCCTCAACAGTGCTTCAAAAGTGCCTCAAAATGTTTTTTGGAACAGTTTTTGAGTCACGCGTCCTTTAACCACTTAAGGACTGCGGCAGGGTGTCCCTTAAGTGCGAAATCACGTACATGTACGTGATTCTCGTGCTTGGCTCTGGGGCGTGTGCCTTGTCATTTCTTCAGTGTTGTCACATGAAAAGATATAATAAAATATTTGCAAAAATGTGAGGGGTGTACTCAGTTTTGTGAGATACTGTATGTAAGCATTATGTACCGTTATGAATGTTTAGGTCCAAAAATGATTGACACAACTAATTTTTCTTCTTTTCTGTACATTTGGTTATTCTTATGTATTATAAACCCTTAATAAAAAGAGTTTACCCACAAAAAAAAAAAATTAAGACATTGTAGGAACTTGGAAGCAATACCAGGTAGTTGAGATGTTGGAGGAGCTCATTACTACACCTGGAGATTTTTCCTTTTACTGGCAATCTCTGTGTCTCCTGGTCCATCTTTTATACTTTGAATGAGAAGAGGGAAGAAATGTGTTAACACAAACAGCAGCCTGAATCTCCAACACACCCCCTGAACATTGCTCCAATCGCCAGTGCTCTAGCTCCCTAAGCAGCTCTGTTTATTGGAGCAGTGTGTGTGTGTGTGTGTGTTGAACCATTTGAGATCCATGCCGCTGCTTGGGTGACAATACCACATAACATACCTTTGCGACAAGGGAGGTGGGGTGGGGAGCCCACACTAACCGACTGGCAAATTCCCCTTATCAGAGCCCCTTTATATAATAAGCCCCACTGTTCTGGAACTTTCCAATTGATCATGTGACATTCCACAATTTTCCAGAACGTCACGTGATCTATGTTTTCCCGCCCATTCTGATTTTGAATTCGTAAAGGGACCTTACCCCTTTTTTAAAAAAAACAAAAACAAAGGGAAGGGTGGCCGCATGCTCATGCTGTCGGGCCCAAAGTGTCGCGCCCTGCTATGTCATTTTTGTGGGAAAAAGGATCGAACCCTCCAAGGTGCCAACACAGGCTAATTTAACCCTTGCTACAAAATTTAGCAACTAAATAAAAAAACGAAACGAGCAGCAATATTTATTACTGCATATACAGTACCTTGAAAAAGTATTCATATCCCCTTAAAATTTTCCACATTTTGTCATGTTACAACCAAAAACGTAAATATATTTTATTGGACTTTTATGTGATAGACCAACACAAAGTGGCACATAATTGTGAAGTGGAAGGAAAATGATAAATGGTTTTCAACATTTTTTACAAATAAATATGTGAAAAGTGTAGTATGCATTTGTATTCAGCTCTCCTGAGTCAATACTTTGTAGAACCACCTTTCGCTGCAATTACAGCTGCTAATCTTTTTGGGTATGTCTCTACCAACTTTGTACATCTAGAGAGTAACATTTTGCCTATTCTTCTTTGCAAAATAGCTCAAGCTCTGTCAGATTGGATGGAGAGCGTCTGTGGAAAATTTCAAGGAGTATGAATACTTTTTCAAGGCACTGTAAAGCCTAAATTCATTACAGTATAGTAATGAATATAGAGGGTTCAATTGGGCCTTATGCCATAAACTACTTGAATCTCATCATCCAATCAATTGCATCTTTAGCAAAAATTACGCCCTGCATGGTCAGCTTTAGTTATTTCATAAAAAGAAGAAAATACTGCACAGTACAATTTTTATATTTAATGTAACCATTCGAGCCATGTTAAATACGTGTACATTAAATACAAGGGAGGTGAAAAACAATTAACTTTCAGCTTTACAATTTAAAGTAATTGGAACTCACATGTCTCCGGACTAGAAATAGTAATAAAGAACGATGGTGTACAAATCACAGTATTACCATGCAAAGCAGGAAAATATGCAGAAATTGTGTAATGCATTTGCCTTCAGAAAGTTATAAGCATTTCAAATAGGAATGGTATAGTACTGAAGAAGGAGAACAGGGTAAATTATTCACTGACATTTGGCAGCCTTTTATATGCAAATAATGGGATCATTGGCTCACATGAAATATTCTTTGTCGTTTTTGATTTTACTCTTTAATCAAGTAAATAAAGGCATGCTAAGAGTACAACCCACTCATACTCCTCCAATGATTTATATTAAGAGCATGCTTGAAGATCTCTGGAATGAACATGTTAAACATCTCATACAAGGGTATTCAATATAAGTAGTTGGTGAACCTTTATTGTAGCTGTGTATTGTCCAAGGGCTTTGAACTGGTTGTTTCACCAACTATAATAATATGGGAGATGGCAGTCCTCTCCTTGATCTTTGTCACCCAGTTCATTGTCACTACTTCCAGTTATCATCTGTTGTTGCACCCCATTGGTTGTAGTTATCAACACTGCAACACAACAGCCATGTTTCTGAAGGTTTTCACATTTAACAGGACTTGTTTAGTTTAAGAAATTTTACCACTCCTCCATGTAGCTTCCATAGTTCAGATAAGTGTTGATAAAAAAAAAAAATACTCACATTAATGGGCACATTGAAAGGCTTCCATAGATCACGTAAGTCATTTACTATGGAGCCTATTTATAAAACAAAACACTGTGTGAATGTCTCAAGCATTAACACAGTGGCCATGAGGAAGCCCCTTATTTTGCCAAATATGTTTATTTCATCAGCTCCATCTAGTGTCCATGATGTGGTAATTTCCTGAAATACCTCAATTAGGAAAATGCAGCATTATGGCCACTGGATAGAACTGATGATCATTGGTAATAAACACATTAGGCAAAATGCAGAGATTATGTGTTGCTCTGTGACTACTTGAGGCATTTTTACAGCAAATGTTTTAAAAATAGACCCCTATGTCAGGGCTTGACAAATTTGCTTGGAATCTAGGAGCCAGCTAAAAAAGTTAGGAGCCAGGTTTTTTTTTGTTTTTTTTAAACGACCGACAAAGCTTTATTTTCAATATAAAAATTAACCAATCTTAAATTTACACAGAGACGACTAGAACTAATGTGTCTGCTTTTATTTCCTGCCATGCAGGGACACAAGACCACCATATTCTCGCTAAGGATCCAATCAGGTCCGCCTGAAAAACTGACAGGCGAACCTGATCAGACAGCCCGTGTGAAAGGGGCCAAGCAGGGAGATGACAAATAATAAATTCATTTTAATGAACCACTTCCTTCCCGCAGGACGACTATATACGTCCTGTCTTTGAAGAGAAATACCGTTGTTATGGTAGCAGCTAGCTACCATAACCCCGGTATCTTCTTCTAGAGCCGGCGGTTCTCTTTCAGATAAAAGTGGTCTCTGCAGCAGATTAGCAGCGAGATTACTTTTATCGGCGGCAGGAGAGGGCCCCCCCTACCGCCGCTCTCCGGTGCCCTTCACCGCTTACCGTGGCCGTCGGTAACGGCGCAGGCGATCCGGATCTGTCCCTGGCCTGACATGGAGACAAGTGAGAGGAAGATGGCCCCCCCCCGCCTATCTCCAAGTCATTGCAGGGCGGAAGCGACGTCAAATCGTCACTTCCACCCATAGCTTTTGAAGGGACATTTTTTTTTTTTTTTTTTTTTTTTTTTTTTTTACAATGCATTTTAGTGTAAATATGAGATCCGAGGTCTTTTTGACCCCAGATGTCATATATAAGAGGACCTGTCATGCTTTTTTTCTATTACAAGGGATTTTTACATTCCTTGTAATAGGAATAAAAGTGACTTTTTTTTTTTTTTTTAAAAGAACAGTGAAAAAATAAAAGTTAAAATAAATAAGAAAAAAAAAAATTAAATGTGCCCCATCCCTTGTAATAGAAATAAAAGTGACCCAATTTTTATTTTTTTTTAAAAACAGTGTAAAAATAAAAAATAAAAAGTAAAATATATAAGAAAAAATAATAATTTTTTTAAATGCGCCCCGTCCCGCCGAGCTCGCTTGCAGAAGCGAACGCATATGTGAGTAGCACCCGCATATGAAAGCGGTGTTCAAACCACACGTGAGGTATCGCCAGGATCGGTAGAGCGAGAGCAATAATTCTAGCCTTAGACCTCCTCTGTAACTCAAAACATGCAACCTGTAGAATTTTTTAAACGACGCCTATGGAGATTTTAAAGGGTAAAAGTTTGTCGCCATTCCACGAGCGGATGAAATTTTGAAGCGTGACATGTTGGGAATCAATTTACTCGGCGTAACGTTATCTTTCACAATATAAAAAAAATTGGGCTAACTTTACTGTTTTCTTATTTTTTAATTAAAAAAAATATTTTTTCCCAAAAAAGTGCGCTTGTAAGTCCGCTGCGCAAATACGGTGTGACAGAAAGTATTGCAATGACCACCATTTTATTCTCTAGGGTGTTAGAATAAAAAATATATATAATGTTTGGGGGTTCTAAGTAAAGGGAAGGAGATGAGCAGGCAGTGAAAACAGGTAGGGAAAGCTCCAATAGCATTGGTGGATGTCTTGTAGTACCAACGGCCACCACCAGAGGGCGCCCGATTGCAGAAGGAACCAGGAACCATAGGACTGCAGTAGGCCGCAAAGCCGGGGCCTCAATTACCGGCGCGGCCCAGCGTGATCGCGGCGGGCGGGGGGGGTTGTCGAACGGACACAGGATACCCCAGCTGTGCCGCCCCAGGCGCCAGGTCGCTAATTCTAGTCGCAAATGCTACCTGGCGCCCGGGGTTTGTCGAGCCCTGCCCTATGTCACCTTGTTTAGTTGAAGATGCTATACTGTCCATGCAAGTACACGTAAGCCGAATGTTGGGGGGCATTGGCCAGTTCAATAGAAACTGGCTGAAATTCAGCTCATGTGCACAGTAGTCGGTCTGACAGAATCTAGCTGTTTGGCTTACTTCTGTCGAAGGGTCATGACCGGAAAAGGTCTGCCTACCAGCTCCCGATCGTCTGACTGGAGTGTCCTGGCGGAGGGTTACCCCCCCCCTTCAAAACACTATAGCACAGCAGGGAAGATTGCTGTACCAACATCGGATTGTTAGTAAAGTGGCTCCAACCTGAGCTGTCAGTTCTGTTTTCGTTTAACCTGCTGCGTTGAATGGAAAAAACCTAGTAGCGTGTAAGAGGCTTTACTCAGTTCAGTTGAGTGTTGGGAAAATACCTGAATAATATGCACATGGGCAATTTGATCAGCCTACTTCAAACACACTAGTGTCATTAAATGTGTCAAATCAGATACTGATTTCCAAGATCATTACTGAACCATCACCATTTAACAATTTCCCATGCCTTCAGTAATGCTCCTGGCCAATAAACATTGTTGCCCATGTGAGTATAAATGCTATAATATGTTGCTGACACTAATTTGAACTGACTAAGCTACTTTAAAGTGATTGTAAGGGTTCGTTTTTCTTTTTTTTTTTTTAAATAATGAACATGTCATACTTACCTCCACTGTGCAGCTCGTTTTGCACAGAGTGGCCCCGATCCTCCTCTTCCAGGGTCCCCCGGCGACTCTCACGGCTCCTCCCCATATCAGATAACCCCCTAGGACAGTGATATGCAATTAGCGGACCTCCAGCTGTTGCAGAACTACAAGTCCCATGAGGCATAGCAAGACTCTGACAGCCACAAGCATGACATTCAGAGGCAGAGCATTATGGGACTTGTAGTTTTGCAACAGCAGGAGGTCCGCTAATTGCTTATCCCTGCCCTAGGAGAAACGCTCTCCCGAGGGGGTTACCTTGCAGGCACGCTACAGAGTCTAGCAATCAGCGTCCATAGCAATGTATGACTCGGCCCCACCCCCAGCGCCCGTGTCATTGGATTTGATTGACAGCAGCGTAAGCCAATGGCTGCGCTGCTATAAATCTATCCAAACAAGAGCCGAGAACCCCCTGCAGAGAGACAGCGCATCCCCGCCTGGTCAAGTTCCAGGGCTCAGGTAAGTAAAACAGGGGGGGGCTGGGGGGCCGGTCACTGCCAGGTGTTTTTTCACCTTAATGCATAGGATGTGCAGGTTAACAACCCCTTTAAATATGTAGGTGAAACTTTTTAAACATTTATTAATAAAGTCCAGTTGAATGTACCTAATCTACTGCCAGCTATACCAATAACAAAAGGATCCAATAAAGATTACAACTGGAATTTTGCAATGTTATACAAGTTAATGTTATACAAGTGCTCACAGCACCATTAAATAAGCAAAATACTGACTGTACAAATCAGCACAAACTACAAAGCATAAAGCATGTTGGGTGAATTTTTTTTTTTCATCTTACATATTTTAATAAAGATATTGCAAAACAAGAAGAAAAAATCCTAATTTGCACTGTATGTGGTCACAAAGCATTACCTTCCACTTAACATAGTAAATTCTTTAAACACTATAAATGCAACTAGTAAGCAAAATGATCCCTTTTATGCCTAAGCCTATTTCTGATATTTTGTTGCTTTCTAGTTAAAATCTGTATTTTTTGCTAGGAAATCACTTAGAACCCCAAAACATTATATATATATATATATATATATATATATATATATATATATATATATATATATATATATATTTAGCAGAGATCCTCAATAATAAAATGGTGATAATTGCAATATTTTATGTTATACGATATTGGCGCAGCAATCTTCCAAACTTTTTTGGGAAAAAAGACACTTTCATAAATTAAAAAAAAACTAAACATTAAATTTAGAGCAATGTTTTTGTATAATGTGAAAGATGATGTTACGCCGAGTAAATAGATACCTAACACGTCATGCTTTGAAATAGCGCACACTCGTGGAATGGCGACAAACTACGGTACCAGAAAATCTCCATAGGCGATGCTGTAAAAAAATTTACCGGGTTAGAGTTACAGAGGAAGTCTTTGCTAAAATTATTGCTCTCGCTCCAACAATCGTGGCGATACCTCACACGTGTGGTTTGAACACCATTTACATATGCGGGTGTGATTTACGCATGCGTTTTCTTTGCTGCGCGAGCTCGCGGGGACAGGGGCGCTTTCAATTTATTTATTTTTTTGTTTCTTATTTATTTATTTATTTATTTATTTCTTACATTGTTACTTTAAAAAGAGAAAAATTCTGATTACTTTTATTGCTGTCACAAGGAATGTAAACATCCCTTGTGACAGTAATAGGTGGTGACAGGTACTCTTTAAGGAGGGATCAGGGGTCTTAAAGACCCCAAATCTCTCCTTTGCACTTCAACGTATTCAGAAAACCAAAAACTATGATTCTGAATACTGTCATTTAAAATCGGCGCCATTGGCAGCCGAGTAAACCGGAAGTGACGTCGCTTCCGTGTTTTTATATTGGAGACTGGAACCAAGCCATTTCCAGCTTTGTTTTAGTCTCACTCTCGCTGGCGGACGCGCTGGATTGTGGATCGGGTCTCCTGGTGGGATGGGAGACGCGTGAAGAGCGGCGGTTAAGCTGCATCGGTTGTTATCCCTAAAGAGCCGATCACCCTCTGAAAAAAACGGTACTGGGGTGATGCCTGCAGCTGCAGGCATCATCCTGGTATAACCCCTTAAAGCCGAGGCCGCATATGTGCCTACAGTCGGCGCTAAGGGGTTAAATTAAGTCAAGATACTGGCACTGCTAATAATTTTAGTCTGTTAAGTCTTACCTCTTGCCATTCACAACACTAAGCTATGTTGAACCTGTTTTATTTTACTATTCAGTAACTTAGCTATTTGCCTAGCTCTATAAAATACACACTTACTGGCCATTTTATTAGGTACACCTTGCTAGTACCGGGTTGGGTCCCCTTTTTAGAACTGCTTTAATTCTTCGTGGCATAGATTCAGCAAGGTGTTGAAAACTTTCCTCAGAGATTTTGGTCCATAGTGACATGGTCACATCACGCAATTGCTGCAGATTTGTCGGCTGCACATCCATAATGCCAATCCGTTCCACCACATCCCAAAGGTGCTCTATTGGATTGAGATCTGGTGACTGTGGATACCATTGGAGTACAGTGAACTCATTGTCATGTTCAGTAAACCAGTTTGGGATGATTTGATCTTTGTGACATGGTGCATTATCCTGCTGGAAGTAGCCATCAAAAGATGGGTACAATGTAGTCATAAAGGGATGGACATGGTCAGGAACAATACTCGGGTAGGCTGTGACATTTAACAAATCTCATTTGGTACTAAGGGGCCCAGTGTGCCAAAAAAAATATCCCCCCCACCATTACACACCATTACACCACCACCAGCCTGAACCGTTAATACAAGGCAAGATCCATGCTTTCATGTTGTTTATGCCAGATTCTAACCCTACCATCTGAATATCGCAGCTGAAATCGAGACTCATCAGACCAGGCAACGTTTTTCCAATCTTCTACTGTACAATTTTGGTGAGCCTGTGGAAATTGTGACCTCAGTTTCTTGTTTTCAGCTGACAGGAGTGGTACCCGGTGTTGTCTACTGCTTCTGTAGCCCATCTGCTTCAAAGTTCGAAGTGTTGTGTGTTCAGATTTGCATTCCTTGGTTGTAACCAGTGGTTATTTGAGTTATTGTTGCCTTTATTTCTTTCTTTGATAGGTAAGATAAGCAGATATTTCAAGTGACCCTGTAATGTCTGAGGGAAAAAAAAAAAATGTTACTGGCAGGTCCCTGCAATAGAAATTTTCCTATACTCCCCTTTCTGGCAGCCTGTGTGTTCTACCTTTCCTCCATTTCAGGGCTTCAGCCTCAGGGAAGGCTTCAGCATTCAACATTTCAGGAGAGCAGGATGTCTGTGTTCCCAGCAGTGTGCCATGGTTACATTCATTGACCCGTATGTCACTACAGGCCTCAGCAGAAGTATGGGGGTCAGAAGATGGAACCATAGCATGTGTCCAGGGAAAAAACATTCACCACTTCCTTAAGTATTGAATGCTAAAGACTGCCAAAAGTTGAATTGCTGGAGTGGAGGGGAGGTAAATGACATGGGCCACAGGCGTATACTATATGCATAATAAGTATAAGAGCTATTTTACTGCAGGGACTTGCCATTATTTTTACAGTCTTTCCAGGATTGCTTTAAAGGCAAAGTATTGTGCACAGCATTACCTGCCTGGAGTTTACATGTTCTCCCTGTGTCTGCACTGGTTTCCTCTGGGTACCCTGGTTTCCTCCCACACTCCAAAGACATGCTGGTAGGTTAATTGTCTCCAGTCTAAATTGGCCCTAGTATGTGTATGTATGAATTTTAAGGACCTTAGGACAGCCATAGACAGTTCCAATCTCAGCTGGTTCAGCAAGAAGATTCAAACCATTTATGGGCAGGCTAAATGTACCAAACCGATCAATCAACATGGGTACAACTAGCCTGCTGAATTTTACATGTGATTATGGCTAGCGGTTGGTCTTCCCCTGCCACCCCCCCCCCACCCCCCCCCCCGGCGGGAGAATACAATGGCTTGGCAGGAAGGATTCCCCTGTCAACACTATCTGTGTTGATGGGTGAATTGAGCAAATTTTGCTCCTTGTATGGCCTGCCTTAGTTTGTAAGTTCCATGAGGACAGGGACTGATGTGAATGTACAATATATGTATGTGTAAATTACTGCGTAATTGACGCCACTATAAGTATACCTGTAATAAATAAATACATTTCCAGCAAATACCTATTTTTGAGTTATTATTATAACTGGGTGGCCTTCGGCTCTAATCATGTGCTTAAAAAAACCCCATTGAAATCCATGTGTTCGGTGTCCTTGCAAAGTGTAATTGCCTTGTAAAGTGAATAGTTCGATTGCCTTTAGCGTATCAACCCCTGTATCTCCCTTTGTTACAACTATAGAAATATAATAACCATACAGGAACTGTGTTTTCGTTGAATTGGCTGACTTATAGACTTACATTGTGATACGGTGGAGTAAAACACAGCCACTGTGTTGCACTGCAAAGCAGAAAGCAGAACCTGCACATGTAATATGCTAAGAAAAACAAAGATACAAAGGGACTGGGTATTATTGAACAATAAAACAGAATGATACCATTATTTACATCAAGATTATCTTTTAGCTTTTATTTGTTTAAGTACTATGGCTAAAGGACATTTCCAAGAAACATAGTGGAGTATGCAAATAAGGGAATATTTTGTGTACAAATGTAATCCTTTTTAAACAATTAATTTCACTTCTTCATTTTAGCAGTCCTATGGAGGTAAAGCATAACTCAAACATGCCTATTCACTGGTTTAAACAACTGATATTTCTCCATTTTCATAGATTTTTGGATAATATTTGATATTATATTGGTCTTGTGATCTTAGCTTTCATAACATCCAAAGAAGAGCAGATGTTTTGATATAGCAATAACAAAGCTATTAGTGATTTGCACAATAACCTTAAGTAACCCTCCCCCCTTTCATGGTCTGGTATGTTGAATTTGAGGTCAGCCTCCTATTCACTAAAACATTTATGATTAGCACACTCCCTATCTTAACAATTGCCTTATGTGGTACCTCTATCAGATGTCATACAGGATTACCTCTAAAGCATCACTTTATATATTTGAATTTGAACTGTATTTTAACAGAGTTATTCATCACCTTTCATGTTCTCAGTCCAGCAGTCCCCCCCCCCCCCCTTCTCATAAACACCCTTACTAAAGTGCTAAAGTTTTTGTGTTAGTGTAGCAGCCAAGCCTGTGTATTTTTCCTGGGTTGGGCAGAGATCCAGGGAGAAATGGATGACTCACAGGCAGCATCACTGAGACCCCCCCTACTTCTAGAATGTACTGGAACCTGTTAGAAGAATGGGAGGGGAAGTAAAGTAGAACTGCCTGGAGTATTCTGAGGGCCCTGATCAATCCCCAACAGAAGGGTTGGCAGGGGGCAGGCCCCCTCATATACTCAAGGTCAGCCCAGCTGGGGCAGTGTAGAGTTTAGTTGGAAGACGAAGATGGAGTGTTAGGCTGTCGGGGCCTTTGAGAGTAGCTCCCCAGTCAGGGGGGTGAACTCAGACCTGGGCTCAGGTGCGGAAGGGACCCCTCTTCATGACACACAGAGGGATCCTGACCAGGAGCCATGGGAGGAAGGAGAGGAAAGTGGGAGAACACTACCAGTCAAATCTCCAGAGAGGAAGATGGCCACATGGGCTGGTGAGTGATACAGTCAGAGGACTGAGAGGCATGCCTGAAGGGACTGGGTGCAAGCAGCCTGGGATGGATACAGAGTCAGTCTGGGAGGGCTGCGAAGAAGTAGCCAGGAGGGTTAGAGAAAGGGGCAGCTGCAGCCAGGCGGGCTGACAGTGCCTGAAGAGGTGGCACTGCAAGCACCCCTTGTAAATGGTACCCCCACTTGCCGTGCACATGGGGGTACCATTCTCTGTGCATGTGCTCATCAATGACTGGGTCCAGGGGGGGATTGCGGTCATATGGGAATAAAACATTAAAGCAGTTCCCCGACTTAGAGATGAGCTGTGTCACTGTGTGGAGTATTAATAGTACAGAGTTCGGTTCACAGCAGAACATGCGAACAGACAAAAGATTTGTGCAAACTCGCGAATACCATTAAAGTCGATGGGACTCGAACGTGAAAAATCAAAAGTGCTCATTTTAAAGGCTAATATGCAAGTTATTGTCATAAAAAAGTGTTTAGGGACCCAGGTCCTGCCCCAGGGGACATGTATTAATGCAAAAAAAACGATTTTTAAAACGATCGTTTTTTCGGGAGCATTGATTTTAATAATGCTTAAAGTGAAACAATAAAAGTGAAAACAATAAAAGTGAAATATTCCTTTAAATATCGTGCCTGGGATGTGTCCATAGTATGCCTGTGGCGCATTTGTCCTGTGTTTAGAACAGTCCCTGCACAAAATGACATTTCTAAAGGAATAAAATTTAAAACTGCTTGCGGCTGTAATGTAATGTTGGGTCCCAGCAATATAGATGAAAATCATTGAGAAAAACGACATGCCCCCCCCCCCCCCCCGAGTCCATCACCAGGCCCTTTGGGTCTGGTATGGATATTAAGGGGAACCCTGCACCCAAATTACAAAAAAAAAAGGTGTGGGGCCCCCAGGCCCTATATACTCTGAACAGCAGTATAGAGGTGGTCCCCGGGTTACAAACAAGATAGGGACTGTAGGTTTGTTCTTAAGTTGAATCTGTTTGTAATTTGGAACAGGTACATTTTTTAAGTTTAGCTCCAGCCAAAAAATCTATTTTTAAGCTTTTTGGATAACATAGGGAAGGGTTATCACCCCTGTAACATTTGTTTTGCTGTCTGTGCCCCTCACTCTCTGTCCCAATGACAATTGAATTTTGAAAATTTGGGGTTATTAGGGAAACAAGGATTGGTGATAAAGCATCAGTGGAGATACCTTTGTCCCATATTAACTCTTAAAGGAGAGAATTTCCCTAGGGGTAGATTTCCCCTCGCTTCCTGTTGTCTCCCTCTGTTTGTAAGTAGGAGTCATTTGTAAGTCGGATGTTTGAAAATAGGGGACTGCCTGTATATACTATACGGCCTGCCCTATATACTCTGTGAAAAATTGGGCCTTAGGTGTTGGTGGTACTACAACACTGTAAGCCCTCACAGTTACTCTTGTTGAGCTCAGGAACGGGCCTTGCTGTGAAATATTAGATCAAAAATTGTAATTACGCACCCCTGTTAAACAGGGGCAGAAAAATTGGGCCTTAGGCGATGGTGGTGCCACAACACTGCAACCCCTCACAGATACTCTTGTTGAGCGAAGTAACGAGCCCTGCAGTTAAATATTTGATCAGAAATTGTAATTGCACGCTCCTGTTAAACAGGGGCAGAAAAATTGGGCCTTAGGCAGTGGTGGTGGTGCCCTGAACCAAAAATTTTTTTAAAAGCTATCATTCTGAAGATTGAGGATATATGTATGTAGTCTTTAAGGGATCCCACATCCATAGAAAAATCAATCGGTTACATCAGCATCAGGTGCTTGGTAGCTGGTGATCCAAGACTTGCACAAACCTTTCTGCAAGGCCTCCCGAAGATGTTTCATCCTCTGCGAAGGCTGGATAAGTTCTGCAACCTTACCCTTGTAACATGAATAAAGAAGGGTTGCCAGCCAGTGATGATCCCTCTCATTGATAACACGAATCCTAGGGTCCTTTCGCAGGCTTTGCAGGATCAGGGAGGCCATGCAGCGTAAGTTTGCAGAGGCATTCGATCCTGAGGCCTCTGGGTCACTAAGGATCACATGGTCCTCAGCCACCTCCTCCCAGCCAAGTACAACTCCATGGGTTTCTGGGGACTGAAAATGATCCCTTGAAGACTGCTGCTGATGCTGAATGTTATCCTCCACCTCCATGCTGACACAATCCTCCGCCTCCTCCTTCCTCTTCCTGTGTGATCGGCAGGCCCACAGGAATACTATCTGGATATAGGAGGCCTTGAGAGGTAAGGAAGTCCTCCTCTTCCTCCCACTGTTCTGCCTCAAGTGCCCTGTCCATTATTCCACGAAGCATGTGCTCCAACAGAAAAACAAGAGGGACAGTATCACTGATGCATGTACTGTCACTGCTCACCATCCTCGTGGTCTCCTCAAATGGTGACAGGACAGTGCATGCATCCTTGATCAGTAGCCACTGGCATGGCGAAAAAAAGCCAAGCTCCCCTGACCCTGTCCTGGTGCCATACTCACACAGGTACTTATTGATGGCCCTCTGCTGCGTGTGCAGCCGCTGCATCATTGCCAATGTTGAGTTCCACCTGGTGGGCATGTCACAAATGAGACGGTTCTTGGGCAGGTTGCATTCTCTTTGAATGTCAGCCAGCCGAGCACTGGCATTATATGACCGGCAGAAATTACCACAGACTTTCCTGGCCTGCCTCAGGAGATCCTGTAAGCCCGGGTAAATGCTCAAGAACCACTGCACCACCAAATTCAGGATATGAGCCAAACAGTAACATGGGTCAAGTGTCCCTATCGGAGGGCAGAGAGGAGGTTGGTGCCATTGTTGCATACAACCATTCCTGGCTGAAGCTGGTGTGGCGTCAACCACCTCTGAGCCTGCCCCTGCGGAGCTGCCAGAATCTCTGCCCCATTGTGGCTCCTGTCCCCTAAGCAAATCAACTCAAGCACCCCATAGCATCTTTTTGCCTGAGTGCTTGCGTAGCCCCTTGAATGCCTAAGGAGCACCTCTTGTTCAGAGGACAAATCTGCAGAGGAAGAGGCAATAGAGGAAGAAGAAGAGGAGGGGGTGGAGGAGAGAGCTGTGGCAGAATCACAACTACTAGTATTTTGGAGGCGTGGTGGCGAAACAAGCTGCAACAATACTGAACCCTGTCCTGCATCCTTCTCAGCTGACAGCAGAGTTACCCAGTGCGCCATGAAAGAAAGGTAACGTCCCTGTCCATGCCTGCTGGACCATGAGTCAGCGGTAATATGCACCTTACTGCTGAACGCCATGTCCAATGAGGCCAAGACATTGCCTTCCACATGCTGGTAGAGAGCTGGAATAGACTTTGGTGAAAAGAAATGGCGTTTGGGAACCTGCCACTTAGGTACCGCACATTCCACAAATTCAAGAAAGGGGGCAGAGTCTACCAACTGAAAAGGCAGCAGTTGCAGTGCTAGCAATTTGGCCAAGCTAGCATTCAGACACTGAGCATGTGGATGGCTGGGACCGAATTTCTTTCGACGGTTTAGAAACTGGGGTAGGGAAATTTGCCTGCTAAAATCGATGTTGGTGTACCGCTAGCAGATTGGCCGCAAGCACTTGGGACACCTATTTCTATACCTTCATTTCTCTCAGTGCAGGTTCCTGAGAGGACTGAAGGTATAATGGGGCTGGAGATCCCAGCTGATAAGGAGCAAGGAGAGGTCCGCCTTGTTCTTTGATGTGGGTCTTTTAAGTGCTGTTGCCAACGGACTGCATGGGAGGTCGTCATATGTCTGGTCAAGCATGTGGTGCCCAAGGGGCCGCTGTTTTGGCTGCGCTTGATACGCTTCAGACATATGTTGCAAACAGCAATGGTGCAATCTGCTGCACACGTGTCAAAAAAGGCCCACACCAAAGAACTTTTCAAAATATGCGTGGAGTCAGCAGCGCCCTGCACCTGCTTAGCTCTTCAGTTTGATGCAATAGTGTGGCTGCCCTTAAGCTGCCCCCTGGAGGGCATCCTGCCTCATTGGAGATGTGCCCCCTCCTCCTCCCCCCCTCTTCTATCAGGCACCCAAGTAGAGTCAGTGACCTCATCATCCCCTCCCTCCTCATCACTGGAGCAAACTTGGCAGTATGCTGCAGCTGGGGGAACATGACTGCCAGTTTCTTCACCTTCTTGGGCACAACCTCTCTCTAGGCTCACGTTACTCCCTTCCTCAACCTGGGTACCATCATCGGAGCCTTCAAATCGCTTTGCATCCTCCTGCAGCATGTACCCGACACTGTGGTCAAATAGTTCAGGGGACTCCTCCGTGCATGATGGTGGGGCTAGGGAAGGAGTGACTGTTGACATGGAGCCAATGGAATAGGCTGCTTTGGCAGCTGCATTGGCAGGCAAACTACTCTGAGCCTGGGTGACATAGGATGAAGAGGATGAGGACATCTTTGTTAGCCATTCCACCAACTCTTCTGCATGTTGTGGCTCAATAACATTGCCAGCTGCAGAAAAAAAGGACAAGCGTGCCCCATGGCCACATGCACCGTGCCCATGACCAGCACTGTCGACTGTAGACACAGAGCCTGCTTGGCCTCTTTTAGTAGCAACTACACTATGGGTGCACGGTACTGTGTACACCAACAGAAGTGTAATAACAACTATGGGTGCACTGTATGTATTGTGTACACCACCAGAAAAGTAGTAGCAACTGCACTAGGGGTGCACGGTATTGTGTACACCACCAGAAGTCTAATAGCAACTATGGGTGCACTGTATGTACTGTGTACACCACCAGAAAAGTAGTAGCAACTGCACTATGGGTGCACAGTACTGTGTACACCAACAGAAAAGTAGTAGCAACTGCACTATAGGTGCACGGTACTGTGTACACCAACAGAAGTGTAAAAACAACTATGGGTTTACTGTATTGTGTACACCACCAAAAAAGTAGTAGCAACTGCACTATGGGTGCGCACGGTACTGTTTACAATGCCTGAAGTATATTAGAAAAAGTACACCAGGAATGGCCTGCAGTCAGATATAGCTAAACTGGATGCAGTGGATATATATATATATAAATTAACTAACCTGCCTGCTGAATCTAAATGACACTCTCGCTCCGTCCACGCCAACAAAACACTACACAGGGCTGACGTGCAGGCAACCTTATATAGTGTGGGGTGTGGACTTAGTCCCCTTGAGCCATGATTGGCCAAAGGCACCCTGCCTTTGGCCTATTATGGCTCTCTTAGCTAAGGGTGCTGAGATTGGCCAAAGCATGCAAGTCATGGTGCATGCTTTGGCCAATCATCATACAGCAATGCACTGTGCTCCCGCAGTGCATTATGGGGCACTCAAATTTGGCGAAAACGCCCCATAATGTTCGGTTTTCGACGAACTGGCAAACAGCCAATGTTTGAGTCGAACTCATGTTTGACTCGAACATAAAGCTCATCCCTATTCCTGATGTATGTTTCATTTAAGAGGTACACCACTGAACCCGTGCCCTCTTTACCAGTCCATGTAGCTCTGCCACCTCACTCCGCTGGGGAGGAAGTCAGTTTACAAATTACCAGAGGACCCATCACCTACACCAGGTACCACACTTCACGACTGGCTGCAATGTACCTTGCACTAGACTCCTCTTAATAGACCTGTTGTAATGGCTTTGCTTTATACCCCATATGTACTCTACTGACCCTAGTTCTTTTTATATGCCAGGAACCATCATGCACCCCCTTACAGGACTTCAGACCAGGCTCAGAATAGTCGATGCAACTTTACTTAAATATCTTGGCAATACAGTTCAGCATGAACAATAACCTTATCATGTCACTAACTATCTCTACTAGGCTGCCCAGGCATACCTCCAAAAGGTAGTAGTCCATTGTAGGTGTTCCTCAAGTCTATTTATATCACAGGTGGGCAGGCTGGATCCAAAAATCCTGAGAACATCAGCACACACGTTAACTCTTTCCCCCCAGCCTGGGCAAGCCACTGTCTAAACTAACAATTCTGTAGGCAACCTGCCTACAGGCTGATAGATCAATGCACCCAATTTGCTACCTGTTTACAATGAGTCTGTCTTGCTGTGGACCACTAGAGCTGAGTAAGGGCTGCAAAGCATCCCACCAGTAAATTGTTATCTGTGTATGGAAGACATTAGTATTGTTATTTTTAAGGACTACTGCTCCAGCAGAGTAAGAACTTTAAAGTGTTTTATACTAATTATTTCCATAAAGCAGACTTTTACCGCAGAGATATGCCTTAACCTATGAGGGGGCTTGCTGAGATTTCCTACACAACCCTTTGGGGATCAACACCTCTGGATTCAATGGAAGCCAATGCTAAAAAAATTCCAGTCCAAGTGCAAGTTTATTCCGGGTCACCTATTTGAGAGATCTCACCAACTGAAATTATAGAGGAGATTATATAAGGAGGTTTGGCCTTTAAATGGGTGAATACAGCTGTTGTGCAGGAATGAGGGTTGGGTTCTGCTCTACCATGGGTTCAAGGTGAAACCTATGTGTTTGAGGATTGCGGTCCCAGAAACTAAGGCTCAAACCCCACTTCCTGAGTTCTTTATAAACATAATGCACTGCAAAGGCCTTTAATCACAATGAATTGGAAGCTGACAAACTACATAGGGTAACATTAGGGTCTGTTTGGAAACTATAATTCTGATTGATAGGTTTTTGGATATTGAACCCCTTTGCTGCCTTTTTGTTATTTTATGTGGGTTTCTTTGTGAAATAATGTATTTATACTGGGGTTGATTTAAGGTCAGCAGTCAATTTTAGATGCTGTCCTGACCATAGCAAACTTTTGTCATTTCTTTATTTTGATGGGGCCCAGTGGCGGCCCTTAATGCAGGGTGAAGGGGTGCCGCCCCCCCTATCCATGCGTCTGGCACCCTAATCTACATGCAGGGTACCAAACGCATGGTTTCCAATGGGTTTTTTTTAAGCATGTGATTGGAGCCAGAGGCTCTTGTAGGCTTCAAAAAAGGGTGGGCTTGGGGCGCAGTGTGACAATAGCGAATGAATATTCACTATTGTCTTCCTGATTTTCCTCCCGGCCAATCAGGAAGTCCTGAGACCCATCACCTGATTGGCCAAAAGGAGGGCGATCCAATTGGCCGCCTAGGAGGAGGAGGGAGGAGATGGACGGCATACGGAGGAGAGCAGGAAAGAGACGCATGGCATGATGCAGGGGAGGAGGAGACGCTGGCGGAAGCCGCTGCCTGGAGCCACTGCAACCTACATAGGTAAGTGCGGGGGCCGGTGACGGGAGGGGGGGTGGTTACCTTGAAGTGCGGGTGACCTGATGACCGACCAGGGGGGGTGGTTGTGGGTGCATTGTTTGCCGCCCCTCCCCCAGAAAATATGCCACCAACCACCACTGATAGGGCCCTTTTTTAGATTAAACTGCATTCAAGGGAATCTTATTTTGGGGTTTACGGTTATTAAATTTTTAAATGAAATCCCTATTTATGCTGTTTGTCCCTCTTAAACCTTAATTAGAGTTTGATAGAAATTGACCAACAGCAGGAAAGTTTTGCATCAGCAAGAATGGATAGCCTCTCCAAACTAATGGCCAAATTCTATGTGCTGGACAAAGCAGGTCAATACCACTTGAAAAAATAAAAATTGGTTGTGATGCTAAAAAGCATTGCTTGAACACATCCAATCACAACAGTCACCAAAGCAGTAACATTATACATCACTATGGGGTCCCTGGACCCCTCTAGTGGTGTATATTAATAACGTAATAAAAATATATAAAGTTTAATCCCAGAATCATATCATGTTTAAAAATAAAAGTGACAGCAAACAGTTATGTTTAAAAAAAGAGAAAAAGAAACATACACTATATTTTCAAAAGTATTGAGATGAACTTTAGTGGCATCCCAGTCTTAGTTCGTAGGGTTCAATATTGAGTTGGCCCACCCTTTGCAGCTATAACAGCTTTAACTCTTCTAGGAAGGCTGTCCACAAGATTTAGGAGTGTGTCTATGGGAATGTTTGACCATTCTTCCAGAAGCACATCTGTGAGGTCAGGCATTATGTTGGACGAGAAGGCCTGGCTCGAAGTCTCCACTCTAATTTATCCCAGTGATGTTCTGTTGGGTTGAGGTCAGGACTCTGTGCAGGCCAGTCAAGCTCCTCCACTCCAAACTCGCTCATCCATGTCTTTATGGACCTTGCTTTGTGCACTGGTGTGCAGTTATGTTGGAACTGGAAGGAGCCATCCCCAAACTGTTCCCACAAATTTGGGAGCATGAAATTTTTTTTTTTTTGTGGTATGTTCACGTCTTAAGAGTTCCCTTCACCGGAACCAAGGGGCCTAGCCAAACCCCTGAAAAACACCCCTACACCATAATTCCCCCTTCACCAAATGATTTGGACTAGTGCACAAATCAAGGTCCATAAAGATACGGATGAGCGAGTTTGGGGTGGAGGAACTTGACTGGCTTGCACAGAGTACTGACCTCAACCTGATAGAATACCTTTAGGATGAATTATTGTCCAACATTAGTGCGTGACCTCACGGAATTGCTTCTGGAAGAATGGTCAAATATTTCCATGGACACACTCCTAAACCATGTGGACAGCCTTCCCAGAAAAGTTGAAGTTGTTATATCAGCAAAGGGTGGGCCAACTCATTATTAAACCCTACCGACCAAGACTGGGATGCCATTAAAGTTCATGTGCGTGTAAAGGCGGGCATCCCAATACTTTTGACAAGATATCGTATGTTTTTCATCTTTGTATTTGTTTGGAGTTGAATTTTAGTATGAAAATGAAAAAGAAAAAAAGTGTGTGGGGTATAATTTTAATTATACATTTAATAAGATACAGTATATAAAATAAAAGTGGGTTTTAGGCAAATATCTAATATTAATTATCACTGCAATACCCAAAACCTCTTATAATCTGTACAGTACATACTTTTGCGGGGGAAATTTCAAAAGGGTAAACAGGATCAACAAACACCCAGGATCATATTTTAAAATGTCACTTCTAATAGATTATGGCACATTTTTTTGTAATGTATTTTAGATTTTTTTCTGCTTGAAAATGTGCATTCTAGAGATTGTAATAGATATTTTCTGAATCACAGAAAATCAATACTATGAACTCTTGACAAAAGGTTACAATCAATTCTTCATACTCCCTGGTGAAACCCTTTTCCCAGAGCTCAAATCCATTCACATGTTTGCATGGAATAGATGTCATTAATGATAAAGCAAGAATCCATTATTCCTAATTAATCTCATATGACAAGAAAACAGATTGAATTAATCGTAGTTTGTGCTATTTTTCTGTTTGATACTTCACCAACTCTTTTGTGACGATAAGAGTGAATTTATCAAGATGACAGCTTTTCACATTCAGAAAGCGATTCATTTTGGCCAACTTTAATGTCAAAGATCAAAGCTTAGGTCATAGAAGGTCTACTTAATAGTAATTTAACAGAGAAGGGTGGTTATTGTCAATATCAATATAAATATAATTTATATTTATAATTTTATTATATATATTATAATTAAAAAAATATAATTAAGATTAATAAATTAAGTATAAAAAAGTACGAGCAAGTTATTGATTTTATCTTTTGAGAATACATTTTGATATGTAAATAAAAGTTGAGCATCTGTCTTTATGAACTTCTGTCTACCCGCAACCTTTCTTATGAATAAGTATGTGACATGTGGCATTGATGGATCTTTCAAACTAAGCTGTTTGAAGCTAAAGCATCTGGGTCGTTTGAGAATTTTTTTCTTTGTGTCTCATTCCCGTGCATGGATGTTATTCATGCATTTTGGTATATATAACTTATTCATGAAGAGAAACTCCGTTCCAATAAAAAAGAGATTTTTATATTGTTTATAATAATTCATATGATTATTTTGGATGTGGTTACTATCTTGATGTAAATTGCGATCTCTAACATTTTAAGGCACTTTCTTGTATTATACCAGTTTTTATTCCGGGAAACCTTATTCCATGAATAGCAGTATAAACATTTATTTTCAGATGTGCAAGTCAGATAGCACTGAGGAATCATCGACTGAAAGCAAATAAGCAAATATCCTTTTTAAACTGCATATATATATATATATATATATATATATAAAATATAAAATCATCTTTATAAGGTATATGAATAGATTACTTGGAAAAACTGAAAGATTGTAATTTATCCATGGTCTCAGCAAATTGACATCAGTATTGAAATTGTGCCCCCCCAGTAGGATTTGGCTTCACTGTTTCCTATTCAAAGGTCTTAACCTCGAATGCCATTTGATTCTAATAGATCTACTGCATGCAAAAAGAACTTGGGAGCAAGAAACAGTTTGCTAATAATAAATATTTTAGCTTCCAAAACCACCAACTATTCAGATTGATGTACAATAGGCTTATTCAAAAAAAATGTTTTTTAAAACAGGAAAATTTTAAGCATGTTTCGCAAACCCTACAAGGAATGTAATAAATATTTGCTAACCAGAGTCTGAATACTAGAATTTTCAGCCGTCAATATTCAATAAAGACTTTGTGAGTCATTACCAAATGCTAAAATGATTCAGCAAATATACAAAATATAAGATTACATATTCTAGCCCTGTGTGAAAGACTAGCCTGTTCTTAGGTGGACTGCTACATTTAGCATATTTCACTATTATAAAAAAATAATAATATTGATAATAGAATAGGTACATAGAAGATAAATTGTAATGTAATATTTTAGTACCAAAACAGAAATCAAAATGTCTGGAGTGATTTTATGTATTAGAAAAATACAATCAGTGCAACCAAAAAAGTAATAGCAACAATCGATCTGCAAGCTGAACTCCATGGGAAATTTCACATAAATTTATATAATCATAATAACAGTGCAGCGCAGTTAAAAGCAGAATATAAAAGGCATATTTGTCAAATGTCCAGGTATTATAAAAAGTCAAAAACCCAAATAGGAACTGTCCTTTATGATAGAAAAGAATCCCTTGGGTGAAAGTATCAAGAGCATCAACCCCCTACGTGAATAGACCCGCCACCAGCACACACATTGCTCGCTCACCTCAATGTTTAGACCTCTGAGCTAATAGGAAGGTCAAATCCACGGGTTCCCACTGACTGGGGAAGAGGGATGACAGATGCAAGCAGGTCCCCGCCGTTCTGGTATTCATGTGTATTACCCAGTGCATGTAAAAGATGAAAAGATCTAAGTAGCTTTAAAATATACGCTTTATTGATATGTAACTTACAGGATCCACATCTTGGTTCAAGCATAACACTCGTTAACACGCCAACGTCTGATCGGTACATTCGGCTGTTGTCGGATAATCACGGGTGACTTCACGGGACGTGGCTCCTCCTCCCATACGTGTTACATACTACAGGATTTTGTCCGTTGATATTTGACCTTCCTGTCAGCTTAGGGGTCTAAACATTTAGGTGAACAAGCAATCTGTGTGCTGGTGGTGGATCTATTCACATAGAGGATTGATGCTCTTGATACTTTCACCCAAGGGATTCTTTTCTATCGTAAAGGACAGTTCCTATTTGGGTTTTGGACTTTCTATAATGCCTGGACATTTGACAAATATGCCTTTATATACTGCTTTTAACTGCCCTGCACTGTTATTATGATTGATTATATTGATTTTATGTATTCACTTAAATCAGATAAGTGTTTAAATACAGTTAGTATTGTTGCCTGAAACCAGTATCTATGCGATTTTCCCAAAAAGCCACACAGACCCAAAAAACACAGGCTAATGCCTAGTATACATGATGAGATTATCGGACGAATGATTGTCTGTCTGTTTTTTTGCATGCTAATCTCATATCGAAAATGAAGAGTTTACCAAAGTTACGAAACTTCTCGTACGACAGAATAAAAATTCGGAAGTAATATTTTGTAAATTATTTGTATTATATTTTTGAACAACAACTGTACTGATTAAACTAATATCATATGATCTGGTATCGTACAAGAACATTTTTTGTTCTTGTTCGATTGGATAATATTGGATAAACTGCCATGATCAGCTCTCGAAAGCTGTGTACTGATCCGATTATCGTACGACCACTTTGAAAGTCGTATTTTTCATACGATTTGCTGATCATGTGTACGGGCCATAAGAGGAAACAGGTATTGTAAACCAATTGGGCACTATTGCACTGCATAATCCTGTCTAAACATGTTTCAGTCACTGGGCCTGGAGCTTAAGCTCTGTAGGATGCCTAGTTGAGTACATGTGTACCTGACTAGTGTTGCAATTCTCAGTTATAGTGTAATAAGTAATTGGAATGCAGAGAGGAAACGTAGGAAACTAGAAACCATCAGCAGTAAATAGTGGTGTCACCGTTCTGACTGCAGTGCGGCAGAGGTGTGTGATTCACAAAAAAAAAATCACAAAAAATTACAAATATTGTTGAATAAAACAACCTAAAAGAAATAACAAATTTGTATTTCAACTGTGTGTTTAACTGTCTAGCAGAAATTGATTATCATACATACCAACATTTCCAGTTCCACTGTAAGACTAGGGCAAATTAAGCTCAGCAAAGGCCCATGTAAATTATGTGTCTGAACTCCCTATAAACATGCATAGAAATATCTAAACTGTGCTCCCTTTGCTACTGAAACCTAAGACAGTCCCTGGAAATCAATTACTGTTGGCTGCTATGCCGCTTCACTTCCTAATTATGGAAGGGTAGGAACCCTTTTACTGTTCACACTAATTAGCCGTGTAACTGTATCTGTATGGCTACCAGATACCTCCAGAGCTGTAATGGTTCCTATGGACATGAATGATTGCCTTCAGCTAATTTCAGTTGTATCCTGCAATAAACCCCATGTGTATGGGCATCAGCAGAACTCCACAGACATTTCTAGCAGACCAAACTTTGGGACACAATGGTTGACCATGTTTCGTAATGTTTAATGTCATTTAAGGTCAAATGATAATAGTATGAATATTTACAGAAATATCTGTCAAAATAGAGATTTATGTTGTTTGGTTTATACTGCATGTCTGACCACTTTCTGATGTTTATATGCAAGTTAAAGTGTATCTAAACCCAAAAACAAAAGTGTAATGTATTGCAGCTTGCCAGTCTTTAGATATGCTGGAAGCAATCAAGCTTATTTTCCTTTATTTTAACCTGGTGTTCCTCTAGCAAAACACTTCCAGTCCTAGGATGGCAGTACTCACTCACCCTTCTCTTTGTGGAATGCAGAAACAGGACTACTAGGAACTCCTCCTGTCCTAATGCCCATAGGGCAGTGGACGAAGTCTTTAGAGCAGTGGACGTGTCAGTAGAGCAGTAGACTTTGTCATTAGGGCAGAGGATGATGGCAGTAGAGCAGTGGAAGGTGTCAGTAGGGCAGAGGACGATGTCAGTAGAGCAGTGGACAATGTCAGTAGGGCAGAGGACGGTGTCAGTAGGGCAGAGGACGGTGTCAGTAGGGCAGAGGGCAGTAGACTGTGTCATTAGTACAGTAGACTTTGTCAGTAGGGCAGAGAGCGGTGTCAGTAGGGCAGAGGACGGTGTCAGTAGGGCAGAGGACGGTGTCAGTAGGACGGTGTCAGTAGGGCAGTAGACTTTGTCAGTAAGGCCAAAATTGGTGTCAGTAGGGCAGTGGGCATTGTCAGTAGTTTTTTGTTTTTACAATTTTTATGGTAAAATTTCAATTTTTCATTATTTTAATTTTTTTAGCAGCCCTGTTGGGGGGCTTAAGTGAAATATCAGGGGTATAAACAGACCCCTAATGTCTCACCTTTGAGACAGAGAAATGAGATTGAGGACACAGTCCTCAATCTCTAACTCTACACAGAAGGAGTGACCAGGAAGAGCTCTGCACAGTCTTCCTGGTCATTCACAAACTGAAGCATAGTAAAGTTTTTACTATGCTTCAGTTGTGAATGAACCCAGTGAGTGATCAATACCGATCACTCACTGGATTTATTCAGAAAAGGAAGGGGTCCCTTCCCCCGCTTTCCATCTTGAAGATTCCCTGCAGCAACTGGCTGGAGAGGAGGGCAAGCTGGCAGCATTGCAGGGGGGGGGTCGGGCAGCAGGAGGAAATGGAACCTGGACAGGAGGGTCAGTGGCGGATAGTGTTTACAGGAATCAATCCCCTGTATTTTTCTTCTGTGGCAGCTGAATGCTGGCTGGATAGAGAGGAGGAGAAGCTGGCTTTTAGCTGCTGCAGATGAAAATACAGGGGATGGGTTCCAGGAAATGCCGCCCCCGCTCCTGTACAGGTTCCAGGGGGTGATGAAGGCAGGGAGGCAATCTATCTTTCACCTGCCCAGGATTGCGATTGACAGGTTGCCAACCCCCAACTTTGCTGAAATATTTGATTTTGTAATGGTTAATGGTTTGATTTTCTAATGGTTATAATCATACATATTGTAATACTCTAGGCAAAAAAGGAACCTGCTGAATACATCTAAGATTCCATATAAGTAGCAGGTCTGCAAGAAGTCTTAAAGGTATTCAAATGATGCACTATACAGAGGCCTCCAAGCACCTTCTGTTCTCACACATTCTATGAAATCTGTTATACGGGTTTGGCAAATACAAACGTATAGACATCAAGAGGAGCCCAATATGTGGCCTCCGGCTTACCCCCTTGTGGTTCAATCCGTTACTGGTGGAACTCCATTCTATCCCCGGTCCGAGAATATGGGCAACAAAGGGCATTAAGGCAGTTTAACATATATTTGAGGATGGGGTTATTCTACCTTTTGATAATCTCAAACAAAAATTTAGGTTATTCAATCAACACTTTTTTAGATATCTTCAGCTCAGATGTGCATTCACTATATATAAGGCACTACTGCCATCGGTACATACTGGTCTAAAGACTCTATTTGCTAAGTAGTGGGTGGATTTCCCAGAGCTAGATACAGAAGATTGGGAGGGTATGTGGGAGTAAACCTTTCTTCAATTTGTAGTGGTCAAGGACCGCTTAATCCAATTCAAGCTTATTCATTGGGTGTATTTAACGCTGCAAAAACTGAATACATTTATCCTGGGGCCTATCCCCACTGTTGGAAGTGTGTTAGTTTGGAAGCAGATTTTCGTCACATGTTCTGGTCCTGCCCCAAATGACATTCTTTCTGGGAAGAGGTAGTGCAGTTTATAACATCTCTGTTAACGATCCCAATCCCACAGACCATACGGATTTGTTTGTTGGGCTTGGTGGGCACTCTGGCGCACTGCACAGTAACCAAATGCCCGGCAGGCAATATTGTTAAAATGGAAGCAACCGGAGGGACCCTCCTTAAATTGTTGGAAAGCTTTAGTTAATTCCGTAATTCCCCTAGATAAAGGCACATACATCTCCCGTGGATGCATTGCTAAGTTCGATAAAGTGTGGAAAATTTGGCTGCAGTCTCTTTTCACTAATACCACTCAATAGCTATGGCTGAATCAGATGATCCCTGACTATTCTTTTTAAAGTGTTACTAAACCCACAACAGTAAAATCTGTCTGTATATGCAGAATAGCATGCTTGTTATACTCACTGTGGAATTTAAGGGGTTAACCCTCTGTGTTGTGTAAAAAGGCTCTTTGATCCTTTATGGACAGATCCTCCCCCTCCTGCAGTGTCTCTCTTGGCAAGGCCAGATAAGACACAGTCAGAGTAGTAAATCTGCACATGCTCAGTTTCTACATGCTGTAGAGAATATTTCCTTCGTGAGCTGAGCTAGTCAGGTCACATGATGTTGACATCACACATTTGGGTGTGAATAGATATTCTAAATGACAGCCCAGTCCCTCCCTCCTCCTCCATGCCCAGTAAGTAACAAAAAAAGAACACAGTGGGTGGGATGTCACATCTTGATTCATGGATGATCCACCTCCCATAACAGCATGAGAACACAGGCTGTAGTGGAAATCTCCTCCTACCTGAACACTTTTATCACATGACAATGGTATACAGATCAGCCAAAAAGGAAAATAGTGGCAGTATTTTAATGTAAAAAAAATATTTATAAGCTGTGGGCACTGGGGGGGGGCTATTTTCATAATACTGGGTTTAGTAACACTTTTTTATCTCTTATCAGTTGAAGTCTCATATCATTATTCCTCCACTTTAAATCTCCAATATTATAGGCCTAGTGTACAAGCCCTTCTTCAGGTTGTTTCATTCTTACAGTAGATAGCATTTTTACTTATTGATATAATACTCTTCCTAAGTGACTGAGCAGTCCAAGTTCTAGGTTGGTACGTGACCTTGTTTGGTTGCTAACCTGTAGGTATGTTCAATCCCTATATTTTTTTTATTTTTTTATTTTTTGTACCTTAATTTTGTATGCTTGTATTTTTCTGGGCCGGGGAAAGCCCAGAGGCTCTTTATTGTAACCTGTTTTCTTTTTTTTTTTTGGAAATACCAATTAAAAAATTCACAAAAAAAAAAAGCTTTAAAATGAAATTAGTTGATTCAATGATGGCAAGATCTTGCAGAGCTTCATAATTTCCATACAAACGTTTGAAATAGTGGTGTCAGTGGGGTTTCCTCCATGTGTGCAAGGGATGTGGAGCTCACAGGGAGTGGGGAGTTATGACTGGCTGTGATTGGACCATACACCAGCCCCTGACTGGTGTATGGTCAGCTTTAGGCACAGGGACCTTGAAGTGACATGTTACCACAGAATCAAAATAGCAAACATGCATACCTGTAAAAAGAAGAGGCACTGTACTTACCTTTCTGGCAGCTCATGTCTTGAAGCAATACGCCAATGCTGCTCCCCGGCCACTAAATGTGTGAAGACCAGCTACCCCTGTCACACGTAGTGGTACCCCCTGCCAGCTTGTACATCATTGTATGATGTATGAGGCAGCGGGTGACACTACTGTGTGCTGCAGGGGAAGCAGATATTCAACCTGCAGCTGGGGAGTAGCACCACAACAGCATTTTAAGAGACTGAAAATGTAAGCATAGTGCCTCCTATTTTTTTTTTAACAGGTATGTCTTTTTACTGTTTGATTCTGCCTGGAAGCAGTTTGTTTACATCTTTTATTCCTCCAGCAGAGTTTCCAGAAGGTGCAGAAGAGACAAGAGACAGACTATTTATCCCAATACAAAGTTTTTCTCTTGTTCAACTTTCTTTTACATGAATTGAAACTGTACGATACAAGAGTTTTCGTGATTATAACAGTCTTACCATATGACATTCATAGTGACATGTTCAATGTAGTCTCCTCCTTAAACTGTCAAGTGTTCCTCCACAGCACACGGATGGAAGAGATCATCCATCTAAAGGTTACATAGTTACATAGTTGGTAAGGTTAAATAAAGACATGAGTATACCTAATTCAATCTGTGTGGGTGTGGATGTATGAGTGTGTATGCATATATTTCTCTACCATTTCCCATGTCCCTGTATGTTGCTTCTGCTACGATGCCTGTCTAAACTTTTTTTGAAATTAGTGACAATCCCTGCTGACGCCAGTTGTAGAAGGGAGTTCCACATCCTTACCTCTAATGGTAAAGAACTCCCTATGCGGTTTAAGGTTAAACCACTTCTCATCCAACTTCATTGAGTTGCTACCAGTGGTGTCTCCAGCTTTCATATTTAGGGGGGGCACATGGGGGGACAGGGACAAAAATAGGGGGGCAATATAAAATGCATATATATATATATATATATATATATATATATATATATATATATATATATATATATATATAGATTAAATATATATAGATAGATAGATATATCTATCTTTTCTGGGGCCCTTTACCCCTTTACTACGATTCCACAACGGCCCTTTCACATGTTCTGCAGTGAGCTCCCTTCCTATTGTATTGGGCCCCCCAGGGTGGCAGAAAACAAGAGATATATGTCACCAGCATACCAAGAAAATATAAGGGTCCAAAGCAGTGGGAGAACTATCAGGGTTGCAAAGGTTGTCTTGCCACCGGGCCCTGGTGTTCTGCCACTGTGGGGTTCCCCAGCCTCCTCTTGCTGTCCTGCCCCTGCTATTGACAGCGCTGGTCTGGCATCTCTTGGAATTTACAGGCTGGTTCTCCTGTCCTAAGGACGGGAGAAATCAGTCTGTTTTTCCAGTAACTGAGAGTCCTGGTGGAGTCCTTCCTGCAACTCGCTCTTCTCCCTGCCAATGAGGATGCAGGGGAAGGAGCAGATCGGGCGGCCGTGGTTGTGTGAGCGCTCGCATTATGCAGTGTCAGCAAGCAGTCTCAATAGAGACTGTGTTACCCCGGCGGTGGCCCGAGTAAGATGCAGCACATCCGATATGAATACAAACAAAAAGAAATTGCCTTTTTGTAAAAAAAAAAAAAAATAAAAAAAAAAAAAATTTTTTTTTGGGGGGGCACATGGTGGGGCCCAGCATAAAGTTGGGGGGTCAGGGCCCCCTCTGGCCCCCCCTAGGGTCGCCATTGGTTGCTACATATCTGCAAATGAATAGTATGCTAGAATCACCATTTAGATATTTGTATATTACAATCATATCTCCTCTTAACCTCTTGCCGACCTTCATTTTACTGTGGCAGGTTGGCACGATCCCGCGAACCGCCTCCGGCGGCACATGCGCCCGCCCGCTGCACAGCGGGGGTGTCCCGATGCTCATGGCTGACAGTCGCGGTGAACGCCGGCCAGGAGCGATTGCGAGCACGAGAGACAGAACACACACTTCCCTGTTCTGTTCTGAGAGGAGTGACAGATCGTGTGTTCCTATTAGCTAGGAGCCACGATCCGTCACTTCCTATAGTGAGTCCTCCCCCCCTTCAGTTAGAAACATGTAGCAGGGAACACATTTAACTCCTTGATTGCCCCCTAGTGTTAACCCCTTCCCTGCCAGTGACATTTTTAATCAGTGCATTTTTTTTTATAGCACTGATCGCTGTATAAATGCCAATGGTCCTAAAAATGTGTCAAAAGTGTCCGTTGTGTCCGCCATAATGTTGCAGTCCCAATGAAAATTGCAGGTCGCTGCCATTACTAGTAAAAAAAAATAATAATAATAATAAAAATGCTATAAATCTATACCCTATTTTGTAGACACTATAACTTTTGCGCAAACCAATCAATATACGCTTATTGTGATTTTTTTTTTTTTTTTTTTTTTACCAAAAATATGTAGAAGAATACATATCGGCCTAAACTGAGAAAAAATTAGCTTTTTTTTTTTTTTTTAAAAAATGGGGGTATTTATTATAGCAAAAAGTACAAAATATTGTGTTTTTTTTTCAAAATTCGCTCTTTTTGTTTGTTTATAGCGCAAAAAATAAAAACTGCAGAGGCAATCAAATGCCACCAAAAGAAAGCTCTATTTGTGGGAAAAAAAGGACATCAATTTTGTTTGGGTGCAGAGTCGCACGGCCACGCAATTGTCAGTTAAAGCGACGCAGTGCCGAATCGCAAAAAAAAATGACCCGGTCATTCAGCAGCCAAATCTTCCTGGCTTGAAGTGGTTAATCGTCTCTTCTCCAGGGAGAATAAGTTTAATGTGTGTAGCTGTGCCATATAAAAGATCCTCCAGCCCCCTTTTCAGTTTTGTCGCCCTTCTCTGGACTCTCTCCAGTTCCAGCACATCCTTCCCGAGGACTGGAGGACAAACGGGACGGCAAAGCCTTATGCTGCTAGCTTTAGTAAATAGGTAGATATATTATTTTATACTTTTTTTAAACTTTTTCTTACATTTCTTCTGTTGCTTCCTGGTTTCTGGCCTGGGCAAAAATGATGTCATACATCCCAGGAGTCGTCATAGGCTTTTTTTTTTATCTTTCATCTGAGGGGATGAGGGGCTTTATCACCTAAGCACAACCTCTTGCCTGCATACCTGGGCTAAGGGCAGATGGATTCCAGGAAGTAAATGCTACATGAATCATCTGCCCTTACTTAGATGACCACAACTAGTAGTGCTAGGGGAGTGTTTTTCGAAGCAATTTCTCAACAAATGAAAGCATGGAGACAGGGATGGGTGAGTTTGCTTTGCATATTAAAGTGGTTGTAAACCTCTGACATATGAATAAAGCATATCCCTCTATAATGTGTACTTGTTTCAATCCAGATCACTAAGTCATTTCTATAGAAAAAGAAAAGCTGCGCTATATAAAATTAAACCAGCAATGACTTGTATATAAAGAAATATGCGTTAATAAAGTCCATAAAAGACACCCAGGTGAGCTTGATCAAACTTAAGTGCCGCCACCTAATAAAAAAACTTGCTTACCAGATGGCAAGCAAAAGCATGCAGTTGGCTATAGCCCAGCCGCGGCCTTTGCTGAGTAGGAAATGTCCGGACTGATGTACCAGATGATTCGTCTAAGTACCGCAATCAACTACGATCGTGGACATCCGTTATTCACGATAACTCAATCAGGGTATAAGAAAGAAAACCATCCATAGCGTAATAACATTTGGAATGATTTATTGTAAAAAGAAGTATTGCACTTACATATTAGAATAATTTAAAAGGCACTAAATACAGAGCCGACGGGCTGTAACAGAAAAAACCCTGTCCTCCTAGTCAAACGGCGTGGTGACGTCAGCACGTATCCTCCTCCAGACACGTTTCGTCACAGGTTGACGTTCTCAATGAGGGGGGGAAGTCATTTCTATCTGCTGCCTCGTTCCTCTGCTATCAGCATGAGTCATTTCTGACAAGTTTTCCTCACACCAAGAGAAAAAAGGTGACAAGTGACGGGGCTCCAGCACGCAGCCTGTGATTGACAGCTTCAGCTATGTTCCTCTGTGCTGTGTTAGTGAACACTCTGTGGAGTGTTTCTCTTCCCTTCAATCAGTTTTCCTCACTGAGCTCTGCAAAGTGTAACCTGAGCTCCCCCAACCCCCCCCCCAAGTTTCTGGAATCTCAGATACGCTGTATACATTGTGTACTTTGAACTGATGTAGAGTAGAAAAGACTGCAGATAGACAGGTACAACTTATGCAGGAGGACTTATTTAATCTCTGTGTATCATGTGAGGCCAGTCAATTCTCTGGCTATACAGTATGTAAGGGTTTCTAGCCACTTTGATTTGAAGTGCTCGGATACAGTTCCGCTTTATAGGAAGGATCAATTGGTCATCAGATTCCAAAGGTCAAAGGTATAGGTGTGAAACTAGCAACTAGAATTGAACTTAAAATTCCTTTGAGTCCTAGTGTAGTTGTTTCAATTGATCCACTTGCCCTTAACAAACATAACCTTTAAATGTAGTCTGTTAGCTATTTCCAAAGAGTAGAGGAGGTAAACTATGACCTACACACGGGCAAGTGATTTTAAGAATACATGCTTTTAAAAATGCACATGTGTATCACTTAACTGTAATATACTGTTAATTCAGAGTATATTTCCTATATTCACTTTTAAAGAGGTTGTATACCTTCCTTTATGATTTGTACCCATAAGTAAGCCTATCGTAAGGCTTACCTATAGGTACTGTAAATACCTCCTAAACTTGCACCATTTAGGAGATATTTACTGTATACTGCGCCAATGATGTCATCAGCCCATGTGCTCTGAAGAAACGGCCCCCGTGCCGTTTCTTCAGGAGCATGTGCCGTGACCCGCAGCTCCCGCGTGCATGCAATGGAGTGATGTTACGTACAGCCAATCACACAGCCAGAGTCCGTGGCCCCCGGAAGGAAGATGGGTGAAGATGGATGTGGCCTGCAGCGGAGACGACGCAGACTTTGTTTGCAGGTAAGTGTCACATAATGTGCTAGTATGTGATGCATACTAGCACATTATGCCTTTACTTTACAGGGAAGAAAAAAGGGGGAATAAAAGCAACCCAGAGTTTACTACCTCTTTAAAGCCTAGTCACACTTGTGCTGCACTAAAACATGTACATGTTACTGCATGCTCAGCTTATATGCTGCTGTATGTTTTTTTTTTTTTAAAGGGAAATTTGAAGCCTATTTACACAGCTATGAGTGTTTCTGGCCACTTGTGCATGCCAACATGTAAATAAACCCTTAAAGTGTTACTAAACCCACAAGAGTAAAATCAGTCTTTATATGCAGTAAAGCATGCTGGTTATACTCACTGTAGAACCTAAGGGATTAATCCTCTGCATTGTGTAAAAAGGCTGTTTGTTCCTACCTTCTCTGATTCTCCCCTTCTTTCACAGTCCCCAATCCATCTCCTGATAGAACAGAACCTTGGGGGCACTCTGCACATACTCAGTTTGGTGTGTATTGCTAGAGAGTTTTTTTTCTTGGGGCAGTACATGTGATCAGCACAAGGCCAATCAGCACTGTCCATACAGAGGGTCAGGGATCCTGCAGCCTCATAGGACAATCAGGGGAGAATGAAAACTCCTCCTACAAGCTTTAACCAGATAGGAGTCACAAAACTGCTCTAACTGCTGATGAGAAAAGGTATTTAGGAGTGTATATTTATTCTGCTGGAATGTGGTGGAACGGCAACCTGCCACCTCTGGCAGCCCTGTCTTCCTGTCACTGAACACAGAAGGCAGTAGAGGAAGTATTTGCACTACTCGCATCCTCCACCGGTTTCTGTGTCAGGCACTCAGGACATGTGTAGAGCAGTACATGTGTCAGTGGGTGCCCCAAGTCCCCACGCCACGACCACTGCATTTTTTTTTAAGTTTCTCTGGAGCTTTGAAAGCCAGCTCCCATCCCACTCTGCCTGTGTAGCTCAGAGCCGACTGAAGTGTTCGAGAACTCCTCCTTGACTTTGTGCTGCACACGTCTGACAGGCGAGACAGGGCCGGACGTTAACCGGGACTACACTGTGTTAGAAAAAAGCCTTCACACTCAACAGACCATTAGCAGCTGAACCACAAGCTATTTAGAGGAGATGAGCGAAAGCTGTGGAGGGGGAGGGAGAAGAGAGGGGGCAAGTGGTTGTGCACAGAGCCATCGGTGGGAGAGTTGACAGCTATGAATCGCAGGGGGGTGGATTTGTGAAGAGAGGGGTTAAGTTGTGACAAGGGGTGAGAGCTGGAAAGGGGAAGAGGTTGTGCAAAGTGAGAGCTAAGTAGGGGGGTGACAGGTGATACAGTGGCAAGAGTTGGCAGGTTGTTTAGAGGTGGCAGGGGGTGAAGAGGTAAACGTTGAAGGGTTGAAGAGATGAGAGCTGTGGAATGGGGTGCAGAAGTGGAATGTGGAAGGGTGGTAGAGACCAGCTGTAGTTGTGGACTTGGAGTGTAAGCTGTGGATGGGGAGCAAGTGGGGGGATGCAGAGTTAACAGGGGGTACAAAGGTGTGTTGTGGAGGGTGCTAAGGTGAACTGTGGACAGGGGTGCAGAGTTAAGCCCTGGGCAGAAGTACAGAGGTGTGTTGCAGATGCGGGTAAGAAGAGGTGTAAATCGGTGAGCTGCAAATGGGGGGAATAAGTGGTGAGCTGCGGAGGGGGGAAAGAAGTGGTGTGCTGCAGAAGGGGAAAGAAGTGGTGTACTGAGCACTGGGGAAAGACGTGGTGTGCAGCAGAGGGGGGAAAGAAATTGTGTGTTGCGGAGGGAAGAAAGAAGTGGTGTGCTGCGGAGGAGGGAAAGAAGTGGTGTGCTGCGGAGATGGGAAAGAAGTGGTGTGCTGCAGAGGGGGGGAAAAGAGGTGTGCAGTGGATGGAAGAAAGAAGTGGTGTGCTGTGTAGGGGGGAAAGACGTGGTTTGCCGCAGAGGGGGAAAAAAGTGGTGTGCTGCGGAGGGGGGAAAGAAGTGGTGTGCTACGGAGGGGGGAAAGAAGTGGTGTGCTACGGAGGGAAGAAAGAAGTGGTGTGCTGCGGAGGGAAGAAAGAAGTGGTGTGCTGCGGAGGGGGGAAAGACGTGGTTTGCAGCGGAGGGGAAAAAGAAGTGGTGTGCTGTGGAGGGGGAAAAAAGTGGTGTGCTGCAGAGGGGGGAAAGAAGTGGTGTGCTACGGAGGGGGGAAAGAAGTGGTGTGCTGCGGAGGGCGGAAAAGAGGTGTGCTACGGAAGGGAGAAAGAAGTGGTGTGCTGCAGAGGAGGAAAAAGAGGTGTGCTGCGGAGGGGGAAAAAGAGGTGTGCTGCAGAGGAGGAAAAAGAGGTGTGCTGCGGAGGGGGAAAAAGAGGTGTGCTGCAGACTGGGGAGCTGCGCAGCACACCACTTCTTTCCGCCCTCCGCTGCACACCATGTCTTTCCCCAGTCCGCAGCACACCACTTCTTTCCCCCCTCCGCAGCACACCACTTCTCCCCCCCCCGCAGCCCACCACTTCTCCCCCCCTCCCCCGCAGCACACCACTTCTCCCCCCCTCCCCCGCAGCACACCACTGCGGAAGGGGGAAAGAAATGGTGTGCTGCAGATGGGGGAAAGAAGAGGTGAACTGTGGAACTGTGGATGGGGGGCATAGGTGAGCTGTGGACAAGGGTTGCAGAGGTGAGATGTGAATGTTGGGCACAGAGGTGGGCACTAGATGGTTACATTGGGGGTGATATGCAAGTACTATCCCTTGTGCTGATTTTTTTTTTTCTGTGCCCTGTGTGATACACACACCTCATCTCTGCAGAGTACACTCTCCTGAACTCTGTGTTATGCACTACTAAGTGCAGAACTCTGTGCCTTTTTGGGCCTTGAGCAATACACAGATTAAGCGCTGCGTTACTTCTCTTCCCGCGGAACGACGGGGTTGGGGACAGAGTTGGCTGGGGAGTATGAGTTCCTGCACCTATTCTCTGAGAAAAAGAGCCCTGACTAAAACTACTGCATTTCCATGTTCTGTGTACTGTGGGAGACCAGATATAGATAATGCAGGGTCCTGGGTTTAGTAACACTTTAAATTGGAACTATTTCACCCAGTGCAAACAATTGTGCATAAAGATTTTATCATCAGATGTCTTGTTATACATTATATTTATTTAATGTATACAATGTTATACAATGCAGGAAAAAACCATAGACATGAGAACATACATAGGGGGCATTTACTCAAGCTGCAGCAGACAAAATCTGTAGCAGTTGCGCATAGTAAACAATCTGTTACTAGCTTGAGTATGTAAGTTAAGCTAAAAAAATGAAAGCCAGAAGCTTATTGGTTTCCATGTATAGCTGCTGCAGATTCTGTCTTCTCCAGTGTTAGTACATTCCCTATCATTATTTTTTAAGGGAATAGATAGAGGACAGTATATACAGTATTTCTTTCATTTAAGATATTGAATTTTTTTAAGGGAGATAAATGTGAAATGAAAATGGATGAGTGGTTGTGAACTATCGGCAGTGTTTGCCCCCCACCCCGAAAAGTGTTTGCCTTTTAGAGTTTACTTTTCAGTAAAAGGAGGTTTACCGTACATGCATTCAGGGGGACACTGCTGCCTTGTAAAGCCTGTTTCTTTTTTGGGGCTTTTTATTATTGCTGGGTGGCAATTTTGGTTTGCGGGAACGTGCAACTACTGGGGGCCAAGCATTTGGTTTGCGGTTGCAGTGTGCCCCCACACACTTGTATGGGAGAGTTTGACAGGTGGTGCCATGTAGAATACTCTGCATGTAGCATTAAAATTGCCAGCTGTGATGCAAAGCATTGCGGCCACAACAATGTATACGCACCTGCGCAGCATTGTATTTGCTTGTATGTGAGCAGTATGTGGTGGGTGGTAAAACCGTAGATCAACCTCCTATTCTGATCTCTCTCTGGCTGCCTGTTTGAAAGGAGCCTAAAGCCTGCCATAGATGGAGCGGGTTGCAGGAAAAAAATTAGCTTGATTCCCCCATTAACACAGTCAGTGGTAATGGGGGAATCCCTCCCGCGGAGCGATTGCGTTCTCCTGGCAGGGGGGTGGAGGGGGAGCTGCCCCCACCTGGAGAACACAATGATTACTGCTAGTGACTATATTAGCTGCTAGCAATAATCACATTTAAAATCCGACAGGCTGGTTGTATCCAAGTTGATTGATCGATCAACTTGTTGTGTTCGTTCACTGCTGAACCACCCATGGTTGGCTTAAGGATACATATAAAGCTCTGTACGCAAGTAAATGTTTGGATGTGTGATTACCAGTGTACAGCCACAACCTATCATTGATTTTTACAGTCGGCTGTATGCACACGCCTGTCACTCCCAAGTGCAGAAATGAACTAATTTTTCACAGTGTATAGCTCGCTGCAACTGTGTGAATAAGCACGTATTCATCATTTCACTTTGGTGGCATACTTGACTTCCTAAGCTGTTTCGGATGAGAATAAGGTCATATGTAAAAGGAATAGGCACAGACAGGGAAGCAAACAAGTATCTTATTTACTCAAGCTTTGTTAACATAAATCCTGCTTACCAGTGTAAGCCTGTTAACTTTATGTTTCCAGAAGATTTGTTATTTTCAAAGCATGACTCTAAATACCATTAAATATTCTGGGTCTGTACAACAGGGAGGGAGTTGTCAATTAAAGAAAGCTAAATTGAAATGAATTATAACCCATTTGTATTGTTTTAAGGTTAACAGTAAGCCTTTTAGAGTGGAGCTAACCAACTGCAGGCTTGAACTAAATCCCAAAAAATAATAAAAGTCAATGAATAGTGGTTTTGAATATATCTCCTTCGTCTCTTTTTTTATTATGGTCAGAACTAAAATAAAATAAAAGTTTTAAACATTTATTTTTTTCTGAAATATAATCATGTTAAATATTCTTATACAATATTTTATATTTAGCCAGTGGATAGAGTCCTCAGCTACCTTTTTACCCTAGGTTCACATATCCACGTTTAGTACAAGCTGCGTTTGCGCAGCCACAGCAGCCAATTCAAATTAATAAGCTGCTGTGCCTGCATTTCCGCAAAAAAAAAAAAAGAAAAAAGAATGTGCATGCACCTTTTGAAAAATGTGTTTTTTCAGAAACTCATAATAACTCTATTGTAAAAAAACTGTTGGTTACGAAATGCAGTAGCTCAAACTGAAATCTACATACACAAGTCAATGAGTCATGGCAGTGACCCATCTCCAACACTGCTACCTGTCAGACCAGGCAGAGTGGTTCCTGATCATATACCCACTATGTCAGCTATGACATAGTAATCATATGTAAGTTGGAGGCTTAATTGCCAAAATAACTGCTAAATTATTAGAAAAATGTAAAAAGCTGTCACAAAGCAGAAAAAAGAGTAGCTCAAGTGCACTGCTGACCTATATTCATAAATCTTGAAAAGTAAAGCATGTGGAAGCATAGACTTTAAAGTCTTAATGCAGCTTCTGTTTCATGTGACTGCTGTGATTGGCTCTCTCAGTTGTCATATGACCAGGAGCTGGTGCCGCTGGTTCCTGAGAAGAAGCCTTCGCCAAGAGCTGTCGATAGCAGCTTGGTCAGTGTGTTGGAAGCACGTAGTGAGCGAACTCCCAGCAAACAACCTCATGCCGCCATGTACAAATATTATGGTGGCTGGTTGCTAAAATGCTCCTTTCTTGTCACTGAATATAATGTATTATGCGGTCAGGAAGAGGTCAATATAACAATTTTTAAATGAGGCACTGCTCATCTTTATGAAGATGCCTTGATAAAGATGAACTACGCCCCTTCAAAACATTGATAAATTAAAGCCTATGAGTCTGTATGTCAAGACCCAAGAATGTCAACCCTCCTTGTGATTTGTATATATACTGTTCCCTGCTGTGCCCTGGATTACTTGCCTTATGACCATCTGTCCATTGCTGTGCTTGTGGCCCTGGACTCAATCCTTGCTGAACCCCATTGCTGCTTGTCCATTGCTGTGCCCAGATTGCTGCCCTGTATCCCTTGACCTACTTGCTGTACCATATCACTGCTAGTTCCTTTCTGTGCCCTGATTGTCACCCCAAGTCCCTGAACTTAATCACTCTTGCACCATACTGCTGTTTGTCTCTTGTTTTGCTTGAATTGTTGCCTTTTGACTCTGGACTTAATCACTGCTGTACCATACTGACCTTTACTGTTCCTGGATTGCTGCCCTGTGACCATGATCTTAATCACTGCTGTAACAGTTGCTGCCTGTTCCTTGATGTGCCTGTGGTGCCACCCTGTGACTTTGCTATCCCGGATTTGTGGGCCTATCCCTTTGATATACTCTTCAATGAAGAACTCCTTAGCCAAAGGGTTCTGAACTACTCTTGAAAGAATCCACTAAACCTGAATATGGTACCAAACCCTAGTGAGGTTAATGGGAGCCAAATCTAACACCAATAAATTACATTTTTCTGCTGGGTTCTGTTTGTAAAGAAAGGGGCTTGGGAACCTGGTTGATGTGAATGGCTAAATAAGATGGTTGCCATATTTGGTCAAAGATTTTCCCCAGGATCTCATCTACTTTGTTTTTATTTCATCAGCATCAGGGATCTGTCATTTGTGATGTAACTAGTAATGGGTAAAGATCATTAGTCCCAGCGCACCATTGTGTTGGCGGGTCAGCATTGTCGGGCATTACTCATCATCACTGACGTGGATCTACATTGCTAGATGATGGGGTTGATATTGTATTTACACAAAGGGCTATTTTCATGGTTAAAGGACTGTTTAAATGGCATGGCTGGGTTCTGTGCACCCTGTACTCATTCACATGGTAGGAAAGGTGCATACCTGGGTACCCTCTTATTCTAAATGGGGTTTCCAAAGTCCAGTAGGTTCCCCCCTACAGACCCCTCACATTTCTTTCCAGGAGCAAAATTTGGGGATGGGCCCTTTTTCCCCATCAACATGAGGACAAGGAACCATGAAAAAGGGGAGGCAATGACACCCTCCTCCTTTGTAAGATACCATCTCTGGTTGTGAGCATAGACCTGATTTGGTTCAGGAAGGGGCCGCATGGTTGCTGTACCCCCCTCCCTCCTTTGCTGGCCAATCAGGCTGCATGCCTGAAAAATGGTCTGGTATTAATTTCTAGGGGAACCTTACATATTGCATCGTATATATGCAGCACCATTGGTGACTCAGATAGTTCTGAGTTAAGGACCACATTTTACAGATGTGCCTTGGCGTGGCAGTGTGCTAATGTATGCAAGTACAGATTCGTTTGTGAGGTTTTTTTTTTTTTTTGGATACCTTAAATGTGTGCTGCTTTGTGATTCCTAGACCTTTCGATGGTCATATAAATATTTTTAAAAATTATTAATAATAAAAATAAAAAAAAAGTCCCCTTCTACTTAGATTGCTACTTGTAACCCAGATAAAATGCTATGCTGCTAATGTTGTTGTTGTTGTATGCAGAGAGTAGTGTCACATAAAGGGCAGACTGCAGAGTTTTTGTTCACAGATTATGCAGTGTTGTTAAGATGAATGGTTTATATTTGGCAGACGTTTCTGTAAATACCAGAAAAGAAAGAGAAGCTTGCTTTAAAAGCATTTAGTGATATAAACAGGATAGTTATTTACAGATTTGAGATATAAGAGTTCTTTAGAAGTTATGGACATCCAGAAAACATATATTGTTATAATTCTATGAGTCATTTAATAGATAAACCTACAGACAAGTATGGCACCAAATCACATAATCCATCATAATTATTTCATATTTTAACAACAGATTTAAAAGAGAAGTATTGCAATTTTTTTTAAGAATCACACTTAGGTGGATGTAGCATTGGTCTGATGCTGCATCTGTCCCCCGCCAGCTCTAAGAATGAGAACCGAGCGACCAAATACCGCCGGTTCTCACAGCTCCATTAGCAGAGAGCCGTTCCTCTCTGCTCTGACCCCCCCTCCACGTTCCCACTGGAGTGCTGGGCTGTGGAGGGGGCAGGAGTGGATGGCTCAGGCTCTCAGCAGCTCGGTCCAGGGTTGTGGGTGGATCCCAACCATATTGTTCTGATTTTGCCCCAGCCTGGACCAGCTCTGTGACATCAGCCGACAGCGGGCTTCAACTGAAAATGGGTCACAGGAGTGCAGAACGAACTACACTCCTGTGATCCACAGGAGAAGTACAGCCAAACAAGCTTTGGCTGTACTTCTCCTTTAAATGGTAAAAAATGGCATTGCTGACTTGTTTTTGAAGGAGTACATGCCGCAGCTATCATCCTTATCCTTCCTTCATTATTTGGTTAGACATCGACTTGGAACACAAATGGGCAGGCAGTGACTGCGGTCATGTGAAGAATCTAACATTAAGGCAGTTCCCTGACTTAGAGATGAGCACTTCACTGTGTGCACCACTTCAGCCCCTGAAGGTATTATCCCCTTAATGACCAGGACATTTTTTGCGATACGGCACTCCGTTATTTTAACTGGCAATTGCGCGGTCGTGCGACAGTGTACCCAAATAATCATTTTTGTCCATTTTTTCCCACAACTAGAGCTTTCTTTTGGTGGTATTTCATCACCTCTGCGGTTTTTATTTTTTGCGTATTCTGCTACATATTTTTGGTAAGAAAAAATCACAATAAGCGTATATTGATTGATTTGCGCAAAAGTTATATTGTCTACAAAATAGGGAATTTTTTATGGCATTTTTTCTTTTTACTTGTAATGGTGGTGATGAGCGATTTTTAGCAGGATTGCGACATTGTGGTGGACAGAATGGACACCTAGCTGACACTTTTGACACTTTTTAGGGAACCAGTGACATTATTACGGTGATCAGTGCTAAAAATATGCACTGACACAGTATAAATGACACTGTCAGGGAAGGGGTTAACACTTTAGGGGCGATCAAAGGGTTAACAGTGTTCCCTAGAGTGTTTCTAACTGTGTGGGGGGGATGGCCTCACTGCATGGACACTCTGACCTGTGTTCCTGATCAGCAGGAACACTAGATCAGTGTGTCCATGCTTGACAGCACGGCGGTCTGCTTGTTGACATTGGCAGACCACCGTTCTGTCTTTGCGGGAGCGATCGCAGGTGGCCAGCGGACATCGTATCCGCCGGGCCCACTGATTGGCTCCCCCTGTGGCCAATCAGTGTGCGATTGCGGCACCGGTGGTGTGCACGCACCCCCAGTGGCTTTTGATAAAATCACATACAGGTATGTGATTTTGTGCAATAGTGCTGCTTGGCCACAGTGTATGTACGGGAGGCAGTCGGGAAGTGGTTAAATACAGAGATCCGCTGGAAAGCTACTTGCCCCAGGTCACTACACATTGTAATTTGAATGTTGCATTAGGAAAACATGCTAAGCCTAGGCCCACTCCACCAGTCCAGCGTACCCCTGTCACCTCACTCCTAGTAAAAGCATGGGGTCCCGCCGTGGCACCTAGGGTGGACCTCATGCATGCACTTATTGACTCCTTCACTTCCCGTACCTTGTGACCAGGCCATAGATCTCCATAATGTGAGCTGGGATCCGGTTGCTATTGAATACTGACCGCTAGGAAGGGAGCCATACAACATCACCTTATTAGATACCATGCCTAATGACTGGTTGCTTTGGGTCTTGAATTTGTACTTGGTTACCTTTAGCAACTACACTCCTCTTTCTTGTCCTGATGAGTTAACCCTTTGTAGTGGTGTTGCTTCATACCCCATAGTGCTTTACAGACCCTAGTTTTTTAGTAGGGATGAGCTTCGAGTTTGAGTCGAACTCAGTTTGCCGAACAATCTGAGGTGTTCGCGGCAAATTCGAAAGCCGCGGAACACCCTTTAAAAGTCTATGGGAGAAATCAAAAGCGCTAATTTTAAAGGATTATATGCATGGTATTGTCATGAAAAGTGTTTGGGGACCTGGGTCCTGCCCCAGGGGACATGTATCAATGCAAAAAGAAGTTTTAAAAACGGCCATTTTTTCAGGAGCAGTGATTTTAATAATGCTTAAAGTGAAACATTAAAAGTGTAATATTCCTTTAAATTTCGTACCTGGGGGGTGTCTGTAGTATGTCTGTAAAGGGGTGCATGTTTCCCGTGTTTAGAACAGTCTGACAGCAAAATTACATTTCAAAGGAAAAAAAGTCATTTAAAACTACTTGCGGCTATAATAAATTGTCGGTCCGACAATACACATAAAAGTTCATTGATAAAAACGGCATGGAATTTCCTCACAGGGGAACCCCGAACCAAAATAAAAAAAAAATGTGGGGGGTCCCCCTAAATTCCATACCAGGCCCTTCAGGTCTGGTATGGATATTAAAGGGAACCCCGCATCAAAATTTTAAAAAAAATGGCGTGGGGGTCCCTCTCAAAATCCATACCAGACCTGAATTTTAAAGGGAACCCCACGCCAAAATTAAAAAAAAATGGTGTGGGGTCCCCCCAAAAATCCATACCAGACCCTTATCCGAGCATGCAACCTGGCAAGCCACAGGAAAAGAGGGAGGGATGAGAGAACCGTACCAGGCCACATGCCCTCAACATTGGGAGGGTGCTTTCAGGTAGCCCCCCAAAGCACCTTGTCCCTATGTTGTTGGGGAGAAGGGCCTCATCCCCACAACCCTTGCCTGGTGGTTGTGGGGGTCTGCGGGCGGGGATCTGCGGGCGGGGGACTTATCAGAATTTAACAAGGGGACCCCCAGATCCCAGACCCCCGTGTGAATTGGTACCATTTCACAAAAAAGTGTCAAAAAAAAAAAGAAAACACAAGAGATGGTTTTTGACAGGTCCTTTATTAATCTCTTCTTCTTTCGGCTTCTTCTTCCATCTTCTTTCTTCTGGTGTTCTTTCGGTGTTCTTCTTCTTCCTCCATCTTATTCTTCATCTTCTTCTTCTCCATCTTCTTCTTCCTCCGCTCTTCTTGTCCCGCATCTTCCTCCAGACTTCTTCTCCACTCCGCCTCAGTGGGAGTCTTCTGCCGTGTGACGCTTCGCTTCTTCTGACATTTCTTATATAACGGAGGGCGGGGCCACCCGGTGACCCTGCCCTCCTCTGACGCACGGGGAATTCTCGGGACTTCCCTGTGGCTTTCCCTGTGTTGTGAGAGGGGGCGGGAAGAAGAAGAACACCGAAAGAACACCAGAAGAAAGAAGATGGAAGAAGAAGCCGAAAGAAGAGGAAATTAATAGGACTTGTCAAAATCCGTCTCTTGTGTTTTTTAATCTTTTTACACTTTTTTTGTGAAATGGTAGGGGTACATTTGTACCCCATTACCAATTCACACGGTGGCGGGATCTGAAGATCCCCTTGTTAAAGGGGGCTTCTAGATTCCGATAAGCCCCCCGCCCGCAGACCCCCACAACCACCGAGGGTTGTGGGGATGAGGCCCTTCTCCCCATCAACATGGGGACAAGGTGCTTTGGGGAGCTACCTCAAAGCACCCTCTCAATGTTAAGGGCATGTGGCCTGGAACGGTTAAGGAGGGGGGACGCTCTCCCGCCCCCCCTCTTTTCCTGCGGCATGCCAGGTTGCGTGCTCGGATAAGGGTCTGGTATGGATTTTTTGGGGGAACCAATGCCATTTTTTTTTAAAATTTTGGCATTGGGTTCCCTCTAAAATCCATACCAGACCTGAAGGGTCTAGTATAGATTTTGAGGGGGAACCCCTCACAATTTTTTTTTTAAATTTTGACGCGGAGTTCCCCTTAATATCCATACCAGACCTGAAGGGCCACGCATTTTTTTTTTTTTATTTTGGTTGGGGGTTCCCCTGTGGGGAAATCCCATGCCATTTTTATCAATTAACTTTTATGTGTATTGTCAGACTGACAATTCATTATAGCCGCAAGTAGTTTTAAATGACTTTTTTTTCCTTTGTAATGTAATTTTGCTGTCAGACTGTTCTAAACACGGGAAACATGCACCCCTTTACAGGCATACTACAGACACCCCCCAGGTACGAATTTTAAAGGAATATTACACTTTTATTGTTTCACTTTAAGCATTATTAAAATCACTGCTCCCGAAAAAACAACCGTTTTTAAAACTTCTTTTTGCATTGATACATGTTCCTTGGGGCAGGACCCAGGTCCCCAAACACTTTTTCAATAACTTGCATATAAAGCTTTAAAATTAGCACTTTTGATTATTCATGTTCTTGTCCCGTAGACTTTAACGGTGTTCGCGTGTTCGAACAAATTTTTTGCCTGTTCGCATGTTCTGATGCAAACCGAACCCAGGGGGGGGGGGGTTCGGTTTGCATCAGAACATGCTCAGAACAGTTAATGTATCTTTACTTAACAGGTTGCAGCAAAACAGTAAAAACCTCCTTTTCCCTAAACCAGGATTTGCCAACCTTTCGGACCTCACTGACCAGGAAACTCACAATTTTAAATCCCGCAGACCACTAACATGAAGTTTACATGCCTTATACACACAATGCTGTCTGCCCCCCTCCCCCCTGGATCACACTGCTGCCTTATACACACCATGCTTTGGCACTCTGCCCCCCTCTGCCACCCTGCACTCTGCATCACACTGCTGCCTTACACAGACTAATCATTAGATATCACATTCTTATCCAGCCATGTGCTCGAGCTCCATGCTCCCTCCACAGTCTATGATCAGCGCTGCCATTGGAAGTCCCCTTCTTCTTCACTTCCGCTCTCTGCATTATTCCCAGCGCCTCCCTCTGAGTTTGCAGGAGATTAAGCTACAGAGAAGGCATCGGGTAACAATGCACTCTGACAGTATTGACCATCAGCGGGCATTGAGAACAACATTGAAAACAACATTGGGGTGGTATACATCCACCAAAATGTTGATTTGTGGCAGAATCGCTAAATTTTCCCGTGGACCATCATTGGTCCACTGACCACTAGTTGGTGAGCGCTGCCCTGAACTAACTACTGTAGTGTGGCTGCTCAGGCATACCTTCATGAGGTATAAGTACATCTTGGCATTTTCCATGGCTTGGATGTCTCCAAAAGTCCTAGTGTCCTCAGCAGACTGCAAGTCGCAGCAGTCCCGATACCTCCAACTGCAAGTAGGAACAGAACCAACTGAAACGGCTAACAATGGCTTCTGGACTTCAGCTTTCCACCTTTTTATAGCACAGGTGAGCTGGCTAGGACTAAATAGCCCAGGAAATGAGCTTACATCAGTTAACCCTTTCCCCCAACTTGGGCCAGCCGCTAGCTTGTTGGAACTAACACATTTCAACCTGCCTACATGCACACACCTCATTTCTTGGGAAATCTAACTTGAACACATCAGTTCTGGGTCCATGACTCACTGAAGCCAAGATCAGCATAACATCTCTGGAACTTGCGGCTTGTAAAACTAGTCAGCAATGGCACAATGCAGTGCAGTGCTAAGTGCTCTGTTTTATTACTTAAAGTATAACTAAAGGCATTTTTTTATTTTGGATAGAGTGGACAGAGATCAGAATGCCTGCCAGCCTTGCCAGGTTTTAATTGCGGTCTGTGCCCCCATTAGGAAGATTCACCCACTCTCCCTTTATTACCAACAGTGAAAGAGAAAGAAAATCCCAAATTTCGGGTTGTCACCAGAACAGCAAGGAGGGAAAATATTTCAATAGGGATACTAGTTCTGGCAACCCTGGCGATAAACAGGGATTCCCTCACTTTGGAGGGATTTCCTCTTACTTCCTCTTTTGGCTATGGGACAGGAAGAGAAGGGAGATCTACCCAATGACAACACAGATGGCAAAAAGAAATAGAAGGGTTAGAATCCCTCAAGATTAAAAAAAAGTTTTTCCTTTAGCTCCACTTAATTTAGTCCATTCAATTGACGTCAGTGGCATACACCTAATTTTGATCTCTTCTCTGTATAGCTTACAAGTCTACATGAAAATCTGCAATACCTGTGACTATTTAGGCTCAGCTCCTATATGTATCCGTGTCTAGATTATTCAAGAGACAGATCAGAAGTCATGAAGGGAGTAAATTGTACAGAACATTAATATCATGTAGGTTTCTGATTACCCCTTGCTTTCTCTACTTGAATTTACTTTTATTGTAAACAATATTGTATAGTAGCAAATGTTGGTATGTACATTGGACAGTAAATAAGGAGTGCTGCAATATGTTTAAGAGACTCCATATATTCTTAACAAGTACCGGTAATTGTATTTGTCATGCAGTCACGTTCTTTAAGGAAGCTCTTTACAACAAGTGCTTCCTGTATGTGTACTTTCTCAACAATAAACCGAAAATGAAGTAACTAAATAGCTGTGTATGGCTAATCAAATACTTTGTAGTGACACGCAGAATACATAACTGCAGTGCAAGGGTTTCATAGGATGGATGCAAGGAAAAGTGACAGTTTATGGCAGGAAAATCATTATTAATAGGTTTACAGATTATACCTGAAAATTCTAAGAAAATAAAAGGACATACTGTGTGTGTGTGTGTTGGACCAACAAGTCAAAGTCTTTTTTACTTTTCTCAGGTGCCGTTTAACTTTTCCAATACACTGGTTCACAATTTTTTAGCGGGTTTTAGAAGTGCAGGAACGCACAACAATCAATTTAACATGGTTTTCTATGGGTTCCGTTCACATCAATGCTGTTTCCTGCAGTGTGTTTTTGGAAGAGGTGCAGAGACTTTTTTCATGCAGGAGGGTCTGTTTTTGGGTCCATAGACTTCAATGGAAGCCCATAAAAAATGCATGAAAAATACTGTACATGCAATACAAAAAAATGCATGAAGCCCAAAAACGCATCAAGAATGTCCAAAAAAATGTGCTAAAACACCTAGCCTTAAAAACTGTTTTAGACACATGCAAAACAAAAAGTTGCCCAGCATTCAAGTCTCTCAGGTTTGAAAAGAAAGCTCTCCGTAAAAGGCAGAGGTCTCATTTTCTATACTCCTGCAGGACCCACACACTAATATCAGGGTGGTCTATGGATGGTGTGGTCACTACCTCAATCTTTGAGAAGATTAGGCAATAAACAAACTCAAAGTTAGCGTTCTTAGAGGTTAAACCTTTACTTCCTTATGGGTGAGTCAACATCTAAGAATTAGACGTGCTCAAGGCCTTTGCAGTTAATTGCTCCTCCCATTCTTTTTGAAATGGAAGGTCTTTAGCTGCCTTGACTGGCACAGAAGCATCTTCATGTTAATGTGTTGCCTTTTCATATATATTTAAAGGATAACTCCACCATTTAAAAAAAAAAAATTATACATGCACATGTATTTACAGGTAAAAAAATTAGCATGTATTGGTTTTTTTTTTAGATTAGACCCTTTAAAACATTGCACCTGTGATCAGCAGATTGCTGGTGCAATGCCTGGATCCTGTGGAGCCCCTGTACACTGTCTGCCCATAAATCCAATATGGGCAGGCAGTTTCCAAATGGCAGGAAGAATCAATAAACTTCGAGAGCCCTCACCAGTGTCCTCACAGTTCATTGAGAACTACAAGCCATTAATGTAGTCTATTTATTCACAAGAAATTGTGAATGAATAAGAAATTGTGAATGAATAATGCAGCTGTGTGGGTAGAGACCCACACGGACTCTCTGTTTTCAAATTGTGACCAGTGCGGCGAGAAGATTCCTTGTGCTTTGTCACAGAGCAGGGAGCGCTGGTAGCAGGAAGTGGGTATATAGGAGCATGTTACATGCTACACCCTAATAATAGGTGAAATTATCCTTTAAATATGTGAACTGTTTTTAAAGAAATACAGGCATAATATTTAACTTTTGATTGCCGTGCAACACAGGGACTTAGTGGCTAGTACCTCTGCCTGCTAGTACTAAAGTCATCGATTTGAATCCCAACCTCTGGCACTTTGGTTTCCTCCCACACTCCAAAGACATGCTGATAGGCTAATTTGCTGCTGTCTAAGTTGGTTCTGGTATGTGTATGTATGAATGTGAGTTAGGGACCTTGATTCGATAGTTCCTTGAGGGCAGGGACTGATGTGAATTTATAATGTATACTGTATGTAAAGTGCTGTGTAAATTGTCTATACTATATAAATACCGCAAAAATATAAATAAACATTGTTGAGTGCTTTTAAATGCCCCAAAAAAGTTTAATGACAAAGTATAATAGTATACTAACACAGGGACTATCCCAAGAGACAGCTAGAGACTATGCAAACTAGTGTTTAAAGAGACGCCGTCGCCTGTCCATTATGTGTCTGTTGATAGGACCAACTTTGCTTCAGCAAGCTATACTCCTTGTGCAAAGGTCCACCACATGTAAACTGGTGTCAGATAGTATCAAGGCTTAACGGGGTAGATGATATCATTGTCCCACCCATGTGAGAATGTTGGGGCCTGCAAATTGACCGTACAAGCAGGAGCATTGTAACATGAGGGTCACATATAATATATGCATTTAAATCAGGACTCCAGGAAAACTAAAAAAGTCAATATATTCACTGAACTGTTGATAGTTATCCTACTGCCTCGAGCATTAAAAATGTATTTATTTATTTATTACAGGTACTTATATAGCACCATCAATATGTGCATGCTTTACATATATAGTGTACATTTACATCAGTCCCTGCCCTCAAAGAGCTTACAATCTAAGGTCTTAACTCATATTAATACAAATACTAGGGCCAAATTAGATAAGAGCCAATTAATTTACCATCGTGTTTTTGAAGTGTGGAGGAAACCGGAGTACCCGGTGGAAACCCACACAGACACAGGGAGAACATGCAGACTCCATGCAATAAATTGTACATCAATGGTTAACATGGAACATCTGCACTTTGAGTACAACAAATAAAGTATAAAGGAATGAGGAAGGAACTAATTCATGCAAATGTGTTTAATCTTATAAGCTTTAGCATACCTTCAACCAGGAAAAGTTGAAAAGGCAAATGAGATATGAACAATAAACATAAAAAATGCTAGCAGTGGCAGAAAAGATGGAATAGTGTAGACATTCACAGATTACAGCGGAGACAATATACCTTGTCCAGCCCTTTCAATCAAACCCATATAGCAGGGTTACACTTAGGTATTGTCATTAAGGTGCTTTTGCACGTGGCCTTTTTTCTAATTTTGTCAAGCAGGTGAATCCTTTTGGCTGGTGGTACAAATGTATGGAATGTGGGGTGCACATTTTTTTTTTATTGTATATTTATTGGTATTTTTTAGACATACAAAAAACAGAGTATATGCCAAATACATGGGTAAAGAAAAACATATGAATCAATTGAAGAAAATCATAGAAGGACAAACTTCTGACATGACTGGAGGGTCAGAAGAAAACACAGTATCATCAGTTGGCTTAACAACGATATAGTTCTCCAGTATAGCAGATAAAACATGTAAAATAATAAACTAAAACATAATAAAGGAGGTTAAAGAAAAAAAGGACACCATGGATCTCAGAACATGAAAACTTAAAGGTTCAGCAATGCAAAATAAAATAGGCATAAAAGACATCTGTCTAGTGTTCTGGTAAAACCACTTCAGGGCAATAGACAGAAGCATTATAAACCTCCCAAATTTTATTGAATCGTGATGCTGAGTCATCAATTAACGCAGTAAAATGTTCCATCCTGCGTATGTTGGCTATGTTAGATAGAAGTTGGGAGTCAGTGGGAGGAGAGGAAGATAACCAACAACATGGGGTTTCTCCTTTCGCCGCTAATAGAATGAAAACCATCAGCTTCTGTGCAGGTTTGGGGATACCTGGGACGGGGAGGCCTAACAATTAATGCATGATGTTTAAAGTTATAGTCACATATTTAATAGATTTTGTAGAAGGGTCTAGAAAAAAGGCCAAAAGGGTTTAATAAGGGAACAGCCCCAGAAAATATGATAATGGATGCCTACATCTGTACCACATCTGAAGTTTCTGGATTACGGGCATGTAGAACATCTGGGGTTCAATACCAAAATAAAAGGATTTTGAAAGCAGTCTATCTCTCTCACACAGGAGCTCGAAACCAGTAGGTTTGTCCAGAGATAAGCTAGAGAATTTGGCGAGGGGAAAAAAATGTTTAATTTGTAAGTAGGAATAAAAAAAGGGATTTTGGAACCTGATATTTTGATTGTAGATCCGCAAAAGGATAAAAGTGTATGAGTCAATAGATGAACTAAATGGCGTAGTTGGAAAACCCCGTCCTGGGTCCAAGAAAGCATACGGTTATAGGATAAGCAATCAGTGATATCTTGGTTAAGTAATACATTTAAAAGTGGAGGGCAAGGAGAAGAGAGAGAGAACCTTCCATAACATCTTTTCCAGATTGATAGGGTAAATAACCAAACAAAGATTTCTTAATTGAGGCATATGTCTACCTGAAGGTGACCATAACATAGAGCATGGATGTACAGGGGACGTGATTCCCATTTCAATCTCAGACCTTCTATTTGGGACACACTGTGGTGTCCAAGAGATAATGGCTCGTAGATGTGTATCATGATAATATATCAGTACATCTGGTGCCCCCAAACCACCTCTAGATCTTTAAGACTGGACCACAGACCCTGCAATCCTATGGAAAGCATTATTCCAAATGAAACCGAGGAATGTTCTTTGAAGCAGTTTCAATTGGGAAAACAGGATGGGGACTAGAATTGTCTCATTGTCTCAAACAGATATAACAACTTTGGAAGTATGGACATTTTAAGCACATTATTCTTCCAAGGAGAGAGAGAGAGGGAGGGTAGTCTAATGTTTCAATAATCAATTGATTTCTGCAAATAAAGGAGGAAAGTTGGCCTGATAAAGGGTAGAAGAGGAAGGGGTTAGATAAACACCCAAGTATTTAAGCGCATGGGAGCACTAATGATACCTGGAGTTTTGCTGGAGAGTGTTAAGGAGAGGCAGAGAAATGTTTATGGGGAGGACCTCAGTTTTGGTGTGGTTAATCTTAAAGCCTGATAAGGCACCTAAGGAGCTTAAAATCTTATGTAATGAAGGGAGAGAAGTAAGTGGATGAGATAATGTTAACAGTACATCTTTGGCAAAAAAGGGGTAGCTTATACTCCCTTTGTCGCAATCATACTCCTCGAATGTCAGGATGAGAGCGAATGGCAGCAGCCAGGGGCTCCAAGATGTGAATGAAGAGCAAGGGTGAGAGGGGGCAGCCCTGCCTAGTGCCATTGCTCAGGGGGTACGGCCGTAACAGTTGGGAGGCAAGTTGTACCTGGGAAGAGGGTATGGAATATAATGCTTGTAGAGCGTGGATAAATAGACCAGAGAAACCATAGTGAGACAAAGTAGCAAACATAAAAGACCAATTCAGGCAGTCAAAAGCTTTTTGGGCATCTAGGCTTAGAACCAGGGCAGAGCATTTAGCTTTAGTTAGAAGGTCTATGAGATCAATAGTTTATCGGGTGTTATCACCTGCATGTCTAGTAGGGACAAAACCCACTTGATTGCTGTGAATTAAGGATGAGAGTAATAATGAAAGTCTGCAAGAATATTAGTAAAAATTTTATAATCCGAATGTAATAATGCAATAGGGTGGTAATTAGCATGCATGGATAGATCTTTGCCTGGGTTTTTGGGATGACTGTAATATGGGCATGAAGAAATTGGGGATTGGGAATAGTCCCCTTCATCAGGGAAGCGAAAAAAAATGTAACAAATGGGGGGCTATAGTTGGGAGGTTTTATAATAAAAAATAAGGTAAACCATCAGGGCCTGGGGACCTATGTGAAGGCAGGTGTCGAATGACCTCTGCCAGTTCTTCAGCTGTATCAGGCATATTAAGCGTAGATCGATTTGCGGAGGATAATTTGGGAAGCTGCAAAGAGGCAAAGAGAGTCCAACTCTCTCTGCGTAAACTGGGAATGTGGGTCCGCAGTCAGACAATTGTATAGCTTATGGTAAAACTCCCCAAAAACCTTGAACATAGTACAAGGGCAATAGGTCGGAATGCCATCAGATCGGAGGAGGAAATCAGGTATGGTGAGAAAAGGGCGGGGTTTAAGCCTTTGCACAATCATTCTATGGGGTTTGTTGGCATATTCATAAAATTTTTGTCTGACCCATAGCATTGACTTTGAGATCTTACTCATAGCTAAAGACTTAATATGGTTACATAAAGAAACAAAAACGTGCAGATGTTCCACCGTAGGGGAGAGGAGCAAGCGCGTCTCTGCAGTGCGTAATTGGTCAAGTAACATCATTGGACTCCCATTTTAAAAAAGCCTTATGGGCTTCCCATAGGGTGGAGGTCTCCAACACTGTGCCATCATTACGTTGAGAAAATTCTGACAACTTTTGTAGGAGTCGGTCCTTGACTTTAGGACAGAGATGAGATCCAGAAGCATGGGTGCATGGTCCGACCAAGTTATGGGATCAATTTCCAAATGTGTTAATAAGGAGAAGACACAAAGAAGTGGTCTGGGCGGGAGTAGAGTTTATGTGATTGAGAATAAAACATAAATTGCTTATGAGTGGGATGTTTGACCCGCCAGGAGTCAAAAAGGTTATGGGATCGAATAAATTTGCTAAAAGATGTGGACAATCATTGAGTGTGGGTTGGTGGGGTGGTTTGAAAAGTGCATCGATCTTTAGTTGGGGATATGTTAAAATCACCACCTATGATCATAAAGGGTTGTAAAAAGTTGTGCATCTTCTCAAATACCTCTGTAAGAAACCCCTTTCTACCCCGAGTTAGGTGCATAGATATTAACCAAGGTGACAGTTGTGGTCAGGTAAGCACAGTTCAGGAGACTAAAACGGCCATGGTGGTCCAGGAAGGAGGATTCAATCCGCAATGGACATGTAAGTTTTATTAAAAAATTGCTACACCAGCCTTTCTAGAAGGGTCGGAAGCAACAAAGGTGGTGGGAAATAGTTTAGAGGCAAACTTAAAGGATCCCTCTGCTTGAAAATGAACCATGATCACATCTGCTTTAGAAGATTTGAATTCCTTCAAGGCTAGCCATCTCTTATGGATAGAGTTTAAATCTTTAACATTACAGGAAAAATACTTAAAGCCATAATGGACTATATATATACGCAATGTTATCACCACCAGGTCAAACAAAACAAAACAAAAGATGTTGTCCATGGTGTACAGAAGAAAAGAGTCGTTGATGAACAAAAGACCAAAAAGTTTAAGCAAACAAAATAGGAGTTGCAGCCAGACACAGGTAAACAAAAAAAAAGGACCTGCCAAAAATAACAATAAAAAAAAAAACTCTAGTGAGTGACCTGAGAGTATCCGAACCCCCAGAAATCAAAGGCCAACGCCAAGGATAATGAAGAGGAGCATGGTGATTTGCAAGACCAGGCAAGTAGGCCCCGTCGTCTTCCGAAGAGCTTGAAAGTTAAACAAAGTGAAGAACCAAACAAATATCAGTAATTGTGGTGTTAATCCCTTGGGTGAAGAAACCAGATCTCTACATCATGATCAGAAACACGTACAGTATCTCACAAACATGAGTACACCCTTCACATTTTTGTAAATATTTTGTTATATCTTTTCATGTGACAGCACTGAAGAGATGACACTTTGCTACAATGTAAAGTAGTGAGTGTACAGCTTGTATAACAGTGTAAATTTGTTGTCCCTTCAAAATAACTCAACACACAACCATTATTGTCTAAACTGCTGGCAACAAACGTGAGTACACCCCTAAGTAAAAATGTCCAAACTGGGCCCAAAGTGTCAATTTGTGTGGCCACCATTATTTTTCAGCACTACCTTAACCCTCTTGGGCATGGAGCTCACCAGAGCTTCATGGGTTGCCACTGGAGTCCTCTTCCACTCCTCCACGATGACATCATGGAGCTGGTGGGTGTTAGACACCTTGTGCTCCTCCACCTTCCGTTTTAGGGATGCCCCACAGATGCTCAAAAGGTTTTAGGTCTGGAGACATGCTTGGCCAGTCCATCACCTTTACCTTCAGCTTCTTTAGCAAAGCAGTGGTCGTCTTGGAGGTGTGTTTGGGGTCGTTATCATGTTGAAATACTGCCATGCGGCCCAGTCTCCGAAGGGATGGGATCATGCTCTGCTTCAGTATGTCACAGTACATGTTGGTATTCATGGTTCTCTCAATAAACTGTAGCTCCCCAGTGCCAGCAGCACTCATGCAGCCCCAGACCATGACACCCCCTCCACCATGCTTTACGGTAGGCAAGACACACTTGTCTTTGTACTCCTCACCTGGTTTCTGCCACACATGCTTGACACCATCTGAACCAAATAAGTTTATCTTGGTCTCATCAGACCACATGACATGGTTCCAGTAATCCATGTCCTTAGTCTGCTTGTCCTCAGCAAACTGTTTGCAGGCTTTCTTGTGCATCATCTTTAGAAGAGGCTTCCTTCTGGGAAGCCATGCAGACCAATTTGATGGTCTGAGCACTGACAGGCTGACCCCCCACCCCTTCAACCTCTGCAGCTATTCTGGCATCGCTCATGCGTCTATTTCCCAAAGACAACCTCTGGATATGACGCTAAGCGTGCATTGAACTTCTTTGGTCAACCATGGTGAGGCCTGGTCTGAGTGGAACCTGTCCTGTTAAACCGCTGTATGGTCTAGGCCACTGTGCTGCAACTCAGTTTCAAGGTCTTGGCAATCTTCTTATAGCCTAGGCCATCTTTATGTAGAGCAACAATTCTTTTTTTTAGACCCTTAGAGAGTTCTTTGCCATGAGGTGACATGTTGAACTTTCAGTGACCAGTATGATGAGTTAGAGTGATAACACCAAAATTTAACACACCTGCTCCCCATTCACCCCTGAGACCTTGTAACACTGAGTCACATGACACCAAGTAGGAAAAATGGCTAATTGGGTCCAATTTGGACATTTTCACTTTGTGAGGGGTGTACTCACTTTTGTGGCCAGCAGTTTAGACATTAATGGCTGTGTGTTGAGTTATTGAGGGGACAGCAAATTTACATTGTTATACAAGCTGTGCACTCACTACTTTACAATGTAGCAAAGTGTAATTTCTTCAGTGTTGTCACATGAAAAGATATAATAAAATTTTACAAAAATGTGAGGGGTGTACTCACTTTTGAGAGATACTGTAGATGGATCATAAACCATTTGTGTAGAAACAGAACAGCAAGGATTTCAGTAGGAAGCCATCAGGTGGGGTATCTAGAAGAAGCAGCGGTGGAGGAAGCTTTCTGTTTTCTTTGCTGCACAGGGGTCCAGATATTTCCAGGGGCGGAGAACGGCAGAGGAGCAGGAAAGGGCAGTTGGAGCTCATCCTCAGGTAGTGGTGGGAGACCTAGGTTGCATAAAAAGGGTTCACTTTCGTGGAGATCCCGCATTGAGTATTGTACCACGTCTTTAGAGGCAGAAAGAGGAACCCCCAGTGGTAGATGACCTGATGATTCTGTAGGTGGGTAGTGACAGGTTGCAGGCTCAGTCCTTTAGCCAGAGTGATAAGTGATAAATCACTAAAGATTAGAATTTTGGTACCTGTATAGTCCAGATGGCTTCTGTTACGAGTGGGTGTAGTGAGAGTTTCTTTACTCTTGTAGTAGTGAAAGCGAGCGATAATTTCCCTGGGATTGGCACCTGGTGGTGGTTTGGGGGCCAAAGATCTGTGGGCAGGGCCATCTTAATAGCATCATGGGCCCCTGGGCAAAGTAATGCTATGGGGTCCCTACAAGCCTGCCCAATTTACACACCTACTCCTACATAGTTGCATAGTAGGTGAGGTTGAAAAAAAAGTTCATCAAGTCCAACCCAACCCATATTTTCTATTTTCTGCTATGAAACATATCAAATTAAAAAAAAATAAAACATGTGTTCATATGTGTAGGCCAAAATGTATTCTGCTCCATGTCTTTGGTATGAAAAATCCCTGAGAGCGCTGTACTCTCTCTCAGCCCCCCTTCACACCTGTTTGGTCACAGCCTCCCTTCACACTTGTATTTTTGCAGCCCCCTTCACACCTGTACACTCTCAGCCCCCTCACACTTGTAGGTTCGCAGCCTCCCTTCACACCTGTACTCTCTCTGCCCCCCTCGCACCTGTATGCTCGCACCCCCTTCACACCTGTATGTTCGCAGCCCCCCTCACACTTGTACGCTCTCACCCCCCACACCTGTACGCTCTCAGCCCCCCTCACACCTGTACACTCTCAGGCCCCCTCGCACCTGTATGCTCGCACCCCCTTCACACCTGTACGTTTGCAGCCCCCCTTACACCTGTACGCTCTCACCCCCCACACCTGTACGCTCTCAGCCCCCCTCATACCTGTACGCTCTCAGGCCCCCTCACACCTGTACGCTCTCAGCCCCTCACACCTGTACGCTCTCAGCCCCTCACACCTGTACGCTCTCAGCCCCTCACACCTGTACGCTCTCAGCCCCCCTCACACCTGTACGCTCTCAGCCCCCTTCACACTTGTATGTTCACAGCCCCCCTTCACACCTGTACACTCTCAGCCCCCTTCACACCTGTACGCTCTCAGCCCTCCTTCACACTTGTACGTTCGCAGCCCCCCTCACACCTGTACACTTTCACCCCCCTCACCTCACACCTGTACGCTCTTAGCCCCCCTCACACCTGTACGCTTTCAGCTCCCCTCACCTGTACGCTCTCAGCCCCCCTTCACACTTGTACACTCTCAGCCCCCTTCACACTTGTACACTCTCAGCCCCCTCACACATGTACGCTTTCAGCCCCCCTCACACCTGTACACTCTCAGCCCCCCCACACCTGTATATTCTCAGCCCCCTCACACCTGTATGCTCTCAGCCCCCTCACACCTGTACTCTCTCAGCCCCCCTCACACATGTGTGCTCTCAGCCCCCCTCACACCTGTACACTCTCAGCCTCTCTTCACAGCTGGACGCTCGCAGCCCCCCTTCACACCTGTACGCTCGCAGCCCCCCTAACGCCTGTATGGTCTTATCATCAGCCCCCTTCACACTTGTACATTCGCAGCCCCCCTCACACCTGTACGCTCTTAGCCCCCCTCACACCTGTACGCTTTTAGCCCCCCTCACCTGTACGCTCTCAGCCCCCCTTCACACTTGTACACTCTCAGCCCCCTTTACACTTGTACACTCTCAGCCCCCCTCACACATGTACGCTTTCAGCCCCCCTCACACCTGTACACTCTCAGCCCCCCACCTTACACCTGTATGTTCTCAGCCCCCCGCCTCACACCTGTCCACTCTCAGCCCCCCTCACACCTGTACACTCTCAGCTCCACTCACAGCTGTACGCTCTTAGCCCCCCTCACTCCTGTATGCTCTTAGCCCCCCTCACTCCTGTATGCTCTCAGCCCCCCCACACCTGTACGCTCTCAGCCCCCTCACACCTGTACGCTCTCAGCCCCCCCACACCTGTATGCTCTTAGCCCCCCTCACACCTATACGCTCGCAGCCCCCTCACACCTGTGTGCTCTCAGCCCCCTCAACCTGTACACTCTAAGCCTCCCTCACACCTGTACGCTCTCAGCCCCCCCACACCTGTACGCTCTCAGCCCCCTCACACCTGTACACTCTCAGCCCCCTCACACCTGTACTCTCTCAGCCCCCCTCACACATGTGTGCTCTCAGCTCCCCTCACACCTGTACGCTCTCAGCCCCCTCACACATGTGTGCTCTCAGCCCCCCTCACACCTGTACACTCTCAGCCTCCCTTCACAGCTGGACGCTCGCAGCCCCCCTTCACACCTGTACGCTAGCAGCCCCCCTAACGCCTGTATGGTCTTATCATCAATCCCCTTCACACTTGTACGTTCGCAGCCCCCCTCACACCTGTACGCTCTCAGCCCCCCTTAACGACTGTACGGTCTCATCCTCCTTCACATGTGTTAATATGACACACACACATACACAGACACACATACATATGTACACAGACACACACACACACATGTACACAGACACACACACACACCCATGTACACAGGCACACACACACGTACACAGGCACACACAGGTACACAAGCTCACACACACATGTACACAGGCACACACATACACACATCCATAGGTGTGCGCAGCCTATTACATTAGGATGTGCACCCCAAAGCTCAAACACACATGCCTTTCTCTGCAGCCTCAGCTGCACGGGGCAGTGAATGAATGGGGAGTGTTCTGTGCTGAGCGACTTCCTGATCATTCACAAACTGAAGCATAAAAAACAGTTTACTATGCTTCAGGTATGAATGAACACGGTGAGAGAGTGTGATCATTTAAAAAAGGAAGGGGCTGGTAAATGACATATTTACTAGCCCCTTCCCCCACAGCAGCTAAGGGGAGACGAGAGGAGCCAGCAGCACTGTGTGGTGAGGGGAGAGGGGGAAACCGGGGGAAGCTCAGGCAGTAGGGGGAATTGGCACTGTATGTAGTGATTAGAGTGTGGCCAGGCACACCTAGCACACCCCCTGCACACACTTATGCACACATGTACACAGACACATGTACACAGACACACACATGTACACACACACACACATATATGTACACATGTACACACACGCACACACATGTATACAGACACACACACACATGTACACAGACACACACACACATCTACACAGGTACACACACACGTACACAGGCACGCACATGTAAACAGACACACAGGCACACACACACACATGTACACAGACACACACACACATGTACACACACACACATGTACACAGGCACACACACGTACAAATACACACACACAGGCACACACACACATGTACACAGACACACACACAGGCACACACACGTACACAGGCACACGCATGTAAACAGACACAAACACACATGTACACAGACAGACACACACACACACATGTACACAGACAGGCACACACACACATGTACACAGGCACATGTACACAGGCACACACACATGTACACAGACACACACAACCCCCCCACTTACTTGTAGAACAGCCCCTATTTGTTAGGTGGTGTTCCTTGTCCCAGGTCTTGTGCAGCACACACAAAGGGTACACATGCAGAAATTTGCCAGAGGTGGCAGCAAAGAGCCCGATCTGAGAGCTCAATGACACTCACACACATTCTGAAAGCCAGCGTAGCTATAGAGGTCTATTTTCTGTGAAGGTCGTGACTCGGTGTAAGACTGGTAGACGTGTTTTTGAAATCCAATCTTACCCATGGGATGCCTGGGCTCTTCCGGAGGTAAATGGTGTAGCTTCCGTGGCGAAAGGTACAGTTAGAGCAGCGCAGGAGCCTCGGAAGGAGAGAGGGGGACCGGAGCCCAGAGATTATGCGTCCACCATCTTACAAGCCGCACATTTGCCCCCTTAGGGTGCACTTTTTCCAAATGAATAATAAATCCTCTATCCTGTACTTATTAATCACCTTAAGTAAACCAAAACTTGGTGACAAGTATACAGAGGCACCCAGAGGGACCTTCACATACCTGCAGCAGTTTTCATTACTCCCTTTTTTTGACAATATATGAGGTGGTTCTGAAAGGCAAAGCTCTGACACTACTGAATAGTTTTGGAACTTGCCCAGTTTTTCTGCCCCATTCCTCACCCTCCCACGCCATTCTTACTGGCTCTTCTTTATGACTGTCTCACTGCTCATTGTCCAATGTGGTGGAGACAGGGATGGACACACAACTTTCATTACTACTATTAGGAAGTGCCTGAGTTTTGGCTATCACTCAGCATATGAGGGAAGCAGGAAATGCTGAAAGCTGCTGCAGGCATCTCAGAATTCCTTCACTTAATATCTGTCAGCAGCTTTTTGTTTTGTTACAGGGACAAAGTATCTTTAGGGTAGGGTGACCAGATATGCCCGGTTTCAGGAGGCTGTCCCCAAATAAAAAGTGCCTCAGATTGTGTTCCTGATAAAAAATTGTCTCCATGAGTTGAGTGCTGGTTTATTAGTAGCTTTTTCAGCTTTTTCAGGCAATGTTTGTAAATATTGTGTGTCAGCACTGGACACCTATAGGAATGGTAGTCAGACAGCGGGTGGGTAGGTGCAGCGTGTGTGGCGGGCAGAAGACACTCAGAGTCCAGTTGCAAAAAACAAGAATGTGATATAACAAAAGTCCAGCATTAATACACAACAGACCCGGCAGGATCGGCAACCGGGAACACTCACAAGATGTAACAGCGTCAGAAAATGGAAGCCGACAGCATCTGTCTTGAGGAATGGGATGTGGCCTGGCTGGTTTATAATCAAATGGGGGGGTCTGCAGGAAGTATGGCGTGTCCCTACACTTTCTCTTCTCCTCTTGAATCATTCCCTGATGTTAAGTCCTGTCCCCGACAAACAGGTATACTGTCCCTAAACTGCCACTTACAAATTGCGCACCAAACCCAGGAGCCAGGGTCTTAAATATACTCTGCCTGACCCAAGATGGCCACCAAAGTCACTAATCAGATGCTGCCTACCTGTGACCAAGGAAACCATAGAGGAACTAGGTTTCTATCAACTTCCTCCTCCACCTGCATTGCCGCAACAGATGAGCTGCACCTGCAGTGGAAAAAATAGACTACACCTGCTTACAAGCGAACAGTCAAAGAAGAGCCACATGAGTGACAAGGAATATGGACTTGTAGTAGACACTGTTGTGTATGACCGTCATATGTGCCCTTTCCTCCTCTCCAGAAACTGGCTCACCCACAACCCTAGAAACCATTTGCCCTGTTGCCTCCAATAGAGTGCGAGGCAATCACTGGACATGCTCAGGGTCAGAGGGGGCTGTTATGCTAGATGCCAGTCATGCTGTGCCTGCAAGATTATGAAGGTGTGTGATAAACGATTAAGGGGAGTGCAGTAACCAAAAGCAACCAATTCCGATTTTTACTGATACCACAGTACAGTACACTGGAATCAGATTGGTTGATTTGATTTAGTGTACTTTGCACTTGCTCCTTGTACTGCTGTAGATGCTGCTTGTATTAATGTTGCCTTGTCTTCTGAGTTCAGGTGATAACAAAGCACTAGGAGAAATGCTGTGTCTACAGATCTCTGAACTTGGGCTAATGTATAGTGTGGGTGTGTACTGGCTTGCTCAGCCTATGCGTGTATCTCCAGTAAGTTATCCACCACTACTTCTAGATAGTGTTATAAAGCGAGCTGTAGAGATTGTGTATACTGCTAAATTCACTCTTGTAGCTGGGAAAATCTGTTCCTGAGCACATATTCAAGTATAATATAAGAAAAAGTGTTGCTTGTGGTTGTTTATTACTGTACCCACTTATTTACACTTGACCTTGACACTGTGTGCATTACTCTGGTTGCAGTCACTGTTCAGACAAGAATTTTAAGCTTGAGGCTTTAATTTCCAGATCCAAGGATGTCGGGTGGTAGGGTGCCAACAGGGCCATAACAGGCTGAAATACTTGATCGCTGGATGTTGTACTGAGTGGTACTTGCATTTAGGGTTGTAATGCTGCTGGCTTTCGACAGGCTGCTGGCAGCAGGGCTGGACACTGCACATGTGCCTCTCAGGCCCCCCCAAAAAATCTGGGATTTGATGTAAATGGACAAAACCACCCATGTGCATGAGGCCCTATTGTGTTATTAACCAAGCAAAGTAACAAGTAAAGTCAGAACTCCTTATCTGCATACCTATTTTGGGTTAGGGATTTGAAAAGCATGACAAAATAGTGAACAAGGTGTAAATACCTATAGATTCCCAGTACCCACATCCCAAATTTGTTTATACATAACCAGAAAAGGGACTTTTTATGGTACTCCTATTGTAGAAACCCATATATACCGTTAAAAATTGTAATGTCTATTTTATATCTTGACAAGCGTCATACTTTAAAATATCAATAATAAAGTAGTATTACAGTGCAAATAATGAATTGCCTCCAAAAAGATCCTGCCCACCCAATTTTGTATCATCAGTTAAACAACTTTACACATTTATGGCATTTATCAAACCTAGGTAAAATTATTTTTCTTGTGTCTGCTACAAAAAAAACATATAGAGTCAGGATCTGTGCGGTCTCAACATGTTTCGTCAAGCATGTGTCCACTTCATCAAGAGAAAGATAGCTAGATGGAGGTGATATCCTATGATAATATAACATAACCTTAAGGTTTCAATTTATACAGCATCAATTCTGAAATATGGTCCCTAAGATTTTTGAACTTACATCATGTATCCATACCACTTATTTACCTATCAATAAACCCTCAGATTTAAAAAGTATTGAGGTCATTGAATCAGCCAATTATTTTTTTAACCACTTCAGCCCCGGAAGGATTGGCCCCTTAATGACCAGGCCATTTTTTGCGATACGGCACTGCGTCACTTTAACTGACAATTGCACAGTCGTGCGACACTGTACCCAAATAAAATTGATGTTCTTTCTTTCCCACAAATAGAGCTTTCTTTTGGTGGTATTTGATCACCTCTGCGGTTTTATTTTTTTGCGCTATAAACAAAAAATTACAGAGAATTTTGAAAATAAACAATGCTTTTTTTTCTGCCATAAAACACACCCAATAAAAAAATGTAAACATTCTAATTTCTTCATCAGTTTAGGCCAATTGGTATTCTGCTACATATTGTTGGTAAAAAAAATCCCAAAAAGCATTTATTTGGTTTGCACAAAAGTTATAGCGTCTACAAAATAGGGGATAGATTTATGGCATTTGTATTATTTTTTTTTTTACTATTAATGGCAGTGATCAGCATTTTTTAGCGGAACTGCGACATTGCGGCGGACAGATCGGACACCTAACTGCCATTTTTTTACACTTTTTGGGAACCAGTGACATTATTACAGATCAACGCTAAAAATATGCACTGCCATTGTACTAATGGCACTGACAGGGAAGGGGTTAACATCAGGGGCGATCAAGGGGGTTAAATGTGTTCCCTCAGTATGTCTCTAACTGTGTGGGGGGGATGGACTGCCAGGGACAACACACAGATCCGTCTTCCTGCATAGCAGAAAGACAGTCTCTCTGTGTAATCCCCTGTCAGAACAGAGATCTGCCTTGTTTACTATGGCAGATCCCCGTCCTGTCACTGCGGGGAACGATCACGGACGGCCGGCGGACATCTAATCTGCCAGTCCGGCTGATTGGCTCCCCCACTGGCTAATCAGCATGTGCGCACCCACAGATCGCGTGTACGAGCCAACGTACAGCTACGGCAATTCGCACAGCCAAGCCAACCTGTAACTGCGGCGCCTGGTCGGCAAGCAGTTAACATATATGCAAACCCTTAAAAACAGCCCTGGCAGCGAAAGGGTTAACTACAAACAGGCTAATGAACAGAATGAAATGAACAACATTTCTACTGTAAAGTCAGGCTAAAATAAATTAAGCTGGATGTTTAACTGATTATAAAGGTTATGGGGTAATAGTATTCAAGAGTATAATAGAGTATAACAGTATATACTCTATGGCACATTAATTGTGTGCTAAAGGTTATCCATGTGTCTCTTGAAACATTTTCTGATCTCTTTATACTACTCCTATCCTGATAATTCCATTAAACCCTGTGCTCTGTCATAATTTCCACAATAGCTTGCTTCACTAACACAAGCCAAGAGCTATTTTCAACATTCTTGTCACCCATAAAAGGAGCTCTAGAGCTGATTGGATTTGGAGATCATTTTCCTTAAGCTAATACATAGAAATTGCTTCTTTACAGTTAGCAGCATCAGACTGAAAGGTGGAATAATGTACTCTTGTGTTTTTTCTGCTCCATTGACCTCCCACTTGTATAATTACATTTAATGTAAAGATGCATAACCATAGTGCCTACAAGAGGTGAGAAATCAAGGGTTCCCAGTAAACACTGTCTTTTACTGTAGTTCATTTAATTACAGCATAACCTAGCTACATTATATTTAATGAATATATTATTTTTTTTCTAGGCATGTTTTTGTAGCTCTGTATCTTGTACTGTCTGTCACTAATAAGGACACGAATATTTCATTTTAGATGTGATCTCTAGAATGGAAATTTCAGCATCTGTAATTTGAAGAAAAAAAAAAATATTTCAGATAGGATTTTTTGTAGGTTGGTTTTAGTTTCAAATAGGGTGGAGAAGGGTTTAAATTCCTGACCAATAGGAATGTGTGAATAGCGAGAGAAGGTGGACAAGGTCTGTAACTGCCAGGAAGTGCTGGTGCTTTGCCAGACCACAATTGTATCCAATAAACACTGCAACCATGCTAAAGTTAGAATATTCACTTTCTAGACGTGTCTGCACCTACCTGCAGCAATTTTCATTGGCACCTCTAAAACTGAATCCCAGGTCATTATGAACAGACAAATCTCCAATACTTTCTGCTTGTATCAGAGCTTGTTCTTTATCTTCCATTCTCTACATTCCTACCGACCAGCAGTCCATTAGGGGCGTAGGGGTGCCGCCCCCCTAATTTACATGTGGGGTGCCGGACTCATAAGTTTCTATGAGTTTTTTTTTTTTGGGAGCACATGATTAGAGCCTCAGGCTCTAAATGGCATCAAAAAGGTTGGGCTTGTGACATTAGTAAATCACTATTAATTATCCCACCCTATTAGATTGTAAGCTCTTCTGAGCAGGGCCCTCTTAATCCTCTTGTATTTTATTGTATTATAACTGTATTGCCTCCCTTTCATATTGTAAAGCGCTGCGTAAACTGTTGGCGCTATATAAATCCTGAATATTAATAGTAATAATAATAATAATTCATTATTGTCTTCCGGCTTCTCCTCATAGCCAATCAGGGCAGGAGGGGGATCTTAAGACTGTATTAGCTGGGAGGAGAAGCCGGGGAAGCCACGACCATGGATGGGGTAAGTGCAGACCTGGGCGGGGGGTTTGTTTGCTGCCCCCCAAAACAATTGAGCACCAGCCGCCACTGCTACCGGCCTTTCACTTTGATGGTTTGCTCCGGTAAACAGATTATGTGAGAAGTTAGAGGGTAGGCAGGACTTAAAGTGGTTGTAAATATATAGATGCGTTTTCACCATGTCAGAGATTGGTGGGTTGTTGCCACATCCCTGTTGTATAGGAAAAAAGAAAACCCCCTTGCTTGGGACAACAGCAACAGGGACACAAGAATAAAGTAAAAAAGCATTTATTATTACACACAAAATTTGATCATACAAGCATGTATTGATCAGTTAAAAACAAGACATAACAAAAAACCAAGAGAACAAAAACCTAACAAATATGTAACAAAATTGCATAGCAACCATAGAATTATATCATAAATACTCTCCGATTATTGAAAACCTCTGGTACCCGACGCGTTTCTGGTTCAAGCCCTTCATCAGGGATATTGGATAGGAGAATATATAGTCATAGTTGTCTAATAAAGATAATTAAAAAAGGGTATCGTAGCAATATGACATGGATTATGGCAGTCATAAAAAAAAGGACAAAAAGTTGTCCATGGGAAACCTACCATAAGGTAAACAAAAGCTGATCTGAAGGAGTATACTGTACTATGCGAACAGAAGAAGCTGATAAGACACTTCAGAGGATGGCGTCATTGGAAGTCTATTGACATCGCCCCACGGATTCAGACAACTGTCTTGTGGGGGCCCTCCATGAACTGGTTGGTCACAGATCAAGGTGGTATATGAAGTGTAGTGGAGGAGTGGAAACTACATATATAAAGACAAAGAAAACAGGAAAAAAGCAGGAAAAGATAGGAAAGAAAAAGGAAGAAAGAGAAAGAAAGAAGAAAGAAAGAACAGAAAGAAAAAAGGGGAGAGAGAAGAGAAGAGAAGAGGAGAAAAAAGGAGAGAAGGAGTAAGAAGGAAACCAGAAAGCAGGAAAGAAATCAGGGAAAAGAGAAACAGATTGGTAAGTCTTGTCACAGCTATATAAAGATATGTACTGAGTACTATAGCTGTCCGTATCAATATTGTGACCTAGCCACAAAACGAATGGAAGGAGTGTGACAAACAGTGTGATGATTGTTGAGTAACTTGAAACACCTCTCCCTAGAAAATGTCCATATAGAAAATAGTTTTTAAACTATTCAGCGGCAAATATGTACCTGTAGTTCAACTCCAGCATCTTAAAGGAGGCTGGAGTACTCACTGCACCTGTGGTTAGTGCTGCTCATCCGCGTCTGACATCCATCTCCTCCAGCAGTGCTATGAAACAGCACTGCTCCATGAATTTAAATATGGCGCCAGACCCCCCCGCATGCGTAGTTCGATGGGGTGGCCCTGCATGTGCAGTTCATTGATGCGATCGTATATGTGCGGTGAATGCTGCCGTGGAGTTGCGGTGTGTGAAACACATAGCACGGCCCCCTCACATTGAGGGGGCGGCGTCATGCGCTCCAATTGTGAATGTGTCAGTATGGGGAAATGCCTCAGTCTCAAAAGACTGCTTCTTACTCCTTCTCTCCTTTTTTCTCCTCTTCTCTTCTCTCTCCCCTTTTCTCTTCCTTTTCTTTCTTTCTTCTTTCTTTCCCTTTCTTCCTTTTTTCTTTCATATCTTTTCCTGCTTTTTTCCTGTTTTCTTTGTCTTTAGATATGCAGTTTCATAACTCCTCCGCTACACTTCATATACAGTAGCACCTTGATCTGTGACCAACCAGTTCATGGAGGGCCCCCACAAGACATTTGTTTGAATCCGTGGGGCAATGTCAATAGGCCTCCAGTGATGCCATCCTCTGAAGTGTCTTATCAACTTATTCTGTTCGCAAAGTACAGAATTTGAGTATCAAAGTATGCCCCTGGGAGACATCAATCCACTGCACTCTCCCAGGGGCATACTTTGATACTCAAATTCTGAATATACAGCGATATGCTGTTATGCCCCGTACACACGGTCGGACTTTGTTCGGACATTCCGACAACAAAATCCTAGGATTTTTTCCGACGGATGTTGGCTCAAACTTGTCTTGCATACACACGGTCACACAAAGTTGTCGGAAAATCCGATCGTTCCGAACGCGGTGACGTAAAACACGTACGTTGGGACTATAAACGGGGCAGTGGCCAATAGCTTTCATCTCTTTATTTATTCTGAGCATGCGTGGCACTTTGTCCGTCGGCTTTGTGTACACAGGATCGGAATTTCCGACAACAGATTTTGTTGTCGGAAAATTTTATCTCCTGCTCTCCAACTTTGTGTGTCGGAAAATCCGATGGAAAATGTCCGATGGAGCCCACACACGGTCGGGGCATTAGGCTGTATATAGCCATCAGCACTGCTAAAAATTGAATTAAGGACTCACTGTTGGAAACCTTTGGCCCCCCCTCCCTTTGGCCTTTCTAAATCAGGAATATTAACCAATTATTCATATGCCACTGCTCATAGACTCAGCTATATTCAATCTATTTTTTAGCTGCTCAGTGCATCATTCACCTTATCGTGACTTTATATGACATTGTACTTCAAAACTAAGAGAGAAACATATTCTCTTATCTGTCTCGTCTGTGAACCTTGGCCGTGTCCTGGGGAAAGCCTAACGGCGAAACGCGTAGACATACAAGGGCCCACTGAACAATAAACATAGATGCATATATGCTACATTTTTTATTATAATCCTATATTTTTTCTATGTAATTGTTAACCCTAATAAATTTGAATATTTTAAATAGTTTCTTCTCCATTGTTTCTTAGCCCATAAAGTCCGCCCCCCTGGTAATAGTACTACCTTATATTTATGTGTCTTCAACAATTTACGGACGTGGCTATTTTTTTATGCACTTCCTCTTTTGTCATAGTACAGTATACTCCTTCAGATCAGCTTTTGCTTACCTTATAATAGGTTTCCCATGAACAACTTTTTGTCCTCTTCTTTTATGGCTGCCATAATCCATGTCATATTGCTATGATGCCCTTTTTTATTTTTCTTTATTAGACAAACTATGACTACATATTCTCCTGTCCAATACCCCTGACGAAGGGCTTGAACCAGAAACGCGTCGGGTAATGGATATTTTTAATAATGGAAGAGTGTTTGATACAATTCTATGCTTGCTATGCAATTTTGTTATGTTTTTATTCCCTTGGTTTTTTGTTATGTCTTGTTTTTAACTGATCATTACATGCTTGTATGATCAAATTTTATGTGTAATACTAAAAGCTTTTTTAATTTATACTTGTGTCGAGGTTGTCCCAAGCAAGGGGGTTTCCTTTTTTGCTAAAGTGGTTGTAAAGTCAGTTATTCCTGCCAGCCCCTCTGTAATAATAATATGTACTACACAGTGTGTGTGTTTTTGTGTTTTTTTTTTTTAAATTCTGCAGCTAAATACTTATTTTCAAGTTGCCAATGTGTGGTCACATGACCACCCACCACTCTCCTTCCCCAGTCTAAGGACTACACTGGGATGGGCTGTGGTTTGCCTCTGACGTCAGCAGGGCAGTCACGTGATCGTACATCCACCGTGTGAAAAAAGGTATTTGGCTGCAGAATTAAAAAAAAAACACACACTGTGAGGGGCTGGCAGGAATTGAAATCACTAAATTTACGTCCAGACGAAATAGTGGCGGGGGGGGAGGGGTGGAGAAGACGGCTCACAGACTCCCAATATGACAGGCAGGGGGACAGGGGGAGGGGAATGGGGAGAGGGAGAGCAGCGGGATGACAGAGGCAAGTAAACTGACCACAGTATCATGGATCAGCAGCCATGATTATAGTGGTCAGCAAACTAAGGGGGGCATAGGAACAGGCAACATGAACCAGGTATATTACTACATAGAAAGGGATCAATGACACTGCACAAGCACTATGCAGTTTAACATGCTTTAAGGAACAGGATTTTTTTTTTTCTCTAGGGTTACAACCTCTTTAATCTGATTGGTGGCAGTGAAAAACATTTGACTTTTTTATGTGAGGCTTTCTGTGTGTGGGAGCAGTAAAGAGGGTGTTGCAGCATCCCCAACAAATATGTTGCCGAATCACCAGATTACAAACAAAAGAAAGTGGGGTGGATAGTGTATTAAAACAATGTCTAGATGAAAACTGCAGTACTAAATAAATAGCTGTGCTCCCAATATGCACTGTATCTCATTGTCCGCTTTTCAATTTAGACTGAAATGTTGCTTTAGCTAAATGTGAATAAATGTGATTAGTCACATTAAAAAGGGTTGATGACTTATTGCAAAAAATTGTAATGACTCATCGTATAAGTTTATTTAAAAATAATTGGATGATGTTTGAAATGGCAATTAAAGGAGAGCAAAGGGTTCACACAGACATTATTTTAATATACTCAGTTGTAGCACTGACACCTGCACAACACACATATGTTTACGCCATCAGATATGTCTTTTATATACTATCACCTATTTTAATGTTTCATTTGGCTGCTCTTTGGATAGTAACTTGGATTAACATTCTGATTATTGTAGCCCTATACACGGTCGCTGGTATTAGTAAGAAACTGCCTCTTGCTTTACACGATGATTCCTGGGTAATCATCTGGGAGCTCTCCATGTGGAGATATTTCTATGCTGACAAGGTAGCTATTTGTATCTGATGTGCGTATGTCCTCTGGATATAACAATTAATTTTATCTTTTGATAGTGAGACATTTTCCTTTCAACTACCCCAAGTGTGTCCTGATGAAGCAAAACAGCGAAACGCGTTGACGCACAGAGACTCACTGACGTTTATTTGGTGTCAACGTTCTTGTTTATACTAGATACTCATTATTATCATATATCATATGTTCTTAATTCTTTTTTACTTGGCCTATTTGATATGAGTTATTGTTAATAACATATATTTTTGTACTATATCATTGTCCATCTTGCCTGAGTCTGAATTAGGGCTCTGTGGCCCTTTACCCTTTCTCTCCTCCAATCAAGTTTATACGGATGGGGCTTTAGGAGTGTTATTTACATTTTTGTAAAGGTAAGTATATTGCTTCTTCTTTTACAAGCTGCCTTATGTGTAGAAGTCATCTTTTAGTTAAAAATAATTGCTAAAAAAAAATAAATGGTACACTTTTTTAAAGAAAGGAACTGCAGTACATAGAGCCTGAAACCGTTTTCTCATGATGTTTTGATATATGTCATAAAGTTGGGATACATTGCCTTTAAAAGAATCTTGAAGAGCTTTCTCAAGCAAAAGTAATGTTTTGTTATCTGCTACAAAACTGCATTCGATTGTCAGCTTTCCTGCAAAGCTAAAAAAAAAGTGTGCTAACATAGCATGGGACAGCTGTATTGTCATGTTGTCATGCGGCTTTGCAAATGTCACTCTGCCTAGCGAAAGCAAAATAACTATACCCTGCCAGTTCCACACAAGCGCATGATATGGCAGTCTGCACCTAAGTGTTGGTGTTTATGACGGGGAGTTCACATGCATTTTACCCATACCAACTGCCTGCTGACGGAAAACTTTCTTCTAGGTCAGGAGGGAATCTAGGGACTATAGTCAGGCCTGCCACTATTGAAAAGTGGCATGTATGATGGTGACATATATCTACCATCATCCAGATTTGCTGCAAATTCAAACATTTTGAGACAAATACACTCAATCCTATGTAGAGGCAGACACTGTTGAGAGCTAATACTATCTATGTGTTTGCTCCAGGCTTAAAATAACCTGTTAAAGCATTTGTTACGTTTCATATCCGTGATATGTGCCTGCTGTACTATGTGCTTGTATGAGAAAATATCCTATTATCTTGTATGTATGTGCAATGTATGAGTGAGTGGCTAGAGGACCTAGAAAATATACGCGATCAGATGAAAATGACTATAGTATTGTTTATTATAATTAAACAAACAGAACCAACCTCAATATAAGAAATACAGTATGTATTAATTAATCCCCTTAGTTAGTGAAGTTCATATCTTCAACTATAGAACTATATTGTTCTGAGTAGCTTTATTATGCCACATGTTCCTTCTTATGCACCACTGTAATTAAAATGTGTCTTGAAACAATTTCACATTCGGGCTCCAAATATTGCCTTGTTATGACTATAGCAGAAGTATTAATCAATTTAAAATGTTAATTAAAGCACATAGCATTCAACTAGTGCAACAACTAACACATCCAGTACAGTACTGCATTTTCCCAGTGCAACACACAGCAGTGAATGAACTGCATATGAGAAAAAATAATTTATATTTTAAGCAAACAGCTAAGTACACAGCTATTGCAAATATACTGGAGCTGTTTTACCTGCCACGGGATTTATATTGCTATCCATCCACTACTAACATTTGCACATCTCAGTCATCTCCTTGCCCCCAGGCCCCAGCCCATAACTGGACAATGAAGGAGTAGCAGCAGACTTATGAGATTATTCCTCTCCCTTCTTATCAGCATGTTACTTGTCAGAATGCGTTTGAAAAAGTACTCACACACCTTGCAATTTTCCACATTTTGTTATGGTACAACTAGAAACGCAAATATATTTTATTGGGATTTTATGTGATATATTTTATTGGGATTTTATGTGATAGACCAACACAAAGTGACACATAATTGTCAAGTGGAAGGAAAATTATAAATGGTTTTCAATTTTTTTTACAAATAAATATGTGAAAAGCGTGGTGTGCATTTGTTTTCAGCCCCCCTGAGTCAATACTTTGTAGAACCACCTTTCACTGCAATTACAGCTGCAAGTCTTTTTGTGGAATTCTCTACCAGCTTTGGACATCTAGAGAGTGACATTTTTGCCCATTCTTCTTTGCAAAATAGTTCAAGCTCTGTCAGATTGGATGGAGAGACTCTGTGAACAGCAATTTTCAAGTCTTGCCACAGATTCTTAATTGGATTTAGGTCTGGACTTTGACTGGTCAATTATAACATGTGAATATGCTTTGATCTAAACCATTCCATTTTAGCACTGGCTGTATGTTTAGGGTCAATGTCCTGCTGAAAGGTGAACCTCCACCCCAGTCTAATTTCAGACTCTTAACAGGTTTTCTTCTAATGCCCCGTACACACGGTCGGACTTTGTTCGGACATTCCGACAACAAAATCCTAGGATTTTTTCCGACGGATGTTGGCTCAAACTTGTCTTGCATACACACAGTCACACAAAGTTGTCGGAAAATCTGATCGTTCTAAACGTTGGCACTTTGTCCGTCGGATTTGTGTACACATGATCGGAATTTTCGACAACAGATTTTGTTGTCGGAAATCTTTATATCCTGCTCTCAAACTTTGTGTGTCGGAAAATACGATGGAAAATGTGTGATGGAGCCTACACATGGTCGGAATTTCCGACAACAAGGTCCTATCACACATTTTCCGTCGGAAAATCCGACCGTGTGTACGGAGCATAAGATTGTCCTGTATCTGGCTCCATCCATCTTTCCATCAACTCTGACCAGCTTCCCTGTCCCTGCTGAAGGAAAGCATCCTCCCAACATCATGCTGCCACCACCATGTTTTATGGTGGGGATTGTGTGTTCAGGGTGATGTGCAATGTTAGTTTTCCGCCACACAGGTCAAAAAGTTCAACTTTGGTCTCATCTGACCAGAGCACCTTCTTTTACATGAAAAACAGAAAATGACCGTGCTAACATAAAAAACCCCTTCGAAAAGCAGCAGTTCAACTGTGAGATATTCACAACATACAAAAAAACAAGGAAAAAACTGCGCTATACCATAGATGAGAAAAATGCAAAGAAATCAATCAGTGCAAAGAATAAATACAAATTAGCATCAAATTGCATCAAATCATAAATGTACAAAATGATAGTAAAGTCCATAAACTCAGAAATCTAGAAAGTCTATTATGGAGATGGGAAGAGACCCCCGATAACTCTTCATAAAAACCAGTGTGGAAAGGTAAGAGATAAAAACACCCCTCACAGTGATCCTCCACCACCTAGAATATGCGCTTACCAGATTGCAAGCACAACAGGCACATATGCGAACCCAACTCAGGGTGTGCGGCTAGCACTGAAGCAATCCTCTGGACAGCGTAATGGATGGTAACCAAAAACAAGCACGTAGGGGGCTGTATCCGGATGTCCCGCTAGTGGTAGAACATCCCTCTATACAGTGTGGCTCCAAGCATGTAAAGGGACAATGCAGCACCCGAATTCAAGGACTGTCTCCATGTGTTCATCTCTAGAGGGTTATATTTTAGTAAAGTGTATGTAGCACAGACCCTAGACTGGGCTGGCTGATTTATCCTAGGTTCTATTCACTGTGAGGCACATGGCAGCCAGGCACACAACAGTTCACAGCCTCTCCCCAGATAGCAAGTATAACTTGCCACAAATATGTGGCAGTGTGGAATTGTAAGGCTAGTTAACTTGCTGCACATAGTCCCTAGCAAGTTGTACACTTGCAGAGCACTTGAAGCACAAGTTCTAGTTGACGCTTTTCCAATTTGTAGCAAATTTGCATGGCAAGTCTCTAGCAAGAGCAAAGTTGCCGTGGTAAGTCTACAGCAAGAGCTCTGCAAGTCTTCAGCTTGAAAATTCAGCCACAGTGACCCCTGTGGTGGGATGACTATTGTACAACATAACTGAACCAGAACTTGCAGCAGACTTGCAGAATGTTTGCAAAGAAAGTTGATCTGGAATCATGCGATGCAGACTTGCTGCAATAGTGCAACAAACATGTTAAGCCTGGCAAGTCTAGCAATAGCTTTAGCAAGTCATTTTTAAACTTGCAGCACAATTGCTTGCTATCTGGATCAGCTCAAGAAGCAAGTCGTGTGTGTCTTTTTTTTTTTGCAGTATAATACCGATTGTAAACCCTCACATATACCCAGTAAAGTGAACAGCCTCAGATGATATACAGAGATTAAACAAATTCTCCTACATAGGTTTTACTTGTTTATCTGGATTTTTCTCTTCCCTACAGCCCTTCAAAAGGGCAGACTGTGTTAAAAGTTTTTCTACATCTGTCAGGAGCACAGAGGAGGGGGCGGAGAGGCTGCAGTAACAGTGTGTGAGAGTTGATTGAAGGTAAGGAACAAACACCCCCCCCCCCCCCCCATACACAGCAAAATAACTGTGTTCTGAATAGACAAGCTCTATTCTGAGCTCTCCTTCCTCCTTCCTCCCAACACAACTTTATCTTATGTGTCGGGAAAACTTGTCAGAAGTGAGACATGCTGATAACAGAGGAACAAAGCATTAGAGAGAAACAACACTTAGAGCTTTGGAGACACTACAGATATATGCGCTTTGCTCAGATTCCATGACTGATGTTTAAAACCACTTTAACTTGGGTAGGATGGGGGGGGGATCCTTGAGATACTTCAAACTTTCAGTACCAGCTAGCCTCTGTCGTGTGTGCCTCCAGGTCAGATTGTCTGTGGACTTCCTGTGACTGCTTTCAGGAACTCTGGACATGGCTCTTCTAAACTGTAACTATCAGGCCCCAGCCTACATATACCAACCTCAGGTCTTGCTGGCCATTCTTCCTGCCAAGGATTGGCTGTGGTGGCATGAATGTGCAAGTGAGGGTCTGCTTCTTCCGCCCACTAAATTCTGGCACCTACCAGACTTTAGGGGAAAGCAGTCTAGCCTGCCACCAGCAGAAATCAGAATAGCCGAAAGCAATCGAACTTCACTCCACTTTTATGCCCTGTACACACGGTTGTTTTTTTCCGATGGAAAATGTGTAATAGGACCTTGTTGTCAGAAATGGCGACCGTGTGTAGGCTCCATCACACATTTTCCATCGGATTTTCCGACACACAAAGTTTGAGAGCAGGCTATAAAATTTTCCGACAACAAAATCCGTTGTCGGAATTTCCGATCATGTGTACACAAATCCGACGCACAAAGTGCCACGCATGCTCAGAATAAATAAAGAGATGAAAACTATTGGCCACTGCCCTGTTTATAGTCCCGGCATACGTGTTTTACGTCACCGTGTTCAGAATGATCGGATTTTCTGACAACTTTGTGTGACCGTGTGTATGCAAGACAAGTTTGAGCCAACATCCGTCTGAAAAAATCCTAGGATTTTGTTGTCCGAATGTCTGATCAATGTCCGACCATGTGTACGGGGCATTAGTCTGTTAAATACTCCATTAAAAATGTTTTCTTATATTTGTGCAGAACGTGCAAAAAATATCTGTTGATTTGCCAAACATTGTGTGAGCTACTTCCTGTTCTTTGCTTGTGCTAACTGTTATCAGTAAGCATTGTTCCCAGCTCCCTCCATGGACTACAGATTACCTTCCAACTATGCTATGGAGAATAGGATAGAAGAAAGTGTTTCATAGTCCTAAAACACTTCCTGTCCCAGGGTGACCTTGCTGCTCCCCCATAGACAAAGTACATTGAGTGAGTGTCGTCAGCCTAAGACAGGAAGTGTGCTATTGGCAGAAATGTTAGGTGAAAATAAACGCAAAAAAAAAAAAAACTAAGGCAGCTACCACATCTAAGAAACTTTAAGCTGCAATATATATATATTTTTGTTCCTGTGTTTAGATATGCTTTAAATTCTGTATGTTGGCTAGTTGGATTCAGTGCTGGTGAAGTTTTGTATTGCTTATTGCTGTGGAATTACAAAGTATGATTGTTCACATTCTGGTTTCATGTACTAACAAGTGATCTGTTTCTCACATATTTTCTATATACAGGGGGAAGAGGATGAATTAAATATCCCAAATGCTTTATTGTATGTGATTATTTTATTTTGCATGTTACACTATTTAGATGATTTCCATTTCAGGAAAACGGCCGTGGAACAGAGCTGTGGAAAGAGCTGGTTAAATAATTTAATCCCTAGATGTTGAAAAGATGAACTCCAAGACAGTCTGCCAACCAAGCATATAGTGTGGAAAAAGAATTAGCATTTTTGTACCCTTAATAAGTCTTCTGAAAACCAATAGCAGCATCACATCTAAACCATTTAAATTCAAGCCACAAACCTAAATATGCAGTGTTCTGTGTACACTACATTTCATATAACTTTGCGGATTTGAAACATGTGGATGCTATACAAACATGTTCTGTTTGTGTTTTGTTTGTACTTAATGTTAAAAAAGTACACATTTATTTCTGAAAAACTTTGATGGAATTTTGCCTTAAATTAACAGGAATATTATTCATCAGTAGTATCAAAGAAGGCATTCACATTTAGGGTTTTTATTTCTCTTGTTTGGTTCAGAGATTCAACATTTCAACATTCCTCAATTTATATTTATGTATCTATTTTGCAGTATTACTGATGTGACATGAATCTATGAAATATATCTTTTTTTTTTTTTTTTTTTTTTTTTTTAGCAATTTCAGAATACTGCCTATCTCTGTACAATTTATAGTGAACATGTAATTTAATAGGCAAATTTCTAACTAAAGCAGTCCATGGATTAGCCTTTCTTTTTTTTTTTTTTATTCAACCAGCGGCTTGAACGAAAAAAAAAAAATGACTTAGTTACATAGTTACATAGTAGGTGAGGTTGAAAAAAGACACAAGTCCATCAAGTCCAACCTATGTGTGTGATTATGTGTTAGTATTGCATTATATATCCCTGTATGTTGCGGTCATTCAGGTGATTATCTAATAGTTTCTTGAAGCTATCAATGCTCCCCGCTGAGACCACTGCCTGTGGAAGGGAATTCCACATCCTTGCCGCTCTTACAATAAAGAACCCTCTACGTAGTTTAAGGTTAAACCTCTTTTCTTCTAATTTTAATGAGTGGCCACGAGTCTTGTTAAACTCTCTTCTGCAAAAAAGTTTTATCCCTATTGTGGGGTCACCAGTATGGTACGGACGGACAGTATGGACTTGATTCCCTCATCTACACATTAGATGTGGATGAGGGTCTTCCCCACTGATTACACTGAACAGTGCTGCCGGCTATAGCCTGTGGTGCTAATCGAGCAGGGAAAATCCAAAAGACTTCTGTACAACCAGCCTGCCCATACATAGATTGAAGTTCGGTTAGTCCCTGCTGATCAAGCCAAGTTTCTAACCATGTATGGTTGGTTTAATACTGTTATAAAAATGTCTTAAAGAGACTGACCTGCATATACCTGCAGAAGAATGAATACCCTATTTTTATGGCCAAGGTTTGGCCAGTTCTAACAAGCAAAGCTCCAACACTTCTGAGTAGTCTCACCAGGAGATAGACATACTGAATTCCACTGCATTACTCTTATCTAATCTTTTTTTCTTACTTCTGGGTTGTGTAAAAGCTTGCCATTGTCTCTTTGGCCAATGGTAATGTGCAGGAGGCAGGAAAGTGCTAAAGACTTGTCTGTCAGACAAGCCAGGAATTTGGCCTTACAAGTAGGGAATTAGAGGCCATTGCATGCATGCATAAACACAGCTAGGTGTAGCAGTTTTTTTAATGGTGTATTTACTTTAAGACACCTAATTGTACTCATAACTGGACCCATATCATGTTTGTGTACCAACCCAATGTTGCAGCTTTGGCACAACTCCTATTATTCTACTTCCCAGTGATAAGCCTCTCTGTCTGAACACTAAGGTATCTCACTAGACAGTGGAATGGCCTGTGAATCTAACACCAGGATAAGGACCCTTATTTTAGAAATCATAAAAGTTGTTTTCAGTCTAATGCGATTTGAAAGTCACAGTGGAATACAAGGTCCTTTTATTTGAGGTCCCACCTTAAAAGAGAATAAGGGGGTTTGAGTATTTTCAGAATCATCGGTCTGATGTTGCATCTGTCCCTCCCCGGCTCTAACACTGAGAACTGAGCGATCAAACACCACCGATTGCTTGGTTCTCACAGCTTCCTGAGCAGAGAGCTGGTGACTCAGTCACCAGCTCTCTGATCTTCCACCCCCCCCCCACGCTGAGCTGTGAAGGGAGCAGCGGCTCATGCTCTTGGAGAGGCTGAGCCTGGTGCTGGTCTAGGCATGTGGGCAAACCCCGACCATATGGTCGCAATCCTTCCTGAGCCTGGACTGGCTCGGTGACATCAGCCGACAGTGCTGTCTCCTGAAAATGGGTCACAGGAGTGCAGAACAAACTGTACTCCTGTGATCCACAGGAGATTAACAGCTAAATGAGCTTTGGCTGTACTTCACTTTTAAGTTTATCTGACAAACCTCCTCCTGCCATTCACTCAGGGTTTATAAGCAGTGATGGGTGAAATGACTGGGCAATCATGAGCCTACACAGAAGACAACATGTGAGTGCACATTTATCAGGGCTGTGTGTCCTCCTTAGGGGGGGGGCGCTTGGATTTCTTCCAAGTGGAAAGAGGACAAGAAGCAGTGTCAGGCTTTATGTATGAGTATGTTTATGCAATGTGCAGACACTGGATGCTCCAAGGGAGCTTCATCGTTAGTAACAAATGCTTCTGTAGAAGTTACGTTGTTGGAAAGGTGCATTGAAGCTTTTTTCGTGTTAATGTGCAATTCCAGCCTGGACTGTTGTTATTCCTTTAGAGGGAGTTGGTTTGATAGTGTGACTGTAAACTGGTTAGGCCAGACTGGGCCTTATCTAGCGTTCCTAAGGGGGTGATGTTGTGACATTGTCTCATTGTTCCACCTTTGGAGAATTCAGAACTATGGGGAGTCCCATGCAAACAATTACAGTGATGCCATGCTTACTGCCCTAAGCTGAGGATGATGTGCAGTAAGGGGTTATTGACCCTACTGTAGTCCTCCTATGAGTGTATCCCTCTATTTTACACTATTATTACTAGTCAAACCATTATGCAACAAGAAGTCTCCTTATCTGTTATATGGAAACTGATTTAGTTGATGCAGTGGATTCATTATTTGACATTTGTCACTGTTTGAGGTGAGATAGTTGTGTCTTATTCGTCCCATTGCTGACATTTGTAAAATACATAGAAGATTATTTTCAACTCAAAATAAGGGTAATTGCAGCTAGAAATACAAGCCTCAAGTGCAGGAATATTTATTAGTGTAGGAAGTTGCAGATATTTCTCCTGATGATGTGGAAGCTTATGTGCAACCCTATTTTCCATATAAACTGTGACATAGGTGCTTACCTAGCACTGCTTAAGGGCACATGATATTTCTCCTGATGATGTGGAAGCTTATGTGCAACCCTATTTTCCATATAAACTGTGACATAGGTGCTTGCCTAGCACTGCTAAAGGGCACATGGCATTCATTTGGTTGATATTTTAGTGATATTTTAGCCTAGTTCTACATGTAAAGTGTGGTCCTGGAGAAAGTTTGGATAGAGTCGTGATTGACTAGAATAGCTTTTATTCTGCTATGCATAATATATTATATATACCCAGGGCCTGCCCAAGACATTGTGCTGCCTGGGACCAAGAATGAAATTCTGCCCCCCCCCCAAAAAAAAAAAATCACACCCACCAAAAGGCCCCCACGTCCATTATTTTGATAACTAAAGGGGACCCATCATGGCTCTATACATGTATATAGGAGTATAAAGAGGATCTGTCTTGGTTGTTTACATGTATAGGAGTATAAAGAGGACCTGTCATGGCTCTATACATGTATGTAGGAGTATAAAAGGACCTGTCAGGGCTCTATACATGTATGTAGGAATATAAAGAGGACCTGCTATGGTTGTTTACATGTGTAGGACTATAAAGAGGACCTGTCATGGCTCCACACATATATATAGAAGTATAAAGAGGACCTGTCATGGCTCTATACATGTATGTAGGAGTATAAAGAGGAACTGTCATGGCTCTATACATGTATGTATGAGTATAAAGAGGACCAATCATGGCTCTATACATATATATAGAAGTATAAAGAGGACCTGTCATGGCTCTATACATGTATGTAGGAGTATAAAGAGGAACTGTCATGGCTCTATACATGTATGTATGAGTATAAAGAGGACCAATCATGGCTCTATACATGTATATAGAAGTATAAAGAGGACCTGTTATGGCTCTATACATGTGTATAGAAGTATAAAGAAGATCTGTTATGGCTCTATACATGTGTATAGGAATATAAAGAGGACCGGTCATGGCTCTATACATGTGTATAGGAATATAAAGAGTACCGAACATGGCTCTATACATGTGTATAGGAGTGTAAAAGGACGTGTCATGGCTCAATACATGTATGTAGGAATATAAAGAGGACCTGTCATGGCTCTATACATGTATGTAGACAAGAAGAGGGAAATTGGGACTTTGAATGAAGTGGTTGACTCGTGTAGATAAAATAGGATCAAGTTTTATTATTGGAGTATATAAATACAATGCAGTAATATAATTCATATAAAAGAGTCAATGGATAAATATTACCATATTCGTACATATGCATAACAGTGGTACTCTCATGTTCGTAAATGTATACATGGTCAGCACATAGAAATGGTATATAGCATGGTCATTTCACATATCAGCTGGCAGCATAGTTGGAAATTGAATAGATTAAAAAATATATATCCTAATCAAGCACATAGCTACATCCTCAGAGCCTGACGCATTTCGGTGTAAAAACACTTCTTCAGGGGCGGATGTTGTAGGGTATCTATAAAAAAATATAATGTAGAGTATAGTAAAAATTGATCCTAATATTAAGTTAAGTACAACAGGACAAGACAATGTCGTCAACCCTGAGTACTTACGTGCCACAGGTAGCGACGGTGTGCAGTGTAAGCAAATCCAGGGCCATAGGTGTGGTCCGTCCTCAGCTCCCAGGATGGACCACTCCTATGGCACTGGTTTAGCTTGCATGCATGTATGTAGGAGTATAAAGAGGACCGATCATGGCTTTATACATGTATAAAGGAGTATAAAAGGACCTGTCAGGGCTCTATACATGTGTATAGGAGTGTAAAAGGAAGTGTCGCGGCTCAATACCTGTCATGGCTCTATACATGTATGTAGGAGTATAAAGAGGACCTGTCATGATTCTATACATATATGTAGGTGTATAAAGAGGACCTGTCATGGCTCTATACATGTATATAGGAGTATAAAAGGACCTTGCGTGGCCTGCGGCCGCGATGTCGGCTAGCCAGCCACAATCCCTCCACAGAAAGCCAGAACAGGGATCTGTCAATGTAAACAGACAAATCCCCATTCTGACAGGGGAGGATAGACAGATCTGCTGTTTATAGTGATTAGGAACAGAGATCTCTCTCCTCCTCCAGTCAGTCCCATCCCCCCAAGTTAGAAACACCTCTCAAGGAACACATTTAACCCGTTCCCTGCCAGTGACATTTACACAGTAATCAGTGCATTTTTATAGCACAGATCGCTGTATAAATGTCAGTGGTCCCAAAAATGTGTCAAAAGTGTCCAATCTGTCCACCGCAATGTCGCAGTCCCACTAAAAATCGCAGATCACCGCCATTACTAGTAAAAAAATAAATAAATCATAAAAATGCCATAAATCTATCCCCTATTTTGTAGACGCTATAACTTTTGTGCAAACTAATCAATATACACTTATTGCATTTTTTTACCAAACATATGTAGAAAAATAGATATTGGCCTAAACTGATGAAGATTTTTTTTTGGATGTTTATTATAGCAAAAAGTAAAATAATATTGTTTTTTTCGAAATTGTCGCTGTTTTTTTTTTTATAGTGCAAAAAGTAAAAACCGCAGAAGTGATGAAATACCACCAAAATAAAGCTCTATTTGTGGGAAAAAAAAGGACATAAATTTTGTTTGGGTACAACGTCGCATGACCACGCAATTGTCAGTTAAATCAACGCAGTGCCGTATCGCAAAAAAGAATGATTGAAGTGCATTGTTTCTATTATTACATTGTTATATAAAATAAAATAGTTCAACTCACCATAATGCAGAATCAGTGGGGGGCCTGAGCATGTCACTTGCCAATGTCACCTATCTTCAGATGCGGATTGTCACTTGCCACATGTTGTGGATTGTCATATGCCACAACGTCACCTGCCACACATTGCGGATTATCACTTACCACAACGTCACCTGGCACACATTGCGGATTATCACTTACCACATCGTCACCTGCCACACATTGCGGGTTGTCACTTGCCACAACGCCATCTGCCACACATTGTAAATTGGATGTGACCTGGCACACACACTACAGCACATATGGCGACCTCCATCCCTAAATTTGTTTATAGAAAAGGAGAATGTGGGACTTTAAATGAGGTGACCGCCATGTCAGATATGGACAAAAACAACATAAAGTTGAAGTTACAATACATGATTTATTGTTACATTGGAGAAAAATACTGTATCAAATAGATAGGTAGTCACATGACTTACACTAAATATGCTGCTACATAGCATGCAATACAAATAGGAATTAGACATCGTAAATGTACATGATAAGACGAATAGGTTAAAAAACATGTATCATAGAAACAGATAACTTTGGGCATCTAGTGGCACTCAATGCGTTTCCTGGCATTACAGCCATTCATCAGGAGTGTTAAGTAGTAAGATACTGGAAAGAAAATGGACAAGGGTTAATGATAATGCCCTTAAAATAAGGGAGGACAGAGAGATTATATCCCAACAAGGTGGAGATAAATTGGAATACTTACTACACAGCTTCAAAGACAAGTCCGGTATCCGCCAAGGAAGACAGGGGTAACAGACATGATGTCTCCCCTGGGGTTGAGAGCATCATGAGCAGCATGATCCAATAGACTATGTGTCACTTGCCACGATGTCACCTGCCACACGTTGCAGATTGTCACTTGCTGTGTCCCAGAGTGAAGGCAGGCAGCAGAGAGATGATGTAATCTCTCTGCTGCCTGCGGCTGCACAGTGAGGGCGGAACTGCAGTGATGCAGGGCAGGAGGTGAGAAATGATGTCATCGGTCCCGCTCGGGACCAATGGTAACGTCGGGTCCCATGGTGGGGCTGGCCCTGTATACACCTTTCTTCCAGGAATCTTTGGTTCAGTCCTGTGATGTCATGTTTCTTCCTGTTCTTCCTGAAAGCTGCAAATAATGCCACCAAAAAAGGTGTGATAATGGCCTCTGTAAAATTTTCCTGTGAGCCCCAATAGTGGCTTGATGGTCAGTCCACAGGGTGTGGGTTCTTGATGACCTGAGCTCACAGAAAGTGGGTTGAATGTTGATGGCATCAATCAGCCCAGAAAAGGGCCAGTGCTGGATTACAGAGCAGTGAGACTGTGGGCAGTGCCAAAAAAAGGGTAAATATTGCAGCAAATGGGGCAATGGAAATGCATCTATTTCTTTTTATTAAAGCATGAGCTTCTAAGATTAATATCAGGGTTAAGTTGGGGTTTATGTTTTAGGGACTTTCTGGATTAGGTTATTTGCGTAAACATCAAGGAAATAAAAATGGTTATAAGTTATCTGGTGTTATACTGTTTAAACTGTTTGTATCAAGTTTTCTCTAAGAAAGGCTGAGCCAATATGGTATCCTTTGTTGATATAAAATAAGAATATAATTTACATACATTATGTACAGTATCTCACAAACGTGAGTACACCCCTCACATTTTTGTAAATAATTTGTTATATCTTTTCATGTGACAACACTGAAGAAATTACACTTTGCTACAATGTACACTCACTACTTTACATTGTAGCAAAGTGTCATTTCTTCAGTGTTGTCACATGAAAAGATATAACAAAATATTTATAAAAATATGAGGGGTGTACTCACTTTTGTGAGATCCTGTAAGTTCTCTTTTGGGGGGGGGGGGGGTTATGAGAAATGGCCCTCCCTGAAGAGCATATTGGGGCAAATCTGTTTGTAAATAAGAGATCCAGAACCTTTGCTAAGTGGAAGAGTGGGTTTGATAATAAAGTTGCCAGTGCCTCCACCCAGGACTGGGCCTCTGTAAGCAGAGGGGATTCCCTTCTTGGTGAATTAGTAATCTAAACAAAGTAATTGAGAGCAGAAGAACTACTGCAACCAGCATATAACGTTAACCAGAAGTATACAGATGCACACCAGTAAAGAATTAATACAAGCTTTAAATAAGAAGAGATTAATAACAGTACATACTTTCAATGCACAAACAGGTATTATCAGCAAAGGGCCTAATAGGGGCCCCTGAGGATGATGGTGATGCGGCATTTGTCTGTGTGTTGGAGACATGAAGACCTGATCAGCGGCCACGGGGGTATGCTTCAACTGCTGTTTGACCAGCCTGGAATGGGACTTCTCAGCAGCAGGAGCTGTGATGTGGCACTGGAACTCAGAGGCAACCTATCTACTCTGCCCTTTAGTCCCTCCCTAGTAGTTTACAATAGTCTCTTCTGGTCGGGGTGAATGTACAACAGAAGCAACTTCATGGACAGGACATGTGGCCCCATTCTTTTGCAGTGTACTTCCTGGAAATTCCCATGTATAAAGATATTAAAGTCCTACATTCTGGAGTTTCTGACCCAGCTAGTAGGGACATGAAATGATGTATATAAATAACTCTATGACCGTAAGAAGTACAGCCACTTACAAGTACAGACAATAGAGAGTAGATCTCTACAATTATATACTGGTGTCCTGTGTGGCATTTGTAATTAAATTGTATCTATGCAGAATAAATTTGGTATAAGAACCTTAGCCTTGGTTAGAACAAATTCTTTATTTACATCAACAGATGGAAAAGTCACATACAATAGAACAGCATGAGATCAGAGAAGGTAAGTGCTGTCAGTCAGCTGGTTATTAAAAGTTGTGTATTGTGTTGCCATATTTTTATTCTAAACCATACAATTTTCCATATCTATGTTCTTCATCAGTACAACAATGTTTGCCACATTGTTTTAACTAAATAAGGAATATAATTCCCATATATTCACATATTATTACCGGCTGAGGGTATAGACCATGAAAGTATAAGCAGAATTTTAATTTATCTTGTAAGTATAATGAAAACAAAATTATGATATGCATAGGGAATTCGTATAGTTCTGACATCTGTCAAGAAACAGCTAAGGCATGAAAAGCTAATCACAAGCATGAATTATTTTACTAAGCATTTCTTGCGATAAAACCAAGGTATTAACCATCCTTCCATATGTTAATTCTAAAGGCTTGACTGAACAATGTAACTACTACAACATTAAATCTACAGACTTCTTTTTATATTAATCATATGTAGAAATAAAAGAGAGATGATGAGGAATGGTGTACATCTATAAGGAAGAAAATGTTCAGCATTATTTGCAAATTGGCTAAACTCTACTTCACGCTGAGACATGAATGATAGCAGGTGTGTGCAAAATGCATATAAGAACCATTTTGCATAACACTTTTTCCTGGTGTGTGTCTCATTGTGTGGTAGCATAGGGTCAATTCTGCATGATTTTATGGATGTGTGTGTTCTCATGCATGCACTGTTAAGACAAAAAGCAAACTGTATCTGAAATAAACAGAGCATTTTGTCACTATATACTAACATTGCTAATGATTTGGGACCATCTAAGTGTAAATTCCTCTCAGCCACAGAAATTAATTTTCCATCCAAATTCATTATTGGCATTGTGCTAAGAAAAATGTATTTTACATTTAAATACTGTTCAGGATTTATGAAGTTTGTCCATGTCTGATGACATATATTAATCATGCATTTTGGAAAGGCAGTCGATTTATTTTAGTATTTTGTGTCTTTTTTAAATTTTTATTTGAGCAGTCTTTATTTTTGATGCTTGTTACATTGTCGGATGGGGCACTGAGGTTCATAGCTTGAATCCTGAGCATGACACTATCTGCATGGACTTTGCATGTTCTCCATATCAAGGCCATCTTAAGAGCATTATAGGCCCCCGGGCAATACAGTGCACCGGGGCCCTGTCTACACAATCACACACGAGAATAAAAATGCAAATTATCAATAAGGCTATATTTATTGGTACTTCCAACAAAATCAGTGATTAAACATTAACACAACGTTTGGACAATATAACTTTTGATGGGCACAGTGGCAGCGTTTGATGGGCACAGTGGCAGCGTTTGATGGGCACAGTGGCTGCATTTGATGGGCACAGTGGCTGCGTTTGATGGGCACAGTGGCTATGTTTGATGGACACAGTGGCTGTGTTTGATGGGCACAGTGGCAGCTTTGATGGGCACAGTGGCAGCTTTGATGGGCACAGTGGCAGCTTTTGTGGGGCACAGACAGTGGCTGTGTTTGATGCACAACTTGAACTTACTTAAGTAGACAGTGTTAGACTTACTTGAGGCCGCCGGCCTGGTGCAGTACAGTGTGTCACAGCAGCAAGACAGCGCCAGCTATCAATCAGGGCCATCTTCCCACTCTGATCCCCCTCCACGCTGTCTGAAAAACATGGCAGAGGTGGGCGGAGCTTGTTCACTAGCTGCTAGGGGCGGCCATGGCGCGCTATGAATGCCGGGGCAGCTGCGGCCTCTGACTGACGTCACTGGTTGCTAGCTAGACGCCGGGCGGCCGGCAATTCAAGCAAGTGAGCAACCAGTGCAGTCAGTCAACTTAAGTAGCAGATTGCAGCGCTGAGGATCGGCCCTGGATGGGGCCCTCCAGGCAAGTGGGGCCCCCGGGCAACTGCCCAGCGTGCCCAGTGGAAAAAACTGCCCTGCTCCATATGCTTGTGTGGATTTACTCCAGGGTATTCCGGTTTTCTCCCACACCTCAAAGATATGCTGGTAAGTTAATTGGCTCCTTTCCAGATTGGTCCTACTATGTGTGTGTGTGTGTGTGTGTGTGTGTGTGTGTGTACTTATGTACACTATGGTGATGATTTTCTAGTGCAAGTGCAAAATCTGGCGCAGTCTGCATAGAAACCAATCAGCTGTTTTTTCTTGTCAAGGCTTTTTTGAACAAGTTGAAGTTAGAAGCTAATTGACTACCATGCAGAGCTGCACCAGATTTTGCATTCTCCAGTTTTAGTTTAGTTTAGTTCAATACTTATGTGAGAAAGGGAACTTATGCTGCATACACACGGTCGGAATTTCCGTCAAAAAAGTGTGATGGGAGCTTTTGGTCAGATATTCCGACCGGGTGTATGCTCCATCCAACTTTTTCTGTCTGAATTTCCGCCAGCAAAAGATTGAGAGCTGGTTCTCTATTTTTCAGACGGAAAAAGTTCTTGATGGAAATTCCTTTCGTCTGTATGCAATTCCGACGTGCAAAAAACCACGCATGCTCGGAAACAATTCAATGCATGCTCGGAAGCACTGAACTTCATTTTCTCGGCTCGTCGTAGTGTTGTACGTCACCGTGTTCTTGACAGTCGAAAATTCAGAGAACTTTTGTGTGACCGTGTGTATGCAAGCCAAGCTTGAGCGGCATTCTGTCGGAAAAACCATCCAAGATTTTACCGACGGAAATTCCGCTCGTGTGTATGGGGCATTTGATTGTAAGCTCCTTGAAGATGGGGACTGATTTGAATATACAATATATGTAAATTGTTGGCGCTATATAAATACCAATTTGTCTCAAACAAAGCTACAGTATGCTTAGTTAGTGACCAATCTGTACTCTAAACCGAGAAGATATTTTTCACTAGAACCTAGAACATTTGATCAAGAGGCTGTCAATTTCACAGTTTTTACAGGTCTTGCAGATCTGTTCTGATCTGCTTGATTGAGACTGCCAGATACAGTTGATTTGGTCCAAGTTTTAGAGAAGGTGTTTACCTGGTAGAAGTTGGAAATAGAGCCTTTACTAGGGCCAAACAGCTTTTAGTGTCCTAACCCTGTGAAATGCAAATCTGATAGAATTCCATTTGTTGAAACAAACAATTACAATATATCTAAAACCACATTATCATGTTTCTGAGAAGAAAGCACAGGCGCAAGAGTAGAGAGTAAAGTAATTTATTACAGAATGTGGATACAGGTACTCACAAGGATAAATTATCACAAGGCATTTAGCACAATATCTCACAAAAATGAGTACACCCCTCACATTTTTGTAAAATATTTTTTTTAAATCTTTTTATGTGACAACACTGAAGAAATGACACTTTGATATAATGTAAATTAGTGAATGTAGAGCTTGTATAACAGTGAACATTTTCTGCCCCCTCAAATTAACTCAACACACATCCATTAATATCTAAACCGCTGGCAAAAAAAATGAGTACACCCCTAAGTGAAAATGTCCAAATTGGGCTCAGTTAGCCATTTTCCCTCCCTGGTGTCATGTGACTAGTTAGTGTTGCAAGGTCTCAGGTGTGAATGGGGAGCAGGTGTGTTAAATTTGGTGTTATCACTCACACTCTCTAAAACTGGTCACTGGAAGTTCAACATGGCACCTCATGGCAAAGAACTCTCCGAGGATCTGAAAAAAAGAATTGTTGCTCTACATAAAGATGGCTTAGGCATTAAGAATATTGCCAAGACCCTGAAACTAGGTTGTAGAATGGTGGCCAAGACCATAGAGCGGTTTAACAGGACAGGTTCCACTCAGAACAGGCTTTGCCATGGTCGACCAAAGAAGTTGAGTGCTCATGCTCAGTGTCATATCCAGAGGTTGTCTTTGGGAAATAGATGTATGAGTGCTGCCAGCATTGCTGCAGAGGTTGAAGGGGTGGGGATCAGCCTGTCAGTGCTCAGACCACACGCCGCACACTGCATCAAATTGGTCTGCATGGCTGTCGTCCCAGAGGGAAGCCTCTTCTAAAGATGATGCCATAACCCCGGTATTCTCTTCTTCCACCGGCGGTCCGGTTTCCGATAATAGTGTTCTCTGTGGCGGATTTGCCCCCCTCCCGCCGCACTCCGGTGCCCTCCGCCGCTTACCGGTGGAGGCGATCGGATCTTTTCCCTTGCTGAGTATGGAAACGAGTGAGAGGAAGATGGCCCCTACCCGTCTCCATACCATTGCAGGGCGGAAGCGACGTCAAAACGTCACTTCCGCCCACAGCACTTAAAGGGCCATTTTTAAAAAAAAAATTTTAAATGACATTTTTTTTTAATTATTGCATTTTAGTGTAAATATGAGATCTGGGTTCTTTTTGACCCCAGATCTCATATTTAAGAGGTCCTGTCATGCTTTTTTTTTATTACAAGAGATGTTGTTATTATTATTATAGAGGATTTATATAGCGCCAACAGTTTGCGCAGTGCTTTACAACATGAGGGCAGATAGTACACTTACAATACAGGAGGGATCAGAGGGCCCTGCTCGTTAGAGCTTACAATCTAGAAGTTTATATTCCTTGTAATAGGAATAAAAGTGTCACAATTTTTTTTAAAGAACAGTGTAAAAATAAAAGGTAAAATAAATAAGAAATAGAACATTTTTAAACGCGCCTAGTCCTGTAGAGCTCACGTGCAGAAGCGAACGCATACGCGAGTAACGCCCGCATATGAAAACTGTGTTCAAACCACACATTTGAGATATCACCACGATCGGTAGAGCAAGAGCAATAATTCTAGCCCTAGACCTCCTCTGTAACTCAAAACATGCAACCTGTAGAATTTTTTAAACGTCGCCTATGGAGATTTTTAAGGGTAAAAGTTTGTCGCCATTCCACGAGCTTGCGCAATTTTGAAGCGTGACATGTTGGGTATCAATTTACTCGGCCTAACTTTATCTTTCACAATATAAAAAAAAATTGGGCTCACTTTACTGTTGTCTTATTTTTGAATTAAAAAAAGTGTGCTTGTAAGACCACTGCACAAATACGGTGTGACAGAAAGTATTGCAACATCCGCCATTTTATTCTCTAGTGTATTAGGGAAAAAAGTATAATGTTTGGGGGTTCTAGGTAATTTTCTAGCAAGAAAAACTGTTTTTAACTTGTAAACAACAAATCTCAAAAAGAGGCTCGGTCCTTAAGGCTCGGTTGACACAGGGGCGGCACGACTTGCAGGTCGCCTCACCGAGGCGACCTGCACACGACTGCCACGGCAACTTGTAAAACGACTTCTGTATAGAAGTCTATGCAAGTCACCCCAAGTCGTCCCTAAAGTAGTACAGGAACCTTTTTCTAAGTCGGAGCGACTTGAGTCGCTCCAATTAGAACGGTTCCATTGTACAGAACGGGAGGCGACTTGTCAGGCGGCTAGGCCGCCTGACAAGTCGCCCCTGTGTGAACCGGCTAAAAGTGGTTAAAGGAGAAGTACAGCCAAAGCTCATTTGGCTGTACTTCTATGAATCACATGTGTGCAGTTCATTTTTCACTCCTGTGACCTATTTTCAGCAGACAGCAGGCTAAAGCCCTCTGTCGGCTGATGTCACAGAGCCAGTCCAGGCTCTGGCAAGATCGCGACTATATGTTCAGGATCCGCCCACATGCCTGAACCGGCACCCGGCTCCACAGGCCAGCGCTCCAGTGAGGGGGGGGGGGGGCAGAGCAGACAGTGGTGATGACTGACAGTCACCAGCTTTTTGCTCAGGGAGCTGTGAGAACTGAGCGATCAGCGGTGTTTGATTGCTCAGTTCTCAGTGTTAGAGCCAGTAGGGGACAGATGCAGCATCGGAACAATGTTGCATCCACCTAGATAAGTATGATTTAAACAAAAAAACAAAAAAATGATTCCCATACTACTCTTTTAACTGCATAATCAGTGGCTGCTAGGTCTACCATTCACACATTCACAATTGTATTACTAAGTTTTGCTTGTATGTATTTAAAATGTAACTATGAGCAAAAATTAAAAATTACATATATGACACATCTGTCATCACCATTAACAGAATTGTTTTTGTTTTTTTCAATGTCTCCTGTAAAGTAGTTCTGTTGAGATGTACAAATTAGAGGCACCTTTAAATTATGTTCATCCAAAGCTGTACATCTAATGCCCCGTACACACGATCGGATTTTCCGACAACAAATGTTGGATGTGAGCTTGTTGTCGGAAAGTCAGACCGCGTGTATGCTCCATCTAACAATTTCCACCCACAAATGTTTGAGAGCAGGTTCTCAAATTTTCCACCAACAAAACTTGTTGTCGGAATTTACGACTGTGTGTACACAAGTCCGTTGCACAAAAGTTCACACATGCTCGGAATCAAACAGAAGGAGCCGCACTGGCTATTGAACTTTTTTTTTCTCGGCTCGTCGTACGTGATGTATGTCACCACGTTTTCACGCTCTGAATTTTGGGCCAACATTTGTGTGACTGTGTGTATGCAAGACAAGTTTGAGCCAACATCCTTCAGAAAAAATTAATGGTTTTGTTGTCGGAAAATCCGATCGTGTGTATGGAGCTTAAGACTATCCTGTCCACGGGGTAACAACATTGCTGTGTGATTTTACACACTACTATTTTTTTCATTTGAACAACATTGTTGCCCTATTGTAGTCCAATAGAGATGTAAAAATTAGATGTGCTGTCCTTTTAAATTGTGATCATCCAAAGGTTACAGATATAGTGAATTCTAAGTGACAACAGTGCTGAACACCCAGTGCAACATCAGTCATCAGGTAAAAAAAATAACATACAGTATAAATCAAATGGTCCATGTAATCAGTGAACTACCTGTGTGGTTATGGATACATAGTTCCATCTTGGGGCTGTTTGTGGGCTCTCAAGCAGTGTCCTGCACATAAGCATTGTGGGCCTCTAACTCTTGGGGTCAAACACACTGACAAGTAGGTGGAGTTTTGCTGAGGACATGAACTATTTGTTTTATATGTTATTTATTTTACACGAGGGCTTATGTTGCACTGGGTGTTTAGGGCTGTTGTCACTTTGAATTTACTATATTTGTAACCTTTGGATGATCACAATTTAAAGGGCCAGCACATCTAATATTTACATCTCTACGAGGGATAGAGTAACAATGTTGCTCATTTTGTAGTAAAATTGCGAAGCAATGTTGTTACCCTGTGGACAGGATAGTTTTAGATGTACAGGTAGTTTTAAAGTGGTTATAAAGCTTTGTGTTTTTTTATAAGAATAATAAACATGCCTATACTTACCTGCTCTGTGCAATAGTTTTGCACAGAGCAGCCCCAATCCTCTTTTTCTTGGTTCCCCTGCCGGTGCTCCGGGCCCTTCTCCTTCACCCGTCTGTTCGCCTTGCTCCTGAGTCCCGCTGCTGGGTCCATTGATACAGCCAGCGGGGCTCGGCCCCACCTCCCACTCCTGTGTCACGGATTTGATTGACAGCAGTGAGAGCCAATCGCACCCACTGCTATCAATCTGTCCAATGAGGAGAGAGACAGCAGCACTAGAATCACTTTGAATGGACTTTAATATATAACTAAACTTACCTCTGCATCAGCAATGAAATGTTCAAAAGTTCCCTCACTGGTGCTGGCTTCTCTTCCACAGATTCTTCCTGGTTCTTGATCTTTAGCTACTACTCTATAACTACAAGGTAAATCCCATACATGAATGCAGAAGTTCATCCAGCTCTACATTGAGGTAAGCTGAGAATGTACACTGAGCTGCGCATGCAAAGAGGTAGGTAAAACTTCCAAAATAGTGGGGTAGATTTACTAAAACTGGTGCAGCATAGTAACCAACCAGCTTCTAGGCTTTACTCTCAAAGCTTAATTGGACAAGCTCAAGTTAGAAGCTGATTGGTTACTTTGCACAGCTGCGCCAGATTCTGTGTGCATCAGTTTTAGTAAGTCTCCCCCAATATGTCCTTTTGCAATTAAAAAACGGCTTTTTCAAAGGAGATTTATAAAAAGAATAAACACAAACGCTCTATGCTGCAGTTGTCCCACATTGGCTTTAAGACCAAGAACTGATCACTCAGTCTTTTTCTCTGTCTTTTTGGAGCGGAGAGAGGTGACTGCCAGTCACTGCTTGCCACTCTACCCCTTCGGTGTTCATTGGAGTGCCAGGCAGGAGAGGGGCTGGGCACAACTGGCTGTCAATCAGGCAGCTGGGTGGATCCCAACAATATGGACGGGATCCTTTCACAGCCTGGAGCATCTCTGTGATGTCCGCCAACAGCGGGCTATAGTCTGCTGTAAGCTGACTCTAGGACAAAGGAGAGCATAAGTAAGTGTATTCATGTGACCCAGAAGAGAAGTATGCCAAAACAAGCTTTGGCTATACTCCTCTTTTAAAGCTACAGTTCTTCTTTATGTAGGAAACAAATCCAAAATCCAGGTTACACATTTTATTCAGTTAGGGCAACAATTTTGCTTTGTTTGTGAAAGAAATTTTAACCTACCTGAATAAAAACTGACCATGATAAGCACTATGTACAGTGTAATATAGTTTTTCCAAACCCTGCAACTGCCACTTTTGCTATCTTGGTTTGTTACAGGAAGTTGAAAAATAACACATCTCCTGGCAGGCTCATTAGGTAATACAACTCTGTTATCAGGAGGACTGTAACACTAAAGTTTAGTGAAAGACTGCATCATATAGACCAACTGTACAAATTCTGCTCTTTTGAATGGCTGTGGAGAAGAGAAGACTGCAGATAAACAGGTACAACATATGCAGGAGTATATGTTTAATCTGTGTATCACCCGAGGCTAATCATTTTACTGGGTATATGTAAGGCTTTACAACAACTTTAAATTCTTCACAAATGACTTTGTGGCCAAAGAAAAATCTTATTATTTTGAGTGTGTGACTGTTTCAAAGAGAAGAATGGAAACAATATTTTAACTCTATACAGCCCACAGTAGGCAATATTTAAATCTAGATGGATTATTTTCTGTGAAAAAAAGATCAAGGAGGAGCATGGGTAAAGTTGACAACATAATTTAAGAGATGCGATCATTTCTATTTACAATTAAAAAAAAAAAAAAGATGAGCCTGAATTGCCTCCTCCTTAGGAAAAGCCATTTGAACTGCCAGGAAATCCCAAAGAAATGTAGAAAAATGTGTTTCTTTTCCAGCAAGAAAAATTATTACTTATATCTGTGGTTTAAATGGTGGAAATTCTTGGTCTTACTATGTCATAAAAATGCTGATTTCTTAATTTGGTACAACTCTTTTCTATTTTTAAAGAAAACGTTTAATGACTGTTGCTCAGTTTTACTTTCCATGATAACAGTTGTTTTACATAATTTTTTTAAATATGTTTTTGAAATCCTTTTTTTTACAAATAAGCACTTAATACAAGGTTCATCTACAACCTATCATACTCCGTAAAGAAGGAATTGCTTTCTAAAAGGAGAGCTCAGTACTACTTAAATGCTTTGTTGGCTAACTGTGTAAAACCAACTAATATAGACAGCTCAGCCTTCTGGTTGCAGAAGAGGAGCAACAATAGTTGTTTTTTGGAGTCTGTAAAAAGTAGATATTTAACACAATAAAACAATATTATTAATATGCCATATTTACCTGATTAAAAATAATTGGCATGTAAAAAATGAATTTCTAATACCGAACCAAAGAAACAAAGCATGTTAAAATAAAATATTTTTTAATGTAGTTCTAATTCTCGCCAAACATCTGGTTTGTGAGATTTATATTTAAAGGGTAACTCCACTTTTGTCTAGCAAATAAAAAAAATAATATAGCATATACAATTGTGATTAAAGTCATACTGTAATTAAATGTTATTCAAAATTATCTTTCTTTTTCAATCTACAGCTCTGTAATTTTCTGTAAAATGAAATGCAGTATGGCTACATGGAGGTGTTCTGTACATAGAATGTGTACAGAACACCCCCCAGAAATATCATTTTCTGTTTGTGTGATTGGCTCACTGATTTTCCCAAAAGTCTACACTAAGATACAAGTCAGATATCAGGCATCCCCTGCCACAAAAATAAAATTTTGGTGAGATACTCCCAATAGTAATAACATCTAAAGGGATGCTGACCCTGCAATTTCCCTTATTAGAGCCTTGCAGGTGTAGCAGCTGATTGATAATTATGAAACCCCTCCCATTATAGTCACTGAGCACACAGACACAGAGAAACATGCAGGGATTTCTTCAGAATAACAAGAAGGTAGGAATCTGCAACAAAGTCTGTTAAAATCCTTGTAATGTATATACAGTGCCTTGAAAAAGTATTCATTCACGTTAAAATTGTCCACATTTTGTCATGTTACAACCAAAAATGTAAATGTATTTTATTGGGATTTTATATGATAAACCAACACAAAATGGCACATAATTGTGAAGTGGAAGGAAAATGATGAATGGTTTTCTAAACTTTTTACAAATAAATATGTGAAAAGTGTGGTGTGCATTTGTATTCAGCCCCCTGAGCCAATACTTTGTAGAACCACCTTTCGCTGTAATTACAGGTGCAAGTCTTTTTGGGGATGTCTCTACCAGCTTTGCACATCTAGAGAGTGACATTTTTGCCCATTCTTCTTTGCAAAATAGCTCCAGCTCTGTCTGATTGGATGGAGAGCATCTGTGAACAGCAATTTTCAAGTTTTGCCACAGATCCTTGATTGAATTCAGGTCTGGACTTTGACTGGGCCATTCTAAAACATGAATATGCTTTGATCTAAACCATTCCATTGTAGCTCTGGCTGTACGTTTAGGGTCGTTGTCCTGCTGGAAGGTGAACCTCCTCCCCAGTCTCAAGTCTTTTGCAGACTCTAATAGGTTTTCTTCTAAGATTGCCCTGTATTTGGCTCCATCCATCTTTCAATAAGTTCTGACCAGCTTCCCTGTCCCTGCTAAAGAAAAACATCCCCACAACATGATGCTACCACCACGTTTCATGGTGGGGATGGTGTGTTCAGGGTGATGTGCAGTATTCTTTTCCACCACACATAGCGTTTTGCTTTTAGGCCAAAATAGTTCAATTTTGGTCTCATCTGACCAGAGCACCTTCTTCCACATATTTGCTGTGTCCCCCACATGGCTTCTCGCAAACTGCACCTTATGGCTTTCTTTCAACAATGGCTTTCTTCTTGCCACTCTTCCATAAAGGCCAGACTTGTGGAGTGTACGGCTGATAGTTGTCCTGTGGACAGATTCTTCCACCTGAGCTGTGGATCTCTGCAGCTCCTCCAGAGTTACCATGGGCCTCTTGGCTGCTTCTCTGATTAACTCTCTCTTTGCCCGGCCTGTAAGTTTAGGTGGACGGCCATGTCTTGGTAGGTTTGCAGTTGTGCCATTCTCTTTCCATTTTTGGATGATGGATTGAACAGTGCTCCATGAGACTTTAAAAGCTTGGGATATTTTTTTATAACCTAACCCTGCTTTAAACTTGTCCACAACTTTATCCCTGACCTGTCTGGTGTGTTCCTTGGCCTTCATGATGCTCTTTGTTCACTAAGGTTATCTAACAAACCTCTGAGGGTTTCACAGAACAGCTATGTTTATACTGAGATTAAATTACACACAGGTAGACTCTATTTACAAATTAAGTAACTTCTGAAGGCAATTGGTTCCACTAGATTTTAGTTAAGGGTATCAAAGTAAAGGGGGCTGAATACAAATGCACGCCACACTTTTCACATATTTATTTGTAAAAAATCTTGAAAACCATTTATCATTTTCCTTCCACTTCACAATTATGTGCCACTTTGTGTTGGTCTATCACATAAAATCCCAATAAAATACATTTACATTTTTGGTAGTAACATGACAAAATATGGAAAATTTCAAAGGGTATGAATACTTTTTCAAGGCACCGTAGATCACCCAGATAGGAATGTTTTTTCTCAACAAAATTGGATATATTCTTTAAGCAGGCATCATTTTGCATTGTTTTGCTTTGTTTTGCAAGGTATTAAGCATATAGTTATAAAATTCATATAGTATAATTTATAAACAGTTATGCCGCGTACACACGATCGGAAGTTCGGCCCACAAAAGACAGATGAGAGTTTGTCGTCGGAAAATGCGACCGTGTGTATGCTCCATTGGACTTTTGCTGGCCGAATTCCAGAGAGCAAAAGATTGAGAGCATGTTCTCAATTTTTCGGTCGGGAAAAGTTCCTATCCGAAAATGCGATCGTCTGTGGCAATTCCGACGTGCAAAATCCCACGCATGCTCGGAAACAATTCGACGCATGCTCAGAAGCATTGAACTTCATTTTCTCAGCTTGTCGTAGTGTTGTACGTCACTGCGTTCTTGACAGTCGTAATTTCAGCAAACTTTTGCATGACCGTGTGTATGCAAGGCAAACTTGAGTGGAAACCCGTCGGAAAAGCCGTCATTTCTTTTTCCGACAAGAAATCCGCTCGTATGTACGCAGCATGAGAATGGAGATGTTTCTGTTTCACAACAGCAGCTTGTCTCAGCTCTGAGCACTTTCCCAAGACAAGCAGCGGCAAGAGAAATGCAGAGGAAGGGAGTATATGTCAGTCTCTGCATTCCTGCTGCAGCTGCATGTTGGCGAAAGTTCTCAGAGCCGAGACAAGATGCCATATGAAGCAGCCATCTCCTCTATAGTGGGTGCCAAATCAGCTGTGGCAGGAGGAAAGGGGGGGGGAGGTTGGGGCACACTGGACCTTATAGCTAAGGTTAGAAAGCATGTAGCAACAGTACTACATGTACTTTGTACCATAGGGGACAAAAATTGTCCCATTTTTACTATTAAGGGTGTTCCTTTGAGAGATTTCCCCTCACTTACTTTCCTGAGGACAACAGTGTCACCAGACATAAAGATTTTATATAATACAATTGCTAGTAATTAGACTTTATGTACACGGGAAGTTTGAAAACCTCTCCGGAACACTGATACTTGACAGCTAGTATCCAACGGTTTTGCCGCATTTACATGCCGCGTTTATGCGTGTTTAGCAGCGTTTATTAGCGTTTGTGTTTAGAAGGGTGTTTACATTGTAAATGGTCAGTAATGTATCCTCATTGAAAATTCCTATAACTGAAGCGCTTATAAACGCGAGTTACCACGTTTAGACGCATTTGCACGCTGTTACAAGCATTTGGTGTTTAAAATGCCAATAAACTTCCGTCCTGAAAGCAATTTTTTGCTTTAGAAAAAAAATGCCACTAAACTCAGCTGACTATAAACAACTATAAACTACTCAGAGTACATGGACAGATAAAATAACATAAAGGAGAGTTCAGGGGCTGCTGAAAAAAAACGCCCAACTGCTCCTAAACGTCCCTTTATCAGCAGCAGTGTACACAAGGCCTTAAAGTGGAGTACGTAAAATGTGTCGACATCTCTAAATGATATAGAACAACAATGGAATCAATGGAAAGTGGGACTGTACTGGGCATACAATTGGATGGAAACTGTGTCATAAAAGTAACAGAACTTTATTTATACAAAATTAGACAAAGTACAAAGGAAGCTAAAAGCATTGGTGCTGTTGATACATATACAGTATCTCACAAAAGTGAGTACACCCCTCACATTTTTGTAAATATTTTATTATATCTTTTCATGTGACAACACTGAAGAAATGACACTTTGCTACAATGTAAAGTAGTGAGTGTACAGCTTGAATAACGGTGTCAATTTGCTGTTCCCTCAAAATAACTCAACACACAGCCTTTAATGTCTAAACCGCTGGCAACAAAAGTGAGTACACCCCTAAGTGAAAATGTCCAAATTGGGCCCAATTAGCCATTTTCCCTCCCCGGTGTCATGTGACTTGTTAGTGTTACAAGATCTCAGGTGTGAACGGGGAGCCGGTTTGGTAAATTTGGTTGCTCTACATAAAGATGGCCTAGGCTATAAGAAGATTGCCAAGACCCTGAAACTGAGCGGCAGCACGGTGGCCAAGACCATACAGAGGTTTAACAGGACAGGTTCCACTCAGAACAGGCCTCGCCATGGTCGACCAAAGAAGTTGAGTGCATGCGCTCAGCCTCATAGCCAGAGGTTGTCTTTGGGAAATAGACGTATGAGTGCTGCCAGCATTACTGCAGAGGTTGAAGGGTCTTGGTAATCTTCTTATAGCCTAGGCCATCTTTATGTAGAGCAACAATTTTTTTTTCAGATCCTCAGAGAGTTCTTTGCCATGAGGTGTCATGTTGAACTTCCAGTGACCAGTATGAGAGAGTGAGAGCGATAACACCAAATGTAACACACCTGCTCCTCATTCACACCTGAGACCTTGTAACACTAATGAATCAAATGACACCGGGGAGGGAAAATAGCTAATTGGGCCCAATTTGGACATTTTCACTTAGGGGTGTACTCACTTTTGTTGCCAGTGGTTTAGACATAAATGGCTGTATGTGAGTTATTTTGAGGGGACAGCAAATTTACACTGTTATACAAGCTGTACACTCACTACTTTACATTGTAGCAAAGTGTCATTTCTTCAGTGTTGTCACATGAAAAGATAGAATAAAATATTTACAAAAATGTGAGGGGTGTACTCACTTTTGTGAGATACTGTGTGTGTGTGTGTGTGTGTGTGTATATATGTATATATGTGTATATATATATATATATATATATATATATATATATATATATATATATATATATATATATATATATAATCTATTCGGATAAATTCGTTATGTTACTAATTTTGTCTCGTTATGGAATTTGTTTGGTTTGGTTTGGGAATTTGTTTAGTTTAATTTAGTTTATAATTAGTTTCATTTATTTATTTTCAAAAAAATTCCAACTTTTCAGAACGATTAGAGATCAGATCGGTCGAAAAACGATCGACCGATTAAAATTCTGTGTGATGAAATAGCTGGTTGTTAAGCAGCGGGCTGGGAAGCCGCCCGCGTCCTTAACAACCATGAGTCATCATCTGTCAGTGGGCTTCCCCACTGACAGATGAATGCAAAGATAAAGAATACTGTTAAAAAAAAAAAAGAAAGAATGCGGGCAATTGCTCGGCAATAGAAAAATGTAAAAAAAGGCGTAGGGCCCCCCCCCACCCACCCAGGCTCAAAGCGGGATTCCGTCCCAGAAAAAAAAAATTAAAAGTCAGCAGCTACAAACACTGTAGCTGCTGACTTTAAATAAGTACTTACCTGTCCTGGGTGCCCGCGATGTCGGCTGCCCGAGGCCCACCTGTCCCTCGGCTCTCAGGTCCCGGCACCGCGATCCTAAGTAAGGGAAACAGGCAGTGGAGCCTTGCGGCTTCACTGCCAGTTTCCTACTGCGAATGCGCGCGCTCTGTGAATGGCCCCGTGGTGTTCTGGGAACACACACAGTTCCCAGAAGGCAACGGGGTCGCTCACCGAGGAGCAGAACACGCCGCGGAATAGGAAGAGGCAGATTAGGAAGATTGCCTAGCAACAAGGGTTTAGGTAAGTTTAAATTTATTTTTATTTTTTTCAAATGTTTTTTTTTTTATTTTTTTTAGGATTTTTCATGCAATTTTTTTTTTTTTAGGGTGGCCCTCCACTTTAACAACCAGTTATTTCATCACACAGAATTCAAATTGGTCGATCGTTTTTTGACTGATCCAAATTATAATTGTTCTGAAAAGTTAATAACAAAACTAATTTTAACGGATTTCAACTAAATTTGTTACTATTTGTTACAATTTGATTTGGAGGTTCAGATACATCCAAATCTCCGCATAACCAAAAATGAGTCCAAATTTGTATTCAGACTGAAACGAATTGCACATGTCTAGTGGTAATAAAGGTATCAAGACAGGTCTGCAAATGCAAGGATAAATATATAATAATTTGTTCTGAGAAGGAATCTAAAGGCATCCAAAGTTTTTGGATGCCTGTAAAGCAATAGCTGCAGTTTTGAATACAGTTAGTCAGTCTAGGGATCTCCAAACTACGGCCCTCCAGCTGTTGCGGAACTACAGGTCCCACGAGGCATTGTAAAACTCTGACATTCACAGACATTAGTAGGCATGATGGGAATTGTAGTTCCTGAACAACTGGAGGGTCGTAGTTTGGAGACCCCTGAATATAATCAGGTGATCAGTAGTTTTTATTTTTTTGATTTTTAGGCTGGAAACAATTAAAACTGTATAGTATTGTAGGTCAATGTTAACTATTCGCTGTCAGTAGGAATCTGAAAAAGAACACGCAAATGTTTGGTAGTTTATTTTCCAGTTGTAAACTTGTGCTACTTCATTGTTCTCTTCTAGGAACTGTGTGGTTATTCATGTGCAATGTTTTGATAGAAAAACTGTCCCTAATTCCCATATCATGTTGCCGCTCTGACGTGAACAGTAGTGCAAATGTCATTCTTGAAAATAATCCTCTTTTAATCCTCTAATTTTATAAGAAATATGATGTAATCACACTCAAGTATTGTGGAACTTTTGTCAATGGAAAGCTTGGATAGTCACAAATGAACATATTGTGAACTTGCTTTGACCTCATAATATGCTCTATTGGCAGATTATCTCCTAGGATAGTATAGTTGTTATGAGACTATGAGAATGAATGGGAATATAATATAATAGGAGGGTAAATAAACCTGTATTGCATTATAACTATAGTACATTGGGAATATATTGGAACTATCCATTTCACGTATTCCTTCTGTACTATTACCACTTGCAGACCAGTCCTTTTTCTGACACTTTTTTACATGTAAAAACCTGTATTTTTTGCTATAAAATGAGTTAGAAACCCCCAAACATAATATATATCTATAGATAGATATACCGTATATCTATCTATAGATATATATTATGTTAAATCTCTATTATTATGTATAAATATCTATCTATCTATCTATCTATCTATCTATCTATCTATCTATCTATCTATCTATCTATCTATCTATCTATCGATAGATAGATAGATAGATAGATAGATAGATAGATAGATAGATAGATAGATAGATAGATAGATAGATAGATAGATAGATAGATAGATAGATAGATATAGATATATATATATATATATATATATATATATATATATATATATATATATACATACATAGATAGATATAGATATATAGATATATATATATATAGATATATATATATATATAGATATTTATATCTACATATATTTTTTTTTAACCGCTTGCCGACATACGTTGGCAGAAGGGCACGTACAGGCAGATTAATGTACTTGTATGTTGCCCTTTAAGAAGCGGTTTGCGGGCGCGTGCGACCTCCGTGAGTGTAATCGCGGGAATACCCACGATCGTCTCACGGAGAGGAAGAACGGGGAAATGCTATTGTAAACAAGCATTTCCCCGTTCTGCCTATTGACAGGACACTGATCACAGCTCCCTGTAATCGGGAGTGGTGATCAGTGTCATGTCACACATAGCCAAGCCCCCCCACGGTTAGAATCACGCCCTAGGACACACTTAACACCTACACTGCCCCCTAGTGGTTAACCCCTTCACCGCCAGTCACATTTACACAGTAATCGATGCATTTTTAATTGCACTGATCGCTGTATAAATGTTAATGGTCCCAAAATCGCACCAAAAGTGTCCGATCTGTCTTTCATAATGTCGCAGTCACGATAAAAATCGCTGATCGCCGCCATTACTAGTAAAAAAAAAATTAATAATAGAAATGCCATAAAACTATCCCCTATTTTGTAGACGCTATAACTTTTGCGCAAACCAATCAATAAACGCTTCTTGTGATTTTTTTTTTACCAAAAGTATGTAGAAGAATACATATTGGCCTAAACTGAGGAAAAAAAATGTTTTTTTATATATTTTTGGGGGACATTTATTATAGCAAAAAGTAAAAAAAATGTGTTTTTTTCAAAATTGTCGCTATTTTTTGTTTATAGCGCAAAAAATAAAAACCACAGAGGTGATCAAACACCACCAAGAGAAAGCTCTATTTGTGGGGAAAAAAGGCCGTCAATTTTGTTTGGGAGCCACGTTGCACGACCTCGTAATTGTCAGTTAAAGAGATGCAGTGCCGAAACGCAAAAAGTGCTCTGGTCTTTGAGCAGCCAAATGGTCCGGGGCTTAAGCGGTTAAAGCAGAGGCCCTAGAGCAGTAATGGTGAGTGAAATTTGGTACCCCAGATGTTTTGGAACTACATTTCCCATGATGCTCATGCACTATGCAGCACAGTGGGAAATGTAGTTCTAAAACATCTGGGGTGCCAAGGTTCGCAATCACTGCCCTAGAGAATAAAATGGTGGGTTTTTGCAATTTTTTATGTCACACGGTATTTGCGCAGAGGTTTTACAAGAAAACACTATACATAACCCAATTTTTTGGTAAAATATAAGATGATGTTACACAGAGTAAAGAGATACCAAACATGTCACGCTTTAAAATTGCACGTGCATGTGCAACGGTGACAAACAAGGTAAATTTTACTATCCATAGGCGGCGCTTTAAAAGCCTTTACAGGTTACCACTTTAGATTTACACAGGAGATCTGGTGCTAGAATTACTTTCCATGATCTGACGTTCGAGGTAATACCTCACATGTGTGGGACGATCGCTGTTTGCATGCATACAAGACCGACGCCTGCGTTCAGCTTTGTGCACAAGCACAGGGGGGCGGGGGCACGTTTACATTGTTTGTTTATTTATTTTTACACTTTCATTTTTGTTTTGTTATCACTTTTATTGCTGTCCCTGTGTCAATGTAAACATCCCCCCTCTGCCCTTAAAATTATTCAATCACACCAAGATCTGTGTTTGCAAATACTTTTTAAAATGGCTCTGTTGACATCCAGGTAAACCAGAAGTAATGTTAGGTCATCGCTTCCGGGGTTAACCTAGCCGGGAGCCGAACAAAGCTGATCTGGTGCTTGTTCGGCTCTCTGATCAGCAGGCAGAAGCGCCAGCAGGTCGCTCGGGTCTCCTGGTGGAGGCCAAGAAAGCCGTGGAAGGTGGCCAGAGTGGGGGAAATCCCCTCCCGCTCCTTGTAAAAGCAATCTTGTTAGCTGCTAGGATTGCTTTTACAAGAGAGCCAACCGCTGCAGCTGCAGGCATCATCCCAGTATAATCATTTGAATTCCAGCAATGTATGGGTATGACGCTGGTTGGCTACACCAAAAACATTCTTATTTATCATTAGGCTAACCAAAGGTATATCTTTTTATGGATTCAGATTTCTAAATAATGATGCAATAAAACATGAATACAACAACATTCGTATGCTGTTTTGCAACACACTGTCAAATAAAATGTTTTGCAAATATGTTTTCAATTAGTACAATAGCAGGTGTTATAATGTGTTAAAGTCAAAGTCCACTCAAGACACTTCAGATTTGGATGTGAGTATTTTTTCACAAAAAAATAATTTGATACATTTTCACCTTTTGTGTTCTACTTGCAAAGTTATACTTTAAACAAGGTTATTTTAGCAACCATTAGCTTTTATATTTCAGTCAAGTCCCAACAATAAACACAGAACAGTTCACATAGCCTAAATTCCTCTTTGTCTTTCTGGCATCGCTCTCCTTGACTTGTTGACACATCATTCAATGGCAGGGGCCACGCAGTTACTCAGTGCACTCTCTGTTTCCCTGTTTTGATTTACATAGTTCTTTCTAAATCACTTAAAAAAAAAACAAATCATGAATTTAACTTACAGAGCAAATATAGCTACCAATGGGATTTAGCTGGTCACTCGTTTGATACACCAGTATCACACAAACCTTAGAACCTCTGCCAGTTCTAATTTTTTACTCTTAGATGATATCTCATTAGCGTGCATAAGTTCAATTTCTAGTTGCTCAGTATGGCCCCTACATAACAGCAAGCTTCTGTCTCTTGAAAAAGGTTCTGACCATCTGTCTTTTCATCGGATTGGCAATGCTATCTCTTCCAATTACACACATGCAGGCATTTACCCTTATCTCTGTGCTATTTATAATTAAAAAACACTTCTGCCAGGCATTAGAATCCCTTACCAGCCTGTGTTTGGGTACATCAGTGCTAAGATCTCCCTGTTGGACCTCATGTCTTCTGTTTCAAAAATGTTACAAGGATGTCAGAACAGACTTGGCCAGTGAAGGGGCACAGGGGGCTTGAGGGACAGGCAAAGAAATAAGCCACACCAGGGCTCTGTAAAGTTGGCACAGACGGCTGCCTGGGAAGAAAGATGTGCTGGGCCTTAAAACTGCCCTGGACTGAATAGAAATGTGTTGGTATATAAAAGAGGTGTGATAAGATAGTTAGCACTGTACCTCTGTAGGTACAATGCTCACAAATAAACATGTGTGAGACTTTTTAGCTGCCTAGTCATATAGTGGGGCCCAAAATACAAGGAGCACTTTCAGGCTTTCAGGGGTATCAACTATACATCTGATTTCCTGACCAACTATCACATTTTTGGAAAGCAGACACCTCAAAGTGAAAAGGTAAACACTGGCTGCAATCAGCAACACTTGAAACACTGGCACTGGTTGTGGTCAGCAAACTGGAAACACTGGAGCTGGCTGTAATCAGGTACTGGCTGTAATCAGATGCTGGCTCTAATCAGGCACTGGCTGTAGTCTGATCACAGTGATCCCAAGGTACAGAGCCACTCTCACTGGCTCTGAATTTCTGCCTGGGACCTGCAACTTGTCCATTGTCAGATGCAATCAAAGACATTGTTTACAGTTGTGCCTGATTACAGTGATCACATAGTACAGAGCCAGTTTAATTGGCTCTGTACCTCTTTCCTGTGGTCTGCACTGTTACTTTGGTGTCCCTCTGCATGTGTTGCTCTTTTGTGACATACTGTATGTGCTTCTGCAACTGAGAGACTGTTTACCTAGGAAAGTGATTGGAATATGCTGAATTCCTAATTCCTGTCTTAATCCTCCATGCATGGGCATTCCCACAGATGATGTGAAGACACATCTGGGTACTCTGGATGACTGCTTACATTTCATTTGATGGATTGCTCATTACAGAACACAGATTGGAACCTCTGAACTGAATTGTACTTATACTTTTGGGAAAATTCTTGGTAATTAGCTGACATGGATATGTTATAATGTTATAATATATTCAAGTGTTGCAGGATTACATATGAGTATATATTTGCTGGCATCATTTTTGATACAAGTAGTGGTTTAAGTTGTTTTTGTGTTACAAATTCCATTTAATTTTAACATAGAGTTAACTAACTCTCTAAATTAACGAAGGCAACTCATTTTTTGGTCGGTCCACAAAATATCCATCAGGCATAGTCATGGTGCAGATCCAACATATTCTCAGCCCACGTAATATGCTTTTTCAAAAAAAGTATTGCATTTTGGATATATGCCAAACAACCTCTTTTTAAAAGATCAGCATTACAACAGGTGTTACCTAGCACTTTCTTTTTGTGGAAAGGTACCCAGTATTTTAGCTTATACTTACTCTCAAACCAAGCTGTCAAGTACTTTCAGCCTAAACACAACTAAAATTATAATATTACAATACAATATACAATATAAGTCCACTGTAGGTCTTCTACTTCCTCTTTTAAAAATACACCACAATTATTAAGTTTATGTATAGCCAAACCTTTTAATTTAGTTTTGGAATAAGTAGGCACAGTTTAAAACCCTGTCAGTTCATTTTTGGCTGTTAGTGTCAGGGAGATTTACCCTTAGTGTCTATCCTGGAGACAAAATAGGAAGTGATACTAGGGCTTTTTGTTCCCTTGCTCAATTCCCCCATTAACACAGTCAGTGTTTATGGGGAAATCCCTCATGCTGCGCTATTGTATTCTGACAGCTGAAGGTTTCATCACCATTGGAATACAATGATCATTGCTCTAGAAATGTGGATATCCCTATAGCCACACATTGAAGCAAACCCGATCATGGTGGTATGTGGCAACCTCAGCCTAGACTCCTGCCAGGCAATGCCCCCAACTTGTTTTGCTCTGCCCCTCAGAGCTTAATCATCCCCACATACCACCATCAGAGCCACATACCACCATGTGCTGGTTTGCTTCGATGTGCGGCTATAGCGACATCCACATTTCTACACATTGATGTTTGGAAGCACAGCAGTGGACTAGGACTAGCACCCCTTCCCAAGCTTCAGGGGCTCGCATACAAGGTTTTTTTGATCACTGCTGGAGGCTATAAAACAGGCTGGTTGTACTGAACTCAATCAATAGATTGAGTTCAGTACAACCAGCCTGCTCATAGATTGGATGTAAATTCTCCTGGTTCCTGCTGAACTGGCCAAATTTCGATCCATCTATGGCCAGCTTAAATCTCTCCAAAATAAATAAAAATCCCCTCTTAGGCAGTTGTATCCAATGGAAAATTTTCCCTCACCTCTTGTTCTGGTGACTCATGTCTTTTTTTATATTTCTCATTATTTCACTCTCAGTGACATAGTCATGAGCACAAATAGAGAGGGTGAATCTCCCCAGTATGGGACACAGACAGCAAAAACAATTGTGAGAGGGCTTTTGAGAAGGATTTGCATTCCATTCAACACTAAAAAAAAACAAAAAACATTTTGGTTATACTCTTTATTATTATAAAAATATATTATCCTAGTGTAGCACCCTCTACTGAGGTAGGTGCTAGAAGTTAGGATTTTTGGAGTACAGGCAAATTTAGGCAGGCCTAGCTGGAAGCTAGGCCTGTTTGTTTTGATCTTGTCAGGGCTGCCCTTCCTTCTCTGAGCTGGCCGCTCAGCTGTCGGCTAATTGCCAGCTCCCATCTCTCTCCACAGTTACCCAGCTGTTGTTGATTCTGCTCGTCAGTCCTGCCTACTTAAAGTCGTCCAGCTCACTTGATCTCTGCCTTCGCCTTTGTCAACATCACAGAGACTTTCTCCTGTGTTCCTGTTGAAGACTTGCTCGGCTGACGTTCCTTCTGGCTCCTGATCCTGCTTGCTGTACTACTAGATTTATCTCTGGCTCTCTGACATTTACTTGGCTGACTACCTGATCCGGTTACTTAACTCTGGCTTATTTTGACTACGCTTAACCTGTTTACCTTATTATTATTAAACAAGTGTGATTTAACTATATATCTATCTCGGTCTGATTCATGGTTCCTGATAGTAGGCGAAGGCCATGAATTCAGAAGATACAGTCAATCTACTTGGTAATATTTTTTCCAGATTGGATGAGCAAGATCACCGCATGGATCAGTTTGCCATAGCGTTACAAACGCTCCTGAGTCGCACGGCTCACCTGGAAACTCCCACTGTGGCTGCTCCGGTACAACCTGAGTTGCAGGCCGTCCCTGCAGCTGCGCCAGTCTATGTGCAGGCACCCGCCTCAAGTATTACCTCTGTAAGAGGTATGTCTGGTTCCGCTCCGCTTCCCCAGCGATTTGAGGGCGATCCAGTTCAATGCAGAGGGTTTCTCAACCAAGTTGAGATTTACTTTGAGATGCTGCCCCAAGCGTTTCCCACGGACAGAAGCAAAGTAGGTTTCGTGATATCTTTGCTTTCTGAGAGAGCCTTGGCCTGGGCAAACCCTCTATGGGACACGCAAAAACCTGTTGTCTTGAGTTACCCTGACTTTGTGGCCTGCTTTAAAAGGGTATTTGACGTTCCCGCATGCTCCACTTCTGCTGCCAAGTGCCTCATGTCCATCAAACAGAGTACGAGAACTGTTGCCAACTATGCCATTGAATTCCATACTCTGGCAGCAGAGGTTGCTTAGAAGAATAAGGCCCTCGTGGCTGCTTTTTCTCATGGTCTCTCAGATTCCATCAAGGATGAGAAAGCAGCCCGAGATATACCCACTGAGCTGGAGAGGTTGATCATGTTTGCCATCCTCATTGACTCCAGACTCAGGAGCGCTTGTGGAAGCCTCCTGTACGCTTGCCTCAGAGCTTTGCAGTCCCACCCATGCCTCCCTCACCTCCCATACCTCCTGGTACCGAGTCGGTCAGTGAAGATGAACCCATGCACTTGGGCTTCACACCTCTCTCTGCATATGAGAGAACCTTTAGGAGGAGGGAGAGATTGTGCCTTTATTCTGGCCAGGCAGGTCACTTTTTGAAGTCTTGTCCTATCTATCCAGGGAGCGCCCGAACCTTGAGGTCCTGTCATGGAGAGACCTTAGGTGGCGTTGTTTCATCCCCAGTTATCCAGAAGGATAAGTGTGGAGGCGCCAACTGTGGTAGCTTGTTTATGCAAAAATAAAAGTTAGTGTAACAATTACACTTACTGTTTTGCAGGGTGGAGGTGTTTCTTTGAGATGGAAAGTGTCCTGGGATGTGCTGTTATTTTGTTTCCAGCTTGGATTTCCTTCCTTCAGGCGTCTGGGTGTGGAGTCTGTACACAGGCTGAACCGCTGCATCCAGTGCATGGAAAGCTCCACGCTGACCACTTTGGAGCACGGAAGGGGAAATGACGTCACTGATGCACGGCAAACGTCCAGGCTGGTGTTGGGGATAATGCAGGGATAGTACAGGCTACGCGCTCGGGGCTCACAGCTCCTTCTACTGGCATTATCCCCAACACCAGCCCGGACATTTGCCATGCATCAGTGACGTAATTTCCCCTTCCACGCTCCAGAGTGGTCAGCGTGGGGCTTTCCATTCACTGGATGCAGCGGTTCAGCCTGTGTACAGACTCCACACCCAGACGCCTGAAGGAATGAAATCCGAGCCGGAAACAAGGTAACAGCACATCCCAGGACACTTTCCATCTCAAAGAAACACCTCCACCCTGCGAACCAGTAAGTGTAATTGTTACACTAACTTTTATTTTTGCATAAACAAGCTACCACAGTTGGCGCCTCCACACCCCTCCTTTTTTCAACATTGATTATCAACAGAGGTAATGGACACCCTCTGAGGATGGCTGCCTCCTCATTCTAGAATTTACCTGCCTTATTTTAATGTGCTATTATAGCTACCATTGTACTATGTACCTTAGACATCACATGTTGCGGAGCGCCGGAACCCCCCCTTTTGTTTCTATCCAGAAGGATAAGCCCCTGGTTTCGGTCACCCTTTCTTGGGCTGAGTCGTCCATCGAGATACAGGCTCTAATCGACTCTGGGGCTGCAGGCCTGTTCATTGATGCTGCCTTTGTATCGCAGCACTCGATTCCGCTGCAGCTGCGTGACATTCCACTTGCCATTGAGGCTCTTGACGGGAGACCTCTACAGCCTACCCATGTGACTCATGAGACAGTTCCATTGTCCATGGCCGTAGGGGCTCTTCCCCATGAGATAATCCAATTCCAAGTTATTTCCTCACCTAGGTTTCTGCTGGTTATTGGTTATCCTTGGTTACAGAGGCACAATCCCTCTTTTGATTGGCTCTGTGCTGAGGTTCTCTCCTGGTCATCACAATGCAGTGAGACATGTGTCCAGAAGGTAGCCAAGGTCCTGTGCACCTCTTCACTCTCCTCCCTGCCGGAGGAGTACCGCAATTTTAGTGATGTCTTTGACAAAGGTCAAGCCGGTAGTTTGCCTCCACACCGGCCTTATGTGCAATTGACCTTCAACCTGGTGCCATACCCCCTCGTGGCCGGGTTTACCCTTTGTCAGTCTTGGAGGATAAGGCCATGGAGGAGTGTATTGCAGATGCACTTTCTCGAGGTTTCATCCACAAATCCTCGTCTCCTGCTGGTGCTGGTTCCTTCTTTGTGAAGAAGAAGAGCGGTGAACTGAGACCATGTATTGATTATATGGGTCTCAATCATTTCACGATTAAGAATGCCTACCCAATTCTGTTGATTACAGAGTTATTTGACTGCCTCACGAGAGCAACGGTTTTCCTGAAGCTTGATTTGAGAGGGGCATACAATCTCGTGCGGATTAAGGAGGGCGACGAGTGGAAAACTGTGTTTAATACCAGAACAGGCAATTATGAGTACCTCGTAATGCCGGCAGTTTTCCAGGAATTCATTAACGATGTCCTCCAAGATTTGTTGCAGTTATGTGTGGTGGTTTATCTCGACGATATTCTCATATTTTCAAGTCCCTGGAGAGCCACCACACAGATGTCTGTCATGTGCTTCAGAAACGAAGAGAAAACAATCTCTATTGTAAACTGGAGAAGTGCGAGTTCTATCTTGAACAGGTTAAATTCCTGGGCATGTCATTTCCACTGCTGGTTTTTTGATGGACCCAGAGAAAATTTCGGCAGTTGTACAGTGGCCCCGACCCATGGGTTTACGTCCTCTGCAGCGTTTCCTGGGCTTTGCCAACTATTATCAGAACTTTATTCGTAACGTCTCATCTCTGGTCAAACCCCTGACTGATATGACCAGAAAGGACGGTAACCTACAGAGTTGGTCTCCGGAGTCTATTAATGCCCTTGAGAGTCTCAAGGCTGCCTTTGTTTCTGCTCCTGTGTTGGCTCATCCTGATCCTACGTTGCCTTTTATCCTAGAAGTTGATGCTTCTGAGAATGGAGTTGGCACCCTTCTGTCTCAATGTCCTACCTCTGAGAGCCCTATGCATCCGTGCTACTTTTCCAAGAAATTGTCACCTGCAGAGTGCAATTACGAGATTGGTGACAGAGAGCTGTTGGCGATCATTTTAGCCCGGAAAGAATGGAGACATCTCCTCAAAGGTACCACTGTGCCGGTTCTCATTCTTACTGACCATAAGAATCTCACATTCTTGTCTGAGGCTAAGCGCCTCTCTCCCAGAAGGGCGCAATGGGCTCTTTTCTTGTCGAGTTTTAATTACATTGTCTCATTCTTACCCGGTACTAAGAATGTAAGGGCTGACGCCTTGTCACAACAATTTTCCTCCACTTCCAAGTTGGAATCGGTTCCAGTTCCTGTGATTCCTCCTGATCTTATCCTGGCTACGGTTCGCACCAGTCTTACTTTTCCTTTGAGTGACAAAATTCTTGCTGCTCAGGTCCATGCTCCTCCTGAGAAACCTTGTGACCGCTGCTTTGTCCCAGAGTGTCTCCGTACTGTGCTCCAGACTTACCATTCTCCCAAAGCAGCTGGCCACCCTGGGAAGAATCAACTCGTTTGGGCCATTTCCCAACAATTTTGGTGGCCTAGTCTACGGGTTGATGTAACTGCCTTTGTAGCTGCCTGTTCCGTGTGTGCTCAGAGTAAGACTCCACAACACCTTCCAGTGGGCCTCCTACAACCCATACCCAATGGAGAGAGGCCCTTGACCCACCTGTCAATGGATTTCATTGTGGAGTTACCCAACTCCCAAGGCAACACTGTTATCCTTATGGTGGTTGACCGGTTCTCAAAGATGTGTCATTGTATTCCAAAGAAGAAGCTGCCCACTTCTAAGGAACTGGCTTCCATTTTTGCTCGGGAGATCTTTCGCTTACATGGACTACCCAAGGTGATTGTCTCGGACAGGGGTAGTCAGTTTGTCTCCAGGTTCGGGCGAGCCTTTTGTGCACAGTTGGGAATTCAGCTTGCTTTCTCCTCTGCGTATCACCCATAGTCTAATGGGGCCGCAGAACGAGCCAATCAGTCCTTGGAGCAATTCTTACGTTGCTATATTTCTGACCATCATAACAACTGGTCAGACCTATTACTGTGGGTAGAGTTTGCTCACAACAGTGCCTTGAAATCTGCTTCCCGATTGTCCCCGTTTATGGCGAATTATGGCTTCCAACCTTCCATGTTGCCTGACTCGTTTGTTCCGCAGAGTATTCCTGCGTTAGAGGAGCATCTCCGTGGTCTTTGTTCCACTTGGGCACAAGTTCAGGTGGCTTTGCAACATGCTAACAATAGTTACAGACTCCATGCAGACGCCTGCCTGAACCTTCCTACCAGGTTGGGGACAGAGTCTGGCTGTCGTCTCGCAACCTCCGACCTCATGTTCTTTCTTTGAAGTTTGCACCTCATTTTTTTGGGCCTTTCCGTATCCTTCGCAGGATTAACCCAGTGGCTTACGCCCTGGACCTTCCTCCTAGTATGCACATCTCAAATGTGTTTCATGTCTCCTTATTGAAAGCTTTGGTCTACAATCGCTTTACCACCTCGGTGCCATGTCCTCACCCTATACAGGTTGAGAACCATGAGGAGTATGAAGTACAATCCATTGTTGACTCCCGTAGATTCCGTGGGCGCATACAGTACCTGGTGCATTGGAAGGGGTATAGTCCAGAGGAACGCTCTTGGGTCTCACCCTCGGACGTATATGCCCCTGTCCTCCTCAGTGATTTCCATAGATGTTTTCCCCTCAAGCCCAGTGGTCTTGTGAGGGGGATGGGTCGTTGAGAAGGGGGTACTGTTAGGGCTGGGTTCAGCCCTTCCTTCTCTGAGCTGGCCGCTCAGCTGTCAACTAATTGCCAGCTCCCATCTCTCTCCACAGTTATCCAGCTGTTGTTGATTCTGCTCATCAATCCTGCCTACTTAAAGTCGTCCAGCTCACTTATTCTGATCTCTGCCTTTGCCTTGTCAACATCACAGAGACTTTCTCCTGCGTTCCTGTTGAAGACTTGCTCGGCTGACATTCCTTCTGGCTCCTGATCCTCCTTGCTGTACTACTACGTTTATCTCTGGCTCTCTGACATTTGCTTGGCTGACTACCCGATCCGGTTACTGAACTGTGGCCTGTTTTGACTACGCTTACTCTGTTTACCTTAATATTATTATTAAACAAGTGTGATTTAACTATACTTCTGTCTCGGTCTGATTCATGGTTCCTGATAGATCTGTGGGGGCTGGGAGTGGCTCAGAGCAGCAGCTGTGACTCACAGACAGCATCACTCCACTGTCACCTCCCTCTTTCTTCCAGATGATTCTAGAAGAAGGGGGGGAGAGGTGGAGCTGTCTGGTGTGTCTCAGGGAGCCCTGACCAATCCCCAACTAGGATTGGCAGGGGGCAGGCCTCCTTGAAATACCCAGGGTCAGCCCAGCTGGGGTGGAGTTGTCAGGTGGAAGAACTGAGGATGGAGTACTAGGCTGTCAGGGCCTTTGAGGGAGCTCCCCAGTGTGGAGGGAGGTGGGTTGACCTTGGGCCTGGGACTCGGGTGTAGGATGGAGCCCTTCAAGAAAACATGAAGAATCTGGACAGAAGGCAAAAGAGGAGTCAGAGAGGACAGCAGGAGCTAGTACTGCAGGGCAAATCTTTAGAAAGGAACCACCGGTCACAGCCAGGAGGGCTGGTGAGTGACACGTGCAGTCGGGAGGACTGGAGAGGCATACCAGAGAGGACTGAGAGGAAACAGTCAGAGCTGGGTGTGGAGCTAATAGAGAGGATTGCAATGTCAAGGGCAGTGAAGTCGGGCAGCTGCAGCCAGGAGGGCTGGCAGGGCCTGAAGAGGACTGACTGGGAGCAGTAGTCCACCAGAAGGACAGCTTGCACTAACAGGACTTACATATTTTCTTCTACACTATAGGGACCTCTGTGGTACCTGCTTGCAAAGGGCAATTCCTAAGGCCTGGCTGAGCCAGTGTTAGGCCTAACCATGTGCTAGCTGCTCCTAAAGAGAGAGAGTAATAGTCTGCAAGCAAGAGTTTTGCAGGAGGAGTTTGAAGGAGTGTACAAAGAGTGTACATAGTTGTCCTTAGCAATTTTGCTATAATTCTAATGGGCATCCCATATTTCCCACACCCCATCCAAGTTGAATTCCCTCAATAAAACAACAAAACAAAGCAACGAACTGTTCATTGTCTTAGAGTGTCTGGGAAGTGAATGCCGGGCCAGGTAGGTGACAGGTGGGCCACATCACTTAGCAGCCCCTACGGGGGTACCTCTCCACTAGAGTTTTCAAGGGATTATTAATGTAACACTTTGTAGTTTGCTTATTTTCATAATACAATATCATTTGCACAAAATTGTACATGCTCATTTAATACTTTTTTTATAATTCATTGTAAGGCCTTGTTCACACAGTTGTGTTTAAGCATAGACCCATAGGAGGGCCGTATTTTGTCAGCACAGGATGCACAAGTGTTCCATGTATTTGAGTGCAGGTAGTCCCATTCATGTCAATTGGGATGCAGCGGCTGCACATGACAGCCATGTGGGTGTGTGTGCATGTGCTTGAGTGCAAACAGTGTGAGTTTGGAGACACACACCCACATGAATGTCAAATTGTGACCAGCGACTGTGTCTGTGCAGCCGCTGCATCCCAATTCACATAAATAGGCTGCCTGAAACACCTGTGCAACTCATATGGGCAAAACACAGCCCTCACATGGGTATATGCTTAAGTGCGCTCACATGAACAAAGCCTTAGCACAACCAACATGCAATTTTTGTTGACCGTTTGCATATAATATGTAAAAATCAGAGACTGCTTGAGAAAACGAGAGAGTGTAGTTATATAGATGCATCCAGCTACTGAAGCCAAAGCCCCTCCTTGCAAAAGTGCTGCAAATAGCATAAAATTCAAAACACCTTTGTTCATATTGTTATGCCTGTGGATTAAAAAAAGATATTTTGTATGTATATGAAGTGCAATTGTTGTTTGCGAAGTGGATAACTCTCATATTGAAAAAGTTGCAGAACTTTGATACGGTAATTTTTTCCTGTTTGGACAACCTAATAAGAGAGATTTTTTTTTTAAATGTGAATTATTTTTAACAACTTGTAGTTATACAATGTTCAGTTGGAAACGCTGTGCACTACATGTGCTGAAAATGTTGTGTTTTTGAATTAATTTGTCGTTATGTTTGCAAATGAAATAAAGCCGCTATACGCTATGGTTCATATAAAAAATCATGGGCTTATTAAATCAAGATTATATGATTTTTTTTTTGCATTTCCCCCCTCAAGGAAACACTTACATTTGCATATTGTACCTTTGGGAACGAAGAGTTATGATTGCAGTACAACATAATTTATACATAAATCAAATGTAAAGCTTGTGCGCATTATGTGTTTTAACATTTATCTTTTCAAGTCAGTTTCAGTGGTTGCTGTTAAAATGATGACTTAACTTCACATCAGTGTCTGATATATGTAAAAAAAACACACATTAAATATAGGTAATGTGTTGTCTGTACTGTAATAAAAAAACAAAGTCCCCTATCATTTTATGCCTATCCTTGATTCATCAAAGTTTTAAAGCTAAACTCCAGGCAGAACATTTTAAACATTTTTGGAAAGGTCATCTCTTACCTTTAATAAATATGTTAAACCTTATAAATCATATTGTGCTGCCACCACAAAAATAATCTTCTTGAATTATGCATAATAAGGACTCCTTCCCCAGACAACGAGTATTGCCGTTTATTGTTTACCAGCGGCAACGTAATTACATCACTGCTGGCTGTAGTGGGAGGACCCAGGTATCTCAGATTTATGATCTGTCCTGCCCACTAACAAATCCAAATTTGATTGACAGGCCAAGAGATTCCTGTCCTGCCCATCACAGCATATCACTGTTATTGGCAGGCCAGAAGACTCCTTGTCTGTCATTTCCATTCATGCTGGCCAACCCAAACAAACCTGCCCACAATCTCATCGATAATCCTGCCCACATTTACTCCCATTAATAACCACAATTGTCATTGTATGATAGAAATTGTAGCAGCACCACACAGAGAAAATGACATCAGGCATTCCCTTGATACCTACTGTCGGTGCCAAGACTTATGCCCCGTACACATGGTCGGATTTTCCGATGGAAAATGTCCGATCGGAGCGTGTTGTCGGAAATTCCGACCGTGTGTGGGCTCCATCGGACATTTTCCATCGGATTTTCCGACACACAAAGTTGGACAGCAGGAGATAAAATTTTCCGACAACAAAATCCGATCGCGTCAATTCCAACCGTGTGTGGCCTGTTCCGACGCACAAAGTGCCACGCATGCTCAGAAGAAATTCCGACACGGGACAGCTCGTTCTGGTAAACTTAGCGTTCGCAATGGATACAGCACTTTCGTCACGCTGCAATGTAAAAAATGGTTTAATACAGCGCACTCTCTTCTTCTTTATAATGTGACAAGAATTAAGTAGTTTTGCTGCTCATATTCACACACACTTCTCACAAAGTTTTATTTGTGTTTTTTTAGTGGGATTCCCTCAATATATTGTTATTAGTTGTCACATCTGACAGTTTTATATTTTTTATGTTTTTTTTTTTTTGTTTTTAAGCCTTTTTTTTTCTTTAATGTTTGGATTTTTTCCAAGGCTGATCTTTGTTCAATGTTATTTTTATTTTTACTCCAGAATATTTTTGTGTGTGTTTTGTGTGGCAAGTTACCCCAACACCATTGATATCTTTTATTATTTAATCTCCATGAGATTTTTTGTTGTTGGTGTCCCTTGTTCATTTCACATTGTATATTAGAAATGTACCTGAATCCTCACAAACAAACCATCATTTTTGAAGAAGTAAAACACATAGGAGAGTATAATTCAAAACAAAAATCCTTTATTAAGGGCTCAGAACCAAGCAAAGAGGAAGGCAACACTGGATCAACAGGAGAAATTAGTGAAGCCTGGGACCCCCACGGCAGACATCAATTCTTAAACCTCAAAATTGGTGGCCTGAGGAGTCCATATATAAGGGAGGGCAGTCTGGTCCGGGAATCACAGAGACTTGAATAGCAGCAGATGACATCAGTGTCCCCAGGCTGTGATACCACAAGAGGCTGCATCTTTTGGCCGACCAGACTGGATCCAGGGTCCTCACTGTCTGGTCTTCCTTTCACACTTCCTTCCGGGCTGTGGCTGTGCAGTTGGAGATGTGGCAGGAGGAGGAGTAGGACCTGGAGGAGGAGTAGGACCTGCAGGAGGAGGAGGAGGACCATCCCAAAGCTGTGTGTGAGGTGTAAGTTGGCCCCTCACACCTTTCGCCAGAGCCTCTGATATGAGGGCCTCACACATGGCTTTTTGGCCCTCCTCCATCCTCTGCATTTTATAGGCTATGAATGCCGCAAGGTTCTCCTGCCTGGTGTGTGGTGCTCCCAGGACCTCTGTAGCCCTACAAAAAAAACTGATAGCAGCCTCCTCTAGGGTACTCCTCCTCCTGCCACTTTCTGTTTCCAGGGGGGGTGGAGGGACCTGCAGATCAGCCACCTCCTGGCTGAGACTTCCCTGTGTATGAAAAAGGGACATGGTTTTAGTTTTTGCATCATCAATCACAATCATAAATTAGTACTCCCAACTAACATCTAGTTAACATCATTGATTGGACAAGCAGAAATATTTAGAGGAATGCTATACCTGGCTCAATCTGGGCTCCTCCACATGTGGCCTGGAAGGCCCAGGTTGGGCGTCAGAAGCCTCAGCCGGGGGGGAAGGAAGCGTGGAAGGAAGACTGGAGAGGGATGGCCTGGATTCAGTCTGGCCTGCCAGAAAATGCAGCCTGTCGTAGTACAACATCCTGGGGACATAGATGTCACCTGCTGCTCCGGATCTCTGTGAATCCAGGACTTTATTGCGCTCCCTCAGATATGTGCTCCTCAGGCCACCAATGAAAATCTTTAAATAAGTGATGTCTGCCGTGGGGATCACCTGCTTCACAATTTCACACAATTGCTCCAGTGCTGCCTTCCTCTTTGCTTGGTTCTTGTAATGGGGGTGTTTAATCTCCCACAGACAGGGCAGCTCCCTTAGCATCTCTATGAAGACTGAAATGAAGTCCTGATCTTCCAGTACCATATCCATGTTCACTGCAAGACACAACACAAGACAAAGCCTAATGTCAGACAAAACTCTCCTAATCTTGTTACAATATAGGCCTCAATCTATAGAAGCAGTATAGGCCCAAGTTTGTCTCTTATCTTCGTTCTTACGATCGCCGCGTTCAATGCTCCTTCCTCCGCTCACAGATCAAACGTAATACGCACGCGTGTTACGCTTTATATACACTGCGCATGCGTGTAACTCCGCCCGCCCCTGACGTTCTTTCTAGTGTATTCCCCGCCCCTTTTCGTGCGGCGCAGTGGGGGAAGAGCATGATGGCGGACATACAGCAGGTGCGGGCTAATTGTAGCAACGAGGAGGAGGAGGAAAGGGCGGATCCAGGCACGTCCCGATCCAGAAGGAGACGTTTTAAGGCCACAAATATGTCGTTTGGGGAGATGTTGGAGATGGTAGACATCATGAGGAAGTCGAAGGTCTAAAGATCAGCTCAGGAAGCGGTGGTCGGACCTGAAGTTGAGAGAGCCAGAGCAGTACCGAAAGATCCGGAGAGTGCTGCAAAAAAGTAAGTAGTTGTGCTGTGTTCCTATTTTTTCTGTCTTTATTACGTTCGTTCTGCTCCATATGCTTTGATTAGTTGTAACGTTTCCAAAGGTCAACTTTAATGTTCATGGGCACATTATTCGTTCGTATCAAACATTTTTCTTTCGGCCTCTAGAACACCATTGTTTAGGCCATATGCATTTTCACACATTTTTGGGGGCCTACTTGGATGCCAAATATTTGTTTGTGTAGATGGGTTTCTTACTAGAATGAAATGCAAACTAGATTGTGTGTAAGGAGAGGACACTGAGCAGCTGTTTTCACATCTGCACACTGGAGCACTAGTGTGGGACACAAGAACACCATTTTTATTAGGGGGGGCACACTGGTGCTCCAGTGTATACTATAGGGGGGTCTCCATCTGTGAAGCTTGTACCAAACAGGTAAAGTACTGCAGCTTGACAAAGGGCAATAAAAAATATACATCTTGGAACTCGGCTAAAATAGACAATTGTACCCCACTTCCAAGCAATGTTTCCTATTTCTCGTTCTGCCATCAAATATCTGTGTGCTAAGTATACCATTTTTGTTTTACATAGGGGAGAAAAGACTCGGACACCCCTCATCCCAGGAGACCAGAGACCCCCCCCCTCTGGAAGAAGGGGAAATACCAACACAAGAAGAAGAGCAGGAGGAAGAAGAAGACGTGGTGGAGATTGGCACCACAACAGGTGAGTGTCTGCGACCACAGACTCAGGTAAAAGAGATGGCTGGTGGCAGATTTTTGAGACCTTTTTTTTTGTTCTTTATCTCTTTTTAGGTGATCGTGATGTGAGGGATCCAGAACGATTTACATCTGAAAGTGCCCAGATACTGATAGGGGAGATCATGGGGTGTAATCTCCAATTGCAAAACATCCAGCAACAAATCAGTGATGTTATTAAAAAAAATAATAACATCATTGATGTTTTGGGGCGAATTTAAACCCCACAAAATCACCTGTTTTATGGTACCAAACTTTTTTCAATGTTTAGAAAAGCCAAATTTGGAGGATGCACACAGTGTGCCAACATGTGCTATCTGCCATCACGGGAGATCAATGGACGCGTTTTGGGGGGGCAACCCCTTCCTCAATTGTAAAGTAGCGTTGAGGAAGGGCTTGCTCCCCCAAAACACGTCCCTTGATCCCCCCTGATGGCAGATAGCATATGTGGACATTTGTAAATTGGTGTGCATCTTCCAAATTTAGCTTTTCCAGGGGTGATTTCCCCCCATCTGAACGCTATATCAAATCCAGTTCCTAAATACTGATGTCTGATATAGCCTTCAGGTTTTACCTAATGTGAACTTTGTAAGTTCAAGTTTTTTGGCTTTCTTGTTGGTTTTACACAGGCCTGTTTTATCTGAAATGGATATTTTGATTTTTCATAATGCTACTGCAAACATTGTTATACAACAAACATGTTGGTTTGTTTTAAAAACCTTTGGTAAATGCGCATGTGATTGTGCAGGTATAAAAAAGTGCCTTACTCAAGAATGTGTGGATTATTGTCTCAACACTACAACACTTTTGGGGTGATGTAATTGTTGTTTTATGCACAAATGGGGGTTATTTCCTAAGGGCAAATCCTCTTTGCACTACAAGTGCAGGTTCAGTGCAGTTGCAAGTGCACTTGTAGTGAAATGTGTTTTTGCATTTAGGAAGTACCAGCCAACACTGTTTTTTATAAGGTTACACAATCACGACATTTTCTGCACTCAACACATTTCTGTCAGGGTCAGCTAAAACAAACACAAGCAGTAAATGTCCACCAAGAATTTCTTTTGTTTGTTTTTTATTTGAAAAAGGTGTCACATATTGTCTGGCATATTGATAGCCCCCCTACCCGCAAAGAACTCCAGGTATCGTAACCGGACATCACGGGCATTCAGGGAGGGCAAGCCAGGACGGCCGCTTTCAAGTGCCGTCATTGTTGAAGTATTTGGGATTCCGGCCTCAGGCCCAACTGAGCCAGCATAGTTGGCTGAATGTTTTCGTAGAAAATTATGGAGAACACAGCAGGCAAGTATTATATGGTTCAGTTTATACTCCGCCATATGGATGGGTGTCATAAATAATCGGAACCGGCTGGCCAGGATTCCAAATGTGTTCTCCACCACTCTTCGGGCTCTGGCCAGCCGGTAATTAAAAACCCTCTGTTCCGGGGTGAGGGTCCTCATCGGGAATGGCCGCATCAGGTGGTCCCCCAGCGCAAATGCTTCATCAGCAACGAACACAAATGGGAGACCTTCAACATTGTCCTCTGGAGGTGGCAAGTCCAAGCTGCCATTCTGGAGACGCCTGTAGAACTCCGTCTGGGCGATCACTCCACCATCGGACATCCGGCCATTCTTCCCCACGTCCACATACAAGAAGTCGTAATTAGCCGACACCACCGCCAACATCACTATACTATTAAACCCCTTGTAATTATAATAGTACGACCCCGAGTTGGGTGGTGGGACGATGTGGACGTGTTTCCCATCAATTGCCCCTCCGCAGTTAGGAAAGTCCCACCGCTGGGCAAAGTGGGAGGCCACAGTCTGCCATTCCTGTGGCGTGGAAGGAAACTGTTGAGGAAAAAACAATAAACATTACTATTTTTTCACAGAAACATGGCAAGCAGATTAGACACAAACATTATGGGTCAACCTCCAGATAGCATTTATTAAGGGGAATTTAACAACAACAAAGTATAAGGTACACCTATCATATTCCCCCCCCCCCTTCTCATGGGCCATTTCTAACATTATAGGGGGAGGAACTCTTGGACAGGTAACCCTCTTCACTTCATTGAGAGATGAATGCATAAATAATGGGTATGACTTGGAACAGCCCCTCCTTAGTTACACTATTGGCAGCCCACTGGACAGGTAAGAAGTGTCATAATACAAAGATATAAATACACACTGTACACATTTGAGCACATTTGGACATTCTGCTATTGCCTATCAAGATCATAATAGGATACAAGAACTTTAAACAGTACCATTGGAAAGTATACAGGCAGGCCCTTGCACTACATGCTTTGGGGAATTCATCCATAAATCTGAGCACTAAAAAGGTGGGTATAGTGTGTATGGGTTTGGCAAAGTCAGCAGATAGATGATTGAGGATAGAGAATTGGGATCAGCTGACTTAGCAGTTGGGGGAGGGAGGGTTACTAAAAATTTGGGGACACCACAAAAAAAGCCTCTGGCCCTCTGCCTGAATTTAAATCAAAAATAACATTTCCAAACATTTTAGGGGGTGTTTGGGGTAAAGCACTACTATGGAGCTGATAAAATACATTGTTAAGTGACTACATGAGGTGAATATAGGGCAGGAGACACCATGCTGGGGAGGTTATTGAAGGGCAAATATGTATGAAGGACATAAAATAATAATTACATAAAAATCCAGCATGCATGAGGACAAAGGGGACATTCACAGCATATTACAATCATGGTAATTAGGGAATGAGGAAAGAAATACAATATATTATCAAACATTCAATACAATAAAATGTGATATAAAAGGATAAAAATCTTACCTTCATATACTCCTTCTGTAGGACCTGGATGATGGCAGAACAGGTCTCTGGGATAATGATCCCCAGAGCCTGGGGGGAGATGCCTGTCGAGAACTTGAGGTCCTGCAGGCTTCTCCCTGTGGCCAAATACCGCAAGGTAGCGACCAACCTCTGCTCCGGAGTGATGGCTTGCCTCATGCAGGTATCCTGCCTGCTGATATAGGGGGTCAGCGAAGCCAACAAACGGTGAAATACGGGGTCCGTCATCCTGAGAAAGTTCCTGAAATCATCAGGATTATTCTCACGGATCTCACAGAGCAAAGGCATATGACAGAACTGGTCACGCTGAAGCAACCAATTCTTGGTCCATGAACTCCTCCCCACCCTGTTCATGGACTGGACTTGTGTCAAGGTCAGGACCCCAACACCAAGCCCCCGCATAGCACGAACTCTACGAGGAGTACGCATACGAAACATGGCTAGAAAACGGTCGGCTGCTCAGAACGAAGTAACAGAACGCACTGAAGAACAGCAAGGCCTGTGAAGAGCGACCTGAAAAACAGCAACGAGCGGACAAGATCGCACAGAAAACTCCAATACGAACTGACTGCACGCACTGAAGAGCAGATACAAACCCACAAGCACAAACTGAACGGCAGAAAACGATCTGAAAGCCACGAGTCTGAAAAAGCGCGAATCGTCTCTCACCAAACTTTTACTAACACGAGATTAGCAAAAGGAGCCCAAAGGGTGCCTCGCTTGGTTCTGAACCGGCCTTTTCTAGTCTCGCCGTACGTGCTTGACGTCACCGCGTTCTTGGCGATCGGAAATTCCGATAACTTTGTGCGACCGTGTGTAGGCAAAACAAGTTTGAGCCAACATCTGTCGGAAAAAATCAGAGGATTTTGTTGTCGGAATGTCCGAACAAAGTCCGACCGTGTGTATGGGGCATTAGTTGTGGTTTGATGTCCTGAATTTAAGAAAGGTAATTTACTGAAAAACTATCTATTTTTTTTTTAATACACATTGGTAATGTATCTAGGGACAGTAAGTAAAGAACCAATGTTTAAAGTACTCCAGAGTGGGGTTTTAAATGTTATCTTCTAAAGTGTTTATTTGAAAAGTTTGTCTGAAATTAAATTTATTTCGTAAAAATCTCTGCCCATCCAAATCTGGTATATATAAATTGCTAGCGATTTGATTTACTCTCCAGCTTCTCTTTTGTTTTACTCTGGTGGCATTATTTCCTACCACCAGGGCCGGTGCTACCACTAGGCGAACTAGGCAGCCGCCTAGGGCACACTGTTGCCTAGGGCGCCTGGCCACTGGAGTTTCTACTCTCTTCTCTATGCAGCAAGCACCTAAGTCTCAGCATTAGCAAGCAGCCGCCATTCGCACATAGTGTCAGAGGCGCCGCGCTGACGGAGGATTGTGTCTGTGTCCCGACTCTAAAATTAATGGAAGCAAGCAAACAATAATTTATGGGCACTGGTAGGAGGCACTGATGGGTGCTGGTGAAGCTGCATTTGATGGGCACTGGTGAGGCTGCATTTAATGGGCACTGGTGACCCTTCATTTGATGGGCACTGGTGAGGTTGCATTTGATGGGCACTGGTGAGATTGAATTTAATAGGCGCTGGTAGGCTGCATTTGATGGGCGCTTCATTAAAAAGGTGTGGTATGCATGGGCAAGGCCAAGTGGGTGGAGTCGGGGGTGGAGCCAAGGGGGGGGCGGCAAAATGAGGTTTCGCCTAGGGTGTCAAAAATCCTTGCACCAGCCCTGCCTACCACCTGCCTCTTCCTTTACAAGGGACTTTCACACTTACTGCTGAAGTCTCAATTACTGTTGTATTACTGTGAACAAGTGTACATAAGGATGTGAGAAACATCATCTCATTGATTCATAATGGCTGTTGTGGAGGAAACGCTAATAGTCATCAACATTAGTGAGTAGAAATGAGAGTGCAAGAACTCCCTGGTTGATACCATCTAGATAAGTCCTCCCAAAAATGCAAATCAGTTTTGCTTAATTTAAGCTTTTGAAAAAAAAAAAAAACATTGACTATTATTTTTCCTCTATAGAATGTACTCCATTATTTCTGCCTCATTGTCACCTTGTCATTACAACCCTGAAAAGCTGCTGGAATCTTTTTTTTCTGTGACATCTGATCCAAGACCACCATAATCTATTGCTTTCTGCATGGGGGATGCTAGTTGATGGGGGGAAGACAGAGGAGTCAGAAGGTGGGTTACAGTTTTATGTTTTTTGGGAAATTCCCTTACAACATATAATGTAGGCAACAGCAATTAAAACATAACAGTGTTCTTTCAAGCTCATCATTTAAAATACACATAAAATGTGATAACGCTTTTCTTGGGGTGTTGTAGAGGGGATGGGGGGAGATTGCTTATTATCAGAGTGTGTGTAGCAGGGGTGGAGATGCTGCCTGTGCAGTGTGTGCTATAGGAAAAAGGGGGGGGGGGGGGATAACTGCGCTACAGTGAAGTACACAAACAATAACAATTACAGCTGCGATTCATCTATGTAACACAAACAGTAAAATTAAATGAGGAAAAAAAGAGGGGTTGAATCGCGCTAAAAAGGATTGGCGCTCATACGCATCATCACCAAACCAAATAATTAAAACTGAGTGAAAGGATCCCCATTAGTGCATTAAACATGAAATTCAAAACACATATCAAATTAATAATCAATCAAAAATGAAAAAAAACAAAAATGATAAATAAGAGTCCATATACAAAAAAATGTGAATCACCCAAGTGATATAAAAATATATGAAAGAAACCCAAAAAGGTTCCAAAAGACATGAATTCTTGCTATGAGAAGAAAAAAGTGCTTGTTCCACCACCGTAAATGAGATTGGCCGCTTACCAGAAACTCATGATCCCCCGTTACAGAGGATCAGAGAGAGCTGTTTGTCAATACTGATTCGAACCACGACCAATGGACCAGAAGCCTTATACCGAGATGAGACATCAGAGACTTTGGGATCATACTAGGGATGTTCACACTGACAGGTACTCAGACATCAGCCCACAGCATTACGGATATGGCATGAAAGGAAAAAAGGCTCCATATAGTGTAAAATCGTTGACTTTATTAAAATAATAAAAGAATTAAACTCACATGTTAGTAGACAATAGTAGGCGTATAGTGTAGTCTGGAGCACGGTCCGGAAGCTCACAGACAGCCCGTCCTACTGGAAACAACAGCAGCAATGGGAGGTGACAAGAACACGTCGCTCTGCCCTACGTGGCGTTTCGTGATAGAGTCACGTCATCCAGGGGCACGGGCGGCGCGTCTCGTCGCCTCCCCTTATAGCACAAAGAGCCTGACCAAGCCTCGCTTTGAATTCCGCTCCATCGGCGGACTTACGCAGGGGATCGAATAGTCCCAAGCGCTAATTGGTGCCTCACTTAACCAAGCCTCACTGGGTAGGCTCCATCAGTGAGCCTACCCAGATCGAATAATCCCAGACACTAAGTACTATCAAGTGCGCATGTGCGTACACAATCAATGGGGATACGGTCTTATACATAAATGTCAAAATCCCGCTGGCTGCAAGTGGGTTATAAGGTCAGGTATCTGGGAACCATAAAACTCGTATAGAGATAGGTACCCCAAAAATGAAGTAAAAATGCCAACAAGGCACTAAAAAATTGTCAAGTCAGCAAGTACGATCCATGTCACAGACCGGACCTGATTTGATTTAAACATAGGGGGACATACTAAAAGTAAACAATGGCCACCCAGTGGCCATATTAGAAAATTACAAAATAAAGTAAACCATAGATAATAGAACTGTGAATTCATAAGAACACACAGATGTCATACCTATATTACATAAATAAAATTCAAGGCAGAAAAAGAGGGGCCTCAATATAGTCCTGAATAAATTGGTCCCATCTTCCAGCATGGTCCGTGTCACAGACCGGACCCGGCTTATAAAAGACATAGGGAGACATGTCAGAAAAAGCACAATGGCCACCTAGTGACCATATTAAAAATGACACAGCACTATAAAACCATGTCAAAGGACAAGTAACAATGGATATATTGGATCAAATGGAACCAGTAAACCTAATTATAACTATAATAGGACTATAGTCCCAAAATTCATCTTAGGGGAAATTTTAATAGAAAAACCGTCATGCCAAATCGAACTGGAATTAAATTAATAAATTGGAAAACATTCCAAAAATAAATCCCAAAAGACAGATAAATAATATTTTGAGTAGGGGTCAAGTGGGCCATCAGAGGGTAGTTTAAATGAAGGACGGTATGTTTACCCCACCACCTCATTACTAGGGCTATCTAGATGGTCTAGATGGATGGGAAGTCAAAGCGTAGGCCTTCACAAAAAATTCTCTAAGGCCACAGGTTAAACATCGAAATGCAATACCATCTTCCAGACACAACACACCCAAAGACCTAGAAGATTAAGCTGCCCACATCCTATATAATGGTAAATGGCAAGAAATTTACCCCTCCTTAGGAGTTATTAATAAAGGCATTCACGTCTACGTCCATGTTCATGCCGTATGGTACATAGATTTTAAGCCTGTGGATCCAGGACATCTCACTTTTGGAGATCTCCCTGACCAGCAGGCTACCTCGCCAATGTGGTCTATACTTGTCGATACCCACAAACAGGGTATTAGAGGGGTCCCTGTTATGTACCTGGTTGTAGTGTCTGGAAACAGGGTGCTTGTCATAACCTCTCTTTATATTCCCTATGTGTTTATTCAAGCGAACCCGCAATGCCCTTTTGGTCCTCCCCACATACTGAAGCCCACAAGGGCACTGTGAGTGATAAACCACCCCTACCGAGGTGCATGTAATAAAGGGTTTGATATCATATGATCTCAAAGTGCTAGTAGATGTAAATGTGGTAATTCGCCTAGCTCTATTGGCGTTTAGAAAGCAGACTTGGCATTTTCCACATTTGTAGTAGCCAGTGAGATTCTCGCATGGAGGATGTTGGACAGAGGGAGCTACTCTACTCCCAAGGGAGGCCACCCCCCTAAAGACCACTCTAGGTCTGGCTGGCAAGACCGAGCCCAAGACTCTGTCACTACCCAGCAGGTGCTAATGTTTCTGTATCAATTGTTTGATATTGCAATGTTGTACCGAGTAGGTGGTAATAAACGGCACAACATCTGATACAACAGCATTGTGTCGGGGTACATCAGACAGAAGTAAAGGTCTGTCTCTGTCTCATGCCCTTATTACAGCCAGAGACAGAGATACTCGATCATACCCCTTTTCAATGAACCTATCCATGAGGACAGATGCTTGTTCATCAAAGGTGTTAATGACTGAACAATTACGTCTCAGGCATAAAAATTGGCCCTGGGGAATAGCCCCTGAGCCAAGGTTCATAATGACAACTGTCTACAGGGATGTAAGAGTTCCTGTCTGTCGCCTTAAAGTGAGTTGATGTCACAAAATGATCATCCACTATCTGGATCTTCAGATCCAGAAAGTGGATAGTTTCACGACTGGCCTCAAAATTGAACTTGATACCCCTGTTGTTATCGTTTAAAGATGTCATAAAATTCTGTAACTCCAGTTCACAGCCATCCCACAGGAGGAGGACGTTGTCGATGTATCTAGCCCACAGGAGCGCCTCCGGTCTCCTGGGTGCATCAACGACGTCCTCCTCCCACTTGGCCATAAAAAGGTTGGCCAAGCTTGGAGCGTATTTTGCCCCCCCATGGCCATCCTTGTATACGGCTTCAGCCATGTCCTCCTCCGCTCACCGTCCCTGCCGTGCGGTCACATGATCAGTTTCCTCCCATGGAGTGACGTGACGTCCAGATGAAGCTACACACTCCTACACACTTCCCGGATACCTTTCCCCATTGATGTCTACGGGCACGTCACTCCATGGGAGGAAACAGATCATGTGACCGCATGGCGGGGACGGTGAGCGGAGGAGGATATGGCCGAAGCCATATACATGGATGGCTATTCCATAGATGGTTCCCTATAAATGCCAGTTTATGGGCACCCTATACAGATCTTTATACAAACCATCGCTGAGCGGTGAAGTGATCCCCTGATGGTAGGACAACAATCCAGGAAGACGCCAGCTCCACGAGTGAATGATGGCATCCATCTGGGGTGGTAATGTACCATGGTTCTTCATTAGCTCTGCTGAAGTTACTACTACTACATATATTTATGGAGTTCCTCACAATAGCTTGGCACTCCCGGCTCTATAAGAACATTTGCAGTCCAGGACATTTCTCATTACCGGTCTTATTTATGGTTGCACTAGTGATGTACTTCCACACTGCACCAATCCCTGGTAATTCTGCCTTTCTACCTTAGACTGTCCGGATAATTCGTCCTGCAAATACTAAAATATATTATCTCCACCAACTGCTATCCATCTTGAGCCCCTTGATGCCCTACGGACCATCCATCACTCCCTCCTCTGTTCCCAGTCCCCCTCCCCCCCCCCCCGGGCCCTTCCATCGATGGGATTGATGTCAGCCTTGTAGCCCTATTTAGCAATTGCTTATTCATCCCCCATTAGTGGACAGCAAGGCTGACACCAATTTATTGTGCGTCCGGACGCTGTTTCTTGTTTTATGTTTTTTGTTTTATGTTGTTCAGTTCTCCCTGTCTGTGGTCGCGATAGACCAGACTTCACAGGTGGTCGGCGATGTTTTTACTAGATCCAGTACTGAATTGAGTCATTACCATGATACCTGCTACTTTTTGTACATGCCAATAAATTTTCATTTTTGATATTTACACCAGGTTGTTGCTCTTCCGTTAGCCCTTCTTTTCTTTTCTCCCCTCCTGTTTGGGACACTTTTTATATTGTTGCATTTTGGGGTTGAAGCACAACAACGGTTATTTATCTAGGCATATACTTCCATTATAGGAGTCAGGCCTCTTGTTTTTCATATATTTTTGCTAAGTAACTCGTAGACCGCAGGTGTAAGTTATGCACAGAGTGCAGAGGTCAGGAGTAAGTAATGCCCAGAGTGCAGGGGTCAGGAGTAGGAAGCACAGGCCAACAATGCCCACATATGCCATAGTCCTTATACTCACAAAATACTCCTCCTCATTACTCTGCTACAAATGAAAGTCTCAAAGTAATAAATAAACCACAGTACAAAGATGCAGAGCTCAGGAGTGAGTAATCTTCAGGGTTCAGGGGTCAGAAGTATGTAATGCACATTGTGCAGGGGTTCAGAAATAAGTAACGCACAGCATGCAGGGATCAGGAATAGGTAATGCAGGCCAACAAGGTACACATATGCCACAGTACTTATACTCACAAAATACTCAAAATTTCTTTGCTACAAGTTACAGTCTCACAGGCATGCATAAACCTCAGCACAAAGGATTGTTTTTAAAGAAATAAACTCCTGCATTACAGCTTATCTGCACACAAAATGCTATTACTTTGTCTTTGTCTATCTGAAAGCTGATCTTCACTCTGCAAAGGGACTTTAATTCTCTGGCTTGGCCCCCCTCCACTAGCTAAAAATCTGTGTGAGGGCACTATCCAGAACAGAGGTGTGCATGTGCAAAGACTCAGGCCTGGCACATCTGCAAGTATACTACATGGCACAACTTGTTCCTGTGTACTCTGCATTATCTTGATTCCGCTTTACCAACTTGGCCTGCTCCTGAGCTTTCCTCTGCCTTACCTCTTGTTGTGACCCTGGCTTGTGGAAAGGACTCTCCTTTTTTTACCCTGGATGTATGACACTGATTTGTCTCCTGACCATTCTGCTGCCTTCTCCCCTTGATTCCTGTGCATAACCTTCACCACATCACTTGCTGCTGCACTGGGCCTGTTCTAACATAAGAGTTCCTTGTGTACCTGCCGTCACTCCTGGCTGCCTACCTACCAAAGAATCATTTAGCCGAACACTTTCTGAATCAGCTCTTGGCCGACCTACCTTAATGGCACCTGTGCTTCTTTGAGCCATGCACTCCCTAGCAACCCCTCTAGGAGTGCTAGGACTTTAGCTGCAAGGGAAGCCCTCATGTCTCCTCGGCCTCCAACTAAGTACGTGACAAACAGAGTGTTTGGTTTCTATTTTTTGGGGGGGATTTGTTATTTTTATAGTTATTTATTATTCTTATTTTTTAATGTAGTCCCACCTAAATTCTTGCCTAAGCAAGAGTGATGTGTCCTCCCAGCCAGAACACTCCAGTCAGCAGGAGCCGATCGGTAGACCTTTTCCGGTCATGCCCCTTCGACAGAAGCTCGGCCGCCTTCTGTATAACCGATTCCAGCACACACGGGCCAATTGTCGGCTGGTTTCTATTGAAACGGCCAATACCCCTTGACATTCGGCCTTTGTGTACTAGGCTTTAGTGGACATACTCAGCTGAGGGCTCCTATCAGCACAGAGCTGAGGAGGAGTTTCAGAGCACTCCTGTCAGTTTGTTCTGCAGGTCTGATAGGTGGCAGAATAGAAAAAATGGTGGGCGGTCACAGGCAGTGTTGGGACCCAGGGCACCCAGCACTAGACTGGACTATGGCCAGGTGTTGCCATGACAAGATTGGCATGCTTATACATAGAAAAACCACAATACGCATAAAAGTGATGTCTTCTGCAGTCAAACAGAGGGATTTAATAAAAATATGGTGTAAGGGTTGCTACTTGTGTGTAGCTTAAGTTTTGGAATGGTGAAATTAGTTTGACTTTTTCCAAGTGTATATCCAGTAACAGCAATTGTAGGTGTTGGATGAGGACATGTTGTTTTACTCATGAATAAATACATACATTGGTGCTCAGAAATGTACACTGCATGTCTTCATTCCTTGGGTTAGTAAATGCAGTTTTGTTTAAAAGAATGTAAAACAAGCTGTATTTACATGATAGCATTCAATCTGACAGTTTTGCTAGTATTAATAACTGCATTTTAAGGTAATTTATTAGCATACACTTTCAGGAAACCAGACTACAATTTTTCAAAAAAAATTCTATGTACAAGCTTAAATTTAGCAGAAGAACATGATTGAAAGGGAAAAAAGATGAAAATGCTGGTGTCACAGCCATTAGTTACAGTCTCGCTACACAAATAAAGGCTGTTGTTTTGATTCATGCTTGGACTTTTTGTACTTAGGGCTCTGCAATTTAATGATTTTTAAAGATAACAAGCTGTACAAACAGGTTTGCTAATCCAAAACAGATTTAAATGTACTGAGTTGGCCTACATTAGCTGAATCATAGAGTTGCTAGCTGTGATTAGCAAACAACTTTTCAAAGTGGCAGAGCAATTTCTTTACGAAGAGCTTTATAAGTTTGTATCCTTTCATCTTTCATGCTGGGTAATGATGTAAGCCAACTGATGTCATCTTTCGTTTTTGTACGCATGCCTTATTATTATTTTTTTTAAATCTTATTCATAATAATTATAGTCATAATCATTATATTCATTATATAAAAGCTTTAGATTTTATAGCTGCAAAATCTTATGACACTTGGTTAATCCAGCTTGTAAGGACGCAAAATACGTAGCACTACACTGGTCCCCAACTAGTGGCTCAGAAGTAACTAATGCCAATATCTCAGCATGTCTTCTATAACTTTAACAAATGCTGAACTGTTAACTTTCAATGAGGTTGACATACTAAAGACAAATAGGCTGTATATTATGCAAGAGAAATTTCACTTTGTAAGTGAATTTTCCCTTAGCTTTGCCTTTTTTTTTTTTTATTTGTCCGTGCACTTGATTAGATATTCTTTGCAAAGTGAACTTTTACCATGTTCACTAAGCTAAAGCAAAATTTCCTTGCAAAGTTAACAGCCCACTTGCAATTTTTGCTGTCTGTGCTCCGTATCATTAGAGATTTCTCTTTACTTTCTGTCCTGGGAAAACAGCTTCAAGTGAGAGGACATCTTTACAACGTAAGGGGAAAACCCTTTTCAGATAGGTATTTATGAAACAGGTATCCCTATTGGAACATTTTCTGTTTACTTCTATTCAAGTGACAACTCTAAAATTCACATCAATTTTTGGTCTTGGTGACAATAGTCACCAGCAGATATAAAGTGGGTAAATCTATCTACTGTGAGCACAGGCAGCATTTAAAATTTTTAAGTATGCAGTATCGCTGGACTAGTAGAAATTAGGAATTGGTCTTAGTGTAAATGCAAAAGTAGGTGCCTTGTACTTGGAGGGGGAATAAAAGTGTGGTGTGTGTTGACCTGGTTCAGATTCTAGGCTTCTACCTCTCTGAATAAGATCAGCAAAGAGCTATATGTACCTGGGCTCTGTTCGAACAGGGATCTGCAAACATAGCTAAAGTCAATGTGAGCAGAATGTTAAAAAAATAATGACATACAGGGCTGGGCATTGCCTCGAGGGGCATGTACCAAAGCTAAAGAATAAAAAAACATTTGTGGGGAGCAGCAATTTTAGTAATACTTAAAGTGAAACATTAAAAATGCAAAACATGCTTGCGGGATACCCTGACCCTGCCTGTGAAGTGGCACATTTGTGCAATATTTACAACCGACAACAGCAATAATGATATTTAGGGCCAGTTCACACTGATGCACTTTTGATGTGTAGTGCCCTCCTAGTTTAGAGCAGGCTGCAAGGCAAATTTAGTTTAGCTCCACTGTAATCAGTGGAGCAGGGGTGCTGCCCAGGGTTTTACAGGCTGCTGCTCTGTTACTTCTGTTACTTCCCCCCTGTCCTCTAGAGATTGCCAGAATATAGTGAGGGGGGGGGCAGAGTCTCCCGCCTGAATATTTATGGGACTCCAGCCAATCCCTGGGGAGGTGTGCCCAGAAGGTAGGGGAAGAGCCAACAGGGGGGGGGGGGCAGTTCCTGGGTCCAATTCTGCAGGAGGAGAAGCCTGGGAGAAAGACAGCTGGAGTGCATGGGGGTCTCAGCTGGGCTTAGCTGGGGGGAGCCTGTTCGCTAATCCAGCTCAAGGATCCAGCTCGGTTAGGATTGAGCTTACAGGATAGAGTTGGGAGGGAGCAGTGGGAGAGAACCCAATTTGTCCAGAGGCAGTGTGAGTCTACATCTCCCTCATTGGGAGGAGGCTGGTAGATATTGGCAGGAGGTGATCCTGTGGCTAAGTGAGTACAAGACCCCAGTGCTGCAAGTGTGACAGTGTGGTGCTTTAAAACTCTGAAGTACAGGTCACAGACAGCTTAAAGATCCTGTGGGGCATTACTTTGTGAACGTGCAGGCAGAAGTTGTGCAGTACAGCCAGCAGTTGAGCAATATGATTTGGAGTTGTGCAGTGCAGCCAGAGGTTGAGCGGTTCTCCAGTTGTACAGTTTTGCAGTTCTGGGAAATCCCATGCTCCCTGTCCTATCCAAGTTCATTGTTCCCCAATAAGAACACAAAAAGAAACCCCTAGATTGATTTTTTTGAGCCATTTGAAAATGTGTGCCTGACTGTGTGTGCTCCAAAGGGAGAAATAGGACTCAGTCTACCAGCAGCTCTTTAGAGGGTGCTCTACAGATGCATTCCAAATGACTTTAAATGGATAGCACCTTTTTTTGTGTATTTTTGAATAACTGCAATAACTGCACCAAAGATGCAACATGACAGGACTTTTCAAAGTTCAGTGCACCTTCAATGTGAACAGTTACATAGGATTAAATAGGGAATAGTTTTTATATGCTTCTGTCGCCCTAGAAAAGCACAGCAAAAGCGCACCAGTGTGAAAGGTAAATTAAAATTCATGGCAAATTGACAGCTCTCTGCTGCTTAGTTCTGTTTGCAAGAAAATGCCCATGGATACTGTCAGTGGCGGCTGACATGTCTGTTATGAATGTTAATGGGGTCCCCCAACACAAAAAAAAAAATCACTGGGAATGTTCCAACAGTAAATACATTAAGCTCATTCCTAATTACCAAAGATGGAAAGCTTATTAGAAGATCAGATCCTGGAGATGTGGTTGGGAATGTCTAGGGAAAAATGGCCATTTCACGCGAACGTTTGCCTCAAATGTTTGAAATGTTTGTTGAACAAAAACATCTGATACAACCAGGCTGTATCTTACGTTTTTCTTCAATGAACATTTTTAACTGTCAGATGGCCATTTTTTTACTAGGCATTCTTAACCAGTTGTCTAGATATTAAAATGTCCTTATATCTCCCCAATCTGCCATAAACTAAAAAAAAATGTTTTGCTTAAGGATACACTTTAAGGTTATTGGGCAGATTGGAAAAATAACCCTTGAGCACGAGTTCACATATCTGCGGCCACAGGTTCGTGCGTGGGGTCCGATGCGTGTCTTTTCACTGGTTCAGGTACGATTCAGGTCCGAATTTTTGTCTGAATTTGCACCTGAACCAGACCCAAACACGCACAGGACCCTTCTGCAATCTGGACTGCAGTTACCCCGGACTTGTGTGAACCGGCTTTATTGAGAGCCATTCACACTCGCCTGTCATGCGAATTGGTTGCAGGGAAACCGCATCCAATTCGCATATATGTGAACCCAGCCTTAATAAAACTGATGTAGACCACTGAAAAACAAGACATATACATTTTTTTTTTTTTTTTACATAATACTTCTGTGTATATACCTTAATATATACAATAATGCTATTTAAAGAAACACAATACTATCATACCTTTTATATATACTGTATTTGGCTACTATCAGCAAGGGTATTTGCAATGGCATTTTTCCTTGTGTGGTACATTGTATTTGAAAATGGCTGATGAGATTAAAGGGGCCAGGGGTATCCAAGATGTATTTTAAGGTTGTAAATGATGCAAAATTGCTAATGTTACCAAATATGGGCAAGCCATTGTACAAGAAAGCACAATACCCAAAATATTTGTATTTACTTTATATAGCAGCGTATCTCTGAAGTCTGACTTGGTGTTACCATTGCTAAAATGCACTCTCTCTGTATTTGACAAGAGGGTTTACCGGAGCTAATAGGCATGGCGTGCTTTCCATCTCTTGTGTAAAACTAGAGAAATATAGATATTCATCTGTTATAAAACTTAAAATAATTCACTGCAACAAAAAGCATTCGTGTAGAATAGATGAAGAGAACTGCCATCCTAATTTGAATTCTAACTGAAGGCATTTTTTTGAGATTTGGATAGAATGAAGATGGATTAAAACACCTGTCAGATTTTTATTGCTGTCTGTCTCTACTCGTCCTGGAGATCATTATCCATGAAAGTGAAAGACAATCACAAATTTTGAATTGTCACCAGAGCAGCAATATTCTTCCAAAAATCTTCCAATGGGGACACCATTTTCGGTGACTCTGGTGACTACCAGGTTCTTCCCTTAACCACTTAACGACCGCCTCACTCCGCTGTACGGCGGCAAGGTGGCACGGGCAGGCAGAATCACGTACATATACGTGATCTGCTTCCCGCGGGCGGGGGGTCCGATTGGACCCCCCCTGGTGCCCGAGGCGGTCGGCTATTGTACAGCGGCGATTGGAGATGAGGGGGAGACCATCCGTTCATGGCCCCCCTCACAATCACCGCCGGCCAATAGAATCATTCCGATGCTGCTGTATGCTAAACAGCAGCAAAGGAAATCATCTCATCACTCCTCGGCTCGGTATTTTCCGTTCCGGCGCCAAGGAGAGAAGACTGCAATGTGAGTGCACAAACACTACACACACAGTAGAACATGCCAGGCACACAAAACACCCCCCTTTACCCCCCCGATCACCCCCCAATCACCCCCCCCCCCCCCGTCACACTGACACCAAGCAGTTTTTTTTATTTTTTTTTTCTGATTACTGCATTGGTGTCAGTTTGTGATAGTTACTGTGTTAGGGCAGTTACTGTTATCCCCCTTTATGTCTAGGGTACCCCCCTAACCCCCCTAATAAAGTTTTAACCCCTTGATCACCCCCTGTCGCCAGTGTCGCTAAGCGATCATTTTACTGATCGCTGTATTAGTGTCACTGTTGACGCTAGTTAGGGAGGCAAATATTTTGGTTCGCCGTCAGCGCTTTATAGCGACAGGGACCCCCATATACTACCTAATAAATGTTTTAACCCCTTGATTGCCCCCTAGTTAACCCTTTCACCACTGATCACTGTATAACTGTTACAGGTGACGCTGGTTAGTTTGTTTATTTTTTATAGTGTCAGGGCACCCGCCGTTTATTACCGAATAAAGGTTTAGCCCCCTGATCGCCCAGCGGTGATATGCGTCGCCCCAGGCAGCGTCAGATTACCGCCAGTACTGCGAACACCCACGTACGCAGCATACACCTCCCTTAGTGGTATAGTATCTGAACAGATCAATATCTGATCCGATCAGATCTATGCTAGCGTCCCCAGCAGTTTAGGGTTCCCAAAAACGCAGTGTTAGCGGGATCAGCCCAGATACCTGCTAGCACCTGCGTTTTGCCCCTCCGCCCGGCCCAATCCAGCCCACCCAAGTGCAGTATCAATCAATCACTGTCACTTACAAAACACTAAACATATAACTGGAGCGTTCGCAGAGTCAGGCCTGATCCCTGCGATCGCTAACAGTTTTTTAGGTAGCATTTTGGTGAACTTGCAAGCACCAGCCCCAGGCAGCGTCAGGTTAGCGCGAGTACCGCTAACAGTACCGCAGCATTTTGGTGAACTGGCAAGCGCCAGCGGCCTAGTACACCCCGGTCATAGTCAAACCAGCACTGCAGTAACACTTGGTGATGTGGCGAGTCCCATAAATGCAGTTCAAGCTGGTGAGGTGGCAAGCACAAGTAGTGTCCCGCTGCCACCAAGAAGAAGACAAACAGGCCCGTCGTACCCATAGTGCCTGCTGCATTCGCCAATCCTAATTGGAAACCCACCACTTCTGCAACGCCCGTACTTCCTCCATTCACATCCCCCAGAGGCATTTTCTTTATGTCCTCCCGAGTACCCCTACCCAACGAACCCCCCCAAAAAAGATGTTGTGTCTGCAGCAAGCGCGGATATAGGCGTGACACCCGCTATTATTGTCCCTCCTGTCCTGACAATCCTGGTTTTTGCATTGGTGAATGTTTTGAACGCTGCCATTCACTAGCTGAGTATTAGCGTAGGGTACAGCATTGCACAGACTAGGCACACTTTCACAGGGTCTCCCAAGATGCCATCGCATTTTGAGAGACCCGAACCTGGAACCGGTTACAGTTATAAAAGTTAGTTACAAAAAAATTGTAAAAAAAAAAAAAATAATATATAAAATTTAAAAAAATTGTTGTAGTTTTATTGTTCTCTCTCTCTCTATTCTCTCTCTCTATTGTTCTGCTCTTTTTTGCTGTATTCTATTCTGCAATGTTTTATTGTTATTATGTTTTAACATGTTTGCTTTTCAGGTATGCAATTTTTTATACTTTACCGTTTACTGTGTTTTATTGTTAACCATTTTTTTGTCTTCAGGTACGCCATTCACGACTTTGAGTGGTTATACCAGAATGATGCCTGCAGGTTTAGGTATCATCTTGGTATCATTCTTTTCAGCCAGCGATCGGCTTTCATGTAAAAGCAATCCTAGTGGCTAATTAGCCTCTAGACTGCTTTTACAAGCCGTGGGAGGGAATGCCCCCCCCCACCGTCTTCCGTGTTTTTCTCTGGCTCTCCTGTCTTAACAGGGAACCTGAGAATGCAGCCGGTGATTCAGACAGCCGACCATAGAGCTGATCAGAAACCAGAGTGGCTCCAAACATCTCTATGGCCTAAGAAACCGGAAGCAACGAGCATTTCATGACTTAGATTTCGCCGGATGTAAACAGCGCCATTGGGAAATTGGGAAAGCATTTTATCACACCGATCTTGGTGTGGTCAGATGCTTTGAGGGCAGAGGAGAGATCTAGGGTCTAATAGACCCCATTTTTTTCAAAAAAGAGTACCTGTCACTATCTATTGCTATCATAGGGAATATTTACATTCCCTGAGATAACAATAAAAATGATTAAAAAAAATGAAAGGAACAGTTTAAAAATAAGATTAAAAAAAAAATAATAAAGAAAAAAAAAAAAAAAAAAAAAAGTACCCCTGTCGCCCCCTGCTCTCGCGCTAAGGCGAACGCAAGCGGCGGTCTGTCATCAAACATAAACAGCAATTGCACCATGCATGTGAGATATCACCTCGAAGGTCAGATCGAGGGCAGTAATTTTAGCAGTAGACCTCCTCTGTAAATCTAAAGTGGTAACCTGTAAAGGCTTTTAAAAATGTATTTATTTTGTTGCCACTGCACGTTTGTGCGCAATTGTAAAGCATGTCATGTTTGGTATCCATGTACTCGGCCTAAGATCATCTTTTTTATTTAATCAAACATTTGGGCAATATAGTGTGTTTTAGTGCATTAAAATTTAAAAAAGTGTGTTTTTTCCCCAAAAAATGCATTTGAAAAATCGCTGCGCAAATACTGTGTGAAAAAAAAAAATGAAACACCCTCCATTTTAATCTGTAGGGCATTTGCTTTAAAAATATATATAATGTTTGGGGGTTCAAAGTAATTTTCTTGCAAAAAAAAATAATTTTTTCATGTAAACAAAAAGTGTCAGAAAGGGCTTTGTCTTCAAGTGGTTAGAAGAGTGGGTGATGTGTGACATAAGCTTCTAAATGTTGTGCATAAAATGCCAGGACAGTTCAAAACCCCCCAAATGACCCCATTTTGGAAAGTAGACACCCCAAGCTATTTGCTGAGAGTCATGTCGAGTCCATGGAATATTTTATTATTTTATTTATTTATTTCAGAGACCTGGTTCGACAGCTCTCATGATTGGCTGGCAACCATTCAAGGGTATACCCTTTATCGCAGGGATAGAGAGGGTAAAAAAGGGGGAGGGGTATGCCTATATATCAAGAATAATGTAAAAGTGAATGTGAGAGATGACATCACTAAGGGAGCTAGGGAAGAGGTGGAATCCTTATGGGTAGAGCTCCAAAGGGATAAAGCTAAGGGGAAAATATTACTGGGAGTATGCTATAGGCCCCCTAACCTGAGGGAGGAGGGGGAGACGGATCTCCTATCACAGGTTAGATTAGCAGCAAGAATGGGAAGTGTTATCATAATGGGGGATTTTAATTATCCAGACATAGACTGGGAACCACGCATTCGTCTAAGGCTCGCCAGTTCCTAAATGTATTGCAGGACAATTTCATAGTTCAAATGGTATATGCACCAACTAGAAATAAAGCGTTACTGGATCTACTTATTACCAACAATACAGACATAATCAAGGATGTGTAAATATGTGGCAATTTAGGATCACAGGTCAATTGGCTTCAGTATATATCACACAAATAGGAAACATAAGGGGAATACTAAGACACTGAATTTCAAAAGAACCAACTTCCCTAAACTACAAACCTTGTTAGAAGGCATGAATTGGGATAAAATCTTAGGAACAAAGAACATGGAGGACAGATGGGTTTGCTTTAAGAGCATATTAAATAAGGGCATTAGCCAATGCATCCCATTGGGTAATAAATTTAAAAGAGCGAGCAAAAGTCCTGGATGGCTTAACGCCAATGTAAAAATGGATATAAAAGCAAAGGAGAAGGCCTTCAAAAAATACAAGGTTGAGGGATCATCATCAGCATTCAGACTTTATAAAGAATTCAACAAGAAATGTAAGGGTGCAATTAGGACGGCTAAGATAGAACACGAAAGACACATAACGAAGGAGAGCAAAAAAAATCCCAAGAAATTCTTTAAGTATGTAAACAATAAAAAAGGGGGGATAGACCATATTGGCCCCATAAAGAATGAGGAAGGACATCTGGTTACAAAGCATGGGGAGATGGCGAAGGTATTGAATTTATTCTTCTTCTCAGTTTTCATGAGGGAATCAGGGGTCTTCAGTAACAAAAACAACAATGTTTATCCTTATGACACATTACAGAAAGCACCTCCATGGTTAACAGAGGACAGAATTAAAATTAGACTTGGGAAACTTAACATTAATAAATCAGTGGGACCAGATGGCTTGTGTGACAAGAGGGCCCTTGGAACTCAGAATCCCTTGGAAAGTAGGGGATGTCCTTGTTTCAGCTCCCCATATACCTCTTATGTCTAAGTCACCCTGTGCTATCCTGGCACAGGGTGAGTGAGAAAATATATCTTGGACTACTTAAAATGGGACAGTAATATTTGTCCACAATATCTCCCAGGGTGTATGTAGAGACTATTATTGGTTTGTTTGATTCTAAACTCAACCTGTTAATTGAGTGAGCTGATCACATTAGCCTCCAGGACTGGCTAGGAGATGAACTGTTGATGACTAGGCTGAGGAGGGGGGGGAGATTGTTGTCTGTATTGTTAATTGTAATTAGCTCCTGCTATTGTGTTTATACTACTGTGTGAAGCTCGGTGCCCACAAGTCTGTGTCCTACAGGTCATGTCTCTGAGTCATCTGGTCTGGGTAAATTTTTTAGTAAATTAGCTCATGTTAATTAGGTTAGCTTTGAGTCATCCTGCTGTATAAGTTTGTGTGAGATCTCAAATAAAGAATTAGTCCTGATGTACTCCAAGACTGGTGTTGTCTAGTTCTTGGGGGTTCCTATAGCCAGATCCATTGTACTCGTGTTCCAGAACTTAGGAAGCAGTATACTGACGGAAGCACTCAAGTGGAGTGTGGGACGTTCCGTGACATTGGTGGCAAGCAGCTGGAAGCTTCCGGCAGTCTGGGAAATCTAAACCTCCACCTGGATCCAAGATCAGGATAGCAGACTTCAGTCACCCCAGTAAGGAGATATGGACCTGGCATCAGAGTTCCCGGGGCTGCTGCGGATCTTCCTTTCAACATAAACCAGGACTGTGTCTGAGGATGAATATCTGGAGCTTAGGCAGCAAATTCGGGTGGAGCTCTGGATTAGAGCCCTCCAGCTCGCTGGTATAAAACAGGGCAAGTTCTTTCCAACCCAAGAGCAACGGGCCAGTGACCAACGGGCATTGCGGATAGCATTCCTGGGAGAGCGGCCCCAGGAGCAATGGGTGACTGAGTTGGACAGGCTGGTCCAGCAGGAGATAGAGCTGGACAATCATTATCAGGCTCTGCAATGGCATGCAGAGTAGGGATATTTAGGGGAGACAACAGAATGATCTCCAGAGGGATATGACTTTGGAGGCCCTGGATTGCTGTGGAGAGCCTTACAGATCATTTTATGTTTGGCGATGAAGGGGAGCCTGACCTTGAGGACCTGCGAGAATATAGAGAGGCACGGTCTTGCAGGGGTCTCAGAGCTTAAACCTGATCTGGACCATTTGCTAAGGAAGGAACAGCATCTGGAAAGGGCATACAGGAAACTGCTAGAAACACGTTCAGCAGCATGCCAGAAAATCGGCAGTGGAAAATCTGAAGATTGCCGTCCCCAAACCTGAAGTGCTGACCACAGGACAGAGCTCTGCTAACCTCTGTCTAGCACTAATAACATCTTCTGGGTTCCATGGACAGCAGATGGTGAACCTCTATCCCCAGACACCAGTTATAGAGATAGGGGATTTAATAGACTTTTCTGCTTAGGAAGAACAACCTGATGAGCCTCCAGCAGAAGAGCTGGTATTAGGGCCAACCTTCACTGTGCTCTGCCCAGCACCAACAGCAGTATCTGTGGAGTTACAACAAACTTCTCCAGCTGAAGATCTGGTAACCGGTCAGAGGGTCCAAGACCTCTGCCCCACACCTGTGGCAGTTTCAGAGGCCCAGGGTGAGAAGGTGGCAATCACTTCCCAGCAGCAGATACAGGGGGAGAAGGGAGAGGAGGTGTGTGTTGTCCCTCCCCAACAGTTGACCAGGGTGGAGGAAGCGGCCTTCCCTCTCCAGCAAAGATTAGTGCACCTGGGAGACGGTACCATAGAAATGTCGTCCAAGCAACCAGATGAGGGAATGGAAAAGGAAGCAGCCAGCTCACCTCCCCAATGGCAGCTACACAGTTTGGGAGTGGAGGAAGCCAGCCTTCTGCCCCAATGGTTAGCTGGAGTGGAGGATGTGGAGTCCCCAGCAGAAGTGCTGGCAACAGAGCAGAGTGTTACCAACCTCTGCCCAGCACCGGCAACAACTACAGAGTTCCAGGGAGGCGGGGCAGTCGGCCTCCCTCCCCAACATTTAGCCAGAGCAGATGGTGTGGGGTTTCCAGCATAAGGGCTGGCAACAGGGCCGAGGACTGCTGGACTCTGCCCTCAACTAACAGAGGATGGATTTCCTGTGAAGGTGTATGGGACTTCAGTCTCCACCTGTATACCCCAGGGATGCTGGGCAGTTGGCACAGATCCCCAACAGCATGACAGAGTGAGCCCAGTCACCCTGTCTTCTCTCCAGTGACAGAAAGGACTTCAGGGAGAAGGGCCAGTCCAGGCCTCTCCCCAGCGGCAGATATGTTCTCTGAGAGAGGCAGAGGTTGGCTGGGTGAGTAATGCTTTGTTTGGAACAATTTATTTGGGGTACTGTGTGGGTACAGGCATTAGAGGACTGGAACTACTTACTAACTTCAGAGTCAACCCGTCTGGGGTCTCCTCCTGTGTTAATCTTCTGCCGAAAGGGGAGAGATGTGACGGGAGGGCCCGTGGAACTTAGAATCCCTTGGAAAGTAGGGGATGTCCTTGTTTCAGCTCCCAATATACCTCTTATGTCTAAGTCACCCTGTGCTATCCTGGCACAGGGTGAGTGAGAAAATATATCTTGGACTACTTAAAATGGGACAGTAATATTTGTCCACAATATCTCCCAGGGTGTATGTAGAGACTATTATTGGTTTGTTTGATTCTGAACTCAACCTGTTAATTGAGTGAGCTGATCACATTAGCCTCCAGGACTGGCTAGGAGACGAACTGTTGATGACTAGGCTGAGGAGGGGGGGATTGTTGTTTGTATTGGTAATTGTAATTAGCTCCTGCTATTGTGTTTATACTACTGTGTGAAGCTCGGTGCCTACAAGTCTGTGTCCTACAGGTCATGTCTCTGAGTCATCTGGTCTGGGTAAATTTTTTAGTAAATTAGCTCATGTTAATTAGGTTAGCTTTGAGTCATCCTGCTGTATAAATTTGTGTGAGATCTCAAATAAAGAGTTAGTCCTGATATACTCCAAGACTGGTGTTATCTAGTTTTTGGGGGTTCCTATAGCCAGATCCATTGGACTCGTGTTCCAGAACTTAGGAAGCGGTATACTGACGGAAGCACTCAAGTGGAGTGTGGGACGTTCCGTGACATTGGCTTGGATCTGAGGGTATTTAGGGAACTCAGTCAAGTAATTGCCACACCATTGTTCCTAATTTTTACTGACAGTCTACTGACTGGAATGGTACCAGGTGATTGGAGAAAAGCCAATGTAGCACCAATATTTAAAAAGGGCCCAAAATACATCCCTGGGAATTACAGACCAGTTAGCCTAACATTAATAGTATGCAAGCTCTTGGAGGGGATGATAAGGACTATATACAAGATTTTAGTAACGAGAATGTTATCATTAGCAGTAATCAGCATGGGTTCATGAAGAATCGTTCTTGCCAAACCAATCGATTAACCTTCTATGAGGAGCAGAGTTGCCATCTAGATAAAGGAAGGTCCGTAGATGTGGTGTATCTGGATTTTTCAAAAGCATTTGACGCAGTTCCCCATAAACGTTTACTGTACTAAATAAGGTCAGTTGGCATGGACCATAGGGTGAGTACATGGATTGAAAACTGCCTACAAGGGCGAATTCAGAGGGTGGTCATAAATGGGGAGTACTCGGAATGGTCATAGGTGGGTAGTGGGGTCCCCCAGGGTTCTGTTCTGGGACCAATCCTATTTAGTGTGTTCATAAACGACCTGGAGGATCGGGTAAACAGTTCAATCTCTGTATTTGCGGACAATACTAAGCTAAGCAGGGCAATAACTTCTCAGGATGTGGAAACCTTGCAAAAAGATCTGAACAAATTAATGGGGTGGGCAACTACATGGCAAATGAGGTTTAATGTAGAAAAATGTAATGCATTTGGGTGGCAAAAATAAAAATGCAATCTATACACTGCGGGGAAAACCTCTGGGGGAATCTAGGATGGAAAAGGACCTTGGTTGTCCTAGTAGATGATAGGCTCAGCAATGGCATGCAATGCCAAGCTGCTGGTAACAAAGCAAACAGAATATTGGCATGCATTAAAAAGGGGATCAACTCCGGAGATAAAACATTAATTCTCCCGCTCTACAAGACTCTGGTCCGGCCGCACCTAGCGTATGCTGTCCAGTTCTGGGCACCAGTCCTCAGAAAGGATGTACTGGAAATAGAGCGAGTACAAAGAAGGGTAACTAAGCTAATAAAGGGTCTGGAAGATATTAGTTATGAGGAAAGGTTGTGAGCACTGAACTTATTCTCTCTGGAGAAGAAACGCTTGAGAGGGGATATGATTTAAATTTATAAATACCGTATTGGTGACCCCACAATAGGGATAACACTTTTTCGCGGAAGGGAGTTTAACAAGACACAAGGCCACTCATTAAAATTAGAAGAAAAGAGGCTTAACCTTAAACTACTTATAGGGTTCTTTACTGTAAGAGCAACAAGGATGTGGAATTCCCTTTCACAAGTGGTGGTATCAGAGGGGAGCATTGACAGTTTAAAAAACTATTAGATAAGCACCTGAACGCCTGCAACATACAGGGATATACAATGTAATACTCACATATAATCACACACATAAGTTGGACTTGATGGACTTTTGTCTTTTTTTTTAACCTCACCTACTATGTAACTATTTAACTATGTAACTATAAATGCCATAAATCTATCCCCTATTTTATAGACGCTATAAACAAACCAATCATTATACGCTTATCGCGATTTTACTTTATCAAAAATATGTAGAAGAATATATATAGGGGATATATAACATGAATGAAGAAATTTGCTTTTTTGTTTTTAATTGGGATATTTATGATAGCAAAAACTAAAAAATATTGTTTGTTTTTTTCAAAATTGTCACTCTTTTTTTGTTTATAGCGCAAAAAATAAAAAAACACAGAGGTGATCAAATTCCACCAAAAGAAAGCTCTATTTGTGGGGAAAAAAAAAATGTCAATTTTGTTTGGGTACCGTGTCGCACGACTGCGCAATTGTCAGTTAAAGCGACGAAGTGCCGTATCGCAAAAAATGGCCTGGCCAGGAAGAGGGCAAATCCTTCCAGGGCTGAGGTGGTTAAGCAACAAACAGCATGGATTTATGAAAGACAGAAATTGTCAGACAAACCTGATTTCTTTTATATGGAGGCAAGTAAAACCTTGGACAGAGGTGTGGCTGTGGACGTAGTATACTTGGTTTTTGCAAAAGGGTTTGACACAGTTCCCCACTCAAGGCTAATCTGTAAGGTAAAGGCCTGGGAAAATCAGTTTGTAAATGGATAGAAAACTGGCTAAAAGACAGTATTCAGAGAGTAGTGGCTATTGATTCATACTCTGAATGGTCTAAGGTTATCAGTGGTGTACCCCAAGGTTCAGTTTTGGGACCCTTACTTTGGGGCTTGGGTTGGGGCTGAACATTGCTGTTCTCCCCGTTCCGGGAACGCTCAAATTTGCAGGGTGGTCGGTGGGTGTTTGTCCTGTCGAACGCTCTGCAATGCACTGCGCCCCAATCCGGACACAGTAAAAGCTGGTTGTTAAGGAGCTGGGCCGAGAAGTCCTTAACAATGGATCTTTATTTGATCATCAGCTGCGAATGTGCTTTCCTACTGACAGCTGTATAAAAAAAATGCGAGCAGGGGGCTTAAAGAAATCTAGAAGCCCCTTTTAACATAGGGGCCTCCAGATCCCACCCCCCCCATGTGAATGAGTATGGGGTACATAGTACCCCTACCCATTCACCAAAAAGTGTGAAAAAGTAATAAAATCACCACCCTTTGTGACCGGTCCTTGAAGTCACATGGGGGGGGGGGCGGTGCCACCAGGCAACGTTGCCAGGTGGCCCCATCTTTACCCATATAAGAACTGTCAAACAGCGTAGGAGAGAGTAGGCAGTTGGCCTTCATGGATGGTGGGAGCGTTTATTTTATTTTTTTCGGGTGCGGTGAGCGGCTTGATTGACAATGGATTTACATCGGGGGGACATTTTTGTTATTTTTTTTAATAAAGTAATGTCTTTATGTTTTTATTACTTTTTGACACATTTTTGGTGAATGGGTAGGTACTCATTCACATGGGGGGGGCGGGATCTGGGGACCCAGGGTTGTGGGGAAGAGACCCTTGTCCCCCATCAACATGGGTAAAAGGTGCTTTGGGGCAGGGAAGAAGAGCCCCCCCTGCCCCAAAGCACCTACCCCCCCATGTTGAGGGTATGGGGCCTGGTATGGTTCAGGAGGGGGGGTGCTCGCTCATTTCCCCCTTTTTTTCCTGACCTGCCAGGCTGCGTGCTCGGATAAGGGTCTGGTATAGATTTTGGGGGGATCCCACGCCTTTCTTATTTGAATTTTGGCATAAGGTACCCCTTAAAATCCATAGCAAACCCCGAGGGTTTTGGTATGGACTGGGGGGAATCCCCGACACCATTTTTGTCTTTTTATCCTTTTGTCTTTCTATTTTTGTAACAGCCAGGTGACGGCAATTGCAACCGCGAGTCAATTTAAATCTGATTTGACTCATTTGCTTTCTTAAAAAATTTTATTTTTGCTGCAGCATGTTCTATGCATGCTACAGATGCGCCACTTTACAGGCACATTAAGGTGACCCCCCAGGCACTATATTTGAAGGAATTTTTCGATTTTACTGTTACATTTTAAGCATCATTAAAATCACTGCTCCTAGAAAAAACAATTGTTTTATTTTTTTTTTTTAATTGATACATGTCCTCCAGAGCAGTACCTAAACCCCTATACCCCTTTTATGGGCAATGACTTGCATATAAGCCTTCAAAGTGGGCACTTTTGATTTTTCCTATTTGGCTCCCATAGACGTCAATGGGGTTTGCCATTCGGGTTAGAACTTTTCCCCTGTTCAGGAGTTCTGCTGCTAACCAAACAGGGGGTGTTTGGCCCATCTCTATTAAAAATGATATAGGGTCTGGGATAAAAAGTACCATTTCACTCTTTGCAGATGCCACCAAGCTATGCAGTGGAATAATGTCCTTACAGGATGTCTCCAACTTATAAGCTGACCTCAATGCACTGTTTATTAGGGCAACTATGTGGAAAATTAAGTTTAATGTTAATAAATGTAAAGTTATGCACTTGGGGGGCTAAGAATATGCATGCATCATGCTTAGTAGGGGAAGTACAACTGGGGGAATTCATGGTGGAGAAGGATCTGGGTGTTCTGGTAGATCATAAGCTTAAATTAACATGCAATGCCAAATTACAGTTTCCAAAGCAAGCAAAATCCTTTCTTGTATTAAAGCAGAGTTTCGCCTGGAAAAAAAAATAAAAGTCAGCAGCTACAAATACTACAGCTGCTGACTTTTAATATATGGACCTGTCCAGGGAGCCCGCAATGTCGGCACCCAAAGCCGATCTTCGGATCAACTCATGGGCGCTGTCGCCATTCCTGGTAAGGGAACCAGGAAGTGAAGATTCACTGCTGGTTCCCTACTGCACAAGCGTCAGTCGCGCTGCACATTCTGAATGGTCCCTGCTATCTTCTGGGACCTGTGTGTTTCCCAGAAGACAGCGGAGGGGAGGAGAAAGTGCGGTGATCTATGCCCGGAGGTGGGAGAAAATACCTGGATTTGACAGGTATCTGGTCCCCCTCCCCCCTGAAAGGTGCCAAATGTGACACCGGAGGGGGGAAGGAATACAATAAGCACAAGTTCCATTTCTGGGTGGAACTCCGCTTTAAGATATGGACTCATATAGTTACATTGTAGGTGAGGTTGAAAAAAGACACAAGTCCATCAAGTCCAACCTATGTGTGTGATTATATGTCAGTATTACATTGTATATCCCTGTATGTTGCGGTCGTTCAGGTGCTTATCTAATAGTTTTTTTAAACTATCAGCCCTCATGCACACAGGCTGTTAAAAAAACGTTATGAAAACGCCAGTATCTTTGCAGTGAATTTTTTTAACTTTTTTCAGCTTTTTTCAGCGTTTTTGCAATAGCGTTTTTTAGCGTTTTTGAGCGTTTTTCCGCGTTAGCGTTTTTGAGCGTTTTTCCGCGTTTTTGAGCGTTTTTGAGCGTTTTTGAGTGTTAGAACGTTTTTACAGCTGAAAAACGTCTTTCAGAACCCATTGGTCCTGGGTTTTTTTTACAGCTTAAAAACGCCTATGCCACTTGCAGCTCAAAAACGCCTAGGTGGGCATGAAGCCATAGACTAACATAGACAGGCCTTTTTAAGCTGCAAAAAAAGCTCAAAAAAGCAGCTGTAAAAACGTCCATGTGCATGAGGACTCAATGCTCCCAGCTGAGACCACCGCCTGTGGAAGGGAATTCCACATCCTTGCCACTCTTACAGTAAAGAACCCTCTACATAGTTTAAGGTTAAACCTCTTTCCTTCTATTTTTAATGAGTGGCCACGTGTCTTGTTAAACTCCCTTCCGCAAAAAAAGTTTTATCCCTATTGTGGGGTCACCAGTACGGTATTTATAAATTGAAATCATATCCCCTCTCAAGCGTCTCTTCTCCAGAGAGAATAAGTTCAATGCTCGCAACCTTTCCTCATAACTAATATCCAGAGCCATCTTTAATATTGATTGGACCCTGAGCAAACATTTTCTTGGGCCCCCCCTTCCATGCAATTTTGCTCTCCACCTGCTCTGAGACATACAATAAATAGCAGCTAGACTCAAAACCTGTTTACTGAATCAGATTAGGCAGTGATTGTGATTGGTTGCCAGAGGTTAGAGCATATCATTACAGCTTACTGACTGGTTGCTAGAGGTTACAGCACACATTACGACTCACTGGTTAGTTGCTAGAGGTTACAGCACATGATTACTGCTTGTTGATTGTTTGCTAGAGATTACTGTACATCAATACTGCTCACTGATTGGTTGCTAGAGGTTACAGCACATCATCTCCTTGCTGCCTGCACACCATGGACTGGGGTGGTTAGGGGGCCCATCAATAGACAGAAAACTCCTAGGGATCTTAGAACTCCTGGGATCAGTGGCCGTGCTGGGGGCAACGGAGGGTGTGATCAATGGCAATTCTTATTTTTTTACTGACTACCAATATAAAGAGGAGTTTCAACACTGGCCACCAATGTAATAGGGGTTTACAGTGACCAATAATGTAATAGAAGCATTCCCAGTAACCACCAATGTAAGGAGGGATTTACAGTGACCACCAGGGCTGATGCAATAATTTTTAACACCCTAGGCAAAACTTAATTTCGCAGCCCCCCTCCTTGACTCCACCCCCTTTGCCCTGCCCATGTATACCCCACCTTTTTTTAATGAAGCACCCATCAAATGCAGCCCACCAGCACTCATCAATGCAGCCTCACCAGCGCCCATCATTGAAGGTTTGATTGCTTCCATTTATTCGGGAGTCAGGACACAGACATAGTCCTCCACCGCAGCTGCGCCTGACACTATGTGCGAACGGAGCGACGGCTGCCTGCTGATGCTAAAACTTAGTTGCTTGCTGCAGAGAGAAGAGAGTAGGAACACCAGTGGCCGGTCGCCCTAGGCAGCTGGCCACTAGTGTGAATAAAGGATTGTTCACCAATCCCCAATGTAATGAGAAGATTTATACTGACCGCCAATGTATCTGAAACATTTGTGTGTCGGGAACGCATGCAAAATCGCTTTCCTGACACCACAGAAATGTGCTGCCCTTTAGCAAATACACAGCAGTACCATTAATCGTTATTGACACCCTCACACATCTGCTGACATGTGCTGTAGAACCGTGTGATTTTTTAAAAAGCATTAGGGACGTTCTTCCGCATTTCTAGCGCATAGAGCAGCCCTACACACGACCTACATTTTTATCCACCCTGTCAGTACACCTTTGCATCCTAAAACCCATGCTAACCTCTGCACCCCAAATCTCCCCCATCCTCTCCACTCCAACCCTTTAACTGTACCCCCTCTGCTCATCTTTGCACCCACTTTCCTTACCTCCATACATCCCCTCTGTGCTCACCTGTACCCCCCAAACTGTAATTCCTTTTCTGCCTACCTCTGCACACCCCACACCATCCTCCCCCCACTAATTTGCTTACCTTTGCAGAATAGAATGAGGTTAGGCTTAATGACCACAGTTGCAGGCAGGACTTTCAAGCATGCCCCTTTATCTCCCAGTGGGTAGCATTCATTATAGGTGACAGTGGATATGACCTCAGGGGGGCATGATATACATATAAATGCCACCGGTCCGCCACTATTTACATATGAATGCTGCTACTATTTGCATACCAATGCAGGTTATTTACACGTAAACACAGGGTCTGCAGGTGAGTCATCTGTACACAACAATAGGGCAGAGCTGGGCTGCATTGGTAGCAGCACTTCACACTGAGATATCGGGACACAGCACGGGAAAAAAAGTTCAAGGGGATTTTAACTGGGATAGTTGGCAAGTATGAGGCAGCTTCTTTGGGCCCCAAAACAATGATGGGGCTCTGGGCAGCTGCCCCTTTTGCCCTGCTTTAAAGACAGCCCTGCTAATATCCTCCAGATCCTTTATTAGCTTAGTTGCCCTTCTTTGTACTCGCTCCATTTCCAGTACATCCTTCCTGAGGACTGGTGCCCAGAACTGGACAACATACTCTAGGTGCGGCCGGAACAGAGTCTTGTAGAGCGGGAGAATTATCGTTTTATCTCTGGAGTTGATCCCCTTTTTAATGCATGCCAATATTCTGTTTGATTTGTTAGGAGCAGCTTGGCATTGCATGCCATTGCTGAGCCTATCATCTCCTAGGACCCCCAGGTCCTTTTCCATCCTAGATTCCCCCAGAGTTCTCCCCCCTTTTGAAAAATTCAGATACACCACATCTAAGGGCTTTTCTTTATCTAGGTGGCAATTCTGCTTCTCATAGAAGGTTAATAGATTGGTTTGGCAAGAGCGATTCTTCATGAATCCATGCTGATTACTGCTAATGATACTGTTCTTGTTACTAAAATCTTGTATATAGTCCCTTATCATCCCCCCCAAGAGCTTGCATACTATTGATGTTAGGCAATGGTCTGTAATTCCCAGGGATGTATTTTGTGCTACCCATAAGGATTCCACCTCCTGCCTAGCTCCCTTAGTGATGTCATCTCTCACATTCACTTGTACATTATTCTTGATATATAGGCATACCCCTCCCCCTTTTTTACCCTCTCTATCTCTGCGATAAAGGGTATACCCTTAAATAGTTGCCAGCCAATCATGAGAGCTGTTGAACAAGGTCTCTGAAATTCCCACAAAATCCAAATCCTCCTTGAACAACAGTATCTCTATAGTTCGCCCATCTTGTCCGCCAGGCTTATGGCATTGGTGAACATGCCACGTAGTTTAGACCGGTCGCATACTATCCTCTTATTGGGTGTTCCGAGATTGCAACTAGGACTTTTTACTATATTTACCTTGCGTTTATGTGCTTTAGTCAACCTACCACTAATGCCCCCAGAGAGAGATATCATTTTACCCCTGTGCAAATCAATAGTAAGACCTCATCTGGAATATGTAGTTCAGTTTTGGGCACCAGTTCACAAAAAGGATATTGGGGAACTGGAGAAACTGCAGAGAAGGGAAACCAAACTAATGTAACGCACACCCTTAGGAGCCGCAAGTAAACTGGGATCTCCCACCCTGCACAGCCAGGCAAACAGAATTTTCACAGGCACTCTTGAGACAAAGAACAGTACGTGACTTTGGTTTTGTTATTTAGTGAGGGTAATAACTTGGGTAGGGATGGGAGGTTATGGGATGCCCACTTGACTTCAACAACAACTTCAGGGACAACTCTTCCTATATACAGTCTCTATATACAACTCCATTTCTTCCTCCAGCACTCACTTGCTTGCAGAACACTGCTGGAACACACTGAATATCTGACAGTCACTCAGATTAGAGCAATGGCCCATTACAGACAGGAAAATAGCAAAATGTCAGTGTCCAGCTTGCATCCTGTGGCTACTGATTCCAGCACCACCTCTTCAGGCACTGCCAACCCGCCTGGCTGCAGCTGCCTCTTTTACTATTCCTCCAGGCTATCTTCTCCTCACAGTCCTCCAGACTCACACTCACCAGCCCTACCAGATGACTCTCAGGAGATCTCCCAGACATGCTGGCCTGCTCCCGCTCTCCTCTCTCCTTGCTCCTGTGCTCCAGGAAGGGCTTCCACTGTGTGTTTTGGTAGGATCCTTCCAGCACCCCAGCCCTAGGCCCAAGGTCACCCCCCAGACTAGGGGGCACCCTTAAGGCCCACAGACAGCCTCATCAGCACTCCATCTCAATCTTCCAACAGACTGCCCCCGCCCCGGTATAACTCATGCATATTTATGAGGTGGCCTGCCCCCTGCCAGCCCTTTACTGGGGTTTAGCTGAGGCCCTCATGAATATTCCAAGCAGCTCCTCCTAACCTCCACCCACTATGTTTAGAACATTCTCCAATGTCACAGAAAACAGGAGTAGGCACTGGAGAAGCTACTATGATGAGTCACCCAGCTCTTAACTAAAGTAACCCTGACCCAGATTACACAGCTCAGACTTAGCCCTGAGCTAACTATGTTTTGCCTGCCCCAACAGACCTACTGTAAATGAGCACTGTATGCAGACATAATTTCTGGTAGTCATCTTGCTGACACTTGTAGTGCCACAGGGATAAAAGATAAGGCCATCAATTTCTGGGGACAATGTATACAGACATCATTGTCCTTTCACTTTGCTGAGAAAGATCCTGCCTGCATCAATTGATAATTTGGGCCAGTTGTGTTTTTTGGGCCTGCTATCCAGGAGTTTAAGTGCACCAACAAAAGTGGCTAGCTGTTGGGCCTGTAGTGTCAGAAGACAGTAGAGAGAGGCCTGACACAAAGGGTCATTCCTCTGCTCTCGTCCTGCCTGGACTCATAGAGCCAACCTAAGTAAAGGTAACCAATCCGATTTAAAGTGTTATATTGTGCTTTAGGTACCATTTAAGTGTGCCCCTGTTTTTGGGGACATTCTTGGGTTTGGAATCCCCTGAAAACAGCTTAAATATAGGATTGAGAGCTATATTGCTCTTAAATCTCAGTTATTGCTCTATAGTTGATTACTTGAATATATACTGTTACTGCCTGTTATTCTTCCACAGAAATTTTGCAGTAAAGACAATTTCTGTGTTTTATCATAATGTGTGTGTTTCTCATTGGTCATTGCACTTACACTATTGCCAGGTGTGCCAGAGGGGAGTGAGGCTGTTATTAGGGTTGAGAGGCAGAGTAATGGACTGTATAAATAAAAGCAGCTCCTTCAGGGGTATTGTTACAACCTTTTTGGGGTCGCCCTTGTAATCGACATCATTAGTATATAAGGTCCCCCTAGGTTTAAGAGATCCATTCCATGCTGGGTTGCAAGAGGGAAGTGTAACAGCTTACCCAGGAATTTACATTATCTAGTATTGATGATAATATATGCTGTTCGGCTAGAGAAAGGGCAATGCCCTTCCCCAAGATTGCAATCCCAGTTCACAGTTTACCCGAGGCTCAGACCGAGGTTGTGTCATTCTGTGTTTCCTATATATAGTGGTGAAGCAGTATGCTGCCTGTGCTCCAGGACGACGTCTTATTGTGACAAAACGCCTCAGGTGGAGCGACGTCCTGACGTCACCGCATACGCAATTCCCGGAAGAACGGGCTGCTGTGTTTTAGCTGGCCGGCTTTTTATATATGCTTGTTCCTCAGCATTTGATGAAAGGATATTTTACAATAAATACATCAAGGATTTTATGCCATGGCGAGTTTTATTACTTTTACATGGGGAGGGTCTATGATCAAGTACCCGTAAGAGGTGAATTTACATTTAGTTTCCCGGAAGGACAAAGGCCTTAGCTGGCTTATGAGCCGCAAGCGAGATTGACCTTCTGTAATAGGAGGTCAACACGTCCCGGGAAGCAGGCATTTTATATGGTGGAGGTTTACCTCCAGGATCACACAATTTTGGGGACGGATGGAGCACTTATCAGTGGATGGACTTTGTCACTCTATGGACTTTTCTTGCACAAATTTACTAATGTTTATTTTTGTCACGTTAAGCGCAGCTTTATTTGAAAAGTGATTTAGTACTGTGTGTGTTTCACAGGATAGCTGCTGCTGTAAAATCTGTTATGGTTTAGATGAACAGCGCAGTTTTTCCATTTTTGGTGAAAGTATTTTCTGTTACCATGCTTCATTAAAGTCGTTTTTCCTGAGATTAAAAATACATGTTTTGTTGGTTGCAAATAATAAATGTTTCCTTTAATACAGCATTTTAATTATTATTTTAGATAGGCAAGACAAATTCGGTGATATAAAGTCACTTAGATAGAATGGTCCTTATTCTCACTTTGTGCAGTTTCATCAGCAGGCATCAAGCTATGATCAATCTATACTTGATTAATTCATATGTAAAGTGGGATATTTCTATAGTAAATTTCAAACCATGTACCATGGACCAATTTATCATTGTTCTTTGGACATTTTAGGCTTGAGCACAATGCCATGATTAATAACTGAGTAAAGTGCAATGGTCTATGGTACTAGGAATGTTTGAATTGATTGGTATTGTATTACAGGACTATTGTAATGAACCATAGAGATACTCAGTCAGCCATGTCGAAGATTGAAAATTGAGGAAGGAGGAATGACAATATATCAGGAAGAATCTTGTCTCCAAAAACATAAAGAATCAAGGAGCTTTTAGAAGTTGTAACAGTGACCAATGTTGTGTTACAGTGCTTACTAGAAGTATTGTTTTTAAAATACAATGAATGTGAAAATCTTTAGCTTGATGAAAGTAATTTTGTTGGTGTGTATTTATGTTTTTTAACAAATGTTAATTGTATGTATAGTTTGTATGTACTTATGTATTTGTGATAAGGGCTGAGCTCAAGGTTCAATCCGAACTCTGGTTGGGACCACATTTTGCCTGTTCAGAGTTTTGAAATCAATCTGAACTTTTGGGATGTTTGGCATGATTTTTTCAGTCGAACTTCCCACAATAAACTGCAAAGCACCATCATTGGTCATCTGCAAGGCTTTGGTTTATGGTTGTAAGCCAAACTCTCTGCCAACACACTAAAAAAAACTGCTCTTCTCGACAAACCTTTGTGAAAATGTTGGAGTTTAGTGAGAGTGAGGGACAGCTGACAGTGCTTTTTAGGGAGAAAGAGTTTGTTAGTGCAGTGTGCTTCTACAAAGCAATACAGTGATGCTATATACAGTACGATATTCATTGCTGTACGTTGCGACTGATATGTTGCAGTAAATTGTGGGGTTAGGGAGAGGGGAGTGTGAGCCCATCTGCATTCACAGTGATTTGAACAGATCCAACAGTCCTTTTTAAACCTTGATAGGGTCCTAGTATGGTTGTCAAAGGGTGACTCCTATGCAAAGCAAAACTACATAAATAAAATAATAAAATAAATAAATTAAAAAATAAAAATACACACCCAACACTTATTTTTGATTAGTCCATTATGGATGTTAAGAGGGACCCTGTGCAAAAAAAATCCATGCCCATGCAGCCTGGCAGTCGGGATTCAGGAGGAAGACAGAGCAGGGTGCTTATACAAATCTGAAAGACCCCTTTAAATGTCAATCATTAAGGGGTACATATGTAAATAAACACACCAAACACTTTGATAAGTCCTTATTAAAAATAAAACAAACCCCTAAAATGACCTCATTCAGTGATGTAAATCCATGTCAATTGCAATAGATGACAACCACTGGGAAAAAAAACATGCCGGCGTGTCTGACATTAAAGACTGCTTACCGCGTATGGCAGCTCCCAGGCCCCACAGCTGATAGTAAACAAAGTGGTGGGGTGACATCAATGACCAATCAAGTATAGTGTTACGGTCAAGTGTCAGGCTCGGAGGCCAGTAGCTATAGCAGTAGAGAGGCTTCCACCAAGCAGCTGGATAAGTATAGAAGCAGGTCACCCTGGCAGGGGTGCAGGGTCTAAGCACTAACTGGTATTCCCCAGAGCTCCTGATGGTGGAGATGGGTTTTTCTGCATGTTAGTACCAGGTCATGGTCCTCAGGATAGCCCCATCAGGAGGTGAGAAAGCCAGGGTCCAGTAGCAGATATAGCAGGTAGGAATTAATCAGAAGTGTAGTCAGTAAACAAGCCAAAGATCTGTGACAAGTGGTTGCAGTTTGGGATGAAGCAAAAGCATAATCAAGGAGCAAGCCAAACGTCGGTAATGAGTAGAAGCGAAGATACGTATGGCAGAAGGAGCGACAAGAGCAAGATATTGGCTAGAAAGAGCACAAACAGGAAGTGCCAATGCATGGCTTAAAAAGGAAGTTCATGGGAGGAGCAAAGAGTTCAAGATTCACCAGAAACAATGTTCAAAGCAAGATTGTTAAAGGAATTGTCTAGGGAGGTGACCAGCATCTCAAGTGGCTCAGCAAAAAGAGATACTGCCAGACACAGTGAAGATTGCAGGTACAGATCTGGTCCTGACATATGGACATGATCATATTTGGTCTGTGACGTTACAAGATATCTGAGGTGACATCATTGACCAAATGTGGTCATGACCAAATTTTAAGTCACTGGGTATACTTCAACCCTTTTTTTACATTCACCTGTCAGCCTGAGAGCTGTACTTTTTGTCAAGCAGTCATTAGGAATAGATTGTGACAGTCACTGTGTTTTTTTTCTTCATGTGACGGTGGGCATCATTCATCATGTTGATGTGGATTTGCATCTGAACGATGTGATTGAGGATGGATTTACATTTACATGTTCTCAGACTACATACAGTATCTCACAAAAGTGAGTACACCCCTCACATTTTTGTAAATATTTTATCTTTTCATGTGACAACACTGAAGAAATGACACTTTGCTACAATGTAGCAGTACAAGTAGTGAGTGTACAGCTTGTATAGCAGTGTATATTTACTGTCCCCTCAAAATAACACAACACACAGCCATTAATGTCTAAACTGCTGGCAACAAAAGTGAGTACACCCCTAAGTGAAAATGTCCAAATTGGGGTGTACTCACTTTTGTTGCCAGCGGTTTAGACATTAATGGCTGTGTGTTGAGTTATTTTGATGGGACATCAAATGTAAACTGTTATACAAGCTGTACACTCACTACTTTACATTGTAGCAAAGTGTCATTTCTTCAGTGTTGTCACATGAAAAGGTATAATAAAATATTTACAAAAATGTGAGAGGTGTACTTACTTTTGTGAGATACTGTATGTGCGTTAAATCGTGTCTTATCCACAAAAATATTGAAATATTGAATATAGCCATTAACCAGTCCCTAGATGTTGTGGCTACATTAGTTGAGTACATTTTTCAAGCTATATTTTCATCTGGTAATCCTGAAAATAACACACTACTAGGGATGATCCACATTACAAGGGTAAGGTTGCGGACCTTATCTTGCCGTCCCAGAGGGAGCAGAGGATGAAACATCTTCGGGAGGCCTTGCAGAAAGGTCTGTGCAATGCGTTCCCAGAGACTGGGAGGTTACAAACTCCTGTTCCTGGACAACGTGTTGCTGAGGCTTCGGTCAGTCAAAGACGGAGCGGTGGAGAAGGTGACCGTCCAACTGATGCTTTCAGACAATTTTTTAGTCTGCAGCCCCAAGGTATGATCGGTTCCAGCAACCATCGCCAGCGTCTGTTTTACATGGTGCAGGAATACCTAGGGGCAAGATCTGACTTGGACACCTTTCCCACCGAAAATCCTCTGGGTTACTGGGTCTTGAGGATGGATCACTGGCCAGAGCTTGCACAGTATGCAATTGAGCTACTGGCCTGTCCTGCATCCAGCGTTCTTTCGGAACACACATTCAGTGCTGCTGGAGGCTTGTGAACCGATCACAGGGTGCGCCTGTCCACTGACTCGATCGATCGGCTGACCTTCAAAAAATGAATCAGTCTTGGATCACCATCAGATACCAAGCACCTGATGCTGATGTAACCGAATAATTTTTTTTGAAATGTCAGATTCCTTCAAGACTCCCTATGCTGATGCTGAGTGACTATCCTGTCATGCTGAGTGACTATCCTCTTCCTCCTCAATGATCATGCTGATAGCTTGTAAGAATATTTTTGGTTCTGGGCGCCACCACCAGTGGCTAAGGCCCAATTTTTCAGCCCCTGTCTAACAGGGGCGTGCAATTACAATTTTTGTTGCAATATTTTGCAAGGAGGGTTCGTTGCTGCGATCAACTAGAGTATTTGTGAGGGGTTGCAGTGTTGTGGCACCAGTGCCTAAGGCCCAGTTTTTCAGCCCCTGTTTAACAGGGGCGTGTAATTACAATTTTTGATGCAATACTTTGCAGCAGGGCTCATTCCTGCGCTCCAACTAGAGTATCTGTGAGGGGTTGAAGCGTTGTGGCACCAGCACCAGTGCCCAAGGCCCAATTTCTCAGCCCCTGTTTAACAGGGGCGTGTAATTACAATTTTTGATGCAATACTTTGCAGCAGGGCTTGTTCCTGCGCTCCAACTAGAGTATCTGTGAGGGGTTGCAGTGTTGTGGCACCAGCACCAGTGCCTAAGGCCCAATTTTTTAGCCCCTGTTTAATAGGGGACTGTAATTACAATTGTTGATGCAATATTTTGCAGGAGGGCTCATTCCTGCGCTCCAACTAGAGTATCTGTGAGGGGTTGCAGTGTTGTGGCACTAGTGCCTAAGGCCCAATTTTTCTGCCCCTGTTCAACAGGGACATGTAATTACAATTCTTGATCTAATATTTCACAGCAGGGCCCGTTTATGCGTCCACCAAGAGTAACTGTGAGGACTTAGTGTTGTGGCACCAGCACCACCAACACCACCACCAAAGGCCCAATTTTTCTGCCCCTGTTCAACAGGTGCATGTAATTACAATTCTTGATCTAATATTTCACAGCAGCGCCCGTTCCAGTGCCCACCAAGAGTAACTGTGAGGACTTACAGTGTTGTGGCACCAGCACTACCACCACCATCACCAAAGGCCCAATTTCTCTGACCCTGTTCAACAGGGGCAATGTAATTACGATTCTTGATCTAATATTTCACAGCAGGGCCCGTTCCAGCGCCCACCAAGAGTAACTGTGAGGACTTAGTGTTGTGGCACCAGCACCACCACCACCATCACTAAAGGCCCAATTTTTCTGACCCCGTTCAACAGGGGCATGTAATTACAATTCTTGATCTAATATTTCACAGCAGGGCCCGTTCCAGCACCCACCAAGAGTAACTGTGAAGACTTACAGTGTTGTGGCACCAGCACCACCACCACCATCACCAAAGGCGCAATTTTTCTGCCCCTGTTCAACAGGGGCATGTAATTACAATTCTTGATCTAATATTTCACAGCAGGGCCCTGTGAGGGCTTACAGTGTTGTGGCAACACCAACACCTAAGGCCCCAATTTCTGCAGAGTGTATAGGGCAGACCCCTACTTTCAAACATCCAACTTACAAACGACTCCTACTTGCAAACGGAAGCAGACAACAGGAAGTGAAGTGAAATCTATCCCTAGGAAGGGAAATTCTCTACTGTAAGAGTTAATATGGGAAAAGCGTTTCTCCTCTCCACTGATGCTTTATCACCAATCCTTTGTTTAATAAAGATATTCCTGCGCTATCGAATATGGAGATGGCTAAAGGTGGAACAGCTGCATGCACCTATTAGGGTATCACTTGACCTAAATAGATATCGTATGGATGGGTGGTGCCGCGCTAATCCTGTTGTGTAGACCTCTAATCGATTAGAGGTCTACACAACAGGATTAGCGCGGCACCACCCATCCATACGATATCACCAATCCTTGTTTCACTAAAAACCCCAAATTGTCAAAAAACATTTGTCATTGGGACAGAAAGTGAGGTGAAATCTTCTGAAGAAGTGCACAGACAGCAAAACAAATGTCACAGGGGTGATAACCCTTCCCTATGTTTTCCAAAAAGCTTAAAATAGATTTTTTGGCTGGAGCTACACTTTAAAAATGTACCAGTTCAAAATTACAAACAGATTCTACTTAACATCAAACCTACAGTCCCTGTCTTGTTTGCCCCTCCTGTATACTGCTGTTCAGAGTATATAGGGCCTGGGCGCCCCACGCCTTTCCTTTTTTTAATTTGAGTGCGGGGTTCCCCTTAATATCCATATATCCATATCCATACAAGACACAAAGGGCCTGGTAATGGACTGGGGGGTGGGGGGTACCCACACCGTTTTTCTCACTGATTTTCATACATATTGCCAGGACCCAACATTACATTAAAGCCACAAGCAGTTTTAAATTAGTTTTATTCCTTTAAAAATGTAATTTTGTGCAGGGACTGTTCAAGCACGGGAAACACGCGCCACTTTACAGGCATACTATAGACACCCCCCAGGTATGATATTTAAAGGAATATTTCACTTTTTTTTTTTCTTTAAGCATCATTAAAATCACTGCTCCCGAAAAAACTTTAAAACTTTTTTTTGCATTGATACATGTCCCCTGGGGCAGGACTTGGGTCCCCAAACCCTTTTTAGGACAATACCATGCAAATTAGCCTTTAAAATTAGCACTTTTAATTTCGAACATTCAAGTCCCATAGACTTCAATGGGGTTCTAACGTTCGTGCAACGTTTTGGTCCGTTCGCAAGTTCTGAAGCAAACCAAACTGGGGGGTGTTCGACTCATCCCTACTCTCCGTGCACATTGGTCTACTTCATGATGTGTGACTTATGGATCTTTTCCTTTGACTTTGTTGCAGCTTGGAGCTAGAACGGGCTCCCTGCCCCTGCCTGCGCTCAGTGGTCTAGTTGGGCTTTACTTTTTTACCTGAGCAGCACTTAAATTTTGTCTTTTTACTTCAACATATCTGCCTTTGTTCATCTCTATTACATGTGGGATGAGGTGATTAGTAGTTCCCAGAAGAAAGATAAGGTTGTATTATGCTTCCAGTTATTCTCACAAGAAGTAAAAAGGGCACTGCATTTCTGGCAAGATTGGCAGATATTTATTGTACTTGTCAAGGAAGTATCTAAAAAATCCCAGTTCGCTTTGTGTTGCAGTAAGGGATTTTCACATATTCAGAAAAAAAAATTTATTTGGTGTGTTACAAAATTCTGGATAAAGCTAAATCTTAATGAATAAACATTCAATTAAAAGAAGTGGAAGAAAAAAAAATTGGGGGTATTGTAAAGATAATCGAGTATACTGTATATGCATGTATATAAACAAGCAGAAATACTTACAGTATGGTGTAACCCGGTAGATGCATAGTCCAAAATAATAAATACTGTTGAAAACTATGACATTACAGTCAGGTTTGTAAATACATAAAATCATGAACCTTAATTCATGTCATAGATAAAAATATATGTTCAATACATGTTTTTTTTTTATTTCACGCAAAATAAAGAAAAAGGTGCACATTCATTTTATTTAAATCAGTTATAAACCTTGGTAAAGCCCCATTGGTAAAAATACAGTTGGCTGATCCTTATGATCCTAAATTAAAAGAGCAGATAACATCCATGCTTAATATACTGTATAGTTTTCATAAACTGGAATAGAATCATTTTAGGCAGTGCAGAAATAATGGAAAATTTAATTTCGTTAAAATGTACTTGAATGTGCTAAAAATGTGCTAAAAATGTTCTCAACTGGAAGAAAATGTAGCCACCACATCTAAAGACAGCTAAGCTCTATTCTATTACATTTTTTTTCTGGTTAGCTTGCATCAGGAGACCTTTCTAATTTTTTCACACACATTACATACTTTTGTTGCTAGAAATTTGCTTAAAACCCATCCAATTATCCATTTTCTGAAAGCAGAGGCCTTGCAGAATATGTTGCAAAATGGTGGCGGTTGCAATGTTTATGCTGTACAAGATTTGTGCAACTGTTTATCAAATCTACATTTTCAGGAAAAATACACTAAAATTAATTTTAGTGAACACAATTCAATACCTATTTTTTGTTAAAATCAGAAAAAGATGAGGCTGCATCAAGTAAATAGATACTGGGAAGGTCATGGAGTGGGGGGAGGGAGGAGCCTGTTAATGGCGCCAAGTGAGGGAGCGCCGTAAGATCTCAGGTCTCCAACCCGTGAGCCTCCGCCGATGGCGATGAAATAGCCACTGGTTTTCAGCCAGCCCAGCCTTCCAGCCTAGCCTGCCTGGTCTCCCGGCCCCCCAGTGGTCGGACAGCGATCCCCCCCCCCAGACGCCGGACTTCTCTGGAAGGGTGAGCGGGAAACTTTTACGTAGCGGGGAGAGGAACGGGTGATTGCAGAGAGCCGGAGTCTAAGTGCCAGGTCCCGGCGGCAGTGTGAGCAGCTGGTGTGGCCGCGCCTCCCCCCTCCCTCCGCCGGAGCCTTCAGAAAGGATGCCGGGTCGGTACGCTCAGGGCCGGCTGGGAGGCAGAGACGGGAGGTGGTGTGAGAGAGTGGGGGTTAGACTGGAGCAGCAGGAGCACCGTGTGGTCTTTATCCCCCTTTCCTCTCCGATACCCGTCCTCTGTCTCCTGGCTGTACAGCTGAGCGGGATGTCTCCAGCACAGAACGCGACCTGACCCAGGGAATTAGCTGGAGGATCTCCAGAGAACATATCTGAAGAAAGAAAGGAGAAGAATATACTAGAAAAGGCGGAAAAAAAGAGGACTTTAGCCCCCCCTTAAGATAAGTGATCTATAGTTTTCTATTTGATATAAAATTTGTTTTTTTTGGATGGAAAAATTTGAGATAATGTAAGATTCGGAAGTGGTGAAAGGGGACTCGGATGATCTCCCCTCATTGACTGTAGCTGCAGATGCTCATTAATAAAACAGAAATACACCACTATCCATCCTCGGACGAATAAATAAGTAAAAAGCTGTAAATAGAATATAACTGCATACATACCAGCTAACAAGGAAAGAAACAGAGACAATACCGACTGCTGCCCCCTAGTACTCAAATATTGTTTTGAAGCAAGTAAAGGGAATTGTTTCTGTACCCAGGTAAAAAAAAAAGGAGAAAAAAAGGAAAATAATAATAAGTAGGGGGAAAAAGTCTGAAGCTTCAATTTTCGGTTGCATACCTTCCCCCCTCTCCCCCCCATTTTTATTTATTTTTCCCCCACCCTGCATCCTGATGAGGGGCAAGAGTGGGAGGGGAGGTGGGGTGGTGGCAAAATCCCCTCGCTCCAGTATAAACCCCACTTCTGGCCCAATGCACAGATATGTAACCCAAGGAGGAGAGGAGGAGGGGGTAGTTATGGCAGGGGAAAAGCAACAAAATACTAAAGGAAAACTGGAGGAAACGAATGAAAAAAAAGATAAAAAGTGTCAGATAAAAACAACAATAGAAAATAGAGTAAATCCAAAAAATAGATCAGAACAGGAAACTGATGCGGAAAACCTGCAAAGAACAGAGGAACAGAAAACGGCCCAATTACCAACAATGAGAGACATGGAAAGGATGTTTGCAGCGCTGGAAAATTCATTAAAATCGGAAATTACAAAACTCCATAAAGATATGGGACATATGCTTGTTAGGAGGAAATGGAAAAAAGAGCAGACGCACATACAAGAAGAATTAAAGAGTTAAAAGGAGAAATTAAAATTTTAAAACAAGAACAACAGGAACAGGAATATAGATTAGAAGATCAGGAAAATAAGAAGAAGAGGAAAAATCGAATAATCTGCGGATTTCCAGAATCGCCCCAAACAGAAAATCTAATAGAAGTAATTGGGCAAGTTCTCAACCTATCGAGCACAAACGAAGCAATAAAGGAATCAAAGATTGAAGGGGCCTATAGAACAAGAAGGCCAATAGGTCTCTCAAATGAGACCCCAAGAGATATAGTAGTCCGTTTCTGTAGCCTGGAAGGAAAGAACCAAGTATGGAAGAGTTTAAAGGAGAAACCACCAATTTTATTTGAAGGAAAGGAAATTCAGATTTTTCAAGATTTATCTCAGGATACCCTGAGAAGAAGGAGGACACTCAAACCGTTATTAAAAACACTGCAAGAAAATGGCCTTCAATATAACTTAGGTTTCCCAGCATGTTTAATGGTTAAAAGAAATGGAAGAACTATAAAATTGAGATTCCTGGAAGAAATCCCAGACTTCTGTAAGACTTTGGAAATCCCCCTACCAAAAGACTTGGTTGAAACAACTAAAAAACCAGACAAGCAAATGGGAGAAGAAACACAGTGGCAATTAGTTCACAGAAAATAGTTTAAGAGGGACGGAAGAGGGGGTGAGAATTGGGGGAGATAAGGAGGAAGGTTAAAAAAAAAAAAAAAAGAATAAAGGAAAGAGGCATCGGGGGGGGGGGGGGGTGTGCGGGGAGGGGACCTGGAGGAAAGGGCACCCTTTACAGATATCATCCTAGCCAGAAAGGAGAGGGTGGGTCAAGGGACCAAACAGATTTCCACCTCAGGGAAAGGAGTAGAGATAAAGAAACCCCTATAATAATAGGTTACCTACTCATGACCTTGTGGTTAAATACGCAAGGGTTTGGGGTCTTGGGGTGGGGTAGGGGGGGAATGGGAGGGGTAGATAGGGGGAAAGGATTTGGGAAAACGGATGGGAAGGAAAATAGGGGGGGAATTAGAACTGTCTCACCAAGAAGACGTTGATGCCCGATCCGCTGGTTGGACAGTTGGGTTTGCCCTTTCTGGGGCGCGGGGGGGGGCCCTCCTCTGGGGGGGAGGGGCTGGTAATGAGAACTATAATGGAAGAAATAAATAAAGTCAAAATTTTGACATTTAATGTCCGAAGGCTGAACTCACCTCAGAAAAGGCTTAATCCTGCGGGAAATTGAACAACTTAGGGCTGACATAATTTTCCTGCAAGAGACGCATATAACTCAGGATTCAAAAGTTAAAATATACTCAAAAAAAATCCCAACCTGGTACTATGGAGACTCTCCTAGCAGAGGATCAAAAGGCGTCGCAATCGGGTTCGGAAAAAATAGTGGCTTTTCCATGGAAAAGATGAAAGTAGACCCAGAAGGACGGTTTCTTTTCCTTATAGGGACAATACAGAATACAAAGTACACGTTAGCTAACATCTACTGCCCTAATAAAACCCCAAAAAAAATTTTAATAGAAAAATTGACAGAGTTGTGTGATTTCAAACAGGGTAAACTAATAGTAGCAGGTGACTTTAACTTCATCATGGACTTCTACTGTACCAGACAGAGAAAGAAAACAACTAAGGATGGTCAAAAAAAAACTACATGAACTGCAATTAGTCGACGTATGGCGAATACAACATCCAGGTATAAAGGACTACACATATTTTTCAACAGTACATAGAATCCATACGAGACTGGACTATATTTTGCTGGAACATAGATCACTGGAGGAAGTATTTGAAACAGAAATAGAATCATCAGTACTCTCAGACCATTCCCCAGTCTCTACGCAGATAAACTTTCGTGGAGAGTCTACAGGAAGAGGTACTTGGCGTATTAACGAAGAATTACTGGGAGATAGAGACACAGTAAAAACCATAAAAGACGAGATCGAGAAATACTTTCGGGAAAACGACACCCCTGATATAGCAAGAGCAACCCTGTGGGAGGCACACAAGTCGGTCAAAAGGATAAATATTCAATCAATATCGTGGATTGGAAGAGTTAACACGCTTAAAATGGTAATATTACCAAAAATTTTGTATAAATTCCAAATAATACCAATAGGGATCCCACGGAGCTTCTTCAAGACTTTACAGAAAACATTGACAAAATTTATTTGGCAAAGTAAGAAACCAAGATTAAAATTTGCACTAATCTCTAGGAAAAGACAGCACGGGGGTTTAGCAACACCTGATATATTTAGGTATTACAAAGCAGTAATCCTAGCACGTATGATTGAGAGGACGAAAGAGAACAAAGAAAAAAAATGGATTGAGATAGAGAACACTTTAAGCAAAACCATGCTTCACAAAAATATTTGGATTTCAAATAAATGAGCTGCAGCATGGTGGCCAAAACCATACAGCGGTTTAACAGAACAGGTTCCACTCAGAACAGGCCTTGCCGTTGTCGACCAAAGAAGTTGAGTGCACGTGCTCAGCGTCATACCCAAAGGTTGTCTTTGGGAAATAGACGTATGAGTGCTGCCAGCATTGCTGCAGAGGTTGAAGGGGTGGGGGGTCAGCCTGTCAGTAATTAGACCATACGCCGCACACCGTATCAAATTGGTCTGCATGGCTGTCATCCCAGAAAGAAGCCTCTTCTAAAGATGATGCACAAGAAAGCCCGTAAACAGTTTGCTGAAGACAAGCAGACTAAGGACATGGATTACTGGATCCATGTCCTATGGTCTGATAAGACCAAGATAAACGTATCTGGTTCAGATGATGTCAAGCTTGTGTGGCGGCAACCAGGTGAGGAGTACAAAGACAAGTGTGTCTTGCCTACAGTCAAGCATTCTGGTGGGAGTGTCATGGTCTGGGGCTACATGAGTGCTGCCAGCACTGGGGAGCTACAGTTCATTGTGGGAACCATGAATGCCAACATGTACTGTGACATACTGAAGCAAAGCATGATCCCCTCCCTTTGGAGACTGGGCTGCAGGGCAATATTCTAACATGATAACGATCCCAAACACACCTCTAAGAGGACCACTGCCTTGCTAAAGAAGCTGAGGGTAAAGGTAATGGACTGGCCAAGCATGTCTCTAGACCTAAACCCTATTGAGCATCTGTGGGGCATCCTCAAACAGAAGGTGTCTCTAACATACATCAGCTTCGTGATGTCGTCATGGAGGAGTAGAAGAGGACTCGAGTGGCAATCTGTGAAGCTCTGGTGAACTCCATGTCCAAGAGGGTTAAGGCAGTGCTGGAAAATAATACAGGCCACAGAAAACATGGACACTTTGCGCCCAATTTGGACATTTTCACTTAGGGGTGTACTCACTTTTGTTGCCAGCGGTTTACACATTAATGGCTGTGTGTTGAGTTATTTTGAGGGGACAACACATTTACACTGTTATACAAGCTGTACACTTCTTCAGTGTTATCACATGAAAAGATATAATAAAATATTTACAAAAATGTGAGGGGTGTACTCACTTTTGTGAGATACTGTATTAGGTTTATAACAGCTAGAAGTATATTTCAGCTATGAAAGAAATGCGTCGAGTGTGTTGTTTTTGAAATGCAAGTTTATTAAGGGCAATCACAATGCAACTGCCAGAGTTCCAAAGAGGCCAAATAGTGCTTGAATTGCAGGTGCATCAGTGTAAAATTGTAGCTCAAAACATTTACTTAATATCAGTGCACTGTTAGTAAAATACTAGTTAGTAAAATGCAATGTGTCGGCATGCCGCTTGTAGTTTTCATTAGGGCAGAATCACCAGCTTTTCTTTTAATAAAAGCTGCATATTAAAAAAAAACACAGAAAGGATTTTTTTTTTACATTATTGTGTAAAAAAATAAATGAGAGTTTATTCAATTATCCACTTAATACTTAAGATAAACTGTATATTGTGAGCTTTAAAAAGTGAGAATTTATGGAATCTCTTTTATTGTAAAACTGGCTATATCCATGTCTAGATGTCCAAGAAACAATGATGCAGAATGTGGTATAAAAAGCATAATCTAATGAGTCATCCTTCATTCAGACCGGTCTTGAATAATATCTCCAATCCAGAAAAGTCCTTATTAACTAATCTGTTTGCTACAGTGATGACTATTTTCAGCCGTGTGATTGTTATTTTCAGCTCTCATTGGCTCTCCTTTCTGAAAATACCAATCATTATGTCAAATAACGATCATTAAAGCTTAGTTAATTGAATCCATTGTCAGTTTCAACAGATAAATATGATGGGGGTGAATAACGATGTGGGTGGTCAACTTGTGTGAATGTTTAAAGCTGGGTAAGCTGGCCGAAAATTAGCCGGTTCAACAGGACTTTCGGTCAATGTGTGTACAGCTGTGTGTCCGATAGAAACCGGTGTAACGACTAGCTTTTGTCAAAGGAACATACTGAAAAACCAGCATTATATCAGCGCTTGCAGCCAAGTGCTGATCATTGCATTCTGTCGGTGGGATACAATAGCACAACAGGGGAGATTAGTGCACCACATCAATCGTGCTGGTATGGCAATTTGTGTTTTTTTTTTTTTTTGCATGTATAATTTACTAGCAGTATAAGACAAGACTGACCATTTAGTGAATGTGGCAAATATAGTTCCCTAATAACTTTTCCACACACCAAGATGATTTTGTTCAAATACAAACTGCTAAAGAAATTAAAGAATGCTTATATAAATGTAAGTGTGACTATGCCTAACGTGACTTTTCAAGTCACCAGTTCTAAAAACCATTGAACCAATATTGGAAGTTTTGGATAACAGAGTGAAAAGTAGATATCTACCTCCATATTTTTTCAAAGTACTGGAGGCCTTTATTGTTCAAGCCCATATCCAAGCAAAACTTAATTTTAAAACTAAAATATAGGTTGTTTTTTAAAATTATTTATATGCAAGTGATAGTTGGGGGGGGGGGTGTGGGCCAGGTCAAAAAGTGGCTAATAGAATAAAAAGACACCAAAAGTGCTGAAGTCCAGAAAATCAATGAAGGCAATAAGCTGATGGCAAGATGGATATAAAAGCCAAAACAGTTTCACAATAATCCATCAATAGAGTATATGTATGGAAAGGAACTGTTGAGATCCTAATAGTAGGCGTTAAATCAGTAGGGTGTAACATAGGTTTAACCGTGCTGCTCCATCAACCAGTAGGGATACTGACAGCTTAAAAGACAAGAGTAAAAGAGAGAGCGCACCGGCCCTAGTGTGAGTACACTCACATCGTGTAGATAAAAACAAGCACATCCATAGAGGCTGTGTTTGCTCTCCTGAGTCCAGAAATCCAAGCTGGATGTAAAGCGAACTGACAGTCGCTGTTTAATAGTTCACAAGCCCTCAGCGAGGACCCTGGAAAGCAGAGAGACTCCACACAAGGACACGTGCACGTAATCCTGAGATGCCAGCTGATAAATGACACTTGGTGGTTGCTATGACTATGCGTTTCAGAGGGCGTGGTCTCCTTCTTCAGGTCTACCATGTGGTCTCATAGGAGTGCTCCTATGAGACCACTCCTATGGGAGTGTTCCTATGAGACCACAGACCGACTACACCCAATTTAAAACTTTTAAGAAGGGGTCAAGCTGTCTCAGGGCAAAAAGTTGGCCTCCTTCTTATCAGTTACTCGATATTACTCAATATTACATTACTGATAGGTGTTGTAGGAATTATATTGTCCACTGCATAATTGGAAACGGAATCCAAAATACTCATCATTTGATCACTGTAAAAAATCATGGCCCTATTTATTTCATTGTATGACTTGAGACTATTATGATATTATGTAATTTAAATTTTTGTGTTTCATTAAGAGTGATATGGATCACTTGAAGATAAAGCACCCAAGTAATTTCATTCTTTGAGAAAGCCAATTGGGCACTACGTGTCAGGCGGGTAGTGACATCATCACAGTGGGCGGGGCTTGGACACCATCTTAGAGGACAGTGTTTTGCCTTTCTTTATACCATGCCTGATTTTATGGATTACATGAAAGTGCAATACTTGTTTTTAAAATCGGTCTGCACTATTGGATGTCTGCGCTTCCTTCCTTGGTTTATCAGCTATTGAGAACATACTTGTGATCTGATGGTCAGCTTTATGGAATGAAGATAGATTTGAGTAATTACTTACAAAGCCCATATGACTTCACATATTAGTGGGGTCAACAGTATTAGGTGAGCGAATACACAGAAGGGGTGGTGAAGACCACTGCGGTGGTGTTTCGCAGATATTGTGGATCAAAGGAAGTTCTTCATTTTTTTGCTTCTCATTTAACTGCACAGATATTGTATGGTACTTTGTATACATTGTTTATAGGATTCACATATGAACTATTTTGTGTGTATGTGTGTGTTTATGTATGTGTGTATATATGTATATATATATATATATATATATATATATATATATATTTATAATATTTATAGATTTATATATATATATTTTTTTTTTAATTATTGCACTTGTCACTTTAGAGTGTTTACATGAAAGTGCTTCGCTATTAATTTATTAATTTTGAATATTGATACATAACATAGCCAAAACAAACAGATATAGTATATCCATACTACAGCATTTGCGGGTAATTACATTCAAGAATGGTCGAACAGAAAATAACAATAAACTGTGGATATACAGAAGAGGTTTCATAAAAAAGGGCGAGGAGTCCACACACATGCTTTGATGAAGATACATAATGAACAAAGATATGTAGAGGGATTACCAGGGTAGAAAAGGAGTAGGAAAACATGGGTCAAGGAGGAAATTTAGCAGGGATGTTAGAGCCTAGCAAAGTAAAGCCTTGAGGAAGAACCAGTGTCTGTCATGAGAAGGTTTACCGGTTGGTGGCGCTATCGGTCTCTTGGATCGCAGTACCAGTGTCCACCAGCTGGTGTCTTCCAACACCTAGGACCTGTAGTAAGAGGACTCACCTGCTGGTGGCACTGTTGCACCCTTGGGCCATAGTACCAGTGTCCACCAGCGGGTGTACTCCGGAAGTGTGGAGCAGACAGCACCCTCTGCGCTCAGGTGTAACATGAGGTCAATTACTGCAGCCTTATAAATACCCGGCAAGCCCTCACATGCTTGCCTTGGTATCTCTCTCCCTGTGCCCTGATCTTGCTGCCTGTATCTTGTCCTTGAGCCTGCATCTGTCCTGACCTGATCCGATCCTTATGCTGAGCCTGTCCTGTTCTTGTCCCTCCGGTTTCCTGGTTTCCCTGGATCCCTGCCCTGCAGCCTATCCATCCATCCTCTCTCTGTCCTGTTGGTTCCCCGTTCTTTCCCATCTGACTGACCTCCTTGTGTATGACCTTGGCCAGGCTTTTGTTACGATTACGGTATTTCCCATCCATTTGTATATACCATTTGTTTGTGGGTCTGTGGTTGGTTTGCACTGTATATATTTCACTTATTTGTCACCCATTTAATAATAAACACCCTTATTTTTCACTTACATGTGTTTCTGGTTTCCTCTGTGCAGTCCACACAGTCTGGTCTACTAAATTCCCTGATAGTATACCAAGGCCATCCCTGACCAGACGTGGCTGCATTGTGGAACCATCCGGGTTGTTAGTTCTGCTAATATGGATTTCAATTAAATCAGTTATTATTCCCTGCTGGCAGAAGATGATGGTGATTATTGTCGCCAGATTTTGAATGGGTGGACTAGTGACCAGCTGATGGAAACTATCCGATCAGCTCATTCCTTAGTGGATCAGGGGTATATGTCATTTGAAGATGTTCAGCCCCTGATCCAGTTATGTGCAAAACCAGCCCTGTCATGCATTCTCGAAGGGAGCAATGATTTTTCTCCCCCCTTCAATTATGGCCAAGTCGAATCCCTGGTATGGTTATTAGAAGATGATCCAGCCTTTTTTATGGAACATTATTCCGCTTGTTCACAGCAGGTGTTGTCTGATTGCATCCATTAAGTGCAATCCCTGGTTAGTCAGGCCGGGTGTGAATCAGCATTTGTTCAACCTGTACTACAGACATAGTCAGATCTCTTGCACTTAGCTAAGCTCAACATTCCAGCCCTGCCATCAAACACCTGCCTTCCCAAAAATCTGTCTCCCCGTCACCCATGGCAACCTCAGCTACAGCCCAGTTTTCTCAGATCCCTACCAAATACTACTACCCAGTCTCCAAGTGCTGCATCTATCCTGCCTTTAATCCACCTGTCTCTTCTCCTCCACCTGTAACAACCCCACAGAACCCTCTTCTAGCCACTGTTCCTTGGTCTTCCTTTTGCCCAGCCACATACTTCTCTTACGACCCTGCACTTACGTACAAAGCTGCAGTGGCTAAACCAAAAAAGAAACGAAAGTTCTTCCTGACCCACACCATCCTGCCAGTAACCCAACCTGCCTCCACACCAACCAACCTGTTCCAGCCTGAAGTCTTGGTGCATGCCTTCCAGTCTGATGTGCCCACTTCCCAGTCTGATGTGCCCGCTTCCCAGTCTGATGTCTTCATGCCTGCCTTCCAGCCCAAAGTCTCGGTGCCTGCCTTCCAGTCTGATGTGCCTGCCTTCCAGTCTGATGTGAATACCTTCCAGTCTGATGTGTCCACTTTCCAATCTGATGTACCCACTTTCCAGTCTGATGTCCCGATGCCTGCCTTCCAGCCCAAAGTCTCGGTGCCTGCCTTCCAGCCTGATGTGCCTACCTTCCAGTCTGATGTGTCCACTTTCCAGTCTGATGTACCCGCTTTCCAGTCTGAAGTCTCGGTGCCTGCCTTCCAGCCTGATTTGCCTACCTTCCAGTCAGATGTGTCCGCTATCCAGTCTGATGTCTTGATGCCTGCCTTCCAGCCCAAAGTCTCGGTACCTGCCTTCCAGCCTGATGTATCTACCTTCCAGTCTGATGTGCCCGCTTTCCAGCCTGATGTGTCGATGCCTACCTTTCAGTCTGATGTGCCCACTTTCCAGTCGGTGCCCGCTTTCCAGTCTGATGTGCCTGCCTTCCAGCCTGATGTGTCTACCTTCCAGTCTGATGTGCCCGCTTCCCAGTCTGATGTCTTGATGCCTGCCTTCCAGCCCAAAGTCTCGGTGCCTGCCTTCCAGCCTGATGTGCCTACCTTCCAGTCTGATGTGCCCGCTTCCCAGCCTGATGTGCCCGCCTTCCTGCCTGATGCGCCCACCTTCCAGCCTGATGTCTCGGTGCCTGCCATCTAGCTTGATGTCTCCACTTCCCCGTTTGATGTGCCAGCTTCTCAGTCTGATGTCTTGGTACCTACCTTCCAGCCTGGTGTCTCGTTGCCTGCCTTCCAGCCAGATGTCTTGATATTGGTGTGTCAGCCTGGAGTTTCGGTGCCCGTGTGTCAGCCTGGAGTTTCGGTGCCCGTGTGTCAGCCTGGAGTTTCGGTGCCAGTGTGTCAGCCTGGAGTTTCGGTGCCCGTGTGTCAGCCTGGAGTTTTGGTGCCCGTTACCCAGTTTGCTGAACCGGTGCCCGTTACCCAGTCTGCTGAACCGGAGTCCGTTAAGCCAGTGCCCATTATTCGGCTTGCCGGACCAGTGCCCGGTGTCCAGCTCGCTGAACCGGGGCCCGTTACCCAGCCCACTGGGCCGTGGCCCGTTACCCAGTTTGTTGAGCCGGTGCCTGTGATCCAACCTGCCCTTACGGTGCTCGCTGTTTGGCCTGATGCCCCGGAGCTTGCTGTCCAGCTCGACGACCCGGAGCCCACTGTCTTCTCAGATGTGCCCGCTGTCATCTCGGATGTGCCCGCTGTCTTCTCAGATGTGCCCGCTGTCATCTCGGATGTGCCCGCTGTCATCTCGGATGTGCCCGCTGTCTGCTCGGATGTGCCCGCTGTCTGCTTGGATGTGCCTGCTGTCTTCTCGGATGTGCCCGCTGTCCAGTTGGATGTACCTGATGCCCAGCCTGATGTGCCCTCATCTGTTGTTCAGTTTGAGGCCATGAACTTTGGACAATTTCATCTTGTTGGAGCGTCCGGAGGCCGCTCCTTTGAGGGGGGGTACTGTCATGAGAAGGTTTACCCGTTGGTGGCGATATCGGTTTCTTGGATCGCAGTATCAATCTCCACCAGCGGGTGTCTTCCAACACCTAGGACCTGTAGTAAGAGGACTCACCTGCTGGTGGCACTGTTGCACCCTTGGGCCGTAGTACCGGTGTCCACCAGCGGGTGTACTCCGGCAGTGTGGAGCAGACAGCACCCTCTGCGCTCAGGTGTAACATGAGGTCAATTACTGCAGCCTTATAAATACCCGGCAAGCCCTCACATGCTTGCCTTGGTATCTCTTTCCCTGTGCCCTGATCTTGCTGCCTGTATCTTGTCCTTGAGCCTGCATCTGTCCTGACCTGATCCGATCCCTATCCTGAGCCCATCCTGTTCTTGTCCCTCCGGTTTCCTGGTTTCCCTGGATCCCTGCCCTGCAGCCTTTCCATCCATCCTCTCCCTGTCCTGTTGGTTCCCCGTCCTTTCCCATCTGACTGACCTCCTTGTGTATGACCTCGGCCTGGCTTTTGTTAAGATTACGGAATTTCCCATCCATTTGTATATACCATTTGTTTGTGGGTCTGTGGTTGGTTTGCACTGTATATATTTGACTTATTTGTCACCCATTTAATAATAAACACCCTTATTTTTCACTTACATGTGTTTCTGGTTTCCTCTGTGCAGTCCACACAGTCTGGTCTACAAAATTCCCTGATAGTGTCACAGCGTGCAGCGTAATAAAAAGGAACTGTCTGGGTTAAGGTTAGGGGGATTAGGTGTGGGAGAGAAAGTGATAAGAAAAGAGGGGTTGGAATTGAGGAGAGGGAATCTAAATGGGGGGATGGGATGTAAAATAAAAAGAGGGGGCAGAGGTATTTGTTTGCTAAAAGTATACGTAATGACCAAGGAAAGATCAGGATCAAGAATGGAAATCTTGGCTGTTCACATTTCAGTGTGATTTGAGTTCAGATGTGGAAGTATTTTCCAACCAGTAAATTTTCTGAAATTTCTCATCTGTACCTTTTAGAGAGCTATTCAGATTTTCCATAGTTGTATTGTCTTTTATCCTATTAAACCAAATTTTCACTGAGGAGGGATTAGGTTGTTTCCGAAGGCTGAAATACATGCCTGAGTAGCATTCATGTGAATTATGACTGATCACTAGGATTTTAGAAGGATGGAGTTATGGTACAGGAGGAAAAAGGATGGGTTTCTGGGCATTAGCCATGAACATCAGGATGATGTTGTGTACTTGGTACCAGAAATACCAGAACATTTATTGCATGTTCAGAAAATGTATAGCAAGTTTCCAGGTGTGCATCCACAAGTGGAGACTTTTTGTGATGGGGCCCATGCCAAAACTTGTGATGTCCAGATAAATGACAATCATATGAATCAATAGTTCTAGGAGTAAAATAAAGATAAGGAGAGGCAAAGGGCAGCCCTGTCTTGTACCATCTGTTATGGGGAATAGGTTACAAAGGAACCAGTCAACCCTGTTGAAATCTGGCAATCTGGGGCCATTTTTAAACCCAATATGGTGTAGAAAAATATGGGATGCCAGTCTGCTGGTGGATAGTGAAAGTTGTAAAGTGGAATGGTGGAGTGGATATCCCTGCCTATAAATCACACTGGCCTAGCAAAATTTGACAGCTTTAGAGCTTGGTGGAGTAAAGTGATTCTGAAAAGGTCATGATCCGTAGGATGGCACTGGGGGCCCAGGGTCTATTGTTGTCTTTGAGTTTCTGGCCAATGGATCTTATACAGGACATTGTCCAACAGGCTAGTGGTCCTCAGGAGGCCAGGGAAGATAGCTATGAGGGTTTCCTTGGATTAGGATGACATAGTTGCCTCAGGGTGACTTTACTATTATTGCTGCACATAAAAATACCCATTGATTCTGTCAAAATTCCAGAAAATGGGGGCTGGATGCCACATTGTGCAACTGCATGTTAACTTAGCTCCTGCACCAACTGGCATCTTAGAAGCTCAATTGTCTACAAATGGGCAAGCAACACCACCAGAAGGACCCTAAAAGTCCCATCTCTTGAGGGCACTCCCTCCTGAGAGCAAACTCTCATTAAAATCGTTCTTTAGCTGCATCTTTTTTAGGCCTCCAAGAGCGAGCCTGATCCTACTACACCTCATTTACCAAACTCTGAGGACCCACAAAATGGCCCCATTCTCTGCCTCATCTGACTTGGAGAGGCATTCTACATTTGGAAGTGGCTCAGAAACTATACAAGCAATATCTGCTGATTCCTGCTGATGCAACACTCACCCAGTTCCACAGGCAACAGTTTTAGCCCGAACCCACTGGAAATATCAGCTCCCACTGGCAGAACAGCAATTAGCACCTCTTCCACTGTGGTCTGCTCCGTCAGTGGAGTGAACAATACCAGTTCTCTGCCAAACATGCACAACCACATATTCCACTGCAGCAAAGAATAAAACATCAGCAGGTGTAGCAATTATCTTTCAAACACATACCAACACACTAAAACAATTTTTGATCCCGAAGGCCATTGCTTCATCCTCCTGGGCTAATTAGACTGCACTAATGTTACACTATACATCTCATTATCCCGACACCTTGCAGATGACTTTTCTGACCTAGGTCTTCATTTCCTTTCTCAATTACAACATGTATTCTAATACTGCATATACAGCATATGCATATACAGCATCAACTTGTCACATACACTGCAGCGAGATCCCCTTCCCTTGCTGAGGACACTCCCTTTCCAAATACATGCCCATCTCGCCACTTTAAGAAATTAAACAGAAATGTAATATATGGTGGACTAATTGCCCCACAGATAAACAATACACATTTGTATCTAAACCTCATCAAACGCATACTAGAATTGACTATTTCTTCATTAACATCCCAGCCTTAGGTATGGCAAGACAGTCTGCCATTCACCTTATTAGCTGGTCTGGCCACATAACCTTTACTCTCATCTTGGAACTACAATCACACCCACCCAGGAAATGTTGCTTGTGTTTTAACATTTACCTGCTTAAATACAGACCCACTAGACTTAAGCTACAACACTAGAACTATACTTTACTGAAAACATAAATATGGTCCCTCTACTATGTGGGAGGCATATAGTCGGCTTTAAGGGGCCAATGTGTATAGGAGTAATCAAACCCCAAAAATATATACTACCGCTTAAGTTCCAGCTGGAAACAAAGCTGAGCCTTAGAGATGCATGTCCACTCTTCAGTCCTCGCTCTACATGAAATCATAGATATTCGCAACAGGTTAAAATAAATAAACCTTGAAATAGTAAAAAAAAGCTGCAGCAATGCAATTATGTCAAAGGAAATAAAGCAGACTCCCAATTAGCCAGCACAGTCAGGGATAGAAACTATGATTCCACAATTTATACCATAAGGGACCCTACAGGAAAAAGCTTTGACAAAAATAAAAGAACAGAAATCTGCCTGGCTTATTACAAAAACCTGTACAACATGGTTAATAGAGGACAAAGGGTTTGTGACTCCTATCTACAGAACCACCTCCAAAACTTCCTAACAAATAGTGGCATCCCTATATTGTCAAAAACAGACAACGCCACACTATAGTCCTATCACCCCAAAGGAAATTAATAATAAAATAGCTACCACATCGCAAAGCTCTACGCCCTGTTGGCCTGCCATGCCTTATAGCATATCCCCACCTAACTTCTTTATTCAATGACTTCCTTAAGGACAAAAAAAACTATGTAAGGGCCTTCAAGAAAAGGCTGCTGTCTTGCCCCTTGACTCTGTTCTTTACTCCTTTTAGAATTATGGGGAGGCAGCTGACTGTAATGGAGCTATCTGTCTTTATTATCTGGAACAATCAGTATGTGGTGTAATATTAAACCCCAAATGGACTTATGCGCTAATGTCAAACACTTGCAGAGAAATTCCACTGTGTTCCTTCTTTCTGGGGCATGTCTGCGAGTAAAAAACCTGCCAAAAGAAAAGCCTGAAAGAGGCATGAGCAAACATACTTGAGAGTTGCTTTTAGTGTTGTGTCTCTCTGTCCAAGGGAGTGATGTTGTGTGTGTTGGTTCTCATATTCACTGCTTCACTGTTTAGGTGATTAGGAACATGTGTACCTGTGTCTGGCAACTTGAGGACAGTTGAAGGAAAATAGTCTCTGTGTCTGGTATTATTTGACTTGAGGTAAATGGAAGACCTCTGTGTATGTGCTGAGGTTCTATTCCTGTGTTTTAAGAAAGGTCTCTGATCCCTTAAAACTGAAATAGGGAAGATTGGTCAGCCTGGTACTCTAAATGTTTGAAGCTGGAGCCCCTTTATGAGCCCACGTATATCACTTAGCATCATGGGCCACATAATCATATTCATACATGGACTGACCTGAATAAATTGCGGATTTTCCCCAGTGCATCCAAACTAAATACTATGGAGTTCAACCTATAAAGTTTCAGACATGAACACGGACATACTTCAGCTACCATTGTGCTTTGCTGGGCTTCTGGTTTGTTCCTGCACTTTTAAGGAGGAATGGGCTGCCTCCAGCCATACCTGCCCTTAATGTATCTATTTTTATATACAGTATTCTCCACTATAGAGGCTCTCGTAGACCAGAGTAAAGTCTGCACTATGCAGAGGCCTTGACAAGGTACTACGGCTTCCGCATGTAGCGCCCTGCTCCTTTTAACCAGGCGCTCGCAGGTAAATTTAGTTTTTGGCTGAGCTGTAAACAGCTCAGATTGAATGTATATAGTTTACTGGATCTGTTCTAGAATTGACTTGGTTGTACAATTCCCACTGTTGCCAGTAGGTGTCACTGGTACCATGGGACAGTGTGCGAATAACAAGTGAAACTTGAATGAATATTCTTCTTTCAGAAACAGACCAGTGGGAGGTTCCTGCCGCTGTGCATTCTGGGAGAGAGTATTTAGGGGACAGATGCCATGTGCTTAGAAGAGTTCTTACTTCTTGGCCCTCCGGGCTGGAGTCTACATCACTGCAGCTGTGCAAGTAGGCCCAGAAGCCTGTCTGGGGCCTACTACCGCAGAGGTGGTCCTTAGGATTTCTTGCCTGCTAGGAAGAAGCCGAGCCAAGCTGAGGAAATCCAGGGGAGGACCCCTGCTGGAGAGAGCCAGGATGAAGGCTGGTCTCTCAGAAGGGCCTGGTAACTTACTTGGAGGACGCACCGATCTCTAACCTACCCTTACAGTACTGCCGGGTCGGCTCAAAGGGTGACGGCAACAGCCCGGGAGCTACGTGATCAGAGGAGCAAGTGGGAGGAGCTACACTTGCTTGCTGCTTTGTGAGACGCTGTGTGTGTGTCTGGCGCTGAAGAGAGAGAAAGTTTGCTGTTACTACGGGGAAGATCAGAGCCTAGCTATGGCTGAATTTTCTCTTGTGCAAACTGCAGTGTGGTCCAAGATGTTTCCTGCCAGCACCGCTGCAAGTACTATGCTGTCCGGAACCCTGATAACAGAAACCGGCATCCGCCTGAAGCCACATGGTCAGTTTGTGCTGTATACCGTCGGGGACCATGAAGCGCTGGGTATGTTATGCCACAAGTGTGAAGGACTGGCCATACACCCCCGTCCGTTTGTTAGTTGTTTGCACTGCAGGGAGTACCTGTTTGCTGTGGAACACCCTACCATGCCTCCCCGGGCCTACAGAGTTGACTGGGCCACAGGTTCTGCTACCACGGAGGCTGTTGCCTTTACTCCTGCAGAAAAGTCTACAATCACCGCACCTGCTACTGTGAGTGTTCCATTTGATGATGTCACTGCTACTGTTTCTAAAGTGCCATCGGCAGGCATCGCCATTGCTACTGTGCCTGCTATACCTGTACAGAAGAAGGTGGGCTATGTAAAGGCGTCCTGCGGCCGCAGTCGAGGCCTACCCCAGAGACCACCAGGACCGGAGCCCAAGGAAGGCGTCACTCCTGAAAAATCCCCGTCAGGAACTGGTGCGAAATCTGGGACAAATTTTTCAGTGGGGTCAATGTGTAGATATGTGCCTGCTGAAGAATTAAGGGATTCAAAGCTGGATTCCTTATCTGATTTATCTGGTGATGATGAACTGTTTGAATCGATGTCACAAGAACTGTTATGGGCTAATAGTGAGGATGTTGTTTCTGCCTTCACTTTCCCTGAATGGACAGCTCTGGACTTTGGGGAAACATCAACTAGTGTGGAAACGCCAAGTGTTGCTAGTGAGCCCCTGCCTAAAGTCATCAGTCCAGAAAAACCTAAATAGATCCATGTGTGCTTCCTGGATTGGGATATACCAGAGCTTTACCAAAGCTTGCTCGTTTGCAAAGAGTGCTTAACAAAAGAGTTGCCACAGAATATGGTTTGGAATTTCCATATGTTTCTGCAGAGACAATGCAGGGAATTGAACTAAAGTGAGAGGAATGGTGTAGTGATGCTGTCTGGGACTACCTGTCTGTACCAAAGCCTTTTAGAAAAGCTGGCTATTCGTCTGTCATGGATGAGCGTTATGATAGATGCATGTTTCAATGGAACTATGGCCGGCATATCTACTCTGACAAAGTGGTCATCTGCAGACCTGGAAAAGAAAATGTTGTTTACTTTGTCACTACTGTGGATAACCAAGGGACACCAGTTGCTTTGCCAGATCCTCGTTTCTACTGGTAACCATTTAGAAGGACTGTCATAGTTTAGCTGGCAAATGTCATTCTCTGCTATAAAACAACAGTTTGTTCCTGTTTAAACTACAGAAGAAGAGTCTTCAGTTTTTGAAAGAGAATGAGAGGAGTTTGTTGCTCTAAATGGACTATGGGGTATATAGCCAGATAGTCATAGGTTTAGAGAACTTTGTGGTCAAGATTCTCTACTGTGTACAGTAATTTCAAGATCCTGCTATCAAGGACTTTTGCCATACTGGTTACTGGGCGCTAGATGGTGGAAGCTATTTATAGATAGGGATGGACTTTTAAGTTACATTTAGTTTACTTTGCATTTAAAAAAAATGTGTGGAAGAAAGTTTCATTCTCTTGGGAGTGAGGCTTTTCTCCCAATTGATTAGTGATGCTGATGTATATCTCCGTGTGTATAATTTTTTTTTTTTTTTTTAGGTAAAACCAGATCTCCTATCAAACTGTTAGTGGCATTGCAGTTAGATAGGTTCCTGTAACATGACTGATGTGAATATGTTGTTGATTAATGTTTGAAACTGTAACATTCTTTTTCACTGTCTTTCTTTTCTCCCATCCAAGTTTTGGTTCAGATACCTACTCTCAGGTTTGAGAGTCAGTTTTTCCCTTACAGACGCTAAGGACATCTTCTATTTTAGTGGGGGGAGTATGTAGCGTCCTGCTCCTTTTGACCAGGCGCTCGCAGGTAAATTTCGTTTTTGGCTGAGCTGTAAACAGCTCAGATTGAATCTGTTCTGGAATTGACTTGGTTGTGCAGTTCCCACTGTTGCCAGTAGGTGTCACTGGTACCATGGGACAGTGTGCGAATAACAACTTAGTGAAACTTTAATGAATATTTTTCTTTCAGAAACAGCCCAGTGAGAGGTTCCTGCCGCTGTGCATTCTGGGAGAGAGTATTTAGGGAACAGATGCCATGTGCTTAGAAGAGTTCTTACCTCGTGGCCCTCCGGGCTGGAGGCTACGTCACTGCAGCTGTGCATGTAGGCCCAGAAGACTGTCTGGGGCCTACTACCGCAGAGTGGTCCTTAGGCTGTCTTGCCTGCTAGGAAGAAGCAGAGCCAAGCTGAGGAAATCCAAGGAAGGACCCTTGCTGGATAGAGCCAGGATGAAGGCTGGTCTCTCAGAAGGGCCCGGTAAATTACTTGGAGGATGCACCGATCTCTAACCTACCCTTACATTACTGCCGGGTCGGCTTAAAGGTTCTGGTACTGTGAAGAAGCTGTTCTACAATTCAATCAAGGTAACTAACTGTCTGGCTGCTAAGTTTGTGAGAGAGACTTATCCAGGCGTACGCTGGCTGCTAAGCCTGTGAGAGAGGCTTGTCCAGACATCTTGCAGGCTGCGAGGTCTGTGGCAGAGATCTACCCAGCCATACAAGATTCCGCTAGAGAGAAAGCTGTGTTTTGTCCTCTATTCTGAAGAGTCTGTAAGTGATCTGCTACAAAAAGGTATCTGCAACTCCCCTTCAACCTTTTTACTGCTACTTCTTTCAAGTTGTCTTGTAATAAAGCATTGGAAAAAGAACTAAGTGACTGGTGCATACATTGGTGGGAGCAAGGCCCAATATAGACTCTAAGTTCCTGATGTGGTGAAACTACAGGTAAGGGGTGACGGCAACAACCCAATTTAAATCAGCAGCTCCTTCGGGGGTCAGTGCTACACGCATATATTTGTAATTGTTGTGCATCTAAAACCTCTGTTTAATGCAAATTGTTAGGCAGTGTAATTTGTCTGTTTTTTTTTTTGGGTGGTGGTGGGGGGGGGGGAGTGCTGGTTAGCTGGTAAGTATGTTAGGAAATATGGATTGTTTTGTTTGCTCGGGGCAAAGCCCTTCCATGTATACCTTCCTCTGAAAGCTATAGCAAAATGGAAAAACAAGGCTGTACTCCACAAAAATCCCATTGCTAAGTTTATTGTGTGTAGCTGGCTGCTGACAGTTTCCCACCCTTAGGCCATGCCCTTCTGACATGTTTCAGCCCTCCAAGGGGTCTTCTGAAAGCTAGGTATAAATTGGGGCAGTTGCAATGTGTGTTAAGCCTTATTTCTGATATCTATAGAACACTTGAGGCTACACCCTGAAAACCCATTGCTGAAACATCCTTAGATGGGAGGCTGTTTAAGCTGGTGAATCTCTAGTGAGCTAAATATATCACGTTCTATGAACCTGCACATTTTGCCATAAGGTAGATAACCTTCTCTTTGACATTACTGTCCACTTTATAAATCAAGATCTAATAATCTATCTTCTAGGCCCACTCCATAACCATCTAAACAACTGAATACTGCAACATGAAATACTGCAACATGAAAAGTTATCTATCCCCCAACCTTGTGTGATCTTTTCCACCAGATTAATGACATGAAATTGATGGAAATGCTGACTGTTAGAACATTACATTACAAGCTGGACAAATTTTAGGACGTATGAAATCACTGTGACTTATATACTGTATATCCAAAGTAAAAAATATACCCTTACCCTTATCTGAAATCATACTGGCCTCCTCCCTGCACAGATTTTTCTCTGGGTTGGCCTCCATGTACTATCTACCCTACTCATCTTCTTCATTCCTTCTCTTGATATTGTTTTTCTCTAATCCCTAACAGTCTCCCTCTCTTATCTCCTTATGTATAATCTCATGTTAATCAGAGAACATTTTTGCTCTTTAATATTAAAGAAGTACTGTCATGAAAAGATAAAACGTCCATTTAATCCCCCAGGAGACTAAATGCATATAGTACTTGCTGCCATTCTGATTGGTGGCTCTGTAAAAGTACCTATTTTGCTTGCTGTAGCTCAACACCTGTGGATGGGGGGGGGAGGGGTGTACAACCAGCACTGAACCCCACCCCCTCTTAAATCTTACTATTCTTTTACTCTTATGAATGAACAATCAGAGTTGCAAACAATCATTCAGCTCTCTGCTCCAATAGAATAGCGTAGTGTGGCTATCTAAAGGAAAGCATTGGTATGTTTTGTATGCAAGGGATGCATTTAATTGCTGTTTCAGTATTGTAGAAGTCTGTTCTAAAAGATTAATGGTGAACTAGACTGTGTAATGTTAATTCCTGAAACTGAGTGGAATCTTTACAAGATAATACTTTAATGCTTGCCAAATTAAAGTACAAACTTCAGCGGGGTCACCCCTGGCTTCAATACCTTTCATCCAAATCTGCAGTTCTCTTTACATGAAGGCTGTAAAATAAATAATTTACAAGCCACCTTTCTTGAAATTCCTGGTTCTGTGAAAATGTGAAAATATGAAAATACATTCTTTATCTCAAACCATAAAATCCTCTCTTCATAAAGATTTAAAATAAACATATTATATATCTCCTAAGAACACATCTTATAACCACAAAGATCAATATATTTAAAAACAAAATGTGTGAACATCGACACAAAAGAATACATATACTGCCTTTCCATCACGGGATACAGTAGTTAAAATTCACAATCATTTTAGTTTTGCTGATTCAGTTGTAAAATAACCCTCACAATTTCTGAGGAATTGTAAAAAGACCATAAAGTAAAGTAAAGCAGTAAAATAGAAATCAAATTGTATTCTTTCAGAAAATCACTGCAGTGGACAGAACGACATATAACATGGCATTCTGCCTGCCAGGAATGCGGATGGGTTAGATGATTACATACAATAATTCACCAGCCCTTTACTGCTTACTGATCACAGACTACAAACTATATGACTCCCTGCAGAATTTGTAATGTGTTGCAGTATTTCTATAAATGGGATATCCTGGAAAAGACTGGCATATGAGAACTGAGAGCATTCTTTATGTGTATTTCTACATTATTATTTAATGTGACTGTTTACATACAGTATATACTGTATAGATATTAAACTCTATAACTTTGAACCAATAACCCAAAGGATGTAAGCAGTTGAAATATAGGTAAAAACTGGTCCAAATATATAATACAGATTTGTACACAAAGCAGTTTTTTTTATTGAAGAAATACTGTAACCTTGCCTATGCATGGCAAAAGTGACCATGTTTCTGCAAAGGGTATCCTTAGCCTTATTATTATTATAATACAGTATTTATATAGCGCCAACAGTTTGCGCAGCACTTTTACAACATGAGGGCAGACAGTACACTTACAATACAAATCAATACAGGATCAGAGGGCCCTGCTCGTTAGAGCTTACAATCTAGAAAGGAGGGTCAAGTGGAAACAAAAGGTAATAACTGTTGGGGATGAGCTGATGGAGAAAATTAAAAAACGGTTGTTGCTAGGTGTGAGTAGGGTAGGCTTCTCTAAAGGGAAGGGTTTTCAGGGATCGTCTAAAAGATAATAGAGTAGGAGATAAGCGGACAGATTGGGGTAGGGCATTCCATAGGATTGGAGAGGCTTTGGAAAAGTCCTGGAGGCGAGCATGGGAGGAGGTGATGAGGGAGCTAGAGAGCAGAAGGTCTTGAGAGGAACGAAGAGAACGAGTAGGTTGGATTTTAGAGACTAGGCTAGTGATGTAGCTGGGGGCTAAATTGTGGGTGGTTTTGTACATTGTTGTATACTCTCCATACTTGCACTCCCTCGCAAACTCCTTGTTCCTCCTCAGATGGCAAAAATACCTGGCACTTACAGGTATGAGGAAACATATGACTCGTGATGGTGCCTGAGCCACAAGACTGCTGAAGTGGCATCACTGTACCCCTGTATCACCCAAACAGCAGATTTCAGCGCTGACTGCGGAGAAGCATGTAGCTGCGAGTGAGCGCTGAAGTTTTAACCACCTAAATACCAGCACGTTTTTTATTTGCAGAAAATGTGGCAAAAACTGAGATTACCTTGTGGTGCCTACTTTCCAAAAAGGGTTATTGGGGGGGGGGGTGCTTTTTTGACATTTTTACTTTACCACAAAGTCAGGAAAAACAGAAACTTTGTGTTTTTTCCTTTTTTAGTTAAAAATAAAAGATTAACAGCTTTGTTCCGTTAGTTTCCCTTTTCTTTCTTGTTTTTTTAATATACACCTGTAATGTTATCTGCGCACTTTGTAAATCTTCTGTTATTACCAGCGCTTTAAGCGCCATTGTTGCTATGTGCATACTGAAATCTTTTTCAATAAAAATATTGAAAAAAATGAATAAAAATCAAGGGGTTATTAAATACCCCCCAAAAAGCTCTATCTATCTAAAAAAAATTGTATAAAATGTATTTGGGTACAGTGTTGCGTGACCAATTGCAGTCCAACTATCACAGCACTGGAAACTGAAAACTGGTAATTTTTGGCATCTGTCTACAAATGCTTGCTGTGTCTAACTTCAATATTTCAGACTCACAAACCAAGAACAAGCATGCAACAAAATGTCAGAGGTAAGTCAGAATTCTTTATCACTATACTTTTTGGCATGGGTGACTCAGAACATATATAAAAATGATTTCCCCCATTAATGATTCCCTCACGTAAACTCTTGTTTGCTAAAGAATTTAGTTTGGTATGGTGTATCATAAAGAATATCCCCCTTTTTTAAAAATAAAATACTGTTTTACTTTTTTAATCCTTTGCAATGCTACTTTCAATCTACCGCAGCAACTTTGCAGCCACTTCCTGTCTACTTGTACATACTCTAGTAATGGCTAGATGGCATTTTTCAGGGTGAATTTCCTGATGAGGACAGTAGGGTTAATTTGCTAAAGAAAGAGAGCATGTTTAGAACAGAAAGGCCTTTTTATAAGCCTTTCTGTTCTCTTATCCTAAGACAAGTCAGCATATATACCGTAAGGGCACATTCACATTAGCCTGCTTTTTACTTTATTCAGAGTTAACAAAATGCAATCCATTCAACTTATGTTAATATGTTGAGACATGCTGCATTTTTACACCATGCACCCCATCGTACATGTATGGTGTGAACAGACACTAAGAACGTCTGTTTTCATTCTGCCCTTGTGTTGAGCCTGCTTTGATCAGTGCATATCAGCTCAGTTCAACGCACCTGTTGTGAATGAGCCAGCTGCACAGAATTAAAATTAACTCTATCTTTCAAAAATAAAATAAAAACAAAAGCATGGTCAATGGAAGTATTTGTATGTGGTGTCTTTTTTACCACTCTTCTGCTCCTAGCTCTCTTTCATCTACCCTAGCTAACACAAACTCTCTGTTTTCTCTGATCTTTAATTGGTTATATACTAGTAGGTATGAACATTCATACAAAACTTCTCATCAGTACATTAAATTATTCCATGAAAAACATTTTTTCCAAACAAAAATCCCATTCATTGTTAGAAATTTGTTTGTTCAAGAAAATTTTTCCCACCTACTCCTTCGAATGTGCTCCTCACTGTGGATAAAAACAAACATCGATTTGATCCCACTAATGATAAGAAAATTGAACAAAACAAATATTTTCCAATGAAATTCTACTAATGTATGGCCAGCTTTAGACTCCTATCCTGTATATCTCTCTTCCTTCCCTTCCAAGCCATCAATAAAATCTATAGCACTGTGTGTAAATTCTATTCACCCTCTCTTCCAACCATCCCATAAAACCAAGCTGATACTACAATGCATACTCTTCCCATTACATCCACTCCCATTCGGTGCCCTTCAGATCCCAACCTCCCCATCACTAATAATCTTCTTCATTCCCTCCACCATAAGAGCACATCCCCCACACCCATCTACCATCAGCTCCTACCATCCTGTGTTAGCCATTTCCCTGCTCTACCATCAATTTTTGCTTCCCACCATAAACTTTCATCCATTGCCTGTCCATCATCGGCTCCCATTTCCTTTTTCTACCATCATTAAACATTGATGGTAAACTTTTAGTATTGTTCTAGCATGTGTGGTATAATGAACTTTTGTGTACCATTTTCAAATTTTTCTTTTTCTGGCTTGCAGAAGAAAAAAATCAATCAACTGGAAAAAAATACATAATTTGATCGTAACTTGAATTTAAAAAAAAACTAGTAAGCAAAATTAAATTTACAAATGGCTGAAAATTAAAAATACTAAACAAATATTGCAAAACTGAGTGTGTGTGTGTGTGTGTGTGTCATCTCATACTTTGGGTAGATATTTGTTACAGGAAGAACATGCTACTACGTGATCATGCTACTGTTGTTTGTCTATTTAATATATATTCAAGGATATAAAGAAAACATGTCCACTGCTAAAATCACTCTATTACTAAATGGGCACATTTATAGGAAACATAAATTTGAACCATTTTTTTTATAAAGAAAGAAAATGCTATCAGAGAAATCATTTGCAATCCAATTAAGGTTTTTTTTTTTTTTATAATTGTATTAAGAAATGTTTTGTATTCTCTGGGATGCAGATATTCCTTGCAATTATAAAAGTTGGCCTATTCATGTTATACTTACCCAAGCAGGTTTACTGTAGCAGATGGCTCCTAAAATGAATAACCAAGTTCTCTGAACTTTTATTACTTACTTTGCTTATTAGGGTCCATTATTGCAGACAGTAATTGAAGCAAAAAAGTGAATTGCCTTGAAGTTGATTTTGTGTTTGTTTACATCAAATTCAAATTTCACATATTAAAGTGACACTAATCCTTTAGGTTAAGAGGCTAAATTTACTCAAGTCCCAACAGATTACTATAGTGCTTGGTCATGTAAAAATAGCCCCAGACAAGTAAAGCACATTATATAGATCAACTTAAGCTAATCACTCCTAAAATTGCTAAGACGATATTCTTTAAAACAAAGCATATTAGACAAATGCTATACCATTGCTTCATTCATTAAGAGATGTCTATTGAAAAACAAAGAACATTTTTATTAAAAATAGAATTAATTTATATTCAGCAGTTACTATTGGCCCTTGTAGTAAGATGTGCCAAGTGCAGCAGCATTTCCTACCTTTCTTTCCCTGTCCTGCAATATCTAATTTTTCTCATCTGTCCTTATTACCATTTTCATCATTTCATCATTGAAATGACCCTGCATGGAATTTGTAAGGGTACACAAAGGAAATTAACGGCTGTGATGGTGCTAGCTGTGGTGCACTGTTCCCCGCCCTCCTGTAATGTGTCCTGCTGTGTGGCCCACAATGTGCCCTGCTTTATGCCCCATGGAATATACCCTGCTGTGTTCCCAATGCAATGTGCCCCTCTGTGTGACTAGTAATGTGCCCTGCTCTCATGTAATGTGCCTTGCTTCCATGTAACGTGCCTTGCTGTGTTGCCCATGTAATGTGTCCTGCTGTGTGTCCACTAATGTGCCCTGCTCTTGTGTAATGTGCCTTGTTCCCATGGAATGTGACCTGCTCTCAAATGTGCCCTGCTCCCACATAATGTGCCTTGCTCCCCCGTAGTGTTCCCTACTTTGATGTAATATGTCCTGCTCCCATCTAATGTGTCCCGCCCTCATGTAATGTGCCCTGCTCTCATGTAATGTGGCTTGCTCCTGTATAATGTGCACTGCTCATATAGAAGGCCCTTCTCACATGTATTCTGCTCTAGTCTCAAGTAATGTGCCCTGCTCTCATGTAATGTGCTCTTCATCCCCATGTAATGTGCCCTGCTTCCTACATGTAAAGTCCTGCTGACCCCCATTTAGTGTGTGCTGTGTACTGTGCCCTCCTGATTTCCTGTACCCACTGACCCCCTGTAACCTGTTTACCTCAAGGTGGACCCAAAATTGAGCATCTGCATAAAAAAAATACAAGTTTCACATTAAATAGGTACATTGTAATATTGATTCTATTATTTAATGCTATTTCTAAAAATATTTGTTGTTCTGTCAACAGCTCTCTTATCACACCAATGTTTGGTGAGCTGTAGATGTGAACATTATTTCAGGGGTTCCCTGAGATCTCAAATGTTTTGCCAATGGTTCCTCCAAGGTAAAACATTTAAGAAACCCTGAATTGGATTGCTATTTTTCTGACACATAATCTAAAAATTATACATATTTGCTGCACAGAATCTAAGTCTTTTACATAGAAGTCAATTCAAGATGGAATAAACCAGGCAGACTCCATCTTTGATTTAAAAAAATAGATTGTGACAAAGCATAAAACATTTGAACAGATTATCAGCACATAATTCAAGAATGTTTTATAGACCACAAGTTTTAGAGGTCGTGAGTGAGACTGTCTGGTTTCTAATTAAGGAATTACTGTTAGGCTACTGTTAGGCTACTGCTAGGTTATCACTGTAAACAGAGTGTATCCCCAAAATGTGAGCTCATGCCAGTGCACTAAAGTAAATCCAAAAGATAAATACACACAAAGTTATGTAGCCTGCATCGTTAAAGGCAAAAAAAAATCCATCTGAGGAGCAGCATGCAGAAAAATTAAGTGCTGTAATGCAAAACAAAAATGGTGAAACCGCTTAAGAACTTTTCACAGCTTAAGGGCCAATTCCTGGTAATGTTCTCTGAAAATTTCAGTTAGTAGATCATTCATAGTGCTCGCCTATTTTACTTGTCTTTATGGTCCAGGTCCTACACCCAAAAAGTCCACCAGAGTGGGAACTGTTCTCTCACTCCTGCTTCAGTTATTCAGAACAGCTAAAAGATGAGCTGGATTGAATCAGCATGTTTAATAGTCTGAACAATCCAATCTCCTCAAGTTGGCCATGCTGGGAGCACACAGAAGACAAGGGATTACAATCCTTCATGCCTCCTCCATCTGAGATAGCTCATAAGCCTCTAGATGTTCCTGAGAGGATGTAGCTAGGCCTAGCTAACCTAACTCGAAAGAGTACCAGCATCACCAACAGGCCAGTCTATTGTGGATCCCCAGATAACTTCCTATTAGGTCAGTCCTCAAACCAGCATCAGTTCTCAGCTTACTTTGACTAAGTTGGTTTCACTTTTTCAAGTGTTGTTATTGCTTTCCAAGTGTTATTATTACTGTCTCAGCAGGGATTATAACCCTCTCTTACTCTACCCAAAATTAAAAAAATTGCCTATATTTCTAGTTTCAATCTCCCCTGTTCTCTGTCATCTTAGGGGCACCTTGTTTAACAAAGGAAGACCTATTTGCATTTAATCATTTACAATGGGAAGAGAGAGGGCACTCCCCAGGTTTGCCACAGTTTTCTTAATATCTTCAATAAAAAAATGAAGGCTAACACTATTTCTCCACATCCCATTTACAATTGTCTGATCAACATCTTTCCAATTGCAGAAGTCCTATTTGCTCAAGTTCTCCCCCTCTACAATCCTGACCAAGTAACTTTCAGGGTGTTTGTTTTATAGAAAATAACAAAAGGATTTTACCTATTTATCTGGGGTGGGCATCTCTTTTATTGAGAAAAAGGACAACACCCTGCGTCCATGTATCATGATTCAAATAAGATCACCATAACAAAAGGTTACCCACTTACTCTGTTTCCCAAACTATTCCAGAATCTCTGATTAATGAAGGTTTTCACTAAATTGGATTTAAGTGGGGCTTACAATGCTATCAAGATCCTGGAGGGAGATGAATGGTTTCATACCTAGTTAAGACATTTAGAGTATCCTGTGATGCCCTTCGGGCTTTGTATTTCTCTGGCTATTTTCAACATTTTCCAAATGACATTTTCAGAGACTTCATTGATGTCTTCGTGGTCATCTACTTGATGACCTCTTTTGTCTTCATCCTTGGAGAAACATGGAAACTTAGGATGCCTTCATTCACATTGCCTCTATACCAAACTCAAAAAATGCAAGTTTGAAAGTACCACCATCTTTAAACTAATCATCTTCCCCAAATGCGCTTCCATGGATCCTAACAAGGCTTTTGCAGTTTTGGATTAGCCAGCTCTTGTTAAGAGAAAAGGAACCCAACACTTTCTGGGCTTTGCAAATTTTTATCGCCACTTCATTAGGTTTTTTTTTCCATTTTTACCTCCCTTACCCTGCTTACTAGCCCTCACATTTCTATTTCCTGGTTATCTGAAGCCCCGTCCACCTTTAAAAAGCTAAAGTCTCTCCTACTGCTGTCCCAGTCTTGAAGCACCCAACCACCAAGTCTAGTTAGAGGTTGTAGAGCATTTGTTTCAACCTTAATTGCTTGTGCCTGTGCCAAGGTTAGTCCATAGTCTTGGGAATTTCCCCAACCTTTTCCAATCCCTACATGTCTAAATCGCATGTTGGCAATGGATTTCATTATAGAACTTCTGCAATCTAAAGGGTTTGGATTGGTAGTAGTGGATTATATCACTAAAATGTTGCTTTCCTTCCAAGGGTATTTCTTTTGACCCCTCTCACTGTCCACATCTTCTTAAAAGAGATTGTAGGATTCCAAGTGACATTATTTTAAGTTCCCCTCCAAATGTTGTCAAGAACTGTACAAGCAATTGAAGATTCAGTCATTTTTGTCATGTGGCTACCATCTGCAAATGAAAGGTGGAATGAAAAGAACAAACCATGCTCTAAGGGCTGGTTCACACCCGATGCAGTCCAGTGCATTTTTTTCTGCATCAAAACATGTGGAGATAATATGGGTTCCAATGGCCAAGTTCATACCAGTGCGGTCAGTGCGGTCAGTTTCAGTGCATTCCAGTGCAGAAAAAAAACAGAACGTGCTCCATTTTTTCTGCACAAGACTGTACTGGAACGCAGCAAAATGCATCAAAAACACACCGAAATGCATCTAAATACATACAAATGCATTTCAGCAAGAAAAACCCCCAGGAAACTGAAATAAAAAGAGGAAAAAACACATTGATAACACATCAAAAACGTGCATGCAGAAGCACATCTGATACGCACCCGGAATAAATTTCTGTAGTGTGAACCAGCCCTTAAACAAAATCTCTGGTGCTTCTCTTCCACTACACAAAATAGTTCAAAATATCAGTAACACCAAGTGTAACTGATCCCAGCGCTCCAATGATTTAAGAGTCACGCACTATAGCAGCTATTTTAGTAGTACAAAATATTAGAAAAAAATATGCATAGATAAAAATCGCAGCATTAACAGCGCTAGCAGAATATCCTAAAATATTCAGTGCAATATGATAGCATTCAGTGGGCTAAAAACATCAAACACACATAAAGTGAGCGACATGCAAAAGTCCATGCAAAAGGCCTTAAATCAGTGTAAGGTGCCATGTCCTATCAGACATGTTAAAACTGTCTTTTCCTGAATACCGTCACCGATCCACCACATGAACACCCCTTTGGTGATGCACTCAATTAAGAATTAGATAAGCCTGGCATCTCCACAAGTATATTGGATAAAGCTGGACTGTCTACCAAGGTTACCAGAGATCTTTCCTGGGATGGCTCAGCTCAGCAGGTGCAATTGAAAAATCTCCTTTCATGTTGTGAGATCTGCCTGTCTACTGGTCATCTCTTTTCACAACTTCCTAGATTCCCTTCATGCTTTGCAGCTTCTCCTCTGATGTTTACTTTCAATTTCTAAGGACTACATGAATCTCTTTCTCTCAGCAACTCTTCACTCTATCTGTCCAGCCCCTGCCCAGCACCGTTCTGCACACAGGCGGGAATGGTGGCTGGCGTAGTGAGCCCTCTCTCTATCTCTCTCCTCTCCTCTGTGAAGCCACAATTACAATGCCAGCACAGCTGAGATGAGGTGGAGAATAGCGAGGCTTCCTGTGCTCGCATCACTGGACCTTGGGACAGGTGAGTGTCAGTTTATTAAAAGTCAGCAGCTACACTTTTTGTAGCTGCTGACTTTTAAATGGGTGGAACTCCATTTTAAAATTGAAAACCTTTCATCACATATGAATGATCTGTGTTGATTTTCTGTTTACGCATTTCACGAGGTAAAACTCGCTTCCTCAGGAGAAGCACAAATAAATATCTGGAGATAGAAACAGAGTGGTAAGTAAAAAAAAAACAAAAAAAACACCTCACATGTATCTGACCAACCAATACAGACTTACAATTGAACAATAATGACTATAGTTGTTTCTCAACCTATTTTCAGTCAGGGCATCCTTTAAAATTCCACACAATCTTGAGGCACCCCGTTCTAAAAATAAACTAATATTTTTGCATAATGTAGCAACATCCACATCCGTGGGATACCCAACATTAGCAGTGATTTATTCTTCCAAAGCAAATACACCTTTGCACACTGGTACACATAGTATTCCAATGTTTCTCTTCTACCTCAGTTTCTCCCCCTCACTCAGCTAATGTGACTCTGGTGCTGATAGAGAGGGGCAGGAGAGGGGCAAACAAGGATGCTGGGCAGGTGTCCGACAGCCTCCTTATCAACCGATAACATTATTGAGTGTTAGGACACTGGTGGCTAGAAGGTTGCTGACTTGTATACAGTTTTTGGGCAATTTCATAGCATGTTGCCAAGGCACCCCTGAAGACACCTGAAGGCACCCCAGGGTGCCTGGACAACCGGGTTGCAAAAGGCTGCTATAGACACAGTTGCACATTAACAGAAAGATAGGGGAGATTGTTCCAAGATGAAAATCCCATTTTAGACATTTTTCATTATAACAAGTGTCTCACTTGGAAGATTTACTCACTATTCCTCTGCTGGTCACCAGAACAAAGAGTGGGTGAATCTCCTTAGTGGGCACACAAACAACAATAAAAACCTCTAAATTCTTACCGAAAAACAAGAATTGCCTTTAGATTTAATTTTCAAATGGTGCATTTATGGATAAGTGAATAAATAATGTAATAAAATGATGACGTCTGTTTTTGTTTTGATACAATGCAAAGATAATATGGGATCATGGACAACATGTTTCTATCATTGTTTTACATTTAGTTAAAAATAGACTTAAGCTATTCAATCTATGGTGGTTATTTACTAAAGGCAAATCCACTTTGCACTACAAGTGCACTTGGAAGTGCAGTCGCTGAAGATCTAAGGGGGACATGCAAGGAAAATAGAAAACAGCATTTTAGCTTGCACATGATTGGATGATAAAATCAGCAGAGCTTCCCCTCATTTCAGATCTTCCCCTCAGATCTACAGCGACTGCACTTCCAAGTGCACTTTCAAGTGCACTTGCAGTGTACTTGTAGTGCAAAGTGGATTTGCCTTTAGTAAATCAACCCCTATGTGTATATAACGCTGTTTTTCAGACTGGCAGTAATACCACATGTTTGTTTCATCAGTGCTGTAATTTTGCAATAAAATAGGAACAATGCCAGATTTTTTTTTTATACAACTCTTGAATGAAAAAACAATCCACATCCCCACTAGAGTGTCTACTGATCAAAAAGCTGGTAATCTCCAAAATATATTTGCTAACAAGCTTGTTCATGAATCTGCAGTTACTTTGTTTTTGTGAAAGGTTATTTGTCACCTTTTACCTACAAAAGGGAAGAATGAGAAGTAAAGGAATCTCCGCATTTTTCTGATGATGGTAGAAGTAATTCATAACAATTATCTTTACAAAACTAGTGCATGAGAGGAATTATCCTCAGACATTTAATCTATTTTTATACCACATTGATATCTGATAACTGAAGCTGATTGGAAAGATTTGCTTTTTGGAGCGAGGTATTAAAAATGTGCTCATCTCTACCAGTGACAGAAGACATTTAGCACTGATATTCTATTGATTCAATTAATAGACTAGTTAGCAAACCATTATTAAACCTATGTGTATAATTACAAAGACAAAAATTATCACCAGTGTGTAATCAGTAAAATGCTTAATTTGCAAATATGTTATGATGAAGCCTTCAAATAGATTAAATTCTCTTGCCTAAAAACCCTGTTAAGATAATCCCAGTTTGTATTAGTGGAATTCTTCATTTTCTTAGAACATAGACTTCTAGCAAATTGATGGGTTCATACCAGACGCATCCAAATAAAAATCCCTCAATCCATTGCTTCTATCTGCCATTGAAAGTGTAAAAATTTGTATCAATGTTGTTTCATATTTTACTTGTGGAAATGTTTTGCTTCAAAGTAGTAATTTACAAAGCAAAATAGAATGTATATTAATGTATATTAAGATGATTGTGTTATGTAGAATGTATATTAAGATAATTGAGTTATCTGAGAAAAATGTAAAAAGTAATAAATTAATAAACTGAGAAAAACAAAACTTTAACCATTAACCACTTGACCAGCACTGCATTACTTTAACAGGCAGTTGCGCGGGAATGCAACACTGTACACAAATGACATTTTTAGCATTTTTTCACACAAATAGAGATTTCTTTTGGTGGTATTTGATCACCACTGGGTTTTTGTTTTTTTTTGTTATATAAACACAAAAATTTTGAGAAGAAAACAATATTTTCTACTTTCTGGTATTAAACATATCCAATAAAAAATAAAATTTCTTCATAAATTTTCTGCCAAAATGTATTCTGCTACGTCTTTGATAAAAAATAAAATCACAATAAATGTATAATAATTGGTTTGTGCGAAAGTTATAGCATCTACAAACGCCATACTGTAATGGCGGTGATCAGTGACTTATAGTGTTACTGTGATAGGGTGGTGGGCGATTTGACGCTAACAGATACTATCTGTAAGGGTCACTAAATGACACTGACATTGCTAGTCATAACTAGTATGACACTAACACAGTGATCACTGATACTACTGTACACTGACACTGGATGGGAAGGGGTTAACATCTAGGTGCAATAAAGGGGTTTACTGTGTTCTTAAGTGTGTAATGTGTGAAATGTGTGCTGCTTTTACTTTACTATCTGGTTGTTTTTTTACTCCCTGTTCTCACTGTTCACAGTACACAGAGTACAGAGAGTACACAGCCAAAAATCATTGGCTGATATTAGCCGCCAAACTCATGCTGTGTCTAATTTCAGCATGGGTCGGTAGGGGGTGTTCTCATGCATGCCCCAAACTCGTAAGCAAGCCAGCAACGCATACAGCCAATCAGCTGACTTCAGCCAAAATCATTGGCTGAAATCAGCTGTCAAACTTGTGCTGTGTCCAATCTCAGCACTGGTAGGTAGGGGGTGTGTGCATGCGTGCCCCAAACCCAGAAGCAAGCCGGCGACGTACAGGTCCAGCCTGCCTGTGCTGCAAACCCACAGTAAATCTACTGTGGACAGGCAGCAATAAGTTAAATTGTGATGAAATTATGTTCATAATAAATAAAATATACTACTTGTAAAAGTCAAGTGCTAATATGTACAGTTATAGACAAAAACAAAACTTCTTGCCCATTGCCAGTAAGGTAATATCTGCAGTCAAAGTACCCTAGCCTGTATTGATGCATAACAGTTTGTTGTATACCTCCACTTTTCGGGCTTAGTAAACTCCTTCATTGCTATAAATTGCACATTGCTCCTGGATCCTTGGAAATAAAGTTTAATAGTGTAAGAAAAAACTCAGATCTATGTACCTTTCAGGTTGTAAGCTCAAACAAGCAGGACCCTCTGCTTCCACTTGTATTGAATTATGTTATAACTGTACTGTCTGTCTTCATTTTGTAAAGTGCTGCACAAACTGCTGATACTCCATAAATCCTGAAGAATAATAATAATAATAATATGCCCTGTTTGGTAGTTAAGGGGAGCACGGAACCAAAACCCACAGGGATGAGGATTGCAACTGTATAATTACAAAAAAATATCACTGAAAAATATCATTGGCAACTGGAGAAGGTAACAAGTGCCAAATGTCTCTTCTGTCAGTTGTTGAATCTACTTACTGGACACATCAAAGGTGCCTTGCTAAAGACTGGTTAGAAGAACTTATGCCGCGTACACACGAGCAAACTTTACGGCAGACTTGGTCCGGCGGACCGGACTCCGTCGGATAATTCGATCGTGTGTGGGCTCCAGCGGACTTTTTTTTCCCCAAAAGTCTGACGGACCTAGAAATGAAACATGTTTCAAATCTTTCCGACGGACTCAAGTCCGGTCGAAAAATCTGCTCGTCTGTATGCTAGTCAGACGGACTAAAACCGACGCTAGGGCAGCTATTGGCTACTGGCTATCAACTTCCTTATTTTAGTCCGGTCGTCCCTTATCACGTACGAATCCGTCGGACTTTGGTGTGATCATGTGTGTCCAAGTCCGTCCGTTTGTAAGTCCGGTGCACCTACGGTACAAAGTCCGTTGGAAAGATCGTCGGACCAAGTCTGACATAAAGTCCACTCGTGTGTACGCGGCATAACTCTTCATCAGCGTGGTAACTAACTGAGGTCACAATACTATTTAGGTTGCGGCACAGTCGCAGAATCCAGAATTAGAAGAGCTATATATATAGCATTCTGTGCTTATTTACTATGTAGTGCACTCATTTCCTGCTGCCCACACTTCCTGATTGTTTTCTTAATTAACTCAGGATTCCATAATGGACAAAGACAATCAGCATGCCATAAGTCCCATGAGGCATTTCAAGGCTGACAGTTACAATCATGACTCCCAAAGGCAGAGTCGTGATGGGACTTATAGTTCCACAACAGCTGGAGGGCTGCAGATTGGACACCCATGGGTTAAAGCAGGGGTAGGCAATCTGGGGCCCTCCAACTGTTGCAGAACTACAAGTCCCATCATGCCTCTGGGAGTAATTGTAACTGTCAGCCTTGCAATGCCTCATGGGAACTGTAGTTCCACAACAGCTGGAGGGCCCCAGGTTGCCTACCCCTGGGTCAAAGTAATAACTTCTGCACTATGCAGTGCTCTATAGTGGCTCTCTTCTATGCCTTTCAGTATATGAGTGTTCCACCCTTGACTACAGGGGCAGTAAGTCATTTTTTTATAGGCTTTTAGACCCTCCAAGTACAGCTGTACTTGCTGTGACTTTATAACAGTGGCAGCCAGTCCATTAAGGTCGCAGGGGTGCTATCCCCCTAACCTATTCATCTGGTCCCTAATCTACATGCAGGGCACTGGACATTGGGTTTTAATGGGTTTTTTTTTTCCTTTTTTTAAGCACATTACCACTAGCTGACCAGCTCTCCTGCGGTCAAATTGATGTCCGCCGGCGACCCGCAATCACGGTGAGGAGAGGCAGAATGGGGAACTGCCTATATAAACAAAGTGATTCCCCGTTCTGCCCAGTGACATGACAGAGATCTACTGTTCCCAGTGATCGGGAACATTGATCTCTGTCATGTTCCAGTAAGCCCATCCCCCTACAGTTAGAACACACCTAGGGAACACACTTAACCCCTTTATCGCCCCCTAGTGTTAACCTCTTCCCTGCCAGTGTCATTTTTACATTGAGCAGAGCATTTTTATAACACTGATCAATGTAATAATGTCACTGGTCCCCAAAAAGTGTAATTTGGGGTCAGATTTGTCCGCCGCAATAACGTAGTCTTGCTAAAAATCGCAGATCGCCACCATTATCAGTAAAAACAATTAAAAAAAACTCCCTAAATCTATCCTATAGTTTGTAGACGCAATAACTTTTGGACAAAACAATCAATATACGCCTATTGTGATCTTTTTATCAAAAAGATATAGAAGAATATATATCGGCCTAAACTGGTGAATAATTTTTTTTTTTTAAATATTTTTTGGATATGTACTATAGCAGAAAGTAAAATTGTTGCTCTTCTTTTGTTTATAGCACAAAAAATAAAAACCGCAGAGGTGATCAAATACCACCAAAAGAAAGCTCTATTTGTGGGTAAAAAAGGATGCTAATTTTGTTTGAGTACAGAGTCGCACGACCATGCAATTGTCAGTTAAAGGGACGCAGTGCTGTATCACAAAAAATGGCCTGGTCATTAAGGGGGCAAATCCTTCCGGGGCTGAAATGTTGAATAGACCCTGAGGCTCTAATTGGCTTCAAAAAAGGCTGGGCTTGGGGTGACAATTGTGTGATAATAGCGAATTAATATTCACTATCGTCTTCCTGATTCTCCTCCTGGCCAATCAGGAACCAGGTCTTAATGCCGCGTACACACGGTCGGACTTTTCGGCTACAAAAGTCCGACAGCCTGTCCGACAGACTTTCGACGGACTTTTGGCGGACTTTTGGCGGACTTGCGGCAGACTTTCTAACGAATGGACTTGCCTACATACGATCACACAAAAGTCTGATGGATTCGTACGTGATGACGTACACCGGACTAAAATAAGGAAGTTGATAGCCAGTAGCCAGTAGCCAATAGCTGCCCTAGCGTGGGTTTTTGTCCGTCGGACTAGCATACAGACGAGCGGATTTCTGGGTCCGGCGTAGTTACGACGTAAAGATTTGAAGCATGTTTCAAATCTAAAGTCCGTCAGATTTGCGGCTGGAAAAAAACGCTGAAAGTCCGGGGAAGCCCACACACGATCGGATTGTCAGCCGGCTTTAGTCCATCGGCGTCCGTCGGACTTTTGTAGACGAAAAGTCCGACCGTGTGTACGCGGCATAAGACACAATTGGCCATGAGGAGAAGCGATCGTATTGGCCGCCAAGGGAAGGAGGAAGGAAGCCGCCATGAATGCCGGAGATGCAGGGTGAAGTCGCTAAGGAGGAAGCCGCCGCCGAGGAGATGCAGGAAGGAGCTGAAGCTGCCCGTGACCTAGATAAGGGAAGGGGGGATTGGTTGGGGGACAAGCGAGTGACGATGTTGTGGAGGGTTTGACTGAGAATCCAACCGACCGGGGGGTGTCTTGTTTGCTGCCCCCCAAAATATACAGCTCCAGGTGCCACTGCTTTACAATATTTGTGAAAATCTATTTGAGTGCAGTCTTAAAATGTAAAAATGTATGTGTGTGTTGGTCCATGTACACACTTCACATTATAGTCTGTATTCCTTTCATTGTCACCTTACATGTCAAATACCTAGTTGATCCTGCCAATACCTTATTTCTTTCATGTAAACTGACCACAGCAAGCATGAAAATGGATCTGTGGTTTTGTGGTCAGTTTGCATCCGAAGGCTTGCTTTAAGGAGATATAGGATGCCATGCCAATGCATGGCATGCCTGTATCTCCCTTAGTTAATTTCTTAGCCTTGTCCCCACCATGCTCCCCTGCATGGTGGGGACATAGCAGTGTACACAAATAGGGAACGTGGTTAATAATAATAATCAAATGCCCTTCACTTGCTATTCAGAAGGGAAATTAAAAACAGTGTGGTCATGTAAGCAAGCAGTAAAATAATTAAAAACGTAAGAGGGATTTAATTTTTTAAAGCAAGTATTTATATATTCCCCATATGTGCTTATTTACCATGTGTCTTAACAGTTGTGTGTTCACATATACTTACATTTTTTTCCTTATTGGTGGTTTCCAATAATCTACACTGGGGTCAACCCATAATATTTGTAGATTTTTGTTGGTACTTTTCTACCCTATTCTTCTGTATTTATAAATTATTCCTTTATCCTCCTTTTTACATGCTTTGAGCTCTTGGTTTACGCAGAATATTTTGCTAATTGTACACTCCCTGCTTTTAGACCACTGAAAGTTAGAGGGAGGCACGCTCTTTCTTTGCCCATCTCCACCAGAATATCATTACACCTGACACATGAAGCTCAAGAAGAACAGCTTTTATTCATTCAGGGTAACAGAAATTTTACTAGCTTAGTTTGATCTGTTGAGCTCTGCAGCACAGGAATTGCAACATACACGTGCTAACGTACTTCAGTTTTGGTCAGTTGTCTTGGAATTTTGACATAACACCCAAACCTGTATAGCAGCTTCAGAACAACACATTAAGGGTAGGTACAGTTTGCTTGTGGTTGACTTTTAATCATCAACAGTCTTCTCCATATCCTAAATAAATCCTTTAAGTTAAACAACAACTCAACACATATGCAAAATTCTTTCAGTTCCACTTGTCATATAATGACAAATGAAAGGCTCTCCTGTTGATAGACGTATGTTTTAACAACTTTACAGTTGCAACAGCATCAGCACATGACGCCTGATATAATGTACACATTTGATCTTGTTCTCTTTATGGTTTTGGAGAATGCAGTATCAGTCATGAGAACAGTATGTAAACCATTCTTCACTATGCTTAAGCGGTTATTTTTCTGGGTGTGAAATATCTGGAGACTTTCAAAACATCACAGACTGGATGAACTGAACTGACATCGAGTTACCAGGCCAAAGGTTTCCACGTACATAGAGAAATAGTCTAGAGAACACTCTAGGGATCTGCATTACAGAATTACATCGTCATTTGCAAAACACCCCAGGAGACAGAATTTAGATGAGGAGGAAGTGTTGATAGATGGACGTATGTGAATGTCTGTCACATGCCAAAAAAATAGAGCCTTGTACACTTGCCCTACAAAACCAATAACATAAAGCGACATCCATCCATGTGTGGATTAGACTGGACGCAGTCCCTGGTGTCTCAGCTAAATGACCCATAATCCAGGGAGCCCCGCTGCTGGTCCTCGGGCAGCTTTTATCATGGGTAACAGCCTTGTCTGGGGTCCACTGGGTCCATCTAAAGTGGACAGCAGTGTTGGCAGAGTCTCCCCTATGCGCGTGCACCTGTGCTGTGCCGGTGTTTAGGGTCGGATGACGAAGGTTGGGTGAGCTAAATTTGAAAAATGCTTTGTAACCAAATAAAGGCTGAATTGCTGGGTATTGTGGTGCCTTGCTCCCTGCAGCCTCTATGCATAGCCTGAGCTCCTCCACAGGGAGTACTTTGCATAACAGGTACACAAAGTAATGCTTTGTCTGTTCACACATAGCAATAACCTGCTGGTGGCTTCTCATGTTTGCTTTACTATTGTGCCATTGTGCCAACCTCTTTAAAAGACCAGCATTTCCAGAGAAGGTAGAGGAGTCACCTGTGGATGGCTACTGGAGCCACTATGGCCTGTTGAGATATGGGACATCCTTTTATATTTCTATGTGCTCTCCAGTTTTTCACCAAAAAAAAAGCGGGGGGGGGAGAAGCATTTTTATGATGTCTACAATTCCCTTGGTTTGTGTACATTGCAGAATATTATTGTGATTCTGTTGAAAATTCCTACCTTTTTGTTTCTGTTCTGAACAAACTTTTCCATTATGTCCTGATTCCTGGCAGGGCAAGGTTTAGCTCATTAACCACTCAAATGAGTTATTCCCACTTACCCTGTGAAGGGGTTAAATTCTCTGGCAAGGAGCAGTCTCCTTTTCCAAGCAAAACATCCCTCTTCAGACTCTATAAGGGGAATACACGGATGGGCATGACAGTATGTATCCCACTGGCTCAAGCAACCAAGAATAAGGATGACAACACCTAACAGTTTGTCACATTCATTAAGCCTGTGGTCAATACACTCTAAAGGATTGTTTCCACTCATCCTGTGAAAGGGTTACCCAGCAGTCTCCAAGCCTTCACAGGCAAGCAATCTGCTTCAGATTCTTCCAAAGAGAAGAAAGACGAGCATGACTGCAAGAATGATGCCTTGTTCAAGCAACCAAGGATAAAGATGACGACGACACCTAACAGGTTGTCATTCATTAAGCATGTGGTCAATACACTCTAAAGGAGTCATTTCCACTCACTCTGTGAAGGGGTCATATATGGTGTCAATGAGTATTCTCAGAACCTTCCAGGCAAATTAACCCTTTTCAGTTTCTTCCCAAGTAGAGGTGAATGAACATGTGATTCCTACTTTGTTCAGGCAGGCTGTGATTAAGATGATGGTGACCAAGTTGTCACAATTAAGAATATGGTCAAGACACTCTAAAGGAATTGCTGAATTCATCTTCTGCAAGGGCCATCTATTCTGGCAATGTCCAGTCTTCTATTCAGAGCCTTCCCAAACAATCAATCCTCTTCAGTCTGTTCTGAACAGGAAGATGAGGACGACCTTTGTCCAGATTGGTAAGGTTGGTGAAATGCCTTTAAATAGCAGTTAACCTTTGGAAGTATTTTAAGTACCTCCAGAGGACAGCTTGACAATTCCCTTATGTTGGATGGATCAAGTGCTCGTTCTACAAGTTTGGAGTATGTTGTCACAGCAGGATGTAAAAGTTATGCCCTTTTGAACTGAAAGATGTCCAGGGGTTGGGATCACCCCTCTGGTCGGTGTGTGTCCCTTGTGGGATTGGCCATCACAACATGTACTTACCATCAGAAGATGTTGTGGCCTTCAAGGACAAACGCTATCACTGCATTTTTCTTGATCGTAGAAGGTCAAGCCTAAATTTAATAGTGGTCAGTTTGGCTTCTTGCCTCAAGATGAGTGTCTGCTGAGTTAAAGGAGACCGAAAAACTCAAGAGTCAGTTTCCACGCTAACTCTCACTCCCGACAGGTTAGCTTCTGCATTTCTGCAAAAACTGGGAAGCCAATGCATAAACCAAGAAGTCAGTAAAGAGTTCCATGTCAGGATGCTTTCTGTTATTTTGGAATTGTGCCTCCCAAATACATGCCTTAGGGGCACTATGTGGCTCCTCTGTGGACATTGGTACGGCTTTGGTGATTGACACGTGGTCCATTAAGGCAAGCATTTTAGGCCATATTTGGAGATCTTTCATCCTTCACATCTCAGATTGAGCCATTAAAATCGCATCGCTCCAGCAGTTCAGGTAGGCTCAGTTTAACTCTTGCTCCTGTTCAAGTCAGGTTTCTGGACCAGTGGCCTAAACTTGTGGTTGAAGAAGCTAAATCATCTGCAATGTTCTGGGGTAAGCCTGTCCTGGTAAAGTTGGACAGCTCAACGACTGTGGCCTACATCTGGAAACAAGGCTCAGTCTCTCCCTTCTGAAGGAGGTTTCTCAAATTCTAGAATCTGCCCAAGTCAATCTTCTGCAGCTATCTGCGGCCTATATGCCTGGTCATAAGAATCTTCAGGTAAACTATTTGTCCAGGAGAAGTCTGGACGACAATGAATGGTCCAGACTACTGCAAGTCTTTCGAGAACTAACAGAACTTGGTATTTTTCTTCCAGAGGTAGACCGCTCACATCTCGAGTCAACACCAAGTTGCTGAAGTTCCATTCCAGGGCCCAGAATCTGCAAGCAATCGGGGCGGAGGTGCTGACTGCAGATTGGATCTCCAAGACAGCTTATGCCTTTCTGCTGCTCCCTCTGATTCTCAGCCTTCAGCTGAGGCTGTGGCTGGGGAAGGTGACAGTTCTGGTGATGATCCCAGATTGGCTGAAAGGGGCTTGGTACCCTTTGTTCATCCATATGAGTGTCAAGGATTGACTCCCTCTGGATGTAAGATCAAATATTCTCCAAAGTCCCATTCATCCAGCATCCAACAGGCTCAGGCCGATGGCCTGGGTCTAGAGAGGCAGAGGCTAATGGATTTTGAATGCTCTGTGAAGATTGTAAATACTCTTACGAAAACAAGAAAGGACAGCACTAACCGTGCCTATAGTAGAATATGGCATAAATTCCCAGTATTATTGCTGATCAAGATTTTACGCTGGACTCTTCAGAAGTCTGTTCTGAAATGCCTGCAGGTGGGGCTTGATTTAGGTCTATGCGTAAGTATGCTATAGGCACACATTTCGGCTATCTCTGCCTTCACCGGCATACAGTGGGCATCCAACACTTAATTATACTGTTTTTCAAGATGCAATTTGGTTGAAACCTTGAATTGTTGTTTCCAAAATGGGATCTCCCATTGCTGTTGGATGTTATTGCATCAAATGCCTTTAATCTCCCCGTGGGACCTCTCACCGAAAACTCCTTTACTGGTGTCAATAACATGAGCCAGAAGAGAGTCTGCATTGGTGGCCTTGGGGTTTAGCGGCGTTTTGCCGCGTTTGCGTTTAGAAGCGTTTAAAAAACAAAAAAATTGTATTTTTTAAAATATAGCCAAAAATGAAAAACGCCTGTAAACGAAACACGGCTAAACATGTTTACCGCGTTTAGGCGCATTTAGAAGCGTTTGGCGCTTGAAATGCCTCTAAACTCAGCTTCTGAACCCATTTTTTTTTTGCGTTCCAAAAAAAGCCTCTAAACTCAACTGCCTATAAATGACTATAAACGACCCTGTGTACATATATTGATAAGATAACATAGAGGAGAGTTCAGGAGCAGTTGAAAAAAATGCCCAATTGCTCCTAAACATCTGTTTAGCAGCAGCAGTGTACATGAGGCCTTAACTGGTTCGACACAAGTCGGTCCGACTTTGAAAAATGTCCAACTTGGGCACAATTTCAGTCCATTGATTTGAATGTAAGTCGAATCCAAGTCGGATCAGTGTCTTAACTGATCCGACTTGTGGCATGTGACTTGTGCTCTGAGGATCTTGAACGGGGAACCCCACACCAAAATTGAAAAAAAATGGAGTCCCCCCATAATACATACCAGACCCTTATCCGTGCATGCAGCCTGCAAGTCAGGAAAGGGGGGAATGAGTGGGCGCCCCCCCTCCTGGACCATACCAAGACACATGCCCTCAACATGGGGGGTGGGTGCTTTGGGGCAGGGTTAGCTCTTCATGTTAATGAGGACAAGGGCCTCTTCCCGACAACTCTGGGCAGTGGTTGTGGGGGTCTGCGGGCAGGGGGATTATCAGAATCTGGAAGCCCCCTTTGACAAGGAGGCCCCCAGATCCCGGCCCCCCACCCTCTGTGAATGAGTATGGAGTACATTGTACTCTCCAGTCTTCTCCCTCCTCTTCCTCCCTCTCCGGTGATGTCTTCTGCCTCTAGTCCTTCTCCCTCTGTTGTCTTCTCCCTCCTGATGTCTTCTCCCGATGCTAGCTCCCACTGTTGTGTTAGCTCCAGCGTGTGCCATTACTTTTATAGCCTGGGGCGTGGCCATCCAGTGACGTTATCTGGAGACCCCTCTCCCTTGTAATGTCACTGTTCGGGGCATGATGGGGCGGTGACGTCATGGGGGGGCGGGGTCTCTGAATGATGTCTCCAGATGGCCATGCCCCATGGTTATATAAGTGATGTGTGCAAACCTGGTCACTAACTACAAGAAACGTCTTACCTCTGCGCTTGCCAACAAGGGTTTCTCCACCAAGTACTAAGTCATGTTTTACTTGGGGATCAAATACTTATTTATTTTCTCACTGAACTGCAGCTCAATTTATAACATTTGTATTGTGTTTTTTCGGGATTTTTGGTTGATATTCTGTATCATTTAAAATACACCTCTAGTAAAAATTATAGACCCTTAATTTCTTTAATCTCACCGAATGCAGACAATCCCAGGCAAATGCAGACATCAATTCCCCAACAACCAGAGAGCCCCCCTCCCTCCCCCCACCCCCCGCCCTGCACCCAGCCCCAACTTGCTAGGCACTTTTTACCCATAACCTGAGTCCAAATAGGCAGCAGAGATGCGACTTAAAACTGTTGCATAAACCAGGTCGTCTAAAAAAAGCCTTTCTGTACCAGAGATCAAAAAAACAGTTCTTCCCACAAAAAAACAGAGGTATAAAAAGAAAAGAAAAAAACGTTCCTGATAATCGAAAAAAGAGAACCTTCTTCTTTTTTTCAATATTTTTTCTTAGAGCAGTCCACAGACTCATCATCTAACAACGGCACATGTCAGTATCAAGCATCTTAATATCAAACATTTTTCTTATGCCAGCATCTTCTTGACGACAGGAGGACTGTAAGGGTATTGTTCAAAAGGACTAACTTCCAACATCGACAGGACCCTCCCAAAAATTTCCTGTCCCAGCAAAAAGGGAAGAAAAAACCCAAAGTACTAGGATCATTTTCATAAGCGGTAAAGTAATCCAGGAAAACGAGCAGATCCTTTCGCCCACCACATGCTCTCTCCAGTGGGGGGACCCACATCAAGGCGAACGAGAGGAGGATCTGCCTCTCTGGCGGCCACGTGCATCCAGCCACTCCGAGGCTTTAGTAGGGTTAGTGAAAAAATATGTTTTCCCGTTTTCCACTATGCGCAACTTAGCAGGATACAACATACTGTAGATCGGTTGTGATCCCTCAATCTTTTCTTTATAGGCTGAAAAGAGGCTCTTTGTTTCTGGATGACCGCAGAAAAGTCAGGATAGATCGAAATTCGATAGCCATTGAACGACATCTCAGGTCCAGTTCTGGCCGCACGCAGTATATTCTCCCGGTCCTGGAAGTGCAGTACCTTCACTATCATGGATCTAGGAGGGGCTCCCTTTGGTGGTGCCCGGCCTGGAATACGGTGTGCCCGTTCAATAGCAAACAATTTTGTGAAAGTGCCAGGATCCATGTGCTCAGTCAGCCATTTCTGTAGAAATTCTTCTGGGCGCCTCCCCTCCACCCCCTCTGGGAACCCCACCAACCGTACATTGTTCCTTCTCATGAGGTCTTCCATGTCAGCCATCTTTAAAATGTTCTCAGACAGGGTCTTTTTTGTCACCTGCGCAGCTGTGTCTAAAGGCCTGACAGTGTCCTCCAGAGAAGCAATGTGGCGGTCAGTAGGGGGGCCCGTACTTCACCATCCCCAAAGGTGCCCGAGGGGTCCCTGCACACATCCCCAGCAAATCTGCACAGGATTTGGGTGCCTCGGATCCAGGATCACACCAGGATTACAGGTCTGTGGACGGAGCTCAGGGCTTTCACTCCTCACATGCCAAGCGCTGGCTCCGCCCCCTGGTGTACTGTTTCTAATATATTTCTGGCAGGCAGGTGATTCAGTTAGCTGCAGTGTATTTAATATATATATATATATATATATATATATATATATATACAGGTAGTCTCGTATATATATATATATATATATATATATATATATATATCCACTGCATACAGTTTAGCTATATCTCACTGCAGGCTGTTCCTGGTGTACTCTTTCTAATATACTTCAGGCAGTCAGGTGATTCAGTTAGCTGCAGTGTATTTAATATAATATAATATATATATATATATATATATATATATATATATACATATATATTTATCCATTGCATACAGTTTAGCTATATCTCTGTCATGGTTAAGCAGTAATCTTTCTCTGTCAGCTTACCTTCTCCTCATGTGTTCAGACTAAGAGGCCAGCCACTCACACCTGGCTGGTTTTATAACCTCTCCTCTAAGCATGGCCCCACCCCAGGCCCTATCAGGGAACTCTATATTAACCTGTGCACTGCAAGCCAGCTGTGCTGATCAACCATTGTGTGTTAGCTTTTGTGTGTACTTGCTGTGTTTCCTACATCTGATTCCAGTTACTGACTTTGGCCTGTTCTCGACTTTCCCTGTCTGCTTGTGACCCTGACCTTTGGCGTGTCCCCGACTATCCCTGTTTGCCTGTGACCCTGAACCTTGGCGTGAACTCTGTTGTCCTTGTCTGCTTGTGGCCCCCGACCTTGGCTTATTCCCTTACTATCCCTATCTTCCTGTTGCCTACTGCATACCTCCCAACAGTCCCGGATTCTGCGGGACAGCCCCGGATTCGGACTTATGTCCCGCAGTCCCGCTCAGCTGAGCTGTTTCCCGCATTGCCTCCACTGCCACTCACTCTTGTAAAGTGCAGGCAGTTTTCAAGGCTTGTGACCAGCTCCTACATTGACCAATCATTAAATAACATTTGCGGGGCCCCATCCTTCCATCAGTGGGGCCCCAGGAGGCAGTAGCAGAGCGGGAACTCTTTTTTTTAATGTAGGGGCGGAGGCAGCTAGAGCCGCATTTGCCGACAGTTAGTTTAAAGTTCCGGCCCCCAGCCTATCTCTCCCTGGCGGAATGATATGGAGGGGATGCCTGTCTGCCTGACTCTCTCAGGAAGTGTTGAGAGCAGAAGGTAGGACTGCAGCCAGCGGTGACTGTGAAGGAAAGGTACATGGAGGGTGTACGGACTGTTCAGGGATCATCATCCAGGGCCACAGAGCAGGGACAAGGAGGAAGCAGAAATATGATGGCAACATGTGAGCTGGGGGTGCTGGGAGGAGCGTTTCTGCCACTACAAGGCTGACAGGAGTAGTGACAGCGGCATCATTGCTCCTGTCAGCTTAGCTCTGGATGAGAAAAATGAAATCAGGAGAACAGGAGAGAGCCCGGAGGACGTGTGGAATGTGCTCTCATTCCTCTCCAGCTTCATGATGTCACTGTAGCACTCCTGCATTACCACTGTCACATTGGAACTTTACAGTTTGCTTACCCACCCCCATCTCCTCCCAGCAATGGAAAGGTCAGCAAACGGTGCCCCCATTCTCAATCCCTGCAGCCGATCTGGTAGGTGATCTCTCCCCTCCCCCTGCACCTACACACTTTCTCCTCCCTGCAAGCTCTCCTCTCAGTCCGGCTCATCTGCTTTTTTCCTCTCATTCCCCACCACTGACAGCTCCAGCTCCGCTACTCCTCTCCCTGCAATCAGTGATTCAAGTCCCCCAGCTCTGATTACTGTTCTCCTCCCCCCACGGCATCTCTGATCCTAATACTCATCTCCTCTTCCCTGTTATCAGTCACTCCTGTCCCCACACAGCAGACCTCCATTCCCTCTTCACTAAATGTCTGCACTGCACCCTTTCCCTGCCACAAGTTCCTGATAGACTCCTGGGCTCCTCCATTCCCCGGATACTTCTCCTGTCCACAGCCCAACTCCCTCCACTTCACACTGTAATCCAGCCTGTATTATCTCCCTCATAGCGGTCTTCATCCTCGGCTTAGGATCTCTGTCTATGGATTTCATATCCCTGGATCACCCCTCCTAACACCCCCCCAGTGCCCGATGTAAAGGGGGACTCTTGATGTCAAGGGAAGACTGCTGATGTAATTGTAAACTACTGATGTTAAAGGGGGACTACCAATGTTAAAGGGGGACTCTGATGAGAAAGGGGCCCCAAATTTAAGGGCCATTGCAGATGTAAAGGAGGACTCTTGCTGTAAAAGGGGACTCTGATGTGAAAGGGTGGCTCGTAATGTAGGGGTCTTCTGATGTAAAGGGGAACTACTGGTGTGAAGGAGGGGACTTTAATGTGAAGGGGGCACCTGATGTGAAGGGGAGATTCTGATATAAAGGGTGACTATGTATACCTCAGCCTGTAACTGTATCTAAATGTATACATGGTGTAGGTTTATGTCAGCGGGCCTCTCACTCATAGCACAGAAATTAAGGAGTATTTTGTGGGTATGAGGACTGCGGACTGTGTACAGTATATAACACTGTAAAGCTGTAATAAACCAAAATCAAAAATGTAATATATTTCAGCTTAGTAATCATTAGATGTGGTGGCTGCATTTGGTTTTTTTTTTGGGGTTTTTTTTAATTTTCACCTGGTGATCTGCTCAGTAACACACCTCCTGTATTAGTGAGACACAACTCTGGATGAAAGAGCAATGGGGGCACCTTTGAACAGCAACATTGTCAGTCTGGAAGGAAGGGAGTGTTAGATGGACTAGAAGATTTAAATACACTAACACTTTATAAGCAATTGCAGCAAACATATTTTTTCTTTCAGGATAAAGGTCTTACATAAATAAAAAAAAGCTGATCATTGTAAGCACCCCTGTCAATGGTAAATGGTTTGTCTCAACTCTCTAATGGCTACATCTGCAGGACAGCTTGTTCTTTTGAAAAACAAAAAAACATACTGGCTGGATCACCAGGTGAAAATAGAAGAAAGCCTAAAAAAGAAAGAAAAAGAAAACTAATGCAGCCATCACATCTAAGAATTTGTAAGCTGAAATATAATAAATGTTTGCTTGTGGGTTTAATACAGCTTTAGATTCTATTTAACCATGTTCTTTTAAGCCACCTCAAAATTCAACGCATTTAAGACACGCCCATTATTGTCACGATGCGCTCCACATGTCTTTTCCATCCCTAGGTGTCCCTCATTCTTAAGTTCTAAAGTTGGGAGGTATGCTACTGTGGGTGGCTGGGGGACCCTGGGGGTCGCGACCTGGAGCCAGTTGCAGCCCAGTCCATCCTCACCACTAGACTTGGCGCCCCAGGAAATCTTACGCTCTAACCCCGGTGGGATCCCTGTTGGCGTTCCAGCGGCCCTGCCTTCCTTACCACCCTGACTCCCATCTGCAGAAGTCAGCTGTAGGGTCCACTACCTTGTGGTGCACTCCTGATCCCAACAGTGTGCATCTGTCACCTATCCTCAGGTGACCTGACAGTTTGATCAGCCATGGACCCGGCTGATGTGCTGCTACCCGCAGATGATCTGTTGCAGGCCTTAGTTCGCAGATTTGAGACCCAGGAATCTCATCAGACCCAAGTGATGCGATTCCTTCAGGATTTAGCATTCCGTTTTGAACAGGCCTCATTAGGACCCCTGGTTCAACAACCTCAACTGCTATCTGCTGCTGCACCTATCGCACCAATCGCAGCCACACATTCATTACAACTGCCAGCTCCAGACCGTTTCTCTGGGGACTCCAAGGCTTGCAGGGGGTTCCTTGCCAGTGCACAATTCATTTTGAACTTCAACCCCAAAACTTCCTGTCCGATCGGGGCGAAATTAGCCTATATTATATCCCTCCTGTCCGGCGAGGCGCTAGCTTGGGCTGCCTCTCTGTGGGAACTGAATGATCCAGTGGTTTCTAGCCTGTCTGATTTCTTGAAACTTTTTCGGAATATCTTCGAGGAACGGGGTCATGTCTCCTCAGCGGCTAGTGCTCTTTTACGTCTCCGTCAAGAGTCCGCTTCTGTGGGACAGTATGCTCTTCAGTTACGTATCCTCACAGTTGAATTAAGCTGGAATAATGAGGCCCTAGTTGCAACCTTTTTACATGGCCTCTCTGATAGAGTGAAGGATCAATTAGCAGGAAGATCCCTTCCTGCTGATCTGGACGGTGTCATCACCTTGTGTAACCAGATCGATATTCGCTTTAAGGAAAGGGCCCTGGAAAAAAGACGCCAGCACTCCCCGTTCCTTAGGCAGCCTGAACTCCCAGTCCCTTCTCTTTGAACCAAGGAGCACCCCCTGCCTTCTGAGGAACCTTTGCAGCTGGCCTGGACCAAGTTATCTTCTGAAGAACACGCTAGGTGCAGAACTCTGGGCCTGTGCCTCTATTGTGGGGCCAAAGGTCATTTTCGTGACACTTATTCTCTTTGTCCGGAAAAATGATCAGGGCTAATACATCTGGAAGGTGGAGTATTAGACCCTGAAATATCACCTTCACCTTCTCATCTTCTTCTTTCTGTGTTCCTTCATGTCGGCGCTTAATCTTGTTCGGTCTCGGCACATCTGGATTCCGAAGCCGCTGGCAATTTCATGGATTGGGAAACTGCATCTTCCATGAAACTTACCCTTTTGCCCCTTTCAACGCCATTGGTGATCTTGGCGATTGATGGCACTGTTCTCCCAGGGGGTCCTATCCACTTCCAGACCCTCCCTGTTAAGATGTCGGTAGGGACACTCCACCAGGAGTGGATATCCTCCGTTGTCTTACCTAAGGCTTCATCTCCTATCATATTAGGTCTTCCTTGGTTACGGTTCCATTCTCCACACATTGACTGGACTGCTGGATGGATCCTGGCTTGGGGTTCCTCCTGTTCCTCTTCCTGCCTACTCAAAGTTACCCCAAAAGAGAAACTTCCTGTTGCCACCATCCCAGTATCTTCTGCTCTTCCTGCTGCATATAGCGATTTCTGGAATGTCTCCTGCAATAGTCGGGCTGAGGCACTCTCTGGGTCATGTGGCACTCTGGATGAGGAGCCCACCTGTGAACTTGAGCCGATCATTCACTCCAGTTTGCATGGTCATTTACCTTTGCCTGTTCCTGGACCCCCTTGGACACACACCCAGGCTGACTCGTCCACCAGTTCCACAGTCGCTACGCCCTGTGATGTGATTCTGGTTGTCGCTGCACCTGGCAATGCTGTTCAGTCGGCCTCTGCACCAGTTCAGCCTATTCCCAGTGAAGCTATCCAGCTTGACTTCTGTGACACGTCACTTTCTAACCAACCTGGTCTCAGGGAGTCACTGACTTTTGCCCAGTCTGATGATCCTGTGCTGGATGTCCAGCTCAGTTTTAAGGGTCTGGGGGACCCTGCTCAGACTCCTGCTGGTCTTCTTATGCCTTTACCCATTCCTAAGAAGCCTTTAGCCCTCAATAAGTCCTCTCTTCTTCTCCTTACCTCGGTTTTGGTCTCTGAGGATAATCTTAAGTACGAGGTTAGTCAAGTTCTGGATTCCCGGCGCTGTAGAGGCATTCTTCAGTACCTCGTACATTGGGAAGGGTTTGGTCCTGAGGAGAGACCTTGGATCACTGCATCTGAGATCTTTGCGCCTCGTCTGTTGAGGAGGTTTCATCTGGAGTTTCCCTTTAAGCCAGGGCCCAGGCGGGGGAGGGGGAGGCCTCATAAGCGGGGGTACTGTCATGGTTATGCAGTAATTTTTCTCTGTCAGCTTACCTTCTCCTCATGTGTTCAGACTAAGAGGCCAGCCACTCACACCTGGCTGGTTTTATAACCTCTCCTCTAAACATGGCCCCACCCCAGGCCCTATCAGGGAGCTCTATATTAACCTGTGCACTGCAAGCCAGCAGTGCTGATCAACCATTGTGTGTTAGCTTTTGTGTGTACTTGCTGTGTTTCCTACGTCTGATTCCAGTTACCGACTTTGGCCTGTTCTCGACTTTCCCTGTCTGCTTGTGACCCTGACCTTTGGCATGTCCCCGACTATCCCTGTTTGCCTGTGACCCTGAACCTTGGTGTGAACTCTGTTGTCCTTGTCCTCTTGTGGCCCCCGACCTTGGCTTATTCCCTTACTATCCCTATCCTCCTGTTGCCTACTGTGGGTGTGAGCTGGGGGACCCTGGGGGTCGCGACCTGGAGCCAGTTGCAGCCCAGTCCATCCTCACCACTAGAGGCTCTGGTGAACACTTGCTGGCTCTTAGACTCTGTGCCCCAGGAAATCTTACGCTCTAACCCCGGTGGGATCCGTGTTGGCGTTCCAGCGGCCCTGCCTTCCTTACCACCCTGACTCCCATCCACAGCAGTCAGCCGTAGAGTCCACTGCCTTGCGGTGCACTCCTGATCCCAACGGTGTGCATCTGTCACCTAGCCTCAAGGTGACCTGACAAATTCACTGCAGGCTGTTCCTGGTGTACTCTTTCTAATATACTTCTGGCAGGCAGGTGATTCAGTTAGCTGCAGTGTATTTAATACATATATACAGATAGTCTCGTATATAGATATATATATATATATATATATATATATATATATATATATATATACATATATATATCCACTGCATACATTTTCAAATTCACTGCAGGCCGTTCCTGGTGTACTCTTTCTAATATACTTCAGGTGGTGTACACAGTACCGTGCACCCCTAGTGCAGTTACTACTACTTTTCTGGTGGTGTACACAATACAGTACACCCATAATTGTTATTACACTTCTGTTGGTGTACACAGTACCATGCACCCATAGTGCAGTTGCTACTACTTTTCTGGTGGTGTACACAATACAGTACACCCATAGTTTTTATTACACTTCTGTTGGTGTACACAGTTCCATGCACCCATGGTGCAGTTGCTACTACTTTTCTGGTGGTGTACACAGTACACAATACATACAGTGCACCCATAGTTGCTTTTAGACTTCTGGCGGTGTACACAATACCGTGCACCCATAGTGCAGTTGTTACTACTTTTCTGGTGGTGTACACAGTACACAATACAGTGTAGTGTGGTGTTGCAAAACAAAATCACCATCCTGTCCGGAAGGCCACCAAGGAGAGGCAGATGCTCACAGGCCACTAAAAGAGGGCAAGCAGGCTCTGTGTCTACAGTCCACAGTGCTGGTCATGGACATGGTGCATCTTATGCAGGTGGCCGTAGGACACGCTTGTCCTTTTTTTCTGCTGCTGGTACAGGGGCAGAAAAATTGGGCCTTTGGTGGTGGTGGTGAAACAACACTGTACCCCCTCACAGATACTCTTCTTGGGAGCAGGAATGGGCCCTGCTGTGAAATATTAGATCAGAAATTGTAATTACATGCCCCTGTTAAACAGGGACAGAAAAATTGGGCCTTAGGTAGTGGTGGTGGTGCCCTAAACCAAAAATATTGTTGGAATCTAGCATCATCAAGACTGAGGAGGAATAGGATAGTCACTCCGCATAGGCAGTCTTCAAGGGATCCCACATCCATAGAAAAATCAATCAGTTACATCAGCGTCAGGTGCTTGATAGCTGCTGCTGATTCAAGACTGATTCATTTTTATGAATGTGAGCCTATCAAGGGAGTCTGTGGACAGGAGCACTCTATGATCCGTCACAAACCCTCCAGAAGCACTGAATGTGCGTTCAGAAAGAGCGCTGGATGCAAGTCAGGCCAATAGATCAATTGCATATTGAGCAAGTTCTGGCCAGTGGTCCATCCTCAAGACCCAGTAATCCAGTGGATGCTCTGTTGGAAATGTCTCCAAGTCTGCTCTTGCCCCTAGATATTCCTGCACCATGTAATGCAGATGCTGGCGATGAACCGATCCGACCTTGGTGCTGAGGACTGAAAAATTGTCTAAAGGCATCAGTCAGCCGGCCACCTTCTCCACTGCTCTTCCTCTGACTGAACGAAGCTGTCATGGTTATGCAGTAATCTTTGTCTGTCAGCATACCTCTCCTCCATGTGTTCACCTTTAGAGGCCAGCCACTCTCATCTGGCTACTTAAATAATCTCTCCTCAAAGCATGGCTCCACTCCAGCCCCTATCAGGGAACTCTATATGACCCTGTGCACTGCAAGCCTGCCTTGCTGATCAACCTTTGTGTGTTTAGCTTCCTTGTGCATCTTGCTGTGTCTTCTACGTCTGATTCCAGTTACCGATCTTGGCTTGTTCTCGACTATCCGTGCCTGCTTGTGAACCTGACCTTTGGCGTGTTCTATGTTTATCCTTGTCTGCTAGTCGCCCCAGCCTTTGGCTTATTCCCTTACTATCTCTGTCCACCTGTAGCCTACTGTGGGCGTGAGCTGGGAGACCCTGGGGGTCGCGACCTGGAGCCAGTTGCAGCCCAGTCCATCCTCACCACTGGAGGCTCTGGTGAACACCTGCTGGGTCTTAGACTCCGCGCCCTGGGGAATCTTACGCTCTAGCCCCTGTGGGATTCATGTTGTTGTTCCAGCAGACCTGCCTTCCTTAACCGCCTAGACTCCCATCTGCAGCAGTCAGCCATAGGGTCCACTACCTTTGCGGTGCACTCCTGACCCCAACAGTGTGCATCTGTCACCTTGCCTCAGGTGACCTGACAGAAGCCTCAGCAACACATTGTCCAGCACCAGGAAATTGTAACCTCACAGGGTCTGGAAATGCATTGCACAAACCTTTCTTCAAGGCCTCCTGAAGATGTTTCATCCTCTGCTCCCTCTGCAGGATGAGTTCTGCAACCTTACCCTTGTAACGTGGATCAAGAAGGGTTGCCAGCCAGTAATGATTCCTTCTCTTTGATACCACAAATCCTAGGGTCCTTACGCTGCATGGCATCCCTGATTCTGCAAAGCCTGCAAAAGTTTGCAGAGGCATTCGATTCTGAGTCCTCTGGGTCACTAAGGATCACATGACAACCTCCTCCCAGCCACGTACAACTCCTTGGATTTCTGGGGACTGAAAACCATTCCTTGAAGACTGCTGCTGAGTGTTATCCTCCACGTCCATGCTGACACAATCCTCCTCCTCCTCTTCCTCTTCTTCCTGTGTGTTTGGCGGGCCTGAAGGAATAATATTTGATTAAAGGGGGCCTTGAGAGGTAAGGAAGTCCTCCTCTTCCTCACACTGTTCTGCCTCAAGTGCCCTGTCCATTATTCCATGAAGCGTGTGCTCCAACAGGAAGACAAGAGGGACAGTATCACTGATGCATGCATTGCCGCTGCTCACCATCCTCATCAAATGGTGACAGGGCAGTGCATGCATCCTTGATCGGTAGCCACTGGCGTAGCGAAAAGTAGCCAAACACCCCTGAACCCTGTCCTGGTGCCATACTCACTCAGGTACTCATTGATGGCCTTGTACCGTATGTTCCGGTTGGAATGACCACATACTGACGTTTAGGTCCGGACATCCAGAGCGGAATCAATTTCAGTGGGGCTACTGCTGCAAGGACTAGACTTTCAAGGGCTATGACTTCAACCACACAAGACGTCAAACTGTGAGCTGCTTTGCACCCCAAGCATTGAGGAGGAGTGCCCCATATAGCTTTTTACGTTTGTTTTACTTGTGAAATACCAGCCCGAATTCCCACTGTCTTCAACCTTCCATCCCCACCGATATCTGCACATGTATGTGTATCTTGCGGTATCATTGTCACTGTATCCTCAGTCCTTACATTAAGGGAACTCTCGTCCACCCCTTAAGCACAGGCACTTTTCATAGACATCCCTACTGGAATCATGACCAAGTGCCCCAATCTCTCATTACTGGCCAATTACTATTTCTGATAATTTAACCATTGACCGACCATTCATGCTATGGTTCCAGAGCCGGATTCAAGATCAATATTTGTGTGTATGTGAGACGAGTGCGAGGTGTTTGTATCGGGTTTGGTGGCCACCTGTGTCCTATTAAGACGTTGGTCTGATTTTAATTATGTGTTGGAGGTGGGTGTAAGTTGTTATTATTATTGTTTAATTTTCTACCTGGATAACCAATAAAGATATTTAGCTCATACCAGTCTGTCCTCTCTGATGAATTGCTGTTGGATTTTTTCCATTGTTTTTTATGCTCAATTGTCTAATGCAGAGGACTACCACCCCTTGATGTTTGAACCTATTGTGGTATTCAATCAAGGCTGACGGTGTAAACAGGTCCTTTAATCGGGTGGGCAGTATTGAAGCCGAATTTAACTCGTTTTGACCTGTGCTAAATTGGATGTGTCATCGGTCCTCCTTTTCGATTTGTTTCTACTATGGGAAAGGTCTGCATTTTACTTGTAACTAAATATGTTTGCAGATTAATGTTTTCAGGAATATACTCTGTATTCCTTCATGTAATTCTCTTATTTTAACCTAATATTTTCTTTTTTGGTGTAGACTATAGATAGATGGTTGTGTATTAGACTACTCATCAATAAATGTTGTTATTGTGTTAAAGCTTTCACTCATGGTCAAAGTACTCTCATTTAACCCAAATCATATCTGAGAGATATTAAATCTCAAATATAGTATACGGGAAAAAGACTGCATGGGAGGTCGTCATATGTCTGGTCAAGCAAGTGGTGCCTAAGCGGCTGCTGTTGTGGCCATGCTTGATCCGCTTCAGACATAGGTTGCAAACAGCAATGGTGTGATCTGCTGCACACATGTCCAAAAAGGCCCACACCAAGGAACTTTTCAAAATCAGCGGGGAGTCAGCAGCACCCTGCACCTGCGGAGCTCTGCGGTGTGATGCAGTAGGGTGGCTGCCCTTAAGCTGCCCCCTAGAGGACATCCTGCCCCATTGGAGTTGTGCCTCCTCCGCCTCTATTCTATCAGGCACCCAAGTAGAGTCAGTGACCTCATCATCCCCTCCCTCCTTGTCACTGGAGAAAACTTGGCACTATGCTGCAGCTGGGGGAACATGACTGCCAGTTTCTTGTCCTTCTTGGGCACCCCTCTCTCTAGACTGACGTACTCCCTCGCTCAACCTGGGAACCAACATCAGAGCCTTCAAAGTGAGGTGAAATCTTCTGAACAGGGGCACAGACAGCTAAAAAAATGTTACAGGGGTGATAACCCTGCCCTATATTATCCAAAAGCTTAAAACTATATTTTTGGGCTGGAGCTACACTTAAAAAATGTACCTGTTCCAAATTACAAACAGATTCAACTTAACAACAAACCTACATTTTCTATCTTGCTTGTAACCCGGGGACCGCCTGTATACTGTTCAGAGTATATAGGGCCTGGGGGCCCCACGCCTTTTTTATTTATTTGGGTGCGCGGTTCCCCTTAATAGCCATACCAGCCCCTAAGGGCACGGTAATGGTCTGGGGGGGGTGGCAACATTGCATCGCACCCACAAGCAGGTTTAAATGACTTTTTTTCCTTTAGAAATGTCGTTTTGTGCAGGGACTGTTCTAAACACAGAAAAAATGCGCCACTTTACAGGCATACTATAGACATCCCCCAGGCACGATATCTAAAGGAATATTACACTTTTATTGTTTCACTTTACGCATTATTTAAAGCAGTTTTTAAAACTTTTTCTTGCATTGATACATGTCCCCTGGGGCAGGACCCGGGTCCCCAAACACTTTTTATGATAATAACTTGCGTATTAGCCTATAAAATTAGCACTTTTAATTTTTCACGTTCCAGTCCCATAGACTTTAACAGGGTTCGTGCGTTTGCACAAATTTTTGGTCTGTTCGCATGTTCTGCCGCGACCGGGGGTGTTCGGCTCATCCCTAGTTATCTATATTCTAATCCCCAACTTACCTAGTAAGTCTCTCCCCAAGAGATTGACAGGGCAGTTTGGTATTATCCTGAAACTGTGGTGCAACAACACTAATCCGCATTCTACATTTACTACTGGGAGGGGTGGGGTTAAGTTTCCTTGGACATGCAGAGTCACCACCAGCCGCTCACAAAAGGAGCAAGAGACAAGGGGGAATGCTGGGACACCACCCCCTGGGCAGCTTCACTGTTGTGGCTTAGGCTGGGTCCACTGAATGGGGTATTTCAGTCCCTGATTTTTCTGAGGGTTCTGTATCTGGGCAGGGGCTTGACTATTTTGTTGTTGATTGAAAGGTTCATATGGGCATTGATTTCTCCAGTTGCCCTCCGGTCCGCAGTAGAAACAACTGGTTCTGGACTACTATGGACCGCTAGAAATTCCTCTTTCTCTTCCTCTGCTCCTTCCTCTGCCCATTACCCTCGGAAGGCATTTGCTGTGCCCCTCCTTGGTAATGGGCACTTACTGGTTTTTCCTTTGCTATATCAAAACATCCTGCAGCATCCTTTTCTGTTAATGTTTTCTGAAAAAACATTCAAAGTACTTGTTGGCCATTCAGAAATCATTTGCCAGACCATTAAGCCTATCTATGGTTTCAGGTTAGAGATGTAAGTCTGAATCATCAGAGTAGTCATATCTGCCTGCAAGGATAACCCAGCCTCTTGAGTCCACGTATACATGAATCTCTTCCAAAAATCCAATACTGATTCACTTGACTTTTGTTTGCACGCTATAGCAGTGGTAAGGGGAAACTAATTTTTAAAAGCACTTGTCATTTCTTTCTCAATTTCTTCCCACATTTTCTTCCTACCATCTACAATGTTAAGCCCATAATCTGCTGCTTTGGTGTCACCGTCTTGTGTTACAGCTATGGTTGGGACATGAACCCAGTTCCATGCAGTTGTGTGTATGATTATTCTATCAATATTCAGGTGCATGTCTTCTTGTGTGTAAGATCTATATCTTCTTTTGTGAGACCAGGATAGATTTTGTTTGTGTATGGTGGAGGGTTCAATGGAAGGAGGGGGGCAGTTGGGTCTGGTCTCTGCTTATCTGCCTCTTCCCTGTGCTTTCGCTCATAATCCTCCTTACTTAAACATTTGTTGGGTTTCTTTTGTTTCTTATTATGCCCCTGGAACCAATACTAGCATATTTCTAACCAGTTCTCACCTCCCTGCCTCATATAAGTCATGTCCTATTGTGGGTCTTTTTTTTGTTTTTTGTTTTTTTTTATCTTCTAGATATAATCCTTTTACCATGTCCATGTGAAACTCATCATTATCACCATCCCGGGGGAAAGTATCGGAGCTACACATAGTGTCAGTCCACCCCTATAGATTTGTTACCCAGGGGACTATGAACTGACAATCTGTACCACAAACCCTAGCTACATAAGCTTTACATGTTTCCCCAGGGTTGGGAGGATAAGGAGGAACTCCTTTACCATATTTTTGACCCATATTGGCAGTGGGAAACGACTGTCTTACCTTACAATTGTCTGATCCACACAACAAAACATCTTATACGTCTAAGCGACAGAAAGAATAAGCAGAAAAGTTTTGGGTCACAGTGGATTTACCTCATAGACTATTATCCTTTCCACAAGGAGTAAACAGTACTGTTTAAATATTTGTGTCCTTCCCAAAAGGACTCTTAGGTCTACCGAAGACCTTTTTCTATATATGTGTCCTTGCCAAAAGAACTTAATTAGGTCTACCAAAGACCCTTTTCTATATCAGTCTATGTAGGCATGGTCCGTCTCCATTCTAGAAAATTTAAACAGTTCTAAAGCTTTATCAGAGCCACAGCAAGGAAACAATTCGTTAGATAAGACAAACAATTAACTTACCGTGGAATAACTGCTTTAACCGGGATGAGCCCCCATCTTATAGCATAGATTACTGGACAGCCGAACACCCTTGGTAATCCACAGCGACCCCGTCAGAATTCTGGAGAAGCCAATGACACAGACAACAGGCAGCTTTCATGTGCAAAGTGAGTCTGAACTCTTTATTAAGAATGATATCTATATATGTGAGTTACAACACAGAGGGGAGGGGCAAACTTGCTCCTAAGTTTCTAAGGGTTAACCAGGCTTCTACAGAGAGATTTTTTCATCATTAATTTTAGGCAGCTGAAAGTAATTTACAAAGATAGCTTATCTGCATAGACTAACTACCTAGAGTTGGCCTAAAAACAATAATTCATACAGTGAAAGTTCTTAATTAAAAAGTTGGCTCAAGCAAAAAGGTCTAAAACTCTAACGAGAAAGAAGTGTAAGATAAGGCACGTACAATCTTTAAAAACAAGCTTTTAAAATGGAGGGTAGATTACAAAATGGAGTCACAGTTGATAATATGCTCTATTACAATCCCCACCCCCTGCTTAATGAAGCTCAGAAATACTGCGTAAATGGTATTCTTTAGGAGGCGGTAGAGGAGGAAGTGCTGCAAATAAACAAGTACAACTTATTTAAGAGGATTTGTTTCATCTTTTGTGTCATCATCTGAGGCTAGTTACTTCACAGAGCATTTGTAAGGGTTTAAATCCACCTTAACATGTTTATTTATTTTTGGACGTAATTTTTTTTTAAATGTGAATCTGCTAACCTTAAAATAATACATGATGATCCTACCACAAAGGTCTTTGATTAGGTACTTCCTGTTATAGAGTGACCACTCTCTGTCCCTCTCATTCTTGTGTTCTTATGTTGTCACCCTGCCACATAGGCTTTCAATTGAGACTATAAGTGGTTGTATTAACCCACATTACGCAGACATGACCCACTGTTGTGAAGAACAATTCAGGGTGTAATCTGAGTGTAGTATATTAACAGATAGTGCTTTGTGCACTGGAGCACAGTCATGTTGGAACAGGAAGGGGCCATCCCTAAACTGGGAGCATGACATTTTCCAAAATGTCTAGGTATGCTGACGCCTTAAGAGTTCCCTTTACTGGAACTAAGGGGCCAAGCCCAACCCCTGAAAAACAACCCCACCCCATAATCCCCCTCCACCAAATGATTTGGACCAGTGCAGTCCTGACCTCAAACCGATAGAACGCCTTTAGGATGAATTAGAGTGGAGACTGCAAGCCAGGCCTTCTTGTCCAACATCAGTGCCTGACCTCACAAATATGTTTCTGGAAGAATGGTCAAACATTCCCATAGACACACTCCTAAACCTTGTGGACAGCCTTCCCAGAAGAGTTAAAGCTGTTATAGCTGCAAAGGGTGGGCCAACTCAATATTGAACCCAACCGACTAAGACTGGGATGCCATTAAAGTTCATGTGTGTGTAAAGGCAGGTGTCCCAATACCTTTTGCAATATAATGTACTAGTCAGTTAGGGTCAACATCTGCTATAATGAAAAACGTATGTACTACTTCTCATCATTGTCTATGTCTGATTTTGAATGTGACTAAGTTGTTCACTTGTCCCTTGTTTAAAAATCCTTTCCACCATCTGCATTTCTTTAATAACAAAATTCACATCTTTAAAAAAGACTGTACTGATGTACTGTGCATTACTATTATTGCCAAAGCAGCAGGAATAGAGGAAACACAGAAGAACACAGATGACGGTGTATATTTTATGAGTTGCCAAATTGATTCTGTGTCATTTTGGAGGCATTATGACATTTACAGGAAGATAAGGAACACTCATGAAAATAAAGCAAGGCGCTACAGTGCTGACCTGCACAACAGCCAGTGTGATAATAATCCTATAATAAAAGGAAGCATGCTTGATGCTTTCATGGTACTCTGTGTACTACTTAGACAGAGTAGACAAGAGGAGGCGGAAAATTTTAAATTACAAACCTACATCTAACTGTAACACTTTGTACCTTAATTATTGCAAAAACAGCTTTTATGTTCACCTGCTGCCACAGACATTTCCACTTTTTTTTTTTATTTGTGCTACAATGCTTACCTTGAAATACACAAGAACCTCATATGGTTTTCAGACAACCTTTTTGTATTCAATTTAAAAGGGATTAGACAGGAACCTCTGTAGAACAGTTGCTTTTATGGGTCTCACTTTTCTTTTTAATATCTGTATTGTGCATTTAAACCTGCTTTGTGAACAAGCCATTAATAAACATTTGGTCTATATTGTTTTTTAACCACTTCAATACCCCCCATAGTCATATGATGTCTGCAGATGGGATCTCGCATCATGGGCGGGCATCATATGACGTTTCCAGCGGTATATGGGGCATGCACGCGCACCTGCAGCATCACCGAGGGGCCGATGCACATGCCCGACAGGCCGCAATGTCTGCTGGGCACCCGCAATTGCTTGTGGCAGAGCAGGACCTTGGAGAGGGGGAGAGGAGAGGAGTCCGATCATGTGTTCCTAATGTAGCACTGGTAGATTTTCAATCTACCGCTGATAGGTAAATTTTGTAGGTTGATTGTTAGGTGAAGTTAGATTTGCCTCTGTTCCAGCTTGGCTGGGTTGCATGTAGTTCCACACTGTGCCTGTGGGTGTCGTTGTCACCATGGGCTAATGTTGGAAAGGCAATTTGTTGAAGCGTATGAGTGCTCCTCTGTCCCGGAGACAACTCGGTGGAGGTGGTCCTCTGAGTTGCATTCTGGGAGAGGGTATTTATGGGGCAGACGCCATGTTTAGGGGTTCATTTTCAGCCACCTGCGGGTCCTACTGGCTGACAGGTATGCGTTAGGAGTACCACCTCGTGGTCCCCTGATCGGGAGGCCCACGCGGCTGCAGCATGTGGGTGGGCCCAGAAGCCTGTCTGGGGCCTACCACAGCAGCAGAGGAATGGTCCTGAGCTGTCTATCCTGAGTGAAGAAGCTGGACAACCAAGGAGATCCCTGGGGAGGACCCGTCATGGAAGGATCATGCAGAGTGCTGGTCTGGAGAGGGGCCTAGTGACTCGGTTGGAGGACGTATCCTGAAGTAATCTTACTGCATAGTTCTGCCGGGTTGGCTTAAAGGTTCAAGTACTGTGTCTGACATTCATCGTAAACCAATACATCCTGTGACAGAGGATCGTGTGGGTTTCATTCCAAACAAGTCTGTGGCAGAGACTTTTGTTGGTGCTACGTACTGGCTGCTAGGCAAGTGAGAGAGGCCTATCCAGGCGGGCAAAGATTGAATCCCACAAGGGGAGTGCATTCAACTACAAGTGTTCAATTCCAAAGAATGTTCTAAAGAATACTAAGGAAAGGTATTTGAGTTTCCCTGCAGCTTTCCTTCTGTCTCTTTCCTGCTACTTCTTTTATTACTGGTTCATTAAAGCATTGGAAAATATACTCAAGTGTTTGGTGTCTACATCGTCCAGAGGTAAACTCAACGGGACCCTAGACCCGGTGCCGGTGAAACAGAAGTATCGAGAGTGAAGGTAATAGCCCGCTTTAAACCAGCAGCTCCACCGAGAGTTAGTGCTACACTAGTATATAGGAACACCGATTGGTCTCCTCCCCCAGTCAGTCCCATCCCTCCACAGTTAGAATCACGCCCTAGGTAACAAATTTAAACCCTTGATTGCCCCCTAGTGTTAACTCCTTCCCTGCCGAACTTTTGTTGTTCGGTCGTTCGGCGAACAGCCGAACAAACGGGTCATTTGACCGTTTGTTTGGCCCCCCAACTGACAACAATGCATTGCAGTGCTGAACAGTGCATTACAAGCCCTAATTGGCTGAAGCAGTGAAAGCTTCAGCCAATCAGGGCACAGAGCACTGTCAGAGTCATGATTGGATACTGTCATCATGACTTTATCCTATCATGGCTCATTCCCGCCCCACAGTATAAAAGTATTCTTTCGATGGCAGCCATTTTTCAATGTGATTTCGGCGTGGAGAGAGATAGAACAGGGCTCTGTTCAGTGCTATTATTTAGTTGGTGTGCTGTACTGTGCTATTTTGCTTCCATTGTCAGTGCAGAATATTAGTTTAGTGTCAATCTAGGGATAGTGTGAGTGTAGTGAGGAGGACTATCATTCTGGCATCATAGCTCAGATAGTTTCACTGTAGTGTAGTGAGACAGTGTCGTTCATACATACATTAGTGTAGAGTAGGGACAGCTCATATAGTTTCAGTGTAGTGTAGTGAGACCATGTCAGTGATCTTTACATTAGTGTATAGCTAGAGTAGGGACAGTTCAGATAGCATCAGTGTAGTGACGGTTGAACCCCGTCTATTTGATTGCATTACTGCCAGTTTAACACCATTTACTTCTGTGTGCGTTACTGCCAGTTTAACACCATTTACTTCTGTGTGCGTTACTGCCAGTTTAACGCCATTTATTTCTGTGTGCGTTACTGCCAGTTTAATGCCATTTACTTCTGTGTGCGTTACTGTCAGTTTAACGCCATATCGTTTTGCGTGCATTACTGCCAGTTTAACGCCATATAGTTCTGTGTGCGTTACTGCCAGTTTAACGCCATTTACTTCTGTGGGCGTTATTGCCAGTTTAACGCCATATCGTTTTGTGTGCATTACTGCCAGTTTAATGCCATTTACTTCTGTGTGCATTACTGCCAGTTTAACGACATATAGTTTTGCGTGCGTTTCTGCCAGTTTAACGCCATATAGGTCTGTGTGCGCTACTGCCAGTTTAACGTCATATAGTTTGACACGCGTTACTCCCAGTTTACCGCCATATAGTTTGACGTGTATTACTGTCAGTTTAACACCATATTGTTTTGTGTGCGTTACTGCCAGTTTAACACCATATATTTCTGTGCGTCACTGTACATTTGGCGCATTATATTGCAGTATATTATAGTGTATCCGTAGAGTCTGTCTGTTTAGTGTGAGTACTCAAATTAAAGTGCACCAAACACCTCTTTACATTGATTAAAGTGCATCTATGTACAGATTTTAACTTCTTCTTTACATTTGCTTATAAGCACCTCCCACTCCATCCCAATAATGTCTGGGGGGACAGCAAGGAGAGGCAGACGTTCCTTTGGCACTGTAAGGGGGCCAGCAACAAATGTGCCTACGGGCACAGGTGGACGTGGTGGTCAGTCCTCAGGCAGGGCATCATTCCCTCTGTTTAGTGAGTTTGCCCATGCTATCAAGCCACAGCATGCAGAGGAGGTGGTGGACTGGCTTACTAAACCTTCCTCATCCTCCTCATCCTCTGTCACGCAAGCAGACACAACTGTGCAATCCCCTGCAGTTTCCAGTGTGGATAAACCTGGTTTATTGTTCACATGTATTCCTGCCATAGCCCCAACATCAGCCATTGAGGAGCCAGTTGAGTTATTTGACCACAGCGTCAGCCACTTGCTTCTTGATGATGCCCAGACATTACTGGATTCATATGTTGGTTCTGAGGTTGAGGATGACAGAAACATGAGCCTAGAGAAAGGGAGGAACATCATTGAGGAGTCAGTTGAGTTATTTGACCACAGCGTCAGCCACTTGCTTCTTGATGATGTCCAGACATTACTGGATTCAGATGTTGGTTCTGAGGTTGAGGATGACAGAAACATGAGCCTAGAGAGAGGGAGGAACACTGGTAGACAAATTGGCATTCACGTTGCCCAAGCCGCAGCGTATTGCCAAGTTGTATCCAGTGGTAATGATGAAGATGGGGGAGATGGAGCTGATGATGATGAGGTCACTGATGCAACTTGGGTGCCAGATAGAGCAGAGGAGGAAACTGAAAGTGAGGCGTCACAACCACAAGGAGCCCGACATCAAGAAAGAGTAGAGAGCAGCCACCCTATTCCATCACATTCTGCAGCTGTTATCTCCCAGTCCACTCCCCAAAGCTCAGCTGTCTGGGTCTTTTTCAGCACATCAGCAGATCACACTGTTGCTATCTGCAAACTGTGTCTTAGGCACATCAAACGCGGCAAAAACACCAACCATTCGGGTACCACATGCTTAACCAGGCATTAAAATTCCAACCACTCAGCCCGTTGGCAAAAGCACCTAAAAGCCACACAAAAGGGACACAAATCTGTCCCTCCTCCTCCTTACCCACTTCAGTCTGCCCCTGTGATATGGAATCATTACCTCTCAGCAGGGATGACAGGGATGATGGTATAGCACAGGGTGTCCCAGGTCCTAGCAGCACATCTGCTAGCAGCACACCACCAGCTGTAGACTATAGCCGGCACATTTCTCTGCCCTATCTGCTGCAGCGGAAAAAAAAATACAGTCCCTGCCATCCACATGCCCAGCGTCTGAATGCAAGCTTGTCAAAGCTGTTTGCTCTCCAACTTCTGCCTTTCAGCCTGGTGGATTCTGCCCCTTACGTGAATTCGCACAATGTGCTGTACCACAAAGGCAGGTTCGAAGTCGCTACTAATTTTCACGTAAGGCCGTTTCATCTCTCTACCATCACGCGGAATGGAAGGTTCTGGAATCGTTGGGCAAGGCAGTCAGCCGTAAAATCCACCTTACTGCTGACATGTGATCCAGCAAGCATGGGCAGGGACGATATATTTTGTTCAAAGCAGACTGGGTTACGCTGCCTGCAACTCAAAAGGATGCAGGACAGGGTTAGGTGCTGCAGCTTGTTGTGCCCCCACGTCTCCATGCAGCTGGTGGTGATGATGCCAGACCTTATGAGCTCTACCCCCTCCTCCTCCTCCTCCTCTGCCACCTCCATGCCCTCCTCTGCAGAATTGTCCTATGAACATCAGGTACACCCTAAGCGTTCAAAGGGCTATTCCCAGAGTCAGGCTAAAAGGTGCCATGCAGTGCTTCAGCTGGTCTGTTTATGGGACATGAACCACCTCGGAGCAGAGATTCTTGCAGCTCTGCAGGGACAGGCCCAGAGGTGGTTCACACCACGCCAGCTGGAGCCAGGAATGGTGGTGTCCGATAATGGCTCAAATCTCCTGTAAGCCCTAATGCCCTGTACACACGGTCGGATTTTCCGACGGAAAAAGTGCAATCGGATTGTGTTGTCGGAAATTGCGATCATGTGTGGGCTCCATCTGACTTTTTCCGTCTGAATTTCCGACACACAAAGTTTGAGAGCAGGCTATAAAATTTTCCGACAACAAAATCCGATCAGTTAAATTCCGATCGTGTGTACACAAATCCGACGCACAAAGTGCCACGCATGCTCAGAATAAATTAAGAGACAAACGCTATTGGCTACTGCCCCATTTATAGTCCCGACATACATGTTTTATGTCACCGCGTTTTCGACAACTTTGTGTGACCGTGTGTATGCCAAACAAGTTTGAGCCAACATCCGTCAGAAAAAATCCATGGATTTTGTTGTTGGAATGTCCGATCAATGTCCGACTGTGTGTACAGGGCATTAGACAGAAAAAGTTGACACATGTGCCATGCCTGGCACATGTCCTCAATTTGGTGGTGCAGCATTTCCTAAGTATGTACCCAGGGTTGCAAGATGTACTAAAGCAGGCCAGAAGCCATTTCAGGCAGTCATACACAGCCAGTGCTCAGTTGGCTGAAATTCGGCGGGATTTCCACCTGCCCGTAAACCACCTGATTTGGTTGAACTCAACTTTGGGAATGCTGCAGCTGCTATACATGCAGCAGAGGGCCGTCAACGAGTACCTGTGCCAGTATGGTATGACGACAGGCTCAGGCAGGCTTGTCTTTTTTACCCCACACCAATGGCTGATCATTAAGGATGCATGCACTGTATTATCACCATTTGAGGAGGTCACAAGGTTGGTGAGCCATGACAGTGCATGCATCAGTGACACAATCCCTGTTGTGTTCCTGCTGGAGCAGACTCTGCATTGCATTCATGTACAGGGCACTGGAGGCAGAGCAGCAGGAGGAAGAGGAGGCCCACTTTATCCAGGCACCATCATTCCTATGTCACAGAACACACAGGAGGAGAGAGGGGAGGAGGATGAGGAGGGGGATACTGCCACTTTCATAGGCTTCGAAGAATAGGAAGACATGCGTCAATCTGTAAGCAGTGGCTTTCCAACCCCGGGACCCTTGGGAGTAGTATGTGGCTGGGAGGAGGAAGTTCCAGATGCTGTCATCTTAAGTGACCCAGAGGAGTCTGTTTCTCAAGCCTCTGCAACTGTGAGGCGCATAGGCAACTCATGCTTCAAAGCCTGCGAAAGGACCCAAGAATACGTGTTATAAAGGAGAAGGACGATACTGGTTGGCAACCCTCCTTGACCACCGTTATAAGGGGAAGGTCCCATAACTCATCCCATCCCGACAGAGAGTGCAGAAGATAAAATCTCTTGAGGACACATTAAAGAGGATTTTATTGAACGTTTTTCCTGACTCCAGTAGGTTACAGTGTCGTGGAAAACATAGTTTTGAGTCTTCTGTTGGTCAAGAGACTAGCGTTGGAGAAGGCGCCCGCCTAAGTGAGGCATTACAGAATTTTTTTAGTCCTCCTGCAGGAGGTTTTGTTACTGATCATAGAACGGATCTGTCCACAGACTCCGTGGACAGTCTGACTTTTATAAAAATGAATCAGTCCTGGATTACCAGCTATGAAGCCCCTGATGCCAATGTCACTGATTGAAGTATTTTTGGGATGTGGAATCTCTGCAGGATATCGAGGCTGCCTAGCTTTGAGGGCGTTCAATCATTTCATCTGGAATAATGTTTTTGGTATAGGTTTCATGGGCACAATTAACACCCAAAGACCAATTTTTCAGAACCTGTTTGACAGGTGCATATCATTGCAATTATTATCATTATTTTACAGTAAGGCCAATTCTTGCTTTCATCAAGAGTACCTCTATAGGGTTATGGTGGGAAGGCACCCCCCACACCCAAAGAGTAATTTTTCTGCACCTGTTTGACAGGTGCATATCATTGCAATTTATTACAGCAAAGCCAATTCTCGCTTTCATCAAGAGTACCACTATAGGGTTACGGTGGGAAGGTGCCACCGACACCCAAAGACCAATTTTTACGCACCCGTTACTTCTATCCAAAGTCAAAGTGACACCAAAATGTATCCAAAAAATCTGCTCCGCAGCTGTTGCTGAGCAAAATAAGGGCAGCTTTCAGGGAAAATGCCATTTTTTTTGGCTTTATAAATGCAATTATTGCTGCAGCAGATTCTAGACATGGTACAGATCTGCCACTTTACAGGAAGACTAAGGGGACCCAACCCCCCCCTCCCAGGCACTATGTTGGAAGGAATTTTTCATTTTTATGCTTTCACTTTAAAAATCAAAAAATCACTGCTCATTTAAAAATTAAGTTTTTCACAGACTTTTTTTATATTAAAACGTGTCCCCCAGAGCAGGACCTGGATCCCTATAACCATTGTATGCCAAATTACTTGCATATAACCCTTAAAAATGGGTACTTTTGATTTTTGATGTTCAGGTCGCATTAACTTTAATGGGGTTCGTTATTCGGGTCCGAACTTTCGCGGTGTTCGAAAGTTCTGGTGCGAACCGAACAGGGGTCCGTTGAGCCCATCCCTACCTGCCAGTGACATTTATACAGTAAGCAGTGCATATTTATAGCAGTTCGATCTGTCCGTCGCAATGTCACAATCACGATAAAGATCATCGCCATTACTAGTAAAAAAAAAATAAATAATAAAAATACCATAAATCAATAACCTATATATATTTATGGTCGTGGCCCTACAACCGAGACAAATGTGGATCACATAAACACGGGACAAGACTCACAACATAAATAGACATAAACAAATGGTTGTCTGGTCAGTATGCCAAGAAAAGGGGGGCATACCCAAGATATGTAATGATTGTGGAGGAGAATGTGCTGAAAAGTGCTGTAGCAAGGGAAATGGGAGGGAGGGTATTGCGCACTGGAACCGACAAAGAGCAAGGGCGAGTGGTCGGCTTAATATCCTCCGGGATCCTCCCATTAATTCAGGCCACCATACTGGCCTTCTAATTTATGGTCATGGCCCTATGACCGAGACAAATGTGGATCACATAAACACGCTGCAAGACTCGTAACATAAATAGACCTGAGGTGTGGCTTTTCGTTGTCTGGTCAGTATGCCAAGAAAAGGGGGCAAAAGAACCAGGGAGGGAAGTATATCTTTATTGGGTCTAATCTTATTGAGCAAGCTTGGAGAAGGCTTGGGCCATCTCCACTTGAGGGTTTGGAATGTATCTGGCGAAGCAGGTGGACTTCCACCTGCCTAGTTTCGTGATCGCATGGTCTGGTACTCCGTGCTGAGATGCGGCTGAGCCGATTCGTAAGGAATGTCCTGAATACCGACTGGGGTCAAGGCCTAACTTGACCAGTAGGACCCTAACATGTTTGATGAACTGGCTGCCACTCAGGGGGTTGACCAGAAAAGGCAGTAATGGGCTGGAGACTGACTGGCTGAGTAGGTGAGAGAGCAGCCGGTCAAGGATCGTTACTAGGCACCAGGCGTTGCCGGTCTGAAAGAAGTTGATGTACACTCCGGGTCTGGTTTGTTGCATTTTGGAGACCGTAAGATGAAGGACATAATGGTTTGGGAAGCGAGTCAGGAGGTGTCTGTACAGTATCTGGCTACTGGTGCCACCAGAGGTGAACTCGCTAGGCCGTAGGAAGCCGTAGAAGGCCAGGTAGATGGCCGCCTGGATGACTAGGCTGGACAGAACCCCAAAGGGGAATATGTGAGGATTTCCGACATGCCCCTAAAGATAGCGCTAGTGATGGGTAAGCGCTTGCCATGGGTCGCGGGCTGCTGCTTCTGGACACCGCGCAGGAGGGCTTTTACTGCATGGGCAGTGAACGCAGATGGCTTTCCAGGATCCTGTAAGGACAGGAAATGCTGAATGTTGGCTAGGTACAGCCTGATATTGTTGTGAGCAAGAGCCAGCTGCGTGTGGCAATAGGAAATAAAGGCTATGACATGTTTGACATCGTCTGCCGTGGTTCCGGGACAAGCGGCTAGGAACCTACGGTGGGTGTTCAAGGCCGGGCGATAAGCCTTTAGTGTGTTGCTAGACAGCGAGTGGTTGATGAGCCGGTTAGCGTTGGCAAGGTGTGGCTTCAATCCATTGTTAGTTGAGAGCAAGGTGGGGTAGGAGTGGATGATGGGTCGGCTCCGGGTTCCTGCTGGAAGAATGAGCCAAAATTGAAGCGAGACAGTGGATCTGCTGTGGCATTGCATTTTCCAGGAATATGCTCTCAGTAAAAGTTAAATTGGTGATGTAGTGACAATTGCACCAGCCTGCGCAGGAAGGACATGATGGAGAGCGACTTGGATCTACCCTTATTAATGATGTCGGCCGTAGCCTGGTTGTCTGTGGTGAAGAGCACTGTTTGACCTGTCCACATGTGGCCTCAGACCTGGGCAGCTGCCACAATGGGATACAGCTCGAACAATGACGAAGTTAGAGCAAAACCAGGGATTAGGCAGATTTCTGAAAGCCAGAGTCCGGCGAACTAGTGATGGCCAAAAATTGCAGCAAAGCCTGTGGAGGCTGCGGCATATGTGACTACCTGTGGTGACTGAGCTGATACTGATGAAATAAACATCGATATCAATATCGACTATTCTAGTTCATGAGGAACTTGTCCCACATGGCTAAGTCCGCTATCGCTGCTGGGTCTAACTTGAGAATTTGGTCGGGGTCCTGTACTCGGTTGAGAAAGACCAGGAGTCGTGAGATGAAAGACCATCCCTGAGGAATAATCCTCATAGCAAAACTGAGCAAGGCTATCGGGGACTGCAGCTGTCTTTTAGTACACCCCTGCAAGCAGGTAAAGTCGCGGATGACCGACCTGATCCAGGCTAGTTTGTCAGAAGGTAGGCTAGCCTTCATGGCGTGCGTATCCAGGACAATGCCTAGGAAGGTGATAGAATGTGCTGGGCCTTCCACTTTGTGTTTGGCTTTAGGCACATTGAGGTTGTTGAACACCACTCTCAGCTTGTCTAGATCTGACGGGGATATGTCTGGCCATTCGATGAGCAGGAAGTCATTGAGATAATGGATAACTATCTGACATTGGGTCTGATGTGATAAGATCCATGTAAGGGACTGGGCGAAAACATTGAACAGCCATGGGCTGCTCTTGGACCCAAAGGTCAACTTGGTGACGAAATAATAAGAGTCCCTCCATTTCATGCCGTGCCACCGCCAGAGGGATGGATCAATAGGCAGGAGTTTGAAGGCATCTGCGATATCCGCTTTAGACAGCCAGACGCCAGTGCCTAACTTAATGATGGCCAGGATAGTCAACTTGAGAGAAAATTCCTCAGAAGGAATCAGAGAATTCAGACTTGGGATATGTGAAAAATGAGGCACAGACAAGTCGTACACTAAGCAGAGTTTATTTGAGAACTTACACTTGACAAGCCCAATAGGGGTGACTCTCCAAATCTGAAAAGTCGACTGTGAGAAGCGGACGATTATGAACCCCTTATCTAATTCAGTCTGTAGCAGGGAGTCTATTGCCCGTGCGTCTGTAGCCACTGACTGCAGGTTCTGGCATTCATCAGTGAAGTGGGGTAAGGTGGTGAGGCCAGTGTGGAATCCTGCCGTGAAGCCATGTAGCAGGAATATGGCCAGCGAAGAGGTAAAACCCCAACCAAATGACATTCACCCAGCTTAGTCAGGATTTGTTTAGTTGTGTCAGATGGCAGGTGGTCTTCGGGTGTGCCTTATGGCATGAAGTACAAACGTGTAAACGTGTAACTGGTTCAAGGAGCACCCGCCTTGTTTGAAGTTGTTACATATGGGCGCGCCCCCTACTGAAAAGACTGTGACAGCGTCATAGCTGTAGGATAGAGAGCAGAGTGGTAAACAGAAAGCCCAGAAAGAAGAAAATGAGAAGTACAGGAAAGAAGGACAGGCATAGACAGGAGCTAACTGTGCTCTGTTGTGGCAGAACCATGTAGAATGGAAATTTAGAAAACTCAGGAGAGTGTAAGGTGACCGAGGCGGACCAGGAGGTGACTGGCCAGATAACAGATAGCCCGGGTGCCTGTTTATGGCAAACACAAACCTGTAGACCAGAACCCCAGGGCATACTGCGGCAAGAAACTGAAGTCTGCTGTGGCCTACGTAGCAATGTGATGGTCTGTAGTCGGTGACATATGCTCGGCCTGCTAACACTTGCACTGTCAGCAAGCTCAACGTTAAGCGACCTTGTCTGCGAGATGAAGGGCTGCCCATCAAAAACAGAGTGCCATGTAGAGACATATGTGACAGTAATTAATAGACATGTGCACACTGAAATATTTCGTTTCGGAATTTCGTCCGAAAATCCAAATTAAGGTCGAATCTGTCATTGAAGGCTTATGGTGTCTGTCGAATGTTCAAAGAAGATTCGACGGAGCTGCTAAACTGTACAATGAAGTATAGTTTACCTGCTCCGTCGAATCTTCTTAGAACTTTCAACAGACACCATAAGCCAAACTACGTGTGTACTTAGTTCTAGCTATTTTACTGCTCCACCTCTTTGGTTACAATCAGCCAATAACATTCATCATCATCATTATTTTTATTTATCTTTTCTCCCCTACGTCGAATCTTTCCTCCCCTACGTCGAATCTTTTCTCCCCTACGTCGAATCTTTTCTCCCCTACGTCGAATCTTTCCTCCCCTACGTCGAATCTTTCCTCCCCTACGTCGAATCTTTCCTCCCCTACGTCGAATCTTTCCTCCCCTACGTCGAATCTTTTCTCTCTATGTCGAATCTTTTCTCTCTATGTAGAATAATCTTGGACTAATAGAGCTAAGGTTAGGCACATTCGACCACAGGTTTGATGGACACAGATTGTTATTGTCATCATCATGTCGAATCTCCTATCTATATCGAACTGTTGTAGCAACGAAAACGAAAATAAAGCATTTGTTTATGTCGGATCTTTCGTTTTTCGGACTCTGCACTTTCGTTATCGTTTGTAAAAACGATAACGAAAATACCTGAAATTCGGACGAAAATGCATTCGGACGAAAACGAATGCACATGTCTAGTAATTAATGCCTGGAGAGCACGTCCAATGATGTATGTGAAGTAACGGTATAGTGAAAGGATGCTGCAGGATAATGTGATAGAGGAACCCGTGAACTATGCACCTGACTGGCCTGACTAGCGAGGTCCTGGTTAGGATCAAAACTCGGTCGACCGGAAACACTTGCAGTAGGGGTGACATAAGTTCAATAAGATTCCGTTTTGTTTTTTTTTTCAAATGAGCTGTCCACCCTGTATGCGACTGGCCCTGGTGAAGATGCAATTGTTATGTTTTTGGTTTTTTTACCTGGGAAATAACGTCCAACCTGGTGCAGGATGGAACCTGAACTCGACTGACCTGAGGGAGAAATGACAAACAGGAAATGATGAGTGGCTTTTATATAAGGGCCACTGCAGATGAGTGGCCCATTAAGTGCCACTAAATGAAGTGTGGCTGTGTGAGTGCCACTGAGTGTGCTTGCAGTGATTTCAAGAAGTATGCTGTGTTGTGAGCTTGCAGCGATTGCAAGGAGTTTACGACTGAGATGCATGTTTTGCAACGATTGCAAGGAGTTAATGCTGTGACATGAGCACGCAGCGGTTGCAAAGAGTTTCTACTTTGACGCAAGTCCGCAGTGACAGCAAGGAGTTTCATGTTGAGATGAGTGCTTGCAGTGACTGCAAGAAAACATGCTGTTCCGTGTGCTTGCAGCGATTGCAAGGTGTTATGCTGAGATGCGTGTTTGCAGCAATTGCAAACGGGTTATGCTAAAATGCGTGATTGCAGCGATTGCAAGGAGTTATGCTGAGATGCGTGTTTGCATTGGTGAAAACAAAGAGAAGGATAGCAGAATTGTATGTGTAGGAATGAACTGTGACCCTTACCGGTTGCAGCTGTCTCGTGAATGTAAGAAAAGCTTCCGACATAAATCATTGTGCCGCTGATGTGACTAGACCCAAATGGAGTGTAGTTGGTGTGCAATAAACCCGAGACCACTCGGTAGTAACGTCAGTGGTGTAAAAACTGTTAGAAATCGGTGCGAAACATACCGATGCAAACCGTTGTGCCGTCGATGCGACTAGGTTTGAATCGGACTGTGATGCGTATCAATGTAAATGTGACCCGAATTGGTTAGTAGAAGTTACATGGATAAGGAATCGTAGGGTATGACAAGAACCCCTACAAATCTGTGTGCGGGATATGACCTGATGCAAACTGTTGTGCCACCGATGCGACTAGGTTCAAATCAGACTATGATGCATGTTGCTGCCAATGTGACACTAATCAGTTAGTAGAAATGGCATAAATAACAAATCGTAGGGTATGATAAAAACCGCTACGAATCGGTGTGGGATACGACCAATGCGAACCGTTGTGCCGCCGATGCGACTAGGTTCAAATCAGACTATGATGCATGTAGCTGCCAATGTGACAGGAACCGTTTAGTGGCATACGACAGGGACCGATATGAATCCGTGTGTAGGATGCACCCAATGCGAACTGTTGTGCCGCCGACGCAACTAGGTTCGAATCAGATTATGGTAAGTATGCAATTAATCTGATGCGAATAGGAGAAGAAAACAGTAAACAGGCTTGTGGCTGGCCAAGTGGTGCAGCACTGTGCATGACGCTTTTAAACAAATATCTCTGTGGTTGGTATGTTGGTGGACTAACGACTGCGTACTTGGGACCTACGAACGATTCGTAAGTTCCGCAGCGGAAAACCAAACATGGGGAACCTAACGAGAATTTAAAATGATATGAACATGAAACAAAAATGGGGTTACCAATCCTACCTGCGACAGTGAGCAAGACTTGATCGACAAACCATGAATAAGCAACCGCAACGTATTCTATTCGGAACAACAGACTCACAAACACGCAGTGAGCTGGAGAGTCAGCCTGGTGAATTGTGCACTGGAACCGACAAAGAGCAAGGGCGAGTGGTCGGCTTAAATACCCTCCGAGCTCTTCCCATAAATTCAGCCTACCATACTGGCCTTCTAATATATATATATATATATATATATATATATATATATATCCACTCAGTTCCACCACCTCTGGCTCAGACCCTTTGGTGCCTGCTCACCACAATCACTTGTAAACACAGAAGTCTGGTTTCTTTGTTTAAAAGTGACTGCTCTGCACTCTCTATGTAATACGGTATTTAATGCCCCTTTAAGACCCTCCTACTGTTTTCGTGAAATTTGACTGAACAAACCCACTATTTGATGTGATTTGGAGGGTGTGTGTAGAGGGATGGGTTTTGTGGGGCCGTGGTTAAGTTCCAGCACCTATTGTTTGAGAAAAAAAGCCTTGATATATATATATATATATATATATATATATATATATATATATATATATATATATATATATATATATATATATATATAGATATATATATATATAGATATATATATATATATATATATATATATATATATATATATATATATATATATATAGGCTTTTCTTACTTTATTTTTACCTAGTAATCCTGCCAGTAACATAATTCCTGTCCTAGGGTGACAGCCCTCACTAATGCCCGGTACACACGGTCGGATTTTCCGACGGAAAATGTTCGATGGGAGCTTGTTTTTTTTTTTTAATTCCAAAATAGTTATTGTACAATAACAAGGGTTTCATATAGAAATTTTGTCACAATAATCTCCAATAAAATATACTACATAAATACAAACATGCAGATGTCGATTCAGGATTTACATTAGCTTTTGTCAGAATCGTGTGACTCTATACATAACCTTTGATGGGGTGTTCATAGGGATTCTTATGGCCCCTTTGTTAAGTTAACGATCTTGGGTAAGAAATGAGGAAAGGGGGGATATAAAAGAAGAGTGTAGAGGATATGGAGGAAGAGTAGAGAAGTGTGGGATCTAGGAAAAAGAATGGCGGGTTGGGTAGGGAAGATATAGTGGAGTTTTGAGGGGAGGGTAGTGACAGAGGACACGGTCTATTTGGTCCCTTCTATAGGGCATTGCCACCCCGACACGAACCGAACTGTTTTTAATTCTTGATGGTCTAATCAGAGGGATCTTCAGGTGGTATAAGCATTATAGCGTTGAGATAATTTGAAATGTGTCCAACAGGCCCATGTGGTCGTAAATTTTTGGATTCGTTCTTGTGAAATGTGCACCAGCTCCTCCATTTCCTCTATCTTAGAAATCCTCCTGAACCACTCCCCAATCGTGGGAGTGGAGGTGGATCTCCAATGCGTTGGGATACATAGTTTGGCTGCGTTCACCAGGTGCATAGCTAATGATTTAAAGTACTCGTTTCTAGTCAGGTGAGTGTGATGTAGGAGGTATTGGGCTGGAGAATAGGTCAAAGAGTATGTTGAGATATGTGTGATGAGGTCGTGAACCTCTTTCCAGAATGGCTGTATGGATATGCAGTTCCACCATATGTGTAGCAGTGTGCCTTTTGCTTTCCCGCATCTCCAGCAGGTGTCTGGTAAGTCTGGGGAGAATTTATGTAAAAGTGACGGAGTCCTATACCAGCGTGTTTGAATTTAATAGCCATTCTCCTGAATGGCTACATTAAGGGAGCCTTTATGTATATATTCGTTAATACGTGACCAATCCTCCTCCGTGAAGGTCATCTGGAGATCTACTGCCCATGCTGCACGTGCGGAGTCTAGGGTGCAAGAGGTATCTTGTATAAGCAAAATGTACATGTACGAGATTAGGTGTCTTTGTGGGGAGGTTCTGGTGCACAGTTCCTCAAATGGAGTTATTTGTCTAGTCCAGGTCCGTGTCGTACCTTGAGTTGATAGAAAGTGTCTGATCTGTCTGTATGTCCAAAAGGGGAAGGATTTGAGGGGGGATGATTCAACTAAGTTCTCATATGTTCTTGGGATCTTGTCTACATAGAACTGATAGGCTGACATTCTGTTGTGTGGCCATGTTTGGTTTAGAAAGGATGGTGAGAGCCCTGGGGTGAACTCAGGGTTGCCTCTCAATGGGGTTAACGGGCCAGGGACAGAGGAAATTGACCTGATTTTAATTGTTCGTCTAAAGGAACTTAACGAGGCTGAGATGAGGGGATGCGTCAATATCTCCTGTGGCACTTGATTTGGGGCAATCCAGGGAAGAGACTCCAGTGGAAGTTGTGAGATAGATTTCTCCAGGGTGACCCAAAGCTTACCCGGCTCATGGACATTCCAGTCCACGATTCGGGCAAGGTGGTTCGCTAGGAAGTATTTGTGGAGGTCTGAAAGCCCAATACCTCCGTTAAGTCTTGTTCGTGTGAGCCTAGTGAATTTGATGCGTGGAGGGGAGCCTTTCCATAGAAACAGTGTGCACATCTTCCTATATGCTGCAAAAAAGGATGCTGGAAGATGGATGGGTAGGCACTGAATAATATAAAGAAAACGTGGTAGAGTTATCATTTTTAAAAGAGCGGAGCGACCAAACCAGGAGACACTGAGGTTCCCCCATGCTTTTAAATCCAGTTGCGCTTTCTTTAAGACCTTAAGGAAATTAACCCTGTATATGTCTTCCAATTTAGTGGTGATTTGGATACCTAGGTAGGTTATTTCTTGTTGGTTCCACTGGAAGGGAAAGGAAGATTGGCAGAGTTTGAGTTCCTGTGTTGTAAGGGTGATATTCAAGGCTTGGGATTTCGCATAATTAATCTTTAGATGCGATAGGGTTCCAAAATGCTCTATGTCTTTAAGTAAATTAGGTATGGAAGTGGTCGGAGAAGTCAGGGAGAGTAGAACATCATCTGCAAAGGCAGATACCTTATACTCCTTTCCCTGAATTGTCAGGCCTGTGATATCGGAATTGTCTCTTATTCTATTAAGGAGGGATTCCAAGGAGAGTACAAAAATTAATGGTGAAAGGGGGCAACCTTGTCGTGTACCGTTTCTTATGGGGAAGGCGTTTGACAGGTGGCCACTCGCACAGCTGCACTCGGATTGGAGTATAGTGCCAAGATGTGGGACAACATGCGCGGGTGAAGACCAATCCTCTTCAGGACCTCTCCCATGTAGTCCCAGGCCACTCTGTCGAACGCCCTCTCAGCGTCCAAAGACAGAAAGAACCCTCGCGTTTTTGTGGTCGTGAGCCAGTGGTGTATGTTTAATGCTCTAATGGTGTTGTCCCTGGCCTCTCGTCCGGGGACAAACCCGACCTGGTCTAACGAGATAAGGCTTGGCAAGAAAGTGGACATTCTGTTGGCTAAGATTTTGGCATAAATCTTGATGTCCACATTGAGTAGTGAAATAGGTCTGTAATTTTGTACTCATGTCTTATCCTTTCCCTCCTTGGGGATTACTGTTATGTGTGCCTCCAACATGCGCCCCATGTTCGTCGTGGGGTCCGCTAGAGAGTTAAAGGTGGATAACATTTTTGGGGCTAGGGACTGGGCGAAGCATTTATAATATTGCAGGGTGAACCCGTCTGGACCTGGGCTTTTACCTGGTTTCATCTGTCATATGGCGGCCTGCAGTTCTTCTGTCGAAAGTGGTTGCTCTAAATCTTCTGCTTGTGTTTGTGAGATTGATTGTGGGCCATATTGGTTCAAGAAGCTCTTTATCGCTTCTGTTCTACGTAGTGCTTGCTCAGGGTTTGAATTAGGGGTCCTAAGATTATATAAATTTTTGTAGTATAGTTCAAACTCATGGGCTATGTCTTCATTTTTAGATAGTGTAGTGTCCTGTTGGGTCTGTATGTGGTAAATTGTGTTAGACGGTCTAGATGTACGTACTGCTCTGGCCAGTAATCTGCCACATTTGTTGCCTTGCTCGTAAAAGATTCGTTGGTGGAGAACATACTGGCGCCTGGTGCGTTTACCTAATTCTTCTAATAACGTTGAGCATGAATGCATCAGTTCCTGCAGTGTCTGTTGTGAGTGGGATTGTTTATGTGTGGCCTCCAACCGCCTGATGTTGGTGATTAGGTTATCTATGGTGGCCTGCTGTAGCCTTTTTACTTTCGCAGCCTGGGCCATCAGCTCCCCCCTGATCACACATTTGTGGGCTTCCCACAAAGTGGTAGGGGATATGTCTGGGGTGGAGTTCTCCCTGAAGTATGTGTCGATACTGGCTGTCAGGCGTGAGGTAAACTCCGTATCTTTCAGTAGGGAGGAATTAAGTCTCCATGTTTTTGTTTTAGGGATCAAGTCTGGGAAGGTCAGGGTTACTGAGATGGGGTGATGGTCAGACAAGAACATAGGGTCGATCGTGGCCTGTGTGAGGTAGGTTAAGTCAGGTTGGGAAAGGAAAAGATAATCCAGTCTTGAGTATTTTTGAAAAGGGATAGAATAGAAGGTGTAATCCTTCACGGAGGGGAACATTGTGCGCCATGTGTCGTGTAGCGCTAGGCCTTGAAGTTCTAATTTAATTTGTCTTAGGGCTCGATAGGATAGCATTGAGGTTCCTGAGGAGGTATCAAGGTTTGGGTTGAGGGGTACATTGAAGTCACCTCCTAGTAGTACAATACCCTCTTTAAAGGAGGTCAGAAGGTCACCTATTTTCCTAAAGAAAGATACCTGGTGTTCATTTGTTTCATTTGTTCATATATGTTTGCCAATGTTATTGGCTTAGAAGCATAGGTACCTTTAATAAATACAAATCTACCCTCAGGGTCCAGTAACGAGTCTGAAAGCTGAAATGGAGCCTGTTTAGAAACAAGTATGGAAACTCCTTTTGTCTTAGCTATGGGATTGGTGGAATGGAAGGCCGTTTGGTAGATGTGGTTGGAGATTTTTGGGATGGAGTTAGAGTGAAAGTGAGTCTCCTGTAGGAAGATGAATTGGGCCTTTTGCTTGGTGAGAGCGGACAGGACCTACGAGCGCTTTTCCGGTACGTTAAGACCTTTTGCGTTGAGAGAAACACATTTCAACACCAGAGGAGCATAGTGAGGCATTGTCTATTACTCTTTTTTTTTTTTTGTTTGTGAAAGATCAGAACCCGGGCGTTTATTTATTTCCTCTGAGGATTGTCAGTTCGTGTCGGGGTGGCTCAGCTAGTAGCTGCGAAGTGTGTTGGGGCAAAGCTTGCGGGGAGTCAAAGAAGTAGAAAAATAGAAAGAAGGGGAGGGGGGGGGAGTCCCGTCAAGGATAGAGAAAGTTAGAGGGATAGAGGATCAGTAGGGGAAGAGTAGGGTATAGGGTGGAGAGAAATACCAGAGGTGGAAAAGAAAGTGCCAATCCACCTATAAAATAGAGAGCTGGTTGGTCAGCAGACTAACTCTTAGTGCTGCTGCTGGGGGTTGGTAAGCGTGTCTGGGGTCCTACTCCTTGGCCTTAGAGAGGAGTGTGTGTAGATGGTAGTGTAAAAGGGAATAGTGCAAATAAGAAAATAAAAATGGGGCTATTGCAACCTATCAACATTAAACTCAACATAAGTATCTTGAGAGCTCGCTGGTGGGAAACATGTATAGATCTTATATCTGGACAATAAAAACTGAGAGAGATTCAGAACATGTGTTGTACATAAACAAAGATATCATGACTCATAGAACTATTCACTCGCCTCCCCATCAAAGTTTTATGGGGGGGGCTTCACATCGTTATGCCTGTGCATGCTTGTTCTTCCTCCCTCCTTGTAAAAGCGTATAGGACCATGTTACCATAAGTCTCCGTCTCAGGGCTGGGCATTGAGAATAGGGGTATGGGATATGGGACCACCTCCTTTCCTGGGTTTTTTTTTTTTTTTTTTTTTTTTTTTTTAGGGGGTTACCATCCTGTTTATGTTATACAAGTTTCTGTGTTGACTGTTCGTGTTAACACTTATGACATTATAACATTATAGCTCTATGAGCCCCCGAGGCACACTGTGCGGCCCCCTATTCATGTATATTAGGGTAGTACGTAATATCCTAGGATATTGTTCATTTGGTATGTCTCAGAGCCATTATCATCTACGCTGAATGGCAGATGACAATTATGATTATAGGGAAAAAAAAAAAAAAGGGGGAGGGGGCCGCATGTGTCTGCCTCAGTGACCCACAAGCATCATCCGTATTCATACGGCAAAGTTATAATGAGATAATTAGCGTATATATCCATATAAAAAGAGGTTGGGGATCGGGGGATGAGAAAGGGAGGGGGGGGGAAGAAGGGTCGGGTAAAGATAAAGGAAGGTAATGGGAGAAGGGAAGGATGGGGTAGGGGAAAGAGTAGGTATGGGTGGGAGTAGGGGGGGAGAGCGAAGGTGACCCTAGGTAGAGAAATATTATTAAACCGATCACTTTACCAATACAGATGTATCGAGTCCCATATATCTAATAGCAGTGTAGGTATTCAGCTTACACATACGTTGTCTCCCAAAGGTGTTGGTGAGTAGGGATGAGCTTCGTGTTCGAGTCGAACCCATGTTCGACTCGAACATCGGCTGTTCGGTCGTTCGCCGAATTGCGAACGATATGGGCCGTTCGCGCCAAATTCGTGTGGCGCGTCACGGCCCATAATTCACTGCGGCATCGCAGTGCATTGCTGGCTGATGATTGGCCAAGCATGCACTATGACCCGCATGCTTGGCCAATCACAGCGCCGTCAGTAGAGAGAGCTGTAATTGGCCAAAGCCAGGGTGGCTTTGGCCAATTATGGCTCAGGGGATTTAGTACACACCCCACACGTGTGTGTTCCGGTGTGCTGAGAGATAGAGAGAGAGAGAGACAGTGTCATTTGATTTGAGTTAGATAGATTAGGCAGAACAGTCAGTCAGTTAGCTGCACTTACAGTGTATTGTGTATATATATGCATCCCAGGTGTGGCATATATATATATACACTGTATTCAGTTTAGCTAGATCCGTTCCTGCTATTTACATTTAGTGCAGTGCGTCCTGCTCACAGTGTTCAGCTAGATCCGTTCCTGTTATCTTCTAGACTATTTACATTTAGTGCAGTGCGTCCTGCTCACAGTGTTCAGCTAGATCCGTTCCTGCTATTTACATTTAGTGCAGTGCGTCCTGCTCACAGTGTTCAGCTAGATCCGTTCCTGCTATTTACATTTAGTGCAGTGCGTCCTGCTCACAGTGTTCAGCTAGATCCGTTCCTGCTATTTACATTTAGTGCAGTGCGTCCTGCTCACAGTGTTCAGCTAGATCCGTTCCTGCTATTTACATTTAGTGCAGTGCGTCCTGCTCACAGTGTTCAGCTAGATCCGTTCCTGCTAATTACATTTAGTGCAGTGCGTCCTGCTCACAGTGTTCAGCTAGATCCGTTCCTGCTATTTACATTTAGTGCAGTGCGTCCAGCTCACAGTGTTCAGCTAGATCCGTTCCTGCTATTTACATTTAGTGCAGTGCGTCCTGCTCACAGTGTTCAGCTAGATCCGTTCCTGTTATCTTCTAGACTATTTAGATTTAGTGCAGTTCCTGTTATTTACATTTAGTGCAGTGCGTCCTGCTCACAGTGTTCAGCTAGATCCGTTCCTGCTATTTACATTTAGTGCAGTGCGTCCTGCTCACAGTGTTCAGCTAGATCCGTTCCTGTTATCTTCTAGACTATTTACATTTAGTGCAGTGCGTCCTGCTCACAGTGTTCAGCTAGATCCGTTCCTGTTATCTTCTAGACTATTTACATTTAGTGCAGTGCGTCCTGCTCACAGTGTTCAGCTAGATCCGTTCCTGTTATCTTCTAGACTATTTACATTTAGTGCAGTGCGTCCTGCTCACAGTGTTCAGCTAGATCCGTTCCTGTTATCTTCCTACTGACAGGCAGGCTTGTCTGGTTACAGTATATAAAGCTACCTGAAGAAAATTACAGGTGTTCTATTTGATCCTATTAGTACCACGGTCAGGCAGCTAGACTATTTACATTTAGTACAGTGCGTCCTGCACACAGTGTTCAGCTAGATCCGTTCCTGTTATCTTCCTACTGACAGGCAGGCTTGTCTGGTTACAGTATATAAAGCTACCTGAAGAAAATTACAGGTGTTCTATTTGATCCTATTAGTACCACGGTCAGGCAGCTAGACTATTTACATTTAGTACAGTGCGTCCTGCTCACAGTGTTCAGCTAGATCCGTTCCTGTTATCTTCCTACTGACAGGCAGGCTTGTCTGGTTACAGTATATAAAGCTACCTGAAGAAAATTACAGGTGTTCTATCCCAGCTTAGTGCAGCTACAGGCCATTAGTATGTCTGGAAGGCCAAGAAGGAGAGGCAGACAGTCACAAGCCAATAAGAGAGGGCAAGCAGGCTCTGTGTCTAGTGCTGGTCGTGGAGACGGTGCATCCTCATCAGCACGTGGCCATGGGACACGCTTGGCCTTTTTTTCGGCAGCTGGCCGTGTTGAGCCGCAACATGCGGAAGACTTGGTCGAGTGGATGACCAAGCCGTCCTCATCCTCCTCATCCTCTCTCACCCATGCCCAGGGTGCTTTGTCTGGCAAAGCAGCGGCCTCTTCCCTCAGCTCAATGTCATCAGTGACTCCTTCCCTAGCTCCACCATGTCCTCATGAGGATTCCCTCGAACTGTTTGACCACAGTGTTGGGTACATGCTCCAGGAGGATGCCCAGCGTTTGGAAGGCTCTGATGATGATACTGAGCTCGATGAAGGCAGTAACATGAGCACGGACAGAGGGGGTGCCCAAGAAGGACAGCAATCTGGCAGTCATGCTCCCCCTGCTGCAGCATACTGCCAGGTTTGCTCCAGTGATGAGGAGAGAGGGGATGATGAGGTCACTGACTCAACGTGGGTGCCTGATAGGAGAGAGGAGGAGGAGGAGGAGGAGGAGGAGGCGGCACATCACCAACGAGGCAGGATGCCCTCCAGGGGCCAGCCTAAGGGCAGCACATTGACTGCATCACACCCCAAAGCTCCACATGTGCAGGGCGCTGCAGTCTCTGCGCGTTATTCAAAAAGTTCTTTGGTGTGGGCCTTTTTTGAGACGAGTGCATCAGATCGCACCGCTGCTATTTGCAACATATGTCTCAAGCGTATCTCGCGTGGCCAAAACATCTCCCGCTTGGGTACCACATGCTTGACCAGACATATGTTGACCTGCCATTCAGTTTGTTGGCAAGCGTATCTAAAAGACCCACACCAAAGAACAAAGAGGATCTCTCCTTGCTCCTCATCAGCTGAGATTTCCAACCCCACTAGATCTTCAGTCCTCTCTGAGACCTGCAGTGAGAGGAATGAAGGTGTAGAATTAGGTGTGTCACAGCCAAGTACTTGTGTGCAATCTGCTTTTGGTACACCGACGTCAGATTGTACCAGGCAAATTTCCCTGCCCCAGCTGCTGCACCGCCGAAAGAAGTTTGCTCCCAGCCATCCACATGCCCAGCGGTTGAATGCTAGCTTGGCAAAATTGCTAGCACTTCAACTGCTGCCTTTTCAGTTGGTAGACTCTGCCCCCTTCCGTGAGTTTGTGGAATGTGCGGTTCCTCAGTGGCAGGTACCCAAACGCCACTTTTTCTCACGGAAGGCGATTCCGGCTCTCTACCGGCATGTGGAAGGCAATGTCCATTCCTCGCTGGACAGGGCGGTCAGCGGTAAGGTGCATATTACTGCTGACTCATGGTCCAGCAGGCATGGACAGGGACGTTGCCTAAGTTTCACGGCGCATTGGGTGACTCTGCTGGCAGCTGGAAAGGATGCAGGACAAGGTGCAGTAGTGTTGGAGGTTGTTCCGCCACCACGCCTCCAAAATGCTGATTGTGACACACCTCTCTCCTCCACCCCCTCCTCTTCTTCTTCCTCCATGGCCTCTTCCTCGGAACCAGCGGTGCTCCGTAGGCGTTCAAGGGGCTACGCAAGTACGCAGGCCAAAAGATGCCATGCGGTGCTTGAGCTGGTGTGCTTGGGGGACAGGAGCCACACTGGGGCAGAGGTTCTGTCAGCTCTGCAGGGGCAGGTTCAGAGGTGGTTGACGCCACGCCAACTTAAGGCAGGAATGGTGGTTTGCGACAATGGCACCAACCTCCTCTCTGCCCTCCGACAGGGACAAATGACCCATGTGCCCTGTTTGGCTCACGTCCTTAACTTGGTGGTGCAGCGGTTCTTGGGCAGGTACCCGGGCTTACAGGATGTCCTGAGGCAGGCCAGGAAAGTCTGTGTGCATTTCCGCCGGTCATATAATGCCAGTGCTCGGCTGACGGACCTCCAAAAGGAGTTTAACCTGCCCAAGAACCGCCTAATCTGTGACATGCCCACCAGGTGGAACTCAACGTTGGCCATGCTGCAGCGGCTGCACACGCAGCAGAGGGCCATCAATGAGTACCTGTGCGACTATGGCACCAGGGTCAGGGGAGCTTGGTTTTTTTTCCCCACGCCAGTGGGCCATGATCAGGGATGCATGCACTGTCCTGTCACCATTCGAGGAGGCCACGAGGATGGTGAGCACTGACAGTGCATGCATCAGTGACACTGTCCCCCTTGTCCACCTGTTGGAGCACACGCTGCGTGGAATAATGGACAGGGCACTTGAGGCAGAACAGAGGCAGGAAGAGGAGGACTTCCTTAGCTCTCAAGGCCCCCTTTATCCAGACAGTGTTCCTGCGTGCCCGCCGATCACACAGGAAGAGGACGAGGAGGAGGAGGAGGAGGAGGAAGATTGTGTCAGTATGGAGGTGGAGCCTGGCACTCAGCATCAGCAGCAGTCTTTAAGGGATCAGTCCCAAGGAACACATGGACTTGTACGTGGCTGGGAGGAGGTGGCTGCGGACGTTGTTGTCCTTAGTGACCCAGAGGACTCCGGACCGAATGCCTCAGCAAACCTACACTGCATGGCCTCCCTGATCCTGCAAAGCCTGCGTAAGGATCCTCGTATTCGTGGTATCAAGGAGAAGGACCAATACTGGCTGGCAACCCTCCTTGATCCACGTTACAAGGGTAAGGTTGCGGACCTTATCTTGCCATCGCAGAGGGAGCAGAGGATGAAACATCTTCGGGAGGCCTTGCAGAAAGGTCTGTGCAACGCGTTCCCAGAGACTGGGAGGTTACAAACTCCTGTTTCTGGACAACGTGTTGCTGAGGCTTCGGTCAGTCAAAGAAGGAGCGGTGGAGAAGGTGGCCGTCTGACCGATGCGTTCAGACAATTTTTTGGTCCGCAGCCCCAAGGTATGATCGGTTCCAGCAACCATCGCCAGCGTCTGTTTTACATGGTGCAGGAATACCTAGGGGCAAGATCAGACTTGGACACCTTTCCCACCGAAAATCCTCTGGGTTACTGGGTCTTGAGGATGGATCACTGGCCAGAGCTTGCACAGTATGCAATTGAGCTACTGGCCTGTCCTGCATCCAGCGTTCTTTCGGAACGCACATTCAGTGCTGCTGGAGGCGTGGTAACCGATCACAGGGTGCGTCTGTCCACCGACTCGGTCGATCGGCTGACCTTCATAAAAATGAATCAGTCTTGGATCACCACCAGCTACCAAGCACCTGATGCAGATGTAACCGAATAATTTTTTTTTAAATCTCAGATCCCTTCAAAGACTGCCTATGCTGATGCTGAGTGACTATCCCTGAGTAATTATCCTCTTCCTCCTCAATCATCACGCTGATAGCTTGTAAGAACATTTTTGGTTCTGGGCGCCACCACCAGTGCCTAAGGCACAATTTTTCAGCCCCTGTTTAACAGGGGCGTGTAATTACAATTTTTGATGTAATACTTTGCAGCAGGGCTCGTTCCTGCATTCCAACTAGAGTGTCTGTGAGGGGTTGCAGTGTTGTGGCACCAGCACTAGTGCCTAAGGCCCAATTTTTCTGCCCCTGTCTAACAGGGGCGTGTAATTACAATTTTTGATGCAATACTTTGCAGCAGGGCTCGTTCCTGCGTTCCAACTAGAGTGTCTGTGAGGGGTTGCAGTGTTGTGGCACCAGCACCAGTGCCTAAGGCCCAATTTTTCTGCCCCTGTCTAACAGGGGCGTGTAATTACAATTTTTGATGCAATACTTTGCAGCAGGGCTCGTTCCTGCGTTCCAACTAGAGTGTCTGTGAGGGGTTGCAGTGTTGTGGCACCAGCACCAGTGCCTAAGGCCTAATTTTTCAGCTCCTGTTCAACAGGGGCATGTAATTACAATTCTTGATCTAATATTTCACAGCAGGGCCCTGTGAGGGCTTACAGTGTTTTGGCCACAGCAACACCTAAGGCCCAAATTTCTGCTGAGTATATAGGGCAGGACCCTACTTTCAAACATCTAACTTACAAACGACTCCTACTTGCAAACGGAAGGAGACAACAGGAAGTGAGATGAAATCTACCCCTAGGAAGGGAAATTCTCTCCTGTAAGAGTTAATATGGGAAAACAATTTCTCCTTTCCACTGATGCTTTCCAATCCTTGTTCCACAAAAAAACCCAAATTTTCAAAAAACATTTTTCATTGGGACAAAAAAGTGAGGTGAAATCTTCTGAAGAGGAGGAAAGACGCAAAACAAATGTCACAGGGGTGATAACCCTTCCCTATGTTTTCCAAAAAGCTTAGAAAAGATTTTTTGGCTGGAGCTAAACACGTTAAAAATGTTCAAAATTACAAACAGATTCTACTTAACAACAAACCTACAGTCCCTGTCTTGTTTGCACCGCCTGTATACTGCTGTTCAGAGTATATAGGGACCTTTCCTTATTTTAATTTGGGTGCGGGGTTCCCCTTAATATCCATACAAGACCCAAAGGGCCTGGTAATGGACTGGGGGGGTACCCATGCCGTTTGTCTCACTGATTTTCATCCATATTGCCATGACCCGACATGACATTAAACCCGCAAGCAGTTTTAAATGAGATTTTTTCCTTTAAAAATGACATTTGGTGCAGGGACTGTTCTAAACATGGGAAACACGCGTCACTTTACAGGCATACTATAGACACCCCCCAGGTACGATATTTAAAGGAATATTTCACTTTTTTTTTTTACTTTAAGCATCATTAAAATCACTGCTCCCGAAAAAACGGCCGTTTTTAAAAGTTTTTTTTGCATTGATACATGTCCCCTGGGGTAGGACCCGGGTCCCCAAACCCTTTTTAGGAAAATACCATGCAAATTAGCCTTTAAAATGAGCACTTTTGATTTCGAACGTTCGAGTCCCATAGACGTCAATGGGGTTCTAACGTTCGTGCGAACTTGCGGTCCGTTCGCGGGTTCTGGTGCGAACCGAACCGGGGGGTGTTCGGCTCATCCCTATTGGTGAGCATGCAGACATTGAAATACCCAGTGTACTGGAAAAGTCTCAGGAGAACGATGTGCTAACTTCTGACCACGCTAAAAGACCTCAGCTGTCCTAACGGAGGCAGGGGAGCACATCAGCTGTATGCTTGAAGGTTGTAGCAGATATCCCAATTCTTCACTGCATGTTCGGGCAATATTCTTTCCGCGTGGGCCTATAAGGGTTTTTAACTCTGTTCTGGTTTACTCTGTTCCGGTCAGGAGATTTACACGGGACCTTGGTAAGAGCCATAGTGTCAGATTTTTAAAGGGGCATAGCAGCGAGCTAGGGAGTCATGGTCCTTTCTGCATAAGTGAGGCTTTACACAGTTCCAGTGTGTGTACTGGAGATGAGTCATGAGTTCCATAAAATAAAAGGATGCAAACTGTGAATCAAAACAGGAAGATGGATCTCTCTGAAAGAAAAAAAAAAAAAGCAACAGACCTACTTAGGTAATGTCCAGCTATCAAAAAGAATTGGCGATGGTTTTGTCAGGCTTCCTGGTGATTCCTGCATGGGGTTACCGGTTGGCCTCTGGCTTGGTATTCCAGGTCTCGTCGGGAGGAATGTGCTCCGGGAGACGGGGGTCCCGATCTCCTGCGGCTAGAGCAATGCCTCTGTGCTTTGGGTGAGGAGTTGTGTGTCACCGGCTTCCACGGCTTCCACGGTTCAGACGGGAAGTGGAACGCACACCAATCCGGAAGATCTATCGGTGGCAGATCGAGTTGATCACAAAAAGCCTGAAGGTCGTCTGGTGATCGTCTGGTGATCTTAGGAGGGCAGTGCGGCCTCTGGCGGTGGCGGACAGGCAGAACGGGAACTTCCAGCGATACTGTATATTCCGCGTTCTAAGAAGCTCCAGCAGAGGGTGCAGGGTGCGCCTGTTCTGTAGTGTGGTTGGAGAGAGGTCCTGAAAGAGCTTAATTTCAGTGCCATTGTGGTGTAAATGGCCTCTTTCTCTGGCTTTTCTCAGGATTTCTTCCCTGAGCGGGAAGTTTACTACACAACAGATTACATCTCTCGGGGGCTCATTATCTCGAGGGGGGGTCTGAGAGCCCGGTGTAGTCTCTCCATCTCAATGGGGGAATCTGGCGGCCGGTCTAATAAATCGTTAAAGATGGTACATGGGGGTAGTGAGCCTGCTTCCAAGTTTTCCGGTACCCCCCTAACTCGAATATTATGTCTCCTACCCCTGTTGTCGAGGTCTTCGACTTGACGGTGTAAATCATACAGATAGGAGAGTTGGGTATCGTAAGTGTGCTGTACTTGCCTGATGGCAGCTGTATGGAGCTGCGTGGTCTGCTCCACGTCCGTTATGCGGGCCGCCACCGCCTGAATGTCCATCTTGAGGTCTAAAATCGCCGCTTTTAAAGTGCCCGTAATATTGTTGGTGATGTCCATTGCTACATGTTGTAGATCCGACAGGTTAACTACTGAGCTGGGGCGACGCGCTCGAGTAGTCTCATCTTCCATCTGAGAGTCTGAGTCCTGGCCGAGGCCTGAGGCCTGTGGTGTCTGTTCGGCCTCGTGATCACCGGAGCGGAGTGTCCGGAATATCTCCGGGATGTTGCGGCTGAGCTGTGTAGTCGGCTCTTTTGGTGTCCGGGGGGCCGAGACACTTCTGTTGGGTTTCCCCATCATTAATTCGGGCGATTGTTTCCCGTTAAAGGCTGCTTTTACTCCTCGGATAGCCGGAGCTCTGTATGCAGGCGGCTATTCCGGATTCCAGCCAAGCCACGCCCGGGGAGCTTGTTTTTGTCGGAAATTCCGACCATGTGTAGGATCCATCGCACATTTTCCATCGGAATTTCCGACACTCAAAATTTGAGATCTGGATTTCAAATTTTCCGACAACAAAATCCGTTATCAGAAATTCTGATCATGTGTACAAAATTCCAATGCACAAAATTCCATGCATGCTTGGAGTCAAGCAGAAGAGCCACACTGGCTATTGAACTTAATTTTTCTCGGCTCGTCATACGTGTTGTACGTCACCGCGTTCTTGGCAGAATTTCCGACAAGATTTGTGTGACCGTGTGTATGCAAGACAAGTGTGAGCCAACATCCGTTTGGGTTTTTGCCAGGATTGCCAGGTGTTCTGTCTTTTTACCCAGTTTGATGACATCAGAGGACTTTAGACCAGTGGCGGCTGGTCCAACTCCCCCCCCCAGCCCACACCATCTGTGTGGCCGTGCACTGTGCGGGGCACCACACCAACAGGTCTCTACCAGGTCTGTCATCCCCTTACAGGCACGTGACCACATCCCTAAGCCCCAATTGCCCATTTCCATATTGTCCCCCCACTCTGTGATACCAGCGAATACCAGCGGCTTTTGGCTTTCTGGCTAATCAGGATGGGAAAACCCAAAACCAGGAAAGAAGACTGGGTCAAGACAGAAGCCGCAGCGCCGGGCACCAGGGGAGCCATGACAGCTGGAGGGCTGGAGAGCCTGCCTGCACCCCCCCAAAATCCTCCAGCACCAGCCGCCACTGCTTTAGACCACTAGGGAAGTAAAGGGAAGTAAAGACTGTGAGGACTAGTCTAGCAGCAGAGAGCCTACTGGAGTTGAGGACTGGGTAAGTCAAACTGCTTTTCCAAGTCCCCTAGACATAAACCATTTAAATCTTGCAGTGTGGGCACTTCTCCTGGAGATCAGTTTTATGTTTTAACAAAAACAATGAACAGAGGAAAAGATGTAGAGAATTAGACATATCTCTATTCACTAACTCACTGTTTTGTTTACTGGTTTAGTTATGTAAACCTACCAGGTTTTTGCAGTCTTCGGTACCCTGTTTTACAGCCAAGAAAATCAGTCAGAAAGATGATACAGTGAAGTAAAGGAAACTGATTGACTTTTCTATGAACACTCAAATGTCTGACTAATGACTGGTTTATTGGCTATAAAAAATATAACCAAGCTAAATCTCAAGAGGGAACTGCTTTAACCAGTTGCCGACCACCGCACGCCCATGTACATCGGCAGAATGGCAAAGGTGGGCAAATGGGCGTACCTGTACGTCCCTCCCTTCCAGTGGGCGGGGGGCGCCCCCCTCCCCACCATGCCGGTGGCGGTCGGATTCGTTAGGGGAACAATCAGTCCCCAGGGCCAGATCAATGATTTTTGGTCTGGACCTCATGATCGCTCCTAACGAATGGAAACCTTCCCCTGTCTGTGTAAGTGTAAACACAGACAGGAGGAAGTGATGCCATCTTTCCTCGTGGGGTCTTTTCGATTCTAGTGAGAGGAGAGATAACATCTAACCAAGAGTTGCACAGCACTACACTAACACCAGTACATATAGGCACACTTGCCACCCCCCGCTCACCCCCCGATTGCCCCCCCCCCAGTTAACTCCTTCACTCCCTGTCACTGTGTCACTATTTGCAGTTTTCAGATTTTTCACTGATCACTGCATTGGTATCATTTGTGACTGAAATAAGTGTTAGGGGAGTTAGTAGTAGCCCCCGTTAGGTCTAGGTTACCCCCCTAAACCCCCCTAATACAGGTTTAACCCCATGATCGCCCCTCAGTTAACCCTTTCACCCCCTGTCGCCAGTGTCACTAGTTAGCCAGTTAGTTGATTGGTTTCACCGTCAGGTTTTTATAGCGTCAGGTACCCCCATATACTTCCTTTATTACTATATTTTAACCCCCTGATTGCCCCCTAGTTAACCCTTTCACCCCTTGTCACCAGTGATCACCGTCTTATGCCCTGTACACACGGTCGAACTTTCCGATGGAATATGTGCGATCGGAGCTTGTTGTAGGAAATTCTGACCGTGTGTGGGCTCCATCTGACTTTTTCCATCGGAATTTCCGACACACAAAGTTTGAGGGCAGGCTATAAAATTTTCCGACAACAAAATCCATTTGCGTAAATTCCGACCGTGTGTGGACAATGCTGACGCACAAAGTGCCACGCATGCTCAGAATAAATTAAGAGACAAAAGCTATTGGCTACTGCCCCGTTTATAGTCCCGACGTACGTGTTTTATGTCACCGCGTTCAGAACGATTGGATTTTCCGACAACTTTGTGCGACCGTGTGTATGTAAGACAAGTTTGAGCCAACATCCATCGGAAAAAATCAGTGGATTTTGTTGTCAGAATGTCCGATCAATGTCCGATCGTGTGTACAGGGCATTAGTGTTACGGGTGACGCTGTATAGTTAGTTTGTTTTTTATAGCATCAGGGCACCTGCCATACATTACCCAATAAAGGTTTAACCCCCTGATCTGGTGATATCAGTTAGGTTTTAGCGTCAGTCAGGGTCTGTGTTGCCCCAGGCAGCGTCAGATTAGTGCCAGTAGCGCTAACACCCACGCATGCACCATAAATGGATCGATGTCTGATCAGATCTATACTAGTGTCCCCAGCAGTTTAGGGTTCCCAAAAAACGCAGTGTTAGCAGGATCAGCCCAGATACCTGCTAGCACCTGCGTTTAGCCCCTCTGCCCAACCCAGCTCAGCCCACCCAAGTGCAGTAACAATCGATCACTGTCACTTACAAAAACAAAAAACACACATAACTGCAGCATTCGCAGAGTCAAGCCTGATCCATGCGAACGCTAACAGTTTTTTTGGTAGTGTTTGAATCAGTCGCTGGCAGTCAGGAGCTCTTTTTCCTGTGAGTCTCACTAGTGTACCAGTAAATTTATAGACCAAAATGTCAAATCGAAGGTACACTAGTAAAGAGGCCTACACGTTTCTGAGCATGACAGATAGTGAAGAGGAAGTCACTCATCTGTCAGATTCAGGCTCTGAATATGATCCTGTAGACAGCAGCGGTACCCTGACAGCTGCTGATGACGGAGTTGTGGTCCCTGCCAAGGTCAAGCGTACCAGACCCTGTTCTTCTGCTGTCGTTGAGGTGCAAGTACTGCAGGGCTCTCATATAGAGCAGAGAGCCAGTACTAGTGCCACTCATCCTTCTGGTGCACTGGCAAGCACCAGCAGCCTAGTACACCCTGGTCGTAGTCAAACAAGCACTGCAGTAACACGCGGTGACGTGGCAAGTTCCATAAGTGCAGTTCAATCTGGTGAGGTGACTAGCACAACTAGTGTCCCGCAGCCATTAAGAATACAAAGACAGGCCCGTCGAGCTTGTAGTGCCCTTCCTGCTGCATTTGCAAATCCTAATTGGGAGCCCACCACTTCTGCAGCACCCGTACTTCCCCCATTCACTGGCCAACCCGGAATTCAGGTGGAAACAGTTGATTTTACGTCACTTGATTTATCTCTATAGATCTATTGTGGACCAAAGCAATTAGTATGCTGGTCAATTCATTGCCGCTAATCCCCATTTGACCCTTGCCAGAGATTGGAAACCTATTCCAAATTTTAGACCTTTCTGGGCCTATCCCTCCTCATGGGCATAACTAAAAAGAGTGAGTTGCGGTCCACTGACCCAATTCACCATATGCCTGTGTTCTCTGCCTCCATGACCAGGGCACGATACGAGCAGATCTTGCGGTTCATGCACTCTAATGACAATTAAATCTGTCGTCCTCGGGGTGACCCTGGATACGATTGGCTCTACAAAATTCGTCCCCTCATAAACCACTTAAACCAATGGTTTGTGGCCTTGTTTACTCCCCATCTGCATTGATGAGTCCCTGATTAGGTTTTCTGGCCGCTTGTTTTTCAAACAGTATCTTCCCAGCAAGCGTGCCAGATATGGGGTCAAGATGTATAAGCTCTGTGACAGGGCCACAGGCTATACATATAGTTTTATGGTTTACGAGGGAAGAGATAGTCACGTAGAGCTGGAGAACTGCCCAGATTAAATAGAGGGTGCTGGTAAGATTGTGTGGGACTTGGTGTCACCCTTATTCGGAAAGGAATACCACTTGTATGTGGACAATTATTACATGAGCGTTCCACTTTTTAGTCACTTGTTTGATCACGGAATTGGAGCATGTGGCACCGTGCGATCTAATCACCGGGGCTTACCTCAGTGGCTTGTAGATTCCTGTCTTAGGCTGGGGAGAGAGCCTGCTTGAAGTGTAATAATTTGCTCGCTGTGAAGTGGAGGGATAATCTGAATGTTTTCATTCTGTCCTCCCTTCACGCAGACATGACGGTCCAAATTCCTACGGCAACTGTTGTTGTGGAGAAACCCCTCTGTGTCCATGAATATGTCCTTAATATGGGAGAAGTGGACCTCACCAACCAGTTGTCCGTTAGGCCAGACTCTGGTACAAAAAAGTGTCTGTATACTTATTTCAATTGGCTCTGCTGAATTCTTATGTGCTATACAAAGCTTCAGGATGAACTGGATCCTTCCTTAAATTCCAGGAAGAGATAATCACAGCCCTTCTGTTTCCAGACGGTGCTGTGGCCCAATTTCCCAGTCCAAATGCAGTAAGCCAACTGCATGTGAGGCATTTTTCTCATGTCCTCCCTGGTACCCCTACCCAATGAGCCCCCCAAAGAAAATGTGTCTGTAAAAAGCACGGATATAGGCGTGACACCCACTATTATTGTCCCTCCTGTCCTGACCATCCTGGTCTTTGCATTGGTGAATGTTTTGAATGCTACCACACACTAGTGGAGTATTAGCATAGGGTACAGCACTGCACAGACTAGGACACACTTACACAGGGTCTCCAAAGATACCATCGCACTTTGGGAGACCCGAACCTGGAACCGAACCGCTATGCCCCTCCCGTACACCCGATAGGATTTTCCAACGGAAAATGTTCAATGGGAGCGTGTTGTCGGAAATTCCGACCCTGTGTAGGCTCCATCGGACATTTTCCATCGGAATTTCCTACACACAAAATTTGAGATCTGGATCTCAAATTTTCCGACAACAAAATACGTTGTCATAAATTCCGATTGTGTGTACACAATTCTAACGCACAAAGTTCCACACATGCTCAGAATCCAGGATTTTGTTGTCGGAAAATCCTATCGTGTGTACAGGGCATAACAGTTACAAATAAAAGTGTAAAAAAAAAGTAAAAAAAAAAAACAAAAATATAGGAAATAAAAAAAACAAAAATAGTTGTCGTTTTATTGTTCTCTCTCTCTATATTCTCTCTGTATTGTTCTGCTCTTTTTTACTGTATTCTATATTATGTTTGCTTTTCAGGTATGTAATTCTTTTATACTTTACTGTTTACTGTGTTTTATTGTTAACCATTTTTTTGTTTTCAGGTACGCCATTCAGCTGCAGCACTGATTTATTTATCTTGACAGCAACAGCCTTTGCTCCCACGATACGTAAATCAGCGACTCCAGCACTGTCGGAGGTGATTTCACCACCACAGTTAAAAAAAAGAACATATATGCCAAAGCATGGGGGCAGGGGTGGAGGAGCGATTTGCTCCTAACATTAGAGGCGGATTGCCCCAATGCTTCGGAATATATTTTTAGGCACAGGTTGCGTTAAAAAATGTTTTATTGTATTTGCTTTGCAGGTATGGTAAGTCTAATGCCCTGTACACACGGTCGGATTTTCCAATGGAAAATGTTCGATGGGAGCTTTTTGTCAGAAATTCCGACCGTGTGTAGGCTCCATCGGACATTTTCCGTCGGAATTTCCGTCACACAAAATTTGAGATCTGGATCTCAAATTTTCTCAAATTTTCCGACAAAAAAATCCGTTTTTGTAAATTCCGATCGTGTGTACACAATTCTGATGCTCGGAATCAAGCAGAAAAGTCGCACTGGCTATTGAACTTCATTTTTCTCAGCTCATTGTATGTGTTGTACGTCACCGCGTTCTTGACGTTCGGAATTTCCAACAAGATTTGTGTGACCATGTGTATGCAAGACAAGTTTGAGCCAAAATCCATCGGAAAAAAAACATGGATTTTGTAGTCGGAAAATCCTATTTACAGGGAATTACTGTTATACTGTAATGTTACTTTGTTTTATTGTTAACCATCATTTGCTTAGCAGGTACGCCATTCAGCTGCAGCACTGATTTATTTATCTTGACAGCAACAGTGTTTGCTCCCACGATACATAAATCAGCGACTCCAGCGCTGTAGGAGGTGATTTCACCACCACAGTTAGAAAAAATGGTGCATGTATGCTCATCATTAGAAGTGGGTGGATGAATGGCGGTATTCTAATGGTGAGCATACCCACCGATCAATCTCTTTTTTTTCATTCAGCCCACAGGCTGCATGAAAAAAAGAACATTACAATGTATGCCCAACAAGGACCAGCAATCTACTGGTATGTTGCTGGTCTTTGAGTGGTTATACCAGAATGATGCCTGCAGGTTTATGTATCATCTTGGTATCATTCTTTTCAGCCAGCGGTTGGCTTTCATTTTAAAGCAATCCTAGTGGCTAATTAGCCTCTAAACCGCTTTTACAAGCAGTGGGAGGGAACATCCCCCCCTCTCACCGTCTTCCATGGTTTTCTCAGGCTCTCCTGTCCCAACAGGGAACCCGAGAATGCAGCCGGTGGTTCCACCAGCTGACCATAGAGCTGATCAGAGACCAGAATGGCTCCAATCATCTCTATGGCCTAAGAAACCGGAAGCTACGAGCATTTCATGACTTAGGTTTTGCCACATATAAACAGCGCCATTGGGAAATTGGCAAATCATTTTATCACACCGATCTTGGTGTGGTCAGATGCTTTGGGGCAGAGGTGAGATCTAGGGTCTAATAGACCCCAATTTTTTCAAAAAACAGTACCTGTCATTACCTATTGCTATCATAGGGGATATTTACATTTCCTGAGATAACAATAAAAATGATTTAAAAAAAAAAAATGCAAGGAACAGTTTAAAAATATAATAAAAAAGCAAAAAAAATAATAATAAAAAAAAAAAACCCTATCCCCCATGCTCATGCGCAAAGGAGAACGCAAGCGTCGGTCTGGTGTCATATGTAAACAGCAATTGCATGTGAGGTATCACCATGAAGGTCAGATCGAGGGCAGTAATTTTAGCAGTAGACCTCCTCTGTAAATCTAAAATGGTAACCTGTAAAGGCTTTCAAAGGCTTTTAAAAACGTATGTAGTTTATCGCCGCTGAGCATTTTCGCGTAATTTTAAAGCATGTCGTGTTTGATATCCATGTACTCGGCATAAGATCATCTTTTTTTTTTTCATCAAACATTTGGCAATATAGTGTGTTTTAGTGCATTAAAATTTAAAAAATTTTATTTTTTCCAAAAAAATTGCGTTTGAATAATTGCTGCACAAATACTGTGTGAAAAAAAATTGCAAAACCCACCATTTTAATCTATAGGGCCTTTGCTTTAAAAAAATATATAATGTTTGGGAGTTCAAGTAATTTTCTTGCAAAAAAATAATATTTTTTCATGTAAACAAAAAGTCTTAGAAAGGGCTTTGTCTTCAAGTGGTTAGAAGAGTGGGTGATGTGTGACATAAGCTTCAAAATGTTGTGCATAAAATGCCAGGACAGTTCAACCCCCCCCCCCCAAATTACCCCTTTTTGGAAAATAGACACCCTAAGCTATATGCTGATAGGTATGTTGAGCCCATGGAATATTTTATATCTTGCCACAAGTTTCGGGAAATACTTTTTTTTTTTTTTTTGCACAAAGTTGTCACTAAATGATATATTGTTCAAACATGGCATGGTGGGGGCGTGGCCAAGGCAGGCATGTGAGAGGACGCATCTCCCACAGCTCCCAGCAGTGATCCGGTAACCGATCCTCCCCCAGCCCACTTACCGACTTTATTTTGCCCTATGCAGCACGGGCACGATCCTGAGACCCCAGGGGATCATCCGCCGGCACTCTGCACTAGAGGAAAGTTCCGAAAAGGACAGATTGAGATGACGGGCCTGGAGATCCAAGATGGCGCCGCGGCGTCTTCAGCGAAACACACACCGCGCGGACAGGACAGGCAGAAGGACTCTTGGCCTAAAGCAAGTAAGACACCTAAAACCACTGGTAAAGATGCCCCCAGAGACATGATTTATTATGCTCAGAAAATGGCTGGGGCATTGGGAACAGAGCAATCATCTAGCCAGGCTGGGACACATGCTATGCAGGCAGACATCACACAGGCTCCCTGGGGAGAGGAGGAGGGGGAGCAGGCGGCCCTTGAATCTGGGGAACCACAGAGCTCAGCGGACCCGGACGCCACGCAGCCTACTCTAGCTGACATACTCAGAGCTGTGAACAACTGCACAGCTTCAGTTAACACTTTGAAGGAGCAGTTTGGGGGTCTGAGAGAAGATGTGTCATTACTGAGGCAAGACATGCAAAAGATACGTGAACGCACCACGGCTGTGGAAAGCAGAGTCAGTGACATGGAAGACCAGCTACCACCTTTGACACAGGATACCAGAACAGCACTGCAATTAGCCAGGGATGCATGCGATCATGCAGAGGATTTGGAAAATCGCTTAAGGCGAAACAATGTCCGCATAGTGGGGTTGCCTGAGAAAGTGGAGGGCAGGGACCCCACCACCTATGTTGAAAATTGGCTAATGGAACTTTTTGGGAAAAATGCATTCTCCCCATTGTTTGCGGTGGAACGTGCCCACAGAGTGCCCTCACGCCCTTCCCCGCCAGGGGGCCCTCCAAGATCCATTCTTGCAAGAATTTTACATTAGAAGGATAGAGAAGCAGTGTTGAGACATGCTCGTGAGAAGGCAAATGTCCTCCATAATGGTGTTCGGGTGTCTTTCTATCCGGACTTTTCGGCAGAAGTCCAGAGGCGCAGAGCTAAATTCACAGACGTGAAACGCAGACTGCGACTTCTGCAACTCCCATACGCCATGTTATATCCGGCGAAGCTTCGGATTGTGGTGAGAGGCCAAGCACAATTCTTTGAATCTGCTAAGGACGCCTCAGTCTGGCTGGATAGAAATGAGCAGGCATTGAAACGGCAGGCTCCACAAGAAGAAGATTGACAAGACTAAATCGGATACTTGCAGAAGACCTGGACACTAGAAACAGTCGTTTTGTTTCCCTTTTTTTTCTAGATGGGCAACCAGAGCATACCTCATTTTCTATTTCCAGTGTTGTCAGATGTTCCTTGGCTGGGGGACTGAATATTCCTAAGCAGTGCAATGAGAGCGAATTGGATTAAAAGTCGAACTTACAAATGATTGTTTCCAGTAAAAAAGAGCGATGTACTGTCGCATGCGTTGCTAAAGTTGCCATGTTGGCAGAATGTGCAGTTTATAGCACAAGAAAGTTTTCCTTTTCATCACCCCCAATTGAAGCGGGGAAAGTTTTAGCAATAAGAGTTACAAGCAGAGAGAAGAATATCTCAACAGGACACGACTACTTCAACCTTACGGCAAACCTAGCAGAACCTCGCTACAGAAGTGGATACCCAAAGTACCGGTCAACACTACTTACCTACCAGCGGACATGGCGGACATCCCATTAGTATCCTGGAACGTTAGGGGATTACATTCCCCGCTGAAGCGCACCATGATTTGCATGTGCCTGAAGAAGTACATTCCCGGAATTCTTTGCTACCAAGAAACCCACTTGACTGCGGACACTGAGATACTGAGCTTCCTGAGATACTCCTGGGTGGGAAAGGCCTATCACTCCACGCACACCTCCTATTCCAGGGGGGTGAGCGTGTTGATCCATGGTAACCTGGACTTTGAAGAAATTGCACATGAAATTGATAGTGAAGGTCGATATGTTTTTCTTCATTGCAGGTTGGGCACATTGACTTGTGTGCTGGCGGTAGTATATATCCCCCCCCCCTTCACGGCGGCGGTGCTTAGGTCCCTGCTGACATTTATGGATGGCAGGCCTGACGCACCGTTGTTGGCAACGGGGGACTTTAACTGCTGCTTAAATCCAGTGGAAGATAGACACCCAGGACCCGGAGCCTCTGCCCTCTCCAGGGTTACCCCCCTGGCGCGGTTGTTGCAAGAGGTGGGCTGGGTGGATGTCTGGAGACATAGGAACCCAGGAGTGAGACAATTTACATGCTTTTCCAAAACCCATGGTTGTTTATCTAGAATTGACCTGGGGGTGTGCAGCTTAAACATGCTCCCCTTTGTTTCTGATATGATACATAGGCCCCGCAGTGTATCCGACCACTCACCAGTGGTTATACGGCTTATAATTGCCCCAATAGCTACACTACCTAAAGCCCCTTGGAAGTTCAATGCTTTTTGGTTGAAACTGTTCCGCTCACATGAGGGGATAGTTGGGAGCATGTGTGAGTTTTTCCGCACCCAGGATCCAAATGAATCGATAATTGGGCAATGGGATGCCTTCAAGGCATATTTGAGGGGTGTGTTAATAGCTGAAATGAATAAGGTTAAACAGGACTCTTCCGCACTTAAAAATGAACTTGAAACCAAGATACAAGAGATGGAACAGTTATATGTCACGGATCCTTCTGATTCGACCAGGGAGGCATGGCAGGCAGCTCTCTCTGCATACCGACAGCTGCTATCCTCCTCGGCCGATAAGAAGAGATTCTTTGCTAAGCAGGCGTTTTTTGAGGAGGGCGAGAAAACAGGCCGCATACTAGCGCATACTAGCGAGAATCGCAAATTCGATTTGTCTATAGTCCCCAACTATAGGTGCTATCAGGACTAAAGCGGGTAACATAGTTAACACGCCTGAGAAAGTGATGCAGGAACTAAACACTTTTTATGAAGATTTGTATAAGCCGGGTACATCTTATACATCTGAGGAGTTAGAACAATACTTAGATCAGATAGATTTCCCTAGATTAAACAAAGATCAGAGAGGGCTCTTGGAGAATCCTCTTACAGTGGAAGAACTACAGGATGCTGTTGGATCTTTTCCTAACTGCAAAGCGCCCGGGGAAGACGGAATCCCCATAGAAATATACAAACAGTATCCTACTGAATTATTGCCCCAGTTGCTTAAAGTCTTTAATAGAGCCCGGGAGGAAGGCCGTCTACCAACATCAATGTCAAAGGCCAATATTGTTTTGCTGCTCAAGCCTGGTAAGGATCCAGTAGATCCCGGGGCGTATCGCCCGATTTCTTTGCTACAGAGTGACGTGAAAATATTAGCGAAAGCTCTGGCCATTAGACTAAATGGAGTTATTACTTCGATTGTCCATGGAGACCAAGCTGGTTTTATGCCCAACAAATCGACGGCAGTCAATTTGAGAAGGCTATTCCTTAACATGCAATCCAAAGCAGACAATATGGGTTCCAGGGCCTTGCTGTCATTGGATGCCACTAAGGCATTTGACAGCATAGACTGGAATTATCTGTGGTCGGTCTTGCGGAGTTTCGGATTCGGCCCCCGGTATGTCTCTTGGGTTAGGCTCCTTTATAGCCAGCCGGAGGCCGCTGTGAGGGTTGCAGGCTACCTATCCCCAAGTTTTGTGTTGAGGAGGGGTACAAGGCAGGGATGCCCCCTGTCTCCCCTCCTCTTTGCACTGGCTATTGAGCCTTTGGCGATCGGGATCAGGGCAAATCTGGGCATTACGGGCTTCTGCTACGGTGACATGCAGGAAAAAATTATGTTGTATGCTGATGACACCATGCTCCTACTCGGTGACACTGGCCCCTCCCTTCAAGAGGCCATGTCGACCATATCTAAATTTGGGAAGTTCTCTGGCCTTCACATAAATTGGTCAAAGTCTGCCCTTCTCTTATTGGATGGAGATGATTCACAGGAGGTCTGCGCCACTTGCCCCATCCCGATTGCCACTACTTTCAAATATTTGGGGATTCAAATTACGTCCCAGCCCCGAGACTTTATACATCTAAATATATTTCCACTCCTACAGCGTTTTAGAGACAAAATTAAGACATGGAACTCTCTTTTAATGTCAGTAGCAGGTAGAGTAAATTTTGTGAAAATGATTCTCATGCCCCAGTTACTTTATTTTCTACACAATACCACTATGGTTATTCCCTTAAAAATATTTCACATAGTCAATGCCATTTTCCGAACCCTTATTTGGAAAAATGGTCCCGCCCGGATCAAATTAGAACACCTACAGAGACCCAAGGACTGCGGTGGATTGGCATTGCCCAATCCATGGCTGTACTACCTGGCCTCCCAACTGCAGCATCTGATTGGTACATTCGTCCCGTCACACAACTCATCCCACAGGCTAATGATCCATACAGTAGGTAAGGGACCGATACACATGGCTTTAGAGGCATTGGCCTTCACTAAACCACATAAAAAATACCCAACGTTTAGCCTAATTCAAAAGGTGTGGAATAAGTCCAAATATCTCCAAAATGTAGATGGATATATGGAATATAGTCCCATTTGGCACAATGACACATATGGGGAACTAGCTAAATTACAATGCGGAACTCGCTGGAAGCAGTTTGGAATCACTCATATCAAGCATATATTCAGGGAAGGTGTGTTGCGAACATTTGCTGATCTAAAAGAAGCGTATAACCTGCCAGCATCAATGTTATTCTATTATATGCAACTTAGACACGCAGTACAGACACAGGGCCGCTCCTCGGAGTGGCACTTGTCCCCGACCCCGGTTTTCAACCTTCTGGAGGATGCTGGCTCATCTAAAGGATTTATCTCTCAATGCTATGCCATCCTGTTGCAATCCGTGATGAGACGTCATCCCTTGAGGGTGAGAGAGAGGTGGGAGGCAGAGGTGGGACAGCTAGACGAGGATCAGTGGGAGGAGATCTTTCAGGCAGTGAACCAATGTTCACTTAATGTGTCACAAAAACTCACCCAACTATATATCCTATTGAGAACATATTATACTCCGCACAGATTACATCTAATGAACAGGCTGACGGAACCAACATGTACTAGGTGTAAACGGGAACATGGAGATCTGATTCATATGCTGTGGAGATGCCCCAAGTTGCATACGTACTGGGCAGGAGTGGTTCAAACTATTAACTCAATCTTTAATGTGGGTCTTCCACAGGACCCTAGAGCGTGTCTCTTGGGTGCTCTGGAGGAATACGAATGGGAAGGTCACAACAGAGAAGCTGTGCATAGAGTACTCTTTCAGGCCAGAAGGCTGATTATGACTCACTGGAAGTCCGATAGGTCACCGACTGTTAAGGAGTGGACTGAAAGTATTAACACAACTCTAAAAATGGAAAAATTGATTTACCAACATAGAGGTAGCATGCAAAAATTTGAAAAAATATGGGGTCCATGGTTAGATGTACCGGGATTGGCACCTATGGAACTGGTATATGACAGGTTGTTAGGTAATAATGCCGGGTGAGACCTGGATAGAGGTTGACTGTGACTAGAATAACCTTTTAACAATGTTATATGGAGATTGTTACTCCACTACTGGATTATGTGTAGCACAAGAGGTGATGTGTAAACCTGGCTACAATGCTTGTAATGCTTTCCCTGCAAACTCAATAAAACCTTGTTGGATTAAAAAAAAAAAAAACATGGCATGGTAATATGTGGAATTACACCCCAAAATACATTCTGCTGCTTCTCCTGAGTACGGGGATACCTCATGTGTGAGACTTTTTGGGAGCCTAGCCGCATACAAGACCCCGAAACCCAAGCACCGCCTTCAGGATTTCTAAGGGTGTACATTTTTAATTTCACTCCTCACTACCTATCACAGTTTTGAAGGCCATAAAATGCCAAGATAGCGCAAACTCCCCCCAAATGACCCCATTTTGGAAAGTAGACACCCCAAGCTATTTGATGAGAGGCATGTTGAATCCATGGAATATTTTATATTTTGCCACAAGTTGTGGGAAAAATTACACTTTTTTTTTTTTTTTGCACAAAGTTGTCACTAAATGATCTATTGCTCAAACATGCCATGAGCATATGTGAAATGACACCCCAAAATACATTCTGCTGCTTCTTCTGAGTACAGGAATAATACATGTGTGAGACTTTTTGGGAGGCTAGCCATGTACAGGACCCTGAAAACCAATCACCACCTTCAGGCTTTCTAAGGGCATAAAATGGTGATTTCACTTCCTCACTATCTATCACAGTTTCAGAGGCCCTGAAATGTCAAGATAGCACAAAACCCCCACAAATGACCCCATTTTGGAAAGAAGATACTTCAAGCTTTTTGCTGAGAGGCATGTTGTATCCATGGAATATTTGCTATTTTGCCACAAGTTTCGGGAAAATTATTATTATTATTATTTTTTACACAAAGTTGTCACTAAATGATATATTGTTCAAACATGGCATGTTATATGTTGAATTACACTCCAAAATACATTCTGCTGCTTCTCCTGTGTACGGGGATAATACATGTGTGAGACTTTTTGGGAGCCTAGCCGTGTACAGGACCCCAAAACCCAAGCACCACCTTCAGGCTTTCTAAAGGCGTAAAATTGTGATTTTACTCCTTACAGAGACCCTGAAATGTCCAGATAGCACAACCCCCCCCCCCAAATGACCCTATTTTGGAAAGTAAACACCCCAAAGTATTTGCTTAGAGGCGTGGTGAGTATCTTGCAGATCTCATTTATTTTTGAAAATGAAGAAATAAAAGAAAATTTTTTTTTTTTTTCTTATTTCAATTTTCAAAATGTTGTGACAAAAAGCGAGATCTGCAAAATACTTGCCTCTCAGCAAATAGCTTGGGGTGTCTACTTTCCAAAATGGGGTCATTTGGGGGGGTTGTGCTATCTGGGCATTTCATGGCTTCCGAAACTGTGATAGGCAGTGAGGAGTGAAATCAAAAATGTACGCCCTTAGAAAGCCTGAAGGCGGCGGTGATTAGATTTCGGAGTCCTGTACACAGTTAGACTGCCAAAAAGTCCCACACATGTGGTATCCCCATACTCAAGAGAAGCAGCAGAATGTATTTTGGGGTGTAATTCCACATATAACCATGCCACGTTTGAACAATAGATCATTTAGTGACAACTTTGTGCAAAAAAAAAAAAGAAAATTGTACTTTTCCCGAAACTTGTGGCAAAATATAAAATATTCTATGGACTCAACATGCCTCTCAGCAAATAGCTTGAAGTGTCTTCTTTCCAAAATGGGGTCATTTGGGGGGTTTTGTGCTATCTTGTCATTTCATGGCCTCCGAAACTGATATGTAGTGAGGAGTGAAATCAAAAATTTAAACCCTTAGAAATCCTGAAGGTCGTGCTTGGTTTTCGGGGTCCTGTAGATGGCTAGGCTCCCAAAAATTCTCACACATGTGGTATCCCCTTACTCAGGAGAAACAACAGAATGTATTTTGGGGTGTCAGTTCACATATGTCCATGGCATGTTTGAGTAATAGATCATTTAGTTACAATTTTGTGTAATTTTTTTTTTTTTTCACTTGTGACAAAAAAATTAAATATTCAATGGGCTCAACATGCCTCTCAGCAATTTCCTTGGGGTGTCTACTTTCCAAAAGGGGTCACTGGGGGGGGGGGGGTTGTACTGCCCTGCACCTCAAGAAATGGGATAGGTAGTCATAAAGTAAAAGCTGCGTAAATTTCAGAAAATGTACCCTAGTTTGTAGACGCTATAACTTTTGCTCCAACCAATAAATATACACTTATTGACATTTTTTTACCAAAGACATGTGGCTGAATACATTTTGGCCCAAATGTATGATGAAAATTGAGTTTATTAAAAAAAAATTATAACAAAAATAAGAAAATATAATTTTTTTCAAAATTTTCAGTCTTTTTTCGTTTATTTCGCAAAAAATAAAAATCGTAGAGGCAATCAAATACCATCAAAAGAAAGCTCTACTAGTGTGAAAAAAAGATGCAAATTTAGTTTGGGTACAGCATTGCATGACCGCGCAATTACTAGATAAAGCAGCGCAGTGCCACATTGTAAAGAGTGCTCTGGTCATTAAGCAGTCAAATCCTCCGGGGCTGAAGTGGTTAATACTGTGCCTTTGAGTGACTGATATGTTGGAGCTGCTCCCATCAGGTGTGCTTCTTTTTATCTGAATCAATAGCATCTTGGCAGGGGACCATCAGAACTACCTCTGTGCAAATAGTGTAAAATAATCCTGGTTTCCCACAGTGGGTGCAATAAATGCTGCAATAAAATATATATAAATAAGCACATTACAAAGTTTTCTGCAATAATTATTTTTGTATTTGTCATCTTACATTTATACACTTTGCTGAGACAGCAGCGGGTGCCATTGGCTCCCACTACTGTCAATCACAGCCAGTGAACCAATGGGGAGAGAGTGGGGGGCGGGGCCAAGCCGTAGATCCACCAGTGCCCCCAATGCAAGCAGCTTGATCTGGGGGCACTGGTCAAGCGTGAGAAGCCAGGAGCTCTGGTGGGGGACCCGAGAATAGAAGGATCAGGGCTGCTCTGTGCTAAACTATTGCACAGAGCAGGTAAGTATGACATGTTTGTTATTTAAAAAAAAATCAATCCTTTAATGCCACTTTAAGCACTGGTTCTGATCTTGGTGAACCAGCATTTTTTGTTATTGCTCTGCCAGCTTTTTGCATGCCATTATAAAAGGTGACAGTAGTGGATGAACTTTTCTCTGGTGTGTCAGTGGTCAAAATTAACGATGAGCTCCGGCGTGTTCGCACACTCCACGTGTCGAGCCCGCCAGGAAGTCGGCACTGCGCTGCGCTAATCACAGGCAGTGAGACACTTTCCCGATGTGCGGCTGCAGGAATCGGGAAATGTCTCACTGCCTGTGATTAGCGCAGCGCCGTGCCGACTTCCTGGCGGGCTCGGCACGTGGAATGTGTGAACACGCCAGAGCTCATCCTTAGTCAAAATAGAATTCATCCATACCTTGCAGTGTTCTATTCAGGCTACCTATTTTTTTTAGCTAATCACCAGGAAAATAATTATTGCTTTAAAGGAAATATATAATAAGGGAAGCATGAAGGCTGTCATTGTTGATTTCTTCCTCTGAAAATGCTGGTTCCTGGTTGTGAAAGTTAACCTCCTTGCTTTAATCATTTGACCTGGAATATGGACTGACTTTCTCATCTGCACAAATCAATCAATTCCAATCAATTCCAAATCAATGACCCAAAAAGTTTGAAGCCAGAGGGGTCAGAATAACAGCCAAGCAACAATTTTTAGGTGGTCAGCAATGGTAGACCTGGATTTTTCTTTACATGTTTAGAACACAACAGAACAGAAAAGAAAACCTTTATCATGATTTTACAATAAACATTGAAAAATACAAAAAAAATATGTATTTTGCGCTGCCAACGCTTTAGTGGCTCCACAGTTGTTTCATTATTCACATATTGGTATGCTATATTTGAAATGTATATGTTTTAGCACTATAGAGAACATTTGTTGTCTGCCAGAATTTTCCTACTTTTGCCTCATGTATTGTACATCTCTTATTTTAGTTGAAAAGTGCTGTACCAGTAGGAATTTAAAATTCTGCTATGGTTCCAATGCTTTAAATCACTGTTGACATGCAGTATAGGGATCCCCTACTGATGTTCAAGAACTAAGCGAATACAGAAGTTCAACATGAAAGAACGTGACCTTGACTTGCTATGCTTACTGTAAATTACATAGCACTAAGCTTTGATCTGTCACTAGGGAAAATGCTATTTTATGTTCACTTTCAGCACTTCTTAAACCACATTTTAGTATCACAAGCAGGAAAGACAGCAATCTTGTCAACTGTAGGAAATTCACAACATGACAAGTGCATTTTAAACACAGCAGTTTAAGTGTTGAAAATTAACCTGTAAAAGAGGAAAAGGGGCATAAATTACACAAATCAAAAAAAATAATCTAACAAGCTATATTATTCTTCCAGAACTTCATTTACTAAAATGGAAATGCTTCCAGATTATTTTCTACTGCTGGAAGCTACACATTGATAGCATCTACCTCAAATTTAACTATAAATATTTTTATCTACCCACAGAAAACTCAGCATGAATAAGGAAAGATAGTAGACCCTTTGGATTACTTCTCAAAAACCAGTGTGAGCCCCTTAAAATTTGCCTTGAATCAAGTTAAACAAGGGATCCAATGGATGCTTTAAGTTGGTGCATTAACTTTTCACAGTTAATGCAAGTCCCAAACCTAGTTACTATGTAATGCAGAAGCCTCACAAAGTTAATAAAAAACATCCTTTACCTTCCCTAACAGAGCCAAATCCTCCTATATTTGTGTCTCATATGCTGCCCTCCCAGACACTGCAGGTCACTGTGCAAGGGTTTCAGTACAAAGGCAGTGCTGTCAATCCATAAAACAGTAGACAAGACTAGGATGGGCCAGGTGCAGACAGACAAGCTACAAGCTTGTGAATCAGTATTACCAATGCCGATAGCTAGCCCTCCTGCAACATTTTTTCATCCTATAGTAGCACAACCTCACTGAAAACAATTGATTGTCTCATGTGCATTTTGCTTGTGCTGGAAATTGAAGCAAAATGCAAGACAGTTCAGGAGATTTACTAAAGCTGGTGCACACAGAATCTGGTTCAGCTGTGCATAGTAACTTCAAGGTTTTTTTGTTAAAGCTTAAGGCCCCTTTCACACGGGCTTTCCGATCAGGTTCGTCTGTCAGTTTTTCAGGCGGACCTGATCGGAGCCTACATTCACTCCTATGGAGCGGTGGATGTCAGCGGTGACATGTCCGTTGACACCTGCTGCTATCCGATCCTGTCCATGAAATCCAGACAGATGACCCTATTTTCCATCCGTCTAGAGGATCAGATAGGATGGGATCGGAGGAAAACAGACAGACGGTCTCTTTTCATCTGATCTCCCCATAGAGGAGAGCGGGGCTCTCACAGGTCCGTCTCTGCACAGTGAGCAGAGACAGACCTGTCATCTGCCTGCTCAGTGGGGGTCAGTGAAGCAATTCCCCGCTGAGCAAAGCAGGCCGCTCATGTGAAAGGACCCTAAGGCCCCTTTCACACTTATACGACTTGTCCCACGATTTTGTACTGCAAAATCGCATGAAAAGTCATTCTCCATGATTATCAATGACTACCATTCATATTGGCACGACTTTAAGTTGTGCCAACTTCAAAGTAGTCCCTGCACTACTTTGGCCCAACTTCCATGCAAGTTGATGTCCATAGACCTCAATGTTAAACCCTCAAGTAGCATGCAAATCGTACCTGAATAATATAGACACGATTTCAGTACGACTTTTTAAGCACAAGCTGTAAGCACAAGCAGCTTTTGCAAACCCCAACTCTGTAAAGTCATACAAAGTAGTACTGATCCCAAATTGCGGAAAAATCGCACAAAATCACATCGAAATTGCGGTAAAATTGTGCAACTTTGAAGTCACACATGTGTTAAAAGGGCCTTACTGAGCAAGCTGAAGTTAGAAGCTGATTGGTTACAATGCACAGCTGCACCAGCTTCTAAGTGCACCAGTTTTAGTAAACCTCCTCCAGTGTGTCTACTGTGAGTGCGCTTCCTTCCTGTCTAACAACTTCTGTTACCTGTGTAACTTAGTCTAAGGTGGTCATACACTAGTAGAATTGTACTCAAATGTTTTCATTTTTGAAACATGCATTACATTTTCTAATCTTTAGTGGGGTCAAATCAATGTTTTTTTTTCAACCAGAATGATGAAAAAAGTTGAAGCAGCAGAATGGGGAATTTTTCCCAAACAAATTCATTTCTAACAGTATGTGGTTTTGTTCAGGAAATGATATTCATTCCAAAATTGAATGTACTATTGAATGACACTCCTCCTTTCACATTAATATGAAAATCTACCTGTGTATGACCTGCTTAAGTAGAGTGATGGTGCTTACCTCTTTTTATAAGGCTGGACGGTAACATAAACAGTCATTATAGTAATTATTGCAGTAGAAATAAATGCGAGAGACAACAGTTGAAACATATATAGCAGCTTAGTCTTATACATAATATAAAACATGTTTGAAATTCAAAAAGGATATCTGAACTTATCTTTTGCTATCTTCCAAACACAGTAGATCAGCGGAGTTCCTGCTCAGATTGGAGTTTCCTTTTTTTTTCTCTTTCAAAGGTTTTTATTAATTTGTAAATAAAACATCATTACAGAAAGAAAAATGACATTGACAAATTCAGTTAAACAAAAGACAGTGACACAGACTTGTATTATAGTAAGCACGCTAACTATACAGGAGATGTAATTTAACCTGATCGATGGAGATGAGAGTAAACTGATAGTATGTTGGTAACCCTGACCCCTTCCCCAGACACCCCTATTGGGTACACACTGTGGTCTGCAATCAGTCTGGTGAAAGGAGCAGCCATTTCTTCCCAACAAAAGGTAGATCTCCAACTTTCCAGGATTGCCTATGTCAACATTTGATCATTGCTGTGTAGATTGCAACTAATGAAGCTGAACGTAGGATTCCTTTTGGGCGGTGGATACCGTTGTAGCTGTTCCAGACAAGGGGAGATGTACTTTGAGATCCGGCACCTCCACCTCCTTCCAGGACAGCCATCCATCTGGATCTCTAAGCCTGTTTGATTCGGTGTCACTGGCATCCGAATCCACCTGTTCCGGTAAGAGTGTTTAATCTTTCTCTACCTCAAGATTTCCATGTAGATCACATGCCAGAAGATTTCTTCACATACACTGGATTTCACTTTTTATTACATTGTGGGACTTTATTATTGACGTTATTAATACTCACATTATGGTGGGTTGTCACCCATAGGTTATTGAATCACATTGATCTCAACACATGTTTTTGTCACGTTTTAGCGTTACATGTTTACACCATCCTATCTTTGAATATTTGTCATTTTTGTGTAGCAGCTTTGTTTTCTTTCACTGGGTTAGCGCAGTTATAGCAATGTTTAAATAAAACGTTTTAACTTGAGAACTGTATTGCCTAAAACAAACACAAAACCATTATCAGAAAGCAGAGGAGCAACATGTAGAGAGTAAAAACTCAAGAAAAAAAAAGGTGGAACTGTCAAACTCCAAAAACTGCTTTGCCTGGACAACTAATGGCTCCTGAAATTAGAAATCCAGCCCAGTTCATAACTAGTATACAATAGAATTGAGATCTTGATTTTGACATTAGAAAATTAACTCAATATGTCAAAGTCATAAATTCATGTAACCTTTAGAGTAATAGAGGTAGTAGTATAGGAAAGAATTACAGAGAAAAGAATAGGGAAGAGTAGACAGAGGATCACCAGCCACCTAGACATTCACCCCCCTGCTTAAGAACAGCTGATACCTAGAAACCAGAGTGTAGTTTCTAACCCCCTCTAACCCCCTCTAACCTCTCTATGGTTAATGAAGAGAACACACATCTCCAGGTATACATGAACATTTTCATATAAGGTCAGTTTTTCTTTCATGTTCCCTTACATTCATGGAGCCTAACAAGACCATTCATTTACTACCTTTTCCTTTTTGAAAGTAAGTGAACATATATGTGCATTAAAATACCTAGCTAATGGGCTGGACGTGTATGAATTGATCAGTGATATACTGAAAAAATCTTTTTTAAGTGGTTTCACCAGTAAGGGTGCAGGTGCATTTATTTAGTGTTCTATTAATCAATGAATAATATGAAGCTAGTTATATAGTAGTATTTTGGCCTGTCTTGGTACGCAAATACATCCATCACTTAGGCTGCAAGTTTACAATTTTTGCCTGCTTTGTTTCTGCCTGACCATAAGCAAAATGCTAATTTTCCTTTATTCTTTCAGCTGTCAGTAGTTACCATGGAAACATTTATGTGTGGACATTTTAAAGCAGCAACCCCCTCCCCCTTCCCAAAATAACATCAATTTTGCCTTATTTGTAATGGTTTTATTTCCTGAACTTAATTTTATGGCAAATTATTCAAATCTAGAATGGTTGTTTTGTTGTTAGTGGTCTCTTGCTCATGTTTGTTCTTGTTCTGGACATATTTTATTGGTACTTCTTCTTCTTCTTAACAAAATAAATCCACATTAAACCTTTACAACCACTAATTTGTTACATTGTATTGCATAGGCAGACAACTAACAAGCTATATACAGGTCAATTTTAATAAGACAGTATTCATTTTTACACTGAATGTCCCAATAATTTATAATAAAATTATTTTTCAATAATAAAACATGAAATAAAAAGAATTGCAATAGTAAGCTTTATTTGCTCATAAATGAACAATTATAATTATGTGTTTTTAGCAGTATATTTGATAATATAAGTAAATAATTTATGATTAAAATTAGATTTTTTTTTCAAGAAGTATGTGAAAGAGCACTAATGGTATAATTGCACTCACTCTCAATTTACCAAAATATTCTGTGGGCACAGGCATTCAGTAAACAATTTATATAAACATTTTAAATTAAAATTATTATCTACAATTAGAAACCTATATTAAAACCCCTTACCAGCGACCGTATGCAAATATGCGGCCCCACTGGACTGGACTTATTTCCGTGGGGCTGCATATCGGCGTATCTCCATTTCTGCTGGTAGCGTGCTGCATGGCGTGCTTCAAACACAGAGACCAGGGTCTCACTGAGAGCCCCTGGCCCTGTTCTAATGATCGGGACCAGGACGGCCGGTTCCCAGTCACCGTAATACCCTCTGATTGGATATTGCAGTGATCAGTCTCTGTGAAGCCTGCCCCTGTGTTTACTATCTCTGTGAATGGAGGGGAGAGATACATTGTATTATTCGCTGTCCTTACAGAGATAGAAAAAAAAATAAGTGTGTGAAGAAAAAGAAATAAAATAAAATAAAAAAATACCCAGATCAAGGTTTGGTCTAGGTCAGTGCCAGGGTTAGTGTTTGAGTCAAGGTCAGGGTCAGTATTTTTTGGGCAGGATATTTTTTTTTTAAATTAGTGTTGTTGTCAGTGTCAGTGTTTTATGTACTGGTAGGTTTAAAAAAAAACACTACTGTTTCTGGGCTGTACTACGGGTACAAACAACAACTAACTTACACATATGTGGTATCAATATGATCATCAGGAGCAGGATAATTTATTTTGCATTGTTCTTTGGTGGTAGGTTATGTTAGTAACAAGAAAAAATTTTTTTTTTTTACTATTTTGGGCCAGTTTTCCATTGATAATATATCAATTACTATTTATGACCAAATGAAAGCTGTGAAAGTTGTGATGATATGTAGGGTTTTACTAACACATGTAAAACACGCAAAATTGGGCTTAGGCATTTAGATTTGTTTTACCCTTAGGCGCGAAGGAATTAACCTTATAAACAGTTTGAAAACTATTTATTGAATTAGTGAAATATTCCAAGTAGAGCACCCCATCTTTCTCTCATCTCTATTACAAAGCTAAATCATACACTATTATAGTTGAGTGTTTATATCTATGTCCTCATTTGTCTTCATTTTCTTTTCTTCTCTCTAAAATTACTACCTAAAATCATCCTTTTCTCCTGGCTAAGTCTGTTTTTGTATATAAGAATGGATTTATTAATTCCCACAGTACTAACATATTACTAACATATTACGGAGAATGTACCGAAAAAGTATTTTTCACCTGTCCATTTCTAAACAGCTTTTTCCAGGAATTTACTGTTGTTTTATGGTTGACTCACATACCAGAATTATATTACTCTTATATCTATTCCCATGTGTCTTTCACATTTTCCACTCATCCTTTTTCTATGTAATGACTTTGTAGTTAGGAATTAGTCTGCTAAATTGAAGATCAGACAAGTGTAAGCCAGCAACATTGATCCTGATCACTGTCACACCAGTCACAGTGTCTCCAGACCAATGTAAGCTAGCAGCTGTGTTCCTGATCGCCGCCATACTAGTGCAGTGTTACCTCTGCCTGCCCCCCTGAACTGCCCTTGGCCTGGTTATTGGCCATGTTTCTTACTGCCACCTGGAAAGATTCTTTGCCTGTTTGCTGACCATGTCTCTGCCTGTTGCATGAACTGACCTTAGCCTGTTTCACCACCACACCAGAGCCACTGTCACACTAGTCCCAGTGTAACCAGACTAGGGTAACCCAGCAACAGTGTTTCTGATCACTAACCACATCAGTGCCAGTATCACCAGATCAGTATAAACCAGCACCAGTGTCCCTGATCAATGCCACACCAGCCCCCATGTCACCATACCATTGTACACCAGCAACAGTGTTTCTGATCCCCACCACACCAGCTCCTGTGTTGCCAGACCAGTGTAAGCCAGCAATCATAAGCCTGATCACATGCCACACCAGTCTCAGTATCACTAGTCCAATGTAAGACAGCAACGGTGTTCCTGATTGCTAGCCACACTAGTTCCAGTGTCACCAGGCCAATGTAATCCACCAATAGTGTTCCTGATCACTCCCACACCAGTCCCAGTGTTGCCAGACTGGTGTAAATGAGCAAAGGTGTTCCTGATGATCACTACACCAGTCACAGTGTCACTAGACCAATGTATTCTAGCAACTGTGTTTCTGATTGCTGCCACACCAGTCCCAGTATCACCAGACCAGTGTAAGCCAGCACCACTGTTAATGGTTGCTAGCCACAATCCCTGTGTTACCAGACTAGTTTAGGCCAGTAACAGTATTTATGACCACTAGCCACACAAGTCCCAGTGTCACCTGACCAGTGTAAGCCAGCAATAATGTTCCTAATTACTATCAGCACCAGTGCCAGTGTCATCAGTCCAGTGTAAGCTGGCAACAGTGATCCTGATAGCCACCATACCAGTGCCAGGTTTGTCAGACTAGTGCAGTCAGAAACTGTGTATCTGATTGCCACCACACCAGTGCCCTCTGACCTGACTCTGGCCTGTGCATTGACCACGTTTCTGCCTGTCACCTGGACTGATCCTTTGCCTGTTTACTGACTACTTTTTTTGCCTACTGTCTGGACTGATCCTGGCCTGTTTATTAATCTTGTTTATGCCTGCCGCCTGGACCAATCCTTTGCCTGTATGCTCACCACATCTCTGTGTATGCCCTATACTGAGCCAACTGCAATTCCTATTGATTACATTCCTGTGAGACACCAGTCCCAGTCATCCTCCATAGACAACTTTACTCCTGGAACCAAAGGAACTCTTTTTTTCACCCTTTGTTTTGCCTCCTGTACTTCCTGGCCAGTGAACATAGCAATGTGTATAATTCCTCGGGCAGACAGGTACCAGTATACTGTTTTTCAAATTGATGAACCTCTTGTACTTCCTAGCCAGTGAACATAGCATTGTATATAACTCCTGGGGGCAACCATGTTGGAGTAGGCTTGCTTGGCTTAAAGGAACAGGGACTGCTATAGGTGACACTACACTAAGCTATATTCTCTGAACTCTAATACAAAGGCAAGCATTACAGTAACTATTTTCTTACAATATTGGTTGATTTGGTGATACACAAGATGTCATGTCAAGTACATAGTCAGTCTAAACATTGAAAGAATTGAGAAAGACTCACACATGTGGTATCTCCACAGCAGATTGTGCTTTGGGGTATAATTCTAAGTATGTCAGTGCCGTGTAAGGTAATTTTGTGAGTGTTTCTTCTGTTCTGGCACTCCAAGGGCTCAAATATGTGGTAGTCAGGAAATTAGTTATATAATTTATGCCCCTGGAAAGCTTAAAGGTGCTCCTTGGATTGTGAGCCCCTTTATATGGCAAAGCTGCATAAAGGTCTCAAACATGTGGTACGTCAAATAGCAGAGAATGTTGTGTGTGAGAAATATCTTCTTAAATAAATATTTTTCTTAATATTAACTCCTTGGAAGGAATAGAAGAATGTATTTTGGGGTCTAATTGTAAGTATTTTTATGCTGTGCAGGCATGTACTGGCCATCGTAACTACCGGGAGTTTACCTGTGGGCCGATGGCTCAGTGGGACGGTCAGGCGCAGTCCTTGAGCTGCTCCTCACTGATAGGAATGATCGCGATTTCACTCCTCTCACCAAGGAGTAGCTGCCGACACTTGCTGGAGTAAGGATTAGGCTTTCTGCTCCCTCCAGCCTGCAGGGGTAGAGAACTAATATAACTAATATAGATGAGGAGATTGTTAAATTTTGAGAGAAACTAGATACATTTAAAGACCAAGAGGACTATAAAAAAAGATCTGATATTCTTAGGAAGCATTGAGAGAAGGAAGAGAGTGAACATAAAATTAAAAAGAAAATAAATATGTCTGAGATATGGAAGACTATAAGAACAATACGGTTTTCAGATAGCAATGCAATGAGAAAGCCAATAGCATTGGTAATGTGGGGGCTGTCGCTGGGACCAATGGATTACCATGTGTGTCACAGGGAACTCCAGGTCCTATACAGCCTCCTACATACCATGGTAGGAATATAGATTCTCCTAGAACTTTGTATGGGCAACCATCTAAAAACAACTTTCGAGGCAGAGGAGGCTCCAAGAGAGGAAATAGAGGAGGTGGACATCCTGCACATCATGAGCCTATCAATACTCATAATAGGTTTGTGCCTGTCTTTAGAGAGGATGAACACTATGGAGGTAATGACAGGTACATTGTGCAACATTCCCAACAAGGACCTCCACATAGCTGGAACAATAATTCTTGGAGACACCATGGAAATTTTTCACCAGGGGGCCCCTATACATATGAGAGGGACAATGGTGGGGGTGGGTATTGGGGAGATTACAACCATGTACCTCCGCAATCCACCAACCATCAATCAAATAATTATATTTTTTTCCCATGGAGGGAGCAAGCCTAAAAAGAAACATAGAGCCAAATGAGGGACCAGAAGGGGGAGGAGGACAAGGTCTAAAAAGAAGGCGGGTTTAACAGACACTGAGCTATTCAATTTGAGCACAGCCACTCTCTCTCATGAGGAGAAGGTGGTATTAAATCAGGGTCTTAAATTTGTTCCTCCCTGCCCCCTAAACACGTTTAAAACCTATATGGATATCCATAAGTACATTCGCAAACTCAATGTGCAGAGATATATTATCTCCAATCCTATTCATAATAGGATTATGGTTCCATCTGAGTTTCAACATACCGCTTTGTCAAATGCTTCATTGTTTAACCCTCCAAGCCATTCAACTCCTTCAATTGGAGTTTTCAGGGATCTAGTATTCAAAGATATGGACCAAAAAGAAAAAAAGGATGGATGCAGTTTTTAAAAGAGGTTTGGACTCTCTCAAACAAAGAAATGACATTACCATCCACCTGGCCGATAAAGGGGCACGGTATTGTCATTCTTGATGGTGCTGCTTATGTAGAGCAGATTAGATAGAATCTTGTCTGATAAGAATACATACTTTCCTCTTAGAAGTAACTCGACTCAGAAATATAAAAAAGAGCTTCAGGTGATAGTGGATGGAGGTTTCAAAAAAGGTATTTTGAACAAAAAGGATAAGTTCTATCCTATCCCGGTTGCACCTCGCATTCCGGTATTTAATACCACCTTCTCCTCGTGAGAGAGAGTGGCTGTGCTCAAATTGAATAGCCCAGTGTCTGTTAAATCTACTGTCTCCCAAAAGTTCATAAGAACCCTCTAAATCCACCAGGCTGCCCTATAATTAGCAGAATCAATTCTGTTACTTCTAAGATTGGGAGGTACATAGATAATTTTCTACAGCCTCTTGTCTCTAAAACTCCTTCCATTCTTAAAGATAGTACACAGATCATTAATATTCTGAGGAAAATCACTTGGAAAGATGGGTATATTAAGGCCACTGCTGACGTGGCTTCTTTATATACCATTATTTCCCATTGCCAAGGTGGAGAAGCTGTGAAGTGCTTTCTAGAAAGAGATTCGGGCATCACTAAAAATAGTTTGCTCATATGTTACAGCAACAGTTTCTTCTCCATCTCCTCGACTTTGCTATGAGCAAACTATTTTTAGTTTAATGGCTCCTACTATCTGCAAGGTCGAGGAGTGGCGATGGGTGCCAAGTTTGCCCCAAGTATGGCTTATCTTTTTATGGCCAAATAGGAGGAGGACGTCATCTATGGTCAGCAGAGGACTGAACTGATCTACTGGGGACGATATATTGAAGACGTTCTCCTCCTCTGGGAGGGAGACCAAGCCTATTTAGATTTGTTCATTGGAGAGCTCAATACCAATGATTGAGACATTGTTCTCCAACACGGGGCCAGCACGTCTACTATACACTACAAAATGATAGGCTTATTATGTCTACGTATTTTAAAGATACGGACAGGAATGGCTACTTAGGGACAGATAGTTACCATCATGAGTCTTGGTTCAGATCTGTCCCTATGAGTAAATTCCTCAGATTGAGGAGAAATTGCTCCTTACAGGAAGACTATCTGAGGGAAGCGGAGTTTCTTAAAACTCGCTTCCTACAGAAGGGATATGCAATTAATTATCTCGACCGGGTCATCACCGATGTCGCCTTGAGAAAGATGACTTATTAAAGCCTTAAATAAGAGAAGAAGGAGGAGAATTTTTTTCTTGTTTTTAATTTTTTAATGCTTACATGAACCAACATTTTTCAACCAAAAATATCTTTAGAAAACACTAGAATGTTCTAAAAAATAATAGAATACTAGGTCCTTTGCTCCCGGAACAACCTAGGGTCACCTATAGAGGTGCACCCCCATTGAGACTCCAGATAGCTCAGAATATAATCAGACCTCCAGCAAGACCAAGTTTTTTTGGAGATTTCAAGGGATATTATCTGTGTAGGAAGTGCAAGGTTTGCCAAAACAACTGTCTTAGGGAGAGAAAATATCTCTCCTTCAGTTCTAATGTCACTGGTTAAACGTATGATGTGGGATCTTTCATTACTTGTTTGACCAAGAATGTGGTTTATTTATCATGTGCCCTTGCAGCCTACACTATGTGGATCGCACTATTCGCAAGTTAGAGATTAGGCTTAAGGAGCACTTGGCAAATATCCGTAAAGGTTTTTTGAACCACAGTCTATCAAAGCATTACACTTTATGTCAGGGTAAGAGTTTAAAGGGTACATCCTTTATGGCCATAGACAGGTTTGACTCTCATTGGAGAGGCAGCCACCCCAGAAGAGAGATCTTAAAGATGGAAACCTGGTTGATTTTTTATTTAAAACCTTATAGACTATTTGGCTTAAATATAGAATGGGATGTTCATGCTTTCATTAACAACAGCTGGATCCCTACACTATCCTTCCTTTTTTTATATTTTTAGCTTAATTTTTCCCATGTTGTTCTTTTGTATATTTATTTAAATTCCTTGCATTACATGTTCCAAGTACTAGATGGCAGCATTGTTTTTATCCCACAATTTTTGATCAGGCTGTTTGCGGAATTTTATTATTTTTTGTTTTTAATTTAATCTTTTTGGATGCTCTGGTTTTATATTATCTATGTTTCCAATTGGCTTGGTTCTTTTTTTTCCTACCCTCTCTCAGAAACCAGATTAGTCTGCTGAATAATATTTCCCATCTAGTCTCCTTAAACATGGCTGCCGTGGGTGTGTTTAGTCATGTATGTCCTAGCTATGGTGTAAACATCCGGCTGTGACGCGGTTCCGCTTCCAGCGGATGAGAGAGAGGTTTGGAGTGCAAGGGGGAAGAGAAGTTTCTACTTCGCCCCCTCCACCTATATAAGGAGGATATGAGGAGCTCTGATCACGCCTCTGGTGACGAAACTCCGCGTAGGGTGGAGCTCTGATGTCACAATGCTGTACGCGCAGACTGCGGCCATCTTTGTGGTTGGAAACAATTGATACCTACAACAGACTGTAGCTTCTGACATACCTGCCTTTATCTAATTAAATGTGAGTATTATGGATGTTTTACATGAAATAAATTCACCCTGTTTTTGCATGCTACACCATGAGAAGTTGCCTTCTTGTATTCTATGCATGTACCTACCTATGGATTTTCCATGTGTTAAGACTAAAATATTTACTATCCAAGTGAAGTGGTCCTGTGGTGTTATGGATGTATTATGCCCATCTGACCACCTGTAATTCAGTGGTCCATTTTCTTTGGTAAGAGGCCCGGTGTGTCTGTGTTCAGCGGAGAATATATATTTCATACTCACCCTATTGTGTCCCTGTTTACACCGTGGGCGGTTCCGTTTATTTTCCCTGAACAAGGACTTTTTATGTTTCAACACAATGGACTCTTACGTTATAATTTCATGCTGTTAGCGCTGCATATATTCATCCTTTTGCAGGGGGAGATAGACAGCCGGCAGACTTTCCTTCCTCTCTCCCCTTATCACTTGTCACTTATCACATGACTGGAGAGAGAAACACAAAAGGCTACCTTCATTCTGGAGAGCTGTGAGTACACTTGGGAGGAGAGGGGTGACACCTGATGAAAGGGGGTGCTGATGGGGACACTCTGTTGTAAGGGGGAGTCTGATGGGGGCATTCTGATGTAAGGGGGACTATGATGGGGACACTTTGATGTAAGGGGATACTGATGTAAGGGGGTGCTGATGGGGACACTCTGATGTGAAGGGGGTGCTGATGGGGACACTCTGATGTAAGGGGGTGCTGATGGGGACACTCTGAGGTAAGGGGGTGCTGATGGGGACATTCTGATGTAAGGGGGTGCTGATGGAGACACTGATGTAAGGGGGGTGCTGATGGGGCCACTCTAATGTAAGGGGATGCTGATGGGGACACTCTGATGTGAAGGGGGGTGCTGATGGGGACACTTTGATGTAAGGGGGTGCTGATGGGGACACTCTGATGTGAAGGGGGGTGCTGATGGGGACACTGATGTAAGGGGAACTCTGATGGAGACACTCTGATGTGTAGGGGTGCTGATGGGGACACTGATGTAAGGGGGACTCTGAGGGGGGCACTCTGATGTAAGCGGGATGCTGATGGGGACACTCTGATGTAAGGGGGATGCTGATAGGGACACTCTGATGTAAGGGGAATGCTGCTGGGGACACTCTGATGTAAGGGGGTGCTGATGGGGACACTCTGATGTGAAGGGGGACGCTGATGGGAACACTCTGATGTAAGGAGGATGCTGATGGGGACAATCAAAATTGCAGTGGTCCGGTCTGGATGAAGTCCAGGGCCAAATTTTTGTTCCAGTCCAGCCCTGATGCTGTGTATAAGAAACAATTTGTTAAAATGATACTTTTATAGAGAAAAAAAATCAAGTTTTATTTATTTTCTTAATTTTCCCGAAAAAAAAAATAAAATGTCATCAATCTATGTAAAAACAACAAAGCTGTAGCATCATATACTTTGTTAGTATAGCTATATTCTTTGTAACTCTGGCAAATAATATAATTTTTAAATGCAGCATTTAGAAGACAAGCATTCATTGTGCATGATACTTCTAAAGCTCTGAGTAAAATACACAGATATCAGATTAACCATTACGGACCCCCGCCGTCGTTTTACATCGCTACTTTGAAAAGGAATATCGCTGTTATGGCAGCAGCTAGCTACCATAACCCCGGTATCCTCTTCTTCAGTGGGCGGTCTGCTATCAGATAAAAGTGGTCTCTGCGGCGGATTCGCCGCAAGATCACTTTTATTAGCGACTGGAGAGGGCCCCCCTCCCGCTGCGCTCTGGTGCCCTCCGCCGTTTACCGGAGCCGCCGGCCGCGGAGGAGGCGATCGGGTCTGCTCTCCTGTTAGGCATGGAGACGAGTGAGGGGAAGATGGCCCCCGCTTGTCTCCATATCATTGCAGGGCAGAAGCGACATCAAAACGTCACTTCCGCCCATAGCTCTAAAAGGGACATTTTTTTTTTAAATGACATTTAATTTTTTTTTTTTTTATTGCATTTTAGTTAAATATGAAATCTGAAGTCTTTTTGACCCCAGATCTCATATTTAAGAGGTCCTGCTTTTTTTCTATTATAAGGGATGTTTACATTTCTTGTAATAGGAATAAAAGTGACACAATTTTTTTTTAAAGAGCAGTGTAAAAATAAAAAATAAAAGGTAAAATAAATAAGGAAAAAATAAATACAATAGCAAAAGGGGACACTCAAAAGAGTACAGACAGACGAGCTGCGCACCCCACAAGATGCATAAGAAAAACACGGAACCCCCTAACGGGGCTTTAATGCAGCCAATAATGTCAAGTTCAGAAGTGAATAAATGTTCAAAAGTACCAATAAAGCTATTTTTGAACATTTATATACTTCTGAACTTGACATTATTGGCTGCATTAAAGCCCAGTTAGGGGGTTCTGTGTTTTTCTTAAGGAAAAAATAAATACATTTTTAAACGCGCCCCGCCTCGCCGAGCTCGCGTGCAGAAGCTAATGCATACGTGAGTAGCGACCGTATATGAAAACGGTGTTCAAACCACACGTGAGGTATCGCCCACTGCGATTGTTCGAGCAAGAGAAATAATTCTAGCCCTAGACCTCCTCTGTAACTCAAAACATGAAAAACAGACAAGCAGCGCCAATCTAAGTGCAGCAATATTGTAACATATTTAATCAAGTAGTAATGTGCTCACTCGAAAATGGATAAAAGCAGGCACATCATGGTAAATGTCAGATGGACAGCAGGTTTCCAGAATGATCATCCAGGCAGCGCTGTGGTGTCTTGCTCGGCGGCGCCAGTGGTTTCCAGTGTCCCGGGCTAGAGTGTACAGGGCGCAGAAGGAAGCCGTCACTCAGGAGGTCCCTGGTCTCAGTGGGGGGAAGCTATGGCGTGCACGTGTTCGGAGCATGCATGCTCCTTCATCAGGCATAGTCGTCGGCCATCTTAGGTGTGGTATATAGAGCTGGCAGGGCAGGCGGGCCAATCAGATCACAGGGCCATCCCCCTCTTCAATAATCACACACTCCAGGGAAGCCGAAGAGCAGGGATCGGGTGTGAATAATGCAAAACATTTGGAACTTTATATATAGGAAGGGAGAACACATATACACACAGTGTAAAGAAGACAGGGCACACAAAGAGTAATACAAGACACGAAACACCAAAAATCAAAAAAATGTATCAAGATTGGATGGATAATTAAATAAAAAAAATTTAAGACATTTAAAAAATAATAAAAATAATGATAGAAATACGAAAAAAAATAATAATGGAAATAAATAAAAATAAATATAAAAACAATATTAAAAATAAAAATGAAAAATAAAAGATAGAAAAATAGAAAAAAATAATAAAAAATGGAAAAATAGAAATATATTTATATATATTTAAAAAACACATATATGTGTGTATATATATATATAAAAAAGAAGAAGAGGAAGAAGAAAAAAAAGGGGGGGGGGGGGCGGAAAAAGGTTAAAAAGTTTAAAAACATGAGAAAAAACATGAAAAAAACATGAGAAAAAAACCTATATATGTGTGCATGCATATAAACACATGCATACACACATATATATATATACACATACATGCATTTACACATGCATATATAAACATACAATGTCATAGAAGGTAAACTATACTGTATAGTAAATGTTCTTACTTGGGCTGTTTCTATGTGTGGGATTTAACCACATGCCGACCGGGCCATAGCCGAAAGGCGGCTGCAGCGCGGTCGGCTTATTCTGGGTGGGCATCCATGGACGTCCTCCCAGAATCCCGCTCTCGCGTGCACCCTAGAACATCCCTGGACCCGGTGCATCACGGATCACGGTAAACGGCCACTGATGTCATGACGCCGGTTCCTCCCTTCCCTCTCGGTACCAATCGGTACTCTGCAATACCCTGCAATACCCTGCAATACTCTGCAATACCCCGCAATACTCTGCAATACCCCGCAATACCCTGCAATACTCTTCAATACCCTGCAATACTCTGCAATACCCCGCAGTACTCTGCAATACTCTGCAATACCCCGCAATACTCTACAATACCCCGCAATACTCTGCAATAAATACCCGGCAATACTCTGCAATACCCCGCAATAATCTGCAATACCCCGCAGTACTCTGCAATACTCTGCAATACCCCACAATGCTCTGCAGTACCCCGCAATACTCTGCAATTTTTAACCACTTCCCACCCACCAGCCATCATATGACGTCCTTGACTTTGTGTGGGGATATCTGAATGATGCTGGCAGCTACAGGCATCATTCAGATATCAGATTTTTCAGCCAGCGATTCCCTACACCATAAGAATGATCATAGAGGCTGTTCCACTGCTTGATCATTCTTATGGGAGGAGAAAGGGGACGACCCCCCTCCCGGCCCTCAGGTGTTTCTACCGACTCACTGCTACGATCGAAGACAGGATCGTTTTTTTTATTATTTCAGGCTTCCCAGCCTGGAGGTGAGATGTGGAGTCAGTCTTATTGACCCCATATCTCACTGTAAAGAGGACCTGTCATGCCATATTCCTATTACAAGGGATGTTTACATTCCTTGTAATAGGAATACAAGTGATCAAAATTTTTTTTTGGGAAAAAAGTGTCAAACTAAAATAAATAAAGTAAAATGAACAATAAAAAAAAAAAAGATTGAAAGCGCCCCTGTCCGTGTGCTCGCATGCAGAAGCGAATGCATACGTAAGTCCTGCCCACATATGAAAATGGTGTATAAACCACACATGTGAGGTATTGCTGCGAATGTTAGAGCAAGAGCAATAATTTTGGCCCTAGACCTCCTCTGTAACTCAAAACATGTAACCAGTAAAAAAATTTTAAGCGTCACCTATGGGTATTTTTAAGTAGCGAAGTTTGGCGCCATTCCACGAGCCTATGCAATTTTGAAGGGTGGCATGTTAGGTATCTATTTACTCGGCGTAACTTACTGTTTTGTTTTTTTTTAAAGCACAAAACTGTTTTATTTCCGAAAAAAAAGCGTTCGAAAAATTGCTGCGCAAATACCGTGCGAGATAAAAAGTTACAATAGCAATTGTAAGTGGCAATAACCGCCATTGTATTCTCTAGGGTCTTTGCTAAAAAAACATATATAATGTTTTGGGGTTCTATGTAATTTACTAGCAAATAAATGATGATTTTTAAATGTAGGAGAGAAATGTCAGAATTGGCCTGGGTGCTCCAGAACGCCTGAAGGTGCTCCCTGCATATTGGGCCTCTGTATGTGGCCATGCTGTGTAAAAGTCTCACACATGTGGTATCGCCATACTCGGGAGTAATAGCAGAATGTGTTTTGGGGTGTAATTTGTGGTATGCATATGCTGTTTGTGAGAAATAACCTGCTAATATGACAATTTTGTGAAAAAAAAAAAAGAAAAAAAAATCTTGATTTTGCAAAGAATTGTGGGAAAAATGACAACTTCAAAAACACTCACCATGCATCTTTCTAAATACCTTGGAATGTCTTCTTTCCAAAAAGGGGTCATTTGGGGGGTATTTGTACTTTTCTGGCATGTTAGGGTCTCAAGAAATTGAAATTAGGCCGTCAGTACTTCAGGTGTGATCAATTTTCAGATATTGGCACGATAGCTTTTGGACTCTATACTATAACTTTCACAAAGACCGAATAATATACATCAATTTGTACTTATTTTTACCAAAGATATGTAGCAGTATACATTTTGGCCAAAATTTACAAAGAAAAATTACTACCGTAATTTGCTAAATTTTATAACAGAAACAAAGAAAAATTCATTTATTTACTGAATTTTCAGTCTTTTTTTCTTTTATAGCGCAAAAAGTAAAAAACTCAACTGTGATTAAATACCACCAAAAGAAAGCTCTATTTGTGTGAAAAAAAGGACAACAATTTCATATGGGTACAGTGTTGTATGACTGAGTAATTGTCATTCACAATGTGAGAGCACCGAAAGCTGAAAATTGGTCTGGTTAGGAAAGGGGTTTAAGTGCCCAGTGGTCAAGTGGTTAATAGTGTCTTAAGACTATAAGGATCCTGTGAAACAATATCATGGGAATTGATTAGTAAGCAATATTCATGCTTGTAATTAAATGAAAATTTAAAATAAGAACAATTGGGGTTGACTTTATAGAGGGGGGGGGGACAAGGAAGAGAATATTAGTACAATGACAGAGAGATTGGATAACATAATTTATATGACAGAATTGATCTCTATGGCTTTGTTTAGGACTCCAGGCGTGAGGGCATTCAGGGTATAAATCCAGAAAGATTCCCTCTCGCAGAGGGGGAGAGTCCTGGGTATCTGTTCTATTACCCAGACCAGAAGTCCATCAGTAGAGCTGTGATGGAATTCTTTGAAATGTCTAGGGATACTTAGGTTACAGTCTTCTTCTACTGATCTACGGTGTTCACTGAACCTTTTTCGTAATGTCTGGATAGTACTACCGGTATAAAGCAGACAACAGGGACAGGAGACACAATATATTACAAAATCGGAAGAACACTTATAAAATTTGTTTAGGAGGTATGTTTACCCTTTGGTAGCGAATGATTTCTGATGATGGATAACAAATTTGCAAGTCAGGCATTGTCATTTTTTGAATTGATAAATGCCTTTGATTGAAAGGAAGGTCAGGAATGGTTTTTATATGTGGATTTTAGTTTGCTTGGTGCAATGTGGCTTTTTATGCTTCTGGCCTTCCGATATTTGATCCTGGGTGCACTTGGGAGGCATGTCTTTAGCGACGGGTCCTCTAACAGTATCCTTAGCACCCTTAGCAATCAGACACCAAAGCTCCCCGTCACATGGTTAGATTTACTCAAAAAAAAGTCAAAAATAGATGAAGATAGACTAGTCAAAACCAAACTCCAAAAGATGAGAAGAGATCTGGATGATTATAATAACAAAAAAGTCTTCCAATGGCAATCCAAAAACCCTACACCCATGTCCCTGATGCAAATTCCCATTTGTCCACCATCCTATGGACTACACCATCCTCCTTCATGACCCCATTACCCATTCCACCATAATCCCCATATATCCCCATATCGACCCTCTTGGCCCCCATCCACCAATCATCCTCAGTTGTCCCTTGAACATCACCCTTACCCCTTACAACCTAAGCCAAAAAGACATAGGGAACCAAAAAGGGCCCATCGGACAAACCACACTGTATCTCTAGAACCCAATTCCATTGCCCCTATCCCCCCCCACACCCACCACAATACCTACCAACATTCCCATCTTAGAAACAGCAAACACACAACCCTCTATTAAACCCTTGCCATCCCAATTATCCCAGTCCTCCAACATCCTCATTCTTGGCACAGTGAGTATACAATCCTCTACTGAGCCCCATCATCTCGGCAACTTGAATTTACAAACCTCTTCAGTCCCATATTTCAGGATGAGCCATCCACCCCTCAACTCCACCCACTGATAGAGCCTCATACCATAACTCCAAACGACCCACCCACTATCATCTCTGATTCGTCTTTTTTAATCCTAACCCCCCCAACCTATCCTCAAAATAAAACTAGAAGAGGCAGACGAGGGGGGAGAAGAATCAGAAACAAAACCCAAAGAGAAAATAGCCAAACTATAAAAATCTTCAACCTCTCTTCCCACCTTCTACCTTCAAAAGAAATCGATTTACTAAAAAAAAGTCTAAATTTTGCACCTACAACGCAACCCAATCCTTTTACTCTTTTTGTGGATCCAAACACATTTGTATGAAATTTGACAGTGAAACCTTTCTTCAATATCAAAACCAACAAAACAACCCCACTATTAGTTCAGAGCTGGTTGATAATACAAAAGAACCCACACTTGACAATAGTTCAGATGCTTAGCGATTTTAGAAGAGCTCTACAATGACGATGAGGAAGCCTCATACACCTCTTACCTTACACAACATCTTCCCAATTCCCCCCCCCCCCCCCCCATACAACATACTCCTTTACGACCTAAGTCAATCCCAGTCATATAAAAGGTCCCTTTATGCATAGTTTTTATTGGGTTGTATATTCAGACATTAAACGCATGTGTAAATCTACCCCCCTTACCATTTTAAGAATAATCTCACTCCACAAAAAGTGTCCTCTCTTAACAACCTAACCTGATAAGGGAGGTGGTATTGTTATAAAAAACCGGGATGCATATCTTGGCGAGGCACATAGACTGCTATCTGATACAAACACCTTATAAATATAAGGACCCCTAGAATTACCACTATGTACAAATACACACATATATCTCAACATTAATCAATCCACTCTGTATAATAATCTCAAACTTTGCAATATCATATCCTTTATGCAGGTGAGAGACACATTTTCCCCTCATCATGGAGTTACATTGTACACATGACAAGCATGGATATGAACCTGTGTTCTTAGGTCCTAAAAAAGTAGTGACAGAATTAGGTGGACTATATTGATCAGTTGTAACCAATCTATCACGTACCATTTTAATAATATGTGTTATAAAGTACTTTATAATGTTCAAAATGTATATGTGACTTTACATAGTAGAAAGCCAACGTCTCTGTTTATGTCACCTAAAATTCTAACTGTGTGATAGGTGTCCAGGGAAACACAAACAAGTAGTGACTTTCCATAGAGGGAAAGTAAACACAGCTTGTCATTGTTGGCATTAAAAGCCCAACTTTACTAAGTGAAGCCAAATGTTGTTCTCTTGGTATAACTCTTTTCATCACTTTGGGATTCTATTTTCCAATATATAAAGATTGGCGAGGACATGTACAAATGAGATGTCAAACTGGATTAGATAGCCATCTCTAGAACACCATGAGCAGCTTTCAGTGTCAAGTGTTTTTATGACGTCAAGGATTGTAAAATTAGAAAAGAATGTGTTTTCACCTGTCTGAAATGTTGCATTTCCTCAATACCAGAGCACATACTTACCGGTAACAGTACATGATGTTTCAACTTGAGTTAGAAGCCTCTACTATAAGCTGTGCACTGGAAGCCAGCCATTAACAAATGAACTGTATACTGGTGAATTCTAAACATTCTTGCTACAAAAAAAACTTAGTGGGGTTGATTTACTAAAACTGGAGAGTGCAAAATCTGGTGCAACTGTGCATGGTAGCCAATGATCTTCCAGGTTTTTCTTGTCAAAGCTTAATTGAGCAGCTGACATTGGAGGCTGATTGGGTACTATGCACAGATGCACCAGATTTTGCACCCTCTAATTTTAATAAATCAAGCCCAATACATAGTGGGGGTTGGTCCCTTTTCATTTCTGTATTCCTAAATAGTGTGCTACAATGTTCCAGTTTATTCACAACTGACAGTGTTCATGTTACTTTGCATTATCGCCAAAAAGACGCAGGCAAAAACAAGGGCTAATAATTAAATGATAGTAAATGAATGATACAGTATGTGCAAAGCATTGGAATTCACATGGATCTATTGCAAATCTACACATAAAAATGAAATCAATAATTAGAGTGTTCTGAGGGGTTGTGGTGATCCTGCAGTCATCTATATATGTTGCAGATATAGATAACTCACTGATGATTGGTACCATCTGCATAGTGAGTATTAAAAGTACTCCCTAAAAGGAATTCCAAGGATGAGTATTCCATCTTGAAATCTACTATGAGAATAAAGAAGGCACCCACATGTAGCTTACTAGACACTGTGGGATTGATCTACTAAAACTGGAGACTGCAAAATCTGGTGAAGCTCTGCATAGAAACCAACTTCAATGTTTTTATTTGTCAAAGGTCAATTGAGCAAGCTGAAGTTAGAAGCTGACTGGCTGCCATGCACAGCTGCACCAGATGTTGCACTTTTGATTTTTTGTAAATCAACCCCTGTGTTCTAAGCTGTACCCCCTGTGTCTGTAGTAACATGCCAAGCACCTATGTACACTGTTCCCATGCTTGTATAGGCTTCCATATATCCAAATGGAAGTTGGGATCATTAGAAGTCAACTTTCCCAAGCTTTGTAATATAGACAGAAAAATGTTGCACTCATTCAAAATGTTCTTAGAGACAGTAATCTTGGTGGTGGTACTTGGAGTGATAAATATTTTTCTTTTTGGGGGGGGGGCACTCCAAATATGCCACTAAAAAAAGAGGAAACGATAGGAGAGACCTTATGGTATAATACAGATTTTATGTTGATGACAAAAAAATTATGGACAAAGTTATGATAAAGGATTAATGTCTCCACAGAGTGGGTGATGGAGGTCACTTTCTATGCTTTGGATAAAGCCCAATCCTAGGTCTGGTATGAAGCCATCAAGACAGTTAGAACAAGTGGATATTGATGAAGATAAAAATCCAAACTAAGCCTGTGTTGCAGAAAACATTAAGACCCCTTTCACACCGAGGGCGTTTTGCAGGCGCTATAGCGTTAAAAATAGCGCCTGCAATCCACCCTCAAACAGCTGCAGCTTTGTCTCCAGTGTGAAAGCCCAAGGGCTTTCACACCGAAGTGCTGCGCTGGCAGAACGGGAAAAAAAGTCCTGCCAGCAGCTTTTTTGGAGCGGTGAAGGAGCGGTGTGTTTACCGCTCCTCCACCGCTGCTCCCCATTGAAATCAATGGGGCAGCGCTGGGATACCGCCGGCAAAATATCTGAAAAGAAGCAATATTCTTGATAAAATTGATAATGTAAACACCAAGAATGCCTTTCATAACCAACCATCACCTCATCCTTTCTTGAGTTTTAGGTGTGGCAGAGGTTCTACAATAAACAAAATAAGATGCAATAAAAGGGTCAAGGTGCATATATCAGTATATCAAGGTGCATATATATGATTTCTGTGTGGAAGCACTGCTTCCACACAGAAATCAAGGATCCTTTGCTACAACCTGCTGGCAGGGGACAGACTTTTCCACACACATTGTGGCTGCTTGCAAAGAAAATTAACTGTTCATGTGCTTCTACCCAGGAAAGCTGACGGTTGCTTTCCATACAATGTACCCCATACTCATTCACATAGGGGGGTGACCTGGGGGCCCCCTTGTTAAAGGGAGATTCGAGATTCTGATAAGCCTCCTGCCTGCAGACCTCCCACAATCACTGCCCAGAGTTGTCGGGAAGAGGCCCTTGTCCCCATCAACATTGGGACAAGGTATTTTGGGGTGGGGGGGCAGCATGCACCGACCGATGCATGCTTGGTCGGTGACGTGACAAGGGGGCGCGTCTACCAGGTAATGTCACTAGGTGGCCCTGCCCCTTACCTATTTAAGAACTGTCACCCACCGGAGGAGCCATTTGGGGGCAGCCGTCAACGAGTGTGGAGCGATTTTGTTGCGTCCAGCGGTGCGGCGGACTTCGTGATTAATGATGGAGCTACATCTGGGGACATTTTTTTTAATAAAAGACTTGTCAAAAGAGTTGTCTAGTGTTTTTATTTTTTTCTGGCAGTTTTCTTGGTGTATGAGTAGGGGTATAATGTAGGGGGGCCGGGATCTGGGGGCTTCCAGATTCCAAAAAGCCCCCTGCCCACAGACCCCCACAACCAACGCTCAGGGTTGTCAGGAAGAGGCCCTTGTTCCCATCAACATGGGGACAAGGTGCTTTGGGGTGGGGGGCAGAGATTTTTTTTGGTATGGGGTTCCCCTTAAAATCCATACCAGACCCAGTGCTGACTGTTGACTCTGTTTTAATGTTTGTAACTTTATTATGAAAATTTCAATAAAAAGTATAATTTAAAAAAATCCATACCAGATCCAAAGGGCAAAAGGCAATTGCAACCGCGAGTCAATTTAAATCTGATTTGACTCTTTTTTTTTCTTTAGAAAGGTAATTTTTGCTGCTAAAATTCATACCAGACCTAAGGGCCTGGTACGGACTGAAGGGGGACATCACGCCGTTTTCTTCCTTTTTTTTATATTGCCGGCCGGTAATTGCAACTGCATGCCCTGTAAGGGCATGTGGCCTGTTTTGGTTCAGGAGGGGGGCGGCGCTTGCTCGTCCCCCCTTTTTCTTGCCTGCCAGGCTGCATGATCGGATAAGGGTCTGGTATGGATTTTGGGAGGACCCCACTTTTGTTTTACATTTTGGCGTGGGGTTCCCCTTAAAATCCATACCAGATCTAAGGGTCTGGTGTGGATGTTAGGGTGGCCCCACACTGTTTTTTTTATTTTGGCATGGGGTTCCACTTAAAATCCATACCGGACCCAAAGGGTCTGGTACGGACTGGAAAAAAAAATTATATTTTCTACTTTTTGTTATAAAAAAATCCAATAAACTAAATTTTTGTCATACATTTAGGCCAAAATGTATTCAGCGACATGTTTTGAGTAACAAAAATTTCAATAAGCGTATATTTATTAAAGTTCTAGCATCTACAAACTATGGTACATTTACTGGAATTTACGTAGCTTTTAGTTTATGACTGCCTATCTCCTTTCTTGAGGTGCTAAAATGGCAGGGCAGTTCAACCCCCCCCCCCAAATGACCCCTTTTTGGAAAGTATACACCCCAAGGAATTTGCTGAGAGGCATGTTGAGCCCATTGAATATTTCATTTTTTTGGAGAAAGTGATTGAAAAATTAAAAAAATAAAAAAATTTTTTTATTAAAATTATTACACAAAGTTCTCACTGAAATGGTATATTGCTCACACATGCCATGGGTATATGTGGAATTGCACCCCAAAATACATTCTGCTGCTTCTCCTGAGTACGGGGATATTACATATGTGAGACTTTTTGGGAGCCTATCTGGGCCCCAAAAACCAATCGCCACCTTCAGGCTTTCTAAGGATGTAAATTGTTGATATCACACCTCGCTACCTATCACAGTTTCGGAGACCATGAAATGCCAAACCCCCCCAAATGACCCCATTTTGGAAAGTAGACACCTCAAGCTATTTGTTGAGAGGCATGTTGAGTCCATGGAATATTTTATATTGTGCCACAAGTCTTGGGAAAATGACAATATTTTTTTTTTCACACAAAGTTGTCACTTAAATTATATATTGCTCACACATGCCATGGGTATATGGTAAATTACACCCTAAAATACATTCTGCTGCTTCTCTTAAGTACAGGGATACCACATGTGTGAGACTTTTTGGGAGCCTAGTCGCATACAGGACCCCGAAAACCAATCACCGCCTTCAGGCTTTCTAAGGGCGTAAATTTCTCATTTCACTTCCTCACTACCTATCACAGTTTCGGTGGCTCTGAACTGTCAAGATAGCACCAACCCCCCCCCCCCCAAACAACCGCTTTTTGGAAAATAGACACCCCAAGCTATTTGCTGAGAGGCATGTTGAGTATTTTGCAGATCTCAATGTTTTCCTTTTCTTTAATCATTTTCCAAAACAAATGAGAGCTGCAAAATAATCACCATGCTTCTTAGAAAATTCCCTGGGGTGTCTACTTTCCGAAATAGGGTCATTTTGGGGGAAGGTTGTACTATCTTGGCATTTCATGGCCTCTGAAACTGTGATAGGCAGTGAAGAGTGAAATCAACAATTTACGCCCTTATAAAGCCTGAAGGCAGTAATTGGTTTTCCGGGTCCTGTACGCGGCTAGACTGCCAAAAAGTCTCACACATGTGGTATCCCCATACTCAGGAGAAGCAGCAGAATTTATTTTGGGGTATAATTCCAAATATACCTAAGGCATTATTGAGAATATATCATTTCAGTGAAAACTTTGTTTAAAAAAAAAAAATCTAATTTTTCTGAAACTTGTGGCAAAATATAAAATATTCCATGGACTCAATACGTCTCTCATCAAATAGCTTGGAATGCCTACAGTACTTTCCAAAAAGGGGTCAATTGGGGGGGGGGGGTTAAACTGTACTGGCATTTTATGCCCAACATTAGAATCTTATGCCACACATCACCCACTCTTCTAACCACGTGAGGACCAAGCCCTTTCTGACACTATTTGTTTATGTGAAAAAATATTTTTTTTTTGCTGGAAAATTACTTTGAAACCCCAAACATTATATATTTTTTAAAGCAGATGCCCTACAGATTAAAATGGTGGGTGTTGCAATTTTTTTTTCACACAGTATTTGCACAGTATTTTTTAATTTTAATGCACAAAAACACACTATATTGCCCAAATGTTTGGTAAAATATAAAAGATGATCTTATGCTAAGTACTTAGATACCAAACAGGACATGCTTTAAACTTGTGCACACCCGTGCAGTAGCCACAAAATACATACATTTTTTAAAAAGCATTTAAAATGCTTTACAGGTTACCACTTTAGATCTACAGAGGAGGTCTACTGCTAGAATTACTGCCCTCGATCTGACATTCGTGGTGAAACCTTGCATGCATGGTGCAATTGCTGTTTACATATGACACAAGACTGATGCTTGCATTTACTTTTGCGTGCGAGCATGGGAGGAAAGGGGTGCAATAATTTATTTTATTTTTTTTATATGGTCCCTTTCATTTTTTTTTCTTTATCATTTTTTATTGTCATCATAGGGAATGTAAATATCCTCTATGATACCAATATGTAGTAACAGGTACTCTTTTTTGAAAAATTTGGGGTCTGTTAGGCTCTTGATCTCTCCTCTGCCCTTAAAGCATCTGACCACACCAAGATTGGTGTAATAAGATGCTTTCCCATTTTCCCAATGGTGCTGTTTATATCCGGCAAACCAAAGTCATGAAATGCTTGTAGCTTCTGGTTTCTTAGGCCATAGATATGATTGGAACCATTCTGGTCTCCAATCAGCTCTATGATCATCTGGTGGAACCACCGGCTGAATTCTCGAGTTCCCCGGCGGGACCGGACAGCCTGAGAAAACCATGGAAGGCGATGGTGAGGGGGGGGAACGTCCCCTCCCACTGCTTGTAGTAGTAGTCTAGCGACTAATTAGCCACTAGGATTGCTTTTATATGAAAGCCAACTGTTGGCTAAAAAAAATTATACCAAGATGATGTCTAAACCTGCAGGCATCATTCTGGTATAACCACTCAAAGTCTAGCAACATACCTGTAGGTTCCTGGTCTTTGTTGGGCATATATTGTAATGTTCTTTTTTTTATGCAGCCTGTGGGCTGAACAAAAAAAGAGAACCTAACAGATTCCTCCATTCACATCGATCGATCAGTGGTATGCCCACCATTAGAATACCGCCCTGCATCCACCCACTTCTAATGATGAGTCTATGCCAATAAAACTGAATAAAAATATATTGCGAAGCATAGGGGCAATCCGCCCCTATGTCTACCCCTGCCCCTATGTTTCGCCATTTATGCCCTTTTTTTAACTGTGGTGGGGAAATCACCTCCTACAGCGCTGGAGTCAAAGATTTACATATCGTGAGAGCAAACCCTGTTGCTGTAAAAATAAACAAATCCATGTTGCAGCTGAATGTCGTACCTGCAAAGCAAACAACGGTTAGCAATTAAACACAGTATCAATAAAAGATTAGCTCAATAAAACAATACTTTTTTATTGCAACCTGTGCTAAAAAAAAGAGTAAAAAATATATGGCGAAGCATAGGGTCAGTCTGCCCCTAATGTCCACCCCTGCCCCCATGCTTTAGCATATGTGCTCTTTTTTTTAACTGTGGTGGTGAAATTACCTCCTACTGTGCAGGAGTCATGGATTTACATATCTAGGTGTCGTAAGAGCAAATCCTGCTGCTGTCAAAATAAACAAATCCATGCTGCAGCTGAATATCGTACCTGCAAAGCAAACAATGGTTAATAATAAAACACAGTAATGCCCTGTACACTTGGTCGGATTTTCTGACGGAAAATGTTTGATGGGAGCTTGTTGTCGGAAATTCCGACTGCGTGTAGGCTCCATCGGAAATTTTCCATCGGAATTTCCGTCACACAAAATTTGAGATCTGGATCTCGAATTTTCCAACAACAAAATCCGTTGTCGTAAATTCCGATCGTGTGTACACAATTCCGATGTACAATGTTTCATGCATGCTCGGAATCAAGCAGAAGAGCTGCACTGGCTATTGAACTTCATTTATCTCAGCTCGTCATACGTGTTGTACATCACTGCGTTCTTGACGTTCGGAATTTCCGTTAAGATTTGTGTGACCGTGTGTATGCAAGACAAGTTTGAGCCAACATCCGTCAGGAAAAATCAATGGATTTTGTTGTCGGAATGCCCGATCGTGTGTACGCGGCATAATAGTACAGTAAAACAGTACAATGACATACCTGCAAAGCAAACACGATAAAATGTAGTAACAATAAAACATGTCAGTATAGCGTAAAATACAGTATAACAGTAAGAACAATAAAACGACAACTATTTTTGGCTTTTTTAATGTTTTGTTTTTCTTTTTTTTTTACACTTTAATTGTAACTATAAAAGTTCCAGCTTACGGTCTCTCAAAATGTGATGGCCATCTAACATCTTTCGAGACCCTGTGTGAAAGTGTGCCCTAGGACTGTGCAGTGCTGTACCCTATTCTAATACTCAACTAGTGTGTGGTAGCGACGGAAACAGTCACTGATGCAGAGACCAGGTTGGCCAGGACAGGAGGGACAATAATATCAGGTGTCACGCCTATATCCGCATTTTCTACAGACACAACATCTTCTTTGGGGTAATCTTTGGGTAGAGGTAACAGGAGGACATCCGGAAAATGCCTCTCATGCAGCTGGCTCACTGCATCTGGATTGTGAATTTGGGACACAGCACCTCCTGGAAACAAAAGGTTTGTGATGATCTCTTCCTGGAATTTTAGGAAGGATGCACTTCTTCCTGACGCTTTGTATAGCACATAAACGTTCAGCAGAGCCAATTGAAATAAGTATATAGAAACTTTTTTATACTAGCGTCTGGCCTTATGGGCATTTATGTACGGTGCCCTCATCTGGCCGTTGAAGTCCACCCCTCCCATGTTAAGGTTGTATTCGTGGACATAGAGGGGCTTCTCAAAAACACCAGTCACCGTTGTAATTTGGACAGTCTTATCTGTGTGAATGGAAGACAAAACTAAAACATTCCATGTGTTCTTCCACTTCACTGCAAGCAATTTATTACACTTCAAGCAGGTTCTCTCCCCCCCGTCTAAGTCGGGCATCTACAAGCCTTTGGGGAAGCAGCCGAGCCACCTTGCAGCAAAACTGTGGCGGGTGGTCGGCAACTGGTTAAAGGAATTTTTCATTTTTATTGTTTCACATTAATGGGGTCATCTTAGTCTGCCTGCAAAGTGGTGCATCTGTAATATGTATAGAACCTGGTGCTGCAAAAATGACATTTCTAATGAATAAAAAAATTAGTCAAATCACATTTAAATGGACTAACGGTTGCAATTACCGGCCTGCAATATAAAAAAAAAGGTTTGGGGTCACCCCTCAGTCTGTACCAGGCCCTAACATTTGGTATGGATTTTAGCAGCAAAAATTACCTTTCTAAAGAAAAAAAAATGAATCAAATCACATTTAAATTGACTTGTCGCTGCAATCGCCGGGTGGAAATATAAAAAAAAGAAGAAAAAAAACGGTGTGGGCCCCCCCCAGTCCGTAATAATTAATTCTTTTTATTGAAATTGTCATAATAAAGTTACAAACATTAAAACAGAGTCAACAGTCAGCACTGGGTCTGGTATGGATTTTAACGGGAACACCACAACAAAAAAAATCTCTGTCCCCCCCACCCCAAAGCACCTTGTCCCCATTGATGGGGACAAAGGCCTCTTCCCGACAACCATGAGCGGTGGTGTGGGGGTCTGTGGGTAGGGGGCTTATAGGAATCTGGAAGCCCCCAGATCCCGGCCACCCTACCTTGTACTCTACATTGTACCCCTACTCATACACCAATAAAACTGACCAATAAAAAATAGATAAAAACACTAGACAAGTTTTTTGACAAGTCCTTTATAAAAAAAATGTCCCCAGATTTAGCTCCATCGTCATTCACGAAGCCCGCCGCACCGCCAGACCCCAAAAAAATGTTCCACACTCGTTGACGGCTGCCCTCAAATGCCTCCTCCGCCGGGTGACAGTTCTTAAATAGGTAAGGGGCAGGGCCACCTGGTGACATCACCTGGTGGACCCGCCCCCTTGTCACGTCACTGACCCAGCATGCATTGGTCAGTAATGCCACAAGGGGGTGGGTAAACCAGATGACATCACCAGGTGGCCTCGCCTCTTACCTATTTAAGAACTTTCATCTGGCGGAAAAGGCATTTGGTGGTCAGCCTTCGTCGCAGGCGGAGCTTATTTTCCAGGGTCGGCAGTGCAGCGGGCGTTGTGATTGCCGGTGATCTACATTGGGGAATATTGTTTTTTATTTTTTAATAAAGGAATTGTCAAAAACACGTGCACTGTCTTTATTCACCTGTACACTTTTTTGGTGAATGGGTAGGGGTACTATGTACCCCATACTCATTCACATAGAGGGGGAGGTGGAATCTGAGGGCCCCCTTCCCGCAGACCCCCACAACCACTGCCTAGGGTTGTGAGGAAGAGGCCCTTGTCCCCATAAACATAAATACAAGGTGCTTTGGAGCGGAGTCCGGTATGGTTCAGAAAGGGGTGAGGTGCTCGTGGGGGGAGGGAGGGGAGGTTGCATGCTTGGATAAGGGTCTGTTATGAATTTTGGGGAAGACCTCATGCATTTTTTTTTGGCATAGGGTTCCCCTTAAAATCCATCCCGAAAGGACTTCCGGTTTTGGCGCCGCATGGAGAGGAGCTAGGAGACTTCAGCTCCTGCCGTGCTCCTCCAAAACCCCGCTACTAAGCCTGCCAGCTCCGAGGTACCCCCTCCTTCTACCTCCTACTCACCTTGGAAAGCACAATGAACTGCTTTGTGGAGCGGTCTGCGTCCTGAATGGCCCCCGCTCCCCCCCCGCAATCAGGGGACACAGCTAATGCTGCAGCCAACTTGGCACCCGCTGTGGATACAGCACAAGTGCACGCCCTCTCTCAGGAGCCCTCCACACTCCCACAAATGGACCCTGCCTCTTCTGCCAGCATAGCCCAGGCTGTGGTAGCGCTCCTCACCACAATGGTCACTGAGGCAGTAGATCATGCGGTCCTTAAAGGGCTAGAGCACCTACATAAGAAACTACAATTGCAAACCCTGAGAACTGACCAGGCAGAGGAGCAGATCTCCTCCATGGAAGACGAAATTGCTGCAACATCTGCTACCGTAGCCAGGCTCTCCTCAGTCCAAAAGGAACTCCAGGGCAAAATGGGCGATCTCGAAAATCGTTCCAGATGCAATAATCTGCGCATCATAGGACTCCCTGAATCTTATTCCTCCTTCTTGCTCACCGCCATCTGCTCCACCACCATCCTGGAGCAGCTGGGGCTCTGTACCCCTTGCCTGGTGGAACGGCCACGTTGTATCGAACAGCCGTTAGAGTCTCACTTCAAACCCCGTCCTGTGATTGTTAGGTACCTAAACTATGCGGATAAACAAGCCATACTTCAAAAATTCCACCATCAATGCAACCTCTCTGCGGATGACCACCCATTACCCATTACTACTATTTGCTGACTACTCCTTCGAAGTTATGCGACAACGTAAGGCTTTCGTAGGGGTCTGTTCGTCCCTCTACAACAACCACATCAAATTTACTCTGGCGTACCCAGCGATCCTACATACCCAAACGAGTGAAGACGAGTGAATGTGTTTCCTTCACCTCTCCATCTGAAGCGGAGCACTACCTCAACGCGACACAACCTTCCGACATGGAACAGGAAGACCCTTCTGCCTCTAACCAGTCTTCTCTGTACAGGAAATCCCCTCTGTCCTCTATGGGCCAGCAAAGTCCCCAAAATCCCCCCTACAAAAGGGTGCATGTTGGCCTTCCAGGGGACCGCTCTGAACGCCGCTGACTACACGCTCCTGCTAACTCACACGGTTTGGCCCTTCTCTATTTGGGCCTGACGGTTTAGGCCCTCTCTGACCTAGTGGTCCTAGCCTGCCATCTCTGACTCACCTCCTCCAGTGGGCCATAACAATAATAATAATAATAATTTTTGCAACATCTGGCTACTCTCAACTTGCTTACATGTATGGGTCATCCCTGATTGAACACAGGTTCCCCTTTCCCTCCCCCTCCCTTTTTTTTTCCCCTCTCCTCCTTATTTTTCACCCCTTCCTATCACCCTCTTCCTCCCCCTCCTTGATCTCCTTCCTCTTTCCCTTACCCTCTCCCCCTATCCCTTCGGAACCCCCTCTTTGGAGCTACCCCATCTCGCCATATGCTGAGGAGGCGCTCCATGGCAGGGGTGCTTTAGGTGGTGGCTCCATGGGGAAAAAAGTGAAGTTCATGGAATGTTTTTGGAGGCCTGCCCTCCTGTTTGTTATTGTTTTATGTATCTGGTAATTTAATCTTTTGTCTCTCAATTTATCTCTAGGATTCTGCCAAGGTTCCAAGGGTCTTCGGATCCGATGGGGCGATGACTGCGGTAGCACTATCCCTAACAGGGCCATTTCACATCTACCTACTACTGCCTTTTTTGGATGATGGGAATCACCTAAAGGTAATCTCGTGGAATGTCAAGGGGCTACGCTCCCCTCATAAGCGTATGCAGATTTTAAGACCTTAAGCGCCTGCGAGCAGATGTCGCTCTTTTACAGGAGACCCATCTGGCCGCAGATGACTTCTCTCACCTGTGCAAATTATGGGTAGGTGAGGTTTATGGCTCGCCAGCTGTGGGACGTAAAGCTGAGGTAGCAATTTTACTCCACAAAAATCTCCACTATACTATTCGCTCCTTTGAGACGGATTCGGAGGGCCGCAGAATCACTCTCCACCTAACGGTTGCCCCACATGACATCGCTGTATCTAACATATATGCCCCTAATTCCCCTGGACAGCCCTTCTTTCAAGATCTTACCTCCTGGGTCTTACAAATTCCTGAACACTTTCATATAATTGGGGGGGACTTTAATACTGTATGGATGCATATGGCTGAAGACCGTACCTCAGGCCCTGCAAGCCGAGTTCACATGGGTGACACTCCCAACATCTCCCAATCCACTGATTGTGAATTTACCTTTTTTCCCCCTCTCCATAATTAATTTTCCTGTATAGACTACCTTTTCTGCTCACCAGGTATACTCCCCTTTGTCTCCTCGTCGATCATCGAATACATGGTCATCTCTAAAAACTCCCCTATTAGTGTCCAGATGTCTGGGTTTTTAACCCCCGCAACGCAGGCACCGGGCGTTTCCCATCTTTTTTGTCTGACAACACTGATTTCTTACACACCCTACGCACTGCCTGGGCTGAATTTGTAGAAACCAACGGGGCTCATCTCTCCACCCTAAATTTGTTTTGAGAGACAGGGAAAGCTTTTCTAAGAGGACGCATTATATCCTATACAGCTCAATTCAAGAAACAAACTAGTCTCCAATATTTGAAGGCCAGTGACTCCCTACGCCTGGCATACGGTGCCTTAACGCTAAACTATACTGTAGCCAACACGCTTGCATGGCAAGCAGCCAAGCGTGCCTTTGACCACTGGTCTGCACAACATAAGATTACTAGACAATCTTACTCCGCTCTACATTTTCATAGATACGCTAATAAGGCAGGCAAGCTCTTAGCGAAGCTATGCTCGGGAAGCCACCGGCTGACTCATATTGAAGCTCTACGCTCCTCTAACGGAGATATTACTAATGCACCCTCTGAGATTAGTGCCATTCTCACTAAATACTACACCAACCTCTACTCGGAAGACCCTATTGACGTAGAATCGGTGAACAAATTACTCACGACAGTTAAACTACCTACCCTATCTCCTTACCAGTTGGAGACTTTAAATGCCCCCATTTCCCCTGAGGACATCTGCTCTACTATTAAATCCCTCTCTAGTGGAAAAGCCCCTGGCCCAGATGGCTTTTCAGCAGAATTCTTCAAATTGACATCAGAGTTCATTCCTGATAAGCTATCCCATGTCTATAAAGCAATGTGGGCTAATGGCCCATACCTTCCCGCAGGCGCTCAGGCACACATCAAACTCATTGCCAAAAAGGGAAAAGATCCCCTTCTACCGGGTTTATATAGGCCTATATCCCTAATCAACATTGACGTGAAAATTCTCTCCAAAACTGTTACATACCGTCTAGCACATATCCTCCCATCAATCCTCCATCCGGCCCAATCAGGTTTTGTCCCAGAGTGGTCTGCTACCCTCAACATTCATAAGGTCCTCCTGGCCTTTGAATTTGCTAAGACGCATCCTGACCTTGACACAGTCATTGTCTCGCTGGATGCTGAGAAAGCTTTCAATAACATCAGCTTTTCTTGGCTCTTCATGGTCATGAGAGCAATCGGAATGACTGGCCCCATATTACGATTTGTCCAAAATTGTCACCAATGGCTTACCTTGTTACTCCTGATTTCATGTCCTCTGACATACCACTCACTCAAGGCACATGGCAAGGCTGCCCCCTATCCAATTTAATCCAATTTAAAATCAATTAACAATTAAAATCATGTCAGGTTGGTAGAACCAGAGAAAAGGGGGGAGGGGAAGAATGGAAACACAGACTGAAAACTCTAGGGCAAACAATCATTAACCCCCTGTGGAATCAAATTATATTATTTTAAAAACAAGTTCACATCCATTCTACTGTCCATTCCACTAGGAAATCGAGTATTCAATCTGTGTATCCCCCACAGGTCCCGCTGAAGTAGGGTATGGTGTGTATCCCCCCCCCCCCCAACAGATCTTCTCACCTGTTCCAGACCGCAAAAAGGAACAGACTCCGGATTACCACCATGAACTGTTCTAAAATGTTTAGACACATTTGAAATATTTTTTGCATTGCTATTTAAAGTGTCATTGTAGTGTTCTGATATTCTAATACGTAGATTGCGGATCCCACATACTGTACTTTACAAGTGCTGCAACCAATTAGGTAGATAATCATCTTTGAGATACAATTTATAAAACTTTTTACTGGATATGTTCTACCTGTTAAAAAAGAAATAACAGACTTGCTTTTTTCTATGTCTTTTACACTGTTTACAGGTGTTATAACCACAGGGATAGGAGCCCACTGTCCCCAACCATGCAATGGAAGGGGAAGTGGAACAAAATAGAGAAGGCGAAAGCATAGTACCCAAAGTAAGAGCTTTCCTGCTGGAAAAACTGCACCCCTGTCTTAAAATATGATGCGTTTTATCTGCATATAGGACAGGTAGGCAGTGTTTTATGATAGAAACAATTTGATTGTATTGTTGTGAGTAAGTGGTCACAAAGTGAATTCTCTATATGGGTTACCTTGGGAGAAGAGGAAAGTCTCCTCCCACCAACCCATATATAAGTTTGCAAGAGAAGGGGAAAATTTTGAACCCATCGATGCATCACGGCACTGTAAATATTATTTAGAGTCAAACATGAAATAGTTATATTTTAGCAGGAATTCTAAAGCCATGCACAAACATTCGCACAATTCCCGCTTATAACAATTATAACGTGTAAGGTGATATTTAACAGCTTGAAGTGCCAAGTGGTGTGGTATGCAGAAGTATAATGTTTTAACATCCACTGTGATCCAACAACTATTGGCCGACCATTTGATCTCATGTGTATGTGCCAATAAATGTCCTGTATCCCTAAGATAGCCAGGTAAGCATTTAACCAAAGGTTGTAAATGCTCATCCACCCATTCAATGAGTCTTTCTAATGGGGATCCAATACCTGCTACTATTGGGCTTCCTTGAACAGGGGATTGTTGCTTGTGTACCTTTGGAAGATGGTGGAATATTGGGGTCACAGGTTTATCTGTAAATATGAAATCAATAATCTTCTGTTCTAAAACTCCCATTTCTTCACCATCATCCAAAAGTTGCAACAAGCCCAGTTAAATACTTTCAGTAGGATCTGAATCCAGTGGCCTGTAGGTGCTGATGTCATTTAATAGTCTAAGAGCTTCTGACTTAAGAACTACAACTGCTCCACCCTTATCCGCTTGACAGATTGTTATATCAGTTCTAACCTTAAGCTTTTGCAGAGCCTCGTGTTCCCCATTACTTAAGTTATGTTTAACATGATGTATTTGAGATTCTGTCAGCTCCTTGAGTTTGCTGAGCTCCACCTCCACTACTTGCTGGAATGAGTCTACCACTTGAGATACCTGTCTCGTGCACGTTTTCAGAAAATCATCCATAGGTGGTAGATTATGCCCTACCATATGTCAGAGTTTTCTAGCACTCAGTCTCCATTATGTTGGAGAAAATGTGGTCTTATAGGTTCCCTAGTACATATGTTTTTGAAATGTAAATCTCTGAAATCATATTAGAATGATATCTCTGAACTTGTCTCTGAGCTGGCAGGTCACATTGTGGACCTTACAGTTGAGTTAGCCATTTTACACATTGGCATATAAGCACTTCAGCCATTCATCAGGACATGCATTGTGCACTTACTGTTAGCAGCAAAACTGACTAGATTTTTTTATTCTACCAGCACACCCTCCTTCTGAAATAGTAGGAGATCTTAACAGCGAAAGCTGGCATACAAGATCAACACCTACAAAAAATCCTGAATAGTCTATGTGGACGCAACACAATGATTTATATTTTACTTTAAATAAGAAGACTGGTTTTTAAATGAATGATTACTAATAATTTTCTTTTTTTCTTTTGTATTATTTAGTTATTTTAAGAAATCACCCCCACCTAAACTAGCTCTAACACAGTAGATACTATCCACTAAGTGTCCATAACTAAATGGAAGACTTGCACATATATTATACTGAAAACAGGTATAATTACCCATATGTGGCTTCCTACAATAATACTGTTTGTGAATATATGTTCTGTAAACTCGTGGAGCTTATTGTTCCCAGTTGGATAATTACTGTGTATTTATATGTTTCAATTTTTGATTTATTATGGATAAGATGAAAAATGTTAATTGAATAAAAAAGAAATACCGGTAAATAGATTTTAACATTATATGGACCCCATGCAGAGTTAATTGATAAAATAATTAATAGTAAAATAATGGAAAAATAAAAAGGACTCAGCAGCACACATGGTTCCCCATGATTAAGCTCCGGTGGGCGGAGTGAAACCGCATTAGGAACGTGGCTTTGTGGGGCATCCAGGCTGAGACTGCCTTTCACCATCATACAGCAGGTCTTGACTTGATGTGCAGCTCCTGGGACATCTAGTCACTCTCTACAAGTTTACTTGTTTTTTTTTAATCTTTATTGATATCCAAATGTTCCTGGAGAAGCTACTTTGTTGAATCTCACATCAGAGCCCCCGTATCGTCTGACTCCATATTAGCTACTACAACCTTCTTGATTAGCTTTTGTTAGTTACACTCATAGATTTGGGAGCTGATCAATACTAATAATAAATAGCAATAATTTTAGGAACATTTTATACTGAAACTGCCAACCCTGTTTATAGGCTTTCCATTTCACAGGGAATATACAGAGCCTGTTTCACTGTCCTGCAATGTTTTGTCACTCTGCTTTTACAGATTGTTAAGTTTAATTTGTTTGTCACTGACGTAAAGTACCAAATAAAAAATTTAGACATGGATTTCATTGAGCGTCTGCCTTCCTTCATTATCCCATAATTAATCTTTTTTTCTGTCGTCAGAGACTGTTCTCCAGATTTTCCATGTAGCAGGTATAATTAACTGTGTAACCATTTTAGGTTGTGTCATCGTGTTTTCAGTGCAGACAAATTTGTATTTATTTGCATAGATATTAACTGCTACCACTTAGCATAAGAACACTCTGTTTCTTTGGTTCATTGTAAATGTACCAAGGGGCCACTTTTTATTGCACCAGCTGCCTATAATTACAACAGTACATGAGATCATTATATGCTGCTGCTGAATGTTTTGGCAAGTCATGTAATTGTGAACAATGTGGCCTGTTCACTGTGGCTTGTTATATGTAAGTCAGTAAGGTAGAGATGTCTTGTTACAGTTGTAGAGAAAGCCACACAGTTTATGAAATACTAGATGGATTTTATCCCTAGTAAATCCTCACAGTAAATTGATCCTGGCAATTTGGTAAATGTGGCCATCTGTGTGAAATTGTGCTTTATTGAATTCCATTAAACACTCCATCCTGTTGCCCTGAGAGGTTATGTGCTAAGCTCGCAATGGCTTCCTTTATGTCCATTTGTTTGCTATTGCGCATGTTTTGTATGGTAGAGACATGGGAAAGTCTTATGTTTTAACAAATTATTTCCCAGTAAATTACAGCACAGTGTTGATGCTATTGATTTTCTCTTTTTGAAAAATACATAGGTAGGATAAGGGAAAAACCAGCTGTCAGTGTAATATATATATATTGAAGCTACATGGAACATTAAGCGCTTTCTAACTATTTGTTATAGAAAATGAAGGCTTAATTCACCAGTAGCTTTATGTAGCTCAGTGGTAAAGTTACCCAGTGTCAAGACACAATGAAATATGCACCTCTTATATATAATGATTTATCTATTTTGCTCCAATGTATATATTTCTTTTAAAAGGTATAGAAGGTTGTAATAACCCTGTAAATAAATCTAGATTGACAATAGCTTTTCTAGCTAAATCTGTTCACACTTGCATACATACAGCAATTTCAGCAGCTACTGTCACAATGGTTACAATATTGTCAGGGCCATTGTGCCAGGGAGGACAGTACTTTCCATATAACTTATTTTCTTGTAACAGAGAGCGCTGAACTTTGGTTTGCCATTTAGATAAGTTAAGCAGTTCAGAGGGCAGCAATGCTTTCCCATTTCATCCCTGCAAATGACATTTGTGATGACCTGACCAAGGGATTGGATGGCACCTCTCTGCTCAACAGACTCTGTGCAAAGACTGGGTAAAGGTAAAGCTGCATTACAGGGGCAAAAAATGAGGGGCACAACTCAAAACCCACCTCTTCTGCCACTACGCCACTGCTACTGATGTCACGTTCATCGTTTATTAATAAAAACCATTAGACTATATAGCGCTACCCCCGGAGGAGCCATTTAAGTATACTTGGTTCTGTACTCTGCCTCTCAACCCCAAGAACAGTTTCAGGCCCCCTGGCACACCTGGCAATAATGTTAGTGCAAACACCACCAATGAGAGACACAAACTATAGTGAACCAGTAAATGTGTTTACTGGGAGACTTTCCACAATCAAACACACAATAAGAAGGTAACCCAGTGGTTAGAGATAGCAAAACTCAGTTCTATAACAGTGTAAATCAAGACTATATGCAGATTTAAAATAGCACAGTTAACCTCCCTAGTGGTATTCCGGAGCGTGACTCAGGGTTGATTTTCTCTGCCAGGAGTGGTAACCCCGAGTCACGCTCGGGGTAACATTGCAGAGCTGTCAGCAGAGTCCCCTTACCTTCTCCTGGCGATCCAGCGACGTCCTCCACTGTGATCGCCGCCGAGATCACCGGCGAGAGCGCCGACCGGCATCTGACTTCCTGGTTCCATTCCCTGCGAGCAGCAGTGGTGCATGGGAGCAGGACTGGGCTGGTAATTCAAAAGTGACACACACATTCAAAAGTGACACACTATATACATATATATTGTATATACTGTATATACAGTATATATATATATATATATATATATATATATATATATATATATATATATATATATATATATACACAGTATATAGATTAATAAATATGTAATTATTTATATTTATTTATATCTTAGTTTTAGATCATATTAATACAGAAATCAGAGCAGATTCAGCTGGTATCATTCCTGATTCGGTTACAAACAATGGTAATCATTCATGTTTTACTATGATTTGCATATCACCATTGTTCCTTTCATTACCATACTGAATAAACCTGTAAATTTGTAATATTTAATTTAGAGAAAAGTTTTGACTTTGCTTACATTTTGGCATTAAGAGATCAAATTATAACTATTAGAGTAATATCCTTTTCTGCAGTCCACATGGTTAAACCAATTTTCATTTAAACAACAGTGAATGACCTGAAAGCATTCATTTGAATGCAGACAGTCCATTATAATATTATAAATATTGAATAACTAAATGTAAAAGAAGAAACTGTATAGCGTTAAAAGAGTTCTAAGGACAGAGCATACACTTTTATTTTATAACATCAACATTGCAATAGAAATACAAACAATGGTTCTTTTTGACAACCCAAGATAAGCTTACTTGAAAAATGTCCTTTTACGTTGTGAGTGCTGCCTGTCTGCTGGTCATTCCTTTACACAACTTCCTATCCTGTCTACAAGCACCGATTCCTGTACTGATTCTGCTTTCTAAAACTCTTCCTGTCAGCATCTCTGCAGTTCAAAAGGCAGGCTCTGTGAATTTTGTGACACAGCAGTGCCTATGACACGGCATAGTGAATAAGTGTCACAGAATTTAAGGAACTGGATGTGTGGGTATCTTGACAAAGTATGTTTACAAACTTCAACATTGTTCAGATTAATAGGAGTAGGCTGGAAATAACTGATATATAATGTGGAAATAAATATATGATTTAAAATTTTCACTATAGATGCGACTTAGGACATAAAGAGGCGATTCAGGTTGCTTCAGAGAAATATAAAAGTCAGCGGCTACAAATAATCTAGATGCTCACTTTTAATATTAGGCCACTTACGTGTCCATGAATCCAGCGTTGTCCCCACCCAAGCTGATTTTTCAATCAGGTACTGGCACCGCCATCTAGACTAAGGGAAGCTGGAAGTGAAGCCTTGGGGTTTCACAGTCAGTTTCCTACTATGCATGTATTTTATGAATGGGTCGGCTGCGGGGAGAGGAGGGGCCGAACTATAGGCTCAGTTTGCCACAGTGAAACCAGGTACCCCCCCCTAAAAAAGGTGCCAAACGTTGCAGCGGAGGGGGAGGCAGACAAGCAGAGCTTCCCTTTTTAGGTGGAGCTCTGCTTTAACAACAATATCTGGACATAGCATAGTGTTTGTTTATTAAACAATAAAAGAAAATGCTCAAAGCTGTAAAAAGGTGACTTAAGCTGACCATATATGTTATAATCTGTGCAGTTTCCCTTAGATCAAGCAACAATTATGTAATGTTCATGTTTATTAGATATAAACTAAATTGATTGTTAACCCCTTCATGACGGAAGGTACAACAAATCTTTACGCCTGAACACAGTTTTGCAACTTTGACATGTGTTAGTGAAGCTGTACATATCATCGCAACCATTGTATTCAGGTGAATTATACCTTGGGGTTTTTTTTTTCAGGACAAATTCAACTTTCATTTGTTGGCAAATGATAATGGATATCTCCGCTTTTTTATATTATAGGAAACCTGGCACAAAATACTAAAAAAAAAACATTTTTAAAATGTCTCTATTTATTTCACACATTACCATAACCTACCACCAAAGAACAACCTGAGATACCACATACTGTATGTGTATATTATATGTTGTTTGTAGCCATAGTAAGGCCTGAAGTAATAATGTGCATTTTGCTTTTTTTAATCCTACCTACTAACTGATACTGATACTAAATTACTTTTTTTTTATCCTACCTAATATACACTGAATCTGACCTTTGACTCTGAGCTTTGACCTTGAAACTTGACTCCGATCATGATCTTTCATCCTAACCTTTACCCTAGCTCCAACTCTGACACTGACCTAGATCAAACCCTGATTTAGCTATTTTATATTTATTTACACACAACTTTCATTGTTTACACTTTTCTCCTCTAGCAAAGAGAAAAATATACAATGTATCTTTTTCTTCATTCAAGAGGAAAAAACACAGCGGCAGTCTGTACAGTGGCTGATCAGCCAATCTCGGTGATAGCTCTGTCTGTGCTAGTAGCATTCTGTGCAGCCTGCTTTCAGCACAATTGCAGCGATACATACTGTATATGTGGCCCCAGGGACCCACTTCCATGAAGCCACGTATATGTGTCCACTCAACAAAAAGGGGTTAAGACGGTCCTTGCAATGAATAGTTATGGTGGACTAAAGGAGAATGCACAATTTATGAAAAAAATATCTTAAAGTATAGTAGAAGACTGAAATAAATACAAGGATATGTAGTATGTGATTTATGTAGCTTATGGGATTTATGTAGATTTGTACATCTTAATCGTAAATGTATGTGTGTTTTATTTAGGTTTTTTATTATTTATTACATTTTTTTGTTTCTACCTTCTTTTTATTTGCTTTTGGCTTACTAAGATTCTAGGGAGCTGCTATGACTTCATTGAGATCATTATTACATCCATGGCTGCACAGGAAAAAAAACAGCCATCATGTATCTATTAAATTCACAGCTAAGAAATGGTCATGGTAGAAAACCTTCAATACTTTTTTCGCATCAGCATTTTAAACACAAGAATTTATGTAGGTTCTCTCAAGTAAAAAATTAATGAGTAAATGTTTTGTACAGTGGGGAAAATAATTATTTGATCCTTTGCAGATTTTTTACATTTGCCCACTTACAAATAAATGAAGGGTCTATAATTTTTATCATAGGTGTATTTTAAATGATAGAGACAGAATATCAACCAAAAATTCTGAAAAAACACATAAAACAAATTAAGTTGCAGTTCAGAGAATAAAATAAGTATTTGAACCCCAAGTAAAACATGACTTAGTACTTTGTGGAGAAACCCTTGTTGGCAAGCACAGTAAGACGTTTCTTGTAGTTGGTTGCCAGGTTTGCACACATCTTAGGAGGGATTTTAGTCCACTCTTCTTTACAGATTTTCTCAAAATCCTTAAAGTGGATGTAAACACGATTCATGAAATTTGAGCTGGGCACATATATCTGGAGTGTTTTCTTAACTCTCTTCAAAGCACTATGCCCCTTAGCTGTCTCCTGCTCCGTTCTTCTGTTATCAGCCTGATAACTCCTGACAAGTTCTCCATCAACTGTGATAAATGCAGCCTGAGTTTTGTGTTGGGGAGGATGCTATAAATAGATTAGCAAAGCCCTAAACGATTCAACGAACAGAGCTGAAAGTCTCTACCTATGAGGACAGGGGGTGTGTGCCTTTCCTCCAATTAGCTGTCTTGGTTGTATGCCCAGGCTTCAATGCAGTGTTGAAAAGGAAGAGAAAATCTCCTAACATGATATACACTTTCTAAACAGTATAAAAAAGCAGAAGACAGCAGATATACATGTATAAATGTACAACTTATGTAGGAAGATTTGTTTCATCCCTGTGTATCATCTGAGGCTGGGTATATGTGAGGGTTTACATCCACTTTAGGGTTTCTTGGCTGCCTCTTGGCAACTCGAAGTCTCAGCTCCCTCCATAAATTTTCTATAGGATTAAGGTCTGGAGACTGACTGGACCACTCCATGACCTTAATGTGCTTCTTCTTGAGCCACTTCTTTGTTGCCTTGGTGGTATATTTTGGGTCATTGTCATGTTGGAAGACCCATCAACGACCCATTTTAAGCGTTCTGGCTGAGGGAAGAAGGTTCTCATTAAAGATTTTACAATACATGGCCCCGTCCATTGGCCACTCAATGCGGCAAAGTTGGCCTGTACCTTCAGCAGAGAAACAGCCCCAAAGCATAATGTTTCCAGCTCCGTGCTTGACTGTAGGGATAGTGTTCTTAGGGTCATAGTCAGCATTTTTCTTCCTCCAAACATAGCTAGTCGAGTTAATGCCAAAGAGCTCATTTTTGGTCTTATCTGACCACAGCATTTTCTCCCATTCCTTCTCTGAATCATTTAAATCATCATCATGTTCATTGGCATGACTGTACATGTGCCTTCTTGAGGAGGGGGACTCGCAGTATTTGGAGAAAGAAAACTGCTAACTATGACCCTAAGAACAGCATTCCTACAGTTAAGCATGGAGGTGGAAACATTATGCTTTGGGACTGTTTCTCTGCTACAGGTACAGCTACAGAGGGGCCAATGGATGGGGCCATGTAGTTTAAAATCTTGGATGAGAAACATACCACCAAGGCAACAAAGGAGTGGCTCAAGATGTAGAACATTAAGGTCATGGAGTGGTCTAGTCAGTCTCCAGACCCTTATCTTATAAAAAAAATTTATGGAGGGAGCTGAAACTTCGAGTTGCCAAGCGACAGCCAAGAAACCTTAAGAATTTAGAGAGGATTTGTAAAAAAAAGAGTGGACCAAAATCCCTCCTGAGATATGTGCAAACCTGGTCACTAACTACAAGAAACATCTTACCTCTGTGCTTGCCAACAAGGGTTTCTCCACCGAGTACTAAGTTATGTTTTGCTTTCGGATCACATACCTATTTTACTTGCTGAACTGCAACTCTAATTATAACATTTGTATCATGTGTTTTTTTTCTGGATTTTTGGACGATATTCTGTCTCTATAATTTAAAATACACCTATGATAAAAAATGATAGACCCTTAATTTCTTTGTAATTGGGCAAACTTACAAAATATGCAGGGGATCAAATAATTATTTTCCCCACTGCATTTAATTACACTTATGCCCCGTACACACGGTTGGATTTTCCGACGGAAAATGTGTGATAGGACCTTGTTGTCGGAAATTCCGACCATGTGTAGGCTCCATCACACATTTTCCATCAGATTTTCCGACACACAGAGTTTGAGAGCAGGCTATAAAATTTTCCGACAACAAAATCAGTTGCCGGAATTTCCGATCGTGTGTACACAAATCCGATGCACAAAGTGCCACGCATGCTCAGAATAAATAAAGAGATGAAAGCTATTGGCTACTGCCCCGTTTATAGTCCCAACGTACCGCGTTCAGAATGATCGGATTTTCCGACAACTTTGTGTGACCGTGTGTATGCAAGACAAGTTTGAGCCAACATCCGTCGGAAAAAATCCTAGGATTTTGTTGTCGGAATGTCCGATCAATGTCCGACCGTGTGTACGGGGCATAACTGTTCTCCACCTCCTTTGTAATGCTAAAATTCTCTCAACCAATGCTTAAGTTGCAGGATAAAGTTTAAGAACTTCTTCAAATGTTCTGAACTTGTGCACAAATGCCTTCTTAATATGATCTGATGTTCATCTAAGTCATAATAAATACAGTATTTTTGAACAGACACCTACAATTTTACATTTTGCTATCCTTTCTGAAAAATAATGTTTAAAATGGTTATAAACCTCTGACATGAAATATGAACAAAGCATGTATGGTTACATAGTTACATAGTCAGTCAGGTTAAAAAAAAGACACAAGTCTATCTAGTTCAACCAATAAAAGGAAAAAAATCCCTCTATAGTATGTATAGTATGTATGTATAGCACTAAGTGTCATTTCTGTCTGTTGCCTTGTTACTTTGTTATCTGTATGAGTCACTTCTGACAGGTGTTCCTGACACCAATAACTAAAAAGGTAACAGGGGAGGGAGCTCAAGCACAAAGCCCGTGATTGACAGCTCTGTTACTGTGTGTTGTGTGAAGAGGGTATGTCTCTTCCCTCAAATCAGCTCTCAGAGTTACCTTCCCTGAGATCTGCAGAGTGTAACTTCAGCTCTCCACCCCCTGTTTTCTTAAAGCTTAAACAAGCTGTATAAATTCTGCACTTTGAAAGGCTGTAGAGGAGAGAGGGCTGCAGATAAACAAGTAAACTGGATATAATAGAAAGAACAGTTAATTCAAAACCACATCAAAAAATTGTACAGATAAAAGTCAAGGTAAATGTCAAGGTAAAAGTCTGTCACGTGAAGAGTAGCAGAACTTGAACAAGACAATGACCTTAAACATGAGCTCAAATCAACTGTAAAATCACTTAAGCAGAAGACAAATGTTTTCAAGAATTGCCAAGATGCAGCCCAGACCTGAACACAACTGAGGTGTTGTAACATGACCCAAACTAATCTAAAAAATATTGCATCGATATAGCTCAAAGATGCAGTGGAAAGGTTTAAACCTCCTATCCATTGTGCTAGTTTGATCAGATGCTACAAGAAGTATTTTACAGGCGTTACCGCTCTCAGGTACTGTCAGTTACTTAACAAAATGGTTCCCTTTCTTTTTTTCAGCTAGGATTGCAAATGTTCAAAGCTGAGCTCAGACAAGCAAAGTAAAACTTTTAAGTGTCCAAAAAATTTAATTTTGTTCAACCAGTTTTGTAATCCAGGCACATCTCCCAAATTGCATATCCAGGTGATTGGTGATTATAATCTTCTCTAATGTAGTGAAGCAGTACAACCTGGTCATCAACCTGCCCTCACACAAGAGCATAGGGTTCCTGCCCTCCCTATGAATCTTATGACATCATCATGCAAGGAGACTGCTGGAACACATGTACATGGGTTACTGCGGCGCTCTCTGGTATTTCTAAGCTGTATAGCTGTATATGTATGTATATATATATATAGAGAGAGAGAGAGAGAGAGAGAGAGAGAGAGAGAGAGAGAGAGAGACAGCACTGGCTTATGTGAGTGCATATCTGTTTGTTTTTATGTTTTAAAATACATTTTATACTTGTGCAATAATGCCTGCATCTTCTTTTCTATGATCGAATTGTATGTGGGATCAATTGCTAATCTGTTGGCTGTTTTAGAGCGTGGGGTGTGTAAAGATCAGGTAGAGATCACAGAGGAACAATATTGATCCCATTATTTGTTGAAATTATGGATTTTGCTGCACATTAAGGGTTAATGGACATTTTTTTACGTGGGCTATCCTGGTGCCAGGAATAGCTGTGTGCAGCATACCCTCCCTCCTCTATTGCCCTAGACAGGAGAAATTATGTGACCAGAACACTTCTGCTTGGGGTAATAAGACTGCTGCATAATGGGCATCTTATTGCAACAGTTTGAAATAATATGCATATACTGTATATCCCATTTGTCCTTTTTATTAAACTTTTGGAGTGGGAGTTGTGACTCTAAAGATGGCCATGCTAGAGTACACATTGTTGCATGACAGAAATGAGTGAGCAATAATCTTCCCATATATGACACAGGAAAAAAATAGGATTTTTTATAACAGCTTAACCTGTAAAATCCTTTTCTTTCGATGGACATCACGGGACACACAGCCTCAGTAATAACTGATGGGTTATATAGGTATCACTAGGTGATTGGACACTGGCACACCCTAACCAGGAAGTTCAATCCCCTATATAATCCCTCCCCTTACAGGGATACCTCAATTTTGTAGCAAAGCAATATAAGTGTATTAGAAGAGGGGTGGGACCTTTGTGTCCCGTGATGTCCATCGAAAGAAAAGGATTTTACAGGTAAGCTGTTATAAAAAATCCTATTTTCTTTCTCGAACATCACGGGACACAGAGCCTCAGTAATAACTGATGGGATGTCCCAGAGCAATGCCACCTGAGGGGAGGGGAACCACAACCAAGTAGCGTGCAATCAGACCTGAGGACCCTGTACCGCTGCCTGCAGCACACTACGCCCAAAGGCGATATCCTCATGCCTTCTCACATCCACCTGATAAAATCTGGTGAATGTATGGACTGAAGACTAGGTTGCGGCCTTGCAGATTTGAGCCATAGAGGCCTGGTGATGCACTGCCCAAGAAGCAACCGTAAGCTTGAATAGAAATGGTAGCTTTTGACGCTGCCTGTCCTCTATTGGGACCCTCTGGCAGCACGAACAAAACATCCGTTTTGTGAATTTGAGCAGTTGCTTCCAGATAGGCCTTGACTGCTCTTACTACATCCAAAGAATGTAATGACCTTTCTTCCGAAGAACAGGGATCTGGAAAAAAGGAAGGCAGAATAATGTCTTGGTTTAGATGAAAATCTGAAACCAACTTCGGTAAAAAACTAGGATGAGGGCGCAATACCACTCTATCCTTGTGTACAATCAAATAAGGCTCTTTACAGGAAAGAGCTGCTAATTCTGATACTCTTCTAGCAGAAGAAATGGCTACCAGAAAAATTAACTTTCTTGTCAACAAGACCAAGGTAATCTGACGTATTGGTTCAAAAGGCTGTTTCTGTAACACAGACAGCACTAAATTCAAGTCCCAGGGGTTTAGGGGCGCCCTAACCGGAGAATTAAGATGCATCACCCCTGCGTAAAGTTTCGGACCAAAGAATGCAAAGCAAGTGGCCTTTGAAACAATACTGATAAGACCGAGACCTGGCCCTTGATGGTACTCAAGGCCAGCTTCATCCCTAATCCCAATTGTAGAAAATCAAGAATTCTACCTATGACATATTTTCTGGGATGCCAACCCCTGGATTCACACCAGGATACATAAGCTTTCCAGACTCTATGATAAATCATTCTGGAAGCTGGCTTCCTTGCATTGAACAAGGTAGATATCACAGGACCTGAAAGCCCACGACTCTTCAGAACATGGGTTTCAATAGCCAAACCGTCAAATTTAGCGTTTGTAAGGCAGGATGGAACACTGGACTTTGAGATAACAGGTCTGGGCGTACCAGTAGGGTCCACAGGGAACCCACCGTCATCCTTACTATTTCTGCATACCAAGTCCTTCTGGGCCAAGCGGGGGCCACCAGAAGTACTGACTTCCTTTCCTGCCTGATCCTGCAAAGGAGTCGTGGCAGTAGCAGAATAGGCGGGAATGCATAAATCAGTGAGAACCGATGCCACGGAATCACCAACGCATCCGTCCCGCATGCAAGAGGATCCTTTGTCCTTGCCACAAATCTGTCTATCTTTTTGTTGAATCGGGATGCAAAGAGATCTACATCTGGAACCCCCCTATCTTTGGCATATGGCCCAAAAGATGTCGGGATGCAGGGACCATTCCCCTGAGAGTAACTGATGGCGACTTAAATAGTCTGCCTGCCAGTTCTCTATCCCTGGAATGAAAACTGCCGATATGCATGGCACATGCTTCTCTACCCAGACTAAGATCTGGTTCACCTCTCTTTGAGCAGCTCGGCTCCTGGTGCCTCCCTGATGATTGACATAAGCCACTGCTGTGGCATTATCGGACTGGATCCTGACCGGGCAACCCTGTAGCCTGATAGTCCAGGCCTTTAGGGCTAGATATACCGCACGGATCTCCAGAATGTTGATGGGTAAGGTCCTCTCGGTTTTGGACCATACCCCTTGGACCGCAGACTGTTCCAGAACTGCTCCCCAACCCGACAGACTGGCATCTGTTGTTACCACTGTCCAGGTAACCGGTAGAAAGGATTTCCCCTTCTGCAGGTTTTTGGGTATTAGCCACCAATTGAGGCTCTGACGCACCGCATGAGATAGGTGCATCAGAAAGTCTAATGCCTGAACCTTTTTGTTCCAGGCCGACAGAATACTGTGTTGCAGCAGTCTTGAATGAAACTGAGCATAGGGAACTGCTTTGAATGAAGACACCATCTTTCCTAGCAGCCTCATACAAAGGCGGACAGAAGGACCCTTTTTGGTCCTGACTGCCAGAATCAGCTCCCTTAAAGCAGTGATCTTTGCTTGAGATAGAAATACTTTCTCCTGGCTTGTATCTATGATCAGACCCAAATACTCCAGTCTTTTTACTGGTTTTAGGAAAGATTTTTCTAGGTTGAGGATCCAACCTAGGTGTTCCAGATACTTGACTGTGGTCCTCAAGTTCCCGTTCAAGGAGGCTACCGACCGGTCTATCAAGAGCAGGTTGTCTAGGTATGCTATGACAGCTATACCTTGAGCCCTTAATCTGGCCAGAGGAGGAGCCAAGATCTTTGTGAACACTCGAGGTGCAGTGGCTATCCCAAAAGGCAGAGCAACAAACTGGAAATGGCGCCCTCCTATCTCGAAGCGCAGAAACTTCTGATGAGCAGGAAAAATGGGCATATGCAGATATGCATCTCTGAGGTCTATCGATGCCAGAAATTTTCCTCGCTGCAGGATGAAGACTACTGTCCGAATTGATTCCATGCGGAAGGACTGAATCCTTAGGAATCGATTCAGACCTCTTAAATCCAGAATGGGTCTGACATCCCCATTTGGTTTTTGGACCGTAAAAAGGTTGGAATAGAAGCCCAATCCCTGATCCTTCGTGGGAACCATCATAATGACCTCCTGCGACAAAAGTCGCTCTAACGCTAGAAGGAGCGACTGCTTTTTCTCTGGATCTCTGGGGACACTTGATCTGAAGAAACGAGGAGAGGGAAATTCTTGGAACTCCAGCTTGTACCCTAAGGTTACCGTGGAGATTACCCATCTGTCCTGGAAGTCCCCCTGCCAGAGCTTTGAAAACTGTAGCAGTCTTCCCCCCACTCGAGCGAGCGGGGGCGCCCCTTCATAAAGAGGTCTTATGCCGCGTACACACGGTCGGACTTTTCAGCTACAAAAGTCCGACAGCCTGTCCAACAGACTTCCGGAGGACTTTCGGCAGACTTGCGGCGGACTTGTGGCAGACTTTCTAACGAACGGACTTGCCTACACACGACCACACAAAAGTCCGATGGATTCGTACGTGATGACGTACACCAGACTAAAATAAGGAAGTTCATAGCCAGTAGCCAATAGCTGCCCTAGCGTGGGTTTTTGTCCGTCGGACTAGCACACAGACGAGCGGATTTCGGGGTCCGTCGTAGTTACGACGTAAAGATTTGAAGCATGTTTCAAATCTAAAGTACGTCGGATTTGAGGCTAAAAAAGTACGTTGAAAGTCCGGAGAAGCCCACACACGATCGGATTACCAGCCAGCTTTAGTCCGTCAGCGTCCGTTGGACTTTTGTAGACGAAAAGTCCGACCGTGTGTACGCGGCTTTAGTGTCTTGTCTAGTAGACTTCTTCCCCCAGGACTTCTTTTGTCCCTGGGGTTGACTCTTGTTTCTTGACCCAGACGGAGGAGGCCGTCGCGACTGCCTGGAGGCTGATGCCCCTGGCGCTGGGGAAAGAGTCAGTTTGAAAGAAGGACGCTTACTCTTCTTCTTAACAGGTAAGAGAGTGCTTTTCCCACAAGAAATCCTTTAGATATAATTATCCAAGTCTTCTCCAAACAACCTTGCACCACGAAATGGAAACCCAGCCAGTAGCTTCTTACATGGTGCTTCAGCTGACCAATTTTTCAACCATAAAATTCTACGTATATGCAACAACACAAGTGAAAGACGAGAGGTCTGCATGATAGAATCTCTGATGGCGTCAACAACAAAACATAAGGCCACTGGAAGGTTAGCCAACCCCTGGGCCTGCTGTTCAGGTAGAACTTTGATGACCTGCTTAACATGATCTCTTAAGTATTGACAGACTCCAATCGCTGCTACTGCAGGTTGAGCCACTGAACCAGCTAAGGAGAAAACATCCTTCAACAGGGATTCCATCTTTTTATCCACCGGATCCCTGAGCATCTGAGCATTGTCTACAGGACAAGTCAGACTATTATTTACGGAGGAAATGGCTGCATCAATGGCCGGTATTCCCCACATTTTAATAAACTTTTCTTCCATAGGATAAAGTTTATCTGGGTGATCCCACTCAGAATAAAGGAGCTTTTCAAGTAAATTATGAACAGGAAAAGCATGTGCTGTTTGTGGAGGTTTCAGTGACCCCCAAAGAAGAAGAGGGTTCTTTAACTGATTCAGATATGGGCAACCTAATTGTGGAGCGGACCAATCCAGTAAGGATCTGCACTAGGACTTTCTCCTCTTGGGAAGCCAAAGAGGGTCCCTCTCCACCTGATTCCTCAGAAGAGGAATCATCCGTCCCATCCCGATCCTCTGCAAGGGATTCTTCTCTTTTGTCCCCGAGCTCCTCTGCCTGAGGGTCTTGGGAAACAGAGGAAGGCATAGTACGTTTTCTTCCACTGAGTGAAAATGTAATCACGGCCATTAATCTTTCCTCTAAACCATTAATGGTTGAGGAAAAAACCTCCTGTGTAATGTATACAGGGGCTGAAGTGCCAGAAGCAGGTGTAGCCCCTGACCCCAACGGCTCTCCCTGGCTAGCCGTCCCTGGCCCCAGGGGGGGAGGATGCTGCAGAAAGGGGGTCCTCAGAACCTGAAGGAGATCCCCTGAGGCCTCTGGTTCTTGGGGTATTTGAACCTCTTCTACCCATAGTGAAAAGCAACAAGGTGGAGGTATCACAAAATGAACACTGACTGCTGAGCGATGTAGTCTGGCAAAAGCCTTGCTACCAAATGCCCAGTCTGGTGTTTCCTTAGTAAATGCTGCCTAGGAGAATGCCTTTGTCCCACATTACATGCGACCATCAGCTCTGTGTCCCTCCAAAGGCTTTGTGGACCTGTAAAGTGTGCCTTTAATAGCCATGCAGCCGGCAATGTGGGCCTCTGAGCACGCTGGATGCTGTGCTGACACCGCCCCCCTCTACCGCCCCCCCCCCCTTCGTTTTTCAAAAAAAGTGCGCTTCCCGTGCGAGCTGACCCTCCGGGACAAGCATGGAGGGAAGGCTGGGGGTGGAGGAGGAGGGAGAGAGGCCAGCAGTGATGGGGCCTGCACGTGGCAATGGCGGCGGCGGCGGCGGTGATAGTATGGTGTACAACCGCCTCACCGACCACCTGCAGCCTCCCTGAGGAGAGCCCCCCATCCCATCCTACCTGGAGCCGGCTGGAGGAGCTTGTACAGCGTGAAAACACTTAGACAGACATCAGCAATGGAAGGTATGTGCTCCTGGCAGCCCCCGGTGGAGACAATAGGCATAGCATGCATTTACTTTAAAGGCGAAAACCTACTAGAATTAAAAAATTCTGTGGAATCGCCCTTACCTTATCCAGCCGCAGGGTTCTGTTATACAGACCCAATCTTCACCTCTCAAGATTGGCTCCGTTTGGAAAAACCTTCAGAGACTGGGGCCCCCTACGGATAGGGAGATCCACAGTTCTGGGCCTGTAAAGCACCTGGCCAGAAATTAGGCTAGAAAAAACATTTTCTGAAATGCGGGGTCCAGCTCTCTAAAAAGAGGAAGCGTTACAGGTAAAACTTTGTTTCTTCGGACACGAGGCCCGGGTACCATCCAATTCGGCCTAGAAAGGACACTTTGAAATGTATCTGGTTCGCCTGGCTTGCCCCAGTATAGGATATAGGATATTCCCTTTGGAGCTAAGCACAGGACATCTTTACATGTCCAACACCTAAGACACTGGCGTAAAAACTGAGGTATCCCTGTAAGGGGAGGGATTATATAGGGGGTTGAACTTCCTGGTTAGAGTGTGCCAGTGTCCAATCACCTAGTGATATCTATATAACCCATCAGTTATTACTGAGGCTCTGTGCCCCGTGATGTTCGAGAAAGAAAAATGTATTACATTTACCATATGCTGTACTCACTTATGAAGATCAAGCTATGAGTCAGGTATCAGACTGCTTGCATTCCAGGCATTCGTCCCTGGGTGCATACTGCCTTAAAGATAAGTACAGCTAGGTGCACCTGTCAGCCTTTTACAGAGTTTGACAGATTGCCAACAGTGGGGCTGGACAGTGCATATGTGCCTAAATATCGGAGCTTCATGCACTGGGACTGAACCTTGCAGTGTATATGGGGCCTTGGAGGGATCTGCCACCCACTGTAGAATCCGTATGTTATAAAAACAAGAGTTCCTGAATGTATATCATATGTACAAAATTAGCCAGCACTGTGGGGCTCTGTCGCACTGACATCAAAAGGAGTATTGCCTAACCTGTGACCTGACCTACTGTTCTGTTATCCTGTGTATGACCCAGCTTGTCTTGTGACCTGGTCCTGGAGCTTTGCTTACTTCATGTAGCCTCAGCCTGCTTGCTTGACTCTGCTTATCTGCTATTCGCCTTGTGCCTACATTGCCTGCTGTTACCAACCTTGGCATTAATCTGTGACTCTGAACCTGTCCCGTGAATTTGTACCTCTGCTGCCCAACTGTTACTGACCTTGACTTGAATCCTGAACTCCTATCTGGCCTCCTGATTGTACTTCTGCTTTTCAGCATTACCAACATTGGCTTGAATACTGAATGGTCTCCTAATTGTGCTTCATGCTGTTCTGCTGTTACTGATCTAGGCTTGTAGCCTGTCCACATTCCTGTTATTTTCTCTGCTACTCCATTGTTCATGCATCTAGTTCCTGTTTAATGCTCTACTGTCAACTAATTCAAGCACCTGTCAATACTGCCAGCTACACTGTCGTGGCATTCCTTGTTGCTGATGTTGGACAGGAGGCACAAGAGAGGCCGTTCTTCAACATGGTCTCCACCATGTACATGACAGGAGGGTTCAAATTTGCTTTGCTGTTTGTATCCCCGTTTTAAAGATTCCTCGTTTCTGAATATATATGACATATTTCAGACTGAACAGGATGTAAAGGGTAATTCCTCAGCTGGTAAACAGGCAGCAAGAAAAAACATTTTTTGGTAGAATGAGGAAACTTTAGAACCCCTGTCAAAATTGTATTGCTCTCTTTGTTCCACTGAGGCAAAAATCATATACAGTGCATTCCTAAAGATCCCCTTCACTTTTTTCATTATTGTTATGTTGCAGCCTGATACTAGCCAGTTGTTTAAATATTTTTTCTCATTAATGTACACTCAGTACCTCATAATGACAAAGTCAAAACATAATTTTAGAAATGTCTGTGAATTTATTAAAAAGAAAAAACTGAAATATCACATGTACCTAAAGTGGTTGTAAAGTAAGATTCATACATAACTTGCATCCCCTCTGTTTTATGAAGATATTAAGTACAGTGGGTCAGTTTAAAAAAAAATGATAATCCTAAATACCTTCTTGCTCAGCGCTGCTCTACAGTCAAGTGACCTTCCTCCACTCTCCTTCCCCGATCTAAGAAGTGCAGCAGGAGGGGCTGGGATTCCCCTCTGACGTATGCCAGCCAGCAGAGGGAGGTCACAAGACCACACAGTGGCACTGTGCAAGAAGGTATTTAGGATTATAATTCTTTTTAAAACTGACACACTGTAATTAATATCTTCATAAAACAGAGGGGATGCAAATGATTTATATATGTTACTTTACAGCCACACGGGAGTCTCTAAGCTCACAACACAGACTAGGAAATGACAGGCAGAGAGGGAGGGTATGGGGGGGGGGGGAAGACTGTGTACACACAGCGTGGTGAAAGAGGCACATAGCCTGACCACGGTATCATGGATTAGCAGACATGACTACCGTGGTCAGTACGCATAGGGGGACACAGGAAAAGGCAGGATCAAACCGGTATTTTAGGACATGGAATGGGACAGATGACACTGCAAAAGCACTGTGGTATTGGTCATGCTTTACAGGAACAGGGGCATTTTTTTTATAGGGTTACAACTACTTTAAGTATTCAGACTCTTTACTCAATACTTTGGTGAAGTACCTTTGGCAGCAATTACAGCCTCAGGTCTTTTTGGGTATTAGGTGACAAGCTTTGCACTCCTGGATTAGGGGATTTTCTGTCATTCTTCTTTGCAAATCCTCTCAAGCTCAGTCAGGTTTAATGGGGACCGTTGGTGAACAGCCATTTTCAGGTCTCTCCAGAGATGTTCAATAGGGCTTTGGCTGGACCACTCTAGGACAGTCACAGAGTTGTCCCTAAGCCACTACTGTGTTGTCCTGGCTGTGTGTTGAGGATCATTGTCATGTTGGAAGGTGATCCTTTGGCCCAGTCTGAGGTCCGGAGCACTGTGGAACAGGTTTTCATTGAACATATCTCTTTACTTTGTTCACTTCAGCTTTCCCTCAACCCTGACAAGTCTCAAAAACACCCCCACAGCACGATGCTGCCTCCACCATGTTCAACTGTTGAAATGGTATTGGGCAGGTGATGAGTGGTGCCTGGTTTCCTCCAGACATAAAGTTTAAAATGAAGGCCAAACAGTTCAATCTTGGTTTCATCAGATCAGAGAATCTTGTTCCTCACGGTCCGAGAGTCCTACAGGTGCTTTATGTGTCAACACATGATCTCTGGAGCTCAGTCAGAGTGACCTTGGTTACCTCTCTTACTACGGCTCTTCCCCCTCAATTGCTCAGTTAAGCTTGGCGACAAGAGTCCAAGTTGTGCCAAACTTCTTCCATTTGAGAATTATGGAGGACACTGTGTTCTTGGGAGCCTTCAGTGCAGATCTTTTGTAGCCTTCCCCAGATCTGTACCTTGCAGTAATCCTTTCTCTGAGCTCTGCTGGCAGTTCCTTTGACCTATTGGTTTTTGACCTATTGGTTTTTGATCTAATACAGTAAAACTCTCTGCAAATCTACTGGTCAATTTAATTTACCACAGGTGGACTCCAATCAAGGTGTAGAAACTTCACAGCAACAATCAAGAGAAATGGGAGACACCTGAGCTAAATTTCAAGTGATGTTGCAAAGGGTCTGAATACTTATGTGAATGTGATATTTTAGTTTTTCCTTTCTCATACATTTGCAACCATTCCTAAAATTCTGTTTTCGCTTTGTCATTATGGGGTACTGAGTGTAGAATAATGAGAAAAAAATGAATTTAAGCAGTAGTATCAGGCTGCAAAAAGACAAAATTGAAAAAAGTGAAGGGGGTCTGAATATGAATGCACTGAATTATGAATGCACTGTATTCATTTCCACATTGTATTTCAATTATCCCTAAGCTTACTTCTATTAATCGGAATTATGTTGATATTTGTAAACCTACTTTGTGAGGATCCTCACTTTTTTACTTCCTTAAAGTGATTGTAAAGTCTAGTTTTTTTTATATATATAAAAATAACAAACATGTTATACTTACCTGCTCTGTGTAGTGGATTTGCACAGAGCTGCCCAGATCCTCTTCTTCTCGGGTCCCTCTTTGCTGCTCCTGTCGAGTGCCCCCACAGAGAGCTGCTTGCTATGGGGGCACCTAAGCCAAGCCACCGCTCCCTGTGTCCATTCAGACACGGAGTCGTAGCCCACCCCCACCCCCTCTCTCTCCTGATTGGCTAACTGACTTTAATTGAGCCAATGACGCCGCTGTTGTGTCTCAGCCAACCAGCAGGGACAGTCTCGGATGGCCAAGGCGCTCATGGACATCGCTGGACAGAGATGGGCTCCGGTAAGTATTAGGGGGGCAGAGGGGGGGGGGGGCTGCTGCACACAGAAGGCTGTTTTTCTTAATGCATAGAATGCATTAAGATAAAAAATCTTTTGACTTTTCAACCCCTTTAAATTCTGTGACATGTATTCACTATGCTCAGCGATTAGGCACTGCTGTGTCACAGAATTCACAGATTCTGCCTTCTGACCTACAGAGGTGCTGAGTGGAGGAGTTTTAGAAGGCGGAATCAATACAGGAATCACCGTTTAGAGGCATCAAGGTACCATGGGTAAAATGACTAAGCTTGCAAGAAGTGATTTTTCAGGTGAGAAAAGTGCAGTTATATTTAACTGTGACATATGCATTGGCCGATGCTAGGCAATTTAGCGTCCTAGGTAAGACCAGCTACGCGAGCCCCCCCCCCCCCCAAAAAAAAAAGAACGTCCCTCCGGCATTCTTGGTGTCACTGAAATAAAAAAATCCCTTCATTGGTGGTTTCACTAGAAGGACGAATGTCCTTCTGTCCGTGTTGTCAAGAAAAATATTGTCCCTGCATCCATCATATGTGATGTGCACCAGTAAAGGGGGGGTAAGGGTGGTGTGGTAGGAAGCTGGCAGTGGGGGATGAAGATGACAGGGGGTATGTTGGTAGAAAGCTGACAGTATGGCACAGGGGGATGAAGATGACAGGGGGTGGTAGAAAGCTGACAGTGAGGGTGAAGATGACAAGCGTGGGGTGGTAGGAAGCTAACAGGGGGGTGAAGATGACAAGCGTGGGGTGGTAGGAAGCTGACAGGGGGGGTGAAGATGACAGGGGTGGGTGGTAGGAAGTTGACGGGGGATGAAGGTGACAGGGGTGGAGTGGTAGGAAGCTGACATGGGGGTGAAGATGACAGGGGGTGGGTGGTAGGAAGCTGACGGGGGATGAAGGTGACAAGGGTGGGTGGTAGGAAGCTGACGGGGGGATGAAGATGACAGGGAGGTTGAAGATGACAAGGGGGGTGATGAAATGTATGACAGGCCTCAGAGGTAAGGTGGTGGGATGCCAGGAACAGGGGGATGACGAGGAGCATAATGATGACAGGGGACAGTAGGTGGAATCATATCATTAGGGTTGTGTGTGAGGTCATCACAGGCGGCTGGTAGCAGGGATGTTCGGGGTGCCCTCGATCAGGGAGTGACATCACGAGATGCTGTCAGTGTCAGGCAGTGGACCGTCATGCACAGTACCTTGAGACTTGCTCTCTGATGATCACTGCTCTGGCAGGTCTTCCACACTACGGCCGTCCATCCTGGAGAGGAGGTCAAGGAGCTGCTCAGCAGCGGCGGCAGCCATTATCCACGCTCTGCACATGGTAGGAGATCCGGTGGCAAGGACTACTAAGGACTTCTACTATCACACTTTGAGATAGGGAACCAGAGGCCGTGGCTGCGCCCTAGGCGGTAGTGCAACCTAGGCTGCTGCCTAGTTTGCCTAGTGGTAGCGCCGGCCCTAGCTATGATGACATCATCTTGTGACAACTTTAGTGATGTCATTTTCAAGCCAGGTCCTTGAGCCTAAAGATCTACCTATAGGATATACTGTATCTGTCAACTGTCTGTCAGATTTTTTAACAAAAAGAAAAATATTCCAAGCTGTACAGATATACAGAATCAGTTACTAGAGTGTGGTGTCATTTGGTGTTATGCTTAATTGTTTAAAGCCCAACTGCAGCTGGAACTTTCTTTTTTTTTTAATAGAATGGGGGAGGGTTAAAATGACTGTCAGTTTTTTTTTTTTTTAATGTAGTCTGTGTCCCCAATGAAGAGATTTTCATTGCGGGCTGGAAGCGATGGGAACTTTCTCCTCTGTGGAAGTGGTAAGTGCTTGGGATCAATGTGAACATATCTATCATAGATCTCACTACAAATAACTGCTGCAAGCTGAAATCTGGTTGGTTGTTAGGGACAACTGCCTATCTCTGTGTTCATATTCTGATATATAACCCTCTTCAACCAAAAATATTGCCACTTGCATTAACTTAGAGCAAAAGCTAAAGTACATTGATTGCTATTTGGCTATTAGGAAATTCTGCACATTGTGCGTTGTTTTTTGCCATAATAAATGAGCCATAGTGTGGTTTGAATTAATTTTAGGCTATAGTTTAGAAATGCAAAATAAAATATTGATCTTCATGACCAGAAACAGATTGGTAATCATGGTTTACATGGGAAAATGATTACATCTCAAATGGCTAAATGATGCGTCTTAATCAAAGTAAATGACATCAGAGCTTCTTGTTGGATAAGGTCAGCCAGCCTAAACCAAGGTTCATTTGCTAGTTGTTTTTTTTTTTATTTTAGCCACACAAGAGTCTGAGAAGACAACATTTGATTTAATCCTCTTATGCTCCTTCCAGGAATTGGCTAGGTAAAGGTTGTGTGTAATAGAATGGTGCTGTACTTTCTATCCCTGGAAATCCTTTTAGTGTGATGGCAAGATCAACAAAGCAGACAGACAAGTGTGTATGAAAATAACCAATGAACCATGCTAAACTGCTTTGGTTAAAATGATCTAATTACTAGGCTTTGGGGGTTATTTACTAAAGGAAAATCCACTTTGCACTGCAAGTGCACTAAAAGTGCACTTGGAAGTAAAGTCGCTGTAGATCCGAGGGGGACACGCAAGGAAAATAAAAAACAGCATTTTAGCTTGCACATGATTGGATGATAAAATCATCAGAGCTTCCACTCATTTCAGATCTACCCCTTAGATTTAGAGCGACTGCACTTTCAAGTGCAAAGTGGATTTGCCTTTTCGTAAATAACCCCCCTTGTCTCTATATTCCATGTGGGTGACTATTAGGGATGAGCTTCGTGTTCGAGTCGAACCCATGTTAGACTCAAACATCGTCTGTTCGCCCGTTCGCCGAATTGCGAACGATATGGGCCGTTTGCGCCAAATTCATGTGGCGCCTCACGGCCCATAATTCACTGCGGCATCGCAGTGCATTGCTGGCTGATGATTGGCCACGCATACACTATGACTCGCAGGCTTGGCCAATCACAGCGCTGTCAGTAGAGAGAGCTGTAATTGGCCAAAGCCAGGGTGGCTTTGGCCAATTATGGCTCAGGGGGTTTAGAACACGCCCCACAATATATAAGGCCGCCTGCAGGGCGGCCCTGTGTAGTGTGTTCCGGCGTGCTTAGAGAGAGAGAGAGACAGTGTCATTTCATTTGAGTTAGCTAGATTAGGCAGGGCAGTCAGTGAGTTAGCTGCACTTACAGTGTATTGTGTATATATATGCATCCCAGGTGTTGTGTGTGTGTATATATATATATATATATATATATATATATATATATATATATACACACACTGTATTCAGTTTAGCTAGATTCGTTCCTGTTATCTTCCTACTGACAGGCAGGCTTGTCTTGTTACAGTATTTACAGCTCCCTGAAGAAAATAGCTGGTGTTCTTTTGATTCTATTAGTACCACAGTCAGGCAGCTAGACTATTTACAGTTAGTGTAGTGCGTCCTCCTCACAGTGTTCAGTTAAAGCTACAAGTTAGTGTAGTGCGTCCTCCTCACAGTGTTCAGCTAAAGCTACAAGTTAGTTTAGTGTGACCTCTGCACAGTGTTCAGCTAAAGCTACAAGTTAGGGTAGTGCGTCCTCCTCACAGTGTTCAGCTAAAGCTACAAGTTAGTTTAGTGTGACCTCTGCACAGTGTTCAGCTGAAGCTACAAGTTAGGGTAGTACGTCCTCCTCACAGTGTTCAGCTAAAGCTACAAGTTAGTGTAGTGCGTCCTCTGAACAGTGTTCAGCTAAAGCTACAAGTTAGTGTGGTGCGTCGTCTGAACAGTGTTCAGCTAAAACTACAAGTTAGTGTAGTGCGCCTTAGAACAGTGTTCTGCTAAAGCTACACGTTAGTGTAGTGCGTCCTCTGAACAGTGTTCAGCTAAAGCTACAAGTTAGTGTAGTGCGTCCTCTGAACAGTGTTCAGCTAAAGCTACAAGTTAGTGTAGTGTGTCCTCCTCACAGTGTTCAGCTAAAACTACAAGTTAGTTTTTTGCGATCTCTGCACAATGTTCAGCTAAAGCTACCTGTAGAAGGTTGGTGGTGTTTTCCTGATCCTATCATTACCGCAAGCAGCTAAATAAGCTACAAGTTAGTTTTTTGCGAGCTCTGCACAGTGTTCAGCTAAAGCTACCTGTGGAAGGTTGGTGGTGTTTTCCTGATCCTATCACTACCGCAGGCAGCTAAATAAGCTACAAGTTACTTTTTGTGAGCTCTGCATAGTGTTCACCTAAAGCTACCTGTCGAAGGTTGGTGGTGTTTTCCTGATCCTATCACTACCGCAGGCAGCTCAATAAGCTACAAGTTAGTTTTTTGCGAGCTCTGCACAGTGTTCACCTAAATCTACCTGTAGAAGGTTGGTGGTGTTTTCCTGATCCTATCACTACTGCAGGCAGCTGAATAAGCCACAAGTTAGTTTTTTGCAAGCTCTGCACAGTGTTCAGCTAAAGCTACCTGTAGAAGGTTGGTGGCTCATACTACAGGCAGGTAGTTGATTTTGCTAGCTGCAGTATCAATATATATATATATATATATATATATATATATATATATATATATATATATATCCCAGTTTAGTGCAGCTACAGGCCATACACAGGCCATTAGTTTGTCTGGAAGGCCAACAAGGAGAGGCAGACAGTCACAAGCCAAAAAAAGAGGGCAAGCAGGCTCTGTTTTTAGAGGCAACAGTGCTGGTCATGGAGACATTGCATCCTCATCAGCGTGTGGCCGTGGGACACGCTTGGCCTTTTTTTCGGCAGCTGGCCGTGTTGAGCCACAACACGCGGAAGACTTGGTCGAGTGGATGACCAAGCCATCCTCATCCTCCTCATCCTCTCTCACCCATGCTCAGGGTACTTTGTCTGGCAAAGCAGCTGCCAACGCGGCCTCTTCCCTCGGCTCAATGGCATCAGTGACTCCTTCCCTAGCCCCACCATGTCCTCCTGAGGAGTCCCTCGAACTGTTTGACCACAGTGTTGGGTACATGCTCCAGGACGATGCCCAGCGTTTAGAAGGCTCTGATGATGATACTGAGCTAGATGAAGGCAGTAACATAAGCACAGACAGAGGGGGTGCCCAAGAATGACAGCAATCTGGCAGTCATGCTCCCCCTGCTGCAGCATACTGCTAGGTTTGCTCCAGTGATGAGGAGGGAGGGGATGATGAAGTCACTGACTCAACGTGGGTGCCTGATAGGAGAGAGGAGGAGGAGGAGGCACATCACCAACGAGGCAGGATGCCCTCTAGGGGCCAGCCTAAGGGCAGCACACTGACTGCATCACACCCCAAAGCTCCGCATGTGCAGGTCACTGCTGTCTCTGCGCTTTATTCCAAAAGTTCTTTGGTGTGGGCCTTTTTTGAGACGAGTGCATCAGATCGCACCGCTGCTATTTGCAACATATGTCTCAAGCGTATCTCGTGTGGCCAAAACATCTCCCGCTTGGGCACCACATGCTTGACCAGACATATGTTGACCTGCCATGCAGTTCGTTGGCAAGCATATCTAAAAGACCCACACCAAAGAACAAAGAGGTCCTCTCCTTGCTCCTCATCAGCTGAGATCTCCAACCCCACTACACTTTCAGTCCTCTCTGAGACCTGCACTGAGAGGAATGAAGGTGTAGAATTAGGTGTGTCACAGCCAAGTACTTGTGGGCAATCTGCTTTCGGTACACCGACGTCAAATTGTACCAGGCAAATTTCCCTGCCCCAGCTGCTGCACCGCCGAAAGAAGTTCGCTCCCAGCCATCCACATGCCCAGAGGTTGAATGCTAGCTTGGTAAAATTGCTAGCACTTCAACTGCTGCCTTTTAAGTTGGTAGACTCTGCCCCCTTCCGTGAGTTTGTGGAATGTGCGGTTCCTCCGTGGCAGGTACCCAAATGCCACTTTTTCTCACAGAAGGCGATTCCGGCTCTCTACCGGCATGTGGAAGGCAATGTCCATGCCTCGCTGGACAGGGCGGTCAGCGGTAAAGTGCATATTACCGCTGACTCATGGTCCAGCAGGCATGGACAGGGATGTTACCTAAGTTTCACCGGGCATTGGGTGACTCTGCTGGCAGCTGGGAAGGATGCAGGACAAGATGCAGTAGTGTTGGAGGTTGTTCCGCAACCATGCCTCCAAATTGCCACTACTAATGATTGTGACACACCTCTCTCCTCCACCCCCTCCTCTTCTTCTTCCTCCATGGCCTCTTCCTGTGCTTTGTCCTCAGAACCAGCGGTGCTCCATAGCCATTCAATGGGCTATGCAAGTATGCAGGCCAAAAGATGTCATGCGGTGCTTGAGCTGGTGTGCTTGGGGGACAGGAGCCACACTGGGGCAGAGGTTCTGTCAGCTCTGCAGGGGCAGGTTCAGAGGTGGTTGACGCCACGCCAACTTAAGGCAGGAATGGTGGTTTGCGACAATGGCACCAACCTCCTCTCTGCCCTCCGACAGGGACAAATGACCCATGTGCCCTGTTTGGCTCACGTCCTTAACTTGCTGGTGCAGTGGTTCTTGGGCAGGTACCCTGGTTTACAGGATGTCCTGAGGCAGGCCAGGAAAGTCTGTGTGCATTTCCGATGGTCATATAATGCCAGTGCTCGGCTGGCAGACCTCCAAAAGGAGCTTAACCTGCCCAAGAACCGCCTAATCTGTGACATGCCCACCAGGTGGAACGCAACGTTGGCCATGCTGCAGCGGCTGCACATGCAGCAGAGGGCCATCAATGAGTACCTGTGCGACTATGGCACCAGGACAGGGTCAGGGGAGCTTGTTTTTTTTCCCCACGCCAGTGGGCCATGATCAGGGATGCATGCTCTGTCCTGTCACCATTTGAGGAGGCCATGAGGATGGTGAGCAGTGACAGTGCATGCATCAGTGACACTGTCCCCCTTGTCCACCTGTTGGAGCACACGCTGCATGGAATAATGGACAGGGCACTTGAAGCAGAACAGAGGCAGGAAGAGGAGGACTTCCTTAGCTCTCAAGGCCCCCTTTATCTAGACAGTGTTCCTGCTTGCCCGCCGATCACACAGGAAGAGGACGAGGAGGAGGAGGAGGATTGTGTCAGTATGGAGGTGGAGGCTGGCACTCAGCATCAGCAGCAGTCTTTAAGGGATCAGGCCCAAGAAACACATGGACTGGTACATGGCTGGGAGGAGGTGGCTGCGGACCATGTCGTCCTTAGTGACCCAGAGGACTCTGGACCGAATGCCTCAGCAAACCTACGCTGCATGGCCTCCCTGATCCTGCAAAGCCTGCGTAAGGATCCTCGTATTCGTGGTATCAAGGAGAAGGACCAATACTGGCTGGCAACCCTCCCTGATCCACGTTACAAGGGTAAGGTTGCGGACCTTATCTTGCCGTCGCAGAGGGAGCAGAGGATGAAACATCTTCGGGAGGCCTTGCAGAAAGGTCTGTGCAACGCGTTCCCAGAGACTGGGAGGTTACAAACTCCTGTTTCTGGACAACGTGTTGCTGAGGCTTCGGTCAGTCAAAGAAGGAGCGGTGGAGAAGGTGGCCGTCTGACCGATGCGTTCAGACAATTTTTTAGTCCGCAGCCCCAAGGTATGATCGGTTCCAGCAACCATCGCCAGCGTCTGTTTTACATGGTGCAGGAATACCTAGGGGCAAGATCTGACTTGGATACCTTTTCCACCGAAAATCCTCTGGGTTACTGGGTCTTGAGGAAGGATCACTGGCCAGAGCTTGCACAGTATGCAATTGAGCTACTGGCCTGTCCTGCATTGAGCGTTCTTTCGGAACGCACAATCAGTGCTGCTGGAGGCTTTGTAACTGATCACAGGGTGCGTCTGTCCACTGACTAGGTCGATTGACTGACCTTCATAAAAATGAATCTGTCTTGGATCACCACCAGCTACCAAGCACCTGATGCTAATATAACCGAATAATTTTTTTTGAAATCTCAGATCCCTTCAAAGACTGCCTATGCTGATGCTAAGTGACTATCCTGAGTAATTATCCTCTTCCTCCTCAATGATCACGCTGATAGCTTGTAAGAACATTTTTGGTTCTGGGCGCTACCACCAGTACCTAAGGCACAATTTTTCAGCCACTGTTTGACAGGGGCATGTAATTACAATTTTTGATGCAATACTTTGCAGCAGGGCTCGTTTCTGCTATTCCAACTAGAGTATCTGTGAGGGGTTGCAGTGTTGTGGCACCAGCACTAGTGCCTAAGGCCTAATTTTTCAGCCCCTGTTTAACAAGGGCGTGTAATTACAATTTTTGATGCAATACTTTGCAGCAGGGCTCGTTTCTGCGTTCCAACTAGAATATCTGTGAGGGGTTGCAGTGTTGTGGCACCAGCACCAGTGCCTAAGGCCCAATTTTTCAGCCCCTGTTCAACAGGGGCATGTAATTACAATTCTTGATCTAATATTTCAAAGCAGGGCCAGTTTCTGCACCCTCCAAGAGTGAGTGAGGACTTACAGTGTTGTGGCACCAGCACCACCACCAACACCAAAGGCCCAATTTTTCTGCCCCTGTTCAACAGAGGCATGTAATTACAATTCTTGATCTAATATTTCACAGCAGGGCCCTGTGAGGGCTTACAGTGTTGTGGCCACAACAACACCTAAGGCCCAAATTTCTGCTGAGTATATAGGGCAGGCCCCTACTTTCAAACATCCAACTTACAAACGACTTCTACTTGCAAACGGCAGGAGACAACAGGAAGTGAGATGAAATCTACCCCTAGGAAGGGAAATTCTCTCCTGTAAGAGTTAATATGGGAAAAAAATTTCTCCTTTCCACTGATGCTTTATCACCAATCCTTGTTTCACAAAAAAAAAAACACATTTTCAAAAAACATTTGTCATTGGGACCAAAAGTGAGGTGAAATCTTCTGAAGAGGAGCACAGACAGCAAAACAAATGTCACAGGGGTGATAACCCTTCCCTATGTTTTCCAAATGCTTAAAATAGATTTTTTGGCTGGAGCTAAACACGTTAAAAATGTACCAGTTCAAAATTACAAACATATTCTACTTAACAACAAACCTACAGTCCCTGTCTTGTTTGCACTGCCTGTATACTGCTGTTCAGAGTACAGAGCCTGTATACTGCTGTTTCCTTTTTTAATTTGGGTGCGGGGTTCCCCTTAATATCCATACAAGACCCAAAAGGCCTGGTAATGGACTGGGGGGTACCCATGCCATTTGTCTCACTGATTTTCATCCATATTGCCAGGACCCGACATTACATTAAAGCCGCAAGCCATTTTAAATGACTTTTTTTCCTTTAAAAATTACATTTTGTGCAGGGACTGTTCTAAGCACGGGAAACACCATTTTACAGGCATACTATAGAAACCCCCCAGGTACGATATTTAAAGGAATATTTCACTTTTTTTTTTTTACTTTAAGCATCATTAAAATCACTGCTCCCGAAAAAACGTCCGTTTTTAAAAGTTTTTTTTGCATTGATACATGTCCCCTGTGGCAGGACCCGGGTCCCCAAACCCTTTTTAGGACAATACCATGCAAATTAGCCTTTAAAATGAGCACTTTTGATTTTAAACGTTCGAGTTCCATAGACGTCAATGGGGTTCTAACGTTCGGTTCTGGTGCGAACCGAACCGGGGGGTGTTCGGCTCATCCCTACTAGTGACTATGTCATTTAGGTATTATTAATTTTTGCTTATCAAAAACTCTAACGTTTTATAATGATACAATTGATGTTATTAGATTGCTTGCTGGAAAAAAAGAGGGCAACTTTCAGATATTATAGGGAGGACACATTTATTATAAAATGCTACTAACATTTTTATTTGAGTTTACATTCATTGTCTTAGATGCTCCTTCTACTGGTTATCTTTACATCAGACAGTCCAATCAATATTCTTGCGGAACAGTTGTTGGCGTGCATATGACAATAACAACTTTATTCAATACAGTTTTATTATAGGAAAGTATACTGTTTTTTGATGCATATTATTTTAGTATATTTTTAATTAGTTTCTACGCATATAGTATATACATGTGATAACCAGCTCTTCTAACAAATGGAAGAACTTGTAATCACTCTTTTGTTAACACCTGCATGGACATAGATTTAAAACATGCTTAAATGTAGTACAAAGATTCTAAATAATGAGACATGTATCCACTTAAATCCCATCTCTGGGCAGTTAAAAATTATTATAATTGTTTCTTCCCCAGCCTATGCAGAACATAATGCTATTTTCTTCCAGTGACTGATATTACACTGAGAAAAGCTTACCTTATTTCATGGACCCAAACTCTTGTTTCAGTAGTGACAACCAGTCACACAAAGCCTCTCTTTTTGCTTGTCTCTGATTGGGCATGTTGTCACTTATCTTGCCAATGTCATCATGTACAATGCAGGCCATCGCTGGTTCTGTATTGTATGTGATGAAGTTGAAGAGGACCGGTGCTCCAGCTGCCACGGAACTGTGGAGAAAGTTAAGGGTCACTCTTAATTTTAGGGGATAAAATTATACATGAAACATGTAACTTGGAATTGAGTGATGCTTGAATCTAATGGATTTTTTACCTCATTTGCTTTAAAACACAACACTAGTGTCTGCTATAATTGCTGTTCCATACTTCCTCTGGCCTAAGGCGAAGCTTGTCCTTTCCAGCTGCGCTCCTTTGGTACGTTTTTTACGTAGATAGTCCATATATGTGTGGGTCTTTGATCGCCACATGTAATTTATTTATTTTAAATTATTAATGCTGTATATCTTACTAGTATATATTTATATTTTGTTAATATCCTATATGCATATTTCCTGAAGAAGCCAAGTGGCGAAACCTTAATAACACCATTAATTCCAGAGGGTGATGCAATATATACTTTTTTGTAACTCATTTTGGATTTTAATATAAATTAGTAATAATAGCTATCAATTTTAACAATATATCTGGATAATTCACCTTGAAAATCCCTATCCTGTTCAATGTTTATGTATGTACTACTACTTACAGGGATGTGGTGCTGTTAAAATCCTCTCTCTTCATCCGCACATATATGTCTACTGTATGTAATACTGAACAGTTCACTAATGTGCTTTAAAGTAAACCTTTCCTGAGCAAAAATATGTAGGTTGCCATTGCTCACTCCCTGAAATTGTTGGCTACCCAACTACTATGCTTTTCCAGTGACTTTTGCTGTCTGAAAAGTGTTTTATAAAGTTCTTCTTTAGGTTGGATCAAAGTATTAGCTGTCTGAACAAATTCTGCAGAAAAAGATATCTGTAATGAAAGAGTTTCAGTTATTATAATATTTGTGCTAAGGTTTATATATTTTGTAAAACATATTCATTTTTGCCACTGTAATTACCTGTAGGACATACTGTATCGTGCCTGGGGGGTGATTATAGTATGCCTGTAAAGTGGCGCAGTTTAGAACAGTCCCTGCACAAAATGACATTTCTAAAGGAATAAAATTCATTCAAAACTGCTTGTGGCCGTAATGTAATGTTGCCCCCCCCCCCCAGCCCATTACCAGGCCCATTGGGTCTGGTATAGATACTTAGGGGAACCCCGCACCCTAATTAAAAAAATGTAATGTTGCCCCCCCCAACAACACTGTAAAGCCTCACAGATACTTTTGTTGAGCGCAGGGACAGGCCCTGCTGTGAAATGTTAGATCAAAATTTGTAATTACATGCCCATGTTAAACAGAGGCAGAAAAATTGGGCCTTAGGCAGTGGTGGTGGTGCCCTGAACTGAAAATATTCCTAGAAGCTATCATCATGAAGATTGAGGAGGAGTAGGATAGTCACTCAGAATAATAGGATAGTCACTCAGCATATGCAATCTTCAAGGGATCCCACATCCATAGAAAAATCAATCGGTTACATCAGCATCAGGTGCTTGGTAGCTGGTGATCCAAGACTGATTCATTTTTATGTGAGAAAATCAACAGAGTCTGTGGACAGGCGCACTCTGTGATCGGTTACAAAGCCTCCAGCAGCACTGAATGTGTGTTCTGAAAGAACGCTGGATGCAGGACAGGCCAGTAGCTCAATTGCATATTGAGCAAGCTCTCGTCAGTGGTCCATCCTCAAGACCCAGTAACCCAGTGGATGTTCTGTTGGAAAGGTCTCCAAGTCTAATCTTGCCCCTAGATATTCCTGCACCATGTAATTCAGACGCTGGCGATGGTTGCTGGAACCGATCAGACCTGGGCGCTGAGGATTGAAGAATTGTCTGAAGGCATCGGTCAGATGGCCACCTTCTCCACCACTCTTTCTGTGACTGAATGAAGCCTCAGTAACACGTTGTCCAGCACCAGGAAATTGTAACCTCCCAGGCTCTGGAAACGCATTGCACAAACCTTTCTGCAAGTACTTCCGAAGATGTTTCATTCTCTGCTCCCTCTGCAAAGGCTGGATAAGTTCTGCAACCTTACCCTTGTAAGGTGGATCACAAAGGGTTGCCAGCCAGTAATGATCCCTCTCCTTGATACCACGAATCCCAGGGTCCTTTCGCAGGCTTTGTAGGATTAGGGAGGCCATGCAGCATACGTTTGCAGAGGCATTCCTGAGTCCTCTGGGTCACTGGATCCTCAACCACCTCCTCCCAGCTACATACAACTCCATGGGTTTCTGGGGACTGCAAACGATCCCTTGAAGACTGCTGCTGATGCTGAGTGTTATCCTCCACCTCCATGCTGACACAATCCTCCTCCTCCTCCTCCTCTTCTTCTTCTTGTGTGATCAGTGGGCCTGCAGGAATACTAGTATCTGGATAAAGGGGGCCTTGAGAGGTAAGGAAGTCCTCCTCTTCCTCCCGCTGTTCTGCCTTAAGTGCCCTGTCCATTATTCCACGAAGCGTGTGCTCCAACAGGAAGACAAGAGGGGCAGTATCACTGATGCATGCACTGTCACTGCTCACCATCCTCGTGGCCTCCTCAAATGGTGACAGGACAGTGCATGCATACTTGATCAGTAGCCACTGGCGTGGCCAAAAAAAGCCAAGCTCCCCTGACCCTGTCCTGGTGCCATATTCACACAGGTACACATTGATGGCCGTTCTGCTGTGTGTGTAGCCATGAGCATTGCCAACATTGAGTTCCACCTGGTAGGGAAATTTGCCTGCTAAAATCCGATGTTGGTGTACCACTAGCAGATTGGCCGCAAGTACTGGGGACACCTATTTCTATACCTTCATTCCTCTCAGTGCAGATTTCTGAGAGGACTAGAGGTATAGTGGGGTTGAAGATCCCAGCTGATGAGGAGCAAGGAGAGGTCCGCCTTGTTCTTTATTGTAGGTCTTTTAAGTGCTGTTGCCAACGGACTGCATGGGAGGTCGTCATATGTCTGGTCAAGCATGTGGTGCCCAAGCGGCTGCTATTTTGGCTACGCTTGATACGCTTCAGATATATGTTGCAAACAGCAATGGTGCGATCTGCTGCACATGTGTCAAAAAAGGCCCACACCAAATAACTTTTCAAAATATGCGGGGAGTCAGCAGTGTCCTGCACCTGCTTAGCTCTGCGGTGTGATGCAATAGGGTGGCTGCCCTTAAGCTGCTCCCTGGAGGGCATCCTGCCTCATTGGAGATGTGCCTCCTCCTCCTCTCTTCTCTCAGGCACCCAAGTAGAGTCAGTGACCTCAACATCCCCTCCCTCCTCATCACTGGAGCAAACTTGACAGTATGCTGCAGCTGGGGGAACATGACTGCCAGTTTCTTGACCTTCTTGGGCACCCCCTCTCTCTAGGCTCACGTTACTCCCTTCCTCAACCTGGGTACCATCATCGGAGCCTTCAAATCGTTGCGCATCCTCCTGCAGCATGTACCCGACACTGTGATCGAATAGTTCGGGGGACTCCTCCATGCATGATGGTGGGGCTAGGGAAAGAGTGACTGTTGACATGGAGCCGATGGAATAGGCCGCTTTGGCAGCTGCATTGGCAGGCAAACTACTCTGGGCCTGGGTGACAGAGGATGAGGAGGATGAGGACGGCTTTGTTATCCTTTCCACCAACTCTTCTGCATGTTGTGGCTCAATAACACGGCCAGCTGCAGAAAAAAAGGACAAGCGTGCCCCGCGGCCACGTGCTGAGGATGCACCGTGTCCACGACCAGCACTGTCGACTGTAGACACAGAGCCTGCTTGCCCTCTTTTAGTGGCCTGTGAGTGTCTGCCTCTCCTTGGTGGCCTTCCGGACATGCTGTAAATTTTGTTTAGCAAAACCACACTACACTGTATTGTGTACTGTGTACACCACCATAAAAGTAGTAGTAACTGCACTAGGGGTGCACGGTACTGTGTACACCAACAGAAGTGTAATAAAAACTGAGTGTACTGTATGTATTGTGTACTGTGTGCACCACCAGAAAAGTAGTAGCAACTGCACTATGGGTACACGGTACTGTGTACACCAACAGAAGTGTAATAACAACTATGGGTGTACTGTATGTATTATGTACTGTGTACACCACCAGAAAAGTAGTAGCAAATGCACTAGGGGTGCACGGTGCTGTGTACACCAACAGAAGTGTAATAACAACTATGGGTGTACTGTATTGTGTACACCACCAGAAAAGTAATAGCAACTGCACTAGGGGTGCACGGTACAGTGTACACTAACAGAAGTGTAATAACAACTATGGGTGTACTGTATTGTGTACACCACCAGAAAAGTAGTAGCAACTGTACTAGGGGTGCACGGTACAGTGTACACTAAAAGAAGTGTAATAACAACTATGGGTGTACTGTATTGTGTACACCACCAGAAAAGTAGTAACAACTGCAATAGGAGTGAACGGTATTGTGTACACCACCAGACGTCTAATAGCATCCGGCTCCTCCCTCCATCCGGGTGCACTGTATGTATTGTTTACACCACCAGAAAAGTAATAGAACTGCACTAGGGGTGAACGGTACTGTGTACACCAACAGAAGTGTAATAACAACTATGGTTGTACTGTATTGTGTACAGCACCAGAAAAGTAGTAGCAACTGCCCTAGGGGTGCACGATACTGTGTACACCAACAGAAGTTTAATAACAAATATGGGTGTACTGCATTGTGTATACCACCAGGCCGACGTGCAGGCAGCCTTATATAGTGTGGAGCGTGGACTTAGTCTCATGCCATGATTCGCAAAAGGCACCCTGTCTTTGGCCAATTATGGCTCTCTTAGCTGAGGGCGCTGGGATTGGCCAAAGCATGCAGGTCATGGTGCATGCTTTGGCCAATCATCATACAGCAATGCACTGCGCTCCCGCAGTGTATTATGGGCCGTTACGCGCTGCACTAATTTTGCGCAAACGGCCCATAATGTTTGGTTTTTGATGAACGGGTGAACAACTAATGTTCGAGTCGAACTCATGTTCGACCTGAACTGAAAGCTCATCCCTAGTATGTGGTAAGTGCCAAGGCCCACTTGTGTCCGCACCCTCATAGCTGTATATCTACTGTGTGAAATCATAGGCACTGCTGCTTCTGACTGCTAACCTCAGGATATTCGAAGAGAATTGGTGATCTCATTATTGTGTTGCCCACTATCCTTGTTGCTGGATTCTTTCACATGAGGAAGCAAAGATTCTTTCACATGGTGGAATCCAAGATGGAACTCTGGTGAGCAATGGGGAATGATCAGCTGCTGGGAGACCACAGGCAAAATCAGTGACTAGTTCCAATCCCTTTGTCTGCCTTTTTTTGACAGAGCTTCCAGAGTTCAGTTGCTTTTTAATCAGCTTCCTCGCCTAGCTAGGGTCCAGCCATTCTCATGTTTGTATTCACTGAACTTCTCCCCTCGTCAAGTGAAGTAGCATATTGCTCTGTAGCTGCTGCCTCACTTCAGGGTAGGATAATCTGTCAGCAGCTTGCCCCTTTTAGATAATTGAACAACAGCCAAATCACTTGCAGTAGCCCTACGACAGTAATGGAGGTCATAATGAATTTAATAGATGCAGTGTCATAGGTAAAAAAAGGTGTTCACTCGGGCCTTCAATACACCTCTCAGCGCCAAAGGAAAAATTACTGTTCAAAAGTAAAGGCAGTACCTATTAATACAAACACAGGTATCACCCAATTTGTTATCACAAAGAAGGTAAAGAGTTAAAATATTTCATTATAAAAAGCAGCCGTTTAAAATATAAGTAAATTATAATAAAAAGTAGTATATATAAAACAATCAATAATTATACTGTGATAATACACTACAAACAGCGCTAATGTTGAGCAAAAACACACAAGCATGTGGCCAACTTCACACAAAAATCCTTTAAGAGTACTGAAGTGTTCAGAAAGTGGTTCAAAAAGTGTTCATAGGTGATCATAAAACAGAGTCTCAGTGTGCACCTTCCACCGATCAGTTTGATTCCACCATTGGAGAACACACTCCCTTTAGGGGGTTAAACTCACCAGAGCTGAGAAATAAATAAGCCTCCTGATTGTTTTATATATATACTACTTTTTATTATAAGATGCAGTGTCATGCAGATAAAAAGGAAAGAGCAAATTAATGTATATATACTTATTACTGTATCTGTACATTACCAAAAAAATAAGTAAGACTGCCCATGCTGTAAAATCACAATTACAGCGCTGGCACCTTTACTGAACAGGGGTGCTCCACAGTCTCATGCGTCAGTGAAAAGAAGGGAGTTGTCCGCTCCTCTGTCAACACCAATGCAGTCATCCACTAGCCCACCTACCAAAAAGCAGTGAAATTTGAAAAACCCCTCCCAAGAGCCAACCCACTGAACACACCAGTGCTGAGGGATCCTGAAATGAGCACTCTGGCTGGGCATATGCAAGAAAACATGCAGAGCACCCTGCTGGTGCCTCCCACCAGCCCTGGGGCTTCAAGTGTTCAAGAGACCCAGTAAAGATATTGATGGGTCTAAAATAAGCTTTAGTTTCTAATTGGCTTTCTAAGACAATTTCTTTTTTCTGCCAGCTACTTGGGGGCCTACTGGTTAATCGTTAAAATGATGATTTTAACAGACAAGACTTCAGCTTTAATAATTAGTCTCAGGAAAGGTTTTGATCTTTCCTCTCCTACTAGAGCAGACATCAAAGCAGATGTACTTTAGATGGACATTGGTTAGAATAGGATTTAATCTATCCCATTAAAATGCAGGATATATTTACTAAGATTACCCGATTCATATTAATATATACTATCTTCAATGCTGGCTTTGATAAATGGGTGTAATAAAGCATGGTCATTTACATTCAGTACACACTATAAATGTAAAGCTAACATTGCTTCTTTTAGACTTCAAGTTCATATTTTTTAAATAAAAATAATATATCCTATATAAAAGTGTTTAGACAAATTCATGTCTAAAATTCTTAGTTACTAATTGATTTTATCCAACATGATTAAACAATGTACTGCCGTAGAGTCAGTATATCTATTAGCACCTGACCTAGAAGAGCAAAAAGGTTAATGTAACTGGGAAATAAGGTCTATTAATCACCTAGAAAGAGGAAACATTTTGCTGAACTGAAGCTGAAAGCAGAGTTAGTTACCTGCATTAATATCTGTGCAAGAATCTATCTATGCTGGTAGAGTAGTCAAATATTTTACTGGTATGATATAATTATGTAATATAAATTTACCTGCAAAAGTGTATACAGTGATTACAATATGGGCATATAAAGCTTAAAAAAAACATATTTCTCTGATCTGATCTTCTAGCTGTGAGATCTTGGTGCCACCATTATAAGGGTTTGAGTCAGGAAACTAGGATAAGCATTTACTGTTAGGAAGGCCTAGGTTCTTTGGGTGAAAAAGTGTTAAAGTATATCTAAAGCCAAAACCTTTTTCACTGTGTAGAGAATGGGAGGTTAAAGGAATCTCCCCAAAGTTAGGTTACTCTCCTCCCAGATAGGAGTATCCCCATTAGACGACCCCCCCCCCCCTCAAATTCATGTTCTTGTTTAAAATTTGGCATTTACCCTTTCTTTCAGTCTCGGTAACAATGGTTATTATGACAAATAGAGAGTCCTAATCTCTGCAGTGAAGACACAGATATCACTTAAAAAGGGGTTCTTACCTTTCCTAGTCTATTGGCAAAGTTTTGGCTTCAGATACACTTTAAGGCACTAGTTTAAGGGTAGGTTTTTGATTTAGCTAAGAGTTAAACCATGGTTTAAAAGGCAAATGTTGGAGGTAACTAAAAGTCAAGGCAATAGTTTCGAGGTTACATAGTTAGATCGGCTGCCGGACCATATGCGGTTTTTAACAGATAAAAGACAGTCATTTTAACCAATCTGTTGTAATATGTTCACCAATTTATGTGGGATATTATATATATGTACACATACAGTACAATATTGACCTAGCAGAAACTCCCTCCCAGGGTACTAGTATATCAAAGGGGATTTGTTAATGTTAATATGCAAGAATACATTCCATTCCATAGGCATTCCAGGACTCAAAAGGGTGTTCAGGTGGTATCTGTTAATCTAATCTAATTACACATATCAAAGGGGACTTGTTGATGTTGATATGTGGGAGTGTAGATTGGGGCGGTTTATGATTGCAACTGTTCATGGCTGGGGGTGGTTGTCTGTCTGAAAGACTAAAGCAAATCAAAGTCCTAAATTGAAACGGCCAATCAAATTCAGCAAAATAAGTAAAATAATAAATAAATAAATAAATTAAATAAATAAATAAAATAAATAAATAAATTAAAAAAATCAAATCCGAGTCACGGCACCAATGTATTGATATGAATGTATTGGGTGGATATAGTATATTAGTAGTTATTATAATGATGATGTAAGTACTCTTCCGCAGCAACCCAATTCTTCCAGAGAGATGCACTTTATTGACTTCCAACACAGAACAAGGTCCAAAGTCCACAGATGACAAAAATTCCAACAGAGTAACTATAACTTAGAGTCCCATGTTCCTAGATTTGTGCCTTCATCACACACAGACAGAGAATCCTAAACGATAGACTGAATGCTATGTTATATTCACTAGACACTGAATGGCTGAGCAATTTGATTGGCCATTTCAATTTAGGACTTTGATTTGCTTTAGTCTTTCAGACAGACAACCATCCCCAGCCGTGAACAGCTGCAGTCATAAACCGCCCCAATCTACACTCCCACATATCAACATCAACAAGTCCCCTTTGATATGTGTTATTAGATTAGATTAACAGATACCACCTGAACACCCTTTTGAGTCCTGGAATGCCTATGGAATGGAATGTATTCTTGCATATTAACATTAACAAGTCTCCTTTGATATACTAGTACCCTGGGAGGGAGTTTCTGCTAGGTCAATATTGTACTGTATGTGTACATATATATAATAATATAATATCCCACATAAATCGGCGAAAATATTACAACACAATCCAGTTTGCCTGATGAATCACGTGGGCATGACGTAACGTGCAGGGCATCCCGGAACGGAAGTGATGTTGGAGACATTGTTTTTGCTGAGTATATGATATACCCAAGGTGTTTTGGGTATAGTGCAACATTAAAAAATGCCATAAAAACACACAGTGTATGGACATGTGCAGGACCATAACACGGGGTAGAGCTGATGCGTTTCGGGGGCAGACCCCCTTCCTCAGAGCTACGCTAATCAGGTCCACCATGGGCAAGCGCTTTTTATTTTTTATTTGCTATAAAAGTGCTTGCCCATGGTGAACCTGATTAGTCTTCCCAAAACGAATCAGCTCTACCCCCTGTTATGGTCCTGCACATGTCCATACACTGTGTGTTTTTATGGCTTATTGAGAGTTTCACTTTGTGAGTACCCACTTTTATGAATTTTTAAACCATTATATTATCATTGGTAATGCACTAGGTCTGCACGCCTTCCATTTTGTTTTTCTTGTAGTTTCCATCGGATTACCCCATCTAAGGAAAGCAGCATCTACCCAGTCTTGGGATACCATTTTACCATTTTCCCTGCTGCCCTCTATTTCAGAAGACCCCTTAGCGCTGGAAGTGACTGTGTTTTTTTGTATCTCTATGTGGGTGTTTGTGTGTATGTGTGTGTGCACGCATATCTATGTCTCTACCATTTCCCATAACCCTGTATATTGTGTTCGCTAAGATGCCTGTCTAAAAGTTTCTAGAAATTGTCAACACTCCATACTAAAATCACCAATTGTGGAAGGGAGTTCCACATCCTTACCACTCTTATAGTACAAAACCCCCTATGCAGTTTAAGGTTAAACAGTTTTTCGTCCAACTTCATTGAGTGCGCTGCGTCTTTTTAAGCAACCATTCTATTACTAGGGTAGGACCCACTAATTCGGGGTACTTTGTCGCAGTAAGTGGGCTTAGCACTATATGACCATATAGTGTGACCAAACCCCCGTATTTTTTTGAATATGTTCAGGTGTTTTTAACTAGCCTTGCCGGAAATGTCATTCTTGAATGTGTGCGCTGTAATCTGTTTTATATTGTTAAGCAACCTGGGACTCAATAATTTTCTCCCTATGCTAGAATCACCATTAAGGTGTTGGTATATTGTGGTCATATCCCCTATTAAGCATCTCTTCTTCAGAAAGGATATGTTTAATGTTGTAGTCGTTCCTTATAACTGAAATCCTCCAGTCCCTTTATTAACTTTGTTGCCCTTTGCTGGACTGTCTACAGTTCAAGGATATCCTTCTTGAGGATCGGTGACCAGAACTGGAGGGCATACTCAAGATGAGGCTGAACCAGAGTTTTGTAAAGTGGTAGAATTATAGTTGCATCTGTTGCCTTTTTAATGTATGCTAAAAGTCTGCTAGCCTTTCTTGCTGCAGCCTGGCATTGCATGTTATTGCTGATCCTGTGATATACTAGGACCCCCAAATCCTTTTCCATCCTTGATTCTCCCAGATATTCTTTCCTTGGCAAATAAATTGCATTTGTATTTTTAGCCACCAAGTGTATTATTTTACATTTATCAATATTATGAATATAGGGTGGCTTCACTGGCTCTACATGGTCTCACTGTGTGTGTGTGATGTAGCCACCCTCCACATTCCTGATATGGACTACATTGCTATGTGTCAACACATCCAGTGCTGTCACATAAAACCTCTTCCTATGCAAAATCTGCCTATTCTTCACAACCGTACAGCATGCAGGTAATCTTCGAAGATGTAGTACAGTACATTGTACCCCTACCCATTCACCAAAAATGTGTCAAAAAGTAAAAACCACAATAGACAGTTTTTGACAATTCCTTTATTTAAAAAAAAAAAAGTGTACCGCTGTCACGTACCTGGTGGGTAGAGCCTGGTTTATGCAGAGGAAGGCCTCTCTTGCACCTCTGACTCGGGGCCCCTGGTAGAGTATACAGGTAGCGCAAAAGTCGCACGAGTGCCTGTAAACATGCTTGCTGTTGGGCTGCTGATTCAGTAGTCCACCAGATGGCAGCAGGTCGCCGTGGGCAGGAACAGGCTGGTACTTAGCCGAAGAGCAGGTCCCAAAGGTAGCTGGACAGGTGCTAACAACTTGGTAGCTCTGGAACTTAAGCAGAGTCAGACAAGCCGGCCCATACACAAAATGATCAGATCAAGTACAGATGCAGAGGCAGGAAAATGGTCAAAGAACAAGCCGGTGTCGATGCAAGTGGAAAACAGGAATAGTCAGGAACAAGCCAGGTCAATACTTCAAGAGCAGATGCAGGTAACAGGAAACAGATACTCACAGAATTCTGTGATTCTGTCCTCTGACAGAGCCTTCCAGACACCCGCGATGTATCTCCTTTGTCAATCACGCTGTTCGACGGACCCAAAAAATAGAAGAAAAATATATTTTTTTGGTGAATGGGTAGTACAATGTACCCAATACCCCTACTCATTCACATAGGGGGGCGGGATCTGGAGGCCCCCTTGTTAAAGGAGGCTTCCAGAATCTAATACGCCCTCCCCACAGACCCCGACAACCAATGGCCAGGTTTTTCAGGAAGAGGCCCTTCATGGGGACAAGGTGCTTTGGGGGGGGTACCCCAAAGCACCCTCCCCATGTTGAGGGCAAGCGGCCTGTTTTGGTTCAGGAGGGGGGCACTCGCTTGTACCCCCTCCCCTTTCCTGGCCTGCCAGGCTGCTTGTTCGGGTTAGGGTCTGGTATGGATTTTGGGGGGGGACCCCACGCTAATTTTTTTTTACAGTTTGTCGTGGAATTCCCCTTAAAATCTATGGCAGACCCAAGGGCCTGGTATGGATTTGGGGGGGGGGCATGCTGTTTTTTTTCATAATTATGTCATAGGGTTCCCCTTAACAACTTCAATGCACTGTATTATATACTCTGCACTGACTGCACTGTATATATATATATATATATATATATATTACACTGCCTGCACACCTCTAACTAACCTGCCTAATCTAGCTCAAGTTCTCAATCTCCACGTATCACACTACATACGGCACCGTGTAAGCAGCCTTATATAGTGTGGGGCGTGAACTTAGCCCCCTGAGCCATTATTGGCCAAAGGCATCCTCATGGCTCTCACAGCAGATCTCGCTGTGATTGGCCAAAGCATGCAGGTCAGGTGCATGCTTTGGCCAATCAGCAGCCGTCAATGCACTGCAATCTTACAGTGCATTATGGGGCACTGCACAGCGTTCGAATTTGCTGTGAACATGCCATATGTTCAGTAAGTTTGCGGACAAACGAACACCCGATGTTTGAGTCGAACTTATGTTTGATTCGAACATCAGGACCATCACTACCCAGTGCTTTTCTTGTCAAGCAGCCACTTTATTTAGCGGTAGGTGGCCATGTAGCAATTCTGTTTAATCTTCCTCTTTTAGGCCACTCCCACTATTAGATGCAAGCTGGTCATGCCCATTGCTCTCTTTATCATACATAACAGAACTTTTATTTCAACTGTATCCCAGCAGAGTGACTGATAATTTGTCATGCTGTGTTGACTTTTTAAACGTAGAGTTACAGATTGTGTTTATACTGTTTAAATATTGATTGTTTAAGTTTTTGATAGGAGTTCTGTCAACTTTGTCAAGTTGTCAGTGAAAAATGTGCTCTGTCAGTAACTTTACATGTTCTATCAATAAAATGCAGGAAGATGGCAACCATGCCCTTAACTTCTTATCTTGTAGGCACAAAAGGACAAAGAGAGAAACTGTTTTTTAAAAGTAGTCACCACAACAACCCCATTGAAAGATCCCCCTCTTTGCCTGTTTTGGTGGCAAATCAAAATTTTTGGATTTTCTCACAATTTCAGTTCCAATACTGAACCATGAATCCCCCCAGCCAAGACACAAACAGTAAAACATCCTGACAAGGCTTCTAAATCTTAGCTGCTCTTAACGCAAACAAAAACAGTTTTGGCTTTAGATACACATTAACATTTCTACACTACCCCTGCACACTTCTCCACCCACCTTTCACACACCTACCTGCTTGGAACATCAGCTCTTGTATATAGAAAACGCATATACAATGCAACAATGAAGACACTAAAAAAATGTGGCTCATGCTCAGCTTTCTATGCAATAGTTTTAGTATCTCTATAGCTAATATTTACCAATTGACTTAAAATGTTCAGGGACCATGGCATTTATAGCAAGGTTACTATTTAGGTTCATACCATACAATTCTTCAGGCAGAGAAAATAATGTTCATCAGTGAGGCAGTTTTCCAGCAGTGCTATGAAGTATGCTTACAGATCACAAGGTGCCAGAGGAGCCTTTCTCCTGAAGAGGCTATGTTATTATTGCATCACATTGCGATCCTTGAATGGCCCTGCAGATATATCTGGCTTCTGGTGGGAGAATGTTCCAAGAAGCTGACAAAGGAGACACCCTATAACAGAAAGCCTGTTCTTTTCCTCCTTGGTGGATACCTCTCCCTAATGTTACTCCTTCTCATTACCTAACCAGCAGGACTCTGTCCCTATCTTTCTCCCACACTGCAGCAAATTGAATGGCGCATCATCTCCTATTTCAGGACTTCTGTGTTAAGATGGCTGCCCAAATCTTGTGGGATTCAGGCATCCAATAGAAGATGCTGTCCTCCACAAGATGGCAGCCTGGAACCCCCAACAGAGGATAGATTAGTCCTCAATGGTCTACTGCCAGCTTGAAAAAATGGCACGGTGCTACCTTCAAGTGAATATAATGAAGCCTACCTCCTGCCTACACTCATAAGTACTCCCAAGGTCACAGGCCAATCTTCTGTTAAGGGGGACACTTCACCATTACCTAAAACCAGACTGTCACGTACCTGTTGGAGATTAAGCTGGAGAGTGCGCTACTCTTGCACCTCTTCTCCAGCACCCCTGGTAGTGGTGACAGAAAGTGTGAGGACACAGAGTAGCACAAAGGATGATGTAGTGGGCAGCGCCAGCTGTTGGTTGCAAGACATAGATGACTATGGCTCATCAGACAGGAACCAGAGGCCTGAACACGGTGACACTTGATCAGCAGACAGGAGCATAGCCAGGGCACAAGCCATACACAACTTCCTCAAACTCAATCTATCCAGAACCGAACTGATAATTTTTCTTCCCCCACATACCTCTTCCTCTGATCTCTCTGTCAAAATTGGCACAACTATAATCCCATCCCCGCATGCCAAGGTCCTGGACTCTGAACTCTCCTTTAAGCCCCATTTCCAATCACTGTCCAAATCTTGCAACATCTCCCAAATACGCCCCTTTCTAACCAATGACACAACAAAGCTCTTAATTCACTCCCTGGTCATCTTTTGCCTCGACTACTGCACCTCTTTTCTCATTTGCTTACCTCTACATAGTCTATCCCCCCTTCAATCCATCATGAATGCTGCTGCCAGACTCATCCACTTTGCCAATCGCTCTGTGTCTGCTACTCCTCTCTGTCAATCCCTCCACTGGCTTCTGCTCACCCAACGAGTTAAATTCAAAATACTGACAACTACTTACAAAGCCATCCACAGCTTAGCCCCCAGCTACATCACTAGCCTAGTCTCAAAAAACCAACCTAATTGTTCTCTTCATTCCTCTTAAGACCTCTTGCTCTTTAGCTACCTCATCACCTCCTCCCATGCTCACCTCCAGGACTTTTCCAGAGCCTCTCCAATCCTATGCAACTCCAATCTGTCTGATTATCTCCTACTCTATTAGCTTTTAGACGATCCCTGAAAACCCTCCTTTTTCAGAGAAGCCTATCCTACTCACACCTAACAACTGTATGTTTATTTTTTCCATCAGCTCATCCTCCACAGTTTTTACCTTTTTGTTTCACTTAATCCTCCCTTCTAGACCGTAAGCTCTCATGAGCAGAGCCCTCTGATTCCTGCTGTATTGAATTTCATTGTGACTGTACTGTCTGCAATCATGTTGTAAAGCGCTGCGCAAACATTTGACACTATATAAATCCTGTATAATAATAATAATAAGGTCATCAACAGCCAGGCAGTGTGGTACAGGAACATTAGGCAGAGACAGTCAGGATACAAGCTAGGATAAGTACAGGCAGCCAGGTACAGGAATGTAAAGCAGGAGGAGAGTCGAGGCACAAGCTGGGGTCACAAAAAGTAGGCAGGGATCCAGAGACAGGTCAGAGGCAAGCTGGATCATACACATTAAGGCAAATATAACGGGTCAGATGACAGGTAAACAGGAACTAGCTGAAGACCATTCAATAATCTCTTCATGGCACAATCCAGCTTAAAAATGCTGTTTGGCACCACCAGTGCCAAGTGTGCATGAGTGTATGCGCAGCTCAGCGTCCTGCAGTGAGCCTTTGCTCAGAATCATGCGCATGAGCATGCAACAGTCTTCTTGTGCCAATATCTCTTGGGCTTTTCTTATACAGGTGTAGCAGTTGGTTACCACTAGTTACTAACATCCACCAAATCACCCTGCTGCCAGACCCCCATCTATCACATCTGAGACAATGAGCAGTCATTTGCGTAGTTTTGTTGCGTTTATTGCAGTATACAACTTGGTTGGGGTAAAGGAAGATATTGGATGCCCATAGCACTTATTGAATTGCCATCACATTCATAGAACATTGATTAGCAGCTTTAGCCCTGAAAATGATGCATCTCTAACATTCACAGTCTTTTTCCTCTGCATATCTCCACTGCAGACTATTGCTCTTCTTCCTTTGCACTCACTCCTGCAGAATATCACTCCTCTAGATTCCTCTCTTCTTGTACAAATCCTCTACTTCAAAACTGTTAGATTCCTGTTGCTTCACTTCCAGTGAGACAAGAAGGGATCACTCTGAATAACCCCAGCTTGCTGGCTGTAATTTGTTACTGTAATAAAGTCTCTGAATGGTGTTGCTTGAGCAAATCAATAAGCCAGAGGCATACAATACCTCTCCCTGGTGGCTCAATGAATTTGGTAGCTGCACAGTCTCTTGGAAGGTATTACCAGAGTGCTTTACCAGGCCAGAGATACTCTGTACCTCTCCCCGATGGCCTAGCATGTGGTAATAAGCAGAATACTGTTCCCAGCCAGTCTATAACTGCAAACGCTGCGTTCGCCAGCCACAGCATTCTGCACTACTCTCACCAATTCTCCTTTTGCTTCTTTCACACTGACCTTCTCCAAAGTGGCAAGTTCTGTGTTCCCCGATCACAGAACTTTATTCTACTCTCCTCAGTCCTACTGTTGCTTCTCCTTCACTGAGCTTCTCCAAAGTGCAAGTCCTGTGTTCCCTGGTCACAGCAGCTTGACAACAACTCCATGGTGAAGATCTTTATCCAGGAATACATCCTAGCAGCTCCTCCATCCCTCCTCCGGACTTGGTGCGCCCCCACTTGGGGACGCCCTGCAGCTGCTACCTACAACTCCAATCTCCTTTTCCTGCACCGTTAGAACCTCCTTAGCAGCATGTGACCCCAGCTTATATGGGAGGCCTGCCCCCTGCCAATACCGAATGGTAATTGGTCAGAGCTCCTCACATAAGCTGCCTGCCACTCAAACCTCAGGTCCAACCTCTATTCTAGCACCTACCTTATGGTAGTAGGTTCTACACAGGTTTAGGGGTTCTAATCTTCAGTTAATTTTACATTCTGCAGCAGTTTACTGCCATGTATATTATAGCCCCCATTTGTTTCTTAAAATATCAAGAGGAGAAGAAAAAACTCAGAAGTAAAAAAAAAGCGTTAAAATATTGTATTTTGTTATTTCTAGCATCTACCATTGAGATAACTACATAAGTACTTATGTGAAAGGTAATGCTTGTTCATTTGACTGATTTCCAGAATTCTGTAGGGTGGAGAGCAGACACACACAGAAAACTACTTGTAACACATTCATGAAGTCTACTGAAAGCATATACTATGGAACAAATTGTCACTGCGTATTCCCAAAGATTACGTTGCTGTTCTGTACAGTGTGCCACTATGCTGTTTTTTTATGTCTCCAGGCAAGAGTGTAGTAATTGAATTTATTCAGCAAATTAAACATGTTATTCACTTTACACCTCCCCCTCTTTCCTTACCACTTTCCATACACCCATACAAACACACAGTGCTGTCATGCTCTCTTCCAATGCTTTTATGTCATTGGTTTTCTTATAACTCAGGAGGAGTCTTTCTGTCTAAACTTTATATCCATGTAGCCAAATGAGCCAGACTGGCACCACTATGATATTAACAACCAAACAATTCAGAACTGGGTAACATGAACTATGTGTTTTCATTAGAGAGCCACAGACAAAACATTAATTGTTATAACATTACTTTTGAGAATGTTGTCTGCCTTGCATGATGCCATCAATGAATTCTGGCAGACTTTACTGACTTTGTTGCCACCAAGAGGTTGTTTGTGGAATTTCTACTATATCAGTTTCTGTCTGAAATGTCTATATATACAAGGGTTTATTTATTAAAAGAGTGGAGAACATTCACTTCGTAAAGTGAATGTTCACTTAAAAGATAACTAAAGCCAAAACATTTTTTTCGTTTTGATAGAGTGGAGAGGGGTTAGAACACCAGTCATGTTTTAATTGCTGTGTTTGCCACCTTTAAGGGGGTCCAAATCATTTGGTGGAGAAGGGATTATGGAGTGGTGTTGTTTTTTAGGGGTTGGGCTTGGCCCCTTAGTTCCAGTAAAGGGAACTCTTAAGGCGTCAGCATACCAAGACATTTTGGACAAATTTATGCTCCCAACTTTGTGGGAGCAGTGTGGGGATGGCCCCTTACTGTTCCAACAAGACTACGCACCAGTGCACAAAGTAAGATCCATAAAGACATGGATGAGGGAGTTTGGGGTGGAGGAACTTGTCCTGACCTCAACCCATAGGGAAACACCTTTGGGATGAATTCGAGCAGAGACTGCGAGCCAGGCCTTTTTGTCCAACATCAGTGCCTGATCTCACAAATGCACTTCTGAAAGAAGCCATACATTTGTAAATGCCAAAAATAATTGTGCTATACAGCATATTAGGTTCCAAACTACTATGTCATACAGTTCAAAATGAAATTATATTACAAACAGGATGAAAGCAGAAGAAACATGCTTTTTGATGCAGACATGGTGATCACTTACTGGCAAGACAATTATGACAATTAAGCCTACTTTCTTTTAAACCACTTAGCTTGACCGACCTACTGGCACGTCTCCTGGTTACTGCCTTTAGCAGTCTCTTAATGGGTAGGACATTTCACCAGGAGACTCTTACGGCCATCATTTCTATGCTTCCAAAGCCTAATACCTAATAGCCTAATATGTATTTTATTGGCATTTTATGTGATAGATAAACACAAAGTGGCACATAATTGTGGAGTGGAAGGGAAATGAGAATCTTGCCTCAGATTCTCAATTGGATTTCGGTCTGCGCTTTGACTGGGCCATTCTAACACATGAATATGCTTTGATCCAAACCATTCCATTGTAGCTCTGGCTGTATGTTTAGGGTCATTGTCCTGCTGGAAGGTAAACTTCCACCCCAGTCTCAAGTCTTTTGCAGACTCTAACAGATTTTTTTCTAAGATTGCCCTGTATTTGGCTCCATCCATCTTCCCATCAACTCTGATCAGCTTCCCTGTCCCTACTGAAGAAAAGCATCCCCACAACATGATGCTGCCACAACTATTTTTTCCTGGTGGGCATGGTGTGTTCAGAGTGATGTGCAGTGTTAGTTTTCTGCCACACATAGCACCTTCTTCCACATGTTTGCTGTGTCCCCCACATGGCTTCTTAAAAACTGCAAATGTGACTTCTTATTCCTTTGCTTCAACAATGGCTTTCTTCTTGCCACTCTTCCATAAAAGCCAGATTTGTGCAGTGCACGACTAATAGTTGTCTTGTGGACAGATTCTCCCACCTGCGCTGTGGATCTCTGCAGCTCTTCCAGAGTTACCATGGGCCTCTTGGCTGCCTCTCTGACTATTGCTCTCCTTGCCTGGCCTGTCAGTTTAGGTGGACGGCCATGTCTTGGTAGGTTTGCAGTTGTGCCCTACTCTTTCCATTTTCGGATGATGGATTAAACAGTGCTCCGTGAGATGTTCAAAGCTTGGTATTTTTTTATTACCTAACCCTGTTTTAAACTTCTCCACAACTTTTATCGCTGACCTGTCTAGTGTGTTCCTTGGCCTTCATGATGCTGCTTGTTCACTAAAGTTCTCTAACAAACCTCTGAGGGCTTCACAGAACATCTGTATTTATACTCAGATGGACTCTATTTACTAATTAGGTGACTTCTGAAGGCACTAGATTTTAGTTAGGGGTATCTAGTAAAGGGGGGTTTATACAAATGCATGCCACACTTTGCACATGTTTATTTGTAAAAAATGTTAAAAACCATTTATCATTTTCCTTCACTTTACAATTATGTGCCACTTTGTGTTGGTCTATCACATAAAATCCTAATAAAATATGTTTATGTTTTTGGTTGTAACATGACAGAATATGGGTAATTTCAAGGGGTATGAATATTTTTTTAAGGCACTGTTGATAGCCATACCAACACATTCTGCATCGGCTGGTTTGAGTTACATTGTACAGCAAGTGTTACAAAGTGTTTTTGAAAACTATATCATTTCATTAAGGTTTAGATCTACTTTGGCAGTCTAAAGCTGACCTTCTGCTGATGGAAATTGGATCATTGTGTGCCAGCGTATTCTAACAGTAGTTGGAGGGAGGGATTCCTCCATCCTACTTGTTTGTGTGGATAGAGGAAAGTTTTTTTTTTTTCATTCAGCACACTTGTAGGCAGTTTGGTTTGTTAGTTATCCAGGCTGTCCAAGTGGGAAGGAATTAAACCAGTCTCTGTATTTTCCCAGGCATTTCTGGGCTTTGCCATCAGCCCTGTGCTGTAAATAAAAATTAGGATGGCTCGTGTCCGTGGCCTGCATGGGAAATATCAGAAGGTCAAGCGTAAGGATAAAGCCGCCAGCAACATCTGGGGTACACTTTCAAAAAGACTTCCCCAGCCAGGACTCAACCTCTTATGGACTCTCACCTTTGGGGAAGGTACGCACTGAGCAGCCTGGGTCTAGTTAGCTAGAAAGGAACTGTCATTGCACTTTGGACTGTATTGTCGAGTTGTGCAGTAGCGCCATTTCAACTGCTTTATGCATGGTCTGATGTTATTCAAAGGGGTGTACAGAGGTATATAGCGTATCGAAAGAACAGGGCTTGTAAAGCACATATGGGGTGAAGAGGAAGGAACAGAAGGCCACCACAAAGAGTTAACTCACCCAAGGATTTGGTGGGACCCCTTTCTGCCACTGGGAGTGAGATGGCAGAGGAAAGATGGACTGGTAGAGTGGGACATAAGCTCAGCACTGTCCCCTTCTAAATGCTACATTCAGAGGACAAGGTAGGCTGCAATATGGAACAGAGTGTTTCACAGTAGGAATATAATAATGTGTTAATATACAGCTTTGCAAGATGTACAGCTCACTTCTAAGCTGGGGTTCGGCTTTAATGTTGAGTTCACATGACCGCGGCCTTGCCTGGTCCCAGGCATTAGTGAGCATGTACACGAGAAGAGGAACCCCTATGTTCAGGGCAAGTAGGCCCTGCCCATAAACCGTCAGAAAGTGAAAAAAAATAATCTACAGCCAGCTTTAGAAGTTTCCACAGTCACCAACCAGATTCAAGTCGGCCTTGATAGTTTGTTTATAATTGCTGTTGCAGGGAAAAAAGGAAAAGGACGTTACACATCATCAGGCTCCAAGAAATACAGTCCTTCTGCTCTTCGACTGAAATTGTTAGATGGTCTTGCTACAGTAGACTACAGAGACGTCTGTACTTTTTCTACAGTGTTTACTGCATAGCATTTGTACTGTTACGTCATTGTTTATCTTCCACCTATGCAATCACATACAACTTATGAAAGAAAAATATACAGTTAAGATCTAATAAAGCGTTACAAGGTGCTTTTGAAAACGATGTCAATCTATTGCTCAATGGAAGATTACTTAACTTTACCAGGAAGTAGAAAATGCTATTGTTGATGCATGGTTCCAGTGTTTTTAATGGAGTCATTCTAGCTCAATGCACAGGTGTCTTTTTACTTCCATTTTCAAAACTCACTTTCTCCCTATTCATGCATCCAAATCTTCAGGCTCCTGCTATCTACAGATAGACATATTTAAATTGCTTTGTTTAGCCTACCTCAGTATTAAAAGAGATTATCATAATGCAAATAGCATTGCAGTGAAAAAAAAATAGCATTTATACAAAGGAATTTTGCCACTTTAGAAAACAAAAAAGCTCCTGATGGGTAAACGTGCAGGCACTCATATTATGTTTTTTTTTGTTTGTTTTTTTGTCACAGAAACCATATTTCTCCATTCCCATTAGAAAAGCTCATTAAAAAAAAAGTCTAGCACCCTGATCCCCCCTCAATTTATTTCTGGCAGTGTTGAAGGATTTATATGACATACTTTCATTGTTAATCTTTGCAACCATCCCTGTCCTAGAGGCTCCTCTTTAGCTTTAGGAATTAAGTTATTGATAAGCATCAGCTTTCTCTGCCAACATATGGCATGCATACATGTCTCAACTATTAATTAGAAGTAATGCCTAATATGACATTGAAAATCCATTGAGCCTTTTTCTTTCCACCCTTTTGTAAAAGCGGTTAGAGATTGCTGAGCGGGTACGAGCAGTAGAAACTCAGGAGAACACAGTGAGAGGGTGGGACCAACAACTGCAGGAGACTTTCTAAACCCTGTTTGCCAAAACAGACAAATGCGACAGTTGTTTGCTCAATTGTTTCTGTAAGGGTCATTAAGGCTGGCCCCAATTAATCCCATTCACACACTCAATGTGATTGGGGAATCCCTCCCGCTCTGTCATTATATTCTGACAGTGTGGAGGTTTCCCTGCTGTCAGAATACACTGATCAACAGCACTGGCTATAGCCGACGAAGCTGATCGAGAGAAAATTTTCTAAAAGGTTAGTTGTGCATCAGTTGTGCATCAGTCGAACAATAGATTGACTTGTGTACAATCAGCTCACCCATACATGGATCGAAATTCTACCAGTTCCTGCTGAACAAGGCAAATATCGATCCATGTATGGCTGGTTTAAGAGATAGTCTCTCACGAATGAGGCTGATGTATGAGGGAAGTAGGATGTTCATTTTACCCTTCACTACAAAAAAAGTGCCATAGCACAGTCAGTGTGATGAAGACTTCTAGCTGAATTTGGTTCAGAGATGATAGAAAGATTGGTGCTACTGCTACTATTAAACTGTTTCAGTTAATCTGTAAGTAAAGCTGACTGTGATCCCCTGCAATAATACTAAGAAATGTCAACATGTAAAGTGAGTCAATTTGTTTAACTGACCAGTGTCTGCTTTCTCTGGCCTTCATGTTTCTGCATATGTCAGACAGCTATGACCTTTCCACAAGCTCACCAAAACCCCACTACTGTCCTATATGTTTACAGCTAAAAAAGGATTAAAAGAATTGAAACTCCCACTTACAGTCAATGACCATAGACACTCTCTGGCCAATTTATTGGGTGCACCTTGCTGGTACCAGGTTGGACCCCTTTTAGCTTCAGAACTGCCTTAATTCTTCATGGTATAGATTCAACAAGGTGTTGGAAACATTCCTCAGAGATTTTGGTCTATATTGACATGATAGCATCACGCAGTTGCTGCAGATTTGTCGGCTGCACATCCATAATGCGAATATCCCATTCCACCACATCCCAAAGGTGCTCTATTGGATTCAGATCTGGTGACTGTGGAGGCCATTGGAGTACAGTGAAATCATTGTTTGAGATGGTTTGATCTTTGTGACATGGTGCATTATCCTACTGGAAGTAGCCATCAGAAGATGGGTACACTGTAGTCATAAAGGAATGGACATGGTCAGCAACAATACTCAGGTAGGTTGTGGCATTTAAACGATGCTCAGTTGGTACTAAGGGACCCAAAGTGTGCCAAGAAAATATCTCCCACCCCATGACACCACCACCACCACCAGCCTGAACCATCGTTAACAGGCAGGGTGGATCCATGCTTTCATGTTGTTTACGCCAAATTCTGACCCTACCATCTGAATGTTGCAGCTGAAATCGAGACTCATCAGACCAGGCAACTTTTTTCCAATCTTTTATTGTGCAATTTTGGTGAGCCTGTGCGAATTGTAGCTTCAGTGTCCTGTTCTTAGCTGACAGGAGTGACACTCGGTGTGGTGTTTTGCTGCTGTAGCCCATCTGCTTCAAGGTTCGTGTGTTCAGAGATGGTATTCTGCATACCTTAGTTGTAACGAGTGTTTTTTTTGAGCTACTGTTGCCTTTCTATCATCTCATACCAGTCTGCCCATTCTCCTCTGACCTCAGTGTAGCACCCTCTACCTTAGGTAGGTAGGTGCTAAAGTAGTGTTTTTGTTAGTACAGCCAGTGCAGGTAAATTTGTGCAGGCCTAGCTGTGAGCTAGCCCTGTTTGTTTTTGATCTGGGGGCTGGGGAGTGATTTAGTGTAGCAGCAGGTGACTGACATGTAATTTATGCCTCTGGTGCCTCCTTTGTTTCCAGAGGGTTCTGGAAAAGAGGTAGGGCAGAGAGTGAGAGTGACATGGAGTGTATCTGGGAGCCATGACCAATCCCCAACTAGGATTGGCAGGGGGCAGGCCGCCTATATATTCTCATGGTCAGCCTGCTGGGGGAGGAGTGGTCAGGTGGAAGAACTGAATGATGGAGCGTTAGACTGTTGTGGCCCTTGAGGAAACCCCCTTTCTAGGGTGGGTGAACTCGGGTCTGGAGCTCAGGAACTGGGAGAGAGCCTCGCTCTACATGGTCATTGAGAGGTGTCCTGGAATAGGAGCAGGAGGAGTACAGTTGGGAGTACTGCCAGGCAAGTCATTCAGGAGGTATCCATGCCGGGGTCAGCGAGGGAGAGACTTTGGTGTTGTTGAAGTCAAATGCTGCAGCCAGGAGGGTCGGCAGGATTTGCATAGGACTTTCTGGGATCAGTAGTCCACCAAGTATCAGTTAGCACAGCTATTCTTTTCATCATGGTTTCTACAACTAAGGAGACTGCAGACCCCTGCCTGTAAATGGGTGCTAGGAAGATGTTGGGACTTATTCAGAGTGAGGCCTAACCATGTGCTAACGGTGACAGAAATCTAAGATTATACCGTGCAAAAGCAAAGTGATATCAAGTAGTGTGCTGGAGGAGATGTGAAGGCTGGAAGACTGTCAATTTAGATTCAACCGTTCAATCAAGCAAGTTTATTCATTTGGGCATGCCATGTCCGTTTTCCCCATCCAAGTTTAATCCCCTAATAAAAACAACAAAAACAAGTGAAAGACTGTTCATTGACTGACAAAGTGTGTCTAAAATGAATGTCTGACCAACGGGGGCACCACTACATCAACAATGCATTTTCATCCACACAACTGCCGCTGACTGGATATTTTCTCTTTTTTGGACCATTCTCTGTAAACCCTAGAGATGGTTGTGTGTGAATATCCCAGTAGATAAGCAGTTTTTGAAATACTCACACCAGCCCGTCTGGCACCAACAACCATGTCACTTTCAAAGTCACTTAAATCCCCTTTCTTCCCCATTCTGATGCTCGGTTTGAATTTCAGCAAGTTGTCTTCACCATTTCTAGATGCCTAAATGCATTGAGTTGCTGTCATGTAATCGGCTGATTAGCAATTTGTGTTACAAAGTTGTTGAAAATGTGTACCTAATAAAGTGGCTGAGAGTATATATATATATATATACCTATAAACCACCACCACACCAAGTACATCCCTTCCAGCAACCTGCATTCGCTCCCAGATCACAGCACACCCTTCCCGACAACCTGCATTAGTCCCCAGCTCATAGAGCATCCTTTCTAGCAAAATGCATTAACCACCTCTCAGAGTGCATCCCTCCAAGTAACCTGTACTAATCTCTTGCTCACAGCATATTCTTCATAGCATTACCACCCACCCATCCTCCTCCCTGATTACAGTGTTTCCCTCAGTGAAAACCTGTATTAATGTATAAAATAGATTATATATGCTTATAGTTCATTTCTAACTGTCCCTTCAACCCCACACTTTACAGTGCATCTTTCTTGGCAACCTGTATTCACCGGCTCACAGTACAACCCTGTACAAATAGTAAAAATCATTAAGATTTTAAGGCTTCATGTTGAAAGGTGTTTTTGTAAAGCCCTGTGTTTTAAATTTAAATGTATACAGCTGCATTCCAGTGAAAAATACAGCTTTTTGCAAGAGAAGGTTGTATTTGACCTGCTTGCTTTCAATTCCCAATAGAACATGCTGCATCCAAAGAAACTGCAAAGAAGTGCAATGCAAAGCAGATTAAACTCAGCCTCTGAACTATCATGCAGCCCATCAAATGCAGCCTCACTGTGAGCATCAAATGCAGCCTCACTGTGTACATCATATGCAGCCTCACTGTGCCCAAGCCAATGGGAAATATGTTAACCTGTGTTTCCAATCATGTCAAAAACCTGTGGACAAGAGCCCTTAGGTAAACGAGCTTGAAGAAGTAGAAATAGATATATAGTCAGTGGCAGCCCGTCCATAGGGGGCGCAGGGGCGCGGCCCCCCCAAAAGGTAGTCTAAAAAAATAAAATAAAAAAATTGGCCCTTTAAGTGTTGTATGGGCACCAGACACACAGTTGTCTATGAGAAGCATGATGTCTTCGCAATCACATGATTGTGGGTGAGGCGCTTCATTTGCTCTTGTTGGAGTGTCTTCAAGGCGCAGAGCAACGCGACCCAAAACACTCCCACTCTAGCATTGTTCTGCCTGCGGGGTTTATGATTGGCATGGTCCGTAGGACATAGGCGGTGCATGTCCTACAGACCTGGCACTGGATGGAACACAAGGCCTGAGCCTCCTCTCTGTTTCTTGGCAGGACCAATAATCGAGAGCGGCGTGAATTACAAACTGGGAAGATGTGAGACCTCCCCACTGTGTGATGTGAGGTGGGGAGCTGATCACTGATGAGGATCACACTGATGCGGTGAATAGGAACAGAGCTGGCAGTGCAGAGCCCGGCACTGAGCGCGGTGTGGCCAGAGCCTGGAGGAGAATGCAGGGGTCGAAGTGCTGCCCGTCCAGCCGGGGGGATGGAGGCTTCCCTGAAAGTGAAAATAAGAATAATGTGCAGCAATCCTTCTCATTGCATGGCCAATGACAGATCATCCAGGTAGGACTGGCTACAAGTGACATTAGGATTTAATTACAGTTTACCTGTGTCCACGTCTTAGGCTGCGTTATCTAAGAAGGCTTTTAATGAACAATATTGCTGTTTTTACATATTGGCTAATCAGAAACAAAAGGTTTTCTCTTGGCGCACTCTCCTCTGATATTAGGGACGGCTCGCTGAATGTCAAAGCTTACAAAACTCTTCTGCGTTTTAATGAGATAGACGTGATTAATTTCATCTATTGTAAGCAGTGCAGGAGACCCATAGCATCCCCCATAGCATCCAATAACGGAGAAAGGTAACATGTGATCCAATGTCTACACAGCATGTCATTGCTGGTTGTATTCTGAATTAGGAATGGAGTCTCAGAAATATTTTGTTGGCTGTTTCCCTTCGAAAGTAGTCCTCACGAGAAGTTGATGGTTCGTAACAAGGTAATGTAAAGTATATTGGATGAGACCTGATATATTCAGAGGCTGCACATAGTGAAGAAATGAGTATTAACTGATCATATCTCAGCAGACTTCCACTGGAATCAGCAGAAAGCCAAAAATTAGACTTGTGTAGCCTTGTCAGCAATCTCTCTCTCCCCCTCCTCCCCCTCTCTCCCCTCTCTCTCCCCCCTCTCTCTCTCTCTCTCCCCTCTCTCTCTCCCTCCCCTCTCTGTCCCTCTCTCTCTCTCTCTCTCTCTCTCTCTCTCTCTCCCTCCTTCCTCTCATTCTAATCTGAAGCCTTCTCTTCCAACTCCCCCTCCACACCTCCTCATCACTCTATCATGTCCTTTCCCTCTATCTGGTCCCTTCTATCTGCAGCGGTGGACTTCAAACTTGGCACTCACTGTTGAACTGCTGTCTTGTAAACTGCTGCTACATGATATCGCTGCAGGGAAGGGAAGGGTGGTTGCTTGCGCTTAGGAACTCATGTCATGTGTTAGCTGGTGGTGGACTTCAGACTGGGCACCAGTACTTGCCAGTCACACTATCCCTGACTCCCAGTCCCTGAGTGTTGCTGCTGCTGGCTGTGCTGCATGCATCACTGGGAACCCCTCATAATGGGCACAGCAGGTGTACAGACCCAGGAACTCAGCACAGGGATGGTGAGAACCCCTCATAATGGGCACAGTGAGGCTGCAATTGATGGGCACAGTGAGGCTGCATTTGATGGGTACAGTGAGGCTGCATTTGATGGGTACAGTGAGGCTGCATTTGATGGGTGCAGTAAGGCTGCATATGATGTGCACAGTGAGGCTGCATTTGATGGGCACAGTGAGGCTGCAATTGATGTGCACAGTGAGGCTGCATTTGAAGGGCACAGTGAGCCTGCATTTGATGGGCACAGTGAGGCTGCAATTGATGGGCACAGTGAGTCTGCAATTGATGGGTACAGTGGGGCTGCATTTGATGGGCACAGTGAGGCTGCAATTGATGGGAACAGTGAGGCTGCAATTGTTGGGCACAGTGAAGCTGCATTCGATGGGCACAGTGAGGCTGCATTTGATGGGCACAGTGAGGCTGCAACTGATGGGAACAGTGAGGCTGCATTTGATGGGCACAGTGAGGCTGCATTTGATGGGCACAGTGAGCCTGCATTTGATGGGCACAGTGAGGCTGCAATTGATGGGCACAGTGAGGCTGCAATTGATGGGTACAGTGGGGCTGCATTTGATGGGCACAGTGAGGCTGCAATTGATGGGCACAGTGAGGCTGCAATTGTTGGGCACTGTGAAGCTGCATTTGATGGGCACAGTGAGGCTGCATTTGATGGGCACAGTGAGGCTGCAATTGATGGGAACAGTGAGGCTGCATTTGATGGGCACAGTGAGGCTGCATTTGATGGGCATAGGGAGGCTGCATATGATGTACTTAGTGAGGCTGCAATTGATTTATACAGTGAAGCTGCATTAGAAGGGCACAGTGAGGTATGCATTTGAAAGCACAGTGAGGCTGCAATTGATAGGCACAGTGAGGCTGTGATTAATGAGCACAGATAGGCTGCATATGATGTGCACAGTGAGGCTGCCATTGATAGGCATAGTGAGGCTGTATTTGAAGGGTACAGTGAGGCTGCATTTAAAGAGCACAATGAGGCTGCAATTAATGGGCACATCGAGCCTACATTTGATGGCCACAGTGAGGCTTAATATGATGGGCACAGTGAGGCCGCATTTGATGGGCACAGTGAGGCTTCATTTGAAGGGCACAATGAGGCTGCTTATGATGTGCACAGTGAGGCTGCAATTGATGGGCACAGTGAGACTGCATTTGAAGGGCACAGTGATGCTGCATTTGAAGAGCACAGTGATCCTGCATATGATGTGCACAGTGAGGTTGCATATCATGTGCACAGTGAGGCTGCATATGATGTGTGCAGTGAGGCTGCATTTGATGGGCACAGCGAGGCTGCAATTGATGGGCACAGTGAGGCTGCATTTGAAGGGCACAAAGAGGCTGCAATTGATGTGCACAGTGAGGCTGCATTTGATGGGCACAGCGAGGCTGCAATTGATGGGCACAGTGAGGCTGCATTTGAAGGGCACAAAGAGGCTGCAATTGATGTGCACAGTGAGGCTGCATTTGATGGGAACAGTGAGGCTGTAATTGATGGGAACAGTGAGGCTGCAAATGATGGACACGGTGAGGCTGCATATGACGGGAACGGTGAGGCTGTATATGATGTGCACGGTGAGGCTACGTATGATAGGAACGGTGAGGCTGCATATGATGGGCACAGTGAGTCTGCATTTGATGGGCACAGTGAGTCTGCAATTGATGTGCACAGTGAGGCTGCATATGATGTGCACAGTGAGGCTGCAATGGATGGGCACAGTGAGGCTGCAATTGATGGGCACAGTGAGGCTGCATTTTTATGGGCACAGTGAGGCTGCAATTGATGGGCATAGTGAGGCTGCATTTGATGGCTACAGTGAGGCTGCAATTGATTTAGATTTTTTAATTTATTGCATTCTTTAACAGTTGACTTTAACATTAACATTTTCAATATTTTATCTGGCAGTAATGATACATAATCACCGGATAAATGCCTGTTTACAGTCCTGCATTACTAACAGTTTAATTTTTCAATTTGTTTGTGCCCCCCAAAAATTTTGAGCACAAGCCGCCAAAGTTATAGTAGCAGATAAAATCTTGCGAGCAACTGTACAAAATTCCAATATGTATATATAGACTGAGCTGGCAGCATTAAACACACACTCAATATAAATGTGATAGACAATATACAAATACAATGTGAAAACTTTCACCTATAGCGCAGCATATTCTATTTGTATATAGAAATAGACATATAAGACAAAATATTAGAGCAACTCCATTGATTAATGATACAGACATTGATGCCATCTTAACCAATTCTTTGGGTTTTGAAAGTAAGATTCCTTACTGCTAATTTCAAAAATTTCTTCATACGAGATTATCTAATCTCAGGGCCTTCTAAAACTCTGTGCATACCCTACCTACAATATTTCTATAATTTTTTGTGACACTTTCATGGAAGTTTGTTTTTTCTGTTTAGTGAAGGTGAATTCTCCATGCTGTAATAAGGTCAGCATGTGTATATGTGGGTGGTGATTGGATGTAGGAGTATTATAAACATCTTGGAATTGAAACTATTTAGGCTCGCAGATTTTCCAGATCACCCATCCTCAAGACTTTGGTGCCAAGATTTGCAGATGGTAGCTTTTTTTCAGCAACCTTACAAAACTGATGTTTAGTAAAGTATTCTATAAAATGAAATTCAAATTTTAAATTCAGAAGGTTTACAGCTACAACGTACAGTGCCTTAAAAAATTATTTATACCCCTTAAAATTTTCCACATTTATCGTGTTATGCCCTGTAAACACGAGCGGACTTTTCGACCGGACTGGTCCGACGGACCGAATCCGGCCGACAATCCGACCGTGTGTGGGCTTCATCGGACCTTCAGCGGACTGTTTCTGTCGAAAATCTGACGGACTTTAGATTTAGAACCTGTTTCAAATCTTTACGTCGGAACTCTGCCGGACCCAGTTCCTATCGAAAAATCCGCTTGTCTGTATGCTAGTCCGACGGATGAAAACCGACGCTAGGGCAACTATTGGCTACTGGCTATGAACTTCCTTATTTTAGTCCGGTTCTTATGTCATCACATACGAATCTGTCAGACTTTGGTATGATCGTGTGTAGGTAAGTCTGTTCATTTGAAAGTCTGTCAGAAGTCCGTCAAAAGTCCATCGAAAGTCCATCGGAAAGACTGTCGGACCTTTGTTGCCGAAAAGTCCGCCCGTGTGTACAGGGCATTACAACCAAAAAGTTAAATGTATTTTATTGGCATTTTATGTGATAGACCAACACAATGTGTCACATAATTGTGAAGTGGAAGGAAAATGGTCTTTAATGTTTTTTACAAATAAATATGTGTAAAGTGTGGCGTGCATTTCTATTCAGCCCCCCTGAGTCAATACTTTGTAGAACCATCTTTTGCTGCAATTACAGCCTCAAGTCTTTTTGGGGATGTCTCTACCAGCTTTGCACATCTAGAGAGCGATATTTTTGCCCAATCTTCTTTGCAAAATAGCTCAAGCTCTATCAGATTGGATGGAGAGTGTCTTTGAACAGCAATTTTCAAGTCTTGCCACAGATTCTCAATTGGATTTCGGTCTGGACTTTGACTGGACCATTCTGACACATGAATATGCTTTGATCTAAACCATCCCATTGTAGATCTGGCTGTATGTTCAGGGTCGTTGTCCTGCTGGAAGGTGAACCTTCACCCCAGTCTCAAGTCTTTTGCAGACTCTAATGATGCGTACACACGGTCGCACATTCCAACAACAAAATCCATGTTTTTTTTCCGACGGATGTTAGCTCAAACTTGTCTTGCGTACACATGGTCACACAAATCTTGTTGGAAATTCTGAATGTCAAGAACACGGTGACGTACAACACGTACGACGAGCCGAGAAAAATGAAGTTCAATAGCCAGTGTGGCTCTTCTGCTTGATCCCGAGCATGCGTGGAATTTTGTGTGTCGGAATTGTGTACACACGATCGGAAATTCCGACAAAGGATTTTGTTGTCGGAAAATTTAAGATCCAGATCTCAAATTTTGTTTGTTGGAAATTCTGACAGAAAAAGTCAGATGGAGCCTACACATGGTAGGAATTTCCGACAACAAGCTCCCATCGAACATTTCCTGTCTGAAAAATCCGGTGTGTTCAGGGTGATGTGCAGTGTTAGTTTTCTGCCACACAGTGTTTTGCTTTTAGGCCAAAAAGTTCCATTTTGGTCTCATCTGACCAGAGCACCTTCTTCCACATGTTTGCTGTGTACCCCACATGGCTTATCGCAAACTGCAAATGGGAGTTCTTATGGCTTTATTTCAACAATGACTTTCTTCTTGCCACTTTTCCATAAAGGCCAGATTTGTGGCATGAACGACTAATAGTTGTGCTGTGGACAGATTCTCCCACCTGAGCTGTGGATCTCTGCAGCTCCTCCAGAGTTACCAATGGCCTCTTGGCTGCTTCTCTGATTAAATGCTCTCCTTGCCTAGCCTGTCAGTTTAGGTGGACGACCATGTCATGGTAGGTTTGCAGTTGTGCCATACTCTTTTCATTTTCGGATGATGGATTGAACAGTGCTCCGTGAGATGTTCAAAGCTTGGGATATTTTTTATAACCTAACCCTGCTTTATACCTCTCCACGACTTTATCCCTGACCTGTCTGGTGTGTTCCTTAGCCTTCATAATGCTGTTTGTTTACTAAGGTTCTCTAACAAACCTCTGAGGGCTTCAAAGAACAGCTGTATTTATACTGAGATTAAATTACACACTGGTGGACTCTATTTACTAATTAGGTGACTTCTAAAGGCATTTGGTTCCACTAGATTTTAGTTAAATGAAAAGAAAGGTCTGGTGTCACCAGTGACACACATCCATCCCTATATACAGCAAAAGCTACAGAAATTTGCCCTGGGACTTTGAGTGAGGTGAGAACAGTTTAGCTAATAAACATAACAGAGGTAAATATAATCTGAAATGTATTCAAGAAGGTACATACATACATAATAGCATGAATGAATGCCAAGCCGGTGCAATGATACATATGACTTGGTAATACAAGTAAAATGGCAGATAAAATAACACACAAGCATCTAATATACCCAACGTGTTTCGCAAGGCACAGCTCGCTTTCTCAGGGGTGGATGCGTGTGTGATGTATCTAAAATAGAACAAAAAGAATGTATAGCACAGTAGTAGTTGTATTAGCACATGGTAGAGGGGGTCATGGATAAATGAACCCCGTACTCACCATTTGGCAAAACCAGAATGCTAGATGTACAATTCCCACAGGGTGGCAGCAATATCAGTCTCGCCCGGGAGCCGAGGGGGCGGAATCACGCAGAAACCCATCAGGGGGCAACCGGAGGGCGGACATGGCTAGGATGAAAGATGTGTATCCCTAAGAGTCTCATTATGTCCATTGTGAATATCATCTTTTAACATAAATGTGTATGTCAAAGGTTGCTATAGTGGCAAAATGAACATGAATTAGTGTAATGATATGCGTATATACATATGAATGAGACAGCCTAGTCCAATGGTAGTTTGGACATTGAGACCAAGAGAAAGATTGATGAAGAGAGACAGGGAGCAGCAGGAGTGTCAGTGAAAAAAGAAGAAAAAGTTGGAAAAATAAATGAAAGATGTGTGAAAAACTGTGAGAGTCCAATGGCAGACTCAAAAATGAGTGCTCAAAGTAAAAATGTAGGTAAGTATATGAGTATACCTGAGTGAGGTGAGTGAGTGCTAACCCTCAACGGAGAACTTCCACATGTGGAGTGAAACCACTGCTAAGATGGGAATTCTTGCCATATCAGACCCCCGATTTGTAACCCTAGAAGAGCACACCAGGCTCTGCCCCCAACACCATGTGGTGGATGGTGGACATGTGAGCACTACAAGCGTTCACCGCCGGTGTGGGGGTGCGCAGGCACAATCAACCCCGGTCATCCAAGATGACACATTACGCCCAACCGTAGTGACTAAGCGGAATCGCGGACGTCACATGGTGGGCATAAGGACATGGCACGGATGTGCTGGTGGCCCCCACTCATCCAGCAGGGAGGGACAGCGGGAGGTATGAGACCTCTCTTGTGACACATCGCAGCTCCCAGAACAAAGACCACCGACACCCACAAGGAACAGCATATAGAGAAAACCGGATTGTAGGCCTAAATGGGGAGCAACCCATGTTGAAAAATATGCAAATAACAGCTATGGCAGGTTGGGCTTGTGGGTGTCTTCCGCCCAGGTTCAATATAAACAAAAAGAAAGGTCTGATATCACCAGTGAAAACCTCCATCCCTATATACAACAAAAGCTACAGAAATTCGCCCTGGGGCTTTGAGTGAGGTGAGCACAGTTTAGCCAATAAACATAACAGAGGTAAATACAATCTGAAATGTATTCAAGAAGGTACATACATACATAATAGCATGAATGGATGCCAAGCCGGTGGAATGATACTTATGACATAGGTAATACAAGTAAAATGGCAGATAAAATAACACACCGGCATCTAATATACCCAACATATTTCGCAAGGCGCAGCTTGCTTCCTCAGGGGTGGATGCATGTGTGATTTATCTAAATAGAACAAAAATATTGTATATTTACATGTTTTTATTAACCTAACCCTGCTTTAAACTTCTCCACGACTTTATCCCTGACCTGTCTGGTGTGTTCCTTAGCCTTCATGATGCTGTTTGTTTACTAAGGTTCTCTAACAAACCTCCAAGGGCTTCACAAAACAGCTGTATTTATACTGAGATTAAATTACACACTGGTGGACTCTATTTACTAATTAGGTGACTTCTAAAGCCAATTGGTTACACTAGATTTTAGTTAGGGTATCAGAGTAAAAGGGGCTGAATACAAATGAGAATTTGCTGAATACAAACAGAATTTTCATATTTTGTAAAAAGTGAATAATTTAACATTGCTTGTCTACCCTCCCACTTCCTCACATCTTGCCTAGGCAAGAGAGGTAAGAGTGAAGTACATTTAGACAACTGCAGGCTCCTGTGATATTTACTTCACTCATTCCAGGAGGTTTCAGGAAATCATGGCCCACCTGCCTAGATCTCAGCTTGGCACATCTCAACATGCATCCTTCTGAGTTGTGGGATGTCCTGTGAAGGCTGTGAGCTGCTGAAGGTGCTTCACTAAGGAGAAATAAGGAATGCGAGAGTAGCGTCACAAAATAAACTCTTTACACCTTCACAAAACATGAACATTATTAGCAAATGTGCAATAGAAAAGAGGGACGTGAAATAAATGCTGGAAGATCTGCTTTAAGGGATAACTGCACTTTAAAACAAAGTGCACTTATCCTTTCCCCCTCTTTCCCTGACTTAACTTAACCCACTCTCGCCCTCTGCAAATATTTACCTCAATCCCCTGGCCACAGCTTCCAGTATTTGTTTACCAACAGTGCCACAAATTTTCACTGCCCAGGCCATACTTTTTTTTATAGATTTTGATGGGGATGTCTCCCAAGGTTGGGGATGAAGGGAGATGGTCTCAAAGGAGTCTACAGGCTGTAATGCGTGGACATGGCCAAGACAGTGAAGACTTGCAGCGCTTGATGTAAACAAATAGTGGAACCATGGGCAGTTAATCAAGATAAGTAGGTGTTTATAGAAGAGGTGAGTGGGTTTGGTTAGGTGAAAGGGGCAAAAATGCACTTTGTTTATGGGTTCACTGCAAATTGGGTGTTCCAAAATAGATATTTAAAGGACCTATATTGGGGTTTTTGTATGTGCCAGCCGCCTCACTATAAAGGCCATTTGTAGGTGTAGCAGTTTAGGGAGTGCAAACAGTCTGTATAGGGAAAGATGTGCTGTGCTATATGGTGCTATTTTGTGCCGAATTACTGTGGATTGCAGTGTGGTAGGCTACATATTCTTGTATACCCCCTCTGTTCACAGTTCAGAGACCCAACACTCTTTTTTTAGGACTACCTTTTTATATGTGTCAGTAACTGCTGTAGTTGCTGTATAACTCCTGGGCCCCACCTAATTTTATTTTTCTGTTGTTGTATTGTTAGGGTCTTTTTATTTTTTTAATTTCACATTTATCCATATTTTTTGATTTTCTGCTAGATTAAAAAATGCACTTTAGGTTTAGGGCTCCATAAAGCATATCGCAGCTGTATTTAGGTGATTTGACACATTTTTTCCCACATTTCACCTGGGATGCTGGAAATGTCAATTTGCTATCCCTTGCGGTATTGCCTATGCAGTTTTTATCTCAAAAACGCTTGTTAAATACCCCATAAAATGTCATTACAGTCAATTCACTAAAGAAAATATATAAATAAATGGATGTGATAAATAAGTAATGGTCCAGGCATGTGATATTTAAGAAATGTAAAAATATAATAGCTAATTTGGAGTAGTCTTTTCTTTTTTAGATCAGGAGTATCTCAACAGAAATACATAGAAACCTAAATATGGATAAAAACACAGAAGCATTGGGATTGATTTACTAAAGACAAATAAACTGTGCACTTTGCACGTGTAGTTGCTCCAGAGCTTAGTAAATGAGGTAAGCTTCACTTTACAAAAAAAAACCCAATCACATGAAAGAAAAATAAAATAAAATAAATGTTTGCTTGCACATGATTGGATGAAGGAAGTTAGCAGTGATCCCACTCATTTACTAAGCTCTGGAGCACTTTGGCCTTTAGTAAACCAACCCCATTACATGTTGTGAAATATATCTATTTTCTACTGTCATTTTCTTTTGTGTATATACAAGCATATACATCATTTGGTGCCTAAACCTCCCAATCACTCCAAAAATAATACATTGTACATGCATACCACAATGGTCTAATCCCTAGTTAGAACATATGTCATATATAGTGAGAATACGTTCACAAATATTTTTGGGGATATCTTTGGCAAAACTTTTCACAAGACAGAAGCGCTTTAGAAATAGACAAGTATTCTAACAAAGGTGTCAGACTTGAGCTGTTAGGAGAGGGGTACAAGAAAAACTAAAAGAATAAAGTTCTCTTAAGAGGGCAAAACACCGAACACTGTAGAAAATACAAAACAATTGCTTTATTAGTACAAAAAATATATACCACACTAACAGACATAATTAAAGAAAAAGGGGAGGTCACAGATAGGTGGTTAACATAAACCAATGAAAATAAAGGCAACGTTGTCTATTATTAAAAACATGGGGAGCCGCGGCTGCACATCATACATATATACCACAGTCACCACATACAGACTCTAATAATTGATGAAAAGATTGGATTTTGGAATGGAGGCTAAGCTTAAATAATAAATCAAAAATAAAAATAAATGATGTTCATAAGACAAGCTCCTAATGATAGAATCTCATCAATCGTTGGCCATAGGCGTGGTATACTGAGTAAGTGAATGGATGAATGGAGTGTACTGGTGATGATTGATAAAGTGTAGTAGTTCATCAGGGTCTGTCGGATGTAGAACCACTAAGGATCATTATTGATAAGCAGGAGTACAGCAAATGTAACAAACAACTGGACTGGAATGTTTAAAGGTTTGTGAGTTACAGCGGGGCTAAGGCATTTAGATGAATGAATATGCAAGTATCAGCAGGGGGAGTGCTATAGGTTGAAAGAGCACCTCCATATATACACGCTTGTTGAATGGATCAAACCTTCTCTCACCTGCTGAGCGGTAAACATCGACCTCCTGTAGCGTGACTCTACCCCTGAAGATTTGTGGCTAGAAGCGCCAATCCACATTTAGCAAGTGGCTAAGTTGCTGCCAGGTAAATAAATCCCTCGCTGTATATACATTACCTCACATGAAGTCCAGCAACCATCCGGAGAAAAGACGCCGGCCGTCAGCTGTTCATCAGCTGTCGTTCCTTGCACACACTCAATTTGAGAAGCGCACAGCTCCTAGGTCACGTGCTCTAGCACCAGAGGTGGTCTGGTACTAGATCTATTGCCTTCTCTCCGGTGTGTGCGGTGATATGTAACATGTGTATCGCAATCACCGTTTTCACGCGTCGGCACCCAGACTTGCTTGGGTGTAACTTTTTTTTATCACATAGGGGCAAAAAGTCCCATATGATTTTTAGGTAACAGGTTCTCTCTAATGAGACATGCAGGGTCACACTGCTGACATCCCTAGGAACTGACCCAGAGGAGACTCCTACCAGCCCTTTTATAGGCAATAGGAGTGGTCTACTCATTGGACAAATATAGCCCAGACAGGGAGTGTGCTAATAATTAAATGGGAACACAAGTTCCACCTGCCAATACACTTATCAACATTAAATCTTATTTTCCATCTAGCTGCACAATCAATCAGTGCATTGAGGCCTGCTTGTAAGGACATTATTCCACTGCATAGCTTGGTGCCATTTGCAAACACTAAAATAATACATTTAACCTGAAACTCAAATAATTTAAAAATAGGTTAAAAGTAATGGTCCCAACACTGAACCTTGGGGTACACCACTAATAACCTTAGATCATTCAGAGTATGTATTATTAACCACTATTACCTGAATCTGTTTTTTCAGCCAGTTTTCTGTCCATTTACCCTCCAACAACAGAGGGTTCAGAGGCTTAGGATATGTCACATCAAATGTGAAAGAGAATCATTGGGCCAATTGTGTAAAATCAATAACCAAACCTCTGCAGCATTCTCCAACAGCCATCCCACCACTCCAGCAACATTCTTTCCAAGTCAAGTATCTCTTCTGCAGCTGCTGGAGTGAAATCAACCAGCATATTAATGCCAGCTTGGCAAAATTGCTGGCTTTGCAGCTGCTCCTATTCCAGCTCATAGAATCAGCCATCCACCATGTTTCCTTCTTGGCTAATTGTCTCTTCCAATTACCCTGTCTCCAATGCCTGTTCGTTTTTTCAATACTCCAGAAGTGCAAACCACTGGCGTCCTTAGCATTGTGGGTGGCAAAATGTTTGAGACTAAATGTCCCCCGAACCCATTTTTTATATTGCAAAGATGCTCTCTAACCCGAACCCCTAATATCAGCCCACATATTGTAAACCACAGGGGCATTGAAGTAGGTATATTATCCCCTTCAATATCACAAGAAATAAAAGCATTAAAAAAAGAGAAGGTTTTCTTTAAAGAATCATACTTACCCGGGTTGATACAGCATTGGTCCGAGCTCTAAGATTGAGAATCGAGAAATTAGGGACCACTGATCGCTCGGTTCTCAGTGCTCTGTCCATCAGTTACCAGATCTCTGCTCTGCCCCCCCCTCCCGAGCAGCTGACTCAGGCTCACTGAGAGGCTGAGCCAGGTGCTGGTCTAGGCTCCTGGATGGAGCCCAACCATTTGATCGCGATTCAGCCCAATGTTGGCAGAAAACGGGTCACAGGAGAAGTACAGTGAAACAAGCTTCACCATCACCAGCTCTTGTCACCTCTTCTGTCCTTTTCTGGGGCTGCAGGGTAAGTTCTGCAATGTGTCTCAAATTTACGGTCTGTAGCTTGACTTTAGCTGTAAAATTTCTAATGTTTCTAATCCTACCATGCCTTCAATTTTGTTTAGGCGCTGTAAAGGTATTACACAATGTTTCCACAGCTCCACCTCAGCTGCAAAATTTCCAATGTTTACTGTAGTGTAAATCCTGCATTGTGGTTATGCTGGTGCTCTGGTTCTATCCTGCCACACAAACATTTGTGGCTTTTGTCTCAAAGGTAATACACTCTAATATTTATTTCCAAAAAAACCTGCTTCTTCTATTTTTTTTATAGCAGCATTGCCCAGCTACTTACTTATTGTCCAGCCACTATAAAATATTTGTGGCTATTGTTTTCAGAAAATACAATCCAATTTTATTGCAAGATAAAACCTGCAGTGTATTTGCAGTCTATGAAACCGCTCATGTACTGCCCTGATGCTGCCCAATTTCTACCAAAAGCATACCTGAAGTCTACATTTTAAGTATTTGGGAATAGTTGAGTATACAGGTATGGGAGAAGGTTTGGGTAATGTGGGTAGGAAGTTTTTTTTTTTTAGTGACTGTGTTTTTAAATAAATGGTGCTAGTTGCTGCAAGTTTTCTCTTTTTTCACCTAAAAGTGAACTTTCACTGTGCACATGCAGAGTTAAGTAACATGATTATTTACTTCTCTATTGCTCTGTTTGTCCACCAAAAAAGTGCTTGATGTCTGAGTGGCCAATCGAGAAGCACCAGCACTGTAAGGTAGCAAGTAAAATTTGAATTGCCTGCTTTCACTAAGAAAGCACTGAGTATTTTTTCACCTCTAGCAGCACAGTAGAATGAGGGGGAGTGAAGTAGAAGTGAGTATATGCCATTGGTAGGGTCATCCTTGAAGAGAATCTGTTGAATTGCCTTAAGGTTCTCTGTACTAAAGAAAGATACACTATAAAGTATTCATACAATATTTCATGGTGGAAGATCAGGTATCAATGTGTGAAAATATGTGACCAGCAAGTAAAATGATTGTTTAATATGCTGATAGCCCTACATATTTTCTCTTACAAACTATTTATATTGGAAAAGGATCTGTATTAGAAAAATGCTAGAAGGAAAACATCATGCTGTGTTTTAACCGAGCAGGCATCAAGTATTCAAATCACTGATCCAGAAGAGCTCTCCTTGCTTCTGATTTTCTAATGTTTTTCGCTGTCCTGAGTATTATAAGAACTGTCACAATAATAACTTAACCAGACTAAAAATGGCAAGCATTTCTGCAATGATCTTAGTTTTAACAGAATTGTGGCTTTGCTTGATTTTGTTCTGAACATACTCATCTAATACCTGTTTTATATAATAATTAAGGATTCCAACTACAGTTTGAACTTGTGATCGTAAATTTAATTTAAAGAAACTGGTTATATATTTGTCCCTATAAATAAATTGTGGGCAGGATGATAAAAGGTAGTTTTGAATGTTTCTTTGGGATTGCACTGGAGTTATCTGTTATATTATTACATAGGTACAGTTCTAGCAAGGTATTAAATGTTTATTTATTTTTTTTAAATTGTACCAGTTATTCCCCTTGATTACATCAAGAGTAAACTCAAATGGATCGTGGTTAATGATAAGCTCACTCATATACTTCCCAACAATTCAAAAAAGTTTGATAAGATATGGGATACATGAATTTGTTACATCTCAGGTTCCCCAATAAACTCCGGGTTGACCTTCTTCTTCTCTATTTCTTTTTCCCCCTTTCTTATCTACATTTAATGTATATTCGGTTGTCTTTAGGGCCTTAAACAGTTGTGTGCCCAATGATAATCTCAGGGGTTAGTGTCAGGGGTCTCCCTGCCTCTCCTTACCCATTATTTTCCTCCCACCCATCCCCCCCCATTTGTTCGCCCCATACAATGCCTTTGTTCCTGCTCTCCATCATACATAGCTGTATTCCTGGTTACTGATAAGAAATGTTTACTCAGACCCATTATTGCTCAGGACTACGTCTTCTTGTTTTATTTCTTGACGATAATGGATCGTACATATTAATATTAATATGAGACCTTTTTTTGCCTGTTGTATGCCTTTTCTTCTGATGTTTCATAGTAGGTAAGGTTGAAAAAACATAATTGTCCATCCAGTTCAACCTATGTAGGTGCACGTGTGTCAGTGTCCATAATTATTTCCCATATCCCTGTATGTTGTGTTCTTTAAGATGTACATCCAAGAGTCACTTAAAAATATCAATACACCCCACAGCTACCACTAATTGTGGAAGAGGGTTCCAGATCCTTATCTGCCCTGACAGTGAAAACCCCCCTGCGCAGTTTAAGGTTAAACCGCTTCTACTCCAATCTCATTGTGTGGTCCTCTTACACTCCTTGAGACTGAATAGTTTTTTTCCTATGCTGGGATAGCCATTGAGATATTTATAAATCGCTATCATATCTCCTCTCAAGCGTCGTTTCTCCAGCGAAAATAAATTTAGTGTTTTCAGTCGTTCCTTGTAATTGAGGTCCTCCAGTCCCCTTATTAGTTTTGTTACCCTTCTTTGGACTCTCTCCTGTTCCAGTACATCCTTCTGAGGATTGGTGACCAGAACTGGACAGAATACTCCAGATGTGGTCTAACCAGAGTTTTGTAAAGTGGTAGGATTATCATTCTGTCTCTGGAGTATATCCCTTTTTTTATGCATGCTAATATTCTGCCGACTTTGGTAGCTGCAGCTTGATAATGCATGCTATTGCTCAATCTTTCATCTACTAGGACCCCCAGATCTTTCTCAATCCTTGATTGCCCCAGCAGTTCTCCCCCTAGTGAGTAGTTTGTTGGATTTTACTTATCCTTACAGTTCATACCTTATTTACAGTGGATATAATGAATCTAATGTGAAAAATGCAGCGCTAAAACTGTATATGTATATAAAACACATATATGTGAATAAACAGGATTCAGTAGTAAATGGGTATTAACCCAGTGCAATATATATGTGAAAAAAATAATCAAGTCCAAACAATAAAATAAGTGACCAATCCAATAGAAGTAAGGAAATCTTCTGACATGCAATTCATCAGATAATAACTCTTAAAGTGAGGAAGGTGTAAACACTCTTAACGGAACTGATGGATTCGAATGCCAGTGACACCGAATCAAACAAGCTTAGAAATGGTTCTCCCAGGTGATGGTATGGGCCCCAGATCTCCAAAGATATCTCCTCTAGACTGGAACTGTACTGATATCCATCAGACTGAGAAAACGACACATCCAATAGGAACATCCAGGTCTCCCATGGAACCAAGAGGTATGGGAAAGAAAATATAGAATGCTCCGAAGGTGCAGATCAAAAGGATAGATTTATTGGAACCAACCAATATACAAAAGTATAAAAAGTGATCACGTAAAAAATGTATAAACTATAAAAGCAATGTAGGGAACGAAGAGCCTTGCCCGACGCGTTTCGTCCAAATTGGACTTCTACAGGGGCATCAGGATACATATAATGAATCTACACACCACTGTTAAAATATGAGGTTTCTGTGATGTAAAAAAATGAGACAAAGATAAATCATTTCAGAACTTTTTCCATCTTTAATCTGACCCATAAACTATAAGCTTCAATTGAAAAACAAAGTGAAATCTTTTAGGGGGGTAGTAAAAATAAAAAAATAAAATAATATGGTTGCATAAGTGTGCACAACCTTAAACTAATACTTTGTTGAAGCACCTTTTGATTTTATTACAGCACTCAGTCTTTTTGGGTATGAGTCTATGGTTGCATACGTGTGCACACCCTCTTATAACTGGAGATGTAGCTGTGTTCAGAATTAAGCAATCACATTCAAACTCATGTTAAATAGGAGTCAGTACACACCTGACATTATTTAAAGTGTTTCTGATTAACCCCAAATAAAGTTCAGCTGTTCTAGTAGGTCTTTTGTGACATTTTCTTAGTCGCATCCTACAGCAAAAGCCATGGTCCGCAGAGAGCTTCCAAAGCATCAGAGGGATCCCACTGTTAAAAGGCATCAGTCAGGAGAAGGGTACAAAAGAATTTCCAAGGCATTAGATATACCGTAGAACACAGTGAAGACAGTCATCATCAAGTGGAGAAAATATGGCACAACAGTGACATTACCAAGAACTAGACGTCCCTCCAAAATTGATGAAAAGACAAGAAGAAAACTTGTCAGGGAGGCTGCCAAGAGACCTACAGCAACATTAACCACTTGTCAACCGCCGCAAGATGATTTCCAGTTGGCAGAATGACACGGGTGAGCAAATGGGTGTACCTGTACGTCCCTCCCCGTGGGCGGGGGGGCGCAATCGCGTCCCCCGTGCCTGCAGCGTTCGGATTCGTTAGACCGATCAGTCCTCAGGTCCCGGCCAATGATTTATGGCCTGGACCTGCTGACTGGTCCTAACAAATTAAATCATTCCCCTGCCTGTGTAAGTGTAAACACAGACAGGGGAAGTGATATCATCTCTCCTTGTGGAGTCTTTTCGATTCCAGTGAGAGGAGAGAGAACGTCTGAGTTGCACAACACTACACTAACACCAGTACACATAGGAGCACTTGTCAACCCCTGATCACCCCCCCCCCCCCGATTGCCCCCACCCCCCCATTAACCCCTTCACTCCCTGTCAGTGTGTCACCAATTGCAGTTTTCAGATTTTTCACTGATCACTGCATTGGTGTCATTTGTGACTGTAATAAGTGTTAGGGCAGTTAGTAGTAGGCCCAGATAGGTCTAGGGTACCCCCTAAACCCCCCTAATAAATGTTTAACCCCTTGATTGCCCCCCCCCCAGTTAACCCTTTCACCCCCTATCGCCAGTGTCACTAATAGACCTTTTTTCTGATCGCCGTATTTGTGTCACAGGTGACGCTAATTAGTCAGTTGATTAGTTTCACTGTCAGGTTTTTATAGCGTCAGGTCCCCCCATATATTACCTAATAAAAGTTTTAACCCCCTGATTGCCCCCTAGTTAACCCCTTCTCCCCCTGTCACCAGTGATCACCGTAATAGTGTTACGGGTGATGCTGATTAGTTTGTATGTTTTTTATAGCGCCAGGGCACCCGCACAATACACAATAAAGGTTTAACCCCCTGATCGCCCGGTGGGTGATATGAGTTAGGTTTTAGCGTCAGTCAGAGTCTGTGTTGCCCCAGACAGTATCAGATTAGTGCCAGTATCACTAACACCCATGCACACACCATACACCTCCCTTAGTAGTACAGTGTCTTAATGGATCGATATCTTTGATCTGAACAGAACTATATTAGCATCCCCAATAGTTTAGGGTTCCCAAGAACGCAGCATTAGCGGAATCAGCCCAGATACCTGCTAGTACCTGCGTTTAGCCCCTCCGCCCAGCTTAGACCAATGCACCCAAGTGCAGTATCAATCGATCACTGTCACTTACAAAAACACAACATACATAACCGCAGCATTCGCAGAGTCAACCTGATCCCTGCGAACGCTAACCGTTTTTTTGGTAGCGTTTGAATCAGTCGCTGACAGTCAGGAGCTATTTTTCCTGTGAGTCTCACTAGTGTACCAGTAAATTTAGAGACCAAAATGTCAAATCAAAGGTACACTAGTGAAGAGGCCTACACATTTCTGAGCATGACAGATAGAGAAGAGGAAGTCACCCATCTGTCAGATTCAGGCTCAGAATATGATCCTGTAGACAGCAGCAGCACCCTGACAGATAGCTCTGATGACGGAGTTGTGGTCCCTGCCAAGGTCAGGCGTACTCTACCCCATTCTTCTGCTGTTGTTGAGGTGCAAGAACCGCAGGGCTCTCGTATGGAGCATAGAGCCAGTACTAGTGCCACTCATCCTTCTGGTGAACTGGTAAGCACCAGCGGCCTAGTACACCCTGGTCGTAGTCAAACCAGCACTGCAATATCAAGTGGTGACGTGCCGAGTCCCATAAGTGCAGTTCAAGCTGGTGAGATGGCTAGCACAACTAGTGTCCCGCTGCCACAAAGAAGACAAAGACAGGCCCATCGCGCCCAAAGTGCCCTTCCTGCTGCATTTGCCAATCCTAATTGGGAGCCCACCACTTCTGCAGCACCCGTACTTCCCCATTAACTGGCCAACCCATAATTCAGGTGGAAACAGTTGACTTTACCTCACTTGATTTTTATTTGCTGTTTTTCACAGAAGATCTCTGGTCTTGAGGACCAAAGCAACTTGTATGCTGGTCAATACATTGCCGCTAATTCCCATTTGACCCTTGCCAGAGAATGGAAACCTATTACGGTTTCCAAATTTAAGACCTTTCTGGGCCTATCCCTCCTCATGGGCATAAATAAAAAGAGTGAGTTGCGGTCATATTGGTCCACTGACCCAATTCACCATATGCCTATGTTCTCTGCCTCCATGGCCAGGGCACGATATGAGCAGATCTTGAGGTTCATGCACTTCAACGATAATGAACTCTGTCGTCCTTGGGGTGACCCTGGATACAATCGGCTCTATAAAATTCGGCCCCTCGAAAACCACTTCAACCAACAGTTTACAGCCTTGTTTACTCCCGATCAAGTTGTCTGCATTGATGAGTCCCTGATTAAGTTTTCTGGCCACTTGTCTTTCAAACAGTATCTTCCCAGCAGGCATGCCAGATATGGGGGTCAAGATGTATAAGCTCTGTGACAGGGCCACAGGCTATACATATAGTTTTATGGTTTACGAGGGAAGAGAGAGTCACGTAGAGCCGGACAACTGCCTAGACTAGGACAACTGCCCAGACTACATAGGGAGCACTGGTAAGATTGTGTGGGACTTGGTGTCACCCTTATTCGGAAAGGGGTACCACTTGTATATGGACAATTATTACATGAGCCTGCCACTTTTTAGTCACTTATTTGATCATGGAATTGGCGCATGTGGCACCGTGCGATCCTATTCGGAAAGGGCAGACGCTGGTACAAAAAAGTGTCTGTATACTTTTTTCAATTGGCTCTGCTGAATGCACAACTAGTGTCCCGCTGCCACAAAGAAGACAAAGACAGGCCCATCGCGCCCAAAGTGCCCTTCCTGCTGCATTTGCCAATCCTAATTGGGAGCCCACCACTTCTGCAGCACCCGTACTTCCCCATTAACTGGCCAACCCATAATTCAGGTGGAAACAGTTGACTTTACCTCACTTGATTTTTATTTGCTGTTTTTCACAGAAGATCTCTGGTCTTGAGGACCAAAGCAACTTGTATGCTGGTCAATACATTGCCGCTAATTCCCATTTGACCCTTGCCAGAGAATGGAAACCTATTACGGTTTCCGAATTTAAGACCTTTCTGGGCCTATCCCTCCTCATGGGCATAAATAAAAAGAGTGAGTTGCGGTCATATTGGTCCACTGACCCAATTCACCATATGCCTATGTTCTCTGCCTCCATGGCCAGGGCACGATATGAGCAGATCCTGAGGTTCATGCACTTCAACGATAATGAACTCTGTCGTCCTTGGGGTGACCCTGGATACAATCGGCTCTACAAAATTCGGCCCCTCGAAAACCACTTCAACCAACAGTTTACAGCCTTGTTTACTCCCGATCAAGTTGTCTGCATTGATGAGTCCCTGATTAAGTTTTCTGGCCACTTGTTTTTCAAACAGTATCTTCCCAGCAGGCATGCCAGATATGGGGGTCAAGATGTATAAGCTCTGTGACAGGGCCACAGGCTATACATATAGTTTTATGGTTTACGAGGGAAGAGAGAGTCACGTAGAGCCGGACAACTGCCTAGACTAGGACAACTGCCCAGACTACATAGGAAGCACTGGTAAGATTGTGTGGGACTTGGTGTCACCCTTATTCGGAAAGGGGTACCACTTGTATATGGACAATTATTACATGAGCCTGCCACTTTTTAGTCACTTATTTGATCATGGAATTGGCGCATGTGGCACCGTGCGATCTAATCACCGGGGCTTTCCCAGCAGCTTGTAGATTCCAGTCTTAGGCTGGGGGAGAGAGCCTGCTTAAAGTGTAAAAATTTGCTCGCTGTGAAGTGGAGGGATAATCGGAATGTCTTCATTCTGTCCTCCCTTCACGCAGACATGACGGTCCAAATTCCTACGGCAACTGGTGTTGTGGAGAAACCCCTCTGTGTCCACGAATATAACCTTAATATGGGAGGAGTGGACCTCAACAACCAGTTGTTGTTGCCGTACCTAGTTGCCCGTAAGGCCAGACGCTGGTACAAAAAAGTGTCTGTATACTTTTTTCAATTGGCTCTGCTGAATGCTTATGTGCTATACAAAGCTTCAGGACGAACTGGATCCTTCCTTAAATTCCAGGAAGAGATCATCACAGCCCTTGTGTTTCCAGACAGTGCTGTGGCTCACCTTCCCAATCCAAATGTTGTAAGCCGGTTGCATGAGAGCCATTTTCCTTATGTCCTCCCTGGTACCCCTACCCAACAAGCCCCCCAAAGAAAATGTTGTGTCTGTCGAAAGCGCGGATATAGGCGTGACACCTTATATTATTGTCCCTCCTGACCATCCTAGTCTTTGCCTTGCTGAAAGTTTTGAATGCTACCACACACTAGTGGAGTATTAGCGTAGGGTACAGCACTGCACAGACTAGGACACACTTTCACAGGGTCTCCAAAGATGCCATCGCATTTTGGGAGACCCAAACCTGGAACCGAACTGTTACAATCACTACAACCATTACAACCACTACAACCGTTACAGTTACAAATAAAAAAAGAAAAAAAGAAAAAAAAGAAATATGTACGCAGCATTAGGGTGTAAATTTTGATTTCACTCCCCACTACGTATCACGGTTTTGAAGGCCATAAAATCCAAGATAGCACAAACCCCCCCTCAATGACCTAATTTTGGAAAGTAGACACCCCAAGCTATTTGATGAGAGGCATGTTGAGTCCATGGAATATTTTATATTTTGCCACAAGTTCCGGGCAAATTACAATTTTTTTTTTTGTACAAAGTTGTCATGCCAAAAAAGTTGTCATGCTAAAACATGCCATTGGCATATGTGAAATGACACACCAAAATACATTCTGCTGCTTCTCCTGAGTATAGCAATACCACATGTGTGAGACTTTTTGGGAGCCTAGCTGTGTACAGGACCCCGAAAACCAATCACCGCCTTCAGGCTTTCTAAGGGCGTAAAATGGTGATTTCACTTCCTCACTACCTATCACAGTTTCGGTGGCCCTGAAATGTCAAGGTAGCACAAAACCCCCACAAATGACCCCATTTTGGAAAGAAGACACTTCAAGCTTTTTACTGAGAGGCATGTTGTTTCCATGGGATATTTGAAATTTTGCCACAAGTTTCAGGAAATTTTTTTTTTTTTTTTTACACAAAGTTGTCACTAAATGATATATTGTTAAAACATGGCATGGTTATATGTGGAATTACACCCCCAAAATACATTCTTCTGCTTCTCCTAAGTATGGGGATACCACATGTCTGAGACTTTTTGGGAGCCTAAACGCGTACAGGACCCAGAAAACCAAGCACCGCCTTCAGGCATTCTAAAGGCGTAAAATTGTGATTTTACTCCTCACTACCTATCACAGTTACGAAGGCCCTGAAATGTCTAGATAGCTCAAACCCCCCCCCCCCCCCAAATGACCCCATTTTGGAAAGTAGACATCCCAAGGTATTTTCTAAGAGGCATGGTGAGTATTTTGCAGATCTCATTTATTTTTGAAAATGAAGAAAGAAAAGAAAAATAATTTTTTATTTCTATTTTCAAAACTTTGTGGCAAAAAGCGAGATCTGCAAAATACTCAACATGCCTCTCAGCAAATAGCTTGGGGTGTCTACTTTCCAAAATGGGGTCATTTGGGGGGGAGGGGGGTTGTTTTTTTATAACAAAAAGTAGAAAATATAATTTTTTTTCAAAATTTTCGGTCTTTTTCCATTTTTATCGCAAAAAATAAAAATCGCAGAGGCAATCAAATACCATGAAAAGAAAGCTCTGTTTGTGGGAAAAAAAGGACGCAAATTTCCTTTGTGTACAGCATTGCATGACCGCGCAATTACCAATCAAAGCAGCACAGTGCAAAATTGTAAAAATATCTGTCAAGTACTGGCTGCTTGGTACATGCGACAACAATCTCCCGTATTCTTCATATGTCTGGGCATGTATGAGGTAGAGTGGCAGGACGGAAGCCTTTTCTTATGAGGAAAAACATCCAAGACTGGCTAAACTTGGCAAAAACACATCTGAAGTCCCCCAAAAGCATGTGGGAAAATGTGTTATGGTCTGAGGAGACCAAGGTTGAACTTTTTGGCCATAATTCCAAAAGATATGTTGGCGCAAAAACAATACTGCACATCACCAAAAGAACACCATACCCACAGTGAAGCATGGTGGTGGCAGCATCATGCTTTGGGGCCGTTTTTCTTCAGCTGGATCAGGGGCCTTAGTCAAGGTAGAGGGAATTAATAACAGTTCCAAATACCAGTCAATATTGTCACAAAACCTTCAGGCTTCTGCTGGAAAGTGGAACATAAAGAGAAACTTCATCTTTCAGTGACCCAAAGCATACAGCCAAATCAACAAAGGAATGGCTTCACCAGCAGAAGAATAAAGTTTTGGGATGGCTCAACCAGAGCCCAGACCTGAATCCAATTGAAAATCTGTGGCGTGATCTGAAGAGGGCTGTGCACAGGAGATTCCCTCGCAATCTGATGGATTTGGAGTGTTTTTGCAAAGAAGAGTGGGCAAATATTGCCAAGTCAAGATGTGCCATGCTGATAGACTTATACCCAAAAAGACTGTGTAAATCAAAAGGTAATTCAACAAAGTATTAGTTTAAGGTTGTGCACACTAATGCAACCATATTTTTTTTTTTACTTCCCTCCACCTAAAAGATTTCAGTTTGTTGTTCAATTGAGTTGTACAGTTTATAGGTCACATTAAAGGTGGAAAAAGTTCTGAAATTATTTATCTTTGTATAATTTTTTTAAATCTCAGAAACCTGACTTTTTACAGGAATGTGTAGACTTTTTATGTCCAATATCAATTTATTCCTACGGGGATCAGCTGTGATCTACTGTCAGCTGTTAACATCACAGTGTTATGTATAATGATGTATCAGCACTTTCTGTTTCATGGAGGCTGGCTTCAAAAAACCCAGAAGGAAGAAGTGGAGAAAAGGAGAGAAAATCTCAGCCACATGTCCCGTCCATACTGTTTAACCCAAGCCAGAAGGGACTCTTATGCAATAATCCTATATTCTAATAGTTTAACTGTGGCTGCTGAGTGTGTATCAGAATACTTGTCACATGGACAGTTCCGGATAGCTTGGTCTGTGCTATTGTGTGTGTGTAGTGGCTCTATTGCAATAGGAACAGTAAAAAAAGGAACCCTCTAGCCGGACTTTGAAAGGCAATGACTCCAAAAATTGTGTATATAGACAATAAATGTAAAAAATTATATAAGTTTAATAGTACAAATTCTAAAAGCTTAGATACATAGAGAATTTGTATCACAAGTTTACAAGTTCAATAGTTCAATAGTATATATCCACATGAAATTATAGAAAACCACTTAATTTACATCACACATTGTGCAAATATACGTCAGTCCTCTTCGTCAGGAGAAAGTGGTAATGAAGTTTATGATATTTACAATTCAAAAAGTACAATGAGTACAAAATATATATACAGCTGTTTAGAAAACAGACATTTTTTTAATTTAACAGACAGGCACCTAATTGCAGTTTGATAACCATGTCTATTAACCAGAGATGTAGAGCAGGTATCTTGGATACGAAGAAAGGGTTGAAGACACCAAATAAGGGAAGAATTTGGCTCAGCTGACCCCAACGGTAAGCAGGAAAGGCCAGACAATAATGTAGATCAAAAGGGGAGCCAAATGAGAGGGGAGAGACCCGACCCACAGCCAGACTGCCCGCGGGAGGGGTGTAGCTAGCCCAAATCTGAATAATCATATGAAAAAATGGATAAAGTATAAATCTACATTCAGTCTTTTCAGGCAGAAAAATGGACATGAAGGTCAGGGCATGTAAGTTTAGTCAGAAAAGACATGATATATTCAAAGGGTGCTGGTAGCTAGACCTACCTCACTTTGGAGTAATTGATATGCTGGACTGAAGGGGGTCAGAGTGGGTGAAAAAGAATGGGGGGCACCCGGGAGGGTGCCCTAGTCTAGTGGATGGTATAAAGACAGGTTTAGTAATCTATGATTTAAAAATATATATGAATAAGATATTTTATAGTTGCTACCCATATAAAGGTGTATCTGCACCAATATCGGTCAAATATGAATATATGGAAAATATGCTTACTTATAACTTACTGTCACAAAGGTGCGACATCCAATGGGATGAACGCCAGCAGATGGGATCACCCAAATGGATCAGTATGTGAGCCTTGAGACGGAAAGCATAAAGCCTAAAATCAAGATAAAGATAAATATAGTGGATGTCAGTGTATAAACTATAATAGATAAAGACAATGGATGAGCACATTGCTCTTCCAACGGTCGATATGAATACATAAGGGGCATGGACTTACCTGGTATCTTAGCTTAGTAGGATGACTATAATAAATATACGACAGATATCCCCACTTAGGGTACCACAGCATGAACAGATATACCAAAAACTAACCTTATACACCCCCATGAAGAGGGAGGGGCCAGAAAGGTGGGAGGGAAGATTAGGTTGGAGGTGGGGAGCAGACACACCCACATCGCTAGGCCAGAAGGGGGCATTACACCCGAGTGCCACCCACAGTGAGAGAAGGGGGGCGGACGGTGCGTGAAAACAGCCACATGGTGACAGGTATCCGCTTAGAGCGGACCCCGGCGTGAAACACCGAGACCACAAGGTGGCGGATATCCACGGAGGGGTGTGGATATCGCCAGGTGGGTGGGGCAGTGAAGGCCAACCGCCCACCAGCTCACACGGATGCCAGCACGATGGGAAGGAGGTCCCGTTGCCTGGCATCCAAAAAACAAGCCTGGTGTAATGACGTGGTCATCCGACGGCCTTTGTGCGCTGGATGAAGTCCATCAAAGAACCAACCGAGCTTTGCAAGCGTAGCCAAAAATGCAAAAAGAGTATATTAGCAGGCAAATCAGGATGGTATATGGTGAAAAATATCATTGAGTCATGTAGGTATAAGAGAGATGGACAAGAAGAATAAATCTTGACATTTGTATGCCCCTGTTGCCTGCCTAAGTCAATGATTATACGCCCCTGCTCACTGCTCTGCGGGAGCAGATACACTCCTTTCCGGGCTCCCTTATGGATTTCCTGTGAGTCTCCCCCCCTCCCTAGATCGGAGCTGGTACAGTCCCAAAGACAGTACATGTGGGCGGAGCAGGGAGTGAACCTCACACTGCAGCATCGATCTTTGGTTCCCACCCAGCACACAGCAGAGACCTCCTCCAGAGCAGAGTGGAAATGTGTAAATCACGGATGGCAGACTTGATCTTCTTCTATTATGAGTCCCGACTGCTCAGCATTCCTCACTGTGATGTAAACGCGCTGTGTACTTTTCACTGCAGGTTTATTGAAAGTGAAAGTAAAATTCTTGAACAGATTAGAGATTAGTGTGATATGTCAGGTGCTACGTAGGTGTAATCTACATACACATTATATCTTCTAAAAAGAATGATTTTTAATAAGATATAATCTGGATTACATCTATGTAGCACCTGACATGTCACACTAATTCCTAACCTGTTCAAGAATATAAGCATTACACAGCAAAGGATGTGATTTCTTATCCCAGCCCAACTCCAAGAAAGTCCACTCTTGCAGTGTGGGGGAGGGGGGAGGGGGGAGAAGGGAGTATAGTCTTTTTTTACTTACCTGATTCTATGCCTCAGCCAGCTCCAGTGTTCTCCTCCTCCCTAGACATCATCACATATAGAGGAAGAATAACCCTGTATGGTCCAAAGTGGAGGCTGGAATGTCCCAGGAGGGGGGATTCCCACATCCACTCCCCACTTGTGTGGATGGAGGAATCTGTCAGCCACTTGCTCTCTAATGAACTGTTTGTTTATAGTGCACTTTATAGCACTGTGTGTTTGATTTCCAACACCAAATTTTGTACAAATGAACCATAAGAATTTGACTAGAGTTACTGTATTTGAATATTATTTGGGAGTTATTCACATTATGTTATAGTATTTAAATTTTTTATTCACAGCACCAGGAGTGTGGTATTAACTCCCTCACAAAATGTTTTTGCAGCACAGGGATTTTGGTCCCACATACATGTGATATGTAATTGGATATTTATGAGTTGTTCACATTATATGTTTTGGTATTAGACATACACCCCCGGGAGGCTGGGATTCACCCCCTAACAATATTGTTTGCGGCACTGGTAGTTTGGTTCCATATTCATGTGATATATATAATTCACTTGGTCATTTTTGATAATGACACATACACTAAATTTGATATAATTTATAGGGGTACTGCTATGCAATAGGGTGTATACACTCCTGATCTCTGTACTCTGCAGTTTACCGCTCTTGACTCCTGCACATTGTATATTACTATACATACACCTTGCCTCTGCGCTCTATATGTTTTCCTCTCCTGACTCCTGCACACTGTACATTATCTTTGCTCCTGATCCTTGTACTTTGTAATCTATACAATCCTGATCCTCTGCACTCTATATGTAGTTATAATGATGAGGTTTGTGTGTGCGATAATTGGTCATAGGGGGGGCGCAGCTTGACATGTTCACCCTGGGCCCTGTTTGACCTTGTCCCAGCACTGGATGGAGTCACTATCATAGTTCATAGTGAAGTGAAAATTGAAAATGTTGTTGTTAATAGACTGAAAAAAGGAGTGAAGTAGCTCGGAAGAACCATTCCAAACTGAAAAGATATCGTCTATATATCTGTACCAGAGCAGTGTACAGTCATGGAATGCAGACATACTCTCGGACACATTTATCATAAGTTCCCACTCCCCCAGGCACAGATTCGCATAGGATGGGGCATAGCAAGTCCACATCGCTTCGCCCTGTACCTGGAGGAAGTGGGAACCATTAAATGAGAAATAGTTGTGTTGTAAAATGAAATGCAGTGCATCAATGACAAATTGATTCAATGTACGATTTCCTTACTGGTCTGTGAGATAATCCGGCTAATGCAGGCTAGACCCTGCTCATGGGGTATAGTGCTATATAGTGCCTCGACATCAGTGGCAACTAATAGAGCTGAGGGAGGGACATGAAGTCCATCTATATTTTGCAGCAGGTGTATTGTATCCCTTATGTAGCTGGGGAGATTAAGTACATGTGGATAGAGGTATCTGTCAACAAATCGTTCCCTGAGATAATTGGTCTACCTGTCGGTTGTTGAAGACTTTTATGGATTTTGGGCAATGAGTAGAACGTTAGAGTACATGGGAAATCTGTACATATGAATTCCTAATCACTTTTGGGTATCGCATTGTTGGTGTATGCATCATCAATCATTTGGTAAAATTCTTTTTGAATGCTTGCAGATTTGGTACTTGAAATTCGACAATACCACTCTTTATTTTTGCAAATTTTTTCACATATATCAATATATTTTTGATTGTCCATAATCACGATGTTCCCCCTTTGTCGGTAGGATTTGATGTTAAAAATGTAATTTGCATACAGTGTTGCATGACCGATGATCATGCAATTCCTAGTTAAAGTAGACCAGCGCTGAATAGCAAAAAATGCCCTGGTCATGAAGGAGGTAAAACCTTTCTGTGGTCAAGTGATTCATCTTTTCTTATATAAAGCTTGTATTATTGCCATACTGGTGTGCATCTATATACTTATGGTTAATGTTACAGATGGGACGGAAAGTATTCAGACCCCCTTAAATTTTTCACTCTTTTTTATATTGTAGCCATTTGCTAAAATCATTTAAATTCATTTTTTTTCCTCCCTAATGTACACACAGCACCCCATATTGACAGAACAACACAGAATTTTTGACATTTTTGCAGATTTATTAAAAAAGAAAAACTGAAATATCACATGATCCTAAGTATTCAGACCCTTTGCTCAGTATTTGGTAGAAGCACCCTTTTGATCTAATACAGCCATGAGTCTTTTTGGGAAAGATGCAACAAGTTTTTCACACCTGGATTTGGGGATCCTCTGCCATTCCTCCTTGCAGGTCCTCTCCAGTTCTGCCAGGTTGGATGGTAAACGTTGGTGGACAGCCATTTTTAGGTCTCTCCAGAGATGCTCAATTGGGTTTAAGTCAGGGCTCTGGCTGGGCCATTCAAGAACAGTCACGGAGTTGTTGTGAAGCCACGCCTTCATTATTTTAGCTGTGTGCTTAGGGTCATTGTCTTGTTGGAAGGTAAACCTTCGGCCCAGTCTGAGGTCTTGAGCACTCTGGAGAAGGTTTTTCTCCATGATATCCCTGTACTTGGTCGCATTCATCTTTCCCTCGATACGACCAGTCGTCCTGTTCCTGCACCTGAAAAACACCCCCACAACATGATGCTGCCACCACCATGCTTCACTGTTGGGACTGTATTGGACATGTGATGAGCAGTGCCTGGTTTTCTCCACACATACCGCTTAGAATTAAGGCCAAAAAGTTCTATCTTGGTCCCATAAGACCAGAGAATCTTATTTCTCACCATCTTGGAGTCCTTCAGGTGTTTTTTAGCAAACTCCATGCAGGCTTTCATGTGTCTTGCACTGAGGAGAGGCTTCCGTCGGGCCACTCTGCCATAAGGCCCCGACTGGTGGAGGGCTGCAGTGATGGTTGACTTTCTACAACTTTCTCCCATCTCCCGGCTGCATCTCTGGAGCTCAGCCACAGTTATCTTTGGGTTCTTCTTTACCTCTCTCACCAAGGCTCTTCTCCCCAATAGCTCAGTTTGGCCGGACGGCTAGCTCTAGGAAGGGTTCTGGTCGTCCCAAATGTCTTCCATTTAGGGATTATGGAGGGCACTGTGCTCTTAGGAACCTTAAGTGCAGCAGAATTTTTTTTTATAAGTACCTTGGCCAGATCTGTGCCTTGACACAATTCTGTCTCTGAGCTCTTCAGGCAGTTCCTCATGATTCTCATTTGCTCTGACATGTACTGTGAGCTGTAAGGTCTTATGTAGACAGGTGTGTGGCTTTCCTAATCAAGTCCAATCAATATAATCAAACACAGCTGGACTCAAATGAAGGTGTAGAACCATCTCAAGGATGATCAGAAGAAATGGACAGCACCTGAGTTAAATATATGAGTGTCACAGAAAAGGGTCTGAATACTTAGGACCATGTGATATTTCAGTTTTTCTTTTTTAATAAATCTGCAAAAATGTCAACAATTCTGTGTTTTTCTGTCAATATGGGGTGTTGTGTGTACATTAATGAGGAAAAAAATGAAACTTAAATGATTTTAGCAAATGGCTGCAATATAACAAAGAGTGAAAAATTTAAGGGCGTCTGAATATTTTTCGTCCCCAATGTATATGCTGGTTACAGTAGTGCCTCTGCTCTCAATTACTTTGTTTAGATTACTGTTAATTTTCCAGGAAGGGAATCCCCTCTGGTCACAGAGGCCCTGTCCTGGGTGAAGGCACTGCCAACTTTATTATCAAACCCACTCTTCCACTTATGGTAGGTTCTGGATATCTTATTTACCTTCAGGCTTAGCGCAATATCCTGTTTGGGGAGGGTCCTTTCTTATACCACCCAAAGAGGGCTACATTTGTTTCTAGTTTTATTTGTATAATATACGTTGTATTTTTCAGGCTGCACATGATTAGTAAGTATAGACAGTCTTAATTATATGTTGCGTTTGTACATCACTGGGCAATAAGTATTTTACTGAGTCAGCATCTCCAAGTCACTACTAAAGGTAAAATGGTAACCCTATGACTGTGAGAAACTTGTGTTTTATTTCTATGCTTATTAAGTGTCATCTCTGCTTGTTGGATTATTTAGACAGAAAACAAAAAGAACAAGGCTTATTATGTTGCTTCTTGTATCTGATCGCTACAAGTTCATTCAAGTTCTGGCAAATTGCAGCTTTCTTTAAGGCAGTGAATGAAGATGAGTCATTGGCAGCTTGACTAAAATGGATAATCCTCTTCTAATCTTAATGAAAAACATCCTGTTCACATTGTCATTTTCTAGGAATTGTTCTGTCAGAAGCAATAGTATTAGCTTCTTAATCCAACACCACTGGGTCATGTTTATTGTTAGGGAAGCCTATGAAAAGGTCCACGCTTATTTGAAAATGTGTAAAGTGAAAATGTGCAGTTGTTTAGTCGTTTTTCTCTTCACTTTATGTTTCTATAAACATTCCACATGGATCACTAAGAACATACGGGTTCAATAATATTTTTATTTACATGAATTAAAATGTGTTCATTGTATTTCTGGAATGCACTTTTACCGAAAAGATTAAAAAATATTATGTTAGCGCACTTTTTCAAAAAGGTGTTTGGCACCAATGAGTGTGATCTGGGCCTGGACTAGGGGTGGGTAGAAGGGACAGGTGCCTCAGGAGCAGCAGCTGAATGGGGAAGGGGGGCGCAATGTGCCTGTTAGGAGTGATAATGCAGTGCTGCTGCTACCAAACTGCTTCTAAATGTTGCCCTGATGATGCCCAATATAACATTAGGGCAGAGAAGTATTGGTTACTTCTGCGCTATTATGTATGATCTCCTATATAAGCGTGAACAAACAGTGTAAAAGATATACTAAAACAATATAATGTGAAAAAAAAGAGAAACGAGGTTGCTGCTCAACATTAACTGTGTTCCCACTAAGAATTCAAATAAACCTATAATTAAAAGTGAAGCGCTACCTCACCAATTGATGTATCCTATAATGGGTGACTGTGTGTTTCCTGGTAATACGCGATGATGTCACAAGCTCTGCCCCCCGGAGGGGAAGCGTACATAGAATTTCACTACCATTATTGATTACCCACGATTGGACACTTTAAGGATTGCACAATGTGTACAGATGAATGCACAATATAAATGGACTGGACAAATTATGTTTTGAAGCTTTTTATTTCATGCTAGTAGTTTTTTATGGACACTATTATAGTTTGATCATACATGTAATGCTGCATGTAATTTTTGCAGGTAATTGAGACTCCAGCAGGGGTCACTGTTACCAGTGAGCTGTTTACATACTTGAGCACTTCATAATAGGATACATCAATTGGTAAGGTAGCGCTTCACTTTTGATTATAGGTTTATAACATTAGGGCAGACTTTAGCAGCATAGCATCTTGTAGAGTGACAATGGGGTTCTGAGAGCTGAGGCACAGGTGAAAGCTAGTCCTGGCCTGTTCCTCTGACATGATGTCAGACCCAGGCCAGGAAGAGAGAGTGGTACTGTGTGGCAGCAGTATGGATGTAAGGTAGATAATTTAATACACTACTGGAGCAGGCTGAGGATAGTATTTTAAGTGATTACAAACCTCTATATTTTAATTAGAATTAAAAAAGACATTTGCACTTACCTCCTCCTTTGTGGTCCCCTGTTAGTGCTGTATATTCTTCCTCTTCTGTTTGTGCCCCTAGAACAAGCTGCTTGCTATGGGGGTCCACATGTGAGGTCTCTTCTGAACCAACCTGTGTACATCCATCTCAGGATTTCACTGATAGCAGACTCCTGCTGCTCTCCACAAAGCCCATGAGAGCAGGGAGAGAAGACCTACAGCCGAGCACAGCACTGGATTGATAGAGGACTCAGGTAACTGTTGAGGGGAACTAATATTGGAAGGTTTTTTTTTTTACCCTAATGTCAAGAATGCCATAAGGTAAAGACCTTTAGAGATTAGAACCACTTTAATGCAATGGAGTCAGTTTACGCAGAATCTCTTTTACAGCAGCTTTTTACAGTGAACTAGTTAACTCCCTGGGGAAGTGAAGGGGTTAATTGCAACTGACCAGTAAAACTGTAAGAAGGGGTTAATTAACACTGCTGCTGGCCACTAATGCAGCATGAAGGAGTTAATCAACATTACCATTGGCCATTGCTGCATTGGTGGCCAGTGTTGGTGTTTAACCACTTAATGCTGCATTAGTGGTCATTGGCAGCGTTTATGAACCCCTTTATGCATTATAGTTAAATGAATGCTTTCACCAGTGGAGAGGGATGTTTTAAAAAGCACCAATGTGGGGGGTTATTATTACACAAACGGGCAACATTGCTGGAGGTTATTGTTGCAGAAACTTTCACCGATGCTGGGGGTTATTATTGCAAAGACTTGCAGCAGTGCTAAGGGTTAATATTGCAAAGACTTGCAGCAGTGCTAAGGATTAATATTGCAAAACCTGGCACTAATACTGGAGGTTATCGTTGCATAAACTGGCACCTATGTTGGAGGTTATTATTCAGTAAGCTGAAACCAATGTTAGGGGTTGTTCTTCAGTAAACTATCACCAATGCAGGGTGTGTGTGTGTGTGTGTGTGTGTGTGTGGGGGGGGGGGGGTTATTGTGGAAACTGGCACAATGCTGGGTGTTATTTTTGTGTATAGTGGCACCAAAGCACTGGGTTATTATTGCACAAAATGGCACCAATGCTGTGGGTTATTTTGCATAAACTGTCACCAATGCTGGGTGTTATTATTGTGGAAACTGGCACCAAAGCTGGGGGGTATTTTTGCAGAAACTGGCACCAATGCTGGGGGTTATTATTGGGTAAACTGGCACCAATGCTGGGAGATGTTATTGCAGTAACTGGCACCAATGCATGAGGTTATTGCTGCTACTGACACCAATATTGGAGATATTTGTACGTCTACTGACATCAATGCTGGAGTTATTTGTACGTCTACTGTCATCATTGCTGAGGGTTCCTATTACTGCAACAATGGGGCTTATTTTATGCCTACCTTCTCTTCAGTGTGCTTTGTGGAAAAAGATACAGCAGAATTGACATTTTACAGCATATTATGCACCCACAAAGGTAGAACAGAGTGAAGCAAAACATTGGGCAATGCGCCACCATTTTGTTTAATTCTGCTTTACTTTTTTGGGAACTACTAAAATAAATACTGTTAAAGTGTGTGAGTATGAGTGAATTCTTTAAAATGAATGAGTGAATTAATTTAAACAAATTTATATATAATGTTTTACATACTAACTTGTAATAAACCTGGGAGGGGTAGCAGTTTAGCATTTTTGTCCTGGTCACCAGATGACCTTGTCCTTGCAGGGAGTGTGACACATTGTATACAGGCACTGAATGGCACTGTTTTCATTATATGGCATTTCAAATGTGATGTACCTTGGCCTCTTGGTACTGCCAAGATATGCCTATCCGTTATGCCCCAATCTCTCAAAAAAGGATGGACAGGTGCCTGTTCGAAGAGAGTTCAGAACTTAGAGATGTGTTACAAATATAGTATTCTAACAGCTATATGCTGTTAAAGAGACCCTGTCATTCAGGGCAAATTAATAGGTTCTTCAGTAAGAACAACATTTGTCTAGGCCAGGAGTCACTTCCTATGGAGGCAGGCTCGCTCCCTAGGTGGGCTTTGTGAGTTTAATGACACACACAGCGTGGTTTGCCATGTCCCCTGCTCCCTCCTTTCTGGATTTGACTGACAGCACCAATAGCTCAATCCACAAGTCAGGTAAGTGAAATATGAACAAAGCATAATTGGGATTGGAGGGCTCGGTATGTTAATGGCAAACATTGGTCTGTCAAATCCAAATGAATACATGAAAAAAAAAACACCTGGTGCATATAGCACGGTAGAACCCATCATGGATTTTTTGACAGGCAAACCAAAATGTAGGTAAAAAATATACAGTGGGGATGGAAAGTATTCAGACCCCTTAAATTTTTCACTCTTTGTTATATTGCAGCCATTTGCAAAAATCATGTAAGTTCATTTTTTCCTCATTAATGTACACACAGCACCTCATAATGACAGAAAGACACAGAATTGTTGTCATTTTTGCAGATTTATTAAAAAAGAAAAACTGAAATATCACATGGTCCTAAGTATTCAGACCCTTTGCTCAGTATTTAGTAGAAGCTCCCTTTTGATCTAATACAGCCATGAGTCTTTTTGGGAAAGATGCAACAAGTTTTTCACACCTGGATTTGGGGATCCTCTGCCATTCCTCCTTGCAGATCCTCTCCAGTTCTGTCAGGTTGGATGGCAAATGTTGGTGGACAGCCATTTTTAGGTCTCTCCATGGATGCTCAATTCAGTTTAAGTCAAGGCTCTGGCTGGGCCATTAAAGAACAGTCACGGAGTTGTTGTGAAGCCACTCCTTCATTATTTTAGCTGTGTGCTTAGGGTCATTGTCTTGTTGGAAGGTAAACCTTTGGCCCAGTCTGAGGTCTTGAGCACTCTGGAGAAGGTTTTTTCTCCAGGATATCCCTGTACTTGGCCGCATTCATCTTTCCCTCGATTGCAACCAGTCGTCCTGTCCCTGCAGCTGAAAAACACCCCCACAGCATGATGCTGCCACCACCATGCTTCACTGTTGGGACTGTATTGGACAGGTGATGAGCAGTGCCTGGTTTTCTCCACACAGACCGCTTAGAATAAGGCCAAAAAGTTCTATCTTGGTCTCATCAGACCAGAGAATCTTATTTCTCACCATCTTGGAGTCCTTCAGGTGTTTTTTAGCAAACTCCATGCAGGCTTTCATGTGTCTTGCACTGAGGAGAGGCTTTCGTCGGGCCACTCTGCCATAGAGCCCCGACTGGTGGAGGGCTGCAGTGATGGTTGCCTTTCTACAACTTTCAGCCATCTCCTGACTGCATCTCTGGAGCTCAGTCACAGTAATCTTTGGGTTCTTCTTTACCTCTCTCACCAAGGCTCTTCTCCCCCGAGCTCAGTTTGGCCGGACAGCCAGCTCAAGAAAGGGTTCTGGTCGTCCCAAACGTCTTCCATTTAAGGATTATTTAAGGATTATGGAGGCCACTGTGCTCTTAGGAACCTTAAGTGCAGTAGAAATTTTTTTGTAACCTTGGTCAGATCTGTGCCTTGCCACAATTCTGTCTCTGAGCTCTTCAGGCAGTTCCTTTAACCTCATGATTCTCATTTGCTCTGTGAGCTGCACTGTGAGCTGTAAGGTCTTATATAGACAGGTGTGTGGCATTCCTAATCAAGTCCAATCAGTATAATCAAACACAGCTGGACTCAAATGAAGGTGTAGAACCATCTCAAGGATGATCAGAAGAAATGGACAGCACCTGAGTTAAATATATGAATGTCACAGCAAAGGGTCTGAATACATAGGACCATGTGATATTTCAGTTTTTCTTTTTTAATAAATCTGCAAAAATGTCAACAATTCTGTGTTTTTCTGTCAATATGGGGTGCTGTGTGTACATTAATGAGGAAAAAAAATGAACCTAAATGATTTTAGCAAATGGCTGCAATATAACAAAGAGTGAAAAATTTAAGGGGGTCTGAATACTTTCCGTCCCCACTGTATATTTTATTATAACAACATGATAAAATAGTACAAATCAAGAATGAACATCATATAGTATTAATGCGATTATGAATATAAGATCATGATATATAATACCCAACATAGCGCATTCTGTATGTGTGGCACATACTGCCCATAGATACTGGTGGGCAGGGATGAGCCGAACACCCCCCTGTTCGGTTCGCACCAGAACATGCGAACAGGCAAAAAATGTGTTCGGACACACGAACACCGTTAAAGTCTATGGGACTCGAACATGAATAATCAAAAGTGCTAATTTTAAAGGCTTATATGCAAGTTATTGTCATATAAAGTGTTTGGGGTTCTGGGTCCTGCCCCAGAGGACATGTATCAATGCAAAAAAAAGGGCAGTGATTTTAATAATACTTAAAGTATAACAATAAAAGTGTAATATTCCTTTAAATTTCGTACCTGGGGGGTGTCTATAGTATGCCTGTAAAGGGGTGTATGTTTCCCGTGTTTAGAACAGTCTGACAGCAAAATGACATTTCAAAGGAAAAAAAGTCATTTAAAACTACCCCCACAAAATTGTGTGGGGGTCCCCCTAAATTCCATACCAGGCCCTTCAGGTCTGGTATGGATATTAAGGGGAACCCCGCACCAAATTTTTTTTTTAAATGGCGTGGGGGCCCCCCTCAAAATCCATACCAGACCCGTATCCGAGCATGCAACCTGGCAGGCCGCAGGAAAAGAGGGGGGGACGAGAGAGCACCCCCCCTGAACTGTACCAGGCCACATGCCCTCAACATTGGGAGGGTGCTTTGGGGTAGGGGCCCCCCAAAGCACCTTGTCCCCATGTTGATGAGGACAAGGGCATCCCCACAACCCTTGGCCAGTGGTTGTGGGGGTCTGCTGGTGGGGTGCTTATTGAAATCTGGACTCCCCCTTTAACAAGGGGACCCCCAGATCCTGCCCCCCCTGTGTGAAATGGTAATGGGGTACAAAAGTACCCCTACCATTTCACAAAAAAAGTGTCAAAAATGTTACAAATGACAAGAGACAGTTTTTGACAATTCCTTTATTTAAAGTCTTCTTCTTTCCATCTTCTTCGGTTCTTCTTTCTTCTTCCTTCCCTCTTCCTTCGGTTTCTTCCTCCATCTTCTTCTTCCTCTGGTTCTGCCTCCGATCCTCTGCTTCTTGCTCCAGTGTTCTCGTCCGGCATCTTCCTCCATGGCGTTTTCTTCCCGGCTTCGTTCTTGGGCTGCTCCGCATCCATAGGAGGCTCTTACTGTGTGAAGCTTCTCTTCTTCCGTTACGTAACCGGGTGAACCTGCCCCCTCTGACGCCATGGGGAAAGCCACAGGGAAGTCCCCGTCAAGTCCCCGTGCGTCAGAGGCGGCGGGGTCACCCGCCCTCCGTTATTTAAGAAGTGTCATACAGAAGAAGAGAAGCGTCATACAGATGCCGGACGAGAACACCGGAGCAAGAAGCAGAGGATCGGAGGAAGAACCAGAGGAAGAAGAAGATGGAGGAAGAAAGCAAAGGAAGAAGGAAGGAAGAAGACCCGAAGAAGATAGAAAGAAGAAGACTTTAAATAAAGGAATTGACAAAAACTGTCTCTTATAATTTTTAACATTTTTGACACTTTTTTGTGAAATGGTAGGTGCCCGCAGACCCCCACAACCACCGGCCAAGGGTTGTGGGGATGAGGCCCTTGTCCTCATCAACATGGGGACAAGGTGCTTTGGGGGGGCCACTACCCCAAAGCACCCTCCCAATGTTGAGGGCATGTGGCCTGGTATGGTTCAGGAGGGGGGGGCCCCTCTTTTCCTGCGGCCTGCCAGGTTGTGTGCTCGGATAAGGGTCTGGTATGGATTTTTGGGGGGACTGCACGCCGTTTTTTTTATTCTGACGCGGGGTTCCCCTTAAAATCAATGTGGTATGGATTTTAAGGGGGACCCCCACGCCATTTTTTTTTTAAATTTTGGCGCGGGGTTCCCCTTAATATCCATACCAGACCTGAAGGGCCCTGGTATGGAATTTAGGGGGACCCCCACACCATTTTAAAAAAAAATTTTGGTTTGTGGTTCCCCTGTGGGGAAATCCTATGCCGTTTTTATCAATTAACTTTTATGTGTATTGTCGGACCGACAATTTATTAATAGCCGTGAGTAGTTTTAAATGACTTTTTTTCCTTTGAAATTTCATTTTGCTGTCAGACTGTTCTAAACACGGGAAACATGCGCCCCTTTACAGGCATACTATAGACACCCCCCAGGTATGAAATTTAAAGGAATATTACACTTTTATTGTTTCACTTTAAGCATTATTAAAATCACTGCTCCAGAAAAAAACGTCCGTTTCTAAAAAGCCGTTTTTAAAACTTTTTTTTGCATTGATACATGTCCTCTGGGGCAGGACCCAGGTCCCCAAACACTTTTTCTGACAATACTATGCATATAAGCCTTTAAAATTAGCACTTTTGAATTTTCCCATAGACTTTTTAAAGGGTGTTATAAAGCATATCCCTCTAGTGTGTGCTTGTCTCAATCCAGAACACTAATGCTATGTACACACAATAGGATTTTCCAAGAACAAAAACATGGATTTATTTCCGACGAATGTTGACTGAAACTTGTCTTGCATACACACAGTCGCACAAATGTTGTCGGAAATTCCAATTGTCAAGAAAGCGGTGACGTACAACACGTACGACGAGCCGAGAAAAATGAAGTTCAATAGTCGGTGTGGCTCTTCTGCTTGATTCTGAGCATGCGTGTAATTTTGTGCGTCGGAATTGTGTACACACGATCGGAATTTCCGACAACGGATTTTGTTGTCGGAAAATTTGAGAACCAGCTCCTAAATTTTTGTTGTCGGAAATTCCGACAACAAATGTCCGATGGAGCCTACTCATGATCGGAATTTCAGATAACAAGCTCACATCGCACATTTGTTGTCGGAAAATCCTATCGTGTGTACAGGGCATAAGTGTCATTTCTGTCCACTGCTTTGCTCCTCTGCTATAAGCATGAGTCCCCTTTGACAAGTTTTCCTGACACCAAGAGCTCCAGCTGATTGACAGCCTCAGCTCTGTTCCTGTGTGCTGTGTAAAGGGGGACGTGTCCCTTCCCTCCAATCAGCTCTCAGAGCTCTAGTATAGTGTGTAACTTCAGCCCCCCCCCCCTGCTTATCAGAGCTATGAGATTCTGTGTAAATTCTGCACTTTGAATAAATGTAGGGGAAAGACGGGTATAGATAAACAGGTACAATTGATGTAGGTGGATTTGTTTCATCTCTGCGTATCACCTGATGCCAGTCACTTCACTGGGTATATGTAAGAGTTTACAACCACTTTAATGCAGGGAATGCATTAAGGTAAAAACATTTTAGCTTTAGAACTACTTTAAGAATAAAATATTTCCTTATTACATTTAAAATAGAAGAGCAGAGCCTCAGGAGAGCTATGTGAAAGCATACATTTCCGATACGGTTCCCAAAAATTGTAAGCCATCTGCAAGCACAGAGAAAAAGGCAGTCGAGAGACTGATAAAATACTCAAGCTGAGCAATGGAGGAGAGGCCACTGCATAAGATGGTGACCTCACTGATATGTGGCTCTGGTGAGAAGCAAATGATCATGTGGGGAAATGATAAGAGCAGGAAAAGACTGAGGATTTTGGAAGTCTGACCTGTAGTAGCACCCATAATCCTACTAGAGAGCCTCAGTGGCCACTCAGGGTGCTCTGGTTGGATGGTGTGGTGTGTGGATGAGGGTTTGCATAAAGGAAAGTCCAAAGGCAAAAACTGAGTGATATATTCCTCTTTTGTCTGCTTTAGGTACTTACAGATAAAAAAAAAAACAAATCTGGACAATTTTTCAAAGAGGATATGGCAAACATACTAAAAGTATATTTTGTTCAAAACAAAAAAATCTAATTGGCTTTCTTCAATGCCATAATATGAGGCATAAACAGTTCAACAGCTGAAGCATTTCCTATAACAGCAATACAGATGTAGCTATATCTGCTTTAATGTGATAAGCAATGATGTGTGCTCTAACTAAACCTTTCAAATACACTTTCAAATTGAATTTTATATTGACAGCATTGATTAAATGCATATACTCATTTTTTAACCATGCATGTTTCATGATTGGCTTTTTGTGAAATATTTCATCTTAAGCTTATTGATTTTATTTCATTTTCTATTTTTGTCTAATTCCTCATTTTCCTGAATCGGCGATGTTTGATGCAACCGATTGATGTCATTTGGTTATTTAGTGCAGATCAGAGACAAACAAATCTGACAGCACAATAGCTAGGTTCACCATTATGTTTTTCGAGTGATGTGTGCAGCAAGGCAGGAGACATGTTTGTATAGGATAAGCCAGTAGTTTGAGCTGTTGTATCTTCCAATTATTCCATGTCTCAGATGACTGAAGGTTTGATGTTGATCTTTTGAAACATTTATTGGTGAATAGCTATATCCTGCCAACTACATTCTTACACAGCAATGCAGGGCAGAGGATATTAGGATGTAGCCACAGGAAATAGCAATTGTGTATCTCTAATTGGATGTACAGATTTTTTCTGTGTTCAGTACTGGTGTGAACATGCAGCACACACATTTAGCTCACGGTCCTGTGCTTGCTAAGAATTTGAGGGAAAAAAAGAAGGCCACTGAATAAAACTATGGAAAAAAAAATAACAGAAAAGTATACAGCATGCTGTGCTAGCACTTTGTTTAATATTTTTTAATGTATCACCTTTAGTTATTTATAGAGCCAAACCTATCTCAATAGCTCCCTACAGAGAACATTAAAGCATTCTCCAAAGGAGAATTATAATTAATTGCACCAACCAGTCACTCATGCAATGGGATGACATGTGACTGTTAACATTTTTAGGGGGTTGTTCCCGGTTAAAATGTGTCCCTGGATGTGCTTGGAGAGAGGAGGAGAGATGAATGGGTTTGGATAGGGCTGAGGCATGGAAACAGAGTGCCTGGATGGCATGGCAATGGGTGGAATTGGACAGGGGGAGCAAGCTTGTGCTTTCATATGAGTTAAATCAGTGACTCATTCTGTTCTATTTGGAACTGCAATATTTCCTCTGTCCCTACTTTGTACCTAGTCCCCTCTTTGTCCCTCTCTTAGGTTCTATCCACTTACCTCTTCATACTTGACCCGTTCAGCTACCTTCTCACACCTGACCTGTCTAAATCTCTCCTCATACCTGACCTGTCCAGTACCTCCTCCTACCTGACCTGTCCACTTACCCCTATACCTAACCTATCCATAGTTGCCAACATTGCAAAAAAAAATATGTGGGACACTTTTTTGGCTGTAGGCGGAGCCGTACAATAATTAGGGGGTGGAGCATTCATTTGTAGGCGTGGCTTAGGAAAAATTACAGTGTGGCTTAAATGGGCGTGGCTCAAGAGGGTGTGGTTAGAGTCTGAGATGAATGAGGGATATAGAAGGAAAGGGGGAGAAGGAAAGGGGGAGAGGGGAATGACGGGACAGCAGCCCCAGATCCTACACAATAGAAATATGTGTATTCTAGAAAGTTTAACAATCAGCAGATAAAGATACTCCAAACGCCTGGTGTTAAGGCTTCAATCATCCCGGCACCATGGTTGTTATGGTGTCAGGATGATTGAAGCACATTATTTCTATTATTACATTGTAATATAAAATTAAATCATTCAACTCACCATAATGCCCAATCAGAGGGATCCCTGAGCGTGTCACCTGCCACGTCTCCTGCCACCAGCAGAGTCTGTCTTTGCATCAGGTGCCACCAGCAGAGTCTGTCCTTGCATCAGGTGCCACCTGCAGAGTCTGTCCTTGGATCAGGTGCCCCCAGCAGAGTCTGTCCTTGCATCAGGTGCCCCCGGCAGAGTCTGTCCTTGCATCAGGTGCCCCCCGGCAGAGTCTGTGCTTGCATCAGGTGCCCCCCGGCAGAGTCTGTCCTTGCATCAGGTGCCCCCGGCAGAGTCTGTCCTTGCATCAGGTGCCACCGGCAGAGTCTGTCCTTGCATCAGGTGCCACCAGCAGAGTCTGTCCTTGCATCAGGTGTCCCCTGCAGAGTCTGTCCTTGCATCAGGTGCCCCTGGCAGAGTCTGTCCTTGCATCAGGTGCCACCAGCAGAGTCTGTCCTTGCATCAGGTGCCCCTGGTAGAGTCTGTCCTTGCATCAGGTGCCCCTGGCAAAGTCTGTCCTTGCATCAGGTGCCCCCGGCAGAGTCTGTGCTTGCATCAGGTGCCCCCGGCAGAGTCTGTATAGACCCCCTCAGTGCAGACCCCCTCAGTGCTGACCCCCTCCATCAGTGCAGACCCCTCCATCTGTGCAGATCCCCTCCATCAGTGCAGACCCCCTCCATCAGTGCAGACCCCTTCAGTGCAGACCCCCTCCATCAGTGCAGATCCCCTCCATTAGTGCAGACCCCCTACATCAGTGCAGACCCCCCCTATATTAGTGCAGACCCCCCCTCAGTGCAGCCCCCCTCTATTAGTGCAGACCCCCCTCAGTGTAGCCCCCCTCAATTAGTGCAGCCCCCCTCAGTGCAGCCCCCCTTCTATTAGTGCAGACCCCCCCTCAATGCAGCCCCCCCTCAGTGCAGCCCCCCTCTATTAGTGCAGACCCCCCTCAGTGTAGCCCCCCTCAATTAGTGCAGCCCCCCTCAGTGCAGCCCCCCTCTATTAGTGCAGACCCCCCCTCAATGCAGCCCCCCCCCTCAGTGCAGTCCCCCCCCCCGCTCAGTGCAGGAGCGGCCGTTGTTCTGCCGAGAAAAGTTCCCCTCGGCAAGTAAGGACCCCCTGTACTGCGCAGGCGCAGCGCTTGCGCAGTACGTGTCTGGGGAACTTTCGGCAAGACACAGCGCCGGCGGCGCCGTTGTCTTCTGCTTCAGTGGAGAGGGGAGGGGCCGTGCAGCTAAAGAAGCTGCTTCATTGGCTGCACGGATCGAGCCCCCTTCCTCTCTCCACTTACTCAACACTGTCACTAGGGGAAAGATCGAGCCGCGGTGCCGGCCGCCATTTTGCTGGAGACAGCTGCTCCAAAAAACAACAAAAACAACATTCCCGATTTTCCTTATGGAAAATCCCGATTCGGGACAGCCTCCAATCGGGACGAGGGCCCCAAAATCGGGATTTTCCCAGGAAAATTGGGACTGTTGGCAACTATGCCTATCTACCTATTTTTTATGCCTGACTTGTCAATCTACCTCTTCATATACAGGCGCGGTGCAAGGATTTTTGTCTACACAGGCAAAGGTGCATTTTGCTGTCCCCCCCATTGTCCTCTGGGATGCAAAAAAGTGGGTGTGGTCAAACTGTTAACAGTGTGAAGGGCTTAAGGGGCACGGTTTAAAAAAAAAAACCTGCCTTCCTTGTACCTACAAAATATGCTTTGATTGCTGTGCCACAAGCAAGAGTCTCATAGACACATATAAACCTCAGCACAACCATTAAAAAAACAAAGCAAAGCTTCCATTACATATGGCTTTGCACAAACTAAAACATGGACAAAAGTTAACACTTTGAACTGACTTTAAAAAGGAACTTCATTAAAATAGTCAGGGGCTGCTTAGCAACCAGCAGCTGTGGAGACAATGAACACTTTGGTAAGAAGTATGTAATGTACAATATACTGTATATACTGCAGGAGTGTGTAAGGCAGAGTACAGGAGTCGTGGGTGTGTAATTCAATGTGTTCAAGGACCAGAAATATGTAATGCACAGAGTGCCATGGTCAGTGTTGGTTTTAGCAATACATAACACAGAGTGCAGGGGTTCAGGGTATGAAATGCACATAATGAGGGGTTCGGAGTATGTAATGCACAGAGTGCTGAAGTCAGTAATATGTAATGCACAGAATGCAAAGGGACAGGAGTGTGTAATGCACAGTAGGGTCAGGAGAACGAAATAAAAGTGCAGGGGTGTGTAATGTACGGTGTAGGGGTCAAAAGACTGCAAAATCCCCCCCGCAAGCAATACTGTCCCTCACTTTACACTTTCAGCAAAAATATGCACCCTCTTCCCTCCAAAAAAATCCAGCACTAATCTACACAGGATAGATCATCTCCATCCCACCCCCCCTCCCAGCACAATTGCCCCACCCAAATCCTCTTCCACCCCTCCAAATTCCCCTTCCAGTACAATTCCCTTTCTTCTCCAGATCCCCTCAGCACAACCCCCTCCCCAAAATCCACCCCTCTAATTCACCCTTCCAGCACAAATCCTCCCTCCCTTCAAACCTTCAAACTCTCCTTCCCAGTAGAAATCCCCTCTCCTTTTCAGCACAAATAGGAGCGAGGGTTGGGGGTGGAGCTGGGAGGTCCTGAAGCGGCTTGCACAGAGATAGTTTCTTCCTAACATGGGCGCCTGCAAACCACATCATCAGTTGCTAGGACCCTTGGGGTCCTATCACCCAATGACTGAATAGAAAATTGAGGGGAGGGGTAGGCGGAGAGCACAGACATGCAGGAATCCTCAATGGGTGGGTGAGAACACAAACTGCATCCATTGAGAATACCCCCACTGAGTGTAGTGAAATCTGGGACAGTTGGGAGGCATACAGTTATTTTAAAAATCTAAGTCCCCAGAAAGTGGCTGGGGATTTGGATTTTATTACCTCTCACCAACCTGTCCCCCTAAGGCTGCTGCCTAAGCAGCCTTATGCTGGCGCCTGCCCTGTTCATACATGATCTGTCCACAACTTCATCATCACACCTGACCTATCCACCTACATCTTCATACCAAATCTGTCCACCTACCTCCTCATACCTGACCTTCTCCACCTACCTTCTAACACCTGACCTATCCAAATATTTCTTCATACCGAATCTGTACACCTACCCCCTCATACCTCAGCTGTCCATTTACCTTCTCATTCCTGGTCTATCCACCTATTGCCTCATACCTTACCTGTTCACCTATCTCCTTATACCTGACCTGTCCACCCAATACCTCAGACTTGACCTATCCATCTACCTCATGATTTCTGATCTTTCCAGCTACATACTCATACCTGACCTATTCACCTACCTCCTCATACCTGACCTATCCACCTACCCCCTCACACTTGACCTGTCAACCTACCTCCTCATATCTGGCTAGTCTACCTACATTACCTCATCATACCTGACCTATCCAGCTACTTCCTCATAGCTGACCTGTCCAGGGTGAGCCACCAAGGAACCACAGTATATCATTATGATCCCCAATCTCCCCTGTTTATCTGTGTATTGTCACAGATACATTTTCGTTGCTCATGTGTTGTCAATAGTACTCATTTGTTGCCCATGTATTCTAGTAATTGCAGATATTTAGAATTAAAAAAAAAAAAAACACTGGTGGTTGTGGCATTGGGACCCAAGAAACTCAACAGCATATGCAACCAAATGCCAAGGACCATTTAATACAATGCAGAGGAGGGGGAATTTTTGTGCTGGAGGTTCTCTTGTCATGGGGATGGGGGGTTGTATTGGGGGAAGAGGGTTTGCTTGGTAGGCACTCTGCTTTACTTAATTTTATCCTGCACACCCTGTGCATGACTTACTTTGATCCCTGCACTCTAAAGAAACTACCCAATTCTCTCTCTTTATTCTTCAGATCACCCCTTCAGTCCCATTGTGCATCACTAAATTACTAACTGACATATTTGTATGGATTTTTTTGGGTTGGTGTAAGTGTCACTTTTTTGGTATACACTCTTCTAGAAAGCAATCTGTCCAACCAAGGCCCTTTGTATTTCAGATATGTGATATGAATATTTTATATACACTCAAAAATGTAAAAATTTCCAACCATTTTAAACAAAGTAATGTGTATTGGACGAAATGTATGAATGTCGCTAATACCTGACAACCATCATTAATCTAATACATAGTTACATAGTAGGTGTGGTTGAAAAAAGACACAAGTCCAACCTATGTGTGTGATTATAAGTCAGTATTACCTTATATATCCCTGTATGTTGCGGTTGTTCAGGTGCTTATCTAATAGTTTTTTGAAACTATCGATGCCCCCTGTTGAGACCAACGCCTGTGGAAGGGAATTCCACATCCTGGCCGCTCTTACAGTAAAGAACGCTTTACGTAGTTTATGGTTAAACCTGTTTTCTTTTCATTTTAATGAGTTGCCACATGTCTTGTTAAACTCCCTTCCGCAAAAAAGTTTTATCCCTATTGTGGGGTCACCAGTACGGTATTTGTAAATTGAAATCATATCGCCTCTCAAGCGTCTCTTCTCCAGAAAGAACAGGTTCAGTGCTCGCAACCTTTCTTCATAACTAATATCCTCCAGACCCTTTAATAGCTTTGTTGCTCTTCTTTGTACTTGCTCCATTTCCAGTACATCCTTCCTGAGGACTGGTGCCCAGAATTGGACAGCATACTCTAGGTGCGGCCGGACCAGAGTCTTGTAGAGCGGGAGAATTATCGTTTTATCTATGGAATGCATCCCCTTTTTTAGTGCATGCCAATTCTGTTTGCTTTGTTAGCAGCACCATTGCTGGGCCTATCATCTACTAGGACCCCCAGGTCCTTTTCCATCCTAGATCCCCCCAGAGGTTCTCCCCCTAGTGTAAAGATTGCACTCATATTTTTGCCACCCAAATGCATCATTTTACATGTTTCTACATTAACCTAATTTGCCATGTAGTTGCCCACCCCATTAATTTGTTCAGATCTTCTTGCAAGGTTTCCACATCCTGCGGATGAAGACATATGAGCAGAGTAGGAGCTACAGCCAAAGGGATCCATGCAGCTGCTATAAACCCCAGCATCACAGGATAATTACACATTGTTGTGTTATTGACATGTTCATTTTACACCCCTCTCTGCTGCAGCATTGGTCTAATGCTGCAACTGTCCCCTGCCGGCTGTAAGCCCAAGAACTGAGTGATCACATGACAGCTGATTGCTCAGTTGTCGTTGCACTCTGAGCAGAGAGTGGTATTTGTCAGTCACCATTCTCTGCTCTGCCCCTCCAGCGCTCACTGGAGCCTGGGGAATAAGGCGAGAGTGGCTCGCTCATGCTCTCAGCAGTGCGCTGAGAGGCTGAAACAGCTACCGATTAGGCATCTGGGTGGATCCCGGCATTATTTGAAAGGCTGATTCTGGAAAACAGGAGAGCACTCCTATGACCCATCTCTTTTAAATAACTGCAAATTTACATTTTACAGCAGGCTTTTTACTGGTCAGCCTGGACATATGCCAAAGGGCTGCTGTATCTGACTCAGTTTGTGGATTGTTTTAAACTCTTGTGATATGCTTAGTTCTAATGAGCATAAAAGAGACAGAGAGACATTGAAAAGAGACTGAGAGGGGAAGTTACAACTTTTATTTTTTATTTTTAGGACACTCATGTTCTTTATAGTCAAACTCAGCGTACTCTATTAAATAGTAACCATAGTTAACCATAAAATTGCTACATAAGCAATTTTTGTTAAAACGACTTCCTGTCCCAGTCTTCTAGCAATAGCCTTTCTTTGCAACCATAGCAGCAATATTCATACTAACTGTAGGCAATAAAATGCCTCACCCATTGTTTCTATAATTCACACAATGCTTCTTCTAAAATTATACGCAAAACCTTGGATCAATTTACATGCAAAGTATTATTATAAACAAGAATAGAAAACAAATCCTTACAAAGTAACTGCTTTTCCTAGAAAGTCATTAGTATTTTAGCCATAATTGAATTCAGCAGTCAAGCAATACTGTGAGAAAAATATTTACTCTGTGTATTGCAGTAAATAGTAGTGCTAGTGTCCCAAAATTACACAATAACCACCTTGTGATATGTGTGAATGACAAATAAATATATAAATTTTAAATCATAATCCGTGATTAAACAGTCCATAAATAAGCCATAATGGCACATGTAAATTATAGTCTTCAAAATCTTCCACCACACCGCGTGCACTTGGTGATGCCACTTCCTCTAAGAAATGCACTTACCAGATAAAGATGCCTTGCATTTTCACGCTCGGCAAATAAACATCAACCCTCCCAGGATTAAATCATCCACCGATATCCAATCGTGCATCAGATGTCAGATCCGCTCCACATAAAAATGAAAAAAAGTGCTTGGATAGTGCACTACCGTTATGATAAATGTATTATGCCCCGTACACACGGTCGGACATTGATCGGACATTCGGACAACAAAATCCATTGATTTTTTTCCGACGGATGTTGGCTCAAACTTGTTTTGCGTACACACGGTCGCACAAAGTTGTCAGAATTTCCGATCGCCAAGAACGCGGTGACGTTCACCACGTATTACGAGACTAGAAAAGGCCATTTCAGAACCAAGCGCGGCACCCTTTGGGCTCCTTTTGCTAATCTTGTGTTAGTAAAAGTTTGGTGAGAGTCGATTCGCACTTTTTCAGACTCGTGGTTTTTAGATCATTTTCTGCTGTTCAGCTTGTGCTTGTAGGTTTGTATCTGCTCTTCAGTGCGTGCAGTCAGTTCGTATTGTACTATTCAGTGCGATCTTGTCCGCTCGTGACTGTATTTCAGGTCGCTCTTCACAGGCCTTGTTGTTCTTTAGTGCATTCTGTTACTTCGTTCTGAGCAGCCGACCCTTTTCTAGCCATGTTGCGTACTCCTCGTAGAGTTCTTGCAGTGCGGGGGCTTGGTGTTGGGGTCCTGACCTTGACACAAGTCCAGTCCATGAACAAGGTGGGGAGGAGTTCATGGACCAAGAATTGGTTGCTTCAGCGTGACCAGTTCTGTCCTATGCCTTTGCTCCGTGAGATCCGTGAGAATAATTCTGATGATTTCAGGAACTTTCTCTGGATGACGGACCCCGTATTTCACCGTTTGTTGGCTTTGCTGACCCCTTATATTAGCAGGCAGGATACCTGCATGAGGCAAGCCATCACTCCGGAGCAGAGGCTAGTCGCCACCCTGCGGTACTTGGCGACGGGGAGAAGCCTGCAGGACCTCAAGTTCTCGACAGGCATCTCCCCCCAGGCTCTGGGGATCATTATCCCGGAGACCTGTTCTGCCATCATCCAGGTCCTGCAGAAGGAGTATATTAAGGTAAGATTTTTATCCTTTAATATTGTATATAATGTTTGCTAATATATTGTATTTCTTTCCTCATTCCCTAATTACCATGATTGGAATATGCTGTGAATGTCTCCTTTGTTCTCATGCATGCTGGATTTTTATGTAATTATTTTTGTTGTCCTTCATGCATATTTGCCTTCACTTACCTCCCCAGCATGGTCTCCTGGCCCTATATTCACCTCATGTAGTCACTTAACAATGTATTTTATCAGCTCCATAGTAGTGCTTTACCCCAAACACCCCCTAAAATGTTTTTGAAATGTGATTTGTGCTTTAAATTCAGGCAGAGTGCCAGAGGCTTTTTTTGGGGGGTCCCCAAATCATTTTGAACCCTCCCTCCCCCAATTAGCACACACCTGCTGTGTCTCCACCATGTGCTCTTCCCCCACTGCGCCGAACGAGAAGGGGTGGGGAATAGACTAGAAAGAACATCAGGGGCGGGCGGAGTTTCACGCATGCGCAGTGTCTATAAAGCGTAACACGTGTGCGTAGTACATACGATCTGTGAGCGGAGGAAGGAGTAACGGAGGCGCCGATCGTGATTGCGAAGGTAAGATTTAACATTGGGCCTATACTGCTTCTAGATTGAGGCCTGTCTTTGCACAAGTTTAGAAGACTTTAGGCTGACATTAGGGTTTGTCTTGTGTTGTGTCTTGAAAAATGGATATCTTGGATATCCTGAAGGATCAGGACTTTTTGGCAATCTTCCTGTGTGAGTCCTTAATTTTGGAAGCTCTCAATAAGGGGTTGAGGGGCCAAATAACATGTGCTACCCACATTTGTCACCTCACACATAGTGCTCCTCCTCCTCCTCCCCCTCCAGGTCCTCCTCCTCTTCCAGGTCCTACTCCTCCTCCTCCTCCAGGTCCTACTCCTCCTCCTGCCACATCTCCAACACCAGAGCCACAGCCGGGAAGGAAGCGTGGAAGGAAGACCAGAGGGTGATGGCCCTGGGTTCAGTCTGGTCTGGCAAAATATGCAGCCTCTTGTAGTACCACAGCCTGGGGACACAGATGTCATCTGCTGCTTTCATGATCTCTGGGACTTCTGGACCAGATTGCACTCCCTTACATATGGACTCCTCAGGCCACCAATTTTGCAGTAAAATAATTGATGTGTGCCCTGGTGGTCCAAGGCTTCACCAATTTTTGCTGTTTCTCCAGCGTTGCCTCCCTCTTTGTTTGGTTATGAGCCCTTAATAAAGGTTTTTTGGTTTCAATTATACTTGCCTATGTGTGTTTTCCTTCAAAAAGGACAGTTTGTTTGTGAGGAGGCAGGTACATTTCAAAAATACAATGTGAAATTAACAAGAGAATACCAACACCAAGCAACCTCCTTGAGATTAAATAATACAAGATAATAATGGTGTTGTGGTAACTTGACACACAAAACACACACAAAAATATTCAGGATGTTACATAACTAAAAAAAAAAAACAAGATCAGCCTTTAAAAAAATACAAACCAAAAAAAACAAACAAAATCACATCAGGGTTTTTAAAAAAAAAACACCAAAAAAATGATATAGATTTTTGGTCAGATGTGACAAGTTATAATATATTGAGGGAATCACGATAAATAATAAAGAAAGAAGTTTGTGAGAACTCTGTGTGAATATCAGCAGCAAAACTACTTCGTTCTTCCTGCATTATAAAGAAGAAGAGAGTGCGCTGTATTAAACAATTTTAAAGATTGCAGCGTGACGAAAGTGCTCTATCCATTCCGAACACTAATTTTACCAGAACGAGCAGTTCCGTCTCGGAATTTCTTCTGAGTATGCGTGGCACTTTGTGAGTCGGAATTGTCCACACACGGTCGGAATTGACGCGATCAGATTTTGTTGTCGGAAAATTTTATAGCCTGCTCTCAAACTTTGTGTGTCGGAAAATCTGATGGAAAAAGTCCGATGGAGCCCACACACGGCCGAAAATCCGACCGTGTGTACAGGGCATTAGATTAAATTGGGCGGCACAGTGGTGTAGTGGATAGCACTACCTGCCTGGAGTTTGCATGTTCTCCCTGTGTCTGCGTGGGTTTCCTCCGGGTACTCCGGTTTCCTCCCGCACTCCAAAGACAAGTAAGTTAATAAATTGTCTAAATTGTCCCTAGTATGTATAAATGTGAGTTAGGGACCTTGGATTGTAGGCTCCTTGAGGGTGTAGGGACTGATGTGAATGCATAACGTATATGTAAAGGGCTGTGTAAATTGATGGTGCTATATAAGTACCTGAAAAAAATAAATAAAATAAATAAATTAAAAAGCCTTCAAACATTGCCCTCACATGTAATCAATAATAAACAAGCATGTATCTTATCCAATAGTCGCAGCAACAACTGGCATATTGGGTCACAGCGGATCTGATGTGTGTCCTGTATCTCACCTGCGCAAGATCATCAACCTCGGAGTGTTACTCCCTGGTTTAGCATCCAACTGGTTACTGTACAGCCACGTGCAGCCATGTTCCAACATGTTTCATCGTCACCACTTACTCATGGGATTGCGTTTGTCACATTTAATTTATTTAAAGGGGCAGCTTTTCATTTATTGCATTATCCTTGGCACAGTGGTGATACTTCAAGTGTAGGTGTTCATATCTTGTGGACCATATGTTTTTATAATATTCAAGCAATACTAATGCTAAACAAAGCGGAGTTCCACCCAAAAGTGGAACTTCCGCTTCAAGTAATCCTGACCCCCTGAGATGCCACATTTGGTATGTCATTTTTTTTGGGGGGGGGGGGGAGCGGGTACCTAGTTTTCACAGGTACCCAGCTCCCACTTCCACTCCGAGCCACCACCTAGGCAACTCCTCCTCTCCCCCTCCCTCCCAGCAATCTTCTGGGTCACGTCACAGGTCCCAGAAGATTGCCCGTCCAGTCAGGACGCACAGCACGACTTGTGCATGCGCAGTGCACACCCGGCTGTGAAGCCGTAACCTGTCACAGCTGGGAGCCTACAGTTGTGATGCGAGCATTGGGGAAAGGAGAGGGAAAGGAGCGAGGGTTGGACCGTGGGACAGGTAAGTGTGGGTTCATTAAAAGTCAGCAGCTAAAAAAAGTATGTTAACCTTTAAGACTAAGGCCTCATGCACACTGGATGTTATAATAACATTATAAAAACACCAAAAGCTTTGAAATTAGTTTTTTAACGTTTTTCAGCGTTTTTGCAATAGCGTTTTTTAGCTTTTTCAGCATTTTTTAGCGTTCTTTGTTGTGTGTTTTTTTTTAAGATCAAAGGGATCAAAAACATATAAAAACGCCGGTGAGTCACGTGTTTGGGCATTTATCGGCGTTTATCTGCATTTTTTGACATTAGAGCATTTTTGCAGCTGAAAAACTCCTCTCAGAACCCACTAGTTTGGGTTTTTTTTACAGCCAAAAAATGCCCCAGCCAAAAACAGTTGATAACAGTCTATGTGTGCATGAATAAATAGGATAATATGCTGGAAAGTTTATTGACTGTAGAAAAAAAAAACGTCTGGAGCCAAAAACAGCAGCTGTAAAAACATCCAAAAACGTCCAGTGTGCATGAGGCCTTATGCTTTACCCTAAAAGGTTTACTTTTGCACAAAACCTGAGGGGAAATAGGATATTGTCTGTCTTTTTCTGAAGCATGGTTCTAAATGTAAGTTTTGTTTTGGTTTTCATGACATCTGCCATAACTAATCAGTGCAGAAAGTACAGTGAATTACAAAGCTAAACCGGAGCAAACCCTGTTGGGGTTCCCTAAGGCTGTCACCTTTAACGCTATCTCTTCCCCTTGTTGTTTCCATAGGCTTTGTCTTCAAACCCCTTGTATACTCTATCTACATCTCCTGCCTTGGTCAGTTGATAACCTTCCATTGCTTTCAATACCATCTTCATGCTGATGACATCCAACTCTATCTCTCTAATTCTCAGCTCACCCCTTTAGTCTCCTTGTGAATCCCTAATTTACTAACTGATAGACATGTGCACAGCCAAAAAATGTGTTCATTTTCGTTTCATTAGTTTATTTTTTATTTTTTTCGTTTTTCGGGTCATTCGTTATGATCGCGATTCATAAATTCGTAAATGCGTTCGTTCGTACATTCCTAAATTTTACATTTGTTCATTTGTAAATTCGTACATTCGTAAATTCGTAAAATCATACATTTGTAAATTAGAAGATTCGGAAATTTGTAAATTCGAACATTCGTACATTTTTACATTCGTACATTCGTAAATTCGTAAAATCGTACATTTGTAAATTAGAAGATTCGGAAATTTGTAAATTCGAAGTTTGAAAATCCAATAACCCGAAAATTCAAAAATCTGAAATAGTAACTATTAAATTATAGGTATTGTAATTTCCTTTCAAATTTGACTGTCAGTGAACGTAACAAATACGAATTTATCCGAAGTTACGAATTATCCAAAACGAATGCTGCATCTAAACAAATGGAACGGAACAAATTAATAATAAATAATAATAATAAAACGTTGTTATTATTATTATTGTTATTTATTATTATTAATTCATTACGTTCCATTCTGTTTTTTCGGATCATTCATAACTTTGGATAAATTTGTATGTGTTACGTTCACTAACAGCCAAATTTGAAAGGAAATTACAATACCTATAATTTAAAAGTTACTAGTAATTACTAATAGTTAAGTTATTATTATTTCAGATTTCCGAATTTACAAATTTACGAATTCACTAATTTACTAATGTAGGAATGCACGAATTTACGAATGTCCAACTTTATCGAATTTACGAATATTCGGAAAAAATTCGTTAAACGGGTTTTCGTTAATTCGGATATTCCCGAATTAACGAATTTGTCGAAATTCGTTAAAAAATGAATTCGGAACGAAACTAATTGCACATGCCTACTATCTGACATATCTATATAGATGTTACATCATTTCCTAAAATCTTTTCAAAACTGAGCTATTCTATAATGATATAAAAAACAATAAGAAAAAAAAAAAACTTCTTTTCAAAGCTATTGTTTTTCCTAGAAGGTCATTAGAATTTTAACATTAATTGAATTCCACGATTCAAGCAATTCTAATGTCAAAGGACTAAAGGAAACTAAACAATTAAGCATGTTATACTTTGACCTTTTAGACTTATCCTTTACCCTAATACAAGCAGGTTTACTTTTGCACAAAACCTGGGGTGAAGCAGGATACTATCTATCTTTGTCTGAAGCATGGTTCTAAATGTGAGCTGAGTTTTGGTTTTCATGACACCTGCCATAATGAATCAATGCAGAAAGTGCACTGAATTGCAAAGCTAAACCTAAGCTAAAAGCAGCAAGCAAGTGAAGATAATTTCTCTGTAATTTTCAGGGTTAGCAAGATGTAAATCTATCAAAAGCCATTAAAATACTGTAGTATTGACAATCATATCTCAACACAAAGAAATAACAAATTATTTAAACTGAAAAGCTCTGTTACAGGCAGTATGTGTGATAGTACAATACAATGACATAAAAATGGCCAATCAAGATGGTCATAGATTAGGTTCTATACATATTGTATAACCACGTATATGTACGAAACTATAACCCACCAAAACATTTATATTTGAGGCTTATAAATCCATAGAACAATTTTAGGCTCTGTTTGCTGAGCTTTATTGAGCACTATTTGCCATAACAACTTCGATTTTCATTAATGATCACCATTGAGAGTTGAAAATCAGTCACATGCATGAAAATAATGATCGTTATGCGACATAACATAGACATTATAGCTCAGTGAATTTGTTTTGTTTTTTTGCCTATCTTACAATACTAAGCATTGGGTTGTAAGAGGTGTGTCTAAAAAGTTTGGTGAATGGTCCGATATCTTAGATTGTAAGCTCTAAGGAGCAGGGCCCTCTGATTCCTACTGTATCAAATTGTATTGTATTTGTACTGTCTACCCTCAAGTTGTAAAGCGCTACGTAAACTGTTGGCGCTATATAAATACTGTATAATAATAATATCTCAACGACAACATGGGCCAGGTGTGTGCGCATGAGAATGGCTATCTAGAGACATGTTGAGAAGTGCCAGCTATCATGGAGTACACGTGACCGCCAGTGTAAACCCACTGCAGGCGGTGTAGTCAGTATGAGAGGTAGGGTCACAGTGCAATGGAGCAACGAGTGAACATCAAATTCTGCTACAAATTGTGGAAAATGGTGAGAGAGACGCATGAAATGTTGGTGCAAGTGTACAGGACAGGATCCATGAGCAGAAAATGTCTTTACGACTGGTTCAAATGCATTTGCGACTGGAAGGAAATGACTGAGGATGAGCCACATTCGGGTCGGCCGTCGACAAGCAGAACCCCAGACATGATTGAGCAAGTGTGACAAATTCTGGCACAAGATCAGTGATTGACTCTACAATTGATGGCAGAGTAATTGGGCATTAGCAAGGACACGTTTCGCACCATCATCCGCGAAGATTTGGGTAAACGGAAGATCTGTTTCCGGTTTGTGCTGCACAAGCTGACAGATGAACAGAAAGCAAAAGGGATGGAAACCTCTGGAGATTTCATTACCATTTGTGACGAGGATCCATCCTTTCTGTGCGATCCATGTGCGTCAATTCTTGAGAAAAAAGGGGGGTTGAATCACACTAAAACAGATTGGTGATCATATACATCATCACCAAACCAAATATTTAGAACTAAGTGAAGAGTTCCCCTTTAGTGTATACATAGTATACATAACACATGTCAAATGAATAATCAATCCAAAAATAAAATGTTTAAAGTGATAATAAAAAGTCCATGTATAAAAAATAAATCACCCAAGTGATATAAAAGTATCTTAAAAAAGTTCCAAAAAACATAAATTCTTGCTGTGAAAAGAAAAAAGCGTGCTTGCTCCACCGTGAAATCAGACTGGCCGCTTACCAGAAACTCATGATCCCCCGTTACAAAGGATCAGAGAAAGCTGTTTGTTAATACTGCTTCGATCCATGACCAATGGATCAGAGATCTTATACCAAGATGGAAGATCAAAGACTGCAGGGTCAGGCTAAAGATGTTCACACTGACAGGTACTCAGACATCAGCTCACAGCATTGCAGATATGGTCATAGAAGGAAAAAAAGGCTCCATATAGTGTAAAATCATTGACTTTATTGGATAAGTAAAAGGTTAAACTCACATGTTAGTAGACAATAGTAGGCATGTAGTGTAGTCTGGAGCGCCGGCCGGAAGCTCACAGACAGCCCGTCCCTACTGGAAACAACAGCAGCAATGGGAGGTGACGAGAACATGTCGCTCTGCCCTACGCGGCGATCGAGGGCTTTGCTGACATTTTCCAGAAGCTTTATGAACGTTGTCAAAAGTGTGTTGTGAAGGATGGCAATTATTTTGAAGGCCAATAAAGGTAATTTGTTTGTATCTTCTGTTTTGTTTATTTTCTGATACCATTCACCAAACTTTTCAGACACACTTCATATATTAAAGCAATGACATGTATGAACTGTACTTCGAGATCAGATTCACATATATAAAATATAGTCATTTTAAATTTGACCAGTTTTTACATATGTTAAACATATAGGTTGCACTGGCTCTGTAATAGATCCGGTAAGTTAGTATGGTGAATATCCTGAAGAGTCAATTTAGCTAAGTCTCTGCACACTCTAGTTAAGGGTACCCTTGACTCATTTGGTTGAAACCGTTGGCAAACTGACAGCTATTGGCAGCTGTCAAACAGATGGCATCAACCCAGAATTAGCATTTTATGCCTATTAAACTAGCTAATGAGATATCCACTGATAACTTTGGTTCAAACATAACCTTACTGAGACTTGGTCTTATAATTTTTCACTTATTTAATATTTATTAAATATATTTAGAAGAAATGAATTGATGTATTGTATCTACAGTAAATATAGTTTTTCTATATACTCGATATTGGATGGATAGCTGTAACCCATGTAGAAAAAAAATGGGTTTTAAATGTATACACAATTCCTAAGACATATTAATAGAAAAAATGTATCAACTATTTTTTAATTGTTCCATTGATTCTTATATGCAGCTCAAATCGCATCTTTGACATTGTGTGTCAGTTCTCCTTTTTCATGCGTATAAAGTTTTGTGGGGACTGGCATAGGCCTATACATTTATTGTGAGCTGAAACACATTCTGGCCTCTCTGGCAGCAGATTTGCTCACTATTCTCTCACTTGCTGCCTAAAAAAATTACAGTATTGTCAGCAGGACAGAAAGTGAGAGGACATTTCTGTTACTGAGCCCTGGATAGCAGTAAAATCCCAACAGTGGCTATAATCCTTAACTGCTATATCCCCCAAAACAAATAAAAATGAATGACTGGACCTATATTTTAAGGGCCCAATTGAGGTAAAAAGACATGACCATTGCTTTGCTGCTCATTATAGTGCAGTGAAGGGGGAGATTTTTCGGCCCATTGACTGGGTATAGAAAACCATTTGGAAGTGATAAGTATATGGAGCTGTATGTTGGCATTCAACCAAATGTACACAGCAGAAGTGTAGTATTCAATTTGTCCAGCAGAAGAGGGTTGGGCAAAACAGCAGGAGCCCCGGACACAACAGCTAAATAAAGAAGGTGGTGCATTGTGACCACCTGGAGTGAAAATGCAGTGCTGATACCTACCAAAATGCTGCTAATGTCTGCCTTGATGATGCCCATAATATCTTAAGGGCAGACTTTAGCAGCAAAGCATCTTACAGAGTGACAGTGAGGTGCCAAGTGCTGGGGCATGCTCTGTGCTCCTGCACCCGGCACCAGAAGAAGCTTCAATACTGTCAGTCGGAATGATCTTTGCTCGACAAATGAAGGTTGGTCCTGGCCTGCTCCTCTGACATGACAGTCCCAGGCCAGGAAGAGAGCAGTGCAGTATAGATGTAAAGTGAGCTGATGTTGGGGGTTTTGCTCAGTAAACTGACACCAAGACTTAAACGAAAACCTGAAAAGGCACTGACTAATTTGTAATAAACCAGGAAGGAGGGGGTTGAAGTTTATAATTTTCACCCTAGGCACCAGATGACCTTACCCTGGCACTGCACCCCACACTGCAGTTTCAGATATTAAACTTTAGTTATATATGAAATGAATATAGCACCATATTTACCTGTGTAACTCAAAAGCGAATTGTAGTCTACCTTTTACCAAAAAGGTATAAAGTATGGTTTAGTAAGTGATACATTACCTTCATGCTTTTAAATATTACATTATCTTCACTTTTAAACCTGAAAAAAGGAACATGATTCTTGTTCCATATAATAAGAACATGCCTTCAAGTTATCTTCTGAAATTTCTAATGACATTTCCGTTTTATGAGCCTTATATGGATCATTTTTTGCTAATGATGATTTATTATGTAATTTACGTAATGATAACTGCCTTTGTCAATGCACTAAAATGTGCATCACATATAAATCACATATAGTTCTCACATCCACAGTTGCTTTATTTTACCCTCTGATGATGAGTGAGTTGAATGTTTTTGTGACTTGATGAGCGTTAAATGAATCACTGTCTAAAATAGTTATTTCTGTTTGACAGGTATATACAAAGAACCTGTGTCTTCTTGTCTACAGTGCACAAGAGACATTTTTTGCATTTCATTGTTTTTTTGGATTACCAAAGGATAATTTGGTATGTCATAGATAACTGGAAACTCCAAAAAATGGAAGTTAATTCATGCCCCGTCAGAATGTATAAGCAATGAATGGGGAGATTTCACGACCAGTTTTACTACAGTACCATGTATAAATAGCTGAGATAAGCTAAAGAGCCTTGGGATGCTTTATGCAAAGCTTACGTCCTCACAGTTCGTGCATATGGGATCCGTATTTCTGCCTTGTTCAGAGGATCTTAAAATTAAATACCATACCTTAAGCATTTCCACAGCACAGGTACCTCCATAAACATAGAGTAAAATAAAAATGCTAAGGAAACAACAAAAACAAAATGTTTGGCTTCCAACAATGGTATGCTAAAAGCAGACAAGGATAATAGCAGTCTGTCATGGCACATCTGTGAGATGCTAAATTTATCCCTAGTACTCAGAACACAAATAGAAGCTAGTTACAGCCCCCTGTTCTCAAGCACGGGAATGTAGAACATTTCATCACAAAATGTACTCACGTTCCAGCTTTCATAGTACTAAGACATGTAGCTTAAAGGAAACATTGCCTTGTACTGAAAATGCTAGTTTAAGATACTCAATACATTTTATTCAAGTAAATATCTTGTTGTTCTCAAAAAATTACTTGATACAGTTCCTTGAAAAAGTATTCATACCCCTTGACATTTTCCACATTTTGTCATGTTACAACCAAAAATTTAATCGGTAACCTTTTATGACTGCGTTTTGTCCAGCTTGGATTAACAGACTGTACTCTACCGTTCATTAATATATGTACACGTTATTTGTTCTACAACAATGTGTTTCTTTCCCTGTAAATGGAAAATGGAATAAAAATATTTTGAGTAAAAATGGAAAATGGAAAATTTCCTATCAAATACTTACCGTCATTTTTCTTTCCTGATGGACTCCATGGCAGCATGCGTATGGGTTAACCCCGCCTCCACTCCTCGTCTATAGGACCCCACTGCCATAAATCTTTGCTCTGAGCCAGAGGCCACATTCTGTAACTAGCCTCCTCAACATATTAGGGGGGGGAGACTCCTGCTGCCATGGAGTCCATCAGGAAAGGAAAATTACGGTAAGTCTTTGATAGGAAATTTTCAGTTTTCCTGACAGACTCCATGGCAGCATACGTATGGGAACTAACTAGCCATACACCCAGTGGGCGAGCAATGCTATCCCAAGGCTACAATTTGTACCATCAACAGAAAGGACCTGCAAGCTAAAATAAACAGAGGATAAGGAAGCAGACTCTACACAATAATGAGTCAGAAATGTATTGATTGAGGACCACAAGGCCTCCCCACATACTACTTTGGGAACCACAAGCTGCAAAGCTGCCCGAAATGTAGACATACTCCTGGTCGAGTGAGCAGACACTACCTCCAAAAGGAGCCCAGCCCTTGGCTCTCTGAGCCTGTTGGATGGCCTAGGCAATCCGTGCCACAATCATAATAGATGAGGCACGTTACATAGTTACATAGTAGGCGAGGTTGAAAAAAGACACAAGTCCATCAAGTCCAACGTATGTGTGTGATTTTATATCAGTATTACATTGTATATCCCTGTATGTTGTGGTCGTTCAGGAGCTTATCTAATAGTTTTTTGAAATTATCGATGCTCCCCGCTAAAACCACTGCCTGTGGAAGGGAATTCCACACCCTTACCACTCTTACAGTAAAGAACCCTCTAAGCAGTTTAAGGTTAAATCGCTTTTCTTCTTATTTTAGTGAATGGCCACATGTCTTATTGAATTCCTTTACACTGAAAAGTTTTATCCCTATTGTGGGGTCACCAGTACGGTATTTGTACATTGAAATCATATCCCCTTTCAAGTGTCTCTTCTCCAGAGAGAATAAGTTCAGTGCTTGTAACCTTTCCTCAACTAATGTCCTCCAGTCCCTTTATTAGTTTTGTTGCCCTTCGCTGGACTCTCTCCAGTTCCAGCACATCCTTCCTGAGGAGTGGTGCCCAGAACTGGACAGCATACTCCAGATGTGGCCTGACCAGAGTCTTGTAGAGTGGCAGAATTATCTTGTTATCTCTGGAGTTAATCTCCTTTTTAACACATGCCAATATTCTGTTTGCTTTGCTTGCAGCAGCTTGGCATTGCATGCCATTGCTGGGCCTGTCATTTACTAGAACCCCCAGGTCCTTTTCCATCCTAGATTCCCCCCAGTGAGTAGATTGTATTCATATTTTTGCAACCCAAATGCATTATTTTACATTTTCCACATTAAACCTCATTTACCATGTAGTTGCCCACCCCATTAATTTGTTCAGATCTTCTTGCAAGGTTTCCACATCCTGCGGAGAAATTATTGCCCTGCTTAGCTTAGTATCGTCCGCAAATACAGAGATTGAACTGTTTATCCCATCCTGTTTAATGAATAAATTAAATAGAATTGGTCCCAGGACAGAACCCTGGGGGACCCCACTTTCCACCCCTGCCTATTCCGAGTACTCCCCGTTTATCACTACCCTCTGAACTCGGCCCTGTAGCCAGTTTTCAATCCATGTACTCAGGTCCATGCCAATTGACCTTACTTTGTACAGTAAATGTTTATGGGGAACTGTATAAAATGCTTTTGCAAAATCCAGATACACCAAGTTTACGGGCCTTCCTTTATTTAGATAGCAGCTTACCTCCTCATAGAAGGTTATGTTTCCTATTAGTGTGGTTTATACTGAAACTAATTGACTTGTGATCGCTGTTTCCTAAAATGCCCCGTATTTCCACATCCGTGATTAGGTCTGTATTGTTGGTAATCAGTAGGTCTAGCAACGCATTGTTTCTAGTTGGTGCATTTACCATCTGACCCATGAGCCTTAGATGAATGCGCGGATCCTTCCACCCAGTCTATGTCTGGATAATTAAAATCCCCCTTTATGATGACACTTCCCATCCTTGCCGCTAATCCAAATTGTGATAGGAGGTCCGCCTCCGCCTCCTTCCTCTGTTTAGGTGGCCTATAGCATACTCCCAGTATTACTTAAACCCCTTAGTTTCATCCCTTTGCAGCTCTACCCATAAGAATTCCACCTCCTCCCTTGCTCCCTAAGGCCTCATGCACACAAGACGCTGTTAAACGCGCGTTCAGAGGCAGTTGGACACTTTTTTCAACTGCCCCTGAACCCATTCAATGTTATCCTATGTGTCCATGTACACCAGTGGTCTCAAAGTACCGGCCCGCGGGCCATTTGTGGCCCGCGGACTGGTTATAAATGGCCCGCCGAGCAGGGCGCTCTCTGATGTGTGAAGTTGGGGAGGTGTGGGCGGCCGGGCATCCATCGCTACATTGCAGTAAACAGCGAGGGGCCGGCCGAGGGCAGATAAGCCCGAGAGCCCGGGACTCGGGAGAAGAGCTCCACTATGGCCCTGCCTCCTCCTTGACCTCGCCCCCTGACCCCGCCTCCCCTAGGAGCCAAGCGGGCGCAGCTTACCACATGCTTTAAGTTCCTCTGCACGCTCTGATGTGAGGCCGAAGCTGGAGGACAGGCTCGCTGCTCACTGGGGGCACAGAGCTGTCACAGAGGACAGGAGGCGCAGGCTGCTGCGGGAGCCGCTGGAATTGGACGGATCGAAGCAGGAGACTGGCATCATGGTATGGAAGGTACTGTCTGTCATCATCATACACACCTGCAGACAGAGACTGGGACAGAGGTGGGAGTGCAGGAACAGGGCTAGGGGTCTCTCATCTCCCCCAACTCCCCCCTCCCTCTCTCTAAGCCCCCCCTCTCTTAGCCCCCCTCCCTTCTCTCTCAGCCCCCCTCTCTCTAAGCCCCCCTCCCTACTCTCTCAGCCCTCCTCTCTCTAAGCCCCCCTCCCTTCTCTCTCAGACCCCTTCTCTCTAAGCCCCCCTCCCTTCTCTCTCAGCCCCCCTCCCTTTTCTCTCAGCTCCCCCTCTCTCAGCCCCCTCTCTCCAAGCCCACCTCACTTCTCCCTCAGCCCCCCCTCTCTCCAAGCCCCCTCCCTTCTCTCTCAGCCCTTCCCCCTCTCTCAGCCCCCTCTCTCTAAGCCCCCCTCCCTTCTCTCTCAGCTCCCCCTCTCTCAGTCCCTTCTCTCCAAGCCCACCTCACTTCTCCCTCAGCCCCCCTCTCTCCAAGCCCCCTCCCTTCTCTCTTGGCCCTTCCCCCTCTCTCAGCCCCCCTCTCTAAGCCCCCCTCGATTCTCTCTCAGCTCCCCCACTCTCATCTTTTCTTGTTTGCACCGGTGTCTCGTGTGCATGAGGCCTTAGTGATGTCTCATCTCTCACATTCACTTGTACATCATTTTTGATATACAGGCATACCCCTCCCCCTTCCTTACCCTCTCTATCCCTGCGATATAGGGAATACCCTTGAATGGTTGCCAGCCAATCATGAAAGTTGTTGAACCAAGTCTCTGAAATTCCTACAAAATCCTCCTCGTACAACAGTAGCTCCAATTCTCCCATCTTGTCCGCCAGACTCCTGGCATTGGTGAGCATGCCATGTAGTTTAGACCGGTCGCATACTGTCTCCTTATTGGGTGTTCTGAGGTTGCAAATAGGACTTGTTACTATACTTACCTCGGGTTTAGGTGCTTTAGTCAACCTACCACTAATGCCCCAATACTACCCTCCGGTATATGTTCTGCGCTGACTATCCCTAACTCTGGACCCTCCTCCTGTTGCCTAGTTTAAAAGCCCCTCTAACTTTTCGGCCATCTTCACTCCCAGCAGATCTACACCCTCCTCATTTAGGTGCAGTCCGTCCCTTCTTTAGCGCTCGTGACCGACTATCCTTTCTGGTAAAAAAATCTGGCCTGGACTTTAACAGAACGAATCCTTCGCTGGGAGCTTGTATGCAGCTCAATGCATGATGATGCAAATGTGGCTTTTGCTATTCTGAAGAAATCCCTCTGTGTTTGTCTGTATCCATGTGGCAAAGGCAAAAAAACACTTTGCCACATGGATACAGATGAAGTCTGGACCAGATGATCCCCCATAGATGCGGTGACTGGACCGATACCGGAACACCATTCAGGAAAAGGCCCTGGCTGGGTGTTAGCCACAGGCATTACTTGTCTGTGCAGCTGGTAAGCGCACACTCCTTATGGTGGTGGGTTTGTCGAGCAAAGTCACATTGATTTCTTGGAATTGATCACAAGTTGATATTTTCACTATTTGCGGGAAATTTCTTTTTTTTCTTACTATAATTTATTTGAACAAACTTTGACCAGATTCTCCCGTAAACTTTGTTTGCCTTCCTTCTTCTAGCCTCCCTGACGGTATTCCCGAGTGTGGCTCGGGGTGTATTTTCAGTACCAAAAGCGTAACCCCGAGCCACACTCGGGATTGCATCGCAGGATCCAGGTACAGTATACTTACCTTCTCCCCAGAATCCCGCAATGTCTCCCCGCTGTGTGTGTGAGCCGTCCTCCACTCGATCTATCACAGAGCCGAGCTCCGTTCCCTGCGAGCGTTGTGACGCACGGGGACGGAGAATGGCGCCAAATTCAAAAAGTAAAAAACACAATACATATACAGTACACTGTAATCTTACAGATTACATTACTGTATTCATTTATTTCACATCCCCTTTGTCCCTAGTGGTTTGCCAAGTGCCCTGCATGCAGTTTTATATTATAAATACTGTTCATTCTGCCTGGAAACTGGAGATTGTCCATAGCAACCAAAACCGTCCCTTTACATCAAATGTGGTTTTAGACTAGCTAGAAAACAGCGATAATAAATTAGAATCACTTGCAGAATTGAGCGATAGTGATTTGTTGGGAAATCCATCGTCAAACACTGAAAGTAATGACAGTGACAATTCTGAACTGAGCAAATTTCAGTGTTTTAGATTTGATTACATTATTGAATAATTTTTATTATTATTATATTTTTATTTGTTATAATTATTTACAGTTATTTATTATAATTTATGATTATAAATCTGAATAAATCTGAAATAATCATACCGCCAGGGAGGTTAATATTCAAGAGAGCGAAGATGACTCTGCATCCGAGGACCTCCAATCTCGAAAAACAGGCCATCAGAGGCAACCGTGCTGGTCATAGATTTAGGATTACACCCAATGACAGAAGGTCTGGCCTGAGGAGAAGGGCAACTGGGTTCCAGAAGCTGAACTGTGGTAGCAAGGGAAACCCTAGCCTAATTGCCCAATAAAGCATCACAACCACTACCTCCATAACTTCTGTTTGGAGTCTTCGTAGAAACCAGAGGTTGACCAGGACTGGAAGACACGCAAAGGTCCCACTGCATTTCCAAAGATCCATCAGGGCATCTATGCCTGAAAACCTGCACATGTAGAGACCATTCGTTGTTGTCCAACTGGACTTTGGAAAGAAAGTCTGTTAGAATATTTTGGGGACATAGGCTGCTGAGATGTAGGCTTTGTCAGAAACCATAAATCGGACCGAGACAGAAGTACAGTTAATCACACTTGTTTAATAATAATATAAAGGTAAACAGAGTAAGCGTGGTCAAAACATAGCCAGAGTTCAGTAACCAGATCGGGTAGTCAGCCAATGCCAATGTCAGAGAGCCAGAGATCAACGTAGTAGTACAGCAAGCAGGATCAGGAGACAGAAGGGACGTCAGCCGAGCAAGTCTTCAACAGGAACGCAGGATATAGTCTCTGAGATGTGACCAAAGGCAAAGGCAGAGATGAAGTGAGCTGGATGGCTTTAAGTAGTCAGGACTGACGAGCAGATCATCAACAGCTGAGTCACTGTGAAGAGAAAGGAGCTGGCAATTAGCTGACAGCTGAGCGTCCAGCTCGGAGAAGGAAGGGCTGAGCCCAGTCCTGACAGTACCCCCTCCTCAACGACCCCTCCCCCTCGGAGGACCACCAGGCTTGAGGGGAAAACGTCTATGGAAATCACGGAGGAGGACAGGAGCATGTACGTCTGAGGATGAGATCCAAGAGCGTTCCTCCGGACCGTACCCCTTCCAATGCACCAGGTACTGTATGCGCCCACGGAACCTACGGGAGTCAACAATGGATTGTACTTCATACTCCTCATGGTTCTCAACCTGTATAGGGTGAGGACGTGGCACCGAGGTGGTAAAGGGGTTGCAGACCAAAGGTTTCAATAAGGAGACATGAAACACATTAGAGATGAGCATACTAGGAGGATGGTCCAATGCGTAAGCCACTGGGTTAATCCTACGAAGGATACGGAAAGGCCCAATAACCCGAGGTGCGAACTTCAAAGAAGGAACACGAAGTCGGAAGTTTGCGAGACGACAGCCAGACTCTGTCCCCAACCTGGTAGGGGGCGCAGGCAGGAGTCTGCGGTCAGCATGGAGTCTGTACCTATCTATCATTAGCATGCCACAAAGCCTCCTGGACTTTTGCCCAAGTGGAACGAAGGCCACGGAGATGCTCCTTCAATGCAGGAATACTCTGCGGAACAAACAAGGCAGGCAACACGGAAGGTTGAAAACCATAGTTCGCCATAAATGGGGACAAACGGGAAGCTGAATTCAAGGCATTATTGTGAGCAAACTCCGCCCACGGTAAGAGGTCTGACCAGTTGTTATGATGGTCAGAAATATAGCAACATAGGAATTGCTCCAAGGACTGATTGGTTTGTTCTGAGGCCTCATTGGACTGCGGGTGATACGCAGAGGAGAAAGCAAGCTGAATACCCAACTGTGCAGAAAAGGCTCGCCAGAACTGGGACACATACTGACTACCCCTGTCTGAGACAATTACCTTGGGAAGCCCATGTAAGCGGAAGATCTCCCGAGCAAAAATAGAAGCCAGTTCCTTAGAAGTAGGCAACTTCTTGAGTGGAATACAATGCGACATTTTCGAGAACTGGTCAACCACCATAAGGATAACTGTGTTGCCCTGGGAGTTGGGTAACTCCACAATGAAATCCATAGACAGGTGGGTCCAGGGACTCTCTCCATTGGGTATGGGTTGTAGGAGGCCCACTGGAAGGTGTCGTGGAGTCTTACTCTGAGCACACATGGAACAGGCAGCTACGAAGGCGGTTACATCAGCACATAGACTAGGCCACCAGAATTGTTGGGAAATGGCCCAAAAGAGTTGATTCTTCCCAGGGTGGCCAGCAGCCTTGGGAGAATGGTAAGTCTGGAGCACAGCAGTACGGAGACTCTCGGGAACAAAGCAGCGGTCACAAGGTTTCTCAGGAGGAGCATCGACCTGAGCAGCAAGAATTTTGTCACCCAAAGGAGACTGGTGTGAACCGTAGTCAGAATACGATCAGGAGGAATCACAGGAACCAGAACCGACTCCATCTTGGAAGTGGAGTAAAATTGTCGTGACAAGGCGTCAGCCCTTACATTCTTAGTAAGAATTAGACAATGTAATTAAAACTCGACAAGAAAAGAGCTCATCGCGCCCTTTTGGGAGAGAGGCGCTTAGCCTCAGACAAGAATGTGAGATTCTTATGGTCAGTAAGAATGAGAGCACAGTGGTACCTTCAAGGAGATGTCTCCATTCTTTCGGGGCTAAAATGATCGCCAACAGCTCTCTGTCACCAATCTCGTAATTGCACTCTGCCGGTGACAATTTCTTGGAAAAGTAGCCACACGGATGCATAACGCACTCATAGTTAGGACTTTGAGACAGAAGGGCGCCAACTCCAGTCTCAGAAGCATCAACTTCTAGAATAAAAGGCAATGTAGGATTAGGGTGTGCCAACACAGGAGCAGAAACAAATGCAGCATTGAGACTCTCAATGGCCTTAATGGACTCCGGAGACCAACTCTGGGTTGCTGTCTTTCCTGGTCATATAAGTCAGGGGCTTGACCAGAGACGAGAAGTTACGAATAGAGCAAGAGACTCCTGCGCTGCCAGCGGACTCCTAAGCTAACAGGGGGGCACTGCTGCAACACCTATAAGACTGCTCCACACAGACAAAAATGCATAAAGACTAGAGGGGGGTTGGTAGTTGCGCTGTGATGGGGAAGGGGATGGGAAAATAGGGGGGGAAACTACACTAAAGTGGATCTGGCAACCATGCCAAGTGACCTGAAAGCAAAATAAATATATAAAACAGACACAGCACACTGGTGAGTGTGTATAATAAATAACTGGAAAAGTGACTAGTGCATATAGTAAACGAATAGATAGAAAGCACTGAATAGTGTGAGTATGGAGGCAAAGTGGTAATGAATCACATAAAAGTGAGCAATGCACATGATAAGAAGGGCAATCACACTGGTGACATATAATGCATATCTCACTAGATACACAAAAGAGCTAGTGAGTAAGAAATAGCAAATGGTCTTAAACATAAATCAGAAACGCTTGACCAATAAAATACAGAGTGCAACCTAAGAGTATATCAAATCAATGAATAATGATTAAATAATAATGGCAAAAGGGGATATAATTCAAAACATCTAAAAACCGTGGATCTCAAAATATATATAAAAAAATATATTAATGGTGTTGAATATAAACGACAGTCCCACCACCAGGTGTAATAATGCTGGATCACAGTTCAAACAAATTGACAGGTGAAGAAGGGGGGTGGTCTTTGATGGGGGCACCTCAGTGAACACAGGCCCTTTACCTTACAGCTGTAAGGTATACAGCATATATGTTAGACACTCAGTGGGATATGGAATCCAGAATGGTTGCAGCTGACGGTATGGCTCGTAAATGCAGTGGTGTCACATGCGGAAAGAACATATAGACAGCATGTAGTGTGATACCGTATGACACTGGGGGGATGGACGAGCTGAAGGAGGAGGGGGGGTTGCACTCACTTTGTGGCAGATGAGCGCAAGCCTCAATCCACGAGTGCCGAACTCGTATAGTCCACACTACTGGTCGTAGAACCCTCTAGCGTCTCACATCTTCTGTGGCTCTCCACCCGTCATCCGTCATAGAGATAATGTAGTAGCAAGACAAGAAGACCGCATATAGCGTAATCCCGTACAATAAACACACTTTATTTATGTTAAAAACAGTGGTACACTTACAAAAGCCAACAGCTGGGGGGTAAAACTCCGCGAGCGCCGTGCTCGTAACATCAGCTGTTGTGTGGCAGCGTCCCGTGCTCCTGTGCGTCCCGTGCTCGAGAAGTTATGAATAAACTTCCGATAATATTTGGCAAATCCAAGAAAATGCTGCAGAGAACATAAACCCACGGGTCGAAGCCACTATAGGACCGTTGAAAGTTTCTCTGGGTCCATCGAAAAACCAGCAGTGGAAATGACATAGCCCAGGAATTTAACCTGTTCACAATGGAATTCGCACTTTTCCAATTTACAATAGAGATTGTTCTCTCTTAGTCTCTGAAGCACATGACAGACATCTGTGTGGTGGCTCTCCAGGGACTTGGAAAATATGAGGATATTGTCGAGATAAGCCACCAAACATAACTGCAACAAATCTCGGAGGACATCGTTAATGAACTCCTGGAAAACTGCCGGAGCGTTACAAAGGCCAAAAGGCATTACGAGATACTCATAATGACCTGATCTGGTATTAAACGCAGTTTTCCACTCATCGCCCTCCTTAATCCTGACGAGATTGTATGCCCCTCTCAAATCAAACTTTGTGAAAACCGTTGCTCCCTTGAGGTGGTCAAATAACTACGTAATCAACGGAATGGGATAGGCATTCTTAATCATGAAATGATTGAGACCCCTATAATCGATACAAGGTCTCAGCTCACCATTCTTCTTCTTCACAAAAAAGAAACCAGCACCAGCAGGAGAAGAGCATTTGCGGATGAAACCTCGAGAAAGTGCGTCTGCAACATACTCCTCCATGGCCTTATTCTGAAAGACCGACAAAGGATAAATCTGGCCACGAGGGGGTATGGCACCAGGTTGAAGGTCAATTGCAAAATCATACGACTGGTGTGGAGGCAAAAAACCGGCTTGACCTTTGTCAAAGACATCGCTAAAATCGCGGTACTCCTCCGGCAGGAAGGAGAGTGAAGAGGTGCACAGGACCTTGGCTACCTTCTGGAAGCATCTCTCACTGCACTGTGGCGACCAGGACAGAACCAACCTCAGCACGGAGCCAATCAAAAGAAGGATTGTGCCTCTGTAACCAAGGATAACCAATAACCAGTGGAAACTTAGGTGAGGAAATAACTTGGAATTGGGTTATCTCATGGTGAAGGGCCCCTACGGCCATGGACAACGGAACAGTCTCATGAGTCACATGGGCAGGCTGTAGAGGTCTCCCATCAAGAGCCTCAATGGGAAGTGGAGTGTCATGCAGCTGCAGCGGAATCAAGTGCTCCGATACAAAGTCAGCATCAATGAACAGGCCTGAAGCCGAGAGTCGATCAGAGCCTGTATCTTGACGGATGACTCCCAAGACAGGGTAATCGAAACCAGGGGATTATCTTTCACGGAAACTGGAGACAAAACAACGCCACCTAAGGTCTGTCCGTGACAGGACCTCAAGGTTCGGGCGTTCCCTGGAAGGGTAGGACAAAACTTCAAAAAGTGACCAGCCTGGCCACAATAAAGGCACAATCTCTCCCTCCTCCTAAGGGCTCTCTCATCCGCAGAGAGACGCGTGAAGCTCAAATGCATGGGTTCATCTTCACAGACCAACTCGGTACCAGGAGGCATGGGAGGTGAGGGAGGCAAAGGTGGGACTGTAAAGCTCGGAGACAAATGTACAGGAAGCTTGCGCCAGCGCTCCTTAAAAGAGAGTCTTTCTCTGAGTCTGGAGTCAATGAGGATGGCAAATGTGATCAACCTCTCCAGCTCAATGGGTATATCTCGGGCTGCTATCTCATCCTTGATGTTATCCGAGAGACCATGAGAGAAGGCAGCCACGAGGGCCTCATTGTTCCAAGCAACCTCTGCTGCCAGAGTATGGAATTCAATGGCGTAATCGGCAACAGTTCTCATACTCTGTTTGATGGACATGAGGCTCTTGGCAGCAGAAGCGGAGCGTGCGGGAACATCAGATACCCTTTTGAAGGAAGCCACAAATTCTGGGTAACTCAGGACCACGGGTTTTTGCGTCATGATATCATGAAACCTACTTTGCTTCTGTCCATGGGAATAGCCTGGGGCAGCATCTCAAAGTATATCTCAACGTGGATGGGAAACCCTCTGCATTGAACTGGATCGCTGGGGAAGCAGAGCGGAACCAGACATGCCTCTTATAGAGGTAATACTCAAGGCAGGTGCCTGCACACCTGGAGCCTGCGACACAGGTTGTACCGGAGCAGCCATAGTGGAAGATTCCAGGTGAGCCGTGTGACTCAGGAGCATTTGTAACGCCAAGGCAAACTGATCCATGCAGTGATCCTGGTCATCCAATCTGGGAAAAATATTACCAACAAGTGGACTGACTACATCTTCTGAATTCAGGGCCTTCGCCTACTGTCAGAAACCATGAATCAGACCGAGACAGAAGTACTGTTAATCACACTTGTTTAATAATAACAAAAAGGTAAACAGAGTAAGCATAGTCAATACATAGCCAGAGTTCAGTAACCAGATCGGGTAGGCAGCCAATGCCAATATCAGAGAGCCGGAGATCAACGTAGTAGTACAGCAAGCAGGATCAGGAGACAGAAGGGACGTCAGCCGAGCAAGTCTTCAACAGGAACGCAGGATATAGTCTCTGAGATGTGACCAAAGGCAAAGGCAGAGATGAAGTGAGCTGGATGGCTTTAAGTAGTCAGGACTGACGAGCAGATCATCAACAGCTGAGTCACTGTGAAGAGAAAGGAGCTGGAAATTAGCTGACAGCTGAGCGTCCAGCTCAGAGAAGGAAGGGCTGAGCCCAGTCCTGACAGTACCCCCTCCTCAACGACCCCTCCCCCTCAGAGGACCACCAGGCTTGAGGGGAAAACGTCTATGGAAATCACGGAGGAGGACAGGAGCATGTACGTCTGAGGATGAGATCCAAGAGCGTTCCTCCGGACCGTACCCCTTCCAATGCACCAGGTACTGTATGCGCCCACGGAACCTACGGGAGTCAACAATGGATTGTACTTCATACTCCTCATGGTTCTCAACCTGTATAGGGTGAGGACGTGGCACCGAGGTGGTAAAGGGGTTGCAGACCAAAGGTTTCAATAAGGAGACATGAAACACATTAGAGATGAGCATACTAGGAGGATGGTCCAATGCGTAAGCCACTGGGTTAATCCTGCGAAGGATACGGAAAGGCCCAATAACCCGAGGTGCGAACTTCAAAGAAGGAACACGAAGTCGGAAGTTTGCCCTGCCCAGCCCTGACAGGCTTAGATCTTCTGAGCCCAAGACACAATCGGCTCCGCTTCTTGTAATAGAGAACAGGCTGTTAGTCCCCCATTGTCTTTTAACATAGGAGACCGCCGGAGTTTCAGAATGTTCGACACAACCTGTGTTAAGCTATCCTGAACAGGCTGCAAACCCCCCATTCCATATTGCTTAGCATCAGACATGATTGTGAACCAGGAAATGGGGCGATTGAATGGTAAATGAGCCAGTTTTCCATTGCAGCCACCAGGGGACTCATGACTGAGGTTATGTAGATGACCTGAATTCTGCTTCCTTGCTCCCACTGCTGGAGAAACCCCTACCGGAAGGGTCGCCTTCCCTGGCTTTCACTTGACTATTGGAACCCCGTAGACCCCATAGTGCCAATCATTTTAGACACTGAAAGGCAAGCAGGTGGAAGAAGAAAGGGCCAGGAGTATTCTGTTCTAGAACATCGGGATCCAGAATCAAGGCAATGGTCCTCTTGATTATATTGAACTGAGCCCCGAGACACACAGGAGACTGAGCTGCAATACAAATTTGAGGAACATTACAAAGACCTGAGCTCTGGGCTCCAGCAGCTGTCCTTTGTTTTGGGACAGTAGGAGAAAGACATCCACGTAACTATGCAGGCGTATGCTCCTTGTTTTGATAAAGACCATAACAACCAATAAGACCCTGAAAATACACAGGGTGATGTTGAAAGCCGGAAGCCTTCTACAATGGGCACATGAAAGTAAGCATCTTAGGTTTATTGGAAACAAGCCAGTCACCTGGCTGGACCCCCTATGAGTCAGGTGCGCAAGGTCTAAAACCGGCCTCCACAAGCTGTTCTTCTTCATGACCATAAAGAGGGACAAGTACCTGCCCTGAAATCTCTTGTTTTCAGAGACTGGCACGGCAGCACTTTGCGACACCAGGGACTTGCGTAAAGCATGAGTATATGCTTCCTTATCTCAGAGTGAGGAAACAACCATTAAAATGAATCCTAGAAAAGGAGGACATCTTATGGACCATGCATGTCCCAAAAGACCATTTTGACGACCCATTAGTCTGAGGCCCAATAGTCTGAGGTAGCTTCTTGGATATCTGAGTTCAAGCCTTTTAGAATACTTCTGAGGGGAATTCTGGTCTTCACACCAGCTTTTCCTAAACTCCCAACCTGGTCTGTTAAACGTGCGACCCTCGCATGCTCTGAACTTTATTCTCTAGACTGTCGTCTTCCGGTCTATCAGGCGCAGGACCCCAACTTGCCAACTGTGGCCCGGGACACGGTGCTATCCAGCTTGCCCAAGATGAAGCTCTCTCAAAGGGAATGCTATCAAACACCTGTTAGGGGTGGAATCAGCAAGCCTAGACCACAGCCATAGCACTCATTTGCCATAACTGTCAAGAGCATAATCCGTGCCACTATGCGGATGATGTCAATTGGAACCTCACTATGGAAACCGACACCAGCTCCGGCTCCTTAACTACAGAGTTTCTAAAAACGCTCTTACTGCGTCCAAATTCTCCAACCACATTTTCATCCTTTTCAACATGGCCACAAGAGCCCAAGCAGACTTTCGGCTATTCACTGCATCTTTCAAGAAAAAGTGACATGTTTGCTCAGAAGGAAGGTATACCGTGCGACCTTGCTTCACTCATCCAAAATGATGTCCCCTAGTCCTGTTAGGATTGGGTAAAATAGAACACTCTCTCTAAGGCTACAGCTTCCACCATTGTGACCCCAAAGTCGCATGATTTAGAGTGTGGCTTTGGAGTGCAACCTTGATACGATTCTGAGTTCAGCCCCGAACCAACTTTGCAGTCTCTGGATCAAAGCTGCATCAAAGGTCGCACCAAAGTAGTGCAGGAACCTTTCCAGAGTCACTGTAACCTTCCAAAGACACATGACAAGTTGCACTAGAGGAAAACGGAGCCCAACAAGCTTACAGAACTTCCTCTTGCTTTGCAGGAGACTCTACAGATTCTATTCATGTGCCTTACCAAAGATTCCATTTGCTGGAGGTCACTATCCCCTTTTCCAACCACCTGGGCTTAGCATAGCTCCCACAGAGGCTTGCCCTCTGAGAACGGGTCCCGCATCCCCAGTAGGCTCCCTTTTTGGAGAAGCTGACATAGTGATGGGTGGATTCATAGCTTCTACTATGAAGGCTAGACCTTGTCAGTGCCATATGCCAAAAATATTTGGAAGAGGAATGCTGTGACCTAATGAGGTCTTTATGAACCCATGCCGTGTCTTGTCAATCTGACCTAAAAAAAAACAAAAAAACCAAAATAGGATAGAAAGGAAATGGTTAAACTCAAAAGAGAGTACCCAGGTCAGTAAGGAAAGGAAAGCGTTAAACCCACCCTCTCATACTTGCCACACAAGGGCTGGCCACAAGGGAGGGACAGTGAAACATCCACAGTAGACATGTGCGGTTCGTTTCGTTCCGAATGAATATTCGGACAAATTTTTCATTATTCAGAGATTCGGATATATCTGAATACCGGAATTACAATATAAACACATTTTACTGATTGCTCCAAATAACGTAATGAAATTTGTCAGAATTTCTGAAATTCAGACAAAAATTCAAATCAAATTTTACATTGAACTCCAGTCGAATACTAGCCATACATATTGCTGAAATCAAAGACTGTGTGTGTTATTAGAGTACCATTTCTAAATAATGCTGTTTTTGTTAAGCCAAAGGTGATTTAAAGAGTCATTGTAATCATTTGATGAAGATTTTTCTTGTGTTTGTTCACTTTGCTGCATTCAAATCGAAAACAATATAATACTTTCATTTCGACCGATTCGAAAATTTATCGATTTGAACGTTTTGAATCGAAAAAAATCAGTAAATTCAAAGAAAATTAGAAAATTCTGAAATACGAGTTCCGAATACGAATTGTACGAATTAACCAAATTGAAGTAAAGGAAATAACTAGATTAATGAGTCAAAACAAAACAGAATTAAACACATTTTTTGGTCATGCACACATCTAATCCACAGTGTAAACTGCACAGTTGATCAAATCATAGCAGAATCACACAAGCAGCAGAACAAGGATGTAAGTGCAGAGCATTTACCTGTGATGATTGCATACAGCATTTACAGAAACTGCTGCAAGCTGCCCACAGAGAAAACCCAATTTCAACAGTACTGACCGTTGATTGTATTTCTCCACTGCAATGACACCACCGCCGCCCACAGTGCAGGAGTAACCCAGGGGTGCCAGGCCTGAACAGAGATCGGCAGCTTGGAACGCAAATGCGCTCCAGCTGCCACTAGAGCCAGGGAAGACAAACACACAAAACTGCTGCCATGGAATATGTAATATAAAAGTATACATCACGGGACTTGGCATCCCTCACAACCACGCCTGGATCCAGAAGACGCTGCTGCTGGGGCCCAGGGCATTTAGGGCCTCCTGACATGAAATACATTTGAGCATATTAGAAGGAAGGTCTAATGCATAAGATACTGGGTTAATCTTGCGAAGAATACAGAAAGGCCCAATAAACCGAGGTGCAAACTTCAGAGAGGGAACACAAAGTCGGAGGTTGCGAAATGACAGCCAGACACCTGTCCCCAACCTGGCAGGAAGGCACAGAAAGGTGTTTGTGGTCAGCATGGAGTCTGTACCTATCATTAGCATGTCGCAAAGCCTCCTGGACTTGTGCCCAAGTGGAACTGAGACCACGGAGATGCTCCTCTAACGCAGGAATACTCTGCGGAACAAAAAAGTCAAGCAACATGGAAGGTTGGAAACCATAGTTTTCCATAAACGGGGACAATCGGGAAGCAGAATTCAAGACACTATTGTGAGCAAACTCTGCCCACGGTATGAGGTCTGACCAGTTGTTATGATGGTCAGAAATATAGCAACGTAGGAATTGCTCCAAGGACTGATTTGCACGTTCTGCGGCCCCATTAGACTGCGGGTGATACGCAGAGGAGAAAGCAAGCTGAATTCCCAACTGTTCACAAAAGGCTCGCCTGAACCTGCACACAAACTGACTCCGCCTTTCCGTGACAATCACCTAGGGTAGCCCATGTAAGCGAAAGATCTCCAGAGTAAAAATGGAAGCCAGTTCCTTTAGAAGTAGGCAACTTCTTAAGTGGAATACAATAAGACATTTTCGAGAACCGGTCAACCACCATAAGGATAACTGTGTTGCCCTGGGAGTTGGGTAACTCCACAATGAAATCCATGGACAGGTGGGTCCAGGGCCTCTCTCCATTGGGTATGGGTTGTAGGAGGTCCACTGGAAGGTGTTGTGGAGTCTTACTCTGAGCACACAGGGAACAGGCAGCTACGAAAGCAGTTACATCAGCACGTAGACTAGGCCACCAGAATTGTTGGGAAATGGCCCAAAAGAGTTGATTCTTCCCAGGATGGCCAGCAGCCTTGGGAGAATGGCAAGTCTGGAGCTCCGCAGTACGGAGACTCTCTGGGACAAAGCAGCAAATCACATGGGCAGGCTGTAGAGGTCTCCCGTCAAGAGCCTCAATGGCAAGTGGAGTGTCACGCAGCTGCAGCGAAATCAAGTGCTTCAATACAATGGCAGCATCAATTAACAGGCCTGCACAGAGACTGGAGAAGCAGCAGGGATGGCCTGCAACACAGATTGTAACGGAGCTGCCACAGTGGGAGATTCCAGATGAGCCGTGCAACTCAGGAGCATTTGTAATGCCATGCCACCTGATCCATGTGGTGATCCTGCTCATCCAATCTGGAAAAAGTATTACCAACAAGTGGATTGACTGCATCTTCTGAATTCATGGCCTTTGCCTACTGTCAGAAACCATGAATCAGACTGAGACAGAAGTACAGTTAAATCTCACTTGTTTAATAATAATAAAAAATGGTAAACAGAGTAAACGTAATCAAAACATATCTAGAGTTCAGGAATCGGAACAGATAGTCAAACAAGCCAAAACATCAGGGAGCCAGAGATGAGCGTAGTAGAACAGCAAGCAGGATCTGGAGCCAGAAGGGATGTCAGCCAAGCAGGTCTTTAACCACTTCGGGACCTCAGCATGCCGATGTACGTCCCTACTTTGAGGATGGATATCGTTGTTATGGCAGCAGCAACTAGCTGCCATAACCCCGGTATCCCCATGTTCGGCCGGCGGTCTGGTACAAGATAAAAGTGGTCTTCTAACTTTACTGTTGTCTTATTTTTTAACCCAAAAAAGTGTATTTTTTCTAAAAAAAGTGCGCTTGTAAGACCACTGCGCAAATACGGTGTGACAGAAAGTATTGCAATGACTGCCATTTTATTCTCTAGGTGTTAGAAAAAAATGTATAATGTTTTGGGGGTTCTAAGTAATTTTCTAGCAAAAAAAAACTGTTTTTAACTTGTAAACACCAAATCTCAAAAAGAGGCCTGGTCTTAAAGTGGTTAACAGGAACACAGGAGAGCGTCTCTAGAGATGTGACCAAGGCGAAGGCAGAGATCATCTTGGCTGGACGGCTTAAGTAGGCAGGACTGACGAGCAGGAGATCATCAACAGGTGAGTGACTGTGGAGAGATAGGAGCTGGCCATAAGCCGACAGCTGAGCGGCCAGCTCAGAGAAGGAAGGGCTGAGCCCAACCCTGACAATGATGCTGCCACCACCATCTTTCATGTTCGGGATGGTGTGTTCAGGGTGATGCGCAGTGTTAGTTTTATGCCACATATATTGTTTTGCTTTTATCCAAATAGTTCAATTTTGGTCTCATCTGATCAGAGCACCTTCTTCCATATTGCTTCTTGCAAACTGCAAATGGAACTTCTTATGGCTTTCTTTCACCAATGGCTTTCTTCTTGCCACTCTTCCATAAAGGCCAGATTTGTGGAGTGCACGACTAATGCCCCGTACACACGGTCGGATTTTCCGACGGAAAATGTGTGATAGGACCTTGTTGTCAGAAATTCCGACCGAGTGTGGGCTCCATCACACATTTTCCATCTGATTTTCCGACACACAAAGTTTGAGAGCAGGCTATAAAATTTTCCGACAACAAAATCCGTTGTCAGAATTTCCGATCGTGTGTACACAAATCCGACAGACAAAGTGTCACGCATGCTCAGAATAAATAAAACGATGAAAGCTATTGGCCACTGCCCCATTTATAGTCCCGACGTACGTGTTTTACGTCACCGCGTTTAAAACGGTCGGATTTTCCGACAACTTTGTCTGACCGTGTGTATGCAAGACAAGTTTGAGCCAACATCCGTCGGAAAAAATCCTAGGATTTTGTTGTCGGAATGTCCGAACAAAGTCCGACCGTGTGTACATGGCATAATAGTTGTCCTGTGGACAGATTCTCCCACCTGAGCTGTGGATCTCTGCAGCTCTTCCAGAGTTACCATGAGCCTCTTGGCTGTTTCTCTGATTAATGCTCTCCTTGCCTGGCCTGTCAGTTTTGGTGAATGGCCGTGTCTTGGTAGGTTTGCAGCTGTATTTCTATTTTCGGATGATGGATTGAACAGTGCTCCGTGAGATGTTCAAAGCTTGGATTTTTTTTTATAACATAACCCTGCTTTAAACTTCACCACAACATTATCCCTGACCTGTCTGGTGTATTCATTGCGCTTCATGAAGCTGTTTGTTCATTAAGGTTCTCTAACAAACCTCTGAGGGCTAAATACAGCTGTATTTATGCTGAGATTAAATTACACACAGGTGGACTCTATTTACTAATTAGGTGACTTCTGAAGGCAATTGGTTCCACTAGCTTTTAGTTAGGGGTATCAGAGTAATAGGGGCTGAATACAAATGCATGCCACACTTTTCAGATAATTATTTATAAAAAAAATTGAAAATCATTTATCATTTTCCTTCCACTTCACAATTATGTGCCACTTTGTGTTGGTCTATCACATAAAATCCCAATAAAATACATTTACGTTTTTGGTTTTAACATGACAAGATGTAGAAAATGTCAAGGGGTATGAAAACTTTTTCAAGGTACTGTATAAATGCATATCAAATGAAATCCATAAAATCGAAAGTCTCTCAAATCAACAGGGATAAATCTTGGACTTCCGAATTCTCACAGCCAACATAGGCGCTGCCTCAATGGTGCAAATTGGCTTACACGTTTCGAGGGTACACAATCTTCTTTAGAGTTCTGATAAAACATGTAGCCATTTTGCGCCATTGAGGAAGCAGTTCAGGTTCAAAAGTTGGATATTTGTGCCTTTTGGTCTGGGAGACTTTTTTGGATTTTATGGATTTTTTTGAGATATGCAGAGAAGTATTTGACATTTATTTGAAAATATGCAGGATCTTACACTACTGTATGCAGTATCTTGCACTCTCCATTCATTTTCGCTTGCCTCCAAGGACTTCCCAGAATGGAGGGAGCTGTGAGTTGTGAATCCAATTCAGTATTGGCCTATGCTATATATGCTAATTTTTGAGAAGATATTTGGAACAATTTTGGATTCTGTTGATTCTATTGACTTGTATCCTTTTTTACATTTGAGTGCAGACATTTTTGCTTTGTTTAATTAAAAAAGCTACTAGCCTGACTGTCATGCTATTTCTCTTGTTTCAGGACTTGAAGGAACCTTCCTAGAACAACTAAGAAGGTATTGGGTTCTGCCTTTTCTTTGACTTTTCTATTCCATTTTACTTGTTCTGGGTTAGTAAATGGGAAAGTACTAAATCCAATAAGGAAACATACAATAGCAGTCAATGCTAGCATTTTTCAAAGACAAAAGCAGCTTCCGTATTTCTCTAAGGCCCCACCCATACCATGTGCAGGGACCTACATTGTGCAGAGACCTATGTTGTGCAGAACTTGCATTTTGCAACGTGTAAGTCTCTGCGAGGGCACAAAGAACACATATGGATTATTCTGTACAGAAAAAAATGCACATGACAGAAGCATTACAGTGTGAACAGTGAAAAAGTGCATTCTTTGTGCCCATGTGCAGAGACCCATGTTAGAAAAATGCAGTTCTCTGCACATGTTGTGAAGAATCCCTAAAATATTCTATGCACGCCAAATTTGTGTGGTTTTTCTTGCATTTTCATGCATGTATGGTGTGAAAAAGGCGCAATAGAGGAAATAATAATGTATACATCTTGTCTGTTTTTGTATTTGTTGTCAGGTAGTGGAGAACAGTATTTATTTTACCAGTTTGGATGTGAAATTAGTGCAGAATATACTGTATAGATCATTAATTCTGTGCTTTGTTTTGTAAATATGTTGTATTAGAGTCAGTCAAGTTTACCCTCTTGATATGTACATGTCCCCTAGGACATGTTTGTTTGCAATTGAATATCTATTTGTCGATTAACAGAGTTAGTCGGCATTGGCAATTTGTAGCTGCTTATTGTTACGAGATTAATGACTCTTTGTTGTGTCTTTTGCAGCACATTGATTTCTGCAAGATATAATTTCACACATTCTGTTTTCACGTAATTTTAATCTCTTTGTGCACTACATTTAACTAGCCATACCAATCGCTACATGACTTTTTTAATCTCTCATGAATGGGATGATCTCCGCATACCAAATCAGCCACATTGTCTGAGTCTCAAGTGGAATTATTCCACCGATCACATACAGCATGTTCACCTAACATGACACTGGCAGTTTTGTTTTGTAGTGTCACAATGTAACACTTTGGGGGGGGGGGGGTAAAGAGAGAAGAGGACTGAGAGAACTGCTACACTTAAAATGTAATGTAGAAAAACAACATACAAAAGAAAATTCGTATTCATTGTTCAATTATTGCCGTATTTCTACAGTAAATTTTAAGTGCAGCAATCTTCTCTTCATTTTTTTCTATATATGGCCTGTGGGAGGGTCTGATTGCTTGGCACTGAGACCTATTACGATTGTGCATTTCAGCCAGAATGTATATATATATATATATATATATATATATATATATATATATATATATATACAGTATCTCACAAAAGTGAGTACACCCCTCACATTTTTGTAAATATTTTATTATATCTTTTCATGTGACAACACTGAAGAAATGACACTTTGCTACAATGTAAATTAGTGAGTGTACAGCTTGTATAACAGTGTAAATTTGCTGTCCCCTCAAAATAACTCAACACACAGCCATTAATGTCTAAAACGCTGGCAACAAAAGTTAGTACACCCCTAAATAAAAATGTCCAAATTGGGCCTAAAGTGTCAATATTTTGTGTGGCCACCATTCTTTTCCAGCACTGCCTAAACCCTCTTGGGCATGGAGTTCACCAGAGCTTCACAGGTTGCCACTGGAGTTCTCTTCCACTCCTCCATCACGACATGATGGAGCTGGTGGATGTTAGAGACCTTGCGCTCCTCCACCTTCTGTTTGAGGATCCTCACAGATGCTCAATAGGGTTTAGGTCTGGAGACATGCTTGGCCAGTCCATCACCTTTACCCTCAGCTTCTGTAGCAAGGCAATGGTCGTCTTGAAGGTGTGTTTGGGGTCGTTATCATGTTGGAATACTGCCCCACAGCCCAGTCTCCAAAGGAAGGGGATCATGCTCTGCTTCAATTTCAACACTGTAATTTCTTCAGTGTTGTCATATGAAAAGTTATAAGAAAGTATTTACAAAAAATGTGAGGGGTGTACTCACTTTTGTGAGATACTGTATATATATATATATATAATCAGATGTTAAAACAAATTTTAATACTACACAAAGATAACCCGAGTAATTCCAAGATGCAGTTTTTAAATTATTATTTAATTTATTAGGAGAAAAAAGCTGTTCAAACCTGCCTGGTCCTATGTGAAAAAGTAATTTGCTCCCTCCCATGCTGAATCATGAATTAATTGTGATTAACCACAAATTTTGGGAAATCGGAGCTAAATTTCATTTGCCACACCCAGGCCTGATTACTGCCAGACCCGTTGAATCAAAAAATCACTTAAATAGAAGCTGTCTGACAAAGTGAAGCACGCTAAAAGAACTCAAAAAGCATGCTAAAATGACTCCAAGAGCATGACGACGACTCATCCAGGAGGTCATAAAAGAACCCAGAACATCTAAAGAACTGCAGGCCTCCCTTGCCTCAGGTAAGATCAGGGTTCATGGTTCAACAATAAGAAAGAGACTGGGCAAAAATGGCATCCATGGGAGAGTTCCAAGGCCAAAGCCACTGCTGACCAAAAAGAACAGAAAGGCTCATCTCACATTTACAAAAACATCTTGATTATCCCCAAGACTTTTAGGCAAATATTCTGTGGACTGATGAGACAAAAATGTACCTTTTTGGAAGGTGTGCGTCCCGTTACATCTGGCATAAAACTAATACAGAATTTCATAACAAGAACATCATACCAACATGGTGGTGGTAGCGTGATGGTCTGGGGCTGCTTTGCAACTTCAGGTCCTGGACGACTTACCATAATTGATGGAACCATGATTTCTGAGCTTTACTGGAAAATCCTAAAGGAGAATGTCCGGCCATCAGTTCGTGAACTCAAGCTCAAGTGCACTTCGGTTATGCAGCAGGACAATGATCCAAAAAATACAACAGCAAGTCCACCTCCAAATGGTTCAAACAAAGCAAAACGTAGGTTTTAGGAGTGGCCTAGTCAAAGCCCGGACTTAAATTCTATTGAGATGCTGTATCATGACCTTACACAGGCCGTTCATGCTGGAAAACCCTCCAATATGGCTTAATTAAAACAATTCTGCAAAGAAGAGTGGGCTAAAATTGCTCCACAGCAATATAAAAGACTCATTGCCAGTTATTGCAAACGGTCGATTGCAGTTGTTGCCGCCAAGGGTGGCACAACCAGTTATTAGGTTTAGGGGGCAATAACTTTTTCACATAAAGCCAGGCAGGTTTGGACAGGTTTTTTGCCTTAATAAATGAAACCATCATTTAAAAACTGCATTTTGTATTTACTCGGGTTATCTTTGTGCAATAATAAAATGTGTTTGATGATCGGAGTCATTTAAGTGTGACAAATATGCAGAAAAAAATCAGGAAGGGGCAAATATTTTTTCACAGCACTGTATATATTTATATATCTATATATAGATCTATATAGATATATAGATCTATATATAGATGTATATATATATTCGTAATTTACAGCATTTTTTCACAGCTGCCTAAAACTTTTGCACAGTAGTGTGATTTTTTATATATACAGTAGATATTATTATTTAAAATGTCCATCTGATAACATGATGGCAATGAATTAAATTGGGAATTCATACTTTTTTACATCTTTTTATATCGTATTTGCTAAACAGCAATCCTGTGGTGTAACCCTAAAATGTATCAATATTCAAAATGAAAAAAAAAATATTCACTGAATGTTCTATACCTGCAGAAAACATTGACTTCCAGGGTGAAACACAAGAAACAAGAGAGGTTGTATTGCCACCTGCTGGCTATTGAAGACATATAATCTAATGGAATGCAGACTAGTAATCCTAAGAGTTAAAATGGAATTTAATGTTTTTCACATACAAAGCAATTCCATTTAGGTGAACTACATACATTTTAATGATTTGAACTTTTTTTTTTTTTTTTTTTCTTTTTTTTTTTACAAATTCATAACTGTGTTCTGAAGACACTAATTGAAAATGGAAAGGCAGTGTTAATAACATTACAGTGGTTATACACCTCAGACATAAAATGTGAACAAAGCATATAGTGTATAGTGTTTACTTGTCTCAATCCAGAGCACTGAGTGTCATTTCTGTCTGCTGCCTCCTTCCTGTGCTATCTGCATGAGTCACTCATGGCAAGATTTTCTGACACCAAGAGGTAAAAAGGTAACAGCCTAAGCTCTTTTCCTGTGTGCCTCCTGAAGGAGGGTGTGTTCAGCCATGGGCTATGGGCTGGCTGTATCAGCTTCCCACATTGCTACATTTTATTCGCTTGTGATCACTTTTTATCTTGTAAAGGTTTTTATCTATTAAAACCCCTCGTTTTGACCTACACCATGTGGAGTCCCCTTTCTTTTTTCCCCCATGGTTCTACTTCCAAGTAGTTCCTCCCGATTTGTCTGTTCCGGAACTGGAGAGAGAGTGTGCGATAGTGGTTCAGCTTCCATCCAGGACAACTACCCCACATCGGAGACCGAGATCTACAGGACCTCATTCGGGTGGACATCATGGGAGGCTACCTCCTCATGCCTAATAGACGTACTGCTATACGGCAGATACGTCCTACGGATCCGGTAAGGGTACCCAACCTCTTTCATTTGAAGATTTGTGTGGCTTGTTACCTGTGATCGCCTTCCATTTGAGTTTCAATTCACCTTCCAGGGTTTACAGCACTTCTCCCTCTGAAAGACTTTCACCGATTTTATTTGTATGGACTCTGGTCCCTCATCACTTCACTACACATTATAGACATTTTATCATACTTGACTGGTTGCTTTTCACACTTTTGTCACGTCATTGCATTCTTTACTGATATATACTATCTTTCACCCATGTTTTAGCCCATGTTGGGTGATCCCACTTTATTATTTCTAAGCATATAACATGGTACTTAAAAATGTGTAGTTTTATAATTTTATAATTGAAAAAAAAAAAAATATACTGAAATAATAATAGGTAAACTAAGGGTTAGATAGGCAACATTCAACCGAAAAAAAAAATTATATTTTGATCCAACATATTAAACTTTAAGTTTCATTTAACTTTAACGCCCAGCACAAAACTTTTTTTAAATATAGTTCTGAATAGCCACAAAGGTAGCAGAGCTGTGGGAGAGACCCAGTAAGCCCACTCCCTAGAGGCCGCCTTCAGAAAACACTAGAGACAGCCTTTAGAAAACAGAAGACCAACCACCCTTCATAAGTAGAGACTGGCAGGTGGTGGTTGGTGGGTTTTTCTTTTTAACAGCACCCCCCTGACAGCACCCCCACCTCACCCCCCTGGCAGTGCGGCGCAGCTCTGACAGAACCCCCCCAGGGCTGTGGTGTCCTCTCCTCCTATTCTGGAGTGCGGGCAGCAGCGGCGGCTCTGGTGTACGCTTCTCCAGCTTCCTCTGCCATGCGTCTCCTCTTCCGCCAAAGCGCTAGGCATCCAATAGGGTCGCCTGACGCTTTGGCCAATCGGGAAACAGGTCCTGCCTCCTGATTGACGGTAAGGAACTTTAGTGTGAAACTAGCGAAAATTCATTCGCTATCGTCACACAACTGGGTGGGATCAAAGCACAATGCCCTGTGCTCCCAGGCCACCCTTTTTTAAAGCCTATTAGAGGATCTAATCAGGTGCTTCAAAAAACACCTTCCCAGCATTGGAATCCATAATCCAGTACCCTGACATGTAGATCAGGGGGCCGAATGCATTGATAGGGGAGGCGGTGCCCATGTGCCCTCTATGGATGGACCGCCACTGGTGGTCTTTATTACAGGAAGCTTCTGCAAAGAGGCAAAGTTTTATGCTGGATTACTGCACAGATCTGGAAGAAATACACAAAGCAAAAGAGTCCAGTAAGAATACATACGTCCAGGCATTTTTTGTGCCGGGACATACCTGCACCTCCTGGCACTGGTCCTGTAAGCTATAAGTCTTGTGTAGCAAGCTGTCTGGGATTCCCTTTTCCAAGCAACAATTTGATTAATACTGGATGTTCAGGGGAGCTCCCTATCTCCTAAGCTGCAGTAAGAAGCATCTGAGAGTAGGGAAGTTGTGGCTGATCTTTTAGACTAAGACAGATGGGCAGACAGAGCCAGGATGGAGGAGAAGAATGGTCAGAAGGAGCCCGGACAGGAGCAATGAGGAGGTTTTTAAAGAGTTGACTAAAGGGAGCTTGCAAAGCCACATTATACCCCAGCTCATGGCAACCAGCTGCCAGGAACCACTGCCTCTCAGCCCAGCTGTGGCCATGCTGAATCTGCCTGTATAGAACAGCATTAGGACCAAAGGTTTGCTGAAACTGGATGACTGGAGGCATTCTGTGTCTAGTATGTCAATGTCCTCCATTAGATCCTCTTCTGCCCTGGAGGGCTCACAGGAACACCTGCTCTGTGACTGAGAGCAAGAGCAAAGGCACCATGGACTTGGAGTAGAACAAGGAGAAGAACCTGGTGAGTATCACTCTATGGGGTGTGTGACATACTCCTGCACTTGTTATGCTCTATTTTACATTACATTCTTCTATCCAAAGTGTTTATTGTCTCAATAGTTGCTGGTTGCTAAGTAGTCACAGACTATTCTATGCATTGCTTCTTTAAGGTAAGTTAAAAAGTATATGTAATGGATTTTTTAAATTAATGTGCCGAGTGCTGTATATGTCTGTTAGGCCGGCCATAGACGAACCATGTATGAGCAGGCTAAATGTGCTAATCAATCATCTTGAGTAAAAACAGCCTGTCGTATTTTACATGCAGCTGTTATAGCTCCTAGCAATACTCACTGTCTTATCCCAGCGGGGACAGCTCCTCCTGCCCCCCACAGGAAAAATACAATGGCTCGGCGGCAGGGATTACCCTTTCAACACTGAATGTGGTTGCATTAAAGAAATTTGCTCCATATATAAGCTGCTTAAGACTCTTGTTTGTGGCACAGTAATTAAAACATGTTGTGCAGAACTGTGCCCCTTTGAAGCCCTCCCATTGTTATTGCAATTTGGCCACACCCGGGGCCTGGGAGAGTGGAGTACCTGCACCCACTCTCAGACAAAAAAATTCCTGCACTTACTGTTTGTATTTAGACAATAATTGCTTATCTCAGACTTTGACAAGCTATACACAGTGCAACCACAGGCTGAAGGAAGGAAATTTGCACGATTCCCCCATCAACACAAAGAGTGCTGACAGGGGAATCCCTCCTGCCAAACAATTGACTGCTCCGGGTGTTGGGGCGGGGCAGGTGGGGGAAAGCATTGCTCCTCCTCCTCTTCACACAGTACCAATAATTCATGCCCCTGCTCTTTCCTCACAGTAGTTTGACTGCAGGGACCTATGGCTCCACTGCCCTTAGATTCCCCTATGATGCAGGAATTGAGGAGAATGGTGCTGGAGCAGTATCATGGAGCCAGTTATATGTTTAGAGACAGAGAGATGAAGGACAGGTAGTCAGGAGTTTTTCACCCTATTGCAGAAGATTACCAGTTTAAGTATGTCACAGCCAAAGTCTTGCAACATACACAAAGTAATGATATTGTTCCTTCTCATGTTTTATTCCATCATCAATCTATAGCAGGAGTAGGTAATCTTAAAGGGTTGGAGATCTACCTGAACAACATGGGAGAGGTCAGCAGCCAAAAAACATGCTGCAGCAGGAATTAAACCCCCTGTTGCTTTCGGTTGGTGCTACCACCTGCCAATTGCAATTTATTAAAGTAAATGGGGCCAGTCTGCAAGCGACACAGCAACACAACGTGCCTGCTCTCTCTAATCCCTTGTTTGCTGTAGTGCACAAGGTTGCAGGACACTTGCACAGCGGCCTCATTCACCTGAATGGGTCATACTGGCAGGTGCTACACCCACCAACCATAGTCCTGCTGCGGCTGCGGTGGTATTACTACCCCTCAAACTGCAAATGTAAATGAGCCCTTACTATTCTGAACCCCCTTAAGGCTGCTTTCACACTGATGTGTTGCTGTTTACCTGTACATTTACAGTGCATCTGCGACTTTCCTGAGCTAGCTGTGCTTTGCCATAGACTTCTATTATATCCTACAGTTGTGGTGCACTTTCTGAAATCTGTGGGTACACTGCACTGCACCCATGGTGTGGGTAAAACGCATCACAACAGTGTGAAAGCAGCCCTATACTATTATGCCCAGTGTATGGCTTCACACTGAACTGAAGATCTCGTCTTTCCTGCTGCTGGCACCACTCTGGAGACCGCTAGCCGGGACAAGAGGTGGAGTGCAGTTGATATCACTCCGCATAGGACAGGAGCCAGCGCTACAGAAGAGGCATCGGCTTATGCGGCTCTTGCTCCCTACTACAGCTCCAACTTTACAAGTAGTCCCTCTGCACTCTGTTTGATGATCTGGGATAGCAGGTCAGCAAGCCCAGACCACGATCTACCTGTCACCTGGCCATATTCTACAGGTTGATGACCCCCGATCTATATGAAACAATGAATCAGCTGTGGCAGGTTTTCCATCCATTTAGCCTTGATTTGATTGGTGATAGTTGGTTTGAAATCACTGAAAAATCAGATCAGTTAATAGTGGATTTTTGTTCCTTAAACGGGAAACTAGATTAAAATTCATTCATCTGATATACATTAGTGTTTGCACATTTCCTGCAGGATCAATCTGTCGTTTTGCACTTGGGTCCCTGACATGAATTCTGTTTATATTTCAAATGTTTCTCTAACTCCTTGGAATCCATTTTATATTACTATTTAAGACAGATAGTCTAGGGCTAAATTGACCCTTAATGGTACTCAAAATGCCATATATTATTCCAGACTAGACTGGAGAAATTTAAGGATTCATAAATCAAAAATCACATACCACACTGGAAAACTATCATAAACCAAATCCAGTGAATTGCCAAGGAATCAGCAGTTATAAATCAAAAGCCAATCATTTCAATATTAACAATGAACTACTAAATATAAAACACTTGTAGCTGTAGAATAAACTATAGTGAAGGATCAGTTCTACAAATATAAAAATAAATAAATTAAATGTGAGTATCAATGTATTCATCCATAAAAGTTCATAAAAAAGCCCAACTTCCCAAAAGCTACTGAGGTCAAACAGTGAAGAAAGGTGCAGTATTCCATAACCATGGTGAATGAAAGGACAGACTGTGTTTGACCCTTAAATCATAAAAAGTCTAACCAGGCTGGCTCCCTTTCTAATAGCCAGGATCAGCTGCAATGGACCTTCTATTCTGATGGGTCCACTAACGATTAAAATATTTAATTTACAGCCATAAAAATATATAGGATACCAACATACTGCTCACTGTGTCATAAAATGGCTAAACTTTTATTAAAAATTACAATAAAAATAAAGCAAGAGGCACTGATAGTCACAGAGCGAGATAGCTCCCACAGCTCACCACACTGGGCTGATCCAGCTAACAGTTCCACAGGTGCCATATATGCTGGGCCACTGCGAAGTACAGAAGTGCTTCTTGCACTGATGCTCTACAGACCAACATTTGAGCCGAAGGCTCTTCTGCATGTACACTGAGAGGGGGCCCATTCTGGATATTTGGTATATAAAATCTGCAAGCCCATCAACACAGTAGAGTAGTGCCACAGGCATGAGCTCTAGTTTCTTGAGGACAGAGACATCTATTAGGATTGATCCAAGGTCTGAAGACATGTGTTGGATCAGACGCCTAAGATTCTTGGACACTGCAATAGCCAGTTGCAGGGTAAGACCTATGGGAGAGACTATAGCTTTTGCTATAGTCGTTTATCCACAGGGTCTTTAAACACTGGGATGTCCTCTACAGGTACAGTCAGAGTCTTGTTGAGACAGAAAATGGCTGGGTCCATTACACAGATGGCACACTTTTTTAAGGCTCCCTCGTCAAGAGGGTATTGCTGCACAAAATATTTACATAGCTGCTAAGATTGAATAAAGACACCAGTCTATGCAGTTTAACCTGTGTGGTGTGGGTGTGTGCATGAGTAAATGTCAATAATAATTCCCATATCCCTGTATTTTGCGTTCATTAAGATGCCCATGTAATAGTTTTTTTAAACTACTGCTGTCACCACTGGGAGGGAGGGGTAAAGAATGTTTCCAATTTAGAGTTATTACTATATGAGAGGAATCATATTAACCAGCTAGGGTTTTTTAGGAGATCCCAGGTTGGTTACTTTTGGTACTGTGGATGCAGGTAGCTGCAAGTTTAGGCTAGAGCGAACTGGACCAGTAAGGACCTAGATGGTATCCTTAAGCTTTGGCGTTATGTTCTAAGTCAACTAACATTGCTGAAATTTTTTTCCCACAAACTTTGAAAGCAAGGAGTTTCTCCTTTGAAATGAAAGAAGGAGGCTAACCATCAAAAGGCGTTCAGATAGGCTCAGAGGTTGTAGGCAAGTGATCTGACATCATCAGTGTGGAAAGTGCGCATATGTGGGTGTTTTCCACATATGAATGTAGCTTAAAGTAACATTATAAGATTATCAGTAGGTGCAGTACAGATTTTTTGTGAAGTACAACATATGTTTAAACATATGTTTATGGTGGTGGAAGACCCAAGACATTGGGTACTTAGCAAGTGACTTGTGCACCCAGATTGCCCAGGCCTAGAGATTCCACTGCCCTAAAGTCACTTGACTGGGACCACCATGTAGAAGTTGCTGTATTGTATGTTATTGGGTGTGAATTTTATGTTTTCACATTGAGCTGGGGTGACTGTGACCTATAAGTACAAGCAGCATATTTTTTCAGGGATCTTTATACTTTTGTAGATATTTAACATCACATGTAACATTTTAATAGTGGTATTAGTAGCAATACCATATGGCATTTAGTCAACCAATAAAAAATACGCAAGGGCTTTATTACAAACTGGAGTTTTTATGTTATGCACATTCAGAAAAAGAAAACACAAACACTCTTTAACAATTTTTAAAAGTGGTTTGGCATTTTAAAAAATTAAGAAGAAAAATAATTAGCAAACACTAATCATATATTAAGGCACAATTGTGATGATGATGATGAATAAGGTAGCAATCGTTATATGGAAGCGTTTGTTACTTTCCTTTAACCCCATTAGATATTTAATACAAATACAACATTTCTGGTGAACCTCCAGTACATCACTAATTTGTGTGAGTAACATTCAGAGAACTACAGCCTAGGATGGCATTTGTTTTGAAATTGCAGAGCTGTATGCAAGCAATCAGGGACAGACATACCGCCTTTGTGGCTTGTGCTACAGCACAGATCCCTGAAATGATTGTAGAGCCTATTGAAGTACCTCATGTGAGTCAACACAAGGGAAGTCTAAGAGAAACTCATTGCGGATTTGGTCATTTCTCAGTTTCCAACCCTCCCTCCATTGTTGATTATCTAGGATCTTTGTAGAGGGAGCAGGGACACAGCCAATAAGCTTTTAGAGCAACTATAGTATTTTCAATGTTTAAGATAAACTGTACATGTCAAAGTGATCAACTGAGTCAAAATAATCTAATCACTGTGAGCTAAAACAATTGCAAATAAAGTGCTTCTATGTATACTTTGTGATTATAAACGTAAATAGGTTCACTGTTCTGTTTCCTGCCTTGGTGGGCTAAATAATGACTGTGCTTTACTGTTCATCTTCCTTAATTCAAGTTTCAACCAGGTTTGACTTACGGAAAATAACACTTACTTTGTGCCTGAGATCTTGTTCTTAGCAGCTGTTAACCAAGGTATATGAATAATTTCAGTGAAACACAAACTATTTTCTAGTGACTATTCTATAAATCTGGAAAAGGTTTTTGTGATAACTCTATCAGTTATCACAGTACTGCAGATACATTGTTGAGTGACAGTGTGTGATTTTCAGGATAGGCAATTCAAGGATTTGCACTTAGGAGGAACTTTTCAGTGGATGCCCAGATATTTTATGGTGGAAATGGACCAGGATCTACTCTGAAAAGACATCATTGATATATGTAGGGTAGCAGTGAGGGATGTTGGGAGATTTTCAGGAGGTGCTCAACAGTCAATGTGGCCATATTCATACTTCTTGCTTCCTAGACCAACTGTCTTGTGCTGTCACTGTCCTACCCCAACTGGCTACACTCTTAGTATTACACTAACAATATCATATGGCACATCAAGGCTGGAGGCAAAAAAGCTAAATGAGACAGTTTGTCTACTCTGCTTCAATACGCCCAGAACTGATGATTAGGGCAAACTGTTGTTTGAGTCTGTTTGTAGTTCAATTCTAGCTAGACTAAAATGTAAGAACACAATACACTATTCTAGCAAAAATAAACACAAAGTTTGCAATGACAACTAAAATGGGGACTTGGATTGTACTGGCAGGACAGCAGTCTGTAACCTTTTATAATACTTGGCAATTCATTACTGATGATAAATAAGATTACTGTGTGCTACTCTTGGCAGCTATTCCATCCTAGGCTGTGGCCTGTGTTGGCTATGCAGAAATCAGGCCCTGAATGTACGCCACTGGCAGTTATATTTTTTGCTGGGATTTAATAACTTAAAAACATAAGCAGCTCAGTAACCTTTTATCAAAATATGCCTATGTTATATGTAAACTTATATGATAAAGAAAACGTTAAAAAATTTGTAGAATTTAGATACAAAACTATGAGTCAGCGTGGGACAGCCTGAAGTTGCTGCAAAATTGATTGAAAGATGCTGCAGAATACTGATGGTGTTTACAGCATGGAATGTATCATATTTGACATAGTAACATACATTTAGTGCTGGACTAGTCTCATGGTATATTCAATATGCTAATATAATTTATAACAATGCAAGTGGCAAAATCATTTTGTAAACTATAAAACCACGTTGAACAGTGGGGAGCCTGGTTCTTTAGTATTACATTGTACATTATATATATATTTAAAACATTTACATAAAAACAATCACAGTTAGTGTATACTTGTTTAATTTTAAACATAAATTACTAAAATACAGGATCGGTGCTAGAAAAATATATTTACTATAAGTGGGTTTTTCATTTGGCAAATGTATTTTATATAATTATAATAAGTGTTCTGTTATATGATGTAAGCGAATAGCATAGTTTTATTGCTGAGAAAAGAAAAACTAAAACAAAATGAACAATGCAGTCTTCTAGGGTTAGGAACCTGAATCAAACTGAGCTTTTTAGTGGATGGCAGATATTTGAAAAGCTCCCACATATCTTTACTCTGAGTATTCTGGACCAAGTATGGCTGAGAAATATAGAGATTCATTACAGTAAAAAGAGTGCAGTATTCTGGAGGCCTGCACGATCTGGTTTCAATGCTGATATATTCAATTTTGGCATTCATTTATTTGATATTTTTTTAAAATAAAGGAATGAAGTAAAAAAAACAGCTGGAATCCATGAGCATCCCCTTGAATCATATGTTCCGAAATTCACAGAAGGAGAATATGGGGGAGCTCCGTAGAAGAACTTGATGTCTGGACTAGTTTTAGGGAGGACACACCACTTTTTGGAACACTTCCTGTAATGTCCACCAGTTACTGGAGAGTTTGTATGCAACCCATAAACCCCATTTGTCAAGGTTTTTATTTAGTGGAACAGGACACAGGATAATAAAATTATATTGAGAAAGCTGAATCTGAACCCTTAATCTGAAAAGAAGTTGCTCCTTTTCAAATATCTGGCTGTGATATTTCAAACTGACGTTATGTTATGGAATCTAAAGTGACCTACAAAAAGAAGCACAAGTTTGGGGGAAAAAAAACATTTGGAAGCATGTATTTCAGACGTGTACTTACATGCTATTGCTGCTGTCTTAAATTACGACAAATTGGTAGTTGTTTAATAAAGTACTTCTTTGTTTAAACTTCCAGCTACAGATTATCTCAGTTTTACTTTGTACAGATAGTGGACATACATCAGTAATCGAAAAAATGATACAAGAATTTCAAAATACTTATACAACGTTGTATCTATGCAACAGAGAATAAAATATAATACAAGAGTAGTAAGAGGAGTCAACAGCATAAGGCACTGTGTATCTCCTAGCACCTTATGAATTAAGAAATCAGCTTCTGCTGCTGTAGGGAATCAGTGCATTATTTTATTTACTTTATAACATTTCAAAGTGCCATAAAGAGATCTGATTGTCTTTTCTCTGTAAGTAGGCAAAGACCAGTACAACAGAGTGAATTGTGTGCTTTCCTATAATGCACTTTACTGTTTTCTTTTGTACAATAGTGAGGTACATGAATATAGTATTTGGCTTTTCATGTTAGAAAAATAGCACCATATTTTGTATTCAAATATGATTTTTGATGTTTAATTGGTGTTTGATAGTATTAAGTCCTTCTCATGCATACTTGACAACGGCTGACATGTGTACGGAGATCTCCAGCTTTCAGAGTTGAAGGTATAGGTTTTCTAGGGATATAAAATAAACATATTACATTAGTGAATATAATTTTTTTTGCTTGTAACACAGGTCACAAAGAGATAGTCTATGTAATGGGTATAGGATAATGCCTTTGTAATTTTACGAATAAGAACAAAGTAGAGTTCCTTGATTGTAAATGGTCCATGGATAGTGTCTCTGTGCAATGTTCAAACACTCAGAATTTTCTATTTTCATCTGTCATATATGAGTGGTACCTATAAGGGCCTTTTCACAATAATGCATTTTTGATGCTTTTTCTGCAGCTTAAAGGCACTTTCACACTAATGCGCATTTGATGCGTTCCTATTGACTTACAATGGAAGGTGCCTTTTGGGTGCGCCTTAGAAAAACTCTACCGAAGATGCAGCATGCAGGACTTTTTAAAGTGTGAAGAGTTCCAAAGGATTTAAAGGGATATATTTTTCATGATTTTTTCTGCTTTTTATACACCAAGAGAGCATCAAAAACTGATCAGTGTGAAAGGGCCCTACAGCATGTGAGTCATCTGGTACTTTCTAGCCTGGCTAAATTAAGCACTGCTAGTCAACTTTTAGCTAAGATGAATTGGTGTGTAAGTGTGTTGATATTGTTTGGATCATAAGATTTGTTTTACTTTGTTTAACAAATTCCAGATTTACTGCTACAGGGTGGCCCTCCTGTGCAGAATCACATATACAGTGCCTTGAAAAAGTATTCACACCCGTTGAAATTTTCCACATTTTATCATGTTACAACCAAAAACGTAAATGTATTTTAATTTATTTTTATGTTATAGACCAACACAACATTGCACATAATTGTAAAGTGGAAGGAAAATGATAAATCGTTTTTATTTATTTTTTTACAAATAAATATCTGAAAAGTGTAGTGTGCATTTGTATTCAGCCCCCCTGAATCAATACTTTGTAGAACCACCTTTCACTGCAATTACAACTGCAAGTCTTTTAGGGTATGACTCTACCAGCTTTGTACATCTAGAGAGTGACATTTTTTGAATCATTCTTCTTTGCAAAACAGCTCAAGCTCTGTCAGATTGGATGGAGAGCATCTGTGAACAGCAATTTTCAAGTCTTGCCACAGATTCTCAATTGAACTATGGTCTGGACTTTGACTGGGCCATTCTAACACATGAATATGCTTTGATCGAAACCATTCCATTGTAGCTCTGGCTGTATGTTTAGGGTCGTTGTCCTGCTGGAAGGTGAACCTCCGCCCCAGTCTCAAGTCTTTTGCAGACTCTAACAGGTTTTCTTCTAAGATTGCCCTGTATTTGACTCCATCCATCTTTCCATCAACTCTGACCAGCTTCCCTGTCCCTGCTGAAGAAAAGCATCACCACAACATGATGCTGCCACCACCATGTTTCACGGTGGGGATGGTGTGTTCAGGGTGATGTGCAGTGTTAGTTTTCCGCCACACTTAGCGTTTTGCATTTAGGCCAAAAAGTTCAATTTTGATCTCATCTGACCAGAGCACCTTCTTCTACATGTTTGCTGTGTCCCCACATGGCTCCTCGCAAACTGCAAATGGGATTTCTTATGGCTTTCTTTCAACAATGGCTTTCTTCTTGCCACTCTTCCATAAAGGCCAGATTTGTGGAGTGCATGACTAATAGTTACCATGGGCCTCTTGGCTGCTTCTCTGATTAATGCTCTCCTTGCCTGGCCTGTCAGTTTAGGTGGACGGCCATGTCTTGGTAGGTTTGCAGTTGTGCCATACTCTTTCCTTTTTCGGATGATGGATTGAAAAGTGCCCTGTGAGATGTTCAAAGCTTGGGATTTTTTTTATAACCTAACCCTGCTTTAAACTTCTCCATAACTTTATCCCTGACTGTCTGGTGTGTTCTTTGGCCTTCATGAAGCTATTTGTTCAGCTGTATTTATACTGAGATTAAATTACACACAGGTGGACTCTATTTACTAATTAGATGAGTTCTGAAGGCAATTGGTTCCACTGGATTTTAGTTAGGGGTATCAGAGTAAAGGGGGCTGAATACAAATGCATGCCACACTTTTCACATATTTGTAAAAAACTTTTGAAAACCATTTATAATTTTCCTTCAACTTCACATTATGTGCCACTTTGTGTTGGTCTATTACATAAAATCCCAATAAAATACATTTATGTTTTTGGTTGTAACATGAAAATTTGCTACAAATTGGAAACGTGTCAACTAGAACTTGTGCTTCAAGTGTTCTGTAAGTGTACAACTTGCCAGTGAAAATATGCAGCAAGTTAACAGACTTACAATTCAACACTGCCACAAATTTGTGGAAAGTTATCCTTCCTACCTGGGATGATACAGATGTCTTGTGTGGCTACCAAACATGAATAGGCATCAGATCTGGTCCCCATCTTTATTTGTCAAAATCCAGTGCAGACTGTGCAGTCCCCAGCCAATATGCTCATAGAGGGCCAACCTATTGGAGGGGCATCCATCCACACTATCATCCAGACCCTGCTTATTAACACTTAAAAACCATTTTTTGTGGCTGTATTTTAACATATTTCCTGACAAGGTATGGACTGTAACTCACTTGAACATTTCATCTCTCTCAATTGTAGCCAGCCAAAAGCTGTACGTATTGGCATAGTAGTTACAGGTTCCTCGTCCATGACATTCGATGAATGGTACACTACGGAATTCCTCCAGACAAGAACCGGGAGATGCCAAAGCCTGGCCAGAACCTTCAGCACCAGCGCTGGTTTGCTACAATCAAAAAAGGTTACTTGTTATGAAAGTAACATAGTTACAACATATACAATGCAGTTCATATGTGAGATGCCAAAACTTACCATTACAAATGAATATCCAATCCACAATGAAATCCACCCATCTGGACATGTAGGGATCTGAATTGTTTGACTGTGAACTGCCATCACCATGGCTGGTGCTTCACAAACACTGCATCTATAATATCAATGGGAGAATCCAACTTATGTCATCTTATTAACAAACAAGACCATGGTACCAAAAATTACATTTAATATGTTGCCTTTTTGTATATGATTTGAAAAGAAAATGTAAGGCTATACAAGATGATCATCAGTCACCTATTTCTATAAGTGTAGGTTATAAAAGGCAACATCTATCTATCTATCTATCTATCTATCTATCTATCTATCTATCTATCTATCTATCTATCTATCTATCTATCTATCTATCTATCTATCTATCTATCTATCTATCTATCTATTCTCAGATCATCTTCTAAAGTATAAAATATGAAAGGCCTACTTACCTGCTAATGAAAGGCTTGATATTTTCTCCTGTGATAGGAGCCATGCTCATTGGCATTGGTTCAGGTGTTGAGAGCCAGTAGGAATAATCGTTTCTTGATGCAAAGTTACATACATTATTAATATTACAGAACAGAAAAGGCATTGTGCTGAATTTACGTAGACAGCTTCCGGCAGCACCTGAAATCAAACAACTGCATTATTAAAGTGAAAGGGTGCATATAGTGTGTTTTCAGTGACTAAAATAATTATGTATTTTTTCAGTGTTTTAGTAATTACTTGTTATATGACTTTCATTTCTACATCCTTTAACTTTCTTCCTTTTATTATATTACATATAGAAGTAGGTAATCAATAAGAGATTATTTTTTTTTTTTTGGTAGATTAGAGGAAGGCTAAAACCCCTGCCAGCTTTGTGTTTTTAAAGAGTCAGCACAGTAGTAACTCCTTCTGTGACTGCTTTTTTCTACGATCCCTTTCCCACTGATGTGGTGCAGTTTAACCACACTACAGGTGTAGTGCAGTGTACCAGTGAGTTTGGTATGGGTTAGCTGCCCTTTCCCATAGAGTTCTATTCTGTGCCGCGGTTTTGGTATGCTTTATAAAATTGCACCAAAAGTCCTGCATGTGAAAAGCAGCTTAACATAAACATGTTATACTTACCTGCTCTGTACAATGGTTTTGCACACAGCAGCTCCAGTCCTCTTCTTTTTGGGTTCCTCGCCAGTGCTCCTGGCTCTTCCCCCTCCAGCACTGCCCACAGAGAAAGCTGCTTGCCCTGGGGGCACCTCTGCATGCTTGTTCCCGGGCCACTGCTCTATGCCCTCCGCTCTTTCCTCATTGGCTCACTGGCTGTAATTGATAGCAGTGGGAGCCAATGGGCTCCCGCTGCTATCTATGCCAATGAGGAGGGAGAGTCCCCATCCAGCCAATGCTATCGTGAACATCAGAGGGATCAGAGGGGGCTCAAGTAAGGATTGGGGGGGGGTGCACTGCACACAGAAGGTTTTTCTGCATCCTATGCCTGAAAGGTAAAAAACCTTCAGCCTTTAGAACCTCTTTAGGGTTAATTACACCAAGCTTACCTAAGTCTTGACCATGTGCTCTTTCATTTCCTTGTACATAGAGAAGTGAGTAACCAGTGTATACTGGGGCTGTGCCTAGAGGACAAGATGGCTCCTCAATTGTCTGGCTGTGTCTTGTAACCAGGAATCCATGAGCCATAGATGGAAGTCCAGGTAAGCCAGTGGGACCAGGTAAACCATCTGAACCTGGTGGGCCAGGATACCCTCTTGGGCCTTTAATATAAAAAAATGAATTAATGTGTGTTTTTGCAGCAAATGTATTTAAAAAAATAGTAATTTATTTGCCATTTATTTGTTTGAACACATTACATTAAAGATAACATACCTGTTGGCCCACTGGGACCAATTTCACCTTTTTGACCTGGGATACCATTTATTCCTGGCACTCCAGATGGTCCAGGCAATCCTACAGCACCAATAAAACCTACATAGGAAATTTAGCGTTGTTAGTATTTGTATCTTAAAACTGGCAAGTACATAATAAGTGACTAGCTCAGTCTAATTTAGTCAATATTCTAACCTTGCTCTCCCTTAGGACCAGGATATCCTGGGAATCCTTTAGGGCCATGGGGGCCTTCTGGTCCTGGAGGGCCAGGATCTCCTTTAATTATCTGAAGTTGACCTGCAGGCCCTGGAAGACCTTGTAAACCTAAAAAATAAAAAAGTTCATCAAATAACTATAATGCATCTTCAAAGCATTTTTTTTAACAAATGAGTAATTCATAAGGTAATAACCCTTTAGTAATTCTGCATGGCCTAAAAAACATTTTACATAAATAAATCTAGAACTATTGGGAAAAGTTTTACCTTACCTTTGTGCTTCTAGAATAACAGTCAAAAACTAAATAATTGTTACAAAGTATACATTTTAAAGCTTGCTTGCAGACTATATACGTACCATTAAAGCCCAGTGCCAAGCTCTTTTTCACGCTTACCTTTTTTATTTTGTTATTTATTTTTGAAATATAATGACATGCTGGGTAATTTTTTTCTTTAAATGTTCTCCGGGCTGGTTGGTCCTCAGTGATGGAAAGAAAGATGCTTACCTCAGCCTGCTCTCTGCACCATTACACAGTGAATGCACTGCACTATGGTGACCCCCCTACAAGGAGAGGGTCTATGACACTCTATACTTGCAGTATGTCCTCAGTCTTCCAGGTGAGTGATGCTGGGTGTCATTTAACCCAACAAACTGAGGACATCCTGTAATGAAAAGGAATTCTCCATATTTAAGGTAAGTATTGAAACCTATGCTGTTTTTTTGCAACACCTGGGGGACGTTAAAAAAAAACAGAGTTGGACTTCAAACTTACAGTTTGTAACTTTAGATGTTCTCTTAACTGTAACATACATAGAAAAACCAATGGCTCACTGGAGATTTCAGTGTGACATATCAACATTTTAATATAAATTGTGAAACATGTTAGAGGTAACCTCGCTTTTTTTTTACCAGCTAGATCTCAACCTCTCATGGATCTTGTGTATCAACCATTTCTACATTCTTATATTTGTTAAAGAATATGTAAACCCAACATTTCATATTCCTGATATGTGCCTGCTGTACCATGTACTTGTATGGAAAATGATCCTGTTCTCTTTGTATTGCCTTGTTTGTGTGAAATCCCAGATGTTCCTGCCAGTCCCTCTGCTTTCCTACTAAAACTGACCACATTAGACAGGAGAACACACCGTGGTAAGTGCTCTAGCTGTGCTGGGAATTCAGTTTGCTCTCCTCCAATGATCAGACCTCCAATGATAGCCATTCACTGGGAAGTTCAGTGTGCTGCTGTTTCTTCCATTTCTTCTTTCTTTTTATTGTGCAACCCAGCCGGATGGGTCAGAGCCGCTGTATTAACCATCCGACATTAGTACAGCGATCTCCCCCGCTGAGCTTTTATGCCGTTTCCCCCCCCCCCCCCCCCCCCGCCAGAACACTTTGATCAGCGCTCTCTGCCATTGGATGAGAGCGCTGATTGGGAGTCAGTCGGTTGCTCGTTTTACAGCATCCTCGTCCGGACATACACACAGGCCAAATGTCGGATGTTGATGTTTGAACCGGCAAATGTCTCCCGACAATCAGGCCCCAACAAGAACCCAGCTTTAGAGTTAATTTCTGCATGAATAAATAAAAGGATTTCACTAAACCATACCCCTGCTACTAGTTGCTTACCAGGATGTAATTACTGTTCATGTGCCCCATCAGGTCATTTTTTTTTCTCAGTTTTGAGGCGCAAGCAGATAAGTCCATGTCACATATTGTGATGCATTTGTTATAGTTCCAGCCATCCATTGCTTATATCTTTCCTGGTGGAGTGATTTATTTTTTATACACTGCTCCCTCAGTAAGTGCCATGAACTGAGGGAGAGAAAGACTGATGTGAAGCAGGCAAACGGCTGAGAGGAAGCAGCATGCCAAATCCGGCAGTGGTGCACAGCCTCAGACAAGTGGCAGCACACACTGCACACAGTGACACTGACTAACCTGAGAGGAAGGTACAGTCCCCCCACTGTGTACTTATGATCATCATCATTATGATGATCACAGCACAGCAGGCTGTGTCACAGTGTTACATGGCTGTTGGATGCTGATTCTGTTAACTTATGGCTGTACTGTGTGTTTAAGAACCTTTCACCAAAGTTTTCCAATTAGGTCCACCTGTCAGTTTTTCATGCGGACCTTATTGAAATTTCCATGTAGGTCTACAGGAGTCCATGTCTGTTCAGGTCCAGAATAAACCCATAGAGCCATCACAAGTCCACCCCTGTCTACTGTATGTGGACACAAACTGAACAGGCATGGATGTAAAAACACTGACATTTGTCCCATTCAGCTCCAATTCTGCAGGGAATCCACTCATGGATCCCCGGAAGAGCGGAGCAGCCCTGTGTGAAAGAACCCTCATGCTGGAAAGGCAGGGGAGGGGAAATTACATAGCTGCAATCGCAATGCTTTTTGCATAGCAAAAAATATACACTATCACCACCCACCATTTTGCCTGCTGAACACAATCCCATTCAACTGCTATCAAGATTTTTGAGTAGTTTAAAGTGGTGGTGAGGAGGTGATACAATGCCTCTTCATTTACGTATATGGTGGTGTTCCGCGCTTAGGACAGGCTTGTGACTGAACTGCAGCCCCCCAAATAAAGAAAGCCCCAAAGGTGCGATCCAAATAATTGTAAAATCTGAATTAGGGGATTGGCGCTGTTCACTAGTATGAAATAAATGAATCCACTATAAACAAACTGCTACTACAAGGAAGGCCTTTTACCCCAACTAAAAATAAATGAATGAAAAGTGTAACACAAGTGCTAGGAATGGTCACAAAAATGTGCAGACTACCCAAGATAAAAGAATTATATATAATACATCAAAAATCTTAAATGTAAAAATGGAACTCCAAATAATGAGTGATCGATCAGGTGTGTATAGAAAGTGATTGTCAATGTCCACTGAAAAGGATGATGTGTATGTGAAAAATGCAATAAGAATTGTATATATCAGTGAGTGATACCTAAAGGCGTGGTCTCTTGGTACGCATACGTCTTTTTATCCTTTCGTTTTTGTCCTGCACTTCCGGCATCGGCAGACGGCTGTGGAACGCACGCCGCTCACACTGCTCTGTCTGCGGCTTCTCACGTGGAGCCAGCCGGCAGAGTGCCATTTGTTTCCATTTGTTTTAAATCTTTGGATTTTATTTATTCCTGTTGTGAGCTTGAGCTTAATAAATTTACTTTCGGAATTACACTATGAGGCTCTTCTCTTTTCCCTGCACATGGTAATTGGTCCGGATGGATGTCCTTTGAGAACGATCTGGTGACACAAGTGATAAAAGGTGGTGAGGGGGACACCGACCGATTGGATCATCAGATTTGGATCTACATGCTCATTACCCCTGCAGGGGTTGGGCGCTCTGGTGAGTGGGGGCACTAGAGGGGACTCCACACTGGACAGTATACAACTATTGGGACGGACTTACCTGTAACCTCTGAAGATTGCACTAGAACTGTTTTACTGAACGACAGAACTAATATTCACGGCACCTGGTGTTTTTGTGCTGCTTGTTGACAACTATTTTGTGGTTACCTGGACTTTGTTGTTTGTTTTTTCATATGTTTTCTTTTTCTTTTTCTATATTTATATTTCTATTTTTGTTTTTTGTTTATTTTTCGCACACATTTTTTCCATATATATTTAACTACACTAGTACACACACTTATCTATAGTGGGCAACAACACGTTTGTCCCCAATTTTAGGTATCACTCACTGATATATACAATTCTTATTGCATTTTTCACATACACATCATCCTTTTCAGTGGACATTGACAATCACTTTCTATACACACCTGATCGATCACTCATTATTTGGAGTTCCATTTTTACATTTAAGATTTTTGATGTATTATATATAATTCTTTTATCTTGGGTAGTCTGCACATTTTTGTGACCATTCCTAGCACTTGTGTTACACTTTTCATTCATTTATTTTTAGTTGGGGTAAAAGGCCTTCCTTGTAGTAGCAGTTTGTTTATAGTGGATTCATTTATTTCATACTAGTGAACAGCGCCAATCCCCTAATTCAGATTTTACAATGCCTCTTCATTGCCAGCCAAATGCTCTCTGAACAGTGATCTGGATGAAGATCGTTCTTCAGAGAGCAATGCTAGTGTGAATTGGCCAGTAAAGATTTGAAATAATTATTGGAGTGCATGCTTTAGCTTTAAAGGCATAACAGACATATCTTAAGGCTTAGGGAAAATGTAGGCCCTAAAGTCAGCTGCAGAATTATTATTAGCAGGGTTGAACTCAGGCCTGTTCAGATACTAGTCTAATCATAGTTACATAGTTAGATAGTTACATAGTAGGTGAGGTTGAAAAAAGACACAAGTTCATCAAGACCAACCTATGTGTGTGATTATATATCAGTATTACCTTGTAATACTGACATATAATATGTTGTGGTCGTTCAGGTGCTTATCTAATAGTTTTTTTAAACTATCGATGCTCCCCACTGATTCTACCGCAGGTGGAAGGGAATTCCACATCCTTGCCACTCTTACAGTAAAGAACACACTACATCGTTTAAGGGTAAACCTCTTTTCTTCTAATTTTAATGAGTGGCCACGTGTCTTGTTAAACTCCTTTCCACAAAAAAGTTTTATCCCTATTGTGGGGTCACTAGTACGGTATTTGTAAATTGAAAACATATGCCCTCTCAAGCGTCTCTTCTCCAGAAAGAATAGGTTCAGTACTCGCAACCTTTCTTCATAACTAATGTCCTCCAGACCCTTTATTAGTTTTGTTGCCTTTCTTTGTACTTGCTCCATTTCCAGTACATCCTTCCTGAGGACTGGTGCCCAGAACTGGACAGCATACTCCAGGTGCGGCCGGACCGTGTTTTGTAGAGCGGGACAATTATCGTTTTATCTCTTGAGTTGATCCCCTTTTTAATGCATGCCAATATTCTATTTGCTTTGTTAGCAGCAGCTTGGCATTGCATGCCATTGCTGAACCTATCATCTACTAGGACCCCCAGGTCCTTTTCCATCCTAGATTCCCCCAGAGGTTCTCCTCCCAGTGGAATTTATAACAGGCTACAGAAACATGTATATCATTGGAAGCTGCATATTTTTTTTTTGAGGCAGGTGGTCAGGGGTGGGGTCAAGGGGCCATATCGGGTAATCTGTACAGAGCCCCATGATTTTTAACAGTGGCCCTGCTGCTTATTGCTGTATATGCTTATTTTGTGCTTTTCAGTTGTCTTACTCTGCTCTTTTTGCTAACCAGCAAATACATTAATTCTAGAAACAATAATCCAGCTATTCATTTATGTATTTGTAAATAATTAAAGGCTCTTTTACACTGGTCAGGTTCATTGTGGTGTGTTTATTACATGCACATTATGTAACGTGTCAATATGCATTAAGACAGCCCATTAGATGACCACAATGAACCTAAAATCATACTTGCTGCATTCTTGATATCACTGCACACTGCAACATACAATTGTAAAGGCATAATTTTTTTGTTTGTTTTGGTTTTAGATGGAGTGAGAAAAGGATAGACCCTTAAGTTTCTATTGTGGTCTGTGTCCTGGTTTGGGAGATTTATTCCTCTATTTGTCCTGGTGATTAATATCATCAAGACAGAAAGTGAGAGAAAATCCTAAATTTTAAAATTGTCATGATAGCAAAAGTTGAGGGATAATCTTCCAACCGGGTCGCCTGTTCTTGTTGACAAGTGCCTAACTTTGAAATTGCCTCACTATGTTGTGTCGCCAAGACAGGAAGTGAAGAGAAATCTCCACAGCAAGATAAAGACAGCCAATAGCAGCTCTAATCATCACCTACTCTATTAAAAACTGAAAATCAAAGTGTTGGCTATACAATCACTTTAAGCCTGGATTTCTCCTGTCACTTAGCCCTGTCTCTTGATGGTTACTTGTCAAAGCCAGAATCCAGAGTGACTAGTGAAAGCCATGGATGACTTTGGGCAAAATAAGAAAAGAAATGATATGTAGTTTATTTGATTTGGATAATGTTGATGCATCATTTGGTATATTATTTTATTTATCTGCAGCTTATAGCTGCAACAGAAATTTTGTACACCCTGTAAAACAAATGGTTTTCTAAGAAACCACAGATGCCAGTGTCGGATGCCTCATTTTTTTTCTTGTTACAATAATATGTAGAACCTCCACTACATTAAGATATACTTCTAATACTAAAGTTATGAGAAAAATACCATCCCACATAAAACTCAAGCAGAAGTTATGAAAATACCTTTAGGCCCAGGTTCACCCCGATCTCCTGTTTGTCCTTTCTCTCCTATGGGTCCTAGTGAACCTTTCACACCTTAGAAAAGGAAAACATGACTATATTATACGATTGTAGTACAGTATACCACACATACATACAAATCCAAAAGTAGTATAGAAGGCACTCACGGGTCTTGCAGAGGAGGTAGATCAAAAGAGCAACATTTTTTTTTTGTTCTACCTCATCTGCAAGACCTGTGAGTGACTCTGTACAACTTTTGGATTTGCATGGATCGCTTTGTGGGTAAGCACCCAGGCATTAATCTCAAACATAGAGTGCCATAGCTAACCTTGGGATTGTTACATACATACAGAAATATAACTTTTTGCTGTATGTATATATGATCGATAGATAGATAGATAGATAGATAGATAGATAGATAGATAGATAGATAGACAGACAGACAGACAGACAGACAGACAGACAGACAGACAGACAGACAGACAGACAGATAGACAGATAGATAGATAGATAGATAGATAGATAGATAGATAGATAGATAGATAGATAGATAGATAGATAGATAGATAGATAGATAGATAGATAGATAGATAGATAGATAGATAGATAGATAGATAGATAGATAGATAGATAGATAGATAGATAGATAGATAGATAGATAGATAGATAGATAGATAGATAACCTGGAAATCCTGGTGTTCCTTGAGAACCTCCATCACCCTTCTGTCCTTCTATTCCTTGAGAACCAGCATTACCCTAAATAATGAACAGAAAGTCATGAGGCCACCTTCCTGCCATTGAAAGAAAAAGACTCATACAAAATATAAAATGTAAAGTGTTCATAACTTACAGGAAGACCTTGTATTCCAGGATTACCTTTCACTCCCGGGGAACCAGGAGCTCCAGGCCAACCCTGTTCTCCTCTTTCTCCTTTCACTCCATCCTGTCCTGGAAGGCCAGGAACACCCACAGCACCCGGAGAACCTTAGGCAATAATATATTGTTACTCACAAGAACTTCTGTATACATTTTTCCAAAGGTTATTCAGAATAAACAAACATCATAGAATGGGTGAAAGAGGCACTACTTGAATATGATGCTCTAGGTAGAATAGGGCAGGAATCGATTGCCATTCTGTTTTTTACAATTGTCTAGAACCCAGGTCAAAATATATCTGGCACATCTAAGAAAAGTTTAATAAAGTGTACAGAATTGCTGTATCATCCTACCCTACTGAATTCAAGATAGTCGGGATATATAGAGAGTGCAGTTGTGCCAGGTCAGGGAAGAGAATGCAATAAAGAATTAACACATGGGTAGGAACCCAGTATAGGGATAGCATTGTGGGCACATCACTAAGACATGCTGTACATCAGGAATCCTGTCAAAATAAGTTATTAGTAGAAGCAACTAGCAGTATAAAAACATATATGCCGTGTACAGACGATCGGACATTCCAACAACGAAATCCTGGATATATTTCCGACGGATGTTGGCTCAAATTTGTCTTGCATACACACGGTCACACAAATGTTGTCGGGAATTCCGAACGTCAAAAAAGCGGTGATGTATGCCGAGCCGAGAAAATTGAAGTTCAATAGCCAGTGCGGCTCTTCTGCTTGATTCAGAGCATGCGTGGATTTTTGTGCATTGGAATTGTCTACACACACCCGGAATTTACGACAACGGATTTTGTTTTCGGAAAGTTTGAGGTCCAGCTCTCAAATTTTTGTTTTCAGAAATTCCAACAACAAATGTCAGATGGAGCCTACACATGGTCGGAATTTCCGACAACAAGCTCACATCGAACATTTGTTGTCAGAAATTCCGATCGTGTGTACACGGCAATAGTATAACATTATACACATAGTATAACACAGTATAAACATTTTTAGTATTTCTTACCTGGAAATCCAGGTGGTCCCTGATTTCCTCTTTCTCCTTTTGGACCTTCCATTGCCACTCCAGCAGGTCCAGGAAAACCTGCTGGCCCTTGAGGTCCTTCCCTACCAGGAAACCCTTGATCACCTTTAATACCAGGAAAGCCAGGGAGACCAGGTGCGCCAGGGAAACCAGCTTCGCCTTTGTAACCTGTTACAACACATAAGCTCAGTTTCTTCAAAAACAACTCTATTGTCAAAAATGTTTGAGTACATTCTTACAAAAAGGCATTTGCTGATCAAGAAAAGTAGAGATGATTCTGATATTGGTCACTTTATGCTTATATGAAAATATTTAATAACAGACTGATACAATTTACGTAAAGCAATGAGGTTTGCCTCCATCATGGTGAAACCTGCAAGAGCAGCCAAAATGTCAGTGTATTAGAAGTTGCTGTAGGGAAAGCCGACAAACTGAAGGTCACTTAAGAAAATATAATTTACTTCTGATTATTAGCTCTTTGAGCAATCAACCCATTTCCTGCCTTTGTGGCTTATTCCTATTATTGGCAACGTTTATAATTATGTCTTTGTTTTGAGGCTAATAGTCAATTGTAGCTACTGTTCTGTGCATAGCAAACTTCTTTTTTTTTTGCCACAAATCTTCCTCTTAGAAAGCCTAGCCTTGCTTAATTAATAAATCTGTTTTGTTGTTGGCCAATTTTGCACTGCAGTGTCTTTTGAGTATTCTTAATTCTTGTAGTAAAACACTTGCTTGTACTTTTTGCCTCTAGTGCCAATTTCCCCTTATTAATGACTTAAAGACCGCTCACTGCACATATACTGTGGCAGGGCAGCTCTATTGCACGAAACGACGTACCTGTACATAGTTTCATGCAATAGATACTGTGAGCGTGCACGTGCCGAACGCTGTGGGCGATCACTACACAAAGAGGCAGAATGGGGATCTGCCTTTGTAAACAAGGCAGATCCCTGTTCTGACCAGAGACAACACTGAGATTAGCTGTTTATAGTCATCAGGAACAGCGATCTTTGTGTTGTCCCAGTGAGCCCATCCCCCTCACAGTTCAAATGAACTCAGGGAACACAGTTAACCCTTTGATCGCTCCCTAGTGTGAACCTCTTCCTTGCCAGTGTCATTTATACACTGATCAGTGCATTTTTTTTAGCACTGAGCACTGTAATAATGTCACTAGTCCCCAAAAAGTGTCACTTGGGGTCAGATTTGTCCGCCGCTATGTCGCAGTCCTGCTAAAAATCGCAGATGCCGCCATTACCAGTGAAAATAATGAAAAAAAATAAAAGTCCATAAATCTATTCCCTATTGTGTAGATGTGATAACTTTTGCGCAAACCAATCAATATACGCTTATTGCAATTTTTTTTACCAAAAATATGTAGAAGAATACATTTTGGCCTAAACTGATGAATAAATTTGTTTTTGTTATATTTTATTATTAGATATGTATTATAGCAGAAAGTAAAACATTTTTTTTCAAAATTGTCGGTATTTTTGGAATAATAAAAATAAAAACCGCAGAGGTGATCAAATACCACCAAAAGAAAGCTCTATTTGTGGAGAAAAAAAGGACATCAATTTTGTTTGGGTACAATGTCGCATGACTGTGCAATTCTTAGTTAAAGCGACGCAGTGCCGTATTACAAAAAATGGCCTGGTCATTAAGGGGGTAAATCCTTGCAGTCCTTAACCACTTGCTGCCCGCCATATAGCAAAATGATGGCGGCAAAGTGGTTTCAATAACCCGACCGGACGTCATATGACGTCCAGCAGGATATCAAGCAATCGCAGCGATCATTGTTGTGGTGTGTCAGTCTGACGGAGGCTTTTTACCACGTGATCAGCCGTGTCCAATCTATCAGACGCGAGTAGAGGAGAGCCGATCAGCTGCTCCTCTGACAGGGGGGGGTCTGTGCTGATTGATTATCAGTGCAGCCCCTCCCCCGAGGATGCCCACACTGGACCACCAGGGATGTCACCACCAGGTATGCCACCCTAGACCACCAGGGATGCCAATCAGTGCCCACAATGGATGCCAATCAGTGCCCACAATGGATGCCAATCAGTGCCCACAATGGGCATCACTGATTGGCGGGCATTATTGTTTGGCACTGATTGGCATCCATCCATACAATCAATTAATGTACATCAGTGCCACCTATCAGCGCCCATCCATGCCCATCCGTGCCACCTATCAGTGCCCATCCGTGCCGCCTATCAGTGCCCATTTGTGCCGCCTATCAGTGCCCATCAGTGCCACCTATATGTACCCATCAGTGCTACCTATATGTACCCATCAGTGCTGCATAACAGTGCTGCCCACAAGTGCCCCATCAGTGCCGCATATTAGTGCCCATCAGTGCCACCTCATCAGTGCCACCTCATTGGTGCCACCTCATCGGTGCCCATCAGTGCCGCCTTATCAGTGCCCGTCAGTGCAGCCCCATCAGTGCCCATCAGTGAAGGAGAAAACTTACTTATTTCCAAAGTTTTGTAACAGAAACTAACAAAAAAACATTATTTTTTCTAATTTTTCGGTCTTTTTTTTATTTGTTTAGCAGAAAATAAAAATCCCAGCCAAAAGAAAGCTCTATTTGTGAGAACAAAATGATAAAAATTTAGTTTGGGTACAGTGTTGTATGACCGCACAATTGTCATTCAAAGTGCGACAGCACTGAAAGCTGAAAAAAGTGCCCTGTATTGAAGTGGTTAAGTGGTAAAATGGTCCTGCTGCTGGACAATTTTACACTACTGTATCATCTGTGTTTTTTTCATTCTCACTGAGAGTTTAAAAGGGTAGGACAATTTTGCATCAACAAAAACATTCAAAGTGGGTCTATTGCCGTTTTTTTTAAAAGCATGTAACGCTGATAAGGCTTTTTCATACTCAAATAATCAGATTGGGATGCTGCTGCTGTATGTAAGCCAAGATAATTCTAAAAGAAAAATTCAATTACACAGCCAAATATGGGCTGCCAGCACACACTGTGCTCAATTCACAAAGTGGTATTTACCGCTTTAAGAACTGCGGTAAAATACCGCATTTTCCAAAAATTATGATTTGCAATTCACAAAAAATGTCTGTGGGGGGGCTTATCAGAATCTGGAAGCCCCTTTAACAAGAGGGCTCCCAGATCCAGCCCCCCCCCCCCAAAAAAAAGTGCAAAGTAAATAAAAACACAGCCAGTTTTTGACAAGTCCTTTAGTGAAACCCCCCCCCCCAAAAAAAAAAATGTCAATCCAGCGTCAATCATGATGAACACTGGCCACTGACCCAAACGGAAAAAAATCTGACCAGCACAATGCCAAATGACAGCTCCGCCACCTCCTGACGCTAAATAAACCCCACCCGATGTCGTTAATGAGTGACCTCGCCCCTTATGACATCAATGACATCTTTGGCCCAGCATGCCCCGGTCAGTGACATCATAAGGGGGCGGGGTCACCCAGTGACGTCACCTCCTTTAGTTTATATAGCAATGAAGGAGCAGCAGAGCTGTCATTTGGTGAGAGCCAAGCTTTAGTGCGGGTACTTTTTTCTTTTTTTTGTTCGGTCTGTGGCCGGTGTTCACCATGATTGACATTGGATCTACTTCGGAGGACATTTTTTGGGGGGGGGGTTTAAATAAAGGTCAATAACTGTCTGTGTGTTTTTATTTATTTTGCACTTTTTTGGGTGAATAAGTAGGAGTATGTACCCCTACTAATTCACATGGGGGGCAGGATCTACGGGCCCCATTAACCCCCCCTATGTTGAGAGCATGTAGCCTGGTATGGTTCAGGAGGGGGCGGGAGCTTATTCATCCCCCCCTTTTCTGGCCTGCTGGGCTGTATGTTCGGATAAGGGTCTGGTATAGATTTTGGAGAGGACTCTACATCATTTATTTTTTTTCATTTTAGCATGTAAACCCCGTGGATTCCCCACGCTGTATTTTTTAAAAAAAGATGTAATGCTGGCAATTCTTTTGTTTACATCCGCTGACAGCAGATAAGGCATGGCTGTTAAGGATGCGACAGCTGGCCGGACCTTAACAACCATGCTGTTTACTGGCTGTTAGGGACACCGGCGGGTGCTGGCACCTTAACGCGCAGCACTAATTGAATATATTCCTTAGATAACGTGTGGCTAGACCACGACTTGTTCAACAAATGTATTTATTTAGTTTAGTCAGTTTACGCAGTATTTATCAGGCATTTTTTACTAGTGCGATAAATAATGTATAAACTGGCAGTGAATTGAAATTTGGAACATCGCATGAGATAATTGGGAAAAAATGTGTCACGTGATCTAGTTATACCATGCAATATTCTTTAGTGAATTAAGCCCACTGTCACTAAAATTGTCTGTGAAAATTGTACTGTTCCCTAAAACCATTTACAGCTTAAAGATACCCAGCTTCTCATGCATTTTTTACAGTGAGAATTAAACACTTTGGTTGCCACCAACCCGGCTCATGTCAAAAGTAACAGCTGGGGGGGGGGTATTGTTATTGGTGAAGCCTGCAGGTATGTACACTTGTCAGGCTGACTGTCAGCTTTCTGATAGTAGTGATTTGGGTGGGTGTAATGCACTTCTGCAACTACTAGAACGTTCAGGAAATATAGAATATATATGTTTGCAGTTTAACTAACCTTCAGGTATAAAATGTGCATTTTAAAATGGCTCTGGCAGCAAAAGGGTTAAAGTGATTGTAACGTTTCCTTTTTATTCTATTAAAATAACAAACATGTTATACTTACCTGCCCTGTTTAGTGGTTTTGTACAAAGCAGCTTGGATCCTCCTCTTCACAGGTCCCTGGTTGGAGCTCCTGGCCCCTCCCTCCTGTTGAGTGCCCCCACAGCAAGCAGCTTTGCAATAGGGGCACCATAGCCAAGCCGCAGCTCCCTGTGTCCATTCAGACACAGAGCCATGGTTCGGCCCTGCCCCGCCCCATCCCCTTTCTCTCCTCATTGGCTAACTCAGTTTGATTGATAGTAGCCGGAGCCAATGGCGCCACTGCTGTGTCTCAGCCAATCAGGAGGGTGGGTCCCGAATGGCCGAGGCATTCATGGACATCGCTGGATAGAGAGGGGGCTCAGGTAAGTATGAGGGGGGCTGCTGCACACAGAAGGCTTTTTATCTTAATGCATAGAATGCATTAAGATAAAAAAAACCTTCTGACTTTACAACCACTTTAACACCAAAATGCGTTCTATAGCACTCTCCCCTAAGATCAATGTTAGCTACATTTCGAAGATAGGCCAAACTGTTGGTGAGTCAAACATGGTTTGACTCACCCAACACTATCCACTTAAGCCCCGGACCATTTTGCTGGCCAAAGACCAGAGCACTTTTTGCGATTCGGCACTGCGTCACTTTAACTGACAATTGTGCAGTCGTGCGACGTGGCTTCCAAACAAGATTGACATCCTTTTTTTCCCATAAATAGAGCTTTCTTTTGGTGATATTTGATCACCCCTGCGGTTTTTATTTTTTGCGCTATAAACAAAATAAGAGCGACAATTTTGAAAAAAACGCATCATTTTTTACATTTTTCTATAATACATATAGCTCAAAAATATATAAAAAAACATTTTTTTGCTCAGTTTAGGCTAATACGTATTCTACATATTTTTGATATATAAAATCGCAATAAGCGTTTATTGATTGTTTTGCGCAAAAGTTATAGCGTTTACAAAATAGGGTATAGTTTTATGGCATTTTTATTATTATTTTTTTTTTTTACTAGTAATGGCGGCGATCAGTGATTTTTATCGTGACTGCGACATTATGGAGGACACATCTGACATTTTTTACACATTTTTGGGACCATTGTCATTTATACAGCAATCAGTGCTATACAAATGCACTGATTCCTGTGTAAATGACACTGGCAGTGAAGGGGTTAACCACTAGGGGGCAGTATAGGGGTTAAATATGTCCTGGGGAGTGTTTCTAACTGTGGGGGGGGCGTGGCTACATGTGACACATCACTGATCTCTGCTCCCGATCACAGGGAGCAGAGATCAGTGACACTGTCACTAGGCAGAATGGGGAGATGCTTGTTTACATTAGCATCTCCCCGTTCTTTCTCTCCGTGAGGCGATCGCGGGTATCCCTGCGGCGATCGAGTCCACGGGACCCACAACCCGACTCACGGAGCTCCCAGCCGGCGCACACACAATGGTATGGCGGCAAATTTAAAGGGACGTACGGGTACGCTCATTTGCCCAGCCGTGCCATTCTGCCGACGTACATCGGCGTGCGTTGGTAGGGAATCGGGTATTCAATGAAAATGTTAATATATATTTATGCAAATGTAATCGATAAAGTAATAATAAATAATAACGTTTAGTAAATAAAGTATAATTGAAAGCATAAATGAAAGGCGAAGATTAAATATTTATATATAACTTTGCTAGTCATTATGTCCAAATTGATGTTAACTTCTCTCTCCTAAGACAGAGAAAAGAGAGTCATGCAAATCATTTTAGGTGTTTGTTTTTAAGAGCTGTCTTATAGATACTGTAAGTTTAGGAGCATGTAAACTGACAAAACATGACAGAATGAGAACAAGCTGTTACCATCCCCACATACCGTATATACTCGAGTATAAGTCGTTCCGAGTATAAGTCGAGACCCTAATTTACCACAAAAAAAATGGGAAAAACTTATTGACCCGAGTATAAGACGAGGGTGAGAAATGCAAAGCTACTGTAAGTGGAAAAGAGGGTCAACAATGCCCATTTGCATGCCTCACTGTGCCCATTTGCATGCCTCACTGTGCCAATTTGCAGCCATAGGTCCCCTGAACTTCAAACTCAGTAGTTAAGGGTTCCTAGATGCCCCCTAGCTGCAGCCAAAATTTGGGGTCTCTGAACCCAAAGGGTCCCGAAATGACATTGCTGCAGATGGACACAGTTGACCGAATTTGGGGCCCCGTATCTCGGGCCCACTTAGTGCTAGGAACCCCAAATTTGGGGTGCAAACCCAGTGGAACTAGAACCATAAAATTTTCAAAGCTGGGGTTTCTAACACCAAGTGGCCCCGAGATACAGGGCCCCAAAAATCAGTTCAGAAAATGTCAAGCACTTTTCAGCAGCAGAGAATGACATTTTCTGAACTGGTTTTGGGGCCCCGTATCTCAGTGCCACTTGGTGCTAGGAACCCCACCTTTGGATATGTGATGAAACCAGTTCCACTGGGTTTGCACACCAAATTTGGGGTTCCTAGCACTAAGTGGCCCTGAGATATGGGGCCCCAAAGTCGGTTCAGAAAATGTCAAGCACTTTTCTGCAGCAGAGAATGACATTTTCCGAACCGATTTTGGGGCCCCGTATCTCGGGGCCACTTAGTGCTAGGAACTTCAGCTTTGGATATGTTATGGCACCAGTTCCACTGGGTTTGCACACCAAATTTGGGGTTCCTAGCACCAAGTGGCCCTGAGATACGGGGCCTCAAAGTCGGTACGGAAAATGAAATTTTTTGCTGCAGAAAAGTGCTTGACTCAAGTATAAGTCGAGGGGGGCACATTCAGCACAAAAAAATGTGCTGAAAAATTCGACTTATACTCGAGTATATACGGTAAATCCTTGGACAAGATCATCGTCCCTTCAAATAATATCATACCTTTCTCTCCCTGTTCTCCAGGAAATCCAGGCTGGCCTCTTCCTGGTAAACCTTAAGATAGGGTACAATATTACATAAGTTTCAAGAGAAAGTCAAAACTCCCACTATTTTAATAACAGTGAAAAACATGCAAAACAAAAACAGTAAAATATAGCTGGTCAGTATATCAATATTAAAAGGCTCAATATATGAATACACCCCTCACATTTTTGTATATATTTTATTATCAAAAATGAAAACTCAAACCAACGCGCCCTTCCTGAGTTCTCATCACTGCGCTCAATGCCAGATAGAGGGGTGTTAACCCCCTATAAAGGATGTAGGAAAAATGTGAACACAATGTGTGTAAAACAAATGTGTAAAAAACCTAATGGAGTGAATCCAAAGCTGCCACGTATTATATAAACAGTGCAATACTTCCTATTGTTTCCAAGAGCCCAAATACGACCCCTGTGAATCAATATAAGTGGCGCTAAATGACAGTGATTAAACCATCCAAAGCTCAAAAGTGATCTAGTGCATCTATCTAAAAAAAGGAAAAATTGATACGTAAGGCAATCTATATCAGAAAAAACCCTATTCAATATAAAATCTAACAGTGAAAAATGTAACAATGTATGTGAAGGTATGCCATACACAGAGCAATTTCAATGGCAAATAAAATCAAAAGTGGGACCAGGTAGTATAGTCCATAAAAAGTCCATAGACAGACCACCGTGCAGAAAATGTGATAAATCTGGAAACGGTCCACCAATTCACTTAGTGTCAGTGACTCCACTCCCCTTGAATTCAACACTCACCGACTCAAAATGCCTCACACTCTCGTGTTTTGGCAAAAAAGCATGGGTGTATAGTTGGTCAGCTGAGGGTGTAAGCTCCGAATTCCTTGTTTATCCCAGTGTCACCTCAATGCATAGAAAAACTCAACATAGTGTGATACCGGAAAACATATAAAATGTATTAAACTTAAAACCTTCAATCATTGCACTCACAAAAAAACTCTTGAATCAAGCCAAAATGACACTGCAAAACAACTTCCAACTCAATCCTCCTCTGTGAAACGCCCAGCACCACTGTAGAAAGAGGGTCGCGGCGGACCCCAAAGAAAAGGGTTGGATGGGTTCTCACCCCTCTCACTGACGCTTTGCTGGTGTGGATCTCCTGCTGGCCTGCAAGCCCAAGACGTAGCTCTCTCGCGTCTCTCTCTCCGACATGTTTTGTCACACCTGACTTCCTCATGAGGAAGTCAGGTGTGACGAAACATGTCGGGGCGTGGCTGTACGGCATCCACTATTAACAGTCAGTGAAGGACGGAACGTTGCGGTGCATCTCCGGAAACCGGCGAGAGCTTCCGAAGGCGCTAGAGGAGCTACGTCTTGGGCTTGCAGGCCAGCAGGAGATCCACACCAGCAAAGCGTCAGTGAGAGGGGTGAGAACCCATCCAACCCTTTTCTTTGGGGTCCGCCGCGACCCTCTTTCTACAGTGGTGCTGGGCGTTTCACAGAGGAGGATTGAGTTGGAAGTTGTTTTGCAGTGTCATTTTGGCTTGATTCAAGAGTTTTTTTGTGAGTGCAATGATTGAAGGTTTTAAGTTTAATAAATTTTATATGTTTTCCGGTATCACACTATGTTGAGTTTTTCTATGCATTGAGGTGACACTGGGATAAACAAGGAATTCGGAGCTTACACCCTCAGCTGACCAACTATACACCCATGTAAAGAGGGGGGAATTGTGGGACTTTATATGAGGCCAGGGCATCCGCCGTAGGTGGCCTCCATCCCTATTTGAATAAATGAAAAAAAAGGAGGAGAAGTTGGGACTTTATATGAAGCATGCGGCCGAATAGAACAACATGAGCAGAGAATGACTGGTGGGTGTTTTTTTTTCATTTTTTTTTCAACTATACACCCATGCTTTTTTGCCAAAACACGAGAGTGTGAGGCATTTTGAGTCGGTGAGTGTTGAATTCAAGGGGAGTGGAGTCACTGACACTAAGTGAATTGGTGGACCGTTTCCAGATTTATCACATTTTCTGCACGGTGGTCTGTCTATGGACTTTTTATGGACTATACTACCTGGTCCCACTTTTGATTTTATTTGCCATTGAAATTGCTTTGTGTATGGCATACCTTCACATACATTGTTACATTTTTCACTGTTAGATTTTATATTGAATAGGGTTTTTTCTGATATAGATTGCCTTACGTATCAATTTTTCCTTTTTTTAGATAGATGCACTAGATCACTTTTGAGCTTTGGATGGTTTAATCACTGTCATTTAGCGCCACTTATATTGATTCACAGGGGTCGTATTTGGGCTCTTGGAAACAATAGGAAATATATTTTATTATATCTTTTCATGTGACAACACTAAAGAAATGACACTTTGCTACAATGTAAAGTAGTGAGTGTACAGCTTGTATAACAGTGTATATTTTCTGTCTCCTCAAAATAACTCAACACAGCCATTAATGTCTAAACCGCTGGCAACAAAAGCGAGTACACCCCTAAGTGAAAATGTCCAAATTGGGCCCAAAGTTTCAATATTTTGTATTGCCACCATTATTTTCCAGCACTGCCTTAACCCTCTTGGGCATGGAGTTCACCAGAGCTTCACAGGTTGCCACTGGAGTCCTCTTCCACTCCTCCATGACGACATCACGGAGCTGGTGGATGTTAGAGACCTTGCGCTCCTCCACCTTCCGTTTGAGGATGCCCCACAGATGCTCAATAGGGTTTAGGTCTGGAGACATGCTTGGCCAGTCCATCACCTTTACCCTCAACTTCATTAGCAAGGCAGTGTTCATCTTGGAGGTGTGTTTGGGGTCCATATCATGTGTTGGAATATTGCCCTGCGGCCCAGTCTCCGAAGGGAGGGGATCATGCTCTGCTTCAGTATGTCACAGTACATGTTGGCATATATATAGACAAATCCAAGGATTGCTGCATGTAAAAAATGTATTTAAGTATATACATACAAGTAAATTACATATTGTTCCAGTTCGACAGTTTCGGGTTGTAAGGCTTGCATCCTTCTTCAAGCTTGCACTTACATTAAGCATGCCTCCCCCCAGAGCCTCCTCTCTCTCTTTTCCTTTCTCTCTTCTGGGTTTTTTTCATATAACTGGATTATTATTTTCATCTTTTTTATTTAATGTTTTTTAATTTTATGGTGTGCTTTCTTATGCATATGTCTATAATTGTATGCATGTATACATCTGTGTGTATATGCGTGTGTGTACATGCATGTGCATATTATCACTACAAGGTGTGTGAAAATTAGTAGCATACACATGGATCAACCTATATGTATTGCAGCTGATTCTCTTTTTTGGATAATTGCCTGCGGTCAATTAAGACAATCAATGGGTTTAGCCTGTGATCTTAAGAGCTACTATTTATTTCAAAGTCTTATGTCTGTAATGTGGTTATGACTAAGGCCTTATAGGCTTAGATGCGTCAACTGACTTAATCTGCGTTTGTTCACTGTGGCTATTCAATAAAATGAAGAAACTTTAAGAGCAACAACCGGAGTGCGGATCGTTTTTTCTACAGTGCCATTTGCCTCACCTGTGAAGCTATATATGTATATATATATATATATATATATATATATATATATATATATATATACATATACATATACATACACACATATCAATCTGTATATTTTCTGTGGTTATAAATGGCATATGATACACAGATAGACTTTGTTTCACCAATAATTAAATGTATCTGATGATAGGTCTCATCTTTGTAAATCAAATGCAAAGCTACTTGCCAAGTGACTGAAAAGAGTTTTGGATTTACTTCCAGGTATATTTAGCATGTGACTTACTCTCCTTCTCTGACAAAATAGTATATAGCCCTGTGTAAAATCTGACAAGTTGGTTTGGAGCTTACTCGGGGCTCTTTTTCCCCATTCTCGTCAGAGAAACAGAGCGACACAGGTCAAAAGAGTTACTTTAAATTTGCATTGTGATGGCCACATGTAACTTCTGTTGTAAACTCTTCTCTCCAAAGTTTTTTGTGCCAAGATGTCAAGATTTGACTAGATTAGGCTGATTGGCAGATATTGGGGATCTGCAGATACAGTATGTTCTTAACTAAAGTGATTTGCTAGCAATTAATCTGCTAATTAATCCCTTCATTTTTTTTTGCAGTAAAAATGTAACAAACCCCACCTCCCACCACCACCTCCACACTCCAAAGATTTCAATGCAGCACACCAGGCACACAGGCTTCCAGTGGTTGATAGTATTATATTTCTGTATCCCTTTCAGCATAAGGTTCATATGCTTTGAGAGGGATGTAACATTTTCTAGGCATGCGTCTTGAAACCAACTGCTGGAAAGGTAGAGACTTTGTATGCTTATGGCAACCAAGACTGAGATGAGGTGGTATATTTATTGTGTGGACAGTATATTTATTCTTTTTTCATTGTCCACAGACACAATTATTTCTTACTGGTGAATTAGTACAGGGCCATGAAAATGGGTCAGCAAACTGCTAGTGGATTGTAATTTACACTATTTGCTTTTTTCCAATTGGCAGATGTCTTATATGTGGAAAATAACTGATGTCAACTTACCGTGGTCACCCTTTTCACCAGGTGCTCCTGGGATTCCATCATAACCAGACTCACCCTTTTCTCCAATTGAACCAGGAGGTCCCTGGATTCCAGGTTCACCTAGAGCGATATAAAACCATTCATGTAATGTGCATATTGCTTCCAATTTACTAAATAACAATTGAAACCCATCAAATAAAAAACAGGCATCTATAAATTTGAAACAATGTGCTTAAAAAAATAGGTATCAAGGGGGGTAAAAACACATATGCAGCACATCTCTGCCAAACAAGTATATTTCTTCATGTTTTATTCCTAAAAATCTGCAAATATATATAAAAATACCTGGTAATGTATCAGAAATCCACTCAGCTCTCCCATTGTAAGTTTACAGAACAGCATTTTGGTGGACAAAATAATGTCAGCTAGGGATGAGCCGAACACCCCCCGGTTCGCACCTGAACCTGCGAACGGACCGAAAATTCGCACGAACGTTAGAACCCCATTGACGTCTATGGGACTCGAACGTTCGAAATCAAAAGTGCTAATTTTAAAGGCTAATTTGCATGGTATTGTCCTAAAAAGGGTTTGGGGACCCAGGTCTTGCCCCAGGGGACATGTATCAAGGCAAAAAAAGTGAAATATTCCTTTAAATACCATACCTGGGGGGTGTCTATAGTATGCCTGTAAAGTGGCGTGTATTTCCTGTGCTTAGAACAGTCCCTGCACAAAATGACATTTTTAAAGGAATAAAAGTCATTTAAAACTGCTTGCGGCTTTAATGTAATGTCCGGTCCTGGCAATATGGATGAAAATCAGTGAGACAAACGGCATGGGTACCCCCCAGTCCATTACCAGGCCCTTTGGGTCTTGTATGGATATTAAGGGTTACCCCGCACCCAAATTTAAAAAAGGAAAGGCGTGGGGCCACCAGGCCCTATATACTCTGAACAGCAGTATACAGGCTGCTGTAGGTTTGTTGTTAAGTAGAATCTGTTTGTAATTTTGAACTGGTACATTTTTAACGTGTTTAGCCCCAGCCAAAAAATCTATTTTAAGCTTTTTGGAAAACATAGGGAAGGGTTATCACCCCTGTGACATTTGTTTTGCTGTCTGTGCTCCTCTTCAGAAGATTTCACCTCACTTTCTGTTCCAATGACAAATGTTTTTTGAAAATTTGGGGTTTTTAGTGAAAAAAGGATTGGTGATAAAGCATCAGTGGAAAGGAGAAACGTTTTTCCCATATTAACTCTTACAGGAGAGAATTTCACTTCCTAGGGGTAGATTTCATCTCACTTCCTGTTGTCTCCTTCCGTTTGCAAGTAGGAGTCGTTTGTAAGTTGGATGTTTGAAAGTAGGGGCCTGCTCTATATACTCTGCAGAAATTGGGGCCTTAGGTGTTGGTGTTGCCACAACACTGTAAGCCCTCACAGGGCCCTGTTGTGAAATATTAGATCAAGAATTATAATTACATGCCCCTGTTGAACAGGGGCAGAAAAATTGGGCCTTTGGTGATGGTGGTGGTGCTGGTGCCACAAGACTGTAAGTCCTCACAGTTACTCTTGGTGGGCGCTGGAACTGGCCCTGTTGTGAAATATTGGATCAAGAAATGTAATTATATGTCCCTTTGGAACAGGGGCAGAAAAATTCGGCCTTAGGCACTGGTGCCCCTCACAGATACTCTAGTTGGAGCGCAGGAACGAGCCCTGCTGCAAAGTATTGCATCAAAAATTGTAATTACACGCCCCTGTTAAACAGGGGCAGAAAAATTGGGCCTTAGGCACTGGTGCTGGTGCCACAACGCTGCAACCCCTCACAGATACTCTAGATGGAGTGCAGGAACGAGCCCTGCTGCAAAGTATTGCATCAGAAATTGTAATTGCACGCCCCTGTTAAACAGGGGCAGAAAAAATTGGGCCTTAGGCACTGGTGCTGGTGTCACAACACTGTAACCCCTCACAGATACTCTAGTTGGAGCGCAGGAATGAGCCCTGCTGCAAAGTATTGCATCAAAAATTGTAATTACACGCCCCTGTTGAACAGGGGCAGAAAAATTGGGCCTTAGGCACTGGTGCCACGACACTGCAACCCCTCACAGATACTCTAGTTGGAGCGCAGGAACGAGCCCTGCTGCAAAATATTGCATCAAAAATTGTTATTACACACCCCTGTAAAACAGGGGCTGAAGAATTGGGCCTTAGGCACTGGTGCTGGTGCCACAACACTGCAACCCCTCACAGATACTCTAGTTGAGCGCAGCAACAAACCCTCCTGCAAAATATTGCATCAAAAATTGTAATTACACGCCCCTGTTAAACAGGGGCTGAATAATTGGGCCTTAGCCACTGGTGGCGGCGCCCAGAACCAAAAATGTTCTTACAAGCTATCAGCATGATCATTGAGGAGGAAGAGGATAATCACTCAGCATAACAGGATAGTCACTCAGCATCAGCATAGGCAGTCTTGAAGGAATCTGACATTTAAAAAAAAATTATTCGGTTACATGAGCATCAGGTGCTTGGTAGCTGGTGGTGATCCAGGACTGATTCATTTTTATGAAGGTGCCTGGAGGGCATCCTGCCTCGTTGGTGATGTGCCTCCTCCTCCTCCTCTCTCCTATCAGGCACCCACATGGAGTCAGTGACCTCATCATCCCCTCCCTCCTCATCACTGGAGCAAACCTTGCAGTATGCTGCAGCAGGGGGAACATGACTGCCAGATTGCTGTCCTTCTTGGGCACCCCCTCTGTCTGGGCTCACGTTACTGCCTTCCTCTAGCTGAGTACCATCATCGGAGCCTTCGAAACGCTGGGCATCCTCCTGGAACATGTACCCAACACTGTGGTCAAACAGTTCGGGGGACTCCTCAGGAAGACATGGTGGGGCTAGGGAGGGAGTCACTGATGCCATTGAGCCGAGGGAAGAGGCCGTGTTGGCAGCTGCTTTGACAGACAAAGTACCCTGAGCCTGGGTGAGAGAGGATGAGGAGGATGAGGACGGCTTGGTCATCCACTCGACCAAGTCTTCCGCATGTTGCGGCTCAACGCGGCCAGCTGCCGAAAAAAAAGTTAAGCGTGTCCCACGGCCACGTGCTGATGAGAATGCACCATGTCCACGACCAGCACTGTTGCCTCTAGACACAGGGCCTGCTTGCCCTCTTTTATTGGCTTGTGACGGTCTGCCTCTTGTTGGCCTTTCAGACATACTATTGTCCTGCAGTGAGATGTAGCTGCACAAAACTGGGATGTATATATATACCGATTATACTGCAGCTAACAGAATCAACTGCCTGCCTGTAGTATTATTAGTATGAGAACATCTGCACTTGTCTTCAGGTAGCTATACTGTAGGTGCAACTGTGCAGGGTACACAGTACAGTAACTGGAAATACGTCAAGAGCCTACACAAGCACCTGGCTTCAGGTAGTTATACTGTAGGTGCAACTGTGCAGGGTACACGGTACAGTAACTGGAAATACATCAAGAGCCTACACAAGCACCTGGCTGTAAGTAGTTATACTGTAGGTGCAACTGTGCAGGGTACACAGTACAGTAACTGGAAATATGTCAAGAACTTACACAAGCACCTGGCTGCAGGTAGTTATACTGTAGGTGCAACTGTGCAGTAACTGGAAATACGTCAAGAGCCCACATAAGCACTTGGCTTCTAGTAGTTATACTGTAGGTGCAACTGTGCAGGGTACACAGTACAGTAACTGGAAATACGTCAAGAGCCTACACAAGCACCTGGCTTCAGGTAATTATATCGTAGGTGCAACTGTGCAGGGTACACAGTACAGTAACTGGAAATACATCAAGAGCCTACACAAGCACCTGGCTTCAGGTAGTTATACTGTAGGTGCAACTGTGCAGGGTACACAGTACAGTAACTGGAAATACGTCAAGAGCCCACACAAGCACCTGGCTTCAGGTAGTTATACCGTAGGTGCAACTGTGCAGGGTACACAGTACAGTAACTGGAAATACATCAAGAGCCTACACAAGCACCTGGCTTCAGGTAGTTATACTGTAGGTGCAACTGTGCAGGGTACACAGTACAGTAACTGGAAATATGTCAAGAGCCTACACAAGCACCTGGCTTCAGGTAGTTATACTGTAGGTGCAACTGTGCAGGGTACACGGTACAGTAACTGGAAATACGTCAAGAGCCCACACAAGCACTTGGCTTCTGGTAGTTATACTGTAGGTGCAACTGTGCAGGGTACACAGTACAGTAACTGGAAATATGTCAAGAGCCTACACAAGCACCTGGCTTCAGGTAGCTATACTGTAGGTGCAACTGTGCAGGGTACACAGTACAGTAACTGGAAATATGTCAAGAACTTACACAAGCACCTGGCTGCAGGTAGTTATACTGTAGGTGCAACTGTGCAGTAACTGGAAATACGTCAAGAGCCCACACAAGCACTTGGCTTCTAGTAGTTATACTGTAGGTGCAACTGTGCAGGGTACACAGTACAGTAACTGGAAATACGTCAAGAGCCTACACAAGCACCTGGCTTCAGGTAATTATACCGTAGGTGCAACTGTGCAGGGTACACAGTACAGTAACTGGAAATACATCAAGAGCCTACACAAGCACCTGGCTTCAGGTAGTTATACTGTAGGTGCAACTGTGCAGGGTACACAGTACAGTAACTGGAAATACGTCAAGAGCCCACACAAGCACCTGGCTTCAGGTAGTTATACCGTAGGTGCAACTGTGCAGGGTACACAGTACAGTAACTGGAAATACATCAAGAGCCTACACAAGCACCTGGCTTCAGGTAGTTATACTGTAGGTGCAACTGTGCAGGGTACACAGTACAGTAACTGGAAATATGTCAAGAGCCCACACAAGCACCTGGCTTCAGGTAGTTATACTGTAGGTGCAACTGTGCAGGGTACACAGTACAGTAACTGGAAATACGTCAAGAGCCTACACAAGCACCTGGCTTCAGGTAATTATACCGTAGGTGCAACTGTGCAGGGTACACAGTACAGTAACTGGAAATACATCAAGAGCCTACACAAGCACCTGGCTTCAGGTAGTTATACTGTAGGTGCAACTGTGCAGGGTACACAGTACAGTAACTGGAAATACGTCAAGAGCCCACACAAGCACCTGGCTTCAGGTAGTTATACCGTAGGTGCAACTGTGCAGGGTACACAGTACAGTAACTGGAAATACATCAAGAGCCTACACAAGCACCTGGCTTCAGGTAGTTATACTGTAGGTGCAACTGTGCAGGGTACACAGTACAGTAACTGGAAATATGTCAAGAGCCCACACAAGCACCTGGCTTCAGGTAGTTATACTGTAGGTGCAACTGTGCAGGGTACACAGTACAGTAACTGGAAATATGTCAAGAGCCTACACAAGCACCTGGCTGCAGGTAGTTATACTGTAGGTGCAACTGTGCAGGGTACACAGTACAGTAACTGGAAATACGTCAAGAGCCCACACAAGCACTTGGCTTCTGGTAGTTATACTGTAGGTGCAACTGTGCAGGGTACACAGTACAGTAACTGGAAATATGTCAAGAGCCTACACAAGCACCTGGCTTCAGGTAGCTATATCGTAGGTTCAACTGTACAGGGTACACAGTACAGTAACTAGAAATACGTCAAGAGCCTACACAAGCACCTGGCTTCAGGTAGCTATACTGTAGGTGCAACTGTGCAGTAACTGGAAATACGTCAAGAGCCCACACAAGCACTTGGCTTCAGGTAGTTATACCGTAGGTGCAACTGTGCAGGGTACACAGTACAGTAACTGGAAATACGTCAAGAGCCCACACAAGCACCTGGCTTCAGGTAGTTATACTGTAGGTGCAACTGTGCAGGGTACATAGTACAGTAACTGGAAATATGTCAAGAGCCTACACAAGCACCTGGCTTCAGGTAGTTATACTGTAGGTGCAACTGTGCAGGGTACACGGTACAGTAACTGGAAATATGTCAAGAGCCCACACAAGCACCTGGCTTCAGGTAGTTATACTGTAGGTGCAACTGTGCAGGGTACACAGTACAGTAACTGGAAATATGTCAAGAGCCTACACAAGCACCTGGCTGCAGGTAATTATACTGTAGGTGCAACTGTGCAGGGTACACAGTACAGTAACTGGAAATACGTCAAGAGCCCACACAAGCACTTGGCTTCTGGTAGTTATACTGTAGGTGCAACTGTGCAGGGTACACAGTACAGTAACTGTAAATATGTCAAAAGCCTACACAAGCACCTGGCTTCAGGTAGCTATATCGTAGGTGCAACTGTACAGGGTGCACAGTACAGTAACTAGAAATACGTCAAGAGCCTACGCAAGCACCTGGCTTCAGGTAGCTATACTGTAGGTGCAACTGTGCAGGGTACACAGTACAGTAACTGGAAATACTGTAAAAACACCTGCCTGCCTGTCAGTATATTAGGAAGAGAAGAACATGATCTAGCTAAACTGAATACAGTGTATATATATATATATATACACCTGGGTTGCATATATATACACAATACACTGCAAGTGCAGCTAACTGACTCGACCTGCCTACTCTATCTAACTTAAATCAAATGACACTGTCTCTCTGTCTATCTCTCTCCACCGCAACACACTACACAGGGCCGACGTGCAAGGGGCCTTATATATTGTTGGGCGTGTACTAAAACCCCTGAGCCATAATTGGCCAAAGCCTCCCTGGCTTTGGCCAATTACGGCTCTCTGTGCACACGGTGCTGTGATTGGCCAAGCATGCGGTCATAGTGCATGCTTGGCCAATCATCAGCCAGCAATGCACTGCGATGCCGCAGTGAATTATGGGCCGTGATGCGCCACTCGAATTTGGCACGAACGGCCCATAACGTTCGTAATTCGGTCGAATGACCGAACACACGATGTTCGAGTCGAACACGAAGCTCATCCCTAATGTCAGCTCTGCCCAGTTTTCTTTTGATAAACGAATAAATCCCTCCCATTATTATCTCCAGAATGTATGTTCTAATTGTTTTGTAAGAACTAGGAGGGCTAATTAGAAAGTGTGAACAGAACACAGGACAGCTCTGAATTCTGAAATGATTAACAGGCATTTTTTGCACTTATTGAACAGATATACTATAACTAAATTCTTTCAATTGTATATTAAACAGCCCAAAATGGAGCAAATAAGAGAAGATCATTGTTAGGGTTTACATACACTTGCACACTGCACCTTTACTGTCACAAAGCACCTACTAGGCTGCAATGGAAGCAGTTATTTCATAGCTCATGTGCACATACTAGCTCTGAGGCACTCAGACTAAACCTGATTCACTGCAATAGAACTAGCATGCAGCATGTGAATTGGCGAATAGGTGCTTCTATCGTCAAAAGGTGAAAGGTGATTGCTTACTGTAGGTTATTGCACTTAGTATACAATGAGGTCCATTTATAAAAATGCGCATGTGAATACCTCAAGCATATACACAGCCATCATAACTAATCCCGGGTATCAGCTAATATGTTTGTTTCTGTGATCAGCAGCTCCATATAGTGGTCAATATGCAGTATTTTCCGGAAATACGCCATATATCGGGAAAATATTGCATTATGGCCACTAGATGGCGCTGAAGACCGAATTGCAAGGCAAATTTGTGATGGCTTCTGTTTTTATGCCTTGAAGCAGGTATTGGCACTAGTTAGTTAGCACTGACCTTGGTGCTCTATGCTGAAGCAATTTAATAAATATGGTGCCATTCAGTAAATAGTACTACATATGGTACATGGGCTACAAACACTTATATGGTCTGACTAGTCAGGATGCATGCTTTAATGTTTATCAAAGGAAACAATGGTTTAAAAAAAGCTTTATGAAACAAAATGTTGATTAATCCCACTTCCCAAAACTATCACCTCCATTGGACCCTTGGATAGTATCCTGTCACTTATTACGGTGTTGCCCATATGTTGGTTAAAAATGCTTGACAGTCAAAAAAGTTTAAAAAATAAATAAAAACATTCCAGAAAAAAAAAACAACAACAAAAAAAAGTTCAAATTAGCCCAAAAGACAATTTACCAATGTTTTCATGGATATATAGAGATTTTCCTGGATCGTTTTTCTTTTGTTTGTTGTTTTGTTTTGTTTTTCTGGGCTGAATTGCATGGTCACAGCTATTTTTGTATAAATACTTTATAATATGACATCACTAAATCCATAGGTGCCAACAGTCAGGGAACATTTGGAGGACATTTTCCTGCTGCAGCAAATTACATGCTTCAAGACTATAACCCAAAAAGGGACATAGGCAACTATGAATATCTAGTTACTTTTTCTTCTGATTAACAAAAACAGACAGTTAATATTATTTGATAATGTACAGTACATGTCTATACAAATCAACAATTGTTATAGATTGATTGATTGTTATAGGCATATGTATTGTCAGCCAGGACAACTATAGCCCTAATGGCCCATATAAATGCTTATGCCATCACATATGCAGTGGCATAACAATAGCCATAGTGGTACACACAGTTACTCTAACACAGGGGTAGGAGGGGTGCCTCATCAGTGAGGCACTCAAGGAAAAAGTTTCCAGGAGAGAAGGACTGAAATCAGGCTTCAGGATTGTCATCACAGATTCATCTTTGTGCAGTAAGCTGTCTTACAGGCCCCATGATGTATAGTTACACCCCTGCTTATAGCCATACTAAAAATTTTAGTTGGTTGTACGTTGGGCATTAGATGGCAAATGTACCAGCTATCAAATGATCACAGTAATGTTAATTTGATTTGATGGAAGAAATTACTATACCTGGTTGTCCTTTGGATCCAGCAGCACCATCCAGTCCAGGGAACCCTTTAGCTCCCTTCTCTCCAGGAATTCCTGGGCTACCTGTAAGATAAAATATAGTTCAAAAAAGTTAAACTTCCACCACATGAATAACTTTTCCTTATTATTTTTAAAGACAGAAAATATAACTTACCTGAAAGTCCTGCAGGACCTGTTGATCCCTTTAAACCTGGAAACCCCGGCATCCCAGGGGCACCACCGTCACCTTTTTCTCCCCTTTCACCTGGAAAACCTTGTTGACCTGGGACTCCAGAATCACCCTATAGTCAAATGTATTGATAAATATGCTTTTCTCAATTCTTCTTATATAGTAAGTAAATCATAGAGAATGTAGTCATTAATAGACATTACATGACTGAAATTATTGTTTGGTGTCCAACTTATTTTAAGTTTTCTCAAAAATAACCTACAAATTTAATCCTGTAAACAAATATATTGTCATCTTTAAAACAGTCTTTACCCTAGCGTGTCCCCTAAATTTAGTTAAAAAAAGGAAAGAAAAGAAAACAATTAACCAAAACTCAAGTTTGTCAAACACTGGAACAGATAGAAATGGGCAAAAAGTGGATCGGCCTCAGTAGTTAATAAGTTACAGATCCCAAAGGGATATCTAGTTCACATGACGTGGAGGTGCCCCAAATTGAATAGATACTGGAGTGAAGTTGTGGATAAAATAAATAAGACATTTGGAGTATCTCTTGATTTGGACCCTAAAATATGTTTATTGAGCTGTATGGAGAAAAATAGGAGTATAGGGGGGGGAGCAAATAGCCATAAATAGATGTCTTTTTCTCGCACGGAAATTGATAGGAAGAAGATGGCTGGCGGTGAGCACACCAACTCAGGTAGAAAGGGAGGGGAGGTTAATAAAACAATAATAATGCAAAGACTCGTCTATAATAAAAGGGGGAATGCCAAAATGTTTAAGAAAATATGGGAAAGCTGGATGAGAGGAGAAATGTTACAGAATTAGGGGTAAAGGGGTCCCATCTCCTGCGGATACCAAGATTGTGTTTTTGTGGGGGGGGTTTTTCCTTTCTTTTTTGCTGATTGAAATGTGATAAATGGATATACTATACCAATTTTGATATGAAGGTAAAGGGTGAACTGGAGTGTATTATGTAAATTTAGGGGGGTGTCTGTTGGTGGGGTGGGTGTAAAGAGTAAATGTGAGATGTATAAATGTACACTTGTTCTTTGTCATCTTATACGAATAAAAATTACCTTAATTAAAAAAAAATAAGTTACAGGCAAATGCCACAGAATCACAGCCCACCACTACAGTAGCTATGTTGAGAAGAGCAAGTAGAAGAAAAAGTGGGCAGGTCATTTGGCCAGAATATTAAAGTTTATGTAATCTCTTGAAGTATGTTTCAGTTTGTTTGACCTCACAGTATCCATTTTTATTAAAATGTATGCAAATGCTAACAATTAACTTGTCCTATTTGATACATTTTGGTCTGTATACTGTTAAAAACATTTTTCGTATCTGTTGGATAAGTGCAAAAAAATGCCTGCTGATCATGTAAGATGTTCAAAGCTGGTACGCTTTTTATGTTTTCTCTTGTATTTTCTCTTTTTGTGAGTCTGATTAGCCCTCCTAGTTGTTATTTTGGACTACAGAATGATTGGTGCCTATGTTTCAGAGATTGGGAGAGAGGAAGGGTTTGAGTAGTTTACAAAATATAACCAGGGAGAGCTGACACCACTCAGTTCACAAAAAGGCTGTGTGTTGTCAGCCCACAACAGGACCTGTTTGCCGAGTACATTTCTGGCAAATTTTTTCAGTGCCTTTAAATGGATAAAACATGGAGCAATGTGCACATATTGCAGAAATGTGTTGCATATACTTTTTTTAAATTTTGCCTTGAATTACATTTTGGGCTTTTTTTTTTTGTGAATCTGTTTCAATGTTTTTTAGCTGGAGATTCTGCAGCCCAACGACCAGCCAAAAGCAGTTGCATGGCAGGGTGACAATGCTGCTAATTACAAGGCAGTGTCATAGCATTTTCACTTTGCACCAGAAATACACAGATTTACTAAAATTTGTTGCAGCTGCACACGGTAGCCAATCAGCTTCTAACTTCAGCTTGTTCACTTGAGCTTTGACAATGAAACCTAGACGCTTGATTGGTTTCTGTGCCAAGCTGCACCAGATTTTATACCATGAAGTTTTAGTAAATAACCCCTGAAATATTGTAAATGATATTCAGGTAAGAAACTTTGCAATTGATTCACAAAAAACATTTTGCTTAAGAAAAATGTACAGTATTTATCGGCGTATAACACGCACTTTTTTCCCTTAAAATCAGGGGAAAATCGCGGGTGCGTCTTATACACCGATCCCCGCCGATCTCCGCTGATTGTTAGCAGAGCGGAGCGAGCGCCGCCAATATACACATAGCCGAGTGTACTCGGCTAGGCTTGGCTCCTCTCGGCTCCGCTCACAGTCACGCCCAGTCCCGCCATTAGACCTGTGTTATGTCCATCATAGTGGCGGGACTGGGCGGGACTGTATTATATGCACAAAGTTAAAGTTTACCTTTCCAAAAAAGATACCATGCGTTCAAGTGTCCTCAGTAGATTTTAAAAAAAAGTTCAACTTTGAAATAAGGAGCTAATTTTAAAAGTCATGTAGGTTGTGTGAGGTTTTTTTCAAGACTGTCAAAAAAAACTCCCAGTGTGAGCGACCCTCCCTGTCATGCCTAGATGACAGGATACACTGGAGGCTGGGCGCACACCCCCAGTAACGCAAGAACATATGCACTGCCTTGTTCAACCCCCCCTGATGTGCTCTGTCACACAGTGCTGAGTTTGGGCACTGCTGCAAGAAAGGGATTACAGTGGATAGAGTATAGAATGCAGTAGAGTATGAACTAAGTCATGGGCCAGGAGAGACATTTGCAGCAAAATGCCTAGATAGTGTGAATGTCAAGGAATTGGCAACAAGTGTGCAGTAGTGTCATAGTTGATCAATACCTGAAAAGCAAAAGGTAGAAGTTTCCAGAGAGAATTTGTGGTTGAACATGTGAAATTGCCCATAAATCTTCTAAATGGTTGTTGAGTAATTTATCTTCTACTCAAATGTGAAACAAAGAGATCCATCTTCTGAAGCCCTAGCATAACAATAGCATTGGACTAGTATTGAATACTTGGTGTGTGGCTATTTTTCATACAGTGCTTTCAGCTAAACCTGTGTACTATCAGTAGCCAAATAGTAATAGTAGGGACTCTCCTTACTTGCTTCTGAATACCCTTTAAGGCCACTAAGAAGACTGATATAGCATATAATGTGTCTGTAAACTATGTTTCATTTTTGGTGAGGCAAGTGTGTTAAAGTTTATATAATTGTGGGATTGATGTACTAAAGGAAAATAGACAGTTCAATTTACAAGGGAAGTTGCACTTTGAATGAGAATTTTTCCAAGCGCCTAATAAATCCACTACTGCAAATAATGTATATTTTCTTTGCACACGATTGGGTATTCTGTTCAAAATGAAGTTTCACTACATTTACTAAGCTCTGGAGCATATTCCCCTGCAAAGTGCAACTTTCCTTGGAAAGTGCACAATCAATTTGCCTTCAGTAAATAAACCCCTAAATATATATCACTGTATGTACCTTTAATTTTATATCAATATTTCAATCTCACCATATTTACCTTAAGGTTTGTATCAATATATGTATCTTACAGTATTTACCTTTAACCCTGGAGGTCCAGGAATGCCAACACTTGGAGGCCCATCTTCACCTTTCAGCCCCTTTTCACCTTTGATCCCAGTTACACCTGGTAGACCTGGAGTGCCTTGAATACCATGTTCTCCCTTTGGTCCAGTAGATCCTATATATACATTTAGCTTCAGCAATAAACCATGACATAATACCATCACTGCTCCCTTAACACTTATGTTAAAAGTAAAAATCAAGGTACATATATTAATGTTATGTATTATATGTGCTACTTTTCATACAAGATAATATTGCCTTATAATGCTTCGTTTACAATTATACATTGATAGTAAATTATCTCTACCTGGTAAACCCATTTCTCCCATGGATCCTTTTGGACCTGCAGCTCCTGGACTTCCTGGCAAACCATGACCACCCTTGTCTCCTTTGTCTCCTGTAATTGTATTACATTCCAGTAAAAAAAAAGTGAGCAGACATTTAGAAAAACTGCTTTATCAAAACTAATCTGACAGATAATAAATGGACATAATATTGAGTAAAAAATAAATATACAGTATACAGGAAATATAGTTTACCTGGTTTCCCTGGCATTCCTTGATCTCCATCTTTTCCAGGCATTCCAAAGTTTCCTATTTCACCCTTCGTCCCCTTTTGTCCTTCAATACCAGTGAGACCTAGAAACAAAGCAACAATGTACTGTACAGGCAGGGTTACAACCAAGATAGGTTCTGTAGGTTTGTTCTTAAGTTGTAATTGTATGTAAGTTGGAAAAGGTACATTTTTTTATTTGTAACTCTAGCCAAAACAATTGTTTTTTACTTTTGGTTAGCACAGGGAAGGGTTAACACCCATGTCATTTTTGTTTTCCTAGTCTGGACCTGCTTAGTTACTCTATGAAGCTTTTTATCCAGAATAGGCCACAGCCTGGTCTTAATATTTTTTCTAATTTTTCTATACCTGTTATAAGTATGGGGATTTTTTTAGTGCCCAGTTAGATACAAAAGTGCTTTGTCAAATTATTTATAGTGTAGAGTGCCAAATTTGTGGCCACATATAAACTTTACCTCTGTCTCCCTGATCTCCTTTTTGACCCTTCATGTTTTCCATGGATGGAAGAGTTCCTGGTGGTCCTTGCAGTCCTTCTTCACCCTTTTCACCTTTAAAACCTGGAGATCCTGGCTCACCACGCATCCCGGGAGAACCAGAATCACCTGAATACCATAAGGACAAACCATTCAGTTTCCATGATCCTACATCAGTTTACACACATACCAACATTCACAATATGCATGAAACTCAAAACTTTTCATCAGTCTTTTTTCCCAAGACCTTGCATTTAAAAACGATAAAAATAATCTGAAATTATAAAAACTGTGGCAATACATTGTTCCTTCAGTCTAAATTCTTACCCTGCTTAGCTAGTATATAATCTTTCTTTACAAGTTGTGATATAGGTTTTGTTTAAAGCCCTCAATGCAACAATATACACTTACACTTGTGTAGCCAGCTTTAATTTTGACACAGCTTGTTTTTAGAAGTTTATTTATATTTGCTATTGCAATAATCATGTAGATAAACCACTAAAGGGTCCTTTAGTCCAATTATTCTGTCTCTGTCTACTGGCACACACAATCTGAAAATCTGACAAAAAAATACTGCTTTCAACGCGACCGTACGATAATTGGATCGTTAGTACAGAGCTTTCGAGAGCCGATCATGACAGTTCATCCGATAGTATTCGATCGGACAAGCACAAAAATTTTCCTCGTGCAATAACAGATCGTACGTTTTTCATTTAGTCAGTACAGTTGTCCAAAAATACAATACAAATTTATTACAACACAAGGCATCACTTCCGATTTTTTTTCTGTCGTACGAGAATTTTCGTGACTTTAGTAACCTATTAACTGCTTGCCGACCAGCCGCCGCAGTTGTACTGCGGCAACATGGTTTGGCTGCGCGAATCGCTGTCATGTTACGTTGGTAACACAGACAGCCACTACGGGGCGCGTGCACGCCACCAGAGACGCGGACGCGCCCCCTGCTCGCCCACGGAGCCGATGCGAGTGCCCGGCTCCCGTGATCGCTCGGGGGAGACCGAGAACCGGGATCTGTGTGTGTGAACACACAGTTTACGGTTTTCTGAGGGGAGAACAGGCAGATCGTCTGATGCACAGTCTCATCCCCCCTTCAGTTAGAACACACACTAGGACACACTTAACCCCTTCACTGCCCCCTAGTGGTTAACCCCTTCACTGCCAGTGACATTTTTACAGTAATCAATGCAATTTTATAGCATTGATCGCTGTAAAAATGCCAATGGTCTCAAAAATTTGTCAAAATTGTCCGACGTGTCCTCCATAATGTCGCAGTCCCGATAAAAATCTCAGATCGCCGCCATTACTAGTAAAGAAAAAATGTATAAAAAAGCCATAAAACTATCCCCTATTTTGTAGACGCTATAACTTTTGCTCAAATCAATCAATATACGCTTATTGCGATTTTTTTTACCAAAAATATGTCGAAGAATACATATTGGCCTAAACTGAGAAAAAAAAATCTGGTGACAGGCGACGTGGCAAGTGACGTGGCAAATGACAATCTGCAACTGGTGACAGGCGACGTGGCAAGTGACGTGGCAAGTGACAATCTGCATCTGGTGACAGGCGACGTGGCAAGTGACGTGGCAAGTGACAATCTGCATCTGGTGACAGGCGACGTGGCAAGTGACAATCCGCATTTGGTGGCAGGCGATGTGGCAAGTGACAATCTGCATCTGGTGACAGGCGATGTGGCAAGTGACAATCCGCATTTGGTGGCAGGCGATGTGGCAAGTGACAATCTGCATCTGGTGACAGGCGACGTGGCAAGTGACAATCCGCATTTGGTGGCAGGCAACCTGGCAAGTGACAATCAGCAACGTGTGCCAGGCGACGTGGCAAGTGACAATCTGCATCTGGTGACAGGTGATGTGGCAAGTGACACACTGGGGGCTCCCACTGATTCTGCATTATGGTGAGTTAAACTATTTAATTTTTTATAACAATGTAATAATAGTAATAATGCGCTTCAATCATCCTGACACCATAACAACTATGGTGCCGTGATGATTGTAGCGTCAACACCAGCCGTTTCCCCGATAGATTTACCCCCAAAAAATATATTTTCTGGCAGTGCCCCTCCTGAGACTAGACTCTGGATCCGCCCCTGATTTTGTTTAGGGTGCAACAACGTGGCACGACAGCGCAATTGTCAATTAAAGCGGCGCAGTGCCGAATCGCAAAAAGTGCTCTGGTCAGGAAGGGGGTAAAATCTACACTTTACATTTCTACTTGCGACTATTAAGCGATAAGAGTTCGATTTTCGGAGGGGGCGTGTCCGGACACTGAGGAGACCAGACGTACTGCTCTATAGCTCCGCTGAGCCTTCGACAATCCAACGCCATCCTACCAATTCCATAACTTGGTGAGCCCCAAAACTTCACTTACCAGTCATTGGACACCGGATACATCTGCCCCTGGTGAAATTACCGAGTTTGGCTGGCTGATCGTGCCGCTATTAGGCCGCGGCCGGCTCCTCATAACAGTGACTCGCCGCCATCTTGCGGCCCTTAGGCCTTCACCATCCCCAAGCTCAAGTGCCGTGATCGGCTGAATTAGGAGACATCGGACTGCCAAAAGTTGTTCATACTCTTCCGGAGGAGGTTCGGCAGGGGTACGGACACATTATAAGCCGGCCGAAATAGCTGATAGTACCTCCGACCACTTGCGGCCCGCCGCCAACTTGCGGCCTGTGAAGCCTCCAGCATCCCCGGGCTCGAGTTCCGCATTCGGCGGTACGGGCGATAGCCATCCCGGCCCTTCCTTTCACAGACTCATCCGGATAATAGAGGTATGCTGTAGAGACCCTGATGGCCGGGAAAAACTAAGGAAAGTCCACCCCAGACCACCACCTAGGTAAAGCTGAGGCTCTGCTCTACATACAGCAAACGGTGGCCATCTTGCCAATCCATCGCCATCCTACGATTTACTTACCTAGGTGAGCCTCAAAACTTCACACATTAGTCACTGGACACCGGATACATCTGCCCCTGGGGAAATTATCGAGTTTGGTTAGCTGACTAAGCTGCTATTAGGCCGGCCCCTCATAACAGAGATTCGCCGCCATCTTGCGGCCCACAGGCCCTCACCATCCCCAGACTCGAGTGCCGTGATCGGCCGAATTAAGAGACATCGCATTGCCAAAAGATATTAATACTATCCCGGGGGAAGTTTGGTAGGGGACACTATACGAGCTGGCAAACATAGTCGAAAATACATCAGACCAATAGCAGCCTGCCGCCATCTTGAGGTTTGTGGAGCCTCCAGCGTCCCCGGGCCTTTTTTCTTTTTTCTCGGCGTGGCCTGACCGTCCATGACGATGGCAGCTTAACTCCTCAGCCCCCGCCATCACACGACCTACGATCAGTATAACGGAGGCTAAACTGAGCTACAACCATCCTAACACATGGGGACCGCATCCAGAAACACATCCGCATCCCGTTCCAGATCACCGAGGGAACAGCCTGATAACCCCGGGCACAATATTCCGGACATGTTCCGCTCGAGCAGAGGAAACTTGGCGTCTTCTCGCCATAGAAGCGCCCAGGCCACATCTTCCTCACAGGGCACACCATCAGTAGCCCTACCTCATAGCCAAATAGGGGAGAATGTCACGGAAGAGCATCCTTTAAACATAAGCGACTTACGGATGATCGCCACGGACATAAAAGACGCTCTTGCAGCAGCCGTATCGGAACTTCGTTTGGACATCCGTGCCCTGACGGACAGAGTAGCGGTGACAGAAAGAACGGCAGAGCAGCAAGACCTTCAAATCCGCAAAACCACCAGACAAGTGGACACACATACCCTCCAAATGAGGGATATGCAGAGGCATCTCGAAGACCTCGACAACCGGGGCAGAAGACGGAACCTAAGGATACGGGGGCTCCCTGAGACGATTGAGGGGGATCAACTCTTGCCCTCAGTAACTAGCCTGTTCAATGGCATAATGCATAGGCCACAGCAGACACCGGTTGAATTCGAACGAATCCACCGCGCACTGAGACCCAAAGGAAAAGCTACTGAACCTCCCAGGGACGTGATTTGCTGTCTGGTGGACTACAAGATTAAGGAAGAAATCTTACGCCAGGCCAGGAGTATCCCGCAAATCGTCCATGAAGGAAAAACGGTACAAATCTTTCAGGATCTTTCTGGCATAACCCTACAGCACCGCAGAGATCTGAAGCCGCTCCTAGACACTCTACGTACCAGAGGCATACCATACAAATGGAAGTTCCCCTTCTGCCTCGCGGCATCTTCGCAGGGGCGCTCGGCGTTCCTCAGAGTACCTGAGGATCTTCCCCAGTTCTGTGAAACCTTGAACATCCCCACCGTGGAGGTTCCGGAGTGGTATGCGGAATTTCGCCGATCGGCTGTCCGTAGAGAACGCCAGCCTGAAGAACCTATGGAGGCCATGAATGCTGGACACAGGAGGCGACGATCGCCTTCTGTCCCTTCGTACCACGGCACCTCCCGCTATCATCATCGGGAATTCAGTGCAGCAACCTCGCCCACCTCGAGAAGAGCCAGACGGGACCGATAACCGGTTAGAGAAGCGCCTAATGTCACAGACGCCCAACCACACAGTTATGCCATGTTAGGCGAACAGTTACCTTCATCTTTATTAAAATAGAATAGCGAGGGATTGTGCTCCACTGCTGATAACTTTCCTAAAATGGTCATCACAGGGCTAGACTTGCTGCGTAAGCACGGACCGTTAGGCCTTGTCTGGAATCCGCCATTGGGCTTGTAGGCTCTACCTTAGCAGCAAACCTCATGTCTAGAAGGATTGAGGTACGAGCGGCAGCATACAACCCCCATGACGCCCTTAGCGCTGGTCTCGGTAACGAATACCTGCCCTCCTGCCGGCTGCGGAATGATTAAGTGCTCCCTGATTAGCGCACCTCACAGTCCCTGTCTCAACAAAGGCAATAGGTCTTCAAATTCCCGGATTCCCACTATGTCATGCTTCCCCCAGTGAACCCCTACATTCCAAGAAGTTCGGGAAGAATATCTCCGATATACGGCTCAATCGCAGCTCAATCGCAGCATACACCGCAGTACACGTTTGAACCGGACCTAAAAACTAACAGCCAAGGAAAGATGACCACCGTATCATACAGCCTTGCTTGCTTAATCCCATGGGAACTCTGATACCTCCATACCGAATGGCTGATGGACTTCGGATCCCTAATACTGAAGGGCTTCCCACTTCACACCTTGATCCCAGAATAACAGCAGGTGCTCCGGATATTGAGATTTTCTAGGAACTGAGGACACATAACGTAGCCGAAGTTGCTTACTACCAAAGCTGCTGTCTAACTACGGATGATCCCGCTAACCCCTTTTTCTTCATAGGTACGCCTCATAGAGCACTTTACCGGAGGTATTCACTGCTGGCGTGGACTGCATTTTGTCTTAATTTTATAGTTTAACTAATATTCTTCGAAGGTATGTTGAGCCTTATACTGTAATGGTTAGTTGACTTAAGCATAGAATAGGTTTTAAGCTCATTCGCTATACTATGTAGATTTTATCTTATGCTTAATCTCACACCTTGGAATCTTTGCTGCATATCTCCACAGACATTGCTGCAATTCCAGAGGTCTGAGTGACTCTTAACGAAACAAAAAACATGGTACTCTATCTCGAGTAAAGCACACATAGGATGTTCTTCGGAATCACTGAGGTGATCCAACCATCACCTCTTTTGCTATCCCTGGTGAACCCCAACGTCAACGGATAGTGCACTGATAGTGTACCCCTCCTTTATTTAACTTTCATGGTCACGTGATGGCGGGGCCTACACCCCTCTCACTCACACACCACCTCACTCGTGTAAGGTTTACACCAACCCCCACATGGCAACGGTGCAGTATAATAACCCGTATCCCACGGGATAGGAGCTGCACCCACGCTGTATTATTCCGATCCCTTTTCTAGACCTGAGAAGGCGGGATAATCAAGGGATTGATTATCTCCGTAATCTCTTCGGATAATCAAAACCCCCCCCTTTCCTTTTTTTTTTTTTTTTTTTTTCGTGATTGAAGGCTATGGATCTTAATCACGCACTAGCTGATAAGGAGCTATCTCCCGCTCTTCTAAATCTTCATTCCGTCAACATACGCTGTCTGAACACACCAGAAAAACGTTCCCTCTTACTCTCCTCTCTGCACAAGTCCCGGACCCATATTGCTCTGATCCAAGAAACACATTTCAGAACAGACACAATTCCCAAATTACAGGACCGGCATTTCCCAACAAGTTATCACGCATCTAATGATGAAGCCAAATCGAAAGGGGTGTGCATCCTCATATCTAAAAATTGCCCACTTGTTGTTTCAGATACCCTTAGGGACCCCCTTGGGAGATACATTTTCCTAAAAGGCACTCTACATGAACAACCAATAACTATAGCAAACCTGTATGCCCCAAATTCACGACAAGTCTCCTTTTTCCGCGACACTCTTCAGACACTCACATCTTTTCGATCAGGTCTGTTAATACTTGGAGGTGACTTTAACGTCCCGTTAAACCCTAACCTTGATACATCCAATGGTCACTCCTCCCTCACATACAGAGCCCTTCGGGCCATAAAACAACAACAGAGAGGCTTACTCTTGCACGATACCTGGCGTACTCTATACCCTAATGAAAAAGATTTCACCTTTTACTCCCCACCACACTCTAAGTACTCACGGTTAGACTATTTTTTCATTTCCCAAGACGACTTACCAATGGTCAAAAAATCCTCTATTGAACCCATGGTCTTATCAGATCACAGCCCCATATCATTAACTTTACAACTGCCCGCCAAAAGACTGCACTCCCCAATATGGCGTTTAGATAATTCCCTCCTATCTGACATTGCTGTCACAAATTCGATCTCCCACCAACTTACCAAGTACTTCATGGAAAATGGCGAGGGAGAGCCCACACCTGAAGTGGTATGGGCAGCACACAAATGTGTGGTACGAGGCATACTCATCTCTGCAGCTGCAAATTGCACCAAACTTCGAAAAGCGAAAATAGATGAACTGACTAAACTTATCGCGCATTTAGAACAAAAACACAAACAATCCTTAGCTTCTGAGGCACTTACCGACCTAACGCAAGCCAGAAATGATTTACTAGAAGAACTCCACAAACGATTAAAGCGCAAATACATTTTACAGCGGAAATGTTTTTATGAGTTTGGTGATAAGTCAGGAAAACTCCTAGCGAGAGCACTGCAGGCCAAGAGAGCCGCACATACCATACACACAATTAAAGACCCTTCTGGTACACGTCATGTTTCCTCTGAAGCCATAGCACATCAATTTGTCCAATACTTCACAAAATTATATAACTTACGAACCTCCCATACGCCAAATTCCCTAGAGGATAGACAGGAAGCTATCAACCATTTCCTAGCCCAATACGCCCCGACCCCACTCACGGCAGAGGACTCAGAGGCACTAGATTCTCCCCTATCGATAAAGGAGCTTACACTAGCTTTAACACAGATGAAACCAGGCAAAAGTCCGGGCCCAGACAGACTTACGGTAGGATACTACAAAGCCTTTACTGACATTTTAATCCCACCTCTAGCCAAAGCGTACAACAACTTTCCGCCTTCTAGTGTCGCTATCAGAGACACATTAGAAGCACACATCTCCCTTATCCCGAAACCAGGTAAAGATGAAACCATGGTCACCAACTACCGCCCTATCTCTCTACTAAACGTAGATATCAAACTGTTTGCCAAAGCTATCGCCAACCGTCTTATACCTCTACTCCCCAAACTAATATCCACAGAACAGGTAGGTTTCGTCCCCGGCCGCGAGGCCCGAGACAACACCACCAAAGCGCTAAACATCCACCATTGGATCACTACCTCTAACTCCAAAGGCTTCCTCTTGTCCCTCGATGCGGAGAAGGCGTTCGACAGGGTGGCATGGGACTTCATGGAGGCTACCCTGCATTACATAGGTTTGCCTCCACACTTACTCCGGATGATCATGACACTGTATTCTTCCCCCACAGCAAAGGTGAGGGTGAATGGTCGCCTGTCGAACGCCTTCTCCATATCCAACGGTACCAGACAGGGATGCCCCTTATCCCCACTAATTTTCATTATCACTCTAGAACCATTCCTCCGCAAACTCAGGGATAACCCGAACATCAAAGGGCTGGAAATCGACAATAAACACTTTAAAATAGCCGCTTACGCGGACGATATCCTACTGTTCCTCACTGACCCGCTCATTACCATTCCTAACCTACTTAAAGAATTTGCTCACTTCAAATTTCTTTCTAACCTACAAATAAATTTCTCTAAGTCCAAAGCACTAAACATATCTCTACCTGATGAAATAGTCACTCAATGTAAACTTAACTTCCCGATTGACTGGGAACCTCATGCGCTCACGTATCTTGGCATTAAAATACCCTCCAAATTGACAGACCTATATAAACTAAACTTTTTACCCATCTTACAAACCATCCAAGCAGATCTAAAAAAATGGAGCTTGGGACCGTTCTCCTGGTTCGGAAAGACGGCGATCCTAAAAATGAACATACTTCCCAGATTGCTCTACTTATTCCAAACCATCCATATACAACTCTCTCCTTCCTTCTTTGGCATACTTAAAAGAACATGTAGGAACTTCGTATGGTCTTCTAAACAACCCAGACTGAACTGGAACAGATTGACGTCTCCTAAACTCCAAGGAGGCTTACACATACCAGATATACAAAAATATTACTGGGTATGTCACCTCGCTAGGATAGTTGACTGGCACAATAACAGACCTAACAAAGACTGGATACATGTAGAAAATGCTTTTACCGCAATACCTCTACATCTTTTACCATGGATTAAGCAAAATAAAATACCTGAGGGGGCCACACATAACCAATTCATCAATGCAACTCTAAACACTTTTAAAGTAGCCTGCAAACTACTCCAACTGACACCCACACCGGGTCCCTTGACACCTTTGGAAAACAACCCGGACTTCACACCAGGAATACATAATAAGACCCCAAAGACGGATATTAATCGCCCCAACCTTAGACTACAACAATTGTTCCAACAGGGCACTCTCATGTCTTTCCAGACCATGACTCGGACATTTCCAGACTACCACATTCCCTTTTATAAATACCTGCAGATACGCCACTTCGCTAATAGCATCCAACCTATTGCAAACTTACACAGAGATCTTACACCCTTTAAAAGCTTTTGTAATAACCCAGAGCCCCAAAGACACCTTATCTCGTCTATATATAAACTCTTATTCACATCACAAGAAATCAAATCTTATAGTCTGATTTTACAATGGGAAAGGGATTTAAATCTAGACCTCACCACAGAAGACTGGCAACATGCCCTTACTCATATACACAAGGGTTCTCTCAATATCTCCACACAGGAAAACAGATATAAAATCTTTACAAAATGGTACAGAACTCCAGATAGGATACACAAATTCCACCCAAACCTTCCCCCCCTCTGCTGGCGTTGTCAAGCATCCAGGGGCACTCTCCTCCACATATGGTGGGATTGTCCCCTCATACAAAATTACTGGATAGACATACATCGACTAATTACACAGATTACGACTTATTCGCCCGATTTCACCCCGGCCCAATACCTACTTCATCACACCTCCCTTCCACAACACACCTACAAGAAATCCCTGGTTCTACACCTCATCAACGCAGCTACCTTATGCATCCCTATCCACTGGAGAGACACCTCCCCCCCACTATTCAAGAATGGATGCAGAGGGTAGACAGAATAGCTGAAATGGAACACCTTATACATCAATCCAATGATACACCATCCAAGTATGAACATATATGGGCTTGTTGGACTCATTTCAAATCAACCCACATACCGCACACTTCCTCTGACCCCACCCCTCAAAGGAATGGAGAGACAGTACACACGCATTCAACTGCTTAACCCATGGAATTATCTTTGGGCTTTCATTGTTCTTCCATCATTCCTTCCCCCTCCCTCGTAGGACCCTCTCTACCACCCAAGGGATCACTAATGATCTGCATGATCCCTCGCTGCCGTTCTGAGATCTGATAGGCATCACAGCTACGCCTTTTTTCAAACTATCTAGGCAGATTCGACATGCTTCTGTCTTCTCTGTCCTCATATGTCCCACACTGGGCACAGATTGCTCCCAATAGGGGTGCCCAGAGGTGGAACGGAGCAACCAAAGTCGGTTAAGGACAAGGAAAGACTTTAGGAAAGAAAGCAGGGAAATAGAGTAGGTTGCTGACCGGATGATAAGGAGAAGAGAAAGGAGGAATTGGAGATAGGATTTAATTGAAAACATAACAATACGCTTTTACAACGATTTTCATTCAAACTGCTACCTTAAATTCCAATTTTATCGACCTAAGTTACACCTTGACTCAAAGGTAGATATAATTGCATTGTACTGATATAATACACACCTTACCTTAGATGTAGACGTAAACACATTAATACCTATAAAGTCTGGGATGATAGCGTACTATGGTTTATTCCCCTTTTTATTTTATTTTTTATTTTTTATTTTTTTTTTTTTATTTTTTTTTTTTTTCCATCCTTTCCTGCCACATTGGCAATGCATTTTAATGACAAGAGAATTTCGCAGATATATTTTACCACAACTCAAGGCTTATTCCCCCACCACATAAGATATCACCTACAAAATTTCTCATTGTAGTTCCTTCGTTCGTTTGTTCATACTATGTTATAGTACTTATAATGTCATGCATTATGATGTAATGTTATATCTGGCTATGGGCTAATATGTGACATTTACTTTCATGCTTTCATTTATGTAACACTTGTGTAAACTCAATAAAATTATACTTTAAAAAAAAGAGTTCGATTTTCGGATCATGTGTACGGGCCATTACTGACTGTTAGATATCAGTCACATGGGAATGTATTGTTTTTAATAAGTCGGCTGTCTCAGAGGCTTGAAGAATGTCAGATTGAGCAGCAAATCACAAACGATAAAAATAATCTGAAATTATAAAAACTGTGGCAATACATTGTTCCTTCGGTCTAAATTCTTACCCTGCTTATCTAGTATATAGTCTTTCTTTACAAGTTGTGATATAGGTTTTGTTTAAAGCCCTCAATGCAACAATATACACTCACCAGCCACTTTATTAGGTAAACCTGTTCAATTGCTTGGTAACAATAATTGCTAATCAGCCAATCACATGGCACCAACTCAATGCATTTAGGCATCTAGATGTGGTGAAGGCGACTTGTCCCAATAAAAGAAAATATCCAGTGAGCGGCAGTTGTGTAGAGGAAAATGCCTTGTGATGTCAGAGGTCAGAGGAGAATGGTTCAAGATGGTAGAAAGGCAACAGTAATTCAGATAGCCACTCGTTACAGCCAAGGTATGCAGAATACCATCTCTGAATGCACAACACATTGAACCCTGAAGTAGATGGGCTACAGCAGCAGAAGACCACACTGAGTGCCACTCCTGTCAGCTAAGAACAGGAAACTGAGGCTACAATTCGCACAGGCTCTCCAAAATTGGACAATAAAAGATTTCCACTGCGAAATTCAGATTGTAGAGTCAGAATTAGGCGTAAACAACATGAAAGCATGGATCCATCCTGCCTTGTATCAATGGTGCAGGCTGGTGGTGGTGTAATGGTGTGGGGGCTATTTTCTTGGTGCACTTTGGGCCCCTTAGTACCAATTGAGCATCGTTTAAACTCCATGGCCTACCTGAGTATTGTTGCTGACCATGTCCATCCCTGTATGACTACAGTGTACCCATCTTCTGATGGCTACTTCCAGCAGGATAATGCGCCATGTCATGAAACTTACCCTGGCGTGAGGGGAGGGACTGATGGTTACATTTGTTGATTTTGATGGAAAAGTCATGGAGGGGGGCACGGGCGGGGGGAATATTAATAGCTCAGTTTTAGAGAGATTTAGTTTAAGGAAGTGGTGTGACATCCATTCTGATATGTCAGTTAGTAAGTTAGTAATGCGAGAGGAGACTGAAGGAGTGAGGTGAGGAGTAGACAGATAGATTTTGGTGTCATCAGCATATAAGTGGTATTGGAAGCCGTGGGCGGTTATCGAGTGACCATGGGAGGAGGTGTAGATAGAGAAGAGAAGGGGTCCATGAACAGAGCCTTGGGGGACCCCCACAGAAAGGGGCAACGGAGAGGAGGAGACAGAGTTGTAGGTAACACTGAAGGAGCGCTGTGATAAATAGGCAGAGAACCAGGATAGAGCAGAAACTCCGAGGCCAAGGGAATGTAGTTTATTGAGAAGGAGCGGGTGGTCAACAGTATGAAAGACCACAGAAAGAGGTCAAGTAGTAGGAGTATGGAGTACTGGCTGTTGGTTTTAGCAGTTAGTAAATCATTAGTGAGTTTTAGTAAGGCAGTTTCCATGGAGTGCTGCGAGTGAAAGCCAGACTGTAAGGGGTCAAGAAGGTTATTTTCACTGAGGTAGGAGCTAAGACGGTTGTAGACTAAGCGTTCTAGAAGTTTAGAGGTGAATGGGAGCAATGAGATGGGTCTTAAGTTGTCCAGGTTCGTAGGGTCCAGTGAGGGCTTGTTAAGTATGGGAGTGATCTGCGCATGTTTTAGAGGGGAGGGGAAGGTGCCACTAGAGAGGGAGAGATTGAAGATGTGAGTGAGGAAGCATAGGATAGAAGAAGAGGGTGACCGTATTAGTTGTGAGGGAACAGGATCCAAGGGACAATTGGTTAGGTCGGCATCTGAGAAAAGTTTTGTAACCTCTTCAATAGTAGCCAATTCAAAAGAGGAGAGTGTTGAATGTGCTGTTAGGCAAGGTATGTTGGGTGGGGAAGACGTACACACAGTGGAGATGTCCTCACGAATTGCATCAATCTTGTCTTTGCAGTGATGGGCAATCTCTTGGGCGTGAGTGAGTTAGTGGGTAGAGGGGGTGGGGGACGAAGCAGAGAGTTGAAGGTTGAGAAGAGCTGACGGGGATTGGGTGACAAGGAATTGATAAGAGAGACAAAGTAGGCTTGTTTGGCAGCATGGAGGCAGGAATTGTATTTTAAAAGGGCAGATTTATATAGGTTGAAGTCTTTCAGGCATTTGGTTTTACGCCACAGTCGTTCAAGAGCACGGCAATGTCTCTTGAGATTTCTAGTGTTGTCAGTTTGCCAAGGTTGTAACAGTTGGGGCCTGATTCTGTGTGTGGTTAGAGGAGCAAGTGCATCTAGTGATGATGAGAGTGAACTGTTGTAGACAGAGGTGGCCAGGTCAGGACAGGGGGGAGATTATGTCATATAGGTGGTCAGTAGCAAAATAGAGAAGAGAAGGGTTAAAGTAATACTATTAATAGCTACACCAAACTGATCTCTTAACGTGTTTATCTAAACTAAAAGGTAAAAAAAAGACTGCACATTTATTTTCATATGAGAAATCTCTGCTTTATAGCTGTTATATTGTTGACCAAAACACCATTCAATAAATATGAAGATTTAAGTTACCTTTTTCTCCAGTTAAGCCTGGATTTCCTGGGGAACCTGGCTGACCAGCGGTTCCTGGAACTCCCATAAAACCCATTTCTCCTTTTTGGCCTAAAATGAAAGACAAAAAAGTGAACATTTTCTTTACTTCACATCAATTCAATGGACCACAAATATAAAATATTCATACCAATAGACCGCTGATTCTCAATCCTATAATAATGCACACCATGCAGATATGGGAAGCTCATAAACACTCTGCTGCTTTGCAATCCCCATGCAAACCTCCTATGTTATTCCTTAATAACCCGGCATTTGGCCCTGCTTTCAATTCTCGCTCCTGTTTTCAGGCATGGTCTAAGGTTGGGGTGACCCAAGTTTCACAACTTATCTCGGGTCATAAAATTCTTCCATTTTCTTCATTACAGCATACCTTTTAATTACCTTTAACGGAAGCATACAGATATCTTCAAATAAAAAAATCTTTGAAGCATTATACCAAGTTCCCTAACAGTCCATTGCTTTTGTCTCCATTCAAATCTAGCTGTAAAAATTACTCACACTCCCTGGAAATGAGATCACTTATTTACACCATGTTACTTACTCCCAAATTATACTCAACATTGAGCTAGAGACCTGGGAATCAATTAAGAAATGCAAGACTGGTCCTGTTTACGGGAAACCGTGAAATCTTGCTCCCACAATGTACTTGCAACAGAAACTACTTATAAAGTTATGACTCGCTCATATGTGGTTCCTACCAAAATTGCGCACTTTGTCCCTGGTTATCCACCCACCTGTATTTGAGGTTGTGGACAGATGTGGACTTTCTTTCACTTATGTGTGTCATACCAGCTGGCTCAGCTGCTCTGCTGTTTTTTCACTCTTGACTACACTAATGGGACAGGAAATCGATCCCAAGGAGGAATACACTCTTCTTTGTAATAGCCACCCCAGCACATTCAAGGTACAATTTAAATTTATGATTCATGACCGCAGGGCTTATGATACATGAGAAGGTGGAGGCCAGCATATCTGATACAATACAAAAATATTCAATATCCTTGGTTCACCCATTTTCTTCCATTCGGAAGAGACAGTGGCCTATTTATGGGACCCAGTTGTTAATTTAAAAATAGATGAAATGACTAGTCTACACAGAAGAGAACATAGGTGTATACTGCATATCCCAATTCAACTTTTCACATGTTCTTTTTGAAAATCTGTACAGCATAGAAATGTTTTTCAAATAAGCATAACCACGTTAAAACTAATATTTGAATCCGCAAGCAGTCCTTTAAGAAAGAGAAATAGGAGTATCTGCTTCACATGTTAAAAAAAAAAGATATTAAAACGCTATCCAATTCTTCAGATATTGAGCTTGCAAGCTGTACTGATAAAAGAGTCATGGTTAACATTGGCAGTAATGTGGAACTATGCTTACAAATGAAACAAAACAAATACTCTTGTGTATAAATGTGTTAGCTTTTGATGTGACGATGTTTTACAGTGTGTTGTGTATTTTTTGGGGGGATGGGACTCGCTCCCTCGGATGGCTGATTTGATGTGGCTTTTGCTGGGTCGGTGTGGATGCCGGTGTGAGTGTCCTTGCTGTTGTCGGTTGGTCTTGTTTGCTTCCTGGTGCCTTCTGTGCGCAGGCCGTTGTGCGTGATCTTTGCACACATCTTGCTTGTGCATGTGGCCTTATGTGTGGGGCGTGGGACTGGGGCCTGTCTGGTAGTCTGTGGTCTTTGGTGTGTCACATTAAGTGTGGATCTGCTGGTGCGTGTTATCATTGTTGTTGTTTCTGTGCTTGTGGGCTGGTTTGGCTGCAGGGGCTTTTCTGGATTGGCCCTTTTGGGTGCATGCGTGTACTTGTGTGGTGTGCACGGGTGCCTTCCATGCATTCATATATGTCTGTGTGTATATATGTGTATGCTTATACAGGTGGTTTCCAAGGTGCTGAGCCAAGGTCCGACTTTGGACCGCCTACCTACATGGGAGGGGCACCAGAGTCAGTCTAATTTGTGCCTCCTTGATGAGCACATATATTTAAGTAGCTGTAAGAGATGAACACTGTTAGGCTCTGAAGAAGAAGGTGTAACCTTTGAAACGTGTCAGCCAGCAGCGGTTTGTACGTCCTCTTCGTAGGATCTGAAAACTGCTATCAGTGAACAGACTGTCACAAGTTAAAGACTATTTTAAGCGTGACATTTCATCTACCTTTGTGAGTAGTTTTATTACGTGTGCTTACACCTGATCCTGGCTTGAAAGTTGCATATTAGCATATACACATAATATATAGGATTTATCAAAGCTGTTATTAGTTAAGTGGCATGATGCTCCAACTGATGATCGGTATGAAACATCAGGTTACCTTGAAAACCTGGAGCCCCGTCTTTTCCTGGTGGACCCGGTTGTCCAAGCAAACCTGGCATACCCATGGACCCAGGCATGCCTGCTTTTCCCTTATCTCCTTTCGGTCCTGGCATATCTGCTCCAGGGAATCCAGGATATCCTCTATCTCCTTTCTGTCCAATAGGGCCTGTAAATAATATTGCATGGGGATATTATGTGCTAAATAAAGAGTATCTGATTTTCAAATCTGTGACAAATTGAGTAAAATACACATTATATACAGTACACAATTATAAAAGGTGTACGAAACATCAAATAATAGTAATACTACTAAAATGAGCAACTAAAACTTTAAAATCAAGATACACTGGTGAAAATGTACAGCAAATATAAATATAAATTTTAATATGTAATTTTTCCTAGGTACATTTTCAGTCGTAATAAACATTGCATCAATTTATATAGATTCAAATTTTAGCATAATTTATGTTTATGTTTGACATTAAAAAACGCAGGCTAGCCGCATGGAAACTTTGGAATACCGTATATACTCGAGTATAAGTTGAATTTTTCAGCACATTTTTTTGTGCTGAAAGTGCCCCCCTCGACTTATACTCGAGTCAAGCACTTTTCTGCAGCAAAAAATTTCATTTTCTGAACCAACTTTGGGGCCCTGTATCTCAGGGCCACTTGGTGCTAGGAACCCCAAATTTGGTATGTGAACCCAGTGGAACTGGTACCACAACATATCCAAAGCTGGAGGTCCTAGCACTAAGTGGCCCCGAGATACGGGGCCCCAAAATCGGTTCAGAAAATGTCATTCTCTGCTGCAGTAAAGTGCTTGACATTTTCTGAACCGATTTTTGGGGCCCTGTATCTCAAGGCCACTTGGTGCTAGAAACCCCAGCTTTGGATATTTTATGGTGCTAGTTCCACTGGGTTTGCACACCAAATTTGGGGTTCCTAGCACTAAGTGGCCCCGAGATACGGGGCCCCAAAATCAGTCAACTGTGTCCATCTGCAGCAATGTCATTTCGGGACCCTTTGGGTTCAGAGACCCCAAATTTTAGCTGCAGCTAGGGGGCATCTAGGAACCCTTAACTACCGAGTTTGAAGTTCGGGGGACCTATGGCTGCAAATGGGCACAGTGAGGCTGCAAATGGGCATTGTTGACCCTCTTTTCCTCTTACAGTAGCTGCGCATTTCTCACCCTCGTCTTATACTCGGGTCAATAAGTTTTTCCCATTTTTTTGTGGTAAATTTGGGGCCTCGACTTATACTCGGAACGACTTATACTCGAGTATATACGGTATGTCTTTCCAATTTATTTATTTTTTTTGCTGTTGAAATTGTAATTGAGAATCCTTATAAAATATTGTAGGAAAAAAATGAAAAAACCATCACATCACATCGTTATAAAACCTTTATAAAAATTGCAAAACTGGTGTTTACAAGTGTTCTTTAAACCTTGTTTTTTTTTCATATAAAATAACATCCATGAAGAGATCAGGTCAACCCACATCGTAAGAATAAAGAGTGAAGAAATCCTTGTAGTAAATCCTATTAGACAGCATGCAGCTGCTGTCTTTAGCATACATCACAACTGACAAATTTTAAGGGCAGACCCACTTCATCAGAGCTCTGGTGAACAAAGTCCACCCTTGGAATGCATCAGTGGTGGTGCACACTAGAGACAGCGGCTTCTTGTCATTTGTGAATACCGTTTTTCCTTTTGCATTATGCAATGCTTGTTTTCTTTCTATTTGTTCTATAGTGTTACTGTACATTAAAACAACCCTGGCATTATACTAAGGCTTTTATTGCGTGCGGCATTTCCCAGCAATACCCAGCATGAATCCTGGAGAATTGTTAGGCTGCATTGCAGCCTAACAATTCTCCAGGAAGTCACAAAAAAAAAAGTAAAAAAAAATTTTTAATACTGGCCCTTTAAAAAAATACAAAAAAAGGTCCTTAAGTGCACTGTGTTCGGACGCCGGACACAGTGCGACGCCGGACACAGTGCAATTATGGGAGGCGCCACGTCTATGCAATCACAAGATTGCAGACGCGGCACTTCATTTGCGGGCGTTTATCCCACCTTGCGGCGCTTTTATTACTATGGCTGGGCGGTTTGATTGATATCTCAGTTTGATGTCACTTCCTGTTTTCTCTCTCCCATTGCGCCCGGGAGAGCGGAAACAGGAGGTATGAGAGGAGCGGACTCCTCCATCGCTGCTGCCAGTGCCCACACAGTAGGAGAGGACACCACACAGCAAGGTAAGTACCGCTGTGCTGCTCCCACAGAGAACGGGGGGGAGAGGGGGGTTCGATGTGACACAGGCAAGGCTGCATTTGGTGGACACAGGCTGCATTTGGTGGACACATGCTGCATTTGGTGGGACACGGGCTGTATTTGGTGGACACAGGCTGGCTGCATTTGGTGGGACACAGGCTGCATTTGGTGGACACAGGCTGCATTTGGTGGACACAGGCTGCATTAGGTGGGACACCGGCTGGCTGCATTTGGTGGACACAGGCTGCATTTGGTGGACACAGGCTGGCTGCATTTGGTGGACATGGGCTGGCTGCATTTGGTGGACACAGGCTGGCTGCATTTGGTGAGACACAGGCTGCATTTGGTGAGACACAGACTGCATTTGGTGGACAAAGGCTGCATTTGGTGGGATACAGGCTGCATTTGGTGGACACAGGCTGTATTTGGTGGACACAGGCTGTATTTGGTGGACACAGGCTGCATTTGGTAGACACAGGCTGCATTTGGTGTGACACAGGCTGCATTTTGTGGGACACAGGCTGCATTTTGTGGGACACAGGCTGCATTTTATGGGACACAGGCTGCATGTAAGGACGGACTCCGCTGGGGACACCTGATGGCATCTGGTGGCAGGCGACGTGGCTAGTGACACGCTCAGGGCTCCCACTGATTCTGCATTATGGTGAGTTGAATAATTTCATTTTATATTCCAATGTAATAATAGAAATAATGTGCTTCAATCATCCTGACACCATAACAACCATGGTGTCGGGATGATTGAAGTGCTAACACCAGGTGTTTGGAATATCTTTATCTGTTGATTGTTAAACTTTCTAGAATACACATTCTATTGTTGTGTAGGATCTGGGCCTGCTGTCCCTCCATCCCTCTCTCCCTCTCCCTCCAAACCCTCGTTCATCTCAGATGCTAACCACAACACCTTAGAGCCACGCCCACTATTTCACTGAAACCACGCCCATTTTCACCAAGTGGGAGGGGTCAAAAAGGAAGGGCGGGGTCTGGAGCCCCCCATCCTAAAACTTCACCAGCCGCTTCTGATACAAGTGATGTCTTGATATAAGAGTAGCGTCATGTCACAACTGAGTATAAAAGAGAAGAGAGGTGCCTCTAAGTGTACCAATATGGTTACATTGCACGAAGGTGCAACATTTAGCAACAAATTGCTTAGAGGTGCCTCTCTTCTCTTTTATACTCTGTAGCTCCTGCTGGATTTTGCTTCTAATCCCCTTGTGGAAGCTGCCGTTTGTGGACGGACATTTTACGGTTACACAACCTATCACATTGCTATAATCTTTTTATATGGACTATAAACTGAAGAACCTATGAATAAATGGTTGCGGAACAAATCATCTAAGTTTCCATTATTTCTTATGGGGAAATTTTCTTTGATATACAAGTGCTTCGGATTACAAGTATGTTTCCAGAACTAATTATGCTTGCAATCCAAAGTTTTACTGTATACATCATTTCAGCCCAGATCAGGTCTGTTATGAGTAGCTCTTAAATTAAATTAGACAATGTTGCTTTAAAACAAGCTTGTACTTTACCAATACTAGTCAAAATAACTTTTTTTTTTAAAATAAAAGGCACATACGAAGACTGCTAATGCAGCGCTAGGTGCCCGCACAGCCAATCGCCTAGAATAAACAATACAAAAATTCCAAATAGGGTATTACAATTTTCAAGTCCATCTCGCCCTTATATAGTATATTTATGTAAAATACAGGTACTATTATAAAATAGTAATACAGTGATTCGGTTTCTAATTTTGTTAGTACTTTATTATGTAAATGTCTCAATCTGTGGTATGTTTATTAGCTTGGAAGACTACTACTGCAGTAGACAGTGAAATTATGTTCAAAAGAAAACAAAAACCTATATGTTAACAAACCATGCACATAAATATTCCACTAATTGACTGAAGTGGATCAGTGGGTATTGTTCATATAGAATTATATTATTAAAATAGTAATATTGATAATAAACACCAAATACAAAACGTGCTTATTTGTGTAGTGTCCACCAATTAACATGAAATAACGTGTGTAAATAATCCGCTGGGTAGATCCGTGACTTCCACCATTGACAGAAACCGTCACCACAGAAAAATGGAGGCTTACCAGATAGCCATTATAAGACAGCATGAGATATCCTCCTCTTATGGAAGTTGTCCTCCCTGTAGAAGGTTCTTGATAGGGAGCGCTGTGATGGTGGTTCCCAGACTGAACATCAGTAGTGGAGGGGTAGGGAGGGGAAATCCCCTCTCAGCAATGATGGAAATCCAAAAAGGAAGAGAAAAACTCCAATAGTGTAAAAAAGTTTTGCTTCTTTTTATTTATTTAAATTGCCAGCAGGCATCCATAGATAAAAGTTCCTTGCAAGGAGTTTAAAACAGCTCGAGTGAAACCGAAAGTCCGCGCATGCGCAGTCTGTGCGTGCGTGTCTACCCTACGGCCGTTTCGTCAGAAATGACATCATCAGGGGCACCATCATCGTCAGAAATGACATCATCAGGGGCACCATCATCAGGTGCCCCTGATGATGTCATTTCTGACGAAACGGCCGTAGGGTAGACACGCACGCACGGACTGCGCATGCGCGGACTTTCGGTTTCACTCGAGCTGTTTTAAACTCCTTGCAAGGAACTTTTATCTATGGATGCCTGCTGGCAATTTAAATAAATAAAAAGAAGCAAAACTTTTTTACACTATTGGAGTTTTTCTCTTCCTTTTTGGATTTCCATCATTGCTGAGAGGGGATTTCCCCTCCCTACCCCTCCACTACTGATGTTCAGTCTGGGAACCACCATCACAGCGCTCCCTATCAAGAACCTTCTACAGGGAGGACAACTTCCATAAGAGGAGGATATCTCATGCTGTCTTATAATGGCTATCTGGTAAGCCTCCATTTTTCTGTGGTGACGGTTTCTGTCAATGGTGGAAGTCACGGATCTACCCAGCGGATTATTTACACACGTTATTTCATGTTAATTGGTGGACACTACACAAATAAGCACGTTTTGTATTTGGTGTTTATTATCAATATTACTATTTTAATAATATAATTCTATATGAACAATACCCACTGATCCACTTCAGTCAATTAGTGGAATATTTATGTGCATGGTTTGTTAACATATAGGTTTTTGTTTTCTTTTGAACATAATTTCACTGTCTACTGCAGTAGTAGTCTTCCAGCGCTGCACTCTTTTCTACACATATTTTGTTTTGTGCCCCATATCAGGGTTATAGTGTTTCAGCCGCAGGATATTCAAACTTAATAATTTTTTCACATTTCTTCTGTCACAATTTTTTGCACACCTAGCGCAAATTTTCTTTTTAGATAGATGTTTATTAGCTTGTAACTTTTTAATACAGTTTTCTCCTGGGTGCACTGCAAATGTATCTCTTAGCACCAGTGTATCAGATTCAATGTATACCTCTTACACAGCAAATGCTCACGGTTTAACACCACATCATCTATGCATTTTCCCATTCACAAACCCAACACTTTTCAAATACCTGATTATTGTTCTGCGAAAAAGAATTCGTTTATTGGGGAGTTACGCCGCCCATACATAGATTGAACATAGCCAGTTTAGCAGGGACTGGCCGAATTTCGATCCATGTATGGGCACCCTGATTGTACTCAAGTTGCTCTACCAATCGACTTGTGCACAACCAGCCTGTCAGGTTTTTCCCACACGATTAGTGCTGCTGGCTATAGCCAGCAACGCTATTCATTGTGTTCTGCCGGCAGGGAAGGCTCCCCGTTTGCAGAATACAATAGCGTTGCTGGAGGGATTCTCCTTATCAACGCATTGGAGGAATTTTCTTTCCTTCCACCCCCACGGTGGACTTTATTTACTTTGTGAGTGAATTTTTGCTTTGCAAGGAATTATTCCTTTAGCTTTGTGAATGAGGTGAATCTCTGCTGACTTCCATCACCTTAATCATGTGCAAACAAAAATATATATATTTTTACATTTTCCTTGAAGGTGATTTGGTATTCTTTGCAAAGTGCATTTCAACACATTTACTAAGCTAAGGAAAAATTCCCCTGCAAAGTGAACAGCCTCTTTGCCTTTAGTAACTCAACCTCAAAGTATGAAATGCTATATTTTTAAGCTATTGTAAAGTTAGTGTAATACTATTCTGTTGTGCATCTTTTACTACTAATCTCTCTCTTCCCTTATTTATTACAATATATTCAATCACTGTATGGATATTAAGGGAAAAAGAATGGAGTGTAACAGATAGAAAATAAGATCAGGTGACTGGGTCACTGACTGGGTCACCTGAAGAACCAGGAAGTGCTCCCAGGATAGTGAAGTAGGAGGACAGGAATACATCTTCTCAGCTTGGTGCCTAACAGATTGGTGCCACTTCAAGGATCTGAAGGCTGGATTATAGACAGTATGATGTGGTGCTAATTGGTGAGCATTTTCTGGGTAAGAAAGATACAATCTATTTCCTTTAACCCTTAAAAATCTTTTAAAACCATTCAACTGTCCACTACAAATATTTAGTTACCTGGAACTCCAGGAGATCCCTGTGATCCTTGAGGCCCTGGTTCTCCATGTGGACCAAAACCGGGTACACCAGGATTACCTCTCATGCCTGTTGCTCCAGCAGGGCCAGTCTCGCCTTTAAGGAAATATATAAATGTTATTTTCTTTGTACCACAACATATAACAAAGATACAAAGCTTTAGAAGATAAAAACCATATGTTACCACTGTAGAGGCTCTGTGATACAGTTAAAAGTAAGGTAATTGATATTTTCTATAGATGCAAAATAATGTCTCTCCCTCTCAAATCTTTGCTTTTTGCAAATTGGCATTGCGTGCTGTTATTAAGTTTGTGGTCTATAAGGACACTGAATATATCTCTATCATTGATTGCACCCAATGCATAACTTCACATTTATTCAAACAGAACCTCTCTCGCCATGTAGTTGCCCAATCAACCAGTGTGTCTTTGACACATTGGTTGAGTCAATAACAAGTCATTAACCAACTGAGTACATAAGGTCTCTAATGCCGCGTACACACGATCGGACTTTCTGACGGGAAATGTTGGATGTGAGCTTGTTGTCGGAAAGTCCGACCATGTGTATGCTCCATCGAACATTTGCTGTCGGAATTTCTGCACACAAATGTTTGAGAGCAGGTTCTCAAATTTTCAGCCAACTTAACTTTGTTCGATCGTGTGTACACAAGTCCGGCGCACAAAAGATCACGCATGCTCAGAATCAAGCAGAAGGAGCCGCACTGGCTATTGAACTTCCTTTTTCTCGGCTCGTCGTACGCCTTGTACATCACCGTGTTCTCACGTTCGGAATTTTGGGGCAACATTTGTGTGACCGTGTGTATAGAAGACAAGTTTGAGCCAACATCCTTCGAACAAAAATCCACGGTTTTGTTGGCGGAAAGTCCGATCGTGTGTACGCGGCATAAGAGAGTTTTGTATTCAGTTACAAAATTGTTTTCAATTTTTTTTAAACCAAGATACCTTAAATGACATACTTTCCAGCTATAAGGAACTGCTATAAGGCTTTATCATAGTCCGAATAAATGATATCTGTTTTGCTTACCACTTCCACATGAAAATATAGATTTGTTGGAGACAAATAACAAACAAAAGAAAAACATAAATCTATGCTGGCTATTGATTTTTTTCTCTTTTTACATACTAATAAGACCCCAAATATATGGTTCCTGCAATGAAATCTAAACTTTCAGGCCTATAGCTACTGAGGTGTCCGTTTATGAAGCAGTGATCAGCGGTGATCCCGAGGATCACCGCTGATCACAGTCCATAAACAGTTTATGAAACAGTGATAATCGGGGGAGAACATGTTTGAACTTGTTCTCCCACCGATTATCTCTACACACGGAGAATCCTCATTGACTGTCACAGTAACGGCCAGTTTATGAAGCGGTGATCTCACCGCTTCACTGGCGATCTGTCTCAGAATTCACACTCCCAGGTTCACCAGCTCAGAGGTGGTGAATCGGGGAGTGAAGAGGAAATCTGGGGGGATCTGAGGGGGAAGGAGGAAGATTTTTAACTTCCTTATGCCTCGTTCAGACCCCCCAACACTGTAAGCATGTCCCCCTGTCATATTTATGTGTATACATATTTATACATATATACATATAATATGTATATGTATATATATATCATGTGTGTGTATATACATGTATATATAGTGTGTGTGTGTGTATACATATGTGTATAATGTAGGGGGACACATTATTTTATTAACATTAATCCACGCGCCGTTGAGCAGTGATAATTTATCACTGCTTGATAAACTGACATCTGGTGCTGTAATCTCGTAAAGTCTCACGAGATTCCAGTATCAGGAGCCGTTCTCCACTATTTGAAGCATTTGTAGATCTCTTCACTCCTCCAAAGGTGAAGCGATCTACACCGCTTCATAAACTGCACACAGAGGAGAAGATTCTTCACTGTGAATGCCGGAGAACGAAGCAGTGAATAGATTTCACTGCTTCATAAACGGACACCTGAGTGGAGATCTTCTTTTTTAATATAGGTGGAGTATTTGCTTAATGCCAACCTATTGGTACCAAGTCAGTTTTTTTTTTAATTCATTGTAACTCTCAAGCGCAAGAAATATGTTAATTTTATGTTTAGTCAAATTACAGTTTCTGGTAATTATTTTTTTTAACACTAGATGTCACACGTTTTACTTTCAGTCTTTCATACTTATTGCACATATAAATAAATTGTTTATTGTTTTTAAATGCATTTGATACACTCCCATTTATTTATTAAGAATTTTTTATTGAAAAAGATTCCTTCTGGCTATGCATTGGAGAATGGCAGGCATTGGGGGAAAAAAAGTGTCCTTCAAGCTGATACATTTGCTTTACATTAAAGTGGTATTAGACTCAAAAGCAAACATTTATTGTATTGTATTTTAACAATTTTTAGATGTGATGGCTGCATTCATTTTCTTTTTTAGGTTTTCTTTTCTATTTTTCACTGGATATCCTGACATTAATCCTGTTATTTTTAAACAGAACAAGCTGTGGATGTAGCAGTTGGAGGGTTGAGACAAACCATTTAACAGAGACAAGGGTGCTTTAAGCGGAGTTTCGCGAAAAAATTTTTTTTAGATGTCAGCAGCTGCAATACTGCAGCTGCTGACTTTTAAAATAAGGACACTTACCTGTCCAGGGGTCCAGCGATGTCGGCACCCGAGACCGAACCGTCCCTCGATCCTCGGGTGCTGCCGCCGCCATTCTCGCTGAGGGAATCAGGAAGTGAAGCAGTGCGGCTTCACTGCCCAGTTCCCTACTGCGCATGCGCGAGTCACGCTGGGCGTCTACACTGGTCCCCGTTGTGTTGTGGGAACTGTGTATTTCCCACAACACAACAGGTGTGGGGGGGGTCTGCGGCTAGCTATACCCGGAAGTGGGTGCAGATACCTGTATTATAAGTACAGTGCTGCGCTGTCACTACTGAGAGGGCTTCCATCTTCACCCGGTCTCCCTTCCGGGTTTCAGCCTCCAGATGCATGAGATCACTCCCACGCATGCACAGGCTCTGAAAGTAAGGCATACAGCGACGTCTCTGGCTGCATGCACTCTGAATATCTCCGAAACACTGCAAATTTAGGAGATATTCACAGTACCTACAGGTAGGCTTACCTGTAGGTATAAGTGGTATAACAGAGTTTATTACCACTTTAACATAATTCAATTATCATGATGTATAAAAAGGGGAAAATCCAAAATGCTTAGTTTATGTAACCCTTATGCCAGCAATATCATTGGCACAATGTGTTGTGAGGTTTTAAGCTTTTCTTCTCATCTCAACCATAGATGTCTGACATAGTTTAAACTGTTTCCCAGTTTCGAATGGTCAAATGTTTTAAAGTGGCATGAAACTGATCCAAAATGCCTTCTGAATGGTACTCTACTGGTATTCCTCTGCCCTGCTACTTACTACTTACTACTGTAGGTATCTGATGGAAAACTAAACAATAAATATGCCAGGTGTATGACTAGCATTAGCTTTCCACAATGTTCTTTCATTGCTATGACTGAAATAAATTCAGACTTTTTGCTCAGTATTGCACAAAAGAAAACCATTTTTATGTACCAAAAATGTTTCTGTAGCACAAGATTTATTTTATGTTATGTTACCTTTAGTGCCCGATTGGCCAGGAACCCCTGAAAAGCCCTGTTCACCAGGGACACCTGGTGGTCCTGTATTTCCTTTTTCTCCAGCAGGGCCAGAAGGACCCGGTAATCCTTGCACTCCTTTAGGGCCTGGAAGACCCAGTCCTGGTTCACCCTAGATATGTTAAAACAATATTGTAATTTTATTGTGAAAAACAAGTTGAACATTAAGTTCTCAAAAGAACCACTTATTATATGTGACAGGAAGGTTGCAAAACAAAGATGTTAAAATGTTTTTCAAACAGTACAACAGTATGCCTTTGCTTTAACACAAAGCCATTAAGTACATTTAGACATTTCTAACAATGCCCATGTATTACTACAGAAACATGCACTGTTGCAAGTATATGCTGTAATGATTCTGATCTTAAGAAATGTCTGTGACACTTGCTGTGTCATTAGATAGGAATAGGACAGATATTAAAATATAGTTGTGCTCTTCAAAAAGACAGGGATTCTTTAAGTTCTGGTTTAGAGCATTTCGAGATTTAGAGAGCCTAATATTTTTAGATATCATTTAATGAAAAGTCAAGAAAACCAGTACAAGACAAATATTCACAGAACAAGATATTACAAAATTAGACACACAATGACAACAGTAAAATAAATGGCAATAAAAGCAAAAACTACTTAACAAGGATTTGCCCAAAATGTAGTGCTAGCAGAGTGCAGTTCAATGCAGCAAAAATCTGATCTGGTATGTCAGAGTCACTGGCCCACAATGATGACTCTGAGCGCTTGTGTGTAGCTACGATGGAAAATTGAGAGCTCCAGCTGCCAATTGCAGCAGCTTTTTGTGAAGCTTTTAGAGGGTGTCACTGAAGTAGCCTCCACTCAATTAAAAGAGCTTAGGGGTGCGAGATGGGAGAGCTGATAGTTTATATTAAATTTAGCGGACCCTCCCACAATGTCAGTTTTTCTAGCTGTATCAGTATTTTCATAGACAGTGTGGTACAATCTGACAACCAATATATGAAAATCATAACAAATTAATTATCCAAATTCTAAAATGAGTTTAAATTCTAAAATAAACTCAAAATGGAAACATATTGCAATAAATACAGTAAGGTATAAAAGTGAAGTAAGATGATAATTGTTTTTTTAGGCTGCTTAATAGAATAGAAAAGAATAGAATAAAACAGAACAAATAAAATAATAGAAGAGGATTTACATAGAATAGAATAAAACAGAATAGAATATAAAATAAAAGACTAGAATAGAATAAAACATAAAAGAGTATAAAATAAAAGAATATAATATATTCTATTCTATTCTATTCTATTCTATTCTTTTCCTTTATTTGCTATTCTGCTTTATTCTTTTATTTTATATGATATTCTATTCTGTTTTATTCTATTATATTCTGTTTTATCCTATTCCATCGTATTCTTTTCTATTATATTCTATAAGGCAGCCTAAGCAGGAATCCTCTTATTTCACTTTTATACCATATTGTATTTATTGCAATATCTTTCCATTTCATTTCCTTTAGAATTTTAATTCGTTTTGAAAATACCAAATATACTAAACAAATTCAAATATGTGAAATTAACTCCGAAAACAAGTTAGTCTAACATAACGAATATGACGAAACAAAACTATTACCTAAACAGACGAATATGAAATGAATTTTTCCGTTGTGCACAGCTCTATGTCTAGTCACCCTCCTGCACCTCATAATATGGGGGAATTTGGGCCTAAAATGATTGTAATTCTTATGCCCTGTACACACGATAGGATTTTGTGTGATAGGACCTTGTTGTCGGAAATTCCGACTGTGTCTAGGCTTCATCACACATTTTCCATAGGAATTTCCGACACACAAAGTTTGAGAGCTTGCTATAAAATTTTCCGACAACAAAATCCATTGTCGGAAATTCCGATCGTGTGTACACAAATCCGACGCACAAAGCGCCACGCATGCTCAGAATAAATTAAGAGATGAAAGCTATTGGCTACTGCCCTGTTTATAGTCCTGACGTACGTGTTTTACGTCACCGCGTTCAGAACGATCGGATTTTCTGACAACTTTGTGTGACCGTGTGTATGCAAGACAAGTTTGAGCCAACATCCGTCGGAAAAAATCCATGGATTTTGTTGTCGGAATGTCCGATCAATGTCCGACCGTGTGTACAGGGCATTATACATTTGAGTGTATGCTCTTTATTAATATAATTTTGTCGTTTCAGTATTTAATAATTAAATGTAGATGTTGGTCCTGCCAGTAAAACAAACAGAGAGGAATTTGTATTACTTTTCAATACTCTTTGCTGCTCTTTTGCTTTCTACAAATTATTTATGACATGCCATAAAGCCTCTTCTAATGGAGGCTTAAGATGCTACTAGTGGGCTGTTGGTTTTAAAAAATATTTTGATAATGGGTTCAGTTATTTGGGCCCAGGTCATGTCAGAGATGCTGTGAATTGGAGTGTTTTTAATGAGTAGTTTTATGATAGGCCCATTAAAGCTCTCTGGTTTTCAGATTCTACTAAGTGCTATTAACGATAGCCAGTTAGCTGTTTACGGTGGGCTCATTGACAGCTATGTAAATTCCGGCTAAGCAAGATTTATATAACCTGTCTCGAGCTGTCTCAATGGCATTCATGATACTCTGCTTGTGTCTGCACAAGTCTTTATGCTAAGTGCTCAATCTTGCAATTTGGTTGCATATTTATACATTTTGTGTATAACACCCTATTCCCCCTTAGTTTGGGATCCTCAGACCTCATTATCATCACAGATGGGTACCTTTGCCTTTTTGACATGTGGCAAGGTACCCATCATTGAGTGATACTGCCTCAGCCTTAAATAACATGACGTCTAGTGTCCATATTTCTGTGCTGGTTCCAATTAAAGTAAGTTATGCCTCATTAGGATTTTGGAATCTAACAAGGTAATGGATGAATGGGTTCCCTCGCCATCGCCAAAAGTGTTTGAATAAATAAGGGGCTTTTAATGTGTTGGAGCAGTGAATGAATGAGAGAGCCAGCAAAGTTAATTCCCACACACAAACTGAACAGCTGAGTGAGCCCAGAAACATTTGGAACTGTGGACCAGGGAGCTGTGTTGTATCAATAATGACACTATTATATAGTCTGTAAATAGCACTAGCACAAAAGCTTTGTTTTCCTACAGAAAGTGGGAAAAGTAATAGATCTACTGACGGTATCAATGGGTAAAAAAAACGTTGTTACAGTTGGGGCTCAGAAAAACAAACTGCTGCGTGATTGCCAGTGACATGTTTAATTTTTCTTAATTAGCTATAGTTACACTTCCTCCCTGTGAAGGATGACTTTAGGTAATTGTTTCAAATAATAAAATGTGGATAGGAAACAAACTAACATTTTTCAGTGGACTTTCTCTGTGTGTTCCCTCTCTCAGATTGTGCGGAAAAGGTGTGCTTGGACTGTTCAGCTAAATTCTTTGCCTTCTTTCTTTTGCCATTTGATACAAATCTTCTAAACCAAATAGACTTATAAAGAGTTAATCCTATGCACCCGGTATAAAGTAGCTGCCCCCTAGATTACATAAGGGAAATCTGCTACTTACTTTCTCTCCTGATAGACCTTGAACTCCAGGTAAACCATCACGACCTGGCTGACCAGTAATGCCATCTACTCCCCGTGGTCCATCCATTCCAGGGTAACCTAAGTACGTACAATGCAAATTAAGATGCTTCAAGCAGAAATCTTAAAATGACAAATGACTGTTTGTACCGTAAAAGATGGTATTCACAAAGATGCAAGTGAATGTACCGGAAATAATTACTGAATAAGTTGTAACCTAAACTGATCTTCAGAAATGTATACAATGTCAACTGTAAAAATAAAATGAATCTCATTACTGTTTTATTTAACATGATATATGTTTGTATACGGGCATTTTAAAATGACGGTGTCACTCCCGCGTTACCTCCTATATAACAACAATACCATGTGAAAGATATTAGGAATGTATATGTGTGCAGGTAGCTGCAATCATCAAATCGTGTTGCCACAATAGCCTAATAAAGCAAATAAATTATAGGATGCTGTGCTACCTATCCCTATCCAAGTCCTTCTAATTACATAAATACCATGCATGTGTTTTGCATACCATCTTAACATAATCCTGGGAATATTGTAAAATCATATCTATAACTGATACATATCCAATTTATGGGCTGTTACTAAAAAAATTAAAAAAAACTCCAACAAATGTTTTTTTTCAAAATATTCAATAAAATAATGAAAGTCTTTTTTTAAATCATTTGTTATATTCCTGTGTTCCAAGTATTCACATCCTGTTTTCTAATACAACACATGATAGCCACATTAATTGTGCACTTCTGTGTTGGTTATTTATCCTCCAACTCTTCATCCACCACCTTTTCAGTGATTTCAACCACCTTTGATACAATGCTCTCACCTTCAAGCATAGAGCTGATATACATTAGGTCTGTCAGTGCTTTCCCATTGAGGAATCAATATCACATTCCTCCTCTTACACGCCTCACCCCATGTGGGTGGCACGATGTACAATTCTCACTTCAATATCTCTGATTCAGTAACATCTGCCAGTCTGCCAATCCAAGTGTTTACCCAATTAAGGAGTCGAGTCCCCCTTTTAGTGCGCTGTAAATAGGCACATAAAACAGGGGGGCTCCTCATAGCATAGTAGATTAAAATATTAATTTATTAATTGATATTGCAATTACATATGTGAACAGAACAGTTGCGCATATATAAAACCTCTCTATCAGCATTGGAGCAGCAGCTCCCACGTTCACTTCTGGTTTTGGCTATTACATTGTCCATCGCACCACCCAAAATGGACTGAGGAGTGTGAGAGGAGGAAAAGGATATTGATCCCTTAAAGGGAAAGCACTGCCAGACCTGATGTTACATTTTAGGTCTATGCTTGAAGGTGAGAGCATTGTATGAAAGGTGAGGAAAAGATGATCTGCACTCCGCTGATTGCTCTTAAAATATGTTGTATTTATTGTCAAACCACAGTGCCCAAACGCAAATGAGAACAGTTAATTGTATGAAAGGTGGTGACAATCACTGAAAAGGTGGTGGATGAAGAAGTGGAGGATATTAATTGTTCACCAGCAAAGAAGTGAACAATTAATATGGAATCACATGGTGTTTTAGAAAACCAGGACATGAATAATTAGGATGCAAGAATATAACAGACAATTCAAAGAAGCCTTTCACTATTTTATTGAATATTTTGGAGAAACAAATGTGATGGAGTTTTTTGTTTTTTTTTAGTAAGGGCACACAAATTGGATGTAAATCATTTATAGATATGATTTTGCATATTCACAGGATTATGTTGAGGTGATGTACATAGCACATGCACAGTATTTATGTCATTAGAAGGACTTGCATAGGTATAGGTAGTGCAGCATCTTATAATTTATTTATTTGTTTGTATACAGGCATTGCTAGACCCAGATGCAGGATCATAGTGTTCCTCCTTGGTCCCATCCAGCTTACATCCACTGCTGGACTGAGTGAACTCTTTTTTTAGCTCTGGGAACAAAGGTAGGTTAAGACCCCTTTCACACTGGAGGCAAAAACTACGGTAAAGCGGCACTGGAACTAGCGGCGCTTTACTGCCGATGTCCGGGCACTGTCAGTGTGAAAGGGCCCTTATAGTTAGTGGCAGCTAATGGTAAGCAAGCTAACAAGCTCTTCTTTTTTTCATTTACCTAATGTCTAGGAGACTCATATAGATGAAGAGTTAGTTTTAAATTTATATTTCTAAGTTTGCTCATGGTCGAAGAGAAACCTTATATTTCCAACTAATTGATGCAAACAAGACATTAAAAAGACATGTTTAAAGACTAAAAAGCATCACAGAAAAATACAGTTTCTTACCTTTTTCTCCAGGGGGTCCAGGAAGTCCTTTACCCTCTATACCAGCTTCTCCTTTCTCTCCTGGGAGCCCAGGTCTTCCTGGAAAACCTGCAGAACCCTTCTCACCTGCAGTGAAAATGATATATTATTTTACATACAGTTTAAGTTTGTATTTTATTTTATTAATACCACTAGTAATCCCATATAGAAAAATGCAAATTGCTTAATTTATCTATTCTAACTGGAGTAAGATGTCTAAGCAAAGAGATATAAGTGGATGTGAGTGTCACATGATGGACTCACAAGCACTGATGTGACCAATTCCCAACTGTAGCAAGGATCATCAACAAATAGTTTTTAAAGGAGGGTAGATTCAACACTGGTGCTAAATTAAAAAAAAAAACAAAACAAGATGGCATACCTTGCTCCCCAGGTAATCCAGGAGTACCTGCTGGTCCCATTGAGCCTGGGGTTCCAGTTACAACTAGAACTTTTCCAGGTTCACCTTTATTTCCTTGTAAGAAAACAAACAATGTATTAGTTCCACTTGATTATCAGTAAGCAATTTTACATGGGACATTTAAGAAATATGGCAATATAAAAGCAATTTTGTTTACCAGGGTTTCCTGGTAATCCTACAAAACCAGGGGCTCCTGGGTCTCCTCTGTCTCCAGGCTGGCCTGGTTGCCCAGTTCCTGGAACTCCAGGCAAACCTCTGGCTCCAGTAATCCCAGGAAATCCGCTGTCGCCAGGTGGCCCACGCTCTCCTTTTGTACCAGTTGTACCCTAAATAGATTAATATGACATTGATTCATAATTAATTTTGCAATTGCTACCGTATTTACTCTTAAAACAATAACACGTAAAAACTATCCAAATGCAATATAATTTAACAAAACAGTTGAGATTAATTTCTCACTATATAATTAGTGTATCATGCTGCACCTATGGCACTCTTAGTTCATACTTATTGATCCTTTGGCCTTTTTATATCTCAGCTTATTACACTTTTATTTAAAACTGGTGTACAAAATGCACATAGACAAAATGAAAGCTACCTTAGCTCTTTAACGCTGTAATGTAAGAGCTTGAAACCTGGCAGGAAATCAACTTTCAGATCCTGGCTATTTACCCAACCCAAAATACTTCTCCCACTGGAAGATAGCAAGGTGAAAAAGACAAATAATTAAAGGAAAAGTATAGCCAAAGTTCCCCCGTGGAGAGCCCCCAGCAACTGAGGGGGAGGAATCACAATGAGAAAGCTGAGAGGATCAGGACCCGCTTCAGGTCCGAGGCCCATAAGGGATAAAGACAGAGGACAAGACCCAGCCCAGAGATGTAATAAGAATGCCATTCATCACTGCCTATATGTAAAGTTAAATGAAATTGCGTTGGCCTCAAAGATACCAACACTGGAGTATGCCTCTGAACGACTGTATTTGCTGGACTACATCTTAGCAGATATACTGGGGCAGCACTGGAACCTGCAGTTAGAGCTACGGAACTAGGAATGCAGGTGCACGCAGCGAGGCTTGCAACAGGAGGAATGCCTCCATATAACCATATTGTAAATTAAAACAGGGGAGAGGTACATGTCTACATTTGGAATGCTGTTTATAAACAGCACTTCAGAAATAGCCCATGGATAGCTAGTTTAACCGTTAACAAATTAAGCTATCATCGTATGGCTTGGTTTACATACACAAAAGTTGAATAACACCTGAGCAGAGCGTTTTTCTGGCAATTTTTATTTTGCAACTGTATACTGTTTGCAATATGTATCTGCAAAAAAGAAGCTTATGTACTTTTTTGAGTGGCATGTGTTTTGCTACATGCGACAAAGTGCTCAGATGTGAACGGGGGCTATTGAAATGAATTGAATTTGGCTTGTTGAGCACAAGCGTCAAACAGAAAATCGCTCAGGTGTGAACAGGGCCGAAAGGCACATAAGCATATGTTTACTTTCCAAAGTGAATTTTTTTTAATGTGGTGAAATTTCACTGTAGGAAATAACCAATCATGTGCAAGGAAAGAAAACTGTTTTTTTGTTTGCAATTGATTGGATGATGGAAGTCAGCACAGCTTCACCTCATTCACTAAGCTCTGGGGATAATTATTTTATGAAGTGAGCAGTCTACTTGCATTTAGTAAATCAACTCCATTGTGTACAGCACTCATCTGAGTGGCTCTGTACCATGTGATTGCTGTGATGACCAATTAGCAATATGAGCAATTTTTCAGTGTTTGTTGACAGTATTAAGGATTATATTTTTCTTAATCCGGAAAAGTTTTTTGTTTTGTGCACATTATCGTTTTTACTTCTTTTTTTGATAAATCAAGTCTGATCTTGATTTATAAGATCAAGTTATCTTTTATTCAGCTAGCATTAGATAAGTTTTCCAACATTATTGAGATCCCTCTTGATTTGCCAGCTATGCTGTTACTATTAAACTATTTATTATATATTTTTTAAATAATTATTGACTAGGGGGGAAAACACAGTAATAGAAACAAAAGTTATTATCTGTAACTTAAAGTTGAACTCCAGGTAAACTGCTAAATACACAGATGAAACACATGTACAGTAGGTGTAGAGCTATCCCAAGGAGCCATTGGATGTATTGGGTCCCCTCCTGCCCTGTATCTATGATGACCCACCCTGACCTTAACTCAAGAACACCATCACAGCTGTAATACATTTTAAATTAGCTGTATTTATATGCAAAGCCCTAGAACTTAATAGGTTAGTTGGACAACATAATTCACAAGGTGTTACTGACCTTTACCTACAACTGCGTGGAAAGCAACTGGTGCCAAACACACACTAGATGAGCATGCGAGAGCAACAATGGTATGTAATGCAAAACAGTGCAGTAATACAAATGATCAAATGATCAACAGCACAGTTTACTTCTGCCTAGAGATGCCCTACCCAAAAATGCCTACAGTTAATTATAAATGTTTTTATATATTTTTAAATAGCAAACAAGTTTATACTTACCTGCTCTGTGCTATGAAATGTAGCAGCCCAGGATCCTCTCTTGTTGGGTCCCCCGCAGGCATTCCTGACTCCTCCCCCTCCAGCAAGTGCCCCTAAAGAGAGCCACTTTCTATGGAGGTATCCATGCTGATTTGCTCCCGAGCCTTACTGTCCGTGTCTATTGACAACTGCCCCCCCCCCCCCGCTCACTTGTCACTGTGCACATTGCTGGATCAAATGAGGGCTCACTTAAGTATAGGGGAGGGTGGGGAAGGATACTGATGCATGAACATTTTTTACCGTAATGCAAGGAATGCATTAAGGTGAAAAAATATTTAGGCTTCAGAACCACTTTAATATACTAAGCCAATACATAATAGGTAAACTGCTGTTTGCAACACTGACATTTTTATTACACAAAGTATCAAAAATAAACAAAATACATCCACATCTCTCTGCCCTGTATAAAAATGACAACATTGTCATAAAACACTGCTACTGACGGACTGGACCTAGGTTATACCCCCGTTTCATGCAAGTAAGACCTAGTGAACCCCTTGAATAACAGTAATAATATAGGGGGAAAAATGCCCTTTAAATTTATTTTTGATGCCCTACCTAACCACTGGTCACTGGGACAATGTAAAAATTTTGCCAGCTAAGAGAGTGTGTTGGATCGCTGAATTAGATAAACAAGATGATGACCACAGGCCACTCACAACTAATGGCACCAGTTCTTGTCCTAAGTGGTTCCTCAGTGACTGGCAAAAGGTCCTTTCACTCAATCTAGCTCTCTACAGCCGTAGCAGGCAGTGGTAGCTGGAACACATGTTGCTCTGGAAAACTGGAACACTAAAATGCAGAATACAAGTGGAACACTCAAAAACAACAATGTAGTACATGCAGCATGTAGTCCTTTCCCAGCAAACAGTCTCCTCTGCAGCAGCACGTCTCTCAGGCTCAGTCCTCCAGCAGTGAAAACAGCAGCACCAGCAGTAGACTCTGTACACAACAGCACAGCACTCACAGATGCCAGTCTCTTTCTCTGCCTGGGCTCTAGGCAGAAAAGTCTTCTGGCAGCTTTCTGTCCACAACACAGATAAGCAACAGACAGTCATTCTGGCAAAGAGTCCCATACATAGGCTCTCAGGTTCATAGTAGTCTGTACATGGCCCTAGGGATACCAGCAAGCACAGCAGAGGCAACAGTTCAGTCTAGCAGTAGCAATTCCTCTCCTCAGCTCTTTGCTCTCCTGAGCACACAGGGAAAATCTCATCAGGCTTGGTTTATTTTTGTCTTTATGCCCTGTACAGAGACTCTACAGACACCAAATGCTCTCTTCTTAGGTCCCAGAGCTCTCCCCACGTGGATCCCTGCTCTTTTCCTGGGTCAAGGGCCAGGCTAAACATGGGCAACATCCAAACAAAATCTTCCTAGCTGGTTGTAAGGGTCAGCTCCTGCCAATCAGTGCTCAGTGCTCACCCCTTCCTCTTCCTTCCTGCAGCTTCCACTCAATCAAGGAAAAGAGAATAAACACACTGCGGACGTTACTTTTGGTCAGCTCTGCTGGGCTGGATTTAAAGTACCTAAACTGGTGCTACATATGGAGGATGTTTTACCTGCCATAGTATTTGTATTTATGTCCACCCAGTTCTGAAAATTACACAGCTTTGCCTCACACTCTGCCTGGGAGGAGAGATGAACAGATTTTTTATTTGATGTCCCCCGGCCAGAACAAAGCGGTCAGCACTGCAGATGTCGATTGGCTGCTGGTTTTCCAGCATGCCGTTCAACATAAGCTGGACATTATGCCGGCTTCTCTTGGACAGGCTGATGTGCATACAGGCTGAATGTTGCCCGGTTTCTTTTATACTGGCCAATACCAACCGATATTCGGCCCGTGTGTACCAGGCTTTTTTAAACACAGAGTTCCTTCTTATGTCCAACTTAAACATTTCTTTATTCAATACAAGTAATAAACTGTATGTCAGACCAAGTATTTAAAAATGCAAAAGTCCCACTAAAAGTTACTTTAGAGCAAGTATTGTAAAATAAATCTAAATAGCATATACGGTCACTAGAAATACACTATACTTTTGCTCTATCCTAAATAAGATTCTCATGCTGAAGACGCAGTAATGGTGTGTTGGATGGTACTTGTAATGTTTCAGACAACCTAAACTTAACTACACACACAATAACCCCAATATATATATATCACTGCGCTGACAGTAAAGGTGATCACACAAAAATAAATATTACAACAGTGATACAGGCAGCTGCCTATAGGATGACACCTTAGTATAAGGTCTCAATTTCTGCAGCGCTCATCAATCTATGTCAATACTAGTGTGCAATGGGCGTCTATTATACAGTATATTAATATAAACAGAAATAATTCACCGCCGCAAGGCTTCTCTGTCGGTTTCCCTTACAAGGAATGATGGTGACAGTACCCGAAAGCCAGTTGAAATATCGGCTGCGGTGCCAACATCGCCAGACCCCTGGACAGGTAAGTGTCCTTATAATAAAAGTCAGCAGATACAATATTTGTAGCTGCTGACCTTTAATTTTTGGAGGTGGGGGGGGTCTGGAGCTCCGCTTTAACCCACACTACACAAAGAAGATATCTTTTTAGGTTATCAGGATAACATTTTCTATCTTTATGTCTTTATACTCTCCATTGTATCAGGTTATGTTTTATAGAAGATACTTTTTGAGGGAAGGGTTAGTAGACTAGGACTCCCCCTCCTGCTCCAAAAGCCGAACAAGCTGTAGATACTTTTTGTTTTAAAAGATCATTCTTAAGTCTTGAATACAATAAAATAATAAACATGAAAAATATCATTTCAAAACAAACATACCAAAGCACCTTTGGGGCCAGGCTGACCCGGTAGTCCATCTCTTCCAGGTCTTCCTTCTTTTCCAGGAGTTCCTGTTTGTCCTGGGAAACCCGGATCTCCCTTTTCGCCCTTTAGTTTTGGTTCAAAAAAAACTTCTCCGGGTTCTCCCTTTGCTCCAGGACTCCCTAGCAGACCTGAATTACCTTGTGGTCCCTGGAAAAGTAAAGTAAAGTAGTTTTATTAGCTTAGGACCTCATAGGCCTCAGACCTTCACTGGACTAAGCCTTCATTTACTTGCAGTGAATGAGCAGGATACAAATACTGACTGCAATACATATTAGTCTATGTTTTATATGAGGGCAATAAAGTTAATCTTAAAGTCACATTAAACTGAGATTTTTTTTTCTGGACAAAGTGAGGAGAGGTTTCTCCTCACTCCTGTCTGAACAGAAGTCTGAACAGAGAGTGACAAGCTAACTTTTCAGCGAAGACACAGACAGCAACAAAACACCTCTTTTTTAATTAAAAAGAGAATCCTCCTGCTCCCCTCATTTCTTGTCATGTTGTCACAGGCTCTCACAGGAAGAGGAAATGAGCTGAAATCTCCTCAACAAGGTCACCGACAGCAATAAAAACTTAACAGAGGTACAGTATATACTGTACTAACCAAAGTAAAAAATAATACATTTTCGCTGGAGTATGACTTTATTAAATTATTATTCAGCCCTAAATTATAATCTTTAATAGTGTATTTCTAACCATAATAATGACAAATCCATATGATCTGATTTAAGCTAAAAATCAATTCACATATTTTTTAGTTTAAATTTCAAAAATTAATATCTGACATTTTGACACTTTCAACACTATACACACTACAATTAAAAAAAATGCCATACTGTTACAAACTATCATTTTTGTATTAATAACTTATATTTATAATAAAAAAGCCACTTACAGGTGCTCCTGGTAAGCCATCAAAACCTGGTTCCCCTCTGTCTCCTTTGCTACCTTGCTGACCAGGATGTCCTTAGGAAAAAACATATAATGAACGCAAAATGAATCTTTAAAATAAATAGTGCAACCAGAAGACTGCTTCATCTAGAGTTTTATTTTTAAAAGAAAAGGGGATTTTTTTGGTTGGTAATCATACTTACCTAGGTGGATGCTGCATCTATCCTCCACTGGCTCTAACACTGAGAACCGAGCGATCAAACACCGCCCATCACTCGGTCCTCAGAGCTCCCTGAGCAGAGAGCTGCTGACTGTCAGTCAGCCGCTCTCTGCTCTGTCCCCTGCGCTCACTGGAGCAATGGGCTGTGGAAGGGGTGGGAGCGGCCAGCTCAGCCTCTCAGCGACTCGCTGAGCCGGATGCCGGTCCAGGCACGTGGGCAGATCCAGACCATATGGTTGCGGTCTTTTCCAAGCTTGAACCTGCTCTGTGACGTCAGCAGACAGCGGGTCAAAGGAGTGCAGAACGAACTACACTTCTGTAATCCACAGGAGAAGTTCAGTCAATCGAGCTTTGGCTGTACTTCTCCTTTAATTTATAATCCCTTCTTGCTGAATACAGTGGTTAGTTTTAGTATGCAGTGGCAGATATGATAGTTTATAAATAGCTAAATCAAGGTCACTATCTACTGTATACACCATTTTGCATTTGAAGGGCTTTCAAAAGTATTCTGAATTAATGTCATTGGATCTAAGCACAGCTTGTCTCTGAGCTGTGACAACTATCCCATGTAATTTAGGGCTATTCAGGATCACTGGTGTGTTTGACTCAACACTCGGATATTGATCAAGAACACTGGCATCTTTGATCCACACTCAAAGGCCTGGCACACCTTACAATACTGGGGTCCTGGATTCACCCCCATTCTTTCTATTTGCATACACTTCATCAGAAAAACCTAGTATAATTATTAAATGTATTGGGTTTGCTTAAAATAATAGGAATTATATATAAATCAAATTGACTACATTATAATGTGTGATCCTCAACCACTTTCTGCCTAGTCCAGAAAATTAGTTAGAACCCCCAAACATTATATATTTTCTGAAAGCAAAGGCCCCAGAAAATAAAATGGTGGTTGTTGTAATTTTTTATGTCACACCATATTTGCGCAGTGGTTTATCGAACACAAATTTTCAGGAAAACATACACTTTATTGAATTTTAGTGCACAAAAACACAGTATAATACCCACTTTTCAATAAAATATAAAAGATGATGTTACTCCGAGTAAATAGATACATAACATGTCATGCTTTAAAATTGTGCACGCCCATAGAATGGCGACACTCTAAAAGCATTTACAGGTTACCATTTTAGAGTTAAACAGTCTGGTGTTAGTGTTATTGCTCTAACTCTGATGTTCACAGAGGATACATCATATTTTTTTTTTTTGCGATCACCATTTACAAATGCGTGCATGAGCACAGGGGGAATGGGAGTGCTTAAAATCTTTTATTCAATTTTTTTTTTTTACACTGTCTCTTTATTTTTTTCTAATTTATCTTTATTGCTATCACAAGCAATCTAAACAACATTCATTGTAATAGCATTGGCAGTGACAGGTACTATTTATGGAGAGATCGGGGTCTTTTAGACTCTTGATCTCTCCTCTGCTCTCAAAGGCATTTGATCAAACTGAGATCGGTTTGATCAGATACTTGCCTGGCCGGTAACAGCTAGTAAACAGCAAACTAGATCTTGAAGCGAGGAAATCTTCCTTCAATTATGGCATCGTTTGTCACAGAAGAACACATGTTCCTCATTTTCATCATGTCTGCAGCTGGTTTTAGTGTGGGTGGTGGTCCTGTGTTCCCCGTTGGAACGGGAGAGCCAGAAAATGGCTGTGGCAGAAGGGGGACCCTTTCCATGCCCTGTAGAGTAACTCTAATCACTGTAACAGGAAAGCCCATCACCAGTTGCAAATGTTGATGCTGCAGCCAAGATCCTAGTATAACCATTTCCTTACAAGGATGTACAGTATATATACATACAGCAGTTGGGAAGTGATTAAATAAAGGTTTGCAGATCATAGAATGAACTTGCAGTGGTGTAGATAACTAGTAAGTGGTCCGAAAGATTCCATCACCAGTTCATTTTACTGACGGTACCATGCTATATGATCATCTGTTTACTACATTATGAATTCTTTTCAATCGTGATTGTACATGTTTACTAATGATTTTGTTTATTTCTAGTTTTAATTATTTTCTTTTCTGGATTGTGTATATGCTTATGTTTATAGTATGTTCTAAATACCAAAAAGGCCATATGATATCTCTACACTAATTAATATTAAATGCTTTAAACATACTAATATATTAAGGAATGTAGTTTCACACACCATCACCATTCATTTGGAAAAATGATGCCTTACCTGGTTGCCCAGGAGGGCCCTGAGGACCTGGTGGTCCAGGAAGTGGTGATGGCATTGTTTCACATATTGCACATGCATCTCCTCTGTCACCTAAAACAATTGTATGTATAGTTAAAGCAACGTACAAGGGGTGACAAAACTATATATAAATCTGTGTCATATTTACAGATTTTTTTTCAAGGAAATATTCTTTTAGAGTCAATGCTTAAAGACTAAACAGAAATAGTTGGTTTCAGAATCGGGGTATCCAAACATTAGACTGCTACAAGATTCCATCCAACCTACAAATAGGGACAGTTGCATATCCTCGATGTGCACAGATTGAGGATTAAGGTCAGTGATGGCTATCTATGTTAACCTCCTTCCCTCCAGTCTCCAGAGCAGGTAACATCCCCCACCCCAACTGTGCTGTCATAATCCCCAGCATTGACAGGCAAATGGAACTTCCTCCATTCAGACCTTCTCCACTTCCAGACTCCCGCCCTGCTACTACAGCCACACTGTGAGCCTTACATTGGTGAGGTGAGAACTCTGATGGGGGCACTGATTTAATGGGGAATTCTGATGGTAACCCTGATATAAGGGTGTCTCCTATTGGGACCAGTTGTAAGGAGGAACCTGATGTAAATGGGGACACCTTTGGGGGCCCTGATGTAAGGAGAGACTCTGATGTGGACTCTGGTGTAAGGGGGACTCTGATAGGGACAATGATTTTATGGGGGGATATGATGGGAACCCTGATGTAAGGGGGGATTCTGATGGGGGCCCTTATTTAAGGGGGGCTCTGATGGTAACCCTGATATAAGGAGGTCTCTGATTGGGACCAAATGTAAGGGGGAACCTGATGTAAGAGGGGGATCCTATGGTGACCCTGATGTACAGAAGGATTTTGATGGGGACCCTGGTGCAAGGGGTCAGTTTGATGTAACAGGGGCTCTGAATGGGACTTTAATGTTAGGGGGACTTGATCAGAGACCCTGACCTTAATGTAAGTGGAGACTCTAATGGGCACTGATGTAAGGGGAGACGCTGAAGTGGACTCTGGTGTAAGGGGGGTTCTAAAGGGGATCCTGATGTAGGGGAGACTCTGATTGTAACCCTCATGTAAGGGGGACACATTCGTTTACAAAACTGATTTTTTTTCAGCCTGTTAATATTTGTAAAAAATATGATGAGGCCCTTGTGCTGAAAAGTTTGGGGGGCCCTTTTCCAGCACAAATGTCATTGCAGGTAAGACAAAACCTAAAATATTCAATGCTGTAAAAGAAAACATACCTTTTTGTCCCCTTTCTCCTTGGAATCCTTGTTGGCCTGGGATTCCATCAGATCCACGATCACCAGGGTGCCCCGGAATGCATTCTTGGGTTGGATCTGTTGTTAAGTGAATTCAAGTTTTTAAAAAAGAAAGCAATTAACCAACATAGCTCAATAAACAAAAAGTAGAACACATCTTCTATTGCAGGATGACTGGCAACAGACAAAACCCTAGAGAAGCAGAAGTCTAGAAGGAACCAATGGTAATCAATGTAATAGAAATTATGAAAGACCCTAGTGGTTCAGTGTGCTAAAGTATACCTTTATTTATTTACTTACTGAGACACCTTAAATAAGACAGCTTAGATGGCTAATTGAATTCAGTCAGTACTGTATCTGAATTTAACAGTGTAAAATTTGTTATTTTTGTTTTTCAGTAACTAAAAATCCAGCAGGACAAATACAGTTTAATGGTAGGATGGTAGAGCTGCTTATTAAATTGCACCTGCATTGGATACGTACGTAAAACAAAACCTGCACATACTTTATGCACATACTACTGTGATGATCTATTATTAAAACTACATGTACACCCCCAAAAACTTTTCATAAACCTTCAGATCCCTCTGTGATGCAAAATACCCCCCCCCCCCTCCAACAGCCTTAAGAAACACCTTGAGGAGTCCTGATGGACAGAGAAGAATGGCATTGCAACCGCCTCTATCACCTATGCCTGATCCCGCTTTCTTTCTAATTTGCTTTTACTTGGATTGGAATTCTATAGTGTTAGCATTGCATATGCTGCTCCACAGTTGATCCAGCTTTATGTTCTCAAATCTGAATCATGATACTAAAATGTACTGCCTGGAACACAAGAGACTCTGTGATAAACTTAAGTGACCCACCAAATTACTGCTTGAAACTCACTTAGAAGGCCACTTGATCATCCTTAGAGCACCCATAGGAGGGCTGGACCTGTTATCCAAAAAATGTCTCATTTGAATTGCTGGCCCTTAATCTGGATGAACATGGTATGTTTCTCTACATGCATATTTTTACAGAATACTTTACTTATTGCTATCATATTATGTACCAACCACCCTTCAACTCCACAGTTTTACAGGAGGGATTATATTTAAAGGTTTACTACCCTTTCAGACAAGCTGTTTGGTTGGGAGATTTTATTATGGTTCTAAATTTTCATTTGAACAGACTACCTAATGATACTGAGGATTCTATATGCACCTCTGTTACTATATTTACTAAGTGAATGTCTAAATTCTTCTTAATAAATGCACAGAAGCACAGATATCTGAATAAATTGATATCTTTATGTTCTCTACCATGCCTTAAACCATGTTATGGATAGAATTGATCTTGCTCAGTACCTTATTACTTCCCAGGCTTTTAGACACTAGATAATACATGTTATCTCTGACCACTCTCCTTGTTATTTGACTATGCGATGATCTCCAAAACCTCCAGATCCCACATGGAAATTAAACCCAAAACTGACATCTTTAAAGTCTGGAAAGAATTTAAAACCCATGTGCCTTTGCAGCTTTCCACTCATATAAACTCCATTAAATGGGTATCTATGGAAGAAGAGTTTAATGGAGGACGCCAGGCTGAAGGGATTGACTGCCCCATTAAAAAAATGACAACATTCAGACCAGATTAATAATTTAACTTGCGAAGAGTAATAAGCCTTTGATCTCTCCAAGCTTCCCCTGTCCATGAGACAAGCAATGGTAATCCTTCTTCCCAAACCTGAGTCTTATAGGCCTATATCTCTTCTACTGGTGGATACTTCTGGGTTTTACCCTTAGTGTTGATGGAGACAGAGTGGCGCCCTTTCCCAGACTGACCACAACCAATCAGGATACCTAGCCTAAGTCGCCTCTTCCTTGCCATGCCATGCCCATCTGAGCATTACCTGTCCTCCCCGCCCAGCTGTAGCCAGGCAGAGCAACCTCATCCTTTTAACTTATTCAAGCTCAAGAAAGCTCCCATTGACAAGTAAGAAACATAAACATCTATTGACATAGCAACTATTTTTATTTTTATTAACAATTCTCTGCGCAGTTAATGCTTACATTATTCGAACTAATTTACCACAAGAAATACAATAAACAAAGAACACCCATTGTTGCTGCTCACACTGATATGTGTTTCCCACACCTGACAGAATAAATGTGATAGAAAGTGAAGTGCAACCTTTCTATATCCACTGTATACAAAAGGAAAAATAGTAAAGCGCTCCAAAATATGAAGTAAATCCAAAAAATATATAAAGATAAATAAATCTATGTGAAAAATGCAAACTAAGTGTCTATACTTAATAATCAGATATCATAGCATCATATATATAAAAAAACAAAAAAAATGAATTGCTAAAAAGTGACAACATATAAATATACAAGAGGTGATATGTAAAAAGTCCCAGATCTTTTCAACCAACTGTGTTACATATGTTTGGAAATATTCCAATATAAATGTCCAATCATATAAAATAGTCCATACATTATCCAATTCCAGCATGCATATTATTCCTTCCAATTTTCTTAAGCAATACTAGAAAATCTCCACCAGTTTAAAACACCAGCATGCCCATCACCGTACCCCCTCAGGGTATTCTCTCACCTAATAATGTGGACCCCTCAATGTAATTGGAGGTCAGGAATATATAAAAATATCGCTGGTACTGGAGAAACCAAACACCTAAATCTCCTCTTCTGATCCTCAGTCCTTGATGGTTGAACTGAAGCGATACCGATGTTCCCATGCCTTGCCGTTACCAGCAGCTTCTAGAAGATCACTTCCATTACCAGCGGTATTTCTGACCTCGAATTACATTGAGGGGTGAGAGAATACCCTGAGGGAGTGCAGTGATGGGCATGCTGGTATTTTAAGCTGGTGGAGATTTTCTAGTATTGCCTAAGAAGATTGGATGGAATAATATGCACGCTGGAATTGGATAATGTATGGACTATTTTATATGATTGAACAATTATATTGGAATATTTCCACACATATTTAACACGGATTGATTGAAAAGATCTGGGACTTTTTACATATCACTTCTTGTATATTTATATGTTTTCACTTTTTTTTTTTTTTATATTTATGATGATAAGATATTTGATTAATAAGTATAGACACTTAGTTTGCATTTTCATATATGTTTATGTATCTCTCCCTCTCTCTCTCTCTCTCGCTCTCTCTCGCTCTCTCTCTCTCTCTCTCTCTCTCTCTCTCTCTCTCTCTCTCTCTCTCTCTCTCTCTCTCTATATATATATATATATATATATATATATATATATATATATATATATATATTTGTGTTTGGTATGGTGATTGCACTATTTAGTGGCAGCTGCTTCATTATATTTATTTAACTTTTAGGTGTGGTTTTTACCTTGGTACTTAGTCACTCTATTAGTGGGTGGATTTTTTTCTTATTTATATCTACTCTATGTCTCCAGTTCACACATATACTAACTAAAAAGCCTCTTCTCTTTGTGCATGTATATGAATGTGCTATACAAAACTATACTAGCAGAAAAAAACAAACACGGAATAAATTCTACTTATTTGCATGTGACATGTGCATAATCCACATATCTGTGATACAATAATCATATACAATCTAAAAAGACCTCATACAAGTCTGTATCTGTAGTAAATAAGACTCAACCCTGTGCTTCTGCCTGCCCTTGCGTAATGTTTCCCACATGAGTTCGATCCACCTTTCACTCAATGCGCGCCTTAAAAATTTTACCTAGGAAATAAATAGGTCACTATGTGCTTTCTACTTTAAGAGATCTCAGCTGTCTCCTTAGGGTATCTCCAGATTTACCATCAATCCATCTTTTTTCGTCAGATACCAAAAGCTTATGCCAATTGGATATTCTGGGAAAACTTGAGCTGAAGTAAATACATATGAGTCAACTTTTCTAAATGTGTTGTCACTGTCAAGAGAGCACTGGACAGCTGATGTCAATGCATCTATCCTCCATATAAAATGTATCTAGCTAATTTTCATCATAATTTCTGTATGAAGAAAGGGGGTCCTCAGTGATACTAGACCCTTGGTTATGCCTGTTGGATACTGTGGGAAAACTTGAGCTAAAGTAACTATGACTGCTGGTCTGCTGATATCAATGCTACTACCCTCTATAAGAAATGTATCTATACATTCTTTTTTTTATATAACAATATAACTATACAGTATTTGTACCCATTTACCTTATTCATTTTTTTTTGTATCACCATATAATAAAAAATTGTACAGAGCTACCTACCTTGTATATGTAAAAAATATAAATAATTTTTTGAAAGTGAAATATCAGGCACTTTTAGGTGCTCAGCAGTCAAAGGCTCAGCATTTTTGGAGGGCCTGGGTACACTATTCAAGTTCTGAATACAAGTTCTATTAAAAAGCTCTGGTCCGCTTCTCCAACACCCATCTTTTGTGGCTTTGTGATAAGGAGCCTCACTAACAAGAAGTAAAGCATGTGCATTGGCAGACTACAGCTCAAGTGTTATAGTCCTTCCAGGTTTTAGAGCTTCTAGGGCAGTGGTTTTCAACCTGGGGGTCGAATGATGATTTGCTGGGGGTCACCAAATCCTTGGCTGTTCCTGAAGCCCGCACTGCTCTCCCAGCCTTTTTTCCCAGCAGGGCTGTCCCTGGAGCCTGTGGCCGCCCAGATGGGCTGTTCCTGGGGCCCGCGGCCGCCCACTCAGCCTCTTCGCAGCTGCCCATTCAGTTCACGGCATGGCTGGGGGGCAGAGACTAGAGGTCAGCTGACTGGTGATGAATGTGAAGTGGGAGAGGCTGGAAGAGACCCTATCTTCTGATTTTGGCATAGGTGTCACTGCTACGAGACACCACAAAGTCGGAGACACAGTGAGTAACACAGTCTGTGATTATAGTTGCCATTAAAAGTCCCCACTACAGTTCTCAGATCAGCAGATGACCTTGATCAAGAGCACCTAAGTTGGCTGATCAGAATTCCCCCCAGCACTGCCACTCATCCTATTCCCCCCACCAAGGAGTAAGAGAAGGAATAAAAATAAAGAATACATGGAAGGGAGCGGAAAAGAGGGGGAGAAACAAAGAATAAGAGAGAGAAAGAATAAGAGAAAGAACAAGAAAGTTGGCTAGAGAGAGGGATGGGGAAAAAAAACAAGAAATTAGGATAGAGAGAGATAAAAGGGAAAGAAAGAAGAACAAAGAGAAAGAGTGGTGCCATAAGGGGTTTTAATACTGTACGAGTGTAAGGGACTCAGGGAACGCTAAATGTCCATGGGTTAGGGGCGCAAATTATTTGTCTTGCCTTGGGTGCTGACAACCCACGCTACGAAAATAATTTTACTGTTGGGGTCCCCACAACTTGGGAAATTTTATCAAGGGGTCATGGCACTAGTAAAGTTGAGAACCACTGTTCTAGGGTGTCCTGAACCAAAGCTTAACCTGCATGTAGAGGTACATGCTTTTCCGAGCAATTGTAGATTTTGGCACTTTAAATCAACTACAAATTGTTTACTAATTGTTTACTAATACTATATTTGACTTTACCTTGAAACCAGGGTCAGTGTTTTCTAGGCTGTAGCTAAGAGAATGTGTCTTTTTAGTTATTTATGTTTTTGATGAGTCCTCGCTTAAAGCAGTATTATAGTGCACCATCTTAAAGCAGTTGTATGTACAAAATTAGGTTGTTGTGTCTGTATAACTGTATATCCCTTTATTACCAATGCACTGCATGAGAATAAAATCAGAGCATAATAAATATATTTTAGCAATGCAGACCAATTATTTAACATTTCAGTAATTTTTGTAAAAATAAACCTGTAGAGAATACTTACATTACTATAGTAAAAATCATGTACCACATGAATACTGAACAGTTTAAATGTTGATGACAAAAGTTTAACTTTTGTTTCCTGTCCTTACCAATGGGGCCTGGTGGGCCTGGAGGTCCTTGAGGCCCAGCTGGACCTTGGCTGCCCTTCTCCCCTGGTAGGGATAAACCAGGCAATCCAGCATCACCTTTCTCGCCCCTATCCCCTGTAAATCCATCTGCTCCAGGTGATCCAGGAATAGATTCCCCTAAAAGAAAATGCATTTTTAAAGTGTATAAAGCGCAGGTGTTGTGACCCAGTTATCATGCTAAGTAATGTGATGTTCTTTAAGTAGGAGGTTGGCTCCCTCTAGTGTCCTTTTGATGTTAATGCTGTTAGGACTTTTCTTACAATTCTTGAGAAACAGCGCTGCAAGGGATTAAGGGAAATGTGGTTCAATGTTCAAGTGACTTATGTGTTCAACTCTCTCTGGGAACTACTTACCCACAATGCCCAATTCACTTACCCACAAGGCCAAGCCACAGAACAGCCTGCTGGGTAAGCAAATAAATGGGACAGGCGCGGCACGTTTTCTCTCTCTCCAGACGCCATCTTACACAAAGCAGGAGGTCTGTGTGAGTGTGCCCAGGGCTAAGAGAGCCTGCGGCCTACAGTGGAGAGCGGATGGCCTGCCCCATTGGGATCCTTGTGAATAGCCCTGCTCATAGAGCAGGAGGATCGATCTGCGCTTGAGAGCATTTGAAGCCATCTGTAATTACAGTCACCGGCCATCTGAAAGAGCAGCACGGTGGGACAGCGCCAGCTTGAATTGGACTGAGATACCAAGAAGGAAGCATTGCAAGCATCTGGGCCTGATGTGGTGAGCGGGCACTTGCCCAGACCAATATAGTGCACTGTTGCTGTTTGATTTATTTCCAGACTGCTGGTGGGATCTGTAGTTCCACAGAAGTGATCTCATTTGTCCATGGACTGTGTGCAGTGGAACTTCAGGGTTTGTTTTTCCCTGTACTGCAACCTTAATGTTGAGTTGCATCCCTCATTAAGGAAGAAGTTCTACAGGTGCCTTATATTTGCAAGCACTCAGTTACCAGCATGCCATTTCTACTTTAATTTGCTGCCTACCTGCTTCTTATCTGGATTTACAAATACTGCAGTCTAACATAATAAGCTAGCTGAAGAGGAAGAAAACAAGAGACTTTGTCATTTTCTATAAAGCAGCACAACTTTGGTTTGCAGATTGATAAGTGTATTGCAATCTAGGGGGAGCCCTTGAGTACATGATATAGAGATATGTATTCTATTGCACTGCTGCATTGTACTTAATATTTTGCTGCAAAATTTGGTGTGTGTGTGTGTGCTCTGCGGTTAGAGTGGGAAGGTGCTCAATATCAGTGCTTTATCATATTGGACATTAGTCCCACTCCCTGCCTGTCTGCATATACTCCTCAGGTAACCATTGAGTTCTTGGTTTCATGTACACATTGATTGTTGTTTGCTTTCATTCTTCATATTTGAGTTACCACTGTGTCTATTGTGTTAAACAAGTCTTTCAGTAAACTGCTTAAGTGCTTAACTTTCAATTTGTGTGAGATTCTATCTATCACTACAGTTGGTGAAGTGACGAGTACCAAGGTGATGGTAAATATACAGTACAGTGTGTTATTACTGTGTTTCTCTTTACCATTGGGTCTTACACTAACATTACTATACAGGTGTGACAGAGGGGTTGAGACTGTTCTTGGGGTTGATAGACAGGGTACAGGATTAAACATTCATCAGCAGCTCCTATGGAGGTAGTGCTACATGTAAATAATCCGTAACAATACACTTCTCCTATTTGTTTTGTTAAATATACCATTAAAAAGAGAAATGCCTCTTGAGCGAGGGACTGTCCCTCATTCGGAACAAAGTCCCTCTGTCCCTCTTTCTTCCTCATTTGTCCCTCATTTTGGTCCGATCTATATAGTTTTATATAAAATTCACTACTTATCTATCAAAAAGTGTTTTACCGTGCTAAACCTTTCATCCAATTTTTAAATTGCTGCATTCATAAATTCCAAAAGCCAGTATAAAGGAATAGTAGTGGTAAAAAAGCACTTGTGGGTTTAACAAATCATTTATTTCGTACAGTTCTCCTTTAAGGGGGGCATAGCAGGGAGTGTGTCCTATGCCTACATACCTATTCTAATAGGTGTCCCTCATTCCCATCTGAGAAAGTTGGGAGGAATCAGTGGAGGCTGGGGATTTTTTGGGTGGGGGATAGAGGCAGCAAAAAACCAGCTGCACCTCAACCCCACTGCCCGCTCCCTGTCTTACCCCATCTAGGTGGCAGGTATTGGCCAGTGGGCATCGACAGCGGGCATCTCCTCCATCTCCTCCATTCCTCCATCTCAGCGGCCGTGTGTCTCCTCCCCTCCCCCTAGGCTTCCAATAGTATTGCCTGTCCTTTTCAGCCAATTGGGTGACAGGTCTCAAAACCCACTTCCTGATTGGTCTGAAGGAGGCTAAGTGCTACAACAGCGAATATTCATTTGCTGTTGTAACACACCTGGGTGGGCCCTGTTCGCATTCTATGCGCCCCAAACCCACCCTATTTTGAAGCCTATTAGAGCCTCTGGCTCTAATCAGGTGCTTAAAAAAAATCCACCCGCATTGGAATCCATGCATCCGGAATCCTGAAAGGGGCCGGACGCATGGATGGCGGGGGCGGCCATGGATAAGTGGGGTGGCGCCCGTACAACCTTAATGGATGGGCCGCCCCTGGGAGGTAGGTATCTGTGCTGCATTCTTATCAGTTTAATTGTTTCCAGTATGCTCTGTTAACTATGGAACACCTTACCCATATGTCATGGAAAAGAGAGGTAGGTGTTCTGTTGTCCTTTTTTGTGGGGGAAATGCTGCTCTACCGTAGAAGCAGTATGGCAAATGAGTGTTGTCTCCATAGGACAAGAAGTGTGTTACTGACAGGATCAACAGGTGAAAGTAAGGGCAAAAAGCATGAAAAAAATAAAAAAGAATACAGCCATCACATCTAAGGAGTGATAAGCTGCAAATTGTTTCATTTGTGTTGGTGGGTTTAAATATGCTTTAATCCTTTTGCCACCGACATATGCCATACATTGGAAGCAGAAGGTGGGGGGTTACACACATTACTGTAGCAGCTGGGAATGTGTGTAAATATGACAAGCAAACTGTCAGCTGTCATATGGAAATGATCAGGCTGCTGTACAGTCAGTTTGCTCCCCCACGCACGCCCTCGCTATGTTTCCCGGGGGGTCTTGACTCAGGACTGACATAGTGGTAGAAAAATTTATTTTACTATATTTATGCACAATACTTGTTTTTCAAAAATATGGCATTTTCAGAAGTTACCTGGTAGTCCAGATAATCCTTGTATTCCAGGTTCACCTAAAAGCAACAAATACGTTTGAGCCTTTTTTAGCCAGCAGTATAGCAGAGAATATAACCTTTTTATAACTTTAATATGCAGCAGTTGCTCATCTCTACTGTTAATAAAAAACAAGACACAAAAATAAAATAGTATAAAAATAAAAAAAAAGTGTAAATTTTTGTTGGTATTAGAGTCAGGATAAACAACTAACGTTTATTTGTACAATGTAGAAATTGTGTTTATTTCACAGGTTGATTACCAGTTAGCAGTATATGTCAACTAAAAGTGAAGTATGTTAACTTGCACTTTTATATGTGAGTTTCCAAAGCCACGGGAGACATTCAAATAATTTCAGGGTGGCCAAATGGTAACTGTGGGAATTACAATTAATAACAGCAACCCAAAAACACAGAATAATGGCATCAGAAAATAGAAACAAATGGCACAAGTCAAAGCTTACTAACAAATACTGTATATATAAACAATAAAGTGGATCTTGCATGAAAATGTAGGGTCCACATCACTTACTGCCTTCCATCCCCTAAATAAAAAATGTTTTAAAAAAGTGCCAAATACAAAGCTTTAATATAATAAAAAAAATGTTTGCCCTCTGTCCTCTTCCTGCAGACAATAAAGACATCAACATGCCTTACCTTGGCTCCTCAAAATACTGCAAAAAAAAGTGCTCCTGCACTGTGTTGGCCGCATGTGTGAGGTAAAACACCCAGATCCCAGGGGGCAACAGTGAGGCACAATGATTTCATCAGCATCTCCAGTAGACAAATGGCACAGCCAAGGTTTTGTTTTGTTTTTCTTAATAAAAGCTTTAGTAGGAGAGTTGGTGAATTCCCCAAAATTACAACCTACAAAGAGAGTCAGCACTTCTTTGACAGTCTCAGCAACAATTGTAACCCATTAGACCATGGGAGACTTGTTTATATCCAAGGCCAATGTGCAAAGTCATATCCTAGGTCACATGCTACAGAGTTACAAGGGAAGTCTAGTAACACTTCTCACGATATTCCAGGTGGACATTCTGACCAGGTCTGAGTAAGCAGCTAGACAGGGAAAACAAAGACTACTGATTGCTGAGCCAAAGAAGCACACAATAAGTACCATGGGGCTGCATGTGGCCATTGGGGCCACAGGTTGGAAATCAGGATGTAGGTCCTTCAGTACATGCTCATAAGAAAAAAAAATGTAAATATTAACTAGTTGCTTCATTAGATCAAAACTCTACCTTTAGCACCCCTGTCTCCTTTGCTACCAGGATAACCAGGTGGTCCAGTGTTTCCCTTCTCTCCAAATACAGAAGGCTGGCCATCGCTTATTACCTGGCAATAAACAAATAGCAATAAAATATCAGATTTACTGATCAGGATACAGAGTTATGCACATATTTATTGTGAAGCTTTTCAGTAAATGAAAAAGTAATTTATAGCAATTGGGAAAACTGCAGTCCTTTGGAAAATGTATTCATATTACTTACATCTCCTGGAGGTCCTGGAAACCCACGTTCTCCTTTGTCTCCCTGTAAATAGGTGGTAATTTAAAACCCTGATAGATCTATTTCATGTAAAATATCTTCTTCAAAGTATATAGAAAAAAAAACATTTGTATAGAAATCATGAGGACAGGTCACATATATGTATTGTTGCTCAAAGTGTGACAAAAACTTTAGAACTGGTTAGAACTTTTGTCAGTGTGTTATTGCTGTCTGTATCTCTCTGGGCATGATTTTCACCACTTCCTCTCCCACTGACAACTATAGAAAAAAAAAATAGAAACTGAGGGAAAATCACCAGTGGAAACACACAACCTGGCAGAGGTTTTAGCCCTTTCCTGATAAATTGCCTTTGTTGCTTTTGTGTCCCTGTTGGAGAAGTTACTTGTTTTAGTCAACAGCATTACTGGTATAGGAAGTATGGGAAAACTTCTCAAACTGTCGCAATGGATGCAATAAAAACCTGAGCAATTGTGCTGTAAATTAATTGGATGAATCTCCCAACTAGGATCATTTGTGCTAGCTATTCACCACAAACCTTTTGCCTGTTACAAAAGAGATCAAAGCTTCACTTTGATATATATAGGTCCCATATGTACACTATCTGCATTTGGAGCCATTCAACCGCACCCACACAGATGTCAGATTGGGTGCTGAGTCTGTGTCCGTATAGCTGTTGCATCCCAATTGACATCAATGGGGATACATGGAACACTTGTGCATCCCCATGTGAATAAATTGGGGTGCACAGGCGTATGCTTTAGTACAGTGATGGCGAACCTTGGCACCCCAGATGTTTTGGAACTACATTTCCCATGATGCTCATGCACTCTGCAGTGTAGTTGGGCATCATGGAAAATGTAGTTCCAAAACATCTGGGGTGCCAAGGTTCGCCATCACTGCTTTAGTACGTCCCATGTGAATGAGGCCTTATTCTTGTGTTTACAAAAGTATTCAGGCTGAGCATTGAAATGTGACATAAATAGATCACAAAAATACTAAGGCAAGAACGTTTTGGTTTCTTGCTGCTGCAGTATCAGAAATATTCTTTTTGGTGTACAAAAAAAAAATTTGTAAAATATTTGTACTTGATAACTACATCTATCATAGTGTGTTCATTGCATGTGTTATTAAATGGAACTGTCATTTATAATAATAATTAAATTTAAACTTACTTTATGACCTTCCTGTCCAGGAAATCCATGAAAGCCTGGGCTACCTGGGATTCCCTTTAAAAAGAAAATAAATGATTATTTGTCATTGGTGTGAACATTATTAGAAGTTAGTTAAACTTCATACTCAAACTGTTTCTGAAAAGTTTCTGTGTTTTGTGCATTTTTTACCTGTATATTAATTATTTACAGCAATTTGTCTACAAGTGCAGGAATATCCAAACGCAATGAAACCCATGCCTCCCTGGAGGATGAAGACCTGCAACAATGCTCCTAGGCTTTGTACTTTAGGCAAGTCTCTGCTTACTAAAGACCATAGCAAACTAGCAACTTCATAGCAGATAGCTACAGAGCTACATATATCACAGAACACACATCAAAAGAAAAATATTTTCTCTGGTCATTTGAAACTAACTACATAGCTATATCTAATTATAATGCATATCTAGTCAGCTAGTGTGCAATACTTATCAGCAGTTGCACTGGATAACATAAGTAGCTACTCTGGTTTGGCCACATCTTGAGTATTTTGGTCCAATTTTGGTCACCAATCCTTAGAAAGGATATTCTTAAACTGGAGAGAGTCCAGAGAATGGCAACAAAACTAACAAGGGGACTGGAGGACCTTAGTTATAAGGCACGACTACACACATTAAACATATTCTCCCTGGAAAAGAGGCACTTAAGAGGGGATATAATTGCAATATACAAATTTCTAAATGGGGACTCTAACATTGGGAGGAAACTTATTTAACCTAAGATCTCTAAAGAAAACATGTGGCCACACAATGAAGCTGGATGAGAATCAGTTCAAACCTAAACTGCATAGGGGGTTCTTTATTGTTAGAGCAATAAGGATGGGCAGGGAGTGAGAAATATTCAAAAAACTACAAATTGTTGCTGAAAAATTGCCAATGCGATATTGTTCAAATACAGAGGATTGTCATTAACCTGTGCCTTTTTATTTTATTTCATTTATTTTAGTGCATGGGAAATTGAGTGTTAGAAATGAAAGAAACACTGGACTGCCTAAAGACCCTAGACAGTAAAGCTCCTGAAGCAATCAAAACTGACAGATTGGTAATGTGGTTGAATCAGTGTGAGACCTTTGGAAAAAACACAGTACAGCTGACATTATTATCTAAACTATAACAAGAAGAAAATCCAATTTCATTTGTTAACTGTGACACTTCTTTATGATATCAGGTTGAGAATTACCAGCATTTAGTAATTAACATTGGCAAAAGTTGAGTGTATAGTCTAAAAGTGTATCATTTTTACACTGATGTAAATACAGCTAGCTGTACATATCAAAGACAGGTGTCCATCATCATTGCAAAATGCCGATCGCCAAACTACTCCAGTATTTTTATATAAGGATTGTGTCTGATATCACATGTCTGTCTGACTTGTACAGAAAAACAGCACTAGGGAACCTTCTAGAGGTCACCAGGAACTGGAAATGGTACGAACTGTTCTGGTAAACCATTAAATACTCAAAGATACTTGTATCTGAGCAAACCAATAATATTTTGTACACTTCAGATACTGTAAAACAAAAATTTTAAGTATACTTACAGCAGATCCCTTTTCTCCTAGATCACCATCTTTTCCAGGTTTTCCCTAAAAAAAAAAAAAAAAAATGCATTGAATGAATTGACAGTCCCTGTATGTAGAGAAGTCCAGTTGTTAGCATCTGCTTTCTTTGTGTACTGGGTCTTCTGTTCACTTAAGTTTGCATATTATTCCCAGTTTTACACCAGGCAATTCACAACTCTAAAATTACACTAGTAAATTATATTTTCTTTCAAAGAAGGACTAATAAGAAAAAGCTATGAAAATTAATCAATTCCTCTTTGTCATGACTGAAAGGTACTGATTATTTTTTTTGGCTATAGAGCAACTTACAGAGGGTCCATTATTATTTGGTACTGCATACTAAATCAAAGGAGTATAGTGGTCGTGTCGTGGACACTGGCTGCAAGGACCTTTTTCTGTCCAAATTCACCCTGATATTTGGTATTGCTATATTAATCTTTTTTTTTTGTTACATTTTTGAGAGACTGTTTTCTTGATCTTGCATAAAGACAATTCTTGGTTGTTAATTCTGAACAATACATGATCCTTGAAAGAGCTGATCACATTGACCTCCGGAGACAGACCATCTGGTCACCTAGGCTGCCTTAAGTGCTGTGTGATAGGATCCGTTACAGGTAGTATTTCCATGTTCTATATTTTGGTGATACCATTAAAGTGGAACTTCACTCTCTCAATCAACACTGACAATTTTTAATGCCTATGCTGTTAGCATTATTAAAAAGATAAAGAAGTGTATCATATTTACTTGTTTTAAGCTTTTTTTTTACATTTCTTCAGTTACTTCCTGGTTTCCAGGCCTAGGCAAATGATATCATACATACCATACAAGTCTTCATGAGAGGAAGAGGGGTTTTCTCAGCTAAGCACAACCCCCTGTCTGCATGCCTGAGCTGAGGACAGATGGATTCCAGGAAGTAAATGCTACATAAATCATCTGCCCTTACTCAGGATGGCCACGGCCAGAAACGCTAAGGGGGTGTTTTTCAAAGTAATTTCTCAACAAAATAAAGCAAGGGGTCATGGATGGATGGGTAAATTTGCTTTTAATATTATAAATTAATTAAATTGTGTTTTTGGTTTGTGGTGCTCAGATGCAGTGTAGTTCTGATTTAAAGTGAAACTATGATCAAAATCAAAAATTACAGACATTAATCATCAGGCTGTCAATAGAATTAGGGATGAGTGAACTGGGCAAAGTTTGGTTCACAGGAGGTTTGTCGAACCCAGTGGGTAGTACACAAAATGCGGAACATAGTGCCAAACCCTCCTGAAGTCTAAAGGAGCCAAATCTTGCTGTTTTTCTGTTCTTTTCAAGGTTAATTTTTATGCTATTATTAAAAAAGGCATGGGAAGCTTGACACAGCCATGGGAGACATGTAACAATACGATTTTGTTTTTTGTTTTTTATACCAAGGGTATAGCGGGGTGAGGGTCTTTTCAAAACGGCAATCCTTTACATAACATGCTTGGGGAATGCCTTAAAGCCGCACATGTTACAAAATAACATGTAAAAAAAAAAAAGGAAATAAACAGAGTGTAATTGCCCTTAAAATTCCAACCAGACCCTTATCCAGGAATGTAGGCAAGGAAAGAGAGGGCAGTGAGTGCCCCTGCCTGCTTATTTTTTTTTTAATTTTTAAGTTTAAAAGAGAGTTCCATTTTAACCCTGACCATTTTAATGGCCAGGGCCAGGGTTTAAATGGAAGTTAACTTAAAAATTAAAACAAATTAAGCAGGCAGGGGCACTCACTGCCCTCTCTTTCCTTGCCTACATTCCTAGATAAGGGTCTGGTTGCAATACTTCTAATGCAAGCTCTTTTTCATCACATTTTTAATTTACAGGGGTGTGTGTACCTTTTGGATTAATTTGTTGCTTTTTATTTTAGTGTTATCTAAGCTTATATAAACATATTATTAATTTATAAAACGGGCATGTTAATGCTGTATGTGTAAAATGATAAATAACATTAAAATAAAACAAAATATTCCATTAAATAAACTAAAACATATAAGATACTGCATCTGTATAAAAATCATGCCTGGGTAAGTCACATTGGCACCTATTTATCAAGGCAATGCAAAGGGCAGGGATGAGAACAGTGCAGTTAACCAAAACAACCAATATGATTTATTTAAATTATTGTACTCAGATCAGAGTAATATGAATTCTAATTGTCACCTATTGGTTACTATAACTTTCATGCTGTCTCATAAAATAAAACAGTGTGTCTATAGACAAATGTTGCATGATAGATATTTTTTACAACTAAAGCTGGACGATACATTATACAATTTTGTTATTAAATTTTCGTTCGATTTGCATACAAATGTTTAGGTTTGACCTTACTGTATATTATATGGCTTTGGTAAATCTAAGGAACATTGTACAAGAAAGTAGTATAATGTATGGCCAGACTAAGATAAAACTAAAAAACACTGCTTGCTCATTCTTTTGGGTTTCCAATAGACCAGTGGATTGCTTTATCAATCTTTTCTACTAAATAATTTGGAGATGCTGAATCAACACATTATTACTGTGCGTTTGCCTAAATTATTTCTACAGACGGGGATTTGGAATTTCAATCTAAAATGAAGCCAGTGGGGTATGTTAAGCAACACATGAAGCAACTTGAAAAACTTTGTACAGAGATATCCCAAATTTAATGAACGACATTTTTATTGTACAATCTGGATCTCTGGATAATTTAGATGTCATACCCTTAGAAGCAAATAACAGCAATGACCTACTAATCTGACAATAAACTTACACTGACTAACACGATTTGTAAGCTACTTTTGGTACTTCTAAGAGCAAAAGGCTTCATAAATGCTGTGTACCTTTGAAATATAATATGTACTACATAATGGACCATTTATATAATATTTTATTAAAGTTGCGCTTTAATTCATTATAATAATATAGAGTGAGCAATAACCCCATTGTTTTTAATTACTGCATATGGATTATTTTATTTTATTTCAATTACCTAATATATTGTCAAATGTATTATCCTTATTCTAAAGAACAACAGAAAAATGTGTGGAGTGCATTGATAGAAGGCAAACGGAAAGCCATTAAATATTGCAAACTGACACTTGCTGCACTTTTTACTGTCTACTCTAACTCCACACAGCATCCCATGTGTTTTCCCTTGATTAGATAGTGACGAAGACAGTGTAAACCTGGCCCTCTTCTTCAGTACACTATCTGATTAATAACTTTTATGTGTGCTTAATGAGCTATTGTCATGTATTAATGCACTATATTTCTGGCTAGCATCTTTGTAATGACACATCAATATATACATTTTTCTATTTTTGTACATAATATTTATGATTCAGTGACTTATCCTTACAAGGACAAGAATTAATTAATAAGTCTAGCTTTTATAATAAACTTTATTCTTTTATTATAATATATATCTTCTTACATGAAAGCACAATTGATACTACACAATCACAATTATGTCACATTTACTAGTGATGCTTTGTCATTGTCACACAATGATTTTAGTTACACTACTACTACTACTACTACTACTAAATTCAGATTTCTATTCTGTATGTTAAAAATCTTGAACCACACACTTCTAATAAACTGCAGTGTGATATTTATGCTGGAAGAAGCAATGATACTTACCCTTGGCCCTGGCTTTCCATTCTCTCCTTTTTCTCCTTTGATGCTCTGTCCAGGACTCCCCTAAACCAGAGGAAGAGGAAAGCACTTTAACCAACATAATGTAGAGGTCACAAAAAAACTTCACAAAAAGGGAATGTAATAAATATAACATTTACAGATAAAATAGAAAAAGCTAGATTTATTCATACTAAATACAGAACATAGTTGACTCACTGGAAATCCTCTGTCACCTTTGTCACCCGGTGCACCCTTTTCTCCCTAAATATAAAAGATAGATTGAATGCATTAGATAATTAATGAATAAATGCAGTTTGCAGTTAGATTAAATATTGGAATTTATCATTGTAGTCAGTGCTTCTTTATTTGTATGAAGAGTTAGGGAACTGTAACTAGAAAAGTAGGTAGTATATTTGTTTTCCTTCACCTACTATCTTCCATTTGCAATGCATTCTTTAAAGATAATCAATTAGAGCACCAGCTAACGATTTATTTAAATCAGTGTTTATGACTGAACACCTACAATTTTTATGAAATAAAAAAATAATAATATAGGCTCAATTTACCCTAGTTATAAAACATAATTTGTTTGGTCCCATTGGCACTCACTGCTGAAAATAGTGATCCTTATGACAAATGATCATTATAGATTGGTAAATTCAACCTGTTGTCTGAAAGGTAATTTCTCAGTTAAGCTCACCACATGCGTTATAACTTGATCTTCAAAGAAGAATGTAGTGCAAGGCCTACCTGATTGTATACAGATTGACTAGTTTAGGTAGGTCCTCATATTATAAATAATTTTGATCGTTTTAAATTTGACTGTATGGTCAGAATGTGTACGGTGAGCCTTACACTGATTTTGATACTCAGACATGACGAGGCAGCACAGTGGCTTTGGGGTGAGTATTTCTGCTTTGTAGCACTAGTGTGCTTGGCTTAAATCCTGCTTAGGATGCTATATTTCACAACATTCTCAAAGAGAACCCTACAACAAAATAGAATCACTGACAAACTCATCAGATAAGCTGTGAGAAACCCAATGTTGAGTGAAGCCTCAACTACTTGGACATCATAATCCAAATTAACCTCATGAATGAATAGATTGTGTTCATTCAGGTACCACTAAATAGTAATAACGTCAAACTCTCATTTAATACACAAAGCACTGTATAAACCAATATAAGAAAAATTACCTTTACTCTGTACACTTCTGGTGAACCTTGTTGACCTTGGGGACCAGGGGGACCCTGAGGACCAGGCTCACCCTAAAGAGCATTGCATGGAAACACAAACTGTCAATCAAGTCACTAAAACATCACAATAACAACTCAAAGCAAAACACAACATGAATGTCCATAGAATTTGGCCAAATTAGAACTGATGTTTCTGCAGTGTTAGTCACTTTAACCACTTGCTTACTGGGCACTTAAACCCCCCTCCTATCCAGACCAATTTTCAGCTTTCAGCGCTGACGCAATTTGAATGACAACTGCGCGGTCATACAACACTGTACTCAAATGAAATTTTTATCATTTTTTTCCCCACAAATAGAGCTTCCTTTTGGTGGTATTTGATCACCTCTGCGGTTTTTATTTTTTGTTAAAAAAAAATTAAAAAGACTGAATTTAAAAAAAAAAATGTATTTTTGTATATTTTGTTATAAACAAATTTAAAACAGGTAATTTTTCTCCTTCATTGATGTACGTTGATGAGGCAGCACTGATGGGCACTGATAGGCGGCAGTGATGGGCACTGATGGGTGGCAGTGATGGGCACTGATGGGTGGCAGTGATGGGCACTGATGGGTGGCAATAATGGGCACTGATCAGTTACACTGATAGGCAGCACTGCTAAGTGGAACTGATTGGCACTACTGGTGGGCATTGATAGCTGGCACTTGTGGGCATTGATAGGTGGCACTTGTGGGCATTGATAGGTGGCACTTGTGGGCACTGTTAGGTGGCACTGTGGGCACTGTTAGGTGGCACTGTTAGATGGCAAAGATGAGGCAGATGTGCCTCTTCCACTTCGGGACTTTTGTCCCTCTCATCTGAGCCGGTGATCGGCTTTTTTTTTCTACTCATGCTATCAGTGTGAGTAGAAGAAAAAACGATTACCGATCTTTTGTTCACATTATGTGATCAGCTGTCATTGGCTGACAGCTGATCACATGGTAAGGGGCCGGGACCGGCCCCTTACTCGGATCGGTGATCACCCGAGTCTCAGTGACTCCGTGATCACAGCGCGCTTGCCGTGCACCCTTTAGGGTGTGCGCAGGGCGTGCGCACAGGGGAGGCCGTCATATGACGGCCTACTGGGAATTCAGGTCCGTGCTGTGGCCGTCATTCGGCCATAGCGCGGATGTCAAGTGGTTAAGTAGAACAACTATACAGCTTGTATTGCTTATATATAGAAAATTTCACAAATTCCACTGAAGACTTTAAGTGCAGAAATGATATAGGTTTTTAATATAGATTTAGAATTTAGAAATTGGAATTTAATGTCAAGGCTATCTCTTATCTTTGCATATTTTCCCAACTATCAAAAGCATGCATGTTGCCACTGACAAGTGTCATCTAACTGGTTACAATAGGCCATCTAGGTGAGATTTTCCCTAGGCCCGACTGAAGCAGGCCATAGATGATTTGGTTTTCTTTCCTTCCAACATCTCTGGAAGGAAAGAAAATCACTTTATTTCCTGTGTTGGGTTCTACCAAAGTCAGTCGATGGGTTGACTTAGGTACAATCAGACTGCCCATAGACAGATCGAATCTCAGATGGTCTTTGCTGAACCAGCTGCATTTTGATCAATGTATGGCCAGCATTTGTAAACTGTGTATTTCTATGACCAGCGCATGCAGTATATTTACTCACTTTGTCACCCTGTGGTCCATGAAAACTCAGACCCATAGTGCCCTATAAAAATGCAAAATATGAGAGCTTAAAAAAAGAAAAAATTTAACATTTACCATATATTAGACAAATATGATATACATTTACCTTTGGTCCTGGTGGACCTGGTGGTCCTGGTGGCCCCTAAAATAAAAATAAAGAGATCATTTAGAATGAATCACATTTACATTATTGTAGATATGTAATTAAAAGTATTTTTGATAACTTGGTAACAGCAACAATTTGACATAAATCAAAGTTTTTCTATCAACACTGTTTACATGCAATAAATGGTATCTTTCACCAAATAAAAAGGAAAAATTATTACCATTTTTTTAATTAATCAGAAGCACCATTGCTAAATGTGGAAAGTGTATGTCAGGAATATGGAGCTCAGCCAGAGCACCTGCTGGTGGCACTGTAGTTTATAGACAGGAATGGTGCAAACCTGTGGTGTCCACCACCAGATATTTTCCATATGCCAGCTGAGTTTAACTACGCCCTTCACATCTAATCCCAGTGTCCCTTTGAAGTGGACTTTAATGCCCAGGAGGTGGTGTGGCTTCTCTATCCTTTTACTGCCATGATTGGCTCTCACAGCAATCACATAATCAAGAGCCCATCATGTTGGCTCCTGATCAGAAGCTGTAATCAGGAGCTGTCAGTGACAGCTCAGTCAGTGAGCTAGGAGTGCAAAGTGAGTACAATCCCAGCACACAACCTCAGGCCACCCTGGACACATATGTGTGGTGCCTGAATCTAATAGCCCATTTTTTCCTGCTGCCACATATATGTATTACACTGTCAGAAAGAGGTTAACCACAACCTTGGCATCTGGTTGCTGGGAGGCTTTTTCCCCACCCTGCTATATGTTCCTTGCCTCAGCATATTGCCCCTGCATCCATTCCGTTACTGTCTAGTGATCCTCTTGCTTGCATAGGCAGGGGGTTGTTCCAACACTGACTCAAAGTACTATATCTATTTAGGAGTAGCATTGTTACTCTAGGACAAGACTACAGATCCAGGGAATATCTGATTGCCTCTTGGGGGATCAGGAAGGAATTTTCTGCCTTTGTATATATATATATATATATATATATATATATATATATATATATATATATATATATATAGGATTGTTTATATATATATATATATATATATATATATATATATATATATATATATATATTTTTTTTTTTTCCTTTTATTGCTTGAACTAGATGGACATGTGTCTTTTTTTAGCCCGACTAACTATCTAACTATGTAACACCTCCTCCTCTCCTCTTCTTCAAAAAATAGAGTGGAGATGTTTTGTAGTCCACAGAGATCGCTGGGAAAAATAGAACTGATAACACTTATGCCCCGTACACATGGTCGGATTTTCCGATGGAAAATGTCCGATCGGAGCGTGTTATCGGAAATTCCGACCGTGTGTGGGCTCCATCGGACATTTTCCATCGGATTTTCCGACACACAAAGTTAGAGAGCAGGATATAAAATTTTCTGACAACAAAATCCGTTGTCGGAAATTCAGATCGTGTGTACACAAATCCGATGGACAAAGTGCCACGCATGCTCAGAATAAATAAAGAGATGAAAGCTATTGGCCACTGCCCCGTTTATAGCCCCGACGTACGTGTTGTATGTCACCGCGTTCAGAACGATCAGATTTTCCGACAACTTTGTGTGACCGTGTGTATGCAAGACAAGTTTGAGCCAACATCCGTCGGAAAAAATCCTAGGATCTTGTTGTCGGAATGTCCGAACAAAGTCCGACCGTGTGTACGGGGCATTAGAAGAGGCAGAAAGCACAGGAAGTCATCATCTCACAAGATTTTTGGCAGGATCATAAGGTATATGTTGCACTTATCGAACAGATATAACAAAACGCTTTAAAATGTACAATTTACAGACCAAAAAAGAGGAAATATATGTTGTTGTTTACATATTCTTTAAACCTATTTATTTCAAGAAGATCAGTCAGTTTTGGAATAGCGCTTACTGAAATAATATGCCATCTGTTTTGTCTTCTACAATAATGCTGCTTTTCTTGCTGTATTTACTTCCATGATATATTATTTAAAGCATTAATAAACAGTATAAATGCTTACTTAATATTTATTTTAGTATTGGGTTGTGTAAAGGGAGGGTTTGATCAGGTATTTGCAGGTGTTACCACAGTTGGGAGCATTATGCAGTCTCTTGCCCCTAATAGATTCTCTGTAGTAATATGTATGGAGAAAGCAATCTAGACAGAGATTGTAAAATGGGAGAGACAGCAAGATTTCTCCACTAACCTATTATGCAAAACACAATACATGTGCACCAAGTAAACCTTTTTGTAATATAGCTTATATAATTAGTGTGCAGATGTCTAGTTTTATATAGAATCATTGATATTTATCCACAATGGGAAATATTTTCTAAAATCAAAAAAAAAAACAAAAAAAAAAACACTTACTAGACGACCTGGTGGTCCAGGTGGTCCTATCGGTCCTTCTAATCCGGGGAGTCCAGGTGTACCCTGTGTAAATAGGAACAGGCAATTATACCCTAGAGAAAGAGAACTATCCCTGGAAATGGTTGGAAAAAAAGACATGATTTTAATTAGTCAAAATAAATAATAGGAAAGTTTAGTAAATTTTCATCATGCTAAACCTAAAGCAATCTTTGAAGTGACTGCCATTTTTACAAACTTTTTTCTTTCTTTGTGTCTTACATAGCGGTATTGTAGGTAAACTATAGTCTGGCCCAGGGTTAAACCTGAGCCATGGAATCTGGGTCAAGGCTATTAGAGGTTAGGGCTGAATGACTCATCCAGGCAGCTCTCTGGTTCTAGAATATTGGAGAATATTCTAAAAATTAGTGGGCTTAAGCTAGGAGGGTTATCCTGCATATTTAGGGGCCCTTAGCCAATCCCTAGAAAGTGGGCCTGACACAGAACTATAGAGCCCTTAAATAGACATGTGCCATGCTAGCCAGGAAGTTAGATGGAAGATGGAGAAGCAGTGTTGAGGGAGTCTGTCGGTGGCGCTTGAGGGACCCCTGCCGGCGAGGGGTTTTACCTTGGGCCAGAGCTTGGTTGGCTGGCCTGAAAGGATCCTACCACAGGAGGCAGTTGGAGAAAAGCTTTCCGGAAAGGCAGCAGAAGCAAAGAGAGACAGAGTGAGTAGATTAGCATGGTGCAGGGACAGACAAGAGGAAAGACTGCCATCTGTAGCAGATCTCTCTTGAAGACAGCGGTGTGCTTAAGTCTTCATACAACCTTGCTCTGGGAGATCCCCAGTGTATGTCAGTCAGGTAGACTGGAAAGAAGAAGCAGCCAGGTGGGCTGGTGGAATGGCAGCCAGGTGGGCTAGCATTTCTACAGGAAGTAGAGCTGGGACCAGTGTCTACAGGGAAGCAAAAGGTGATGCAGGATGCAGTTCACTCCACATGCGCTATTTTACAGCATAGAATGGGACAAATGACACTGCAGAAGCACTATGCTAATGCACAACCTTTTTTTTTTTTTGTTTGTTTTTTTGTTTTTTTTTAGGGTTACAACCAATTAGTCTAATAGCCTATTCCCCTTTTTTACTTTTTTTTCTTATTGTCTGCAGCCTGCCTTTCTCTGTATGAGCTATAATAACAGCTGAGCTGGCAGGTTGGTTTGTAAACAAACCAATGTAATCATTTTCATTGGTAGTCATATTGATGACATGCACTGAAACCAATACAAGTTGTTTCTCGATCATTAGTGTGGAATAAGCCCTGTCTGTGACAATGCAGTCTTTGAATTAGGAGCCTGCACTTTTGTGAGTGTTCCTAGTTCCATTATGGATTGCAGATTAATGTTCCTGCAGCACTATCATGCTGAAGATATACAGGAATTAACTGGTTAAACCAGCTAAGGACTACAAGGGGGGAGCATGTATCCCGAAAAATAAACAATTTAACATGCCTGCACCAGAGGCAAAGCAGATTAGCTAACATTATTAATTTTAAAAGATTATTTGCATTAAGTTGATAAATTTAAGATATACAACTAAAAAAAAAAAAAATTCAAAAAACTTTGCATACCTTTTAATGGGTCATTTAATTGCATCAAAAAAGTACATACCGTATATACTCGAGTATAAGTCGAATTTTTCAGCACATTTTTTTGTGCTGAAAGTGCCCCCCTCGACTTATACTCGAGTCAAGCACTTTTCTGCAGCAAAAAATTTCATTTTCCGAACCGAATTTGGGGCCGCGTATCTCAGGGCCACTTGGTGCTAGGAACCCCAAATTTGGTGTGCAAACCCAGTGGAACTGGTATCACAACATATCCAAAGATGAAGTTCCTAGCACCAAGTGGCCCTGAGATACGGGGCCCCAAAACCGGTTCGGAAAATGTCATTCTCTGCTGCAGAAAAGTGCTTGACATTTTCTGAACTGATGTTTGGGGCCCTGTATCTCAGGGCCACTTGGTGCTAGAAACCCCAGCTTTGGAATTTTTATGGTGCTAGTTCCACTGGGTTTGCACACCAAATTTGGGGTTCCTAGCACTAAGTGGCCCCGAGATACGGGGCCCCAAATTCGGTCAACTGTGTCCATCTGCAGCAATGTCATTTCAGGACCCTTTGGGTTCAGAGACCCCAAATTTTGGCTGCAGCTAGGGGGCATCTAGGAACCCATAACTACCGAGTTTGAAGTTCAGGGGACCTATGGCTGCAAATGGGCACAGTGAGGCATGCAAATGGGCACAGTGATGCTGCAAATGGGCATTGCTGACCCTCTTTTTCACTTACAGTAGCTGTGCATTTCTCACCCTCGTCTTATGCTCGGGTCAATAAGTTTTTCCCATTTTTTTTGTAGTAAATTAGGGCCTCGACTTATACTCGGAACGACTTATACTCGAGTATATATGGTAAATACTGAAAATACTTACTGGTAAACCATGACTTCCGGGAAATCCTTTTTCACCTTTTGCCATAAAACCAATGATGTCGCCTGGTTCTCCCTAAAAAAATAAATAAATAAAAAAAATTAAAAAAAATAGAAGATAATCTAAATTGTGTTATAAAGATCTCAAGTGGATTGTTAATAATTCGGTCATCTAGTGAAGTACAGGGCTTTTCCAAGCTTTGAGTAAATCTTTAGTACTGTTCCAGGTTGTTTCATCGAATATAGTATATTGCTAATCCCCTAGTCTGTTTTCCTGTATGTAATGGCCATTTCAGTCTCAGAATGGTTTTGAGAATGGTCTTCTATTTGCGCACACCCTACTACTGAAGTCTTGAGAGAATATGGCCAAATATAAGTCTGTCCTGTGTCTCTCTGATGGATAAGGATAGTAATTACTGAAACCGCAATTAACATGACCAGTAGCCTAGGTTTTGCTGGTGTAGCATCATCTTTTAAATTTAAAAAAAAATGGGTATTATATTGTGTATGTGTGCAATAATATTCAGTAAAATATATTTTTTCAAAAAACTTGCATTTGAAAAACCACTGCCCATATACATGTGACATACATGTGTGATGGGCAACACCCATCAATTTATTTTATAGGGCCACGGCTAAAAAATATATATATAATGTTTGGGGGTTCTGTCATTTTCTAGCAAAAAAATGTAGATTTTTACATGTATGTGAGGAGGGTCAGAATTGGCCTGGTAAGGAAGTCTTTAAAGCTGAATCTAGTATCTGACATTTACATTTCAACCTTCATTCATATTATATACCGAATTTATGATATTCTCTTTCATCACCTGTTATCATGGGCGGCATAATATTTTTGCACATATTCAATTGTTCTTTCTTTTTATTCGTTGTTTAGGAATAAAGAATTACTAACAGTCTATGTATTAAAATTTACAGATAGCAAAAGATCACACCAATGAATGCCATGGCATGGACTAGAATAAGTGTTTGTTCAGTGGCCCCCGAGGGATGCATTCAGAAACACAGGTTTGCAACTGTAGCTTTGTCATATTTTGAAATATCTTTTGTGCTTATTATTACATACAACCCAAGTAAAGTTAGACATGATATGCAGTCTAACATCACAACTGTTGTAAATACCTTGCCTAATACAGTAATTGTTGTACACATAGTATAGGAACTTACTTGTAATTGTTTTAAGCAAGTCTGAAATGTTACCTTAAGATTATATAAAACATTCTTAAAGCACAGTGTAAACTAGTGCTAAAACTCCACTGAGTGGTGACTTCATTGAATGGGGTACATTAAATATCCAACATGTGTATAATTTTGCAATCATGTCAACAGTGTTTGAACACTATAAATACATCACATTAGCTCAGATATTTAAAAAAAATATATATTCTTTTGTTTTTCTATGATACACTATTTTTTTCCCCCAAAACTTTTTATTGCATAAGTTTACAGCAAAAGTATTTATACAATTTCCAATACAGTTATTACATGTCAAATCCTTTTACCTACACCATTTAATATAACACTAATACATTTCCCACGTTATTACCCTGTTACTACCATAGTACAACTTCACCTTCCTTCACTCTTTAACATTGATTTACATCAATTTCTATTTTCAGCTATAGGCCTTGTACCTCTGCATTCCAAGAATTTAAATACAAGATTATGTTTTACAAATTTTTTCACATACAAAATGAGAAGTGCAACATACCTTAAGTCCTGGAGGTCCTGGAGCACCCTAAAAGAACAAATACTGTTATAACTTTCAGAATAATGTTTTGAAGACACATTTTGAAGCTACATTTTGTAGCAACTGAGACATACCATTGATTTTAAAGTGGACATCAAGGTAAAAAGAAATCCATTTGTAACAAATTCTTACTTAAAACCAGTTAACATCGCCTTATTACTATTGAATTATTGCTGTGCAGGCAGTAATATTGATATGTAAGACACAAAGGGATCTATTGATAAGATATTCAATGCAAGAATGTCAGGAACATTTGTGCAAACTGAACTAAATGTCAAGATATATTTTTCAATAGATTAACTCAGGTATCATCAGCACCATCCAGTGGCCAATAAGTGGTATATTTTCTCATTGAGATATTTCAGAAAACTATACTGTAATTTGGCCACAAGATGGAGCAGATGATACAGAAATTAAACTATTCAAAAACAAATGGGGGAATCTAATGTAGTGCAGCTTACACAAATGTTTCTGAAATTTGTGCAGCAAATGTTTTATAAGTAGAACCCTTAGTAGAATTGAGATTGAGAGAAGCACCTTTCAACTTCCCCTTTTTTCCAGAAATGCTGGCAACTATGCCCATAGAGGCTGTTTGCCAGCATAGTACCTCTCTATGTTATGCCTGCTGTGTCCCAGTGTCTAGGCTCATGACTTTTTTTCTCTAGTTTACTAAGTCTATATTCTGCTTCTCTGACTTCTGTTTTAACACCAAATCTGAAACAGCAGTCTTGGATGAATTTTCTCCCACTATTGCAATCTCTTCAAATCACTTTGGTATTGAGTAATAACTTGCTTATCCATTTAGTATATTATCATACCTCCCAAACATTCTGCATTCGGCGGGACTGTCTTGAGATTTGAACCAAATCCCATCATCCCACAAATCTTGGCTGACTCCTGGAGCCTATGCCAGAACAAGGTCATGCACTTGGCTTCATTAATTAGCCTAGGTTGGGGGGGAAGAGGATTTATTCTGGGAGGGGGAATTTTGGGCAAGGGGAATCTGTGCTGGGGAAGGGATTTGGAGGTGAAAAGGATTTTTGTTGGGACGGGGGGTATTGAAGGGGTTGGGGATTTGTGCTGGGAGAGGGGATTTGAGTGGGTGGAGGAGAGTTTGTGCTGGAGAAAGGTGAAGAAGATTTGTGCTGGGAAGGGAGATTAGTGGGGAGGTTTTGTTCCTGGGAGAGGGAGAAAGTATTTGTGCTGGGGGGGGGGAGCAAAGATTTATTCTAGGAGGGGTGAGTGTGAAGATTAGTGCTGGATTTATTTTTGGGGTAAAGGAGTGGGGATTTTGATAAAAGGATGAAGTGTAGGAGAGTAGTGATTGCAGGGTTAATTTTGCATTATCCTGACTCCTACACTGTGCATTACGCCCCCCTGACTCCTGCATTATTTTTGTTTTGTATTCCCAGCCCTTACTGTGCACTACTCACTCCTGTCCCCTACATTCTGTGCATTGCTCCCTGAGAGCCATATACTCTTGAACCCAGCACTCACTACAGCACTGTTTGCATTACATACTCCTGATCCATGAACATATTGTATTACACACCCCAGACCCCTGCAGTCTGTGTTATGTATCCTAAACCCAACACTGACTGCAGCACCAGTGGCGGCTGGTGGGTTCTTTTTTGGGGGGTGGCAAACAAACAACACCCCCCCGGAGTCGTGGCAGAGCCTCAGCACTTACCCGCTTATGTGGTGGGCTGTGGTGTCCTTTCCTGGAGTGCGGGCAGCAGCCCCGGTGGCTCCGGTGTACGCTCCTCCAGCTTCCTCCGCCCTGTGTCTTCAGCCAACGCACTAGGCATCCAATGGGATTGCCTGAAGCTTTGGCCAATCGAGAAACAGGTCTCACAGACCTGCCTCCTGATTGGTGGGGAGGAACCAATATAAATAGCAAAAATTCATTCGCTATGGTCACACAACTGGGTGGGCTCAGAGCGCAATGCTCTGCTCACCCTTTTTTGAAGCCTATTAGAGCCTCTGGCTCTAATCAGGTGCTTCAAAAAAAAACTGCCGCATTGGAATCCATGGTCCAATGCCACTGATATGTAGATCAGGGGGCTGGACGCATGGATAGGGGAGGCAGCACCCGTGCGCCCTCTATGGACGTGCCACCACTGTGCAGCACTCTATGCATTGCACACCCCCTGCACTATATACACTATATTGAACATTACAATCCCTAACTATTTAATCAAGTTCTTCAAGGTAGGCTCAGAAAGAGTGCTAGCTCTCTGACTATTTTCTGTGTGTGCAAAACAACAACACCTTGAGACAAATAAGACATTTCAAACACTGAGAAATACGTGGCACTTACAGGATAACCTATGAGCCCCGGTAGGCCAGGAGGTCCAAAAGGTCCTAATTCTCCCTAAAAATCAAAGCCGAGAAAAGTCCTAGGTTAATATACAAATTATACACTTGTAAAGAAATATAAAAGAGCTGATTAACCGCTTCAGCCCCGGAAGAATTTACCCCCTTCCTGACCAGAGCTCTTTTTACAATTTGGCACTATGGAAGCCAAATCTTTTTTTTTTTGCCCTTTTTAAGGCCAAGTTGCAAGCTTTGGGGAAAATATGGCATATGTAGCTGGATGCCATGGGAGACAATGCTACATTTAAAAAAAAAATTACCATTTAGTGGGGAACAAATTTTTTAATAAGACTTTTAAACAAGGCATAGGGCTCAAACACATAATCACAAAAAAATAAAGTTTTTACCAGCAAACTTTTTTGTTTTCTGGATCTGAGTGCAGGTGTATTGTTTTTTATCGGCCCAATCACATGGCTGCATAAAGATCAGTAAACTTGCATTGTGATCAGATCAGTTGAAAAAAAAATTGCATCTGAGGTGCTGCATATGGGCTGTAATTTACCTGTATGAATGTACATGTTTGTGCTAATATGGACAGTGCACAGAGCACTTTTTGTTTTGCAGGATCTTGGTGCCAGCATCTGCCAGCTCCTGCATACTAGTTAATGTGTTTTCACACAGCCGAGCCTTTAAAGGGCAACATTAAAATGCATGATTCCTTTCAATAACATGCTTGGGAAATGCCTTAAACCTTTATGTAAAGTGGCACTCCTGTATGATGTATTATAGCAGAAAGAAAAACAACATTTGCCTGTAAATGATATTTCCCGGATGTTTCATTCAGTTTGTAAACAAAGCGGCCTTAGATTTTTCTCAACATCCATGCCAGACCCTTATCCTTACCTGGCTCATTTACAATTTGAAACAAGGCAGCTGTCAGTTTTGATAGGATGTTGGTGGCTGCCTGCATCCTAGCAACCAATGATGTTGTGCAGCTGCCTGCATTCGAGAAACCAATGAGGCTTACCTGAGCTCAAAGCTCATTCCTTTATGTCAAATACAGTAACAGAAAAACAGCTTTACCCATTCTCCGAAGTATTATGTGAGACTTGGTATTCTGACTGTGATGGGGTTTAAAATTTAGATTAAATATATAATCGACAATGTTCTTTTGTGTTGCTATTTTATGTGCTGAACTGTGGCTGAGCCAGGTACTGTATGTGTATGTGATATATTTATACTTGCTACCACATACATATAGCCCCCCCCCCCCCCCCCCCTCCATACCAGACTATGTGCTTACCCATGCTGTAACTCCTATTGCCTCAACCAAGACATAGAATTACTGACCTTACATCAATTTCTGTCTAGAGCAGGGGTCTCCGAACTTTCTAAAGGAAGGGCCATTTTACTATCCTTCAAAATTTAGGGGGCCGGGCTGTGGCCAGCAGGAGTAGAATATGTCCTGTGTCAGTGGGAGTAAACAATGCCCAATCTTTGGTATTAGTCAGAGCAAAAGTGCCCCATTATTGGTGTCCGTGTAAAGACTAGTACCCCATCATTGGTGTCAGTGGGAGGAATAGTGCCCCATCATTGATGCTAGTGGGAGGAATCGTGCCTTGTTGTTGGTGTCAGTGGGAGGAATAGTACCCCATTGTCAGTGTCAGTGGCAGGAAATATGCCCCACTGCTACTTATAGTAGGGGAAATAATGCCCCAAGGGCCAAATAAAAGCAAGCAAGGGGCCACATCGGCACCTGGGCCGCATTTTGGAGGACACTAGTCTATAATTACCCATTTCCATGCTTAATGTAATAAACTAATTAGGTTCATTTTCCGTTATTACTTATTTAGGTAACTGCACATTATTTATCCCCATCTATGGTGTCATCGTTTATGTGTATTAGGCTGCCTTGCTGTTTTCTGTTTCTGGGTCAAAAGCCACTAACTCTTGAACACCGGACAGACATAAAAGGCAGAAATTAATTCAGTTCTGTAATAAACACTACATAATTTTTTTAAATGCAGGCAGCTTGAGTATTTGAAATTGACTTGGTATTGGTATCTTGCAGTCTACTGTACAGTCTGTACAACAGGGCTCAGAGAGGGAGAGGAAGATGCAACACACCCATGTTGAATGGGGGAGAGAGCAGAATGTCACACAGATTAGATCATCTCCTTTTAATGTCTATTCACAGGGTGGTATGGTGAGGGGACCCATAAGTGAAAATGAAACTGAAGGGAAAGGTCGGGTTCCCTACCCTTTGTGACAGGGCTGTGTTGTGGGGCAGAGCTGTGTATATCTCAAAAGTGGATCGACAGAAATACAAATCATCTCCCATATATGTATGTAATAAAATATAGAACTCAAACATCCCCCATATTTTTTTTACCCAAATAAACGTCATTGTAAAATGTGATGAAACATGAAATGGGTCTTTTTTATAGTAAGGTAGACGAACATATGATGATAGACATTCTGCCATTTTGCTATAAAAATGATCATATATTCCGATAATTTAATACACCTTAATACACCTTACCTTCGTGCCATTGCAGCCTGGAATACCTGGTGGACCAGGTGGGCCATCTTGCCCAGGTATGCCCTGGTAATAAAAAAGTATGTCTTAAAAAAACTCTCAAATATTTTTCTATGTATGATAAATGATTTGTCCTGCTTGCCAAAAAGTACATACAGGGAGGCCTGGGTTTCCTGGAAATCCAGCTGATCCGGCAGGGCCCTGAAATGAAAGACAAGAAAAGAAATGACTTCACCAAACTTCTCAAAAAAAAAGGAACCAGCATATACTATTGTAAAGGTGAATGCCTTTGTATTCTGTATTTTCCCAGTAGAATTGTTTAGTAAACACTGAGATTATTTGATGCTTCATAATTAAAAAAAGCTATGTAAAAGAAGGCCCACCCACAAGGATCCTCATGGTTTTCCCTGGATTCATTTTTGCTTTCTCAGGTTCTGTGTTACCTCTGCTTGCGGTGTTATTATTATTTCTATCTACCACCTCTGGTTTTACCTCTACTGCCTGCATGTCCCCTGTCATTTTGGAAGAGCTTGCCCAATATATGAACCTTTCTTCTTGACCATTGGCTGCAAACTAGCCAACCCCACTCCCCCTTCCCCACCCCATCCCTGTGTGTCTGCCCTATCTGTCATTTCGATTTAAGACTTGGCTTCTGGAAAATATACTTTAAGATTCTCTACTGCCTGCATGTCTCCTGTTATTTTGGAAGAGCTTGCCCACACTATGAACCTTTCTCCTTGACCGGTGGCTGCGTACCAGCCAACCCCACTCCCCCTTTCCCACCCCATCCTTTTGTGTTTGCCTGTCATTTTGATTTAAAAGTTGGCCTTGGGTGCTTATCCTTTCTGACTCTAGATCATCAGCTATATCACTTGTTGTTACTATTGGTTACAAACCATGATTTGGCCCACTGGTTATGATCGTCCGATTCCCCTAACCCTCCCCAGAAGTGTCTTGTGTATCATGATGCTATTCTATTTTATAACTAAAAATAATCTGTCTGATTAGAAATGTGTGATGTGTTGATGATAACTGTAAATGTAACATTTGGCTTTAACAATGCCTTACTTAGATTTAACAAACAGCCACAATTGCTTTGTTAGAAAAATATGACTACACTTTCTAAACCATTAACAAAAATCCATCAAACTAAGCTGGCTTCAAGTTTCTGTTGTCCATGATCAGTGACAGGTCCTAGAGTATTGTTAAATAATTATTCATTTTTGTTTTTAGCAAAGGGCAAACTGAGCTGGGCTGATGCCACTTAGTGAGCTTTACATGAAGCGTAGCGGTAGCATACACAGGTATGTTTACTTCAACATCATCATGCAAGTCAATAGAACAGCTTCTTCTGACTTTCTGCTGATCCAGGCAACCGTGCACACTGGGGCAGAGATCAATAAATCCTATTGGTGGTGTCAGTTCAGCTCTGTTTGATGAAATCTAATATTATTTATGGTTGCAGAATAGTTAAATATTATTCATATTCTAATAGTATAAAAGTAAAAACAAACATATGTACTGTGGCTTACTCTGTTTCCTTTTGTTCCTGGAAGTCCTGGCTCACCGGTATCACCCTGTAACAGAAAAAAAATGTTTTTATTACTATTATTATGATATAACTTTATTATTTACAGTATTATGTACTGTTTACCTTATGTCCCAGTGGTCCAGGTGGCCCTTCAGGTCCTTGAAGTCCAGGAAATCCAATGATGCCAGGTAGACCAGGTAAACCTCGTTCTCCCTTTGAGAGGCAAAATAAAACTACTTTTAGTGCCATGCGTTACATACAAAGTGTAGTCAAACTAAATTTTACTTTTAAATGTATTTTTCACTTTCATTTTTATTAAAATATTGTAATAATGTAGAAACTAGTAATTCATTTCCCAAACTTAATTGCAAAATAGGGTTATGGAGCAAGAAGGAATAACACATATATGTATGACTGTCCTATAAAGCATGTCGGGACTTAAAGTAGAACTATAGGCAAAACTTTGTTTTTCATTTTGGATAGCGTATGGGAGGATTATAACCCCTGTAAATTTTATTTATGCCATCTTTCTCCCATCGGGGAGATTTCCCTTTACTTCTTGTTCCATAGCCAGACAGGAAGTGAGCAAAAATCTTTGCAAATTAAGAGAATCTCTTGGGGACCCCAAATCACTAGAAGTAATATCCCCATTGGAGGATTTCTCCTCTATTATTTTTCTGGGGACAACCGAAAATATGGGATTTTCATTTACTTTCACTTTCAATTATAATGGTAAACAGGACAAATGGAGAGGGAGAATCTCCCTAATGGGGGCACAGACAGCAATAAAAACTGACATGTTCTAATCCATCTCCCCTCTATCCAAAAAATTGCCTTTAGTTATAATTTAAGAGAAGTGAGTTTTTAGCTTTGCTGGATTCTGTGAAATACACTTGGAAATCTTAAAAAAAAAATTTCCGGGAAGTAAAATTAAAACAGGGCTGACTTATTTTTCCAGGGGAACCTGGATCCTTATCCTCCTATACCTACCTAGAAGGTAATCAACCTCAATTAAGCAGGTACATAGCATGTGTATCAAAATGACTATACCATGAGCAGTTATAAAGAGCCCAACCTTGCTCAATGGTTCATACTGGTTGTGCCTTATGCTGAATCTAAGTGGGGAAGGTGCAACTGCTACTGAACCCCATACACCCATACATACAGGGAGCCCAAATCTAACTTCTACCCCCAGTCCATAGCTCCCAACTGTCCCTGATTTTGAAGGACTGTCCCTGATTTAGAAATCCTTCTGTCCTTCTTTTCTCCTCATTTGTCCCTCATTTTGGTCTGATCTATATAGTTGTATATAAAATGCACTATTTATCTTTTTAAAAGTGTTCCACGGTGATAAACCTTTCATCTGATTTCTAAATTGCTACATTCATGAATTTCAAAAGCCAGTATAGAAGAATAGTAAAACGTAAAAAGCACTTGTGGGTTTAACAAATATTTTTTTTGTATAATTCTCCTTTAGGGGGTGTGGCAGGGTGTGTGTCCTATGCCTACATACATTTGCTAATAGGTCTCCCTCCTTCCCATCTCAAAAAGTTGGTAGATATGCCCCCCACTAGGCATTTCCAGTAAAGATACCTTTGTACATGTTTGCAGAAGCTCTCTTGGGGGGACACCCTGGTTAACAATGAAAAGAAAAATAGGGATGTGCTCAGACATGTCTGGATCCTATTCAGAACCCACTTGAGTGAACCCACCAGGATGATATCACCTGTACTGGGCCACAATCATAAGTGGCCGAGGCATTCCCCGGCCCGCAGCCACCCTTATACAATGGGTGTGCATACATGCAGCTGTGGGACAGGGAATTCCCCAGCCACAAATGATTGGCCCAGATGACAGCATCCTGGTGGATTCACTTTGTGAGTTCAGACTAGTATTCAAGCACACCCAAGCTCATCCCTAGCTACAAATCATTAGGAATTTCTGTAACACAGGCCTTTCATTGAATGTAATTTATTTATTCGTTAAATTAAATGAAATTAATTCCAGGATTTTTTTTTTTTTATTAATTAAAGAAACTATGTAGCTGCTACAGATCACAGGTACATTATTACTGGTGTAACATGAACTTCTGGCTGCACTGCTTGACAGAAAAGCTGATTTCATCTCCCATAAATGCATGGCCTGTTTGCAAGATAGGGATCTCTGTTTTAGTTAAAGTGGTGGTAAACTCTGTTATACCACTTGTACCGACAGGTAAGCCTTATTATAGGTATACAGGTAAGCCTTATATTTAGATACGGTGAATATCTCATAAACTTGCACAGTTTAGGAGATGCAGCCCATGAGATCACCGGCGGATGCACTCTGAAGGTCCGGTACAGTGCCGGACCTTCAGAGCCTGTGCCAGAAACGGCGGCTCCCACGCATCATGGAGCCGGAAGCCATGGACCCGAAAGGAAGACTGGGGGAAAATGTCAGCCATCTCAGAGGTGACATTGCGGTGCTGGAGGGCTTCATTCTAGGGTAAGATTATTATAATGTGCTAGTATGTGATGCATACTAGCACATTAGGACATTGTCTTGCAGGGATTTTTTTTTTTAATCACTGGTGGTTTACTGCCACAAAAGTATGTTATTTTGGTCACAAAACATAAAAGCATTCATGCTAATTAGCATAGAGTTTTAAAGTAGAATAGAGTAGAATTAGAGTCATTTTTTTGTGTCCTATTAGGGAGATTTCCTTTCTCTTCCTGTCCCATAGCTAAAGCAGGAGGTAAGTGGAAATCCCTGCGAAACAAGGAAAGATTTCCCCTACACTCCTGTTCTGGGGATAACCCAAAAATATGTTTTTACTTTAAATTAGAGGTTTAAACAGGGAATTGTACAACACAAGTTGGAAATAAATCCAAACTAAGTGGACATAACCTTACAACTACTACAATTGCATAACAATTACTAATGATTTATATTCTTTACAGGACAGCAGTCATGATGAAAGTATTTGCACTGGTGATGCTGACTGGTCTCAGTAATCTCAGGATTTACCACTTTGAATAACTAATCTGAAACAATCTGAAACAAGCAGTACCACATGAAGTCTAAACTCCTATTCTGTGTACTTATGACTATGTAGTGAAAGCAAAGGATCATCATGACAATCAAGCAGTCAGCATGTTCAGAAGCAATGACAGCCTGACATATAAAGACTAAATTCCTGTAACAAGAAAAAAAAATAGCTCTACCATCTATCCACAAGAGGGAGCGCTGCACCAAAAAATCATGAAATCAGTAATAACTGAAGTTTTAACAGTTAGTGAATGTGCATATTTCCCAAGCTTTAATTTCCAGAGGCAGTTGTCTTTTGCAGCAAGGTCGTTATTTATTTAATAAAATTGGTGTAATTTTTTTTATCATTCCTAAATGCAGGGGATGAATCATAAGAAATAGACAACTAGATGATGTTATCAGTGGCGGCTGGTGCTCCATTTTTTTTTTTAGCAGTTGACAGGTCGGACGGTCGCTCCTCTCGTTCGATCGTCAGCCCACCAGCCCCACACTTTCCCTAGCTAGGTCGCAGGAAGCGCCTCCTCCTCGTTGGCTTCACCCAGCGTCTCCTCCTCCTCCTCAGCTTCATGGCTTCTTCCCCTGCGTCTTCTCCTCCTCCTCCTCGGCGGCCAATACGATCGCTTCTCCTCTCAGCCAATTGGGTCTCAGGACCCACTTCCTGATTGGCCGGGAGGGAATTCAGGAAGACAATAGCGAATATTAATTCACTATAAAGCTAGGTGGGCTCAGGGCGCATTGCTCTGCGCCCCGAGCCTACTCTTTTTTTAAGCCAATTGGAGCCTCTGACTCTAATCACCTGCTTCTAAGAAAAAAAACAAAAAAAAACAATTGGAATCCATGCATCTGGTGCCCTGCATGTAGATTAGGGGCTGGGTGCATGGATTAGGGGGGCGGCGCCCCTGTGCCCCTGTTTGGATGGGCCACCACTGGATGTTATTATATCAGACTGTAGATGCAAAGTGGCTTTGTTGGGAGAGGAGGACATCCCCTTACTCAATGCTCTGGGCCATTCCATATTGGGGTCTTGTAAGGGTTCTTTCAACAGCTCTGTTGCAAAAACATGGAAAAAATGCATGTTTTCATTGTGTTTCCGGCGCATTCTTCACCTGTGAAAAATGAACATGTGATACAAAAAATGCACCAAAAATGCAACTGTGGTGCATTTTTAATGCATTTTTGCATGTGTTTTCCAATCATTTCAATAGGGAGGTGTGTTCTTGGTGCATTATTCCACACCAACCATGCAGCATGAAGGACTTTTAAATATGCAACTGGTCTGCAACTGACTGCTGTGAAAAGTTTCATAGGATTTAATGGTCATGCATTCTTCTTTTGCTTTTGGCAAAAAACTGATCAGTGTGAAAGGGCCCTAAGATTATTTCTTGGAATGGAGAGAAGGAATTTTAATAGCAGGGATTTTTTTGCTTGGGAGAGGGGAGTGGGGGAGTTTTGCATGTGTCCTTGGGTTCTTCAGTCTGTTGTATTATCGAAATATAATTAATATTTAATATTTTAATATTATACTGTGATTGTTTACTATACAACACATATTTGTTTTCTTTTTCTGAATAAGAACTACTCAATATGGTATATGTACTTTATTATGATATGGGATTCAGGATTGTAGGCTTAGCTTCCCCATCACAATGCTGCAGCAGCCAAAAAAAAGAAAAATGCTGATGCCACCCCTGCCTGTTAACTATGGCAGATATTAAAATATTGTAAAGTAAAGGTTATTAAATACTGACATAAATATACATGAATTATAATAACATACAAACATTAGGTGGTCCCTACAGCAATCATCGAGATTCTATTAGTTTTGGCTGGTAATCAGTGGACTGAAGGACATTGGTTGGAAAGAAAGTTTAGTGCATGGAGGGACAGTCAGAGTCTTTGGACCGTGAGGTTAATTTACTGGAGAGTGCAAAATCTGGTGCAGCTCTGCATAGAAGCCAATCAGCTTCCAGGATTTTTTGTCAAAGCTTAATTTAACAATCTGAAGTTAGAAGCTGATTGGCTACCACTCACAGCTGCACCAGGTTTTACACTCTCTCCCGTATTAGTAAATCAACCTCGGTGTGTAGGCTGGCTTTTTTTAAATCGCACTTTAGTCCATACTTTGCTCAGTTTCCATAACCAATATCACCCCTTTATGCCAAACTCCTGCTGTGCCTATGATCTGGAAAGCCAGCTGCTTGTTTGTTAGTACGGTGCACTATTTACTTTTTTTTGTACTGAATACATTAGGATATATTGTAAAAACACAACTAATGAGAATTTACAGCTCTGCTACAGTGATCAGAAGACATATGTTTTCCCAATTTCCTCCACTCAATGGAACATTGTGTATATTTTGTTTAAATGTCTCATTGCTTGGAGGTAAGGACACAACACCAGGAAAAGATTCTACTATTATTGTTGCCATAAATAACTGTTCCATCTGGATTACCCATTCTATTGTCCGACAACAGGAAAGGGCAGAGCGATAGATAAATAAAAGCTGTTCTAGTTTAGTTTGGTAAAGGTAATTTGATGCATTGTTTGGCATAAAGGGTAGTCTGACATCATGTTTTGTTAAACTGACCTACCAAAAAGTAGGCATGTAATTAATACCTAGCAGAGTGCCACAATGTGAAGATTAAATATTACATAATATATATATATTTATTTTTGCATCTATGTGTTTTAGGAATTCTTTATAGTACTTTCGGTTATGCATGAAATATTTCAGAAAACTGAATAATACACATTTATATAGTACTGAGTGAAAATGCTGCAAAGAAAAGTGATTATCTTTGGGGGATTTACTAAACCTGGAGCAGACAGAATCTGGAGCATATGTACATGATAATCAACCAGCTTCTCTCTTTTATTTCCAATGCATAAATCCAGCCATAGACGGTTCAAATCTTGGCCGATTCAGCAGGGACCGGCCAAGATTAAAACCATATATGGGCAGGCTGATTGTACCCAAGTTGCTTGATCAATCAACTTGGGTACAACCAGCCTGTAGAATTTTTCATGCGTTTATTGCCAGCCGCTATAGCCTCTAGCAATAATCACTGCACGTTCTCCTACCGGGAGAACACTATAGTTCCGAGGGAGGGATTCCCCCATCAACAGTGGCTGTTTTGATGAGGGAATTAAGCAATTTCCAGTGGTTGCAGGAAGGAAAATAGCACCGTCTATGACTGGCTTAACTGAGCAAACTGAAGATGGAAGCTGATTGGTTACTATGCACAGCTGCTTCGGATACATAGGATTTTTATTTTAACCTTCAGAGTAAGCTACATGTGCACACTGTGCTGATTTATTTGCTATGTACATGTACTATTTTATATGGTAGTACACATATTATAATAATCATTGATATAGTAGTAAATTAAACTTTTCATTCATCACAGCTTCAGAAAAAGAGACAAACTCTTGCCAGTAGAAAAAAAGACCATAACAAATGTCATATCCAGACTGGTATTAATGTGTAGTGGGAAGCCAAAACATCTTTTAAGGCCTCCTGGGATACGATGCAGCTGGAACACTAATATGAAGAATTCATTGTATGATCTCAGCCAGCCAGCTGCCACGATTATTTCTCTGCATTATCATACATGGAATTCCGTGGTACTGGAATTTTAAATCAATTTTACGATTGCAGAGTGGGGACAATTAGGATTTTTCCATAAAGGTTTTAGCTCATACTGATTATATTGTCTTCTAGTTAACATATTCTTAAATTATTTTTAAAATACAAGGTATTATGGCTTGCAAATTGTTACTTTCATTGAAGTCTACTTGTGATGAAAGAGAATCAAATTATGTTAAAAAGTCAGTCTATGTCACTGAAAAACAAGCCAACCAAAACTGGATTCCAATCGTTCCAATGCACTTTTCTAAGTGCACGTACCCCTATTTTTTCATATCCAGGTGTACCTATAAGGGTGACTATATAGGTATTTCCAGGCACATCATATTCTCGAAACAGGAGAAGTTGCACATTAGGCATCTGCTTTCAATGTGCAGAAGGAAACAAGGCAATTTTATTTAATAGTTGAATGGGCGTTTGTCCTAAGTTAACCAATAGGTCATAGTTAACATATATCAAAGGTCTCCAATCTATTTGTATTTCATTTTGTGGAGGTTTGGAGAAGACATGTATTGTTTAGTCTTAAACAGTAACTCAAGCATTGCTTACAAAAACTTGAGCACTTAAGAGCACTTGAAGGCATCAAGTGCTGCTCACAGTTATGCCCCGTAAACACGATCACACATTCCGACAACAAAATCCATGTTTTTTTTCCAACGGATGTTGGCTCAAACTTGTCTTGCATACACACGGTCACACAAATGATGTTGTAAATTCCGAACGTCAAGAACGCGGTGACGTACAACACATACGACGAGCTGAGAAAAATGAAGTTTAATAGCCAGTGCGGCTCTTCTGCTTGATTCCAAACATGCTGTGCTTCGGAATTGTGTACACACGATCGGAATTTCTGACAATGGATTTTGTTGTGGGAAAATTTGAGATCCAGATCTCAAATTTTGTGTGACGGAAATTCCGACAGAAAATGCCCCATGGAGCCTACACACGGTTGGAATTTCCGACAACAAGCTTCCATGGAACATTTGTTGTCGGAAATTCCGACCGTGTCTATGCGGCATTAGGCAAAGAAATTTTCCGAACGTGTTAAAAAAAAATTCTATGATCATTAACAGATCATTCCCGTTTTTTCTATAGAAAAGAGATTTATCCCATTACAGCATGTGTTGAATGTAGATGCCAATCAAATCTATGGTGGGTCCCACCAGTGTGTTACTCCAACTGAACATAGTCAGATCTCAATGCACATTTTAGCAGGTGGCAGAGGATCCTAAGATGAAGTTCCAATCCACACAATAAAGTAGCATTCTATGTGTCATATAATGGTTGGACACTGGGAGAACAGCTTACACTTACAGAAGGCTCTAATAGAATACTTATATTAGAAAAAAGATACACTACTTAGTAGCTGGTTAATCTAGCCATGTAAGTTCTGAAATTTTTAGACAGTGTTACTAAAATTGTTGCACTCAGAATCTGGTGTAGCTGTGCATGGTAGCCAATCAGCTTCTAACTTTAGCTTGTTCACTTAAGCTTTGACTATAAAATGTGGAAGCTGATTGGTTTCTATGCATAGTTGCACCAGATTTGGCACCATGCAGTTTTAGTAAATAACTACCTTTATGGCTGGCCTTAAAGTGGGATATATTCTACTTTATGTCAACATCTGGATTAGATGCATCAGTACAATTCGTTTTCATGTCTGCCTGTACTTAGTGAAAACATACAAACCCAACCAGATGATAGTGGGCACTATCCAGTGCCTGCAGTCTGCAGTAAGAGCTGTAACCCAATCCCATGCAAACTTTGCCTTTTTCAGAAAGCCAAGCACAGTTATGCCCCCATCACATTCCATAATTCAATGTGGGTGCCTCCCCATTAATTGCAGAGATACCCTTATTAAATAGCATAATGCAGTTTTCCAAGATCCCAGGACAAAGATACTTTTAAACTTAGGCTAGGTCCACACTTGCGAAGGCAAAACGCGCTGCTCTTTAGCAGACGCGTAGGTGTGCCATTAAGTCAGCACCATGTGACTCGTGTGGCTCAATTTAAAAAGAATAGCCAGGGACATCATTCCCTGCATTTCTGTGGGTAGGGCAGCCTATTGAAATGAATAGGCCATCTATACACAGAACTCAGTTTGCAGAAGTGTGAACCTAGCCTTAGCATCCATGGTCTGCAGATATGGGATAGTACCCCCTAACAACGTAAACATTACGTTTAGTTTGCTATTCTTTTCCTAAATACAGTTTTTATTGATGCCAATATCTACAAACCATGCTAACATGCCAAGAAAAGTATATGGTTCTCACTAATAATGTTTTTGTTTAGGCCTTCTGATACAGATGTCAGCTAACACAATATATTAACAATTCCTTACTTATGCTAGAATCAGCCAAATTTCCCTCAAGGCAGAACATTTCAGGACATACAACGTTACTTTCCAGTTAGTTAATTATGTTTATATTTGTATTCAGCAGAGCAAAAAGAAGTCGATTGTACCTTGGTTTATACAAGTGAAGTGTATTAGGAATATATTATTTCTTCGCTACAACCGTACAATGTTAATGTTAATAATGGAACTAAGGACGTGTTACACTGTTACACTGATACACTAAATTACACTTAAAAATACTGCAAGGAAAAAGCATAATTTCAAGCATTGGTATCACACATGATAATTCTGCTTGATTTATAAGAGAGTGAAATGTTTCAGGTATTATTATCATTTTATTTGTTTTTGTTTTTTTACAAGTAAGAAAAAATGTGTCCTCTTTTCAAGAGTTTTTAATCTAACTCACTAGACACAAAGGCTGGTATCCCTTTTAAAAAGAGTACCTGCAAGTGTGTAACCCCCCAATTATGCTGATAGCAACCAACATACTTTTTATTATCAAGATAGACCTTAGAGAGTGGTCCCTGAAATGTATAACCATTTCAAAGTACTGCACTAACTGATGTTAGGGACAAAACTATCTCTTATCTCTAGAGATTGCAACCCCACTTCCTGTGAACTGGTAAAAAAAAATGGTCTTTTGGGACTTCTTACCTACATGTATGTCTTTTTTAATGTTGAGCACATCTGTTTGAAACCCATGAGGAGACTGGCTGATCTGAAAATTGTGAATCATTTATCCTCCTGAATCTATGCATATATATGTTTTCATTCTGCAGAAAATTATACTATTGATGAATTATAATTCTAAAACTGAGTAAAGCATCCACAGGGCAACTTAGGCCTGGGCATAGAGTCCAGTGGGTATCTAGGGGGTCCAGCTACAGCCTTCATGCTCCTGCAATAAACCAGAGGTATAACACAATTGGTCAAACCTGTGCACCGGCTATTAATTACAAGGAAGGAAGCTCTTGTTGTAGGTAATTGGTTTAATGGGGCCATGTCAGCAAAGACAAAGCAAATGTAATGCAATGCTTCCCTGTACCTGTTGCTATCTTTATCAATATCAGTTGAAGAGAATGGGATAGGGGTGGCAAAGCTGCTACCTCGTGTAGGTTGCATAGCAAATCATTAAGTGATTCATCTGAACTGACTTAAAGGAGAAGTATGGCCAAAGCTTTTGGCAGTAAGTATTGCACTTCTGTGACCCATTTTCAGCCTACAGTGGGCAGAAGCCCCTGTCAGCTGACGTCACAGACTCTGTCCGGGCTCTGAAAAGATCCCGACCATAGGGTTGGGATCCGCCCAGAAGCTGGGTCATCTTCTCAGCGAGCCAGCCACTCCCATCTCCTGAACAGCCCAGCGGTCCAGTGAGTGCTGGAGGGGCGAGCAGAGAACTGGTAAATGACAGTCAGTGGCTCAGTTCTCAGTCTTAGAGGCAGCAGGGGACAGCTGCAGCTGGGATTAGTGCAGCAGCCATCTATCTGAGTATTTTTCCTTTTTTTTTTGAGATTCCTGAACTTCTCTTTTAATTCAGTAGCACCTATTCCTTTTTGTGTCTGAATAAGGGATTTTAAACACCCATTGTTTTTAAACATTCTACTGAGACTGCCCCCCCCCCCCTTCTATGGTATCTAGTTCTTAGATTTAACAAGGATTCATCTCAGGGTCATCCTCCCATCTTCAACATCCTGCTCTAAGTCTACATCCTGCTTTAGGTCTCTCTTTCCTTCATAAAGCTTCAGGGATTTATTCTGGAAAACATATTAATGTTCCCCCATAGGATGAATACCTCCTACTGAATTATTCCAGTAATTAGAGAACGACTGCATACAAAATTCACATAAATCGAAATACAATGAAACAATCTCAAATTTAGCTCCAGAGAGCAAAGTCATGGGGAACAACCTATTTTGCATATACTGTATTTAACCCCTACAGATTTCATACTGAAAATGGAGAATAGTGCTTTTAATGGCCTTGTTTTTGTTCAACTTATCTCTTTTCTTTTTTTTAGTGAATAGGTCAGCAGTAGAGATGGGTAAATCTGCTGAGGTTCTATTCGCTAAGAGTTTGGTGCATCTTGTTTGAAATCCAGCTTAAAGACAATAGAACATCAGTGCAGGATCTTTTTTAGCATAGTAGTGTCAATTTAACACTTAAAAAAAAATAGTACACTTACATGTACAATTCTCGATGTTTACCATTAAAAGAGTTTGTCCACCAGGAAGGAAATACCATCAGGCTGTACCCAGCATCAGCTAGTCACACTCCTCGGCCAGCAGGGAGAGAGCTCAGATCTGACAGCTGTCAAGAAAGACCACCAATACGCAGTATCTAACTCCACTGACACTGCCTCGTGGAATCCTCAATACACTGATGGAAGGACAGGGGACGTGTAGGGGACGGTAATATGTTTCAAAGGGAAACTCCTTCTTTGTCATTTGTCTATGTCCTGCTATCCTGCTGCTGGCCAATTTCTATCAAAACTTCATAAAGAGTTAGAAGACCACAGATGATACAGCAGTGCAGACATAGATGACCAGCTGCAAAATGCTCCTAAAGTGGAAGTAAACTCCCTTTGTTTTTTAGCTTCTACAGAAAAGCCTATAATAAGACTTACCTGTAGGTACAATAAATATCTTCTAAACGTGCACCATTTAGGGGATAATTACATGCATAGCAGCTGTGTTGCGGCATTGACTCCTGCGTGCATACCTGGGAGTGATGTCATCATGGCTCGGCCATTCAAACAGCTGGAGCCTGCAAACCCGGAATAAAGACCGGGTGAAGATGGATTCACTGTCAACGGTGACAGGGTTCTGCTAGAGGGCTTCGTTTTTTAGGTAGGTCTGTCAAAATGAGCTAGAATGTGGTGCACACTAGTACATTATGACATTATCCTGCGGGAGGACCAGTTTTTTTTTTGTTTTGTTTTTTTATGCAGTTTACTACCACTTTGATGAGGTAGGATTGATTGAAATGTAATAGAGAAAAAAACAGGCAGGTTTTTTTAAAAAGGATTAGGAGACAGGAGAAGGCACAGCAGTGTACAATTGAACAGATACAGGACAATTGTAAGTATCGTAGGCCCAAATTTCCTAGAGACAAGGAGTACAGGATGGTGCTTTACTACAAGAATTAAGATCCTGCAGAGTATAGAGCATAATAAATTTTGTCGTCAGCAGGACAATTTCTTACAGGGCTAACATGCCTAACTGGTGTATGTCCATGAATCACCCTGCATTCCAGATCAGGAATAGAGCTTCTTCTGGCTGCTAAGTCCCCTACATCGAGGGTACCCAAGGCTCCACCTCAGCCTGATAGGCTGACATGCACCATGAGAACCATTGGGAGGAAGGATTGTTCCTCCATCAGGCTTATGAGACTGACCAGAGCCTGCACTCTAACGTCCCACACTGCCAGAATTTTGAGTTGCAATGGCCTTGATTGGACATTTGGAACTGCCTGAAAGCAAGAAGACCCAAGACCCCTTTGGGAAAAAAGGAGAGTTGGATGGCTCCTGGATTGCAGACTGCTGAATATTTGAGCACAGAGACTGGGAAATTGTCCTGCTGAAGGAAAAACCTTAAACAGGGCCATGTCCACAATCAGGCTTAGATACAGTTCCAACTCTGATTCTCTCCCAAAGAAGTGTAAGCAAGGACTGACCGGGTCAATTCTGCTCAGAACCTTTTTTCATAAATGAAGCCTTTGAACGCTTTTAGATCAAAAATGGGGTGATTGCCCCCTTCTGTTGCTGGGACAAGGAAGGATGTGACAACAGGAAGTGGGGAAGAGGTGTGTTTAGAAAACCTCTAGCTAGAAGCCTCTGGACCCTTGACCCTCACCTTTGTGTCTGAAATGTATTAGGTTCAGGTGGATGCAAAAGCAAACAAATGCCCCCCAAGTTAAGGTAGTGGAGGAGTACCTTTATTGCAAAGACAGCTTTCTTACTGGTTGAATAATTTTGACATTCAAAGCAGCAAGGGAGTCAAGTCTTGGCCTTGGACATGGGCTTAGAGATCTGTGAAGGATGAACGGGGTAGGAAGGTACTCCTGGCAGGTTTAAATTGGATCCCCTGTAAATAAACAACTCATAAACACTTACTTTTTGTCCTTTTACTCCGCTGCAGTCACATTTGCTAGTTCCACATCCATTGCATGCCTGTAAAAGAAAAGAGAGAGAGTTAAATATGTTCAAATTTACAATGTGCTTTTATTGTCTTACACTGTTTGCTCAGCACACATACAAAAAAGACTTGGTGAACAAAGGGGGTTATTTACTAAAACTGCTTGGTGCAAAATCTGGTGCAGTTCTGTGTAGAAAACTAATCAGCTTCCAGGTTTTATTGTCAAAGCTTAATTGAACAAGCTGAAGTTAGAAACTGATTGGCTACCATGTACAGGTGCACCAGATTCTGAGTGCTCCAGTTTTAGTAAATCACCCCCAAAGCACTCAAACTCATACTTTCATTTCCAACAAAGTCATTCAGTGCAGTACATGTGATGGCTTTTTGCAATAAAAGGTACCACTGTGTCAAGGCTAAATAGTCAAGATAAATGTTGGTGAATGAAGGGTTTTCTTCTGAGCATGCAGTTCCTGACAGCCCCTGACAATGTAGCACGACTTACAGCTCCATCACTGCATCATCCTACATCAATCCTTTTAAGGTAGTATTTGACAGATGTTTAAAAAAAAGTCTTGTGGCTACTAAATAATAATACTTAATGATGCTGAACAGCACCACTGCCATTCATAGGACACCTTGTAGTTTTGTTCAATGAGTACAAGGTGTTCCATGAATGGTGGTGGTGCTGAACAAGCGACCCCCTGTGGTCAGTGTGCAGTGGGGCAGCTGTTTGATAGAACCTAAGCAGGATTTGGGAGATTGTGGCTATCTCTATACAACCACAACAGTGATTTTCAGCTTCCACAGCAATCCATCAAGTATGAGTAGTATATACTTACTATTAGATTGCAAGCTCTTCTGAGCAGGGCCCTCTTAATCCTCTTGCATTGTATTGTATTATAACTGTATTGTCTCCCTTTCATATTGTAAAGCGCTGTGTAAACTGTTGGTGCTATATAAATCCTGTATAATATTAATAATAATTGTGTCAACCTGGACTAATGTTAGTATGAAATACAAACAATTCCTGGAGTTCACCCTTAAAGTAGGAGTATGGCCAAAGCTAATCTAGTTTTGCTGAAATCCTCCTGATCCCAAGAGTGCAGTTTGTTCTGCACCCCTGTGACCCATTTTTAGCCAACAGGGGGCTTATGCTGCTGATGTCACTCAGCCAGTCCAGGCTCGGGAAAGATCCTGACTTTACAATCAGGATCCACCCAGAAGCCTCTCAGTGAGCCACTGAGAGGCTGAGCTAGCCACTCCCTCCCCTTTCCAAGCCCAGCGCTCCAGTGTATGCTTCAGGTGAGCCAGTCATGGCTCTCTGCTCAGAATGGAAGGGAGAACTGAGCGATCATCGGCGTTTGATCACTCAGTTCTCAGTGGAGAGCTGGCGGGGGACAGATGCAGCATCGGATCAGTGCTGCATTCACCTAGGTGAGTATAAATCTTTATTTTTTTTCAAAAGCCATACTTCTCTTTTAATCACATAGACAAAGTGAAGTAGTCTGGTACAAAGTGAAGTATTCTGGTGCAAAGTGATTATTCTCTTACATTATTTCATGATGCAATAGACCAGTGATAAAAAAAAATGTGGTTGCTTTAGGTTATTGCATTTGCACCTGTGTGCCCAGTAATCTTTTGAAATGTGCTTAGATTTTCTACTGCAGGTTACCAGCAGTCATCATCAATTCTTCCATAAGTACAGAATTATGGTTTAATACAAGTTTAGATTTTGAATCCATTTCATACCACATTGTATAAAAGTTTTAACATTCTGAAAATAGTTTGGAAGAAACGTCTGCTGATGCAATAACGGGTGTTTTACTTATCTAATCATTTGCTCTATCTGACGTTGATAGCTGATGATCAATGAGCAACACTCACTATGCATTCTATCTGTATGAACTGTTACTGACTGATGTGTCCAGCATCAGGCCATATTTTTTTTTTTATTATCTTTTGGGACCGTTCCTTTGCATGCGTTTTCATTCATTCCTTTTGCAAATACCTGATTAGGATTTTCTTAGTACTTTGATGTAATGTGCATTGTGATGCCTTCAATCTGCCAGCATCCCAACCAAATAAGGAGCTATGGATGTGCTACTCAGCTTATCTCTGGAATTCCTTCAAACCTCTTCACTATATAACATTCTGAAATATGTCGGGCCTGGCTGCCGACCTAGCTGGTGGCCTATTACTAGAGATTCCCCAGAATCACATGCCTTACCTAAAAACAAAAATATGTTTGTATATAGTATCTGCAATGCAAGTTATTTATTGATTTTGCAGCTTTCAGATCAGAAATTTGTTTTTAAAATGCAGGCATTAGAATCTAGTCTGTATCTGTGCACTACAATGGTGTAGCGTTATATACAATGGAATATGAAATATACACTTTTGGTCCAACTCTAAAAAGTGCATGGAGTAAAATGCTTAACCCTTTCATGACCACAGCGAGTCAAAGTTTAAAGTGACACTAATCAATATCCCTATTCTCCAAAAATAATCCTGTTCTGTCCCCTTTTTATATAATTGTTCCGTGTTTCATTGAACTGCATGAGGTTATTATTGTTCAGTAGTCTGGTGTAATCTAGTGACATGTTTCTTCCATGTACTCTCAGTCAATGTTAGTTCCTCACAGGGACAGGGCTGAGGAAAATAATTGTCTTATTACACTGCAATGTACTGGAAAAACATCCTCTGTACTGCAATTAGCGAAAGTCATATTGTGTTGAATTAACTTTTCTTTCTTATGGAAGAGTCAAGCTGCCTATGGATGAAGCCAAGTCAGCAGGTGATTATACTCTCTGGACAGACTGCGTCTAATGGGATATGTTAATACTAAAGTGCCATTTTAAATAGAACAAATCTTTAAAGTGCCATTTAAATAGAACAAATCTACTACCTAATGGCCCTGTAATCTAATTTCATATTGTATTTTACTGCCTCCTCGTATTGTCCTACATAAGCTTCTGAAGCTTTTCTTTTCCCTCTCACTTCCATTTCTTTGGAACAACAGTGCATGTTAGTTGTGGGCAAGTGCATCGCTCTATGCACACTACAAATCCCATAGTCCATATTCCCAAATCCACCTTGAGCAAGCGAGAGGGTGGCTACGTTCCAACATACCATGGAGAATGCACAAAGCCACCCTCTAACAGGTAGTCAGATTACATGGATAGTAAATAACAAATGTAGCGCTATGTGTAAAATTATAAATATAAAGTGCAAATCTCTAAAATAAATGAATCCTCATCTTATAGTCAGATTACATAGTTACATAGTAGGTGAGGTCGAAAGAAGACACAAATCCATCAAGTCCAACCTATGTGTGTGATTTTATGTCAGTATTACCTTGTATATCCCTATGTGTTGTGGTCATTCAGGTGCTTATCTTTTTTTCTCTTAAATAATCTTTATTAACAATTCTTAATTCACATAAACCATATTGCATTAAAACACCTACATATTCACGTGGACATACTCCACTACAAAAGGAATATACATCATATGGTACACTAAGGCGATCGGAAGCTTTCCCTTTTTCTCTTTACCTTCCTTCCCTTCCCCCAACCCTCCCACCCTTCCATTACCCACCCCCTACCTTGGGCCACAACCTTCCCTTTATTCCTGGCACCCTAGACTTTCCAACCACGGGTTCCACATCTTTTCAAACTTCTTAAGGTTCCCTCTTCTAATATATAGGGCCCTCTCCTTCCATATTACCTCATTTATTGTTTTAGCCCACTCGTCTACTACCGGGGGAAGGACTGTTTGCCATCTCTGCATAATGAGCTTCCGGGCCTGGTAAAGACACCTCAGAACGGCTATTTTAGCTGCTACTTCCTCCCGTCTCCATACTCTGTATCCAAGAATACAGAATCTGACGTCCATCTCCAGGGAAAGCCCCCATTTGCCCTCAATAGAGCCCACAACCCCCCGCCAGTAACGTACTAGCTTGGGGCACCTCCATACCATATGTATCAAATCGCCCTCATCCCCACATCTGGGGCACTTAGCATCAGTTCTTACACCGAAACGGAATAATTTTTTTGGGGTGTAATATGCTCTATGTAACAGCATTAGGTGGGAGAGTCTCTGTGCAGGTGAAACTGAAACCTCCTGTCCCACCTCCAGTATTTCTTTCCATTGTGTATCCGTCAGCTTTCCCACATCCTTTTCCCACCCCTGCCTGCAACCCAGATGCTCTGATCTGACAATGGTTTCCTTGCACAGCTGCGCGTATATTCCAGAGATAAAGCCCTTCACCTCCCCGGACTTAATCACCCTTTGGAGGAGTGTAGCGTCTGTCCAGGCTGGGGGATTTACTCTAAATTGTACCTCCAGTGCCGCTCTCATTTGCAGGTACCTAAAGAATGTTTGTCTTGGGATACTGTATTCCCTTTGGAGGTCCTCAAAGGATTTCAATACCCTCCCTCTATACAGCTGTGATAGTCTATTTATACCCCACCTCGCCCATTCCTTAAATTCCCCCATAACCACTATCTCCTGTAGGTTTTTATTATGCCAGAGGGGAGCGTATTCTGTAAACCCATCATATCCCATTAGGGTCTTTATTGCCTTCCAGACTTTAGTTATTAACTTAGTTGTGGGGCCTCTACCAACTAGTGAGTCTGCCTCCAATGCTTCTACTACAGTTTTATGGGGTGTCTCTAGAGTTAACAAACCTCTGTCAGCACTTCCACCCCGAATGTGCTGCAGCTGTGCTGCTAGAAAATAGCACCTCGGATGTGGGAGGGCTATCCCCCCCTCCTTAACTGGCAACTGCAAGCTCTGCAGGCTAATCCTGGCCTTCCCCCTTCTCCACAGCAGTTCCCTGAAAAGTGAGTCAATCTTTTGGAACCACTTTTTGTTCAGCCACACCGGCGTGTTGTGTAGCAAATACAGCAGTTGGGGCAACCAGACCATCTTGATCAGGTTGCCCCTTCCTGCTACAGACAGGGGCAACCGGCTCCAGATATCTATTTTACCCCTAAATTTACCCAATAGTGGAACTAGGTTGTCTACGATGTATTGATTGGGGTCTTTTGACATATTTATGCCCAGGTAGCGAATCTTTGAGACTACTTTTAATTGTGGGATTCCCGACATGTCCGGACCATTGGGGTTATCCAATGGCAGTAGTGCAGATTTCCTCCAATTCACCACCAGTCCTGACACGTTGCCAAACCTTCCCATTATGTCCATTACTTGCCTAAGAGAACCTTCCGTATCTCCAAGAAACAGTAGGACATCGTCGGCATACAGGGCAATCTTCTCCTCTCCTGTTCTTCTTACAAAGCCTTCGATCTTGGAGCTAGATCTAATATGGATTGCTAGTGGCTCCATAGCGAGAGCAAACAGCAGGGGGGACAGGGGACATCCCTGTCTCGTCCCCCTCTCTAAGCATATTTTCCCTGACAGTTCTTTATTAACCCTAACCTTCGCACTTGGGCCCTTATACAATATTTTTATCCACTTTCTGAAGACAGAACCCAAGCCAAACTCCTCCAACACCCGCCAGAGATAGGGCCATTCTAAACTGTCAAAGGCCTTAGTTATATCCAGAGATACCACTGCTCTTGAACCTATATTCTCTGTCGGGGTCTGGAGATTCATATATGCCCTCCTAATGTTCATACTCGTGGTCCTACGGGAAATGAATCCCGTTTGATCCACGTGAATGAGTTTATGCATAATTTTGTTAAGTCTAGCAGCCAAGACCCTTGCCAGAATCTTGGCGTCTGTACACAACAAAGATATGGGCCTATATGCCGATGGTTCTAGTGGGTCACCCCCTTCTTTATGAAGCAGGATGATATTTGTTTCAGTCATAGAGACAGGCAGACACCCTCCCAGCAGAGCCCAGTTCAGCGTTTTCAGCAACTCCGGCAGAAGGATTTTCCCATAGTGCTTATAGACCTCTACCGGGAGACCATCCGGCCCCGGAGATTTTTGATTTGCCATTCCATTTACAGCTTGTTGTAGTTCAGCTAGTGTAATTGGCGCATCAATACCCTCTCTATCCTCTTCAGTAACTACAGGGACCTGTATGTCTTTAAAGAACTTCTCCATATCCTCCTCCCCAACGAACCCCTGTGACCTATACAGGTTTTTATAATACCTCTCAAATATATCCGTAATTTCTGGGCTCTGAGAGGTTATCTCATCACCTGGGGTCCTAATTGCCGGGATCGCCGAGGAGGAGGAGTTGGTTTTTACCAAATAGGCCAGCATACGACCCACACTTTCTCCTTCCCCAAAGGTCCGTTGTTTCAGGAAGAGTTGCTTATTTTCACCCTTCTTCAGGACTGCTATTCTATAGGCCTCCTGTTTCTCTTCCCACAGTTTCTGCCTCTCTGGTGTAGGGCCTTCTATAAATTGCTTCTCTGCCACCTCCAGTTCCCTCCTGATTCCCTCCTCCCACTTTCTTGCCCTCCTCTTAACTCCTGCCACCTCCTGAATCAAAATACCCCTGAGGAATGCCTTCAGTGTGTCCCATTGCACACCTACTGTCGTTGAGCCTTCATTAAGTTTTAAAAACTCTTCTAGCTTTGTTATTATCTTCTTTGGCTCCCCTATTAACTCCAACCAATATGGACTTAGCTTCCAGGGCCCTCTAACCTCCCTGACCCCTAAACCCACTGAAGCCACCATCAGGGAGTGATCCGAGACCCCTCTCGGATAGTATACTACATTCTTTATTATTGACATTGCCTCTGCGTTCCCCAGGGTCATATCAATTCTGGAGAAGGTGGAGTGGGAGGACGAGAAGCACGAGTACTGCCTTACTCCAGGATTCCGGACCCTCCACAAATCCAACAGTCCTGCCTCCTCCAGGAAGCTACCCAGCCGGCCCCCTGCTACACTATTCACTTGGGCTCGCGGTGGAAATCTGTCCAACTCTTTGTTCAATACCTCATTGAAATCCCCTACTACTATCACCGGGGTATCTGTTTTATCCACCATAAACTCCATTAAGCTATACATTACTTCCAGTTTAAATGGTGGAGGGATATAAATATTAGCAACAACATACATTTTGTTTTCAATAGAACAGTATAGAAAAACATAACGACCTAAACTATCTATCCTGGTCTGCCTACAGGAGAACATCACACTTCTAGTTACCAATATACTCACCCCCCTGGAGTAGGAGGAATACACCGAGTGATATTGGGCCTGGAACCTTCTGCTTGGGAAACCTTTCATCGTATCCTTTGTCAAGTGAGTCTCCTGTAGACAGACCAAGCCCACCCCTCTTATCTCCAGCAGTGAAAAAATGGCAGCCCTCTTAATTGGGTTCCCCATCCCCCGTATGTTCCAGGAGCCTATTTTAAGATCTTTAGGCTGCATTAGACAAACAACAGACATGAGTTAGTGCCAGAAGGCCAGCAACAGTGGGCATCTTTAACTTGGTATACTGTCTTGTGCCAAGCTTTAACACCTCCCTACCCCTTATAATTCCCCCCCGAAAGCAAAAAGAAGAAACCCCCGTGGGGCAACCCAAGTGAGACCCCACCCTTGATACCCAGCTGTGTATTACATATAGCAGAACAGGAGAAAACAAAAACAAAACACACAACAAAAAAAAAAAAAGAGGAACCCCAGCTACCCTCTGTGTTTCATTACCATTGTTTTCCTTTCTAATAAACCTACTACGTGTCCCCCTTTCCTCTTTCCCCATATTCCTATTACTAGAGGACCCCTCCATTAATACCGAGCTAAGAGCTACATCTTTAATATCAGAAAAAAGAAGAAAAGAAAAAAAAAAAAAGAGAAAAAATATTGCCTTAATACCCTCTGTGCTTCATTACTATTATTTTCCTTTCTGGTGAGCATTCTAAGTGTCCCCCTTCCCCTTTCTCCATGTTCCTGTTCATAGTGCTTGCTTTTACCACACGTGTGCTTAATCGCCCTTCCCCCCTCCCACCCCATTCCCCTAACTACCCCTCCAATTACTAAGTGCATTTTAATTCCTCTATGAGATAATTTTGCAACCCCCCTTCCTCTCCACCACCCACCCCCCCTTCTCCCTCCCCACCACCAATCCCCCCCCATCCCTACCCCCCCCCTCCCCCACCTTATCAGGTTAGCCCCTGGGGCTCTATTCGTGACCGTCTCATATATTCCTCCTTGCACCATTAGAATCCACGTGTGCAAAAAATTTTTAAATATATTAACCTCCCCCTCTCCCATTCCTAAACTCCCATACACCATCATTCTCCCTCTCTATGTCAAATTCATATTGCCTTCCTCAGTCCAAATTTTCTTGTCTTCTGATCGAGCAGCCTAACACTCTGGGCTCCTTTCCTTGGGTTCCAGTCTCTGTTTGTTTTCTTCATACCAGTGGGTTACCCCCCCCGGGGAGTCAAAGAGGAGAACCTCCCCCATTGCCTCAACCCGTAGCCTGGCTGGATACAGTAGGGCATACTTGACATCATATTTTTGAAGGGTACGTTTAACCTCCACAAAACCTTCCCTGCGTCTCTGCAACTCCGGAGAGAAGTCCGCAAAAAATGAGACCCTTGCACCATTATACAAAATCAACCCCTTCTCTCTGGCTTTGCGCATTAAGGCTATCTTGTCGCAGTGGTTCAGAAATTTCATCAATAAGGACCTGGGACGCCCTCCAGGGGGCGGAGCCCTGAAGGGGACCCGATGGGCTCTCTCAATTGCAAACTGTGGGGAAAATGCATCTCTTCCAAATATTTCTGTAAACCATCCTTCCAGGAAAGCAATGGGATTCTGCCCTTCACATCTCTCCGGGAGGCCCACTATTCTTATATTGTCCCTTCTTAGACGGTTTTCCATTTCATCCATTTTGTCATTAATTCTACCCAGTTGTTCCTTCATAGACTTGACATCTTGCTGTAGGGGGAAAACATCATCCTCCACTTGGCTCACTCTACCCTCCAAGTCGGTTATTCTATCTGCTGCCTTTTGCAGTTCCTGCTTTATTAATAACAGTTCATCCTTGATCTCTTTAATTTGGCAGCTTAACCCCTCCACTGATGCTCTGCAAGAGTTGATCGCATGGAAAATTTCCCTCAGGGTTGGTTCTGCCTCTGTAACAGAGGCCATTGCTAGTGATGGTACCTGGACTTTTTCCCCTGCTCCTGGGCCTTTATTAGCAGTTGGATTTTTCTGCCCTACTCCGGCTGGGTTAGTAGATGCCTGTCCATGACTTTTCCTATCCCCCGTGGTCTTGAGTTGGGGAGCTTGCCCATTCTTAGTGGGGGTCTGTTCAGGAGTGTGTGCAAACCTCTCCAATTTTGCTGCAGCTACTGCCGCCTGGATCCCCTTCTCTTTTGCAGATCGCAGCGACTGGGGCCCCAAATTCTCCATATTGGCTGGCTCCTCCCCTCTCCTCCTTGACATCGCCGTTATTACCTTTGTGTACCTGGGTACCCAGCACCGCCAGTGGGGAACAGATGTAGCACAGGGAAACCGCAACAGCGGCTAGCACAGATAGATACTATCTCTTAGTGTAAGGTTCTGTTTGCACCGCTCTCGTCCCCACTCAACCAATATGCGTGTTTCAACAGGGCCGCAAGTTTAACAGACTGATCAGGTAGGTAGGTAGGTTAGCTTTTAGTCGAGTACCATAGACTTCTCTTTACTTCCTTTTTTCCCCTTTCCTTTCTTTCCTTCTTCCTTTCCTCCTTCCTTCTCCCTTTAACAGACTCTTTCCTTGCCTCTTTTGGGTTTTTTCTTTTCTTTTCTTTTTTTTTTTTTTCCCTTTTTCTTTCTTCCCCCGCTCTCCTCTTTCCTTCTTCCCTTTGCTCTTCCTTATTTTACTCTTTCAATGACTCTCTTTACAACCATTATATAACTGTATAGCATTAGCAGGTATAACAGGTATATCAGGTATAGCAGGTATAACAGGGTATAGTTTTAACAGGATACCATACAGTCCACCTTTATAGTCCCAGGATTTTTTTTTTAAACTGAGCCCAAATGCTCACATACCTGTCCTGTGATATTGCAGAGCCGCACGTTCTCTCCACGTGTACCCAGTGTCTGTTGCTGTAGCCGGCGTCTGCTGCTGTGGCTGTGACTAAGGCAAGGGGGGTGAGGCTGGGGCCGAAGCGAAGCGTCTTAGCTGTCACTCCCGGACCGTCATCCAGATCACTTGAGATTTTCACAGCTCTCGCGAGAGCCCCAGGCGTTGCCAGGCAACCAGTCCGGCGGCGACGGGGAGAAGCCTGCAGCACGATCCGGGCGCGGAGCGCAGGGCCAAGAACAAGCCGGTATACGGCAGCGCGGCACAGCGGCAGCAGGACACCCCTACTCCCGAAGGTAAAATGCGGCTGGCCGGTCACAGTAGCCGTCGGCTGGAGCGGTGTACACGGAGGCAGGAAGGCAGGTCAGATAGCACCTATACAGTTAGCAGGCTAAGTTGAGCTGTCAGGGAGAGAGGTAGGACTGAGGCAGGGTTGAGCAGCATGGAAGCCGGGACCGAGCGGGAGCTCACACACACACACCCGCTCACAACGACATCCGGTCACGCCCCCCCATCAATCAAAAGAGCTTCAGGTGCTTATCTAATAGTTTTTTGAAACTATCAATGCCCCCCGCTGAAACCACCACCTCTGGAAGGGAATTCCACATCCTTGCTGCTCTTATGCCCCGTACACACGGTCAGATTTTCCGACGGAAAATGTTTGATAGGACCTTGTTGTCGGAAATTCCGACCGTGTGTAGGCTCCATCATACATTTTCCATCGGATTTTCCGACACACAAAGTTTAAGAGCTTGCTATAAAATTTTCCGACAACAAAATCCGTTTCCGATCGTGTGTACACAAATCCGATGCACAAAGTGCGACGCAAGCTCAGAATAAATAAAGAGATGAAAGCTATTGGCCACTGCCCCGTTTATAGTCCCGACGTACGTGTTTTACGTCACCGCTTTTAGAACGACCGTATTTTCCGACAACTTTGTGTGACCGTGTGTATGCAAGACAAGTTTGAGTCGACATCCATCGGAAACAAGTTAGCAGTTACAGCTTCCAAAGGTCTCTACTGAGAGGTTCCTTTTGCACACCATTAATACAAAGGCTGAGTTGCTTTGTATGCCTTGCCTAGTAATAAATTAGGCTAATATATGTGTGGTAGCATAAGTAGCTTACACCTGAAGCACTACTCTATGTTATGTTTCCACAAAAATAAACTATACATGGAACATAAAAGTTGGTTTGAAAACCTTAAGAATTATACATTTTAGATTCTCTGCAGACCAGACACATCTAAATGAGAATCATAAAGTGATGAATCAGCGACTTTCTTGAATTCACTATCCCTAGTTCTAAAAATACAGCTTTAAAGCTAAAGCCTAGGTGAATATAAAGGCCCAGATTAAAGCAGCTATGTCCTGAATGATAAACCATGAAATGAATGTCTAAATACAAGCAGTATAAATATATGACCTTGGATCAGCCTATTGAAGTCCCTGTATAGCAGGGTTGGATGGGATAGAAAGAAGCAGTACAAGGAGCCAATCAGTTTAGCTGCAGACAAGTGGCGAGCCAATAGGAAGAGAGAGCAAAGTGACAGATAGATGAGCTTATCACACTGCTGTTTCTGCTTTACTGCCCAGTTATTAGCTGGGGCTGGTTCAGGACAACATGGGCTCAGAGGGAGTGGGGTTAAATGATACTGGCCATCAGAGGTCATCTAGCAATGGTAAAAAAAAATACTACATGATAGATCTACAGAATGAAGCTGAATATTGCAGCAAAGTCTTTTTTTGGTATTTTATCTTTTGATGCGCCATTTTTTTTTTACTTATTTTGGCTAGTGTTCTACTTTAGGAAGATGTCTGAAAGCACAAGGCAAACAGAAATAAAACTAATGCTGTCATAAGTACTCATAATGCACACCTGAAAATGTGTTTCTAAGTTAAGGAAACCTGTGCTGAGAGTAATAGGAAAGCTTCCAATGCTGGCCCCTTCTTGCTCAAGATGTCTGGCTGTCATACTGATCTTCTGGTGTCAATCCTTTCCAGAATATGAATGCAGAATTAGAGTTCTGACCCTCATGTCACTAGTTACACACCTGTTTCTGGTTTACCCGAAAAGGTATTGAAATTAAAGAATCTTCCTGTTTGTCAGAAATATTTTTGCAACTAGCAGAAGGTCAACAATAGCAGTTCCATATTTCGCTCAGCAGGAGTTTCCTCTAGCGGGAGTTTTTACAATGCTCTGCCCAAATTTACGTTCCTGTCATAGATTTTATTGTCTCATTACAGAAACATGTAAGTATTGAATAGCCAAACAAGCTCCTAGCATAAAATGAGGCAACCCCTGGGTGAGGAATGAGGTAGTGAGGTTTAGGCTTTATTCACACTGGTGTACATAGGGCCTTTTCTCGTACGTGGGATGCACTGGTGTTCCATGCAACTCGTTCAAATCATCGACAGGCAGTCTGCTGGAAGAATACATACATGGGTGGCACAGTGGTGTAGTGGGTAGCACTCTTGCCTAGCAGTAAAAAGGGTCGCTGGTTTGAATCCCAACCACGACAATACCTGCCTAGCGTTTGCATGTTCTCCCTGTGGCTGTGTGGGTTTTCTCTGGGTTTCCGGTTTCCTCCCACACTCCAAAGACATGCTGGTAAGTCAATTTGGCTTCTGTCCAAAATTGGCCCTAGTATATGTATGAATGTGAGTTGGGGACCTTGGATTGTGGGCTCCTTGAGGGTAGGGTGCGATGTATGTGTGGAGCGCTGCGTAAATTGACGGGGCTGTAATGAGACACAATGTACAGGGATAGGGACAATTGTAGACACGCACCCACACTCACTCAGGTTGAACTCGATGGACTGGTGTCTTTATTCAACCTTACTAACTATGTAACTATGCAGGTCCAATGCACAGATCGGAACACTGCTCTGATCCATGTACACGTACACTATATTGCCAAAAGTATTGGGACACCTGTCATCCATGTCTTTATGGACCTTGCTTTGTGCACTGGTCCAAATCATTTGGTGGAGGGGGGAATTATGGTGTGAGGTTTTTTTTCAGGGGTTGGGCTTGGCCCCTTAGGTCCAGTGAAGGGAACTTTTAAGGTGTCAGCATACCAAGACATTTTGGACAATTTCATGCTCCCAACTTTGTGGGAACAGTTTGGGGATGGCCCCTTTCTATTCCTACGTGACTGCACACCAGTGCACAAAGCAAGGTCCAAAAAGACATGGATGAGCGAGTTTGGGGTGGAGAAACTTGACATTCAAACATTCCCATAGACACACTCCTAAACCTTGTGGACAGCCTTCCCAGAGGAGCCGAAGCTGTTATAGCTGCAAAGGGTGGGCCAAATAAATATTGAACCCTATGGAGTAAGACTGGGATGCCATTAAAACTCATCCAAAACACGGCGGCAAGACTGTTAACAAGAAAAAAAACCTGGGAATCCATCTACCCTTCCCTGAGGAGCCTACATTGGCTAACTGTAAAGAATCAGATAACTTTCAAGACCCTCTGCCTCACCCACAAATGCATATACGGAAACGCTCCTCACTACCTATGCGAGAAAATAAAGCGCTACACACCGAATCGCAGTATTCGATCTTCTAGCCATAACCTCCTCCTCATTCCAAAAACCTGCTACAAAACAAAGGGAGAACGAAGATTCACAGTCCAAGGACCACGGCTATGGAACGCGCTACCTACTCACATTCGCATGGAAGAAAACCATCAGGCCTTCAGAAAGAAACTCAAGACCTACCTCTTCTGAGAAGCTTGACAACACAGGACGGATCCAGCGCCTTGAGGCGATTCAGTTCGCAACTGCAGCGCTATACAAAAAAATCATTCATTCATTCATTAAAGTTGTGCGTGTAAAGGTAGGTGTCCCAATACTTTTGGCAATATAGTGTATTGGAAGAAGACCTTCTTCTATGAGGCCACGTATATATGTAAATGTGGTGAAAAAGGGTTAACAACCATCATCCAGTCTCCTCCCCCTACCAAAAAAACATGGTGGTATCAAAAAAGCAAGAAAACGAGAAAAGTGAGAAAACCGCTAACAAGTCCCACAACATAATCACACTGAAAGTCTGATCGAGTTGCAGCTGTATGTGTATGAACCTAGCCTTAAAGAGCATTCAACCAAAAGAGAAACATTCAACCAGATGACATGCTGGTAGGTTAATTGGATCCTGTCCAAATTGTCCCTAGTATGTATGAATGTGAGTTAGGGACCTTAGATTGTAAGCTCCTTGAGGGTAGGGACTGATGTGAATGTACAATGTATATGTAAAGCGCTGTGTAAATTGATGGCGCTATATAAGTACCTGAAATAAATACAAATAAATAAATAAAATGAGGAATAATAGCAGGGAGACCTTTGCACTGTGTACAAAGTGTATGGAGATTCCTGTGCTGACCACAGACAGTAATCAATCAGCAACTGCAGAGAGTGGACTGATATACAGGACCTATACAGTATTACAGGGACGGAACTCCATTGTTCTACTTAGTAAATCTGTTTTCTTTATTGGCTGAATGTTCATTAAGACTTGGATCACACTACTGCAATGCAACTATGATGCGATTTACAGTGTGATTATATGATGCAATTTTGATGGGACTTTTCATATTCTTTGGGGCCAAGTCACACTGTAAATCGCACCAATCTACATTAAAGTAGAACTACAGGACAAACCTTTTTTTCATTTTGAATAGAATAAGGGAGGGTCATAACCCCTGTCAGTTATTTTTTTTTACCATCGGTGTCCCATTGAGGAGATTTTCCTTCACTTCCTGTCCCAAAGCCAAACAGGAAGTGACAGGAATTCCCTGCATATTAAGGTAATCTCTCGGGGAACCCCAGGTCACCAGAATGAGTGTTCCCATGGGAAGATTTACACTGTATTACTTTTTTGGTGACAACCCAAAATTTGGGATTTTCTCTTATTTTCATTTTCAGTGATAATTGCAAACAGGACTAATAGAGAAAGTGAATCTCCCTAAGAGGGGCACAGACAGCAATAAAAACTGACTGATGTTCTAATTTATCTCCACTCTGACCAAAACTAAAAAAAAAAGTATCATATTATGAGTCTTCTTACTAAAATATCAACAATCGAATAAATATACCATGTATTAATTGAGGGCTTAATAAACTATAAATAAATTGAAGGACATGACCAGTGTAGTCCAGATTTTACCCCCATCTTGTACTTACCAAAAACAGGCCACCCATACTCCAACCCCCCATACCTTCCTAAATAATGAGACCACACCATACTTCTGGAGTATAAAATGGCCACGACAGCCTCTTTATTAACACTGTATAAAATTAACTCCAATATCAAAACTTTAAATATATAAATAACATATATATATAACATATATATATAACCTCAGGTAAAGATCAACCTATTTAAACCAATCTATTGGTCAGTGACGGAGCTACACCCTATTTTACCACCCATCAAAAACAGTACACTGCGGGCACCATGATTTAAACTGAATAAGGCCTCCAGCTGTACCGCTCGGAGACAACCCCTACCCGCAGTGCAACATACCGGTATTCCATTTCGGAATACACAGGAGGGGCCATACTATTGATGACCCCCCACCCCATTTTAACCTTTCATTTACCGCTACCGTCACCGACCAACATCAAAAAACCAGCCATCCAGCTGTCATGACGACGCTCATCCACTGATCCTGAAACGAAAAACACACACATTAAACGGCACAACAACACATCACCTAGGGAGGGAGGGTGGGAGATTCTGCCTCCCTGTGTCTTTCCACCCCACGCACTGCCCGTTCTGGCTCCACCCCCACCTTATAACTGGACACTCCCCCCAACTTTCCTCATCTCTCCTCCCCCTACCTTTTCCCTAAACTTAACCCTGTGTGTCACTAGACACACTGTCATGCCCGGCCCTGCTCTAACTTCATTTCTTTCATCGCTCCGGGCCTTACTTGACCAGTGTAGTCCAGATTTTACCCCCATCTTGTACTTACCAAAAACAGGCCACCCATACTCCAACCCCCCATACCTTCCTAAATAATGAGACCACACCATACTTCTGGAGTATAAAATGGCCACGACAGCCTCTTTATTAACACTGTATAAAATTAACTCCAATATCAAAACTTTAAATATATAAATAACATATATATATAACATATATATATAACCTCAGGTAAAGATCAACCTATTTAAACCAATCTATTGGTCAGTGACGGAGCTACACCCTATTTTACCACCCATCAAAAACAGTACACTGCGGGCACCATGATTTAAACTGAATAAGGCCTCCAGCTGTACCGCTCGGAGACAACCCCTACCCGCAGTGCAACATACCGGTATTCCATTTCGGAATACACAGGAGGGGCCATACTATTGATGACCCCCCACCCCATTTTAACCTTTCATTTACCGCTACCGTCACCGACCAACATCAAAAAACCAGCCACAGCCCGAAAGGATGAAACCTTATCCTTAAGGGCCCCTCCACACCCTCAAAGCCTTCTGAATTCCGTCCTGCAATCCCATAGACCAAAGATCAATCCCTACATCCGTAAGGTGAACCCCATCCTTTCTCAAATAGAGGCCTACATTTAACTCCAATTCTCTGTGGCGAATCACCATGCCCCCTTGTTGCACTAGAAACCTGCCAACCGCCCTGTTAACTCTTATCCGAGCCTTGTTAATTCTTTCCACTGACCTGGCATTGCGCCACGTCGTACGTGCCACAATATCAGACCACAACAGCAGTGTCTGCGGAAATTTAGAACGGATGTGTAACAAATCCGCCTTAACCGCCGCTATCAGCTCCCTGACAGTACTCACTCCAAAATCATTGCCCCCGGCGTGAATAATTAACACATCCGGTGGCCTGTCGAGCCATGCATATCTCTCCACTTCCGGCACCACTCTACCCCACAACATGCCTGGTCTCCCCAACCATCTGATAAACGCCTCCCTCCTTGATATGCCCAACTGCCTACCATCAGGTCTCGCATCACCTCTCCTTGCCCCCCAACAGACATACGAGTGTCCTAGTATCCAGACGAGGCGTGGAGACACTCCATCTGAAACGAAAAGACAACAAGGAACGGTGACACCAGTAAAACCAAGACTACCCCGCCATCTGCGTACAAACATCAAAAACCCCTCATCTTCCTTTTTTTTTTTTTTTTTTTTTTTTTTTTTTATTCCACTACTAATTGAGGACGGATGTAAGTGCGAAATCTCCTTGATTCCCAACGCCCGATCCTCTTCACCGCCGCCTCATCCAATCCACATCTGGCAGCTTCTGTAGCCGCCCCAATGCGGAAGGAATGTGAGGCGTAAGCCTTCCCATCCAAACCTACTTTACCCAAACATTTCCTAAACACAGCCACAAATTGAAATCTGGATAAATGCGATCCATCTGCATGGCACAAAAATGGCCCCTCCACTGACGGTCTCACTTTTTGAAAAGCACTAACCGTTCTTACCGGACACACTGTTGATCCTGGCAAGGCGAACAACCACACATCCACACCCCTGCCGAGCTGATCTGTTTTCGATCTGCGCAGCCTTAAACCCACCCTGTCAGCGTGAGTACTTACATCCTGAACCAAAATACCACCCGCTTCCTTCCTGGATGGACTAACCAACTCGCCCACCCTGAAAGCCCCAAAAAAGGCTAACGAAAAAGCCGCTGTAAACAATAAACACTCATAACTTGAATCACAAACAACTCGTAACTGTGTACAAAGTAATACCAGGTTTTGAAACGTGACGGGCCTGCGGTTATCCTTTCTTGTTTGACCCTTCCGGTACCCTTTTAGTGCCTGTCTTACCCCGAAATCTTTAGTCCAATCACCTTTTCCTTGTAGCTTAAAGAGAAACGACAATGCGGCCAACTTTTTCCCAATGGACGAAAATGCCACCCCACATTCCATATTCCTAGCCACAAAATATAGTACCATTAATCTCACTTCCCCGACAGTCTCCCTAACCCCAGCCTCACAGATAAGTCCTGACCATTCCTTCCATACCTTCACATATGCCGCCCAAGTGGACTCACTCACAGACCGTTGTATCCATCCCGCGATGACTCCAATGCCAGCTCCCAGATCCACACCGGGCAAGGGATTCCTTCCAGCTCTGCATCCGGAGCTAATTCCCTGAACTTGTCCCACTGAAAGCGAGACAGTGAATCAGCCAGTGTGTTATCGACCCCAGGTATGTGGACAGCATAGATGAAAATATTCAACTGCATGCAACGCAAAACCAACTGCCGCAATAGCCTTATGACCGGTGGGGAAGACGCCGACATGCGATTGACTACCTGCACCACTCCCATATTGTCGCAATTTAATCTCAACTTCAGGTTCTGACAAGACTTCCCCCACAACTCTATAGCCAATACTACCGGAAATAATTCCAGCAATACCAGGTTACGCAGGAATCCCGCTTCCACCCAGGATTGTGGCCAATGCTCCGCACTCCACTGCCCCTGAAAATAAGCCCCGTAACCAGTTGACCCCGCCGCGTCTGTAACCAACTCCATGTCAAAATTACTTACCGGGCCCTCCATCCACACCGATTTTCCATTGTACTCTATCAGAAAATGATACCATACCTTCAGGTCCTCTCGATGTTCTTTCGTAAGCCTAACGAAATGTGTAGGTGCTTTAACCCCTGCTGTAGCCGCTGACAGCCGACGGCAAAAAACTCTGCCCATCGGTATTATCCTGCAAGCAAAATTCAATTTTCCTAGCAATGATTGAAGTACCCGCAGCTGTATTTTTTTCATCCCATGTATCTCTCTGATTTCTTTCTGCAGATCCCCCAACTTGTCCTGTGGTAACCTGCATTCCATTGCCATGGAATCGATAACAATCCCCAAAAAACTAATCTCTGTCTTGGGGCCTTCTGTTTTTTCCGCTGCCAGGGGCACCCCAAATCGTTCCGCAATGTGTTGCAGCGTTGACATGAGAATCGCACACACCTTGGATGAAGGGGGGCCTATGCATAGGAAGTCATCCAAATAATGGATCACCGATTCTAACCCTGACACATCCCTTACCACCCACTCTAAGAAGGAGCTGAAAACTTCAAACATGGCGCAGGAAATAGAACAACCCATGGGCAAGCACTTGTCCACGTAGAATTGCCCTTGCCAGTGGCAACCTAACAGCCAAAAACTATCCGGGTGCACCGGAAGTAGCCGGAACGCCGCCTCTATATCCGATTTTGCCATTAATGCCCCTTTTCCATATCGCCTGACCCATCGAACAGCCGCGTCAAACGAAGTGTACGACACTGTACAGGCCTCTGGGTCAATAAAATCGTTAACCGAACCCCCTTTTGGGAATGATAAATGGTGGATCAACCGAAACTTGTTCGGTTCCTTCTTTGGTACCACGCCTAATGGGGACACTACTAAAGCCTTCAACGGCTGTTCCCCAAACGGCCCCCCCATCCGCCCCAATTTCACTTCTTTCTCCAATTTTTCCCCTACCACCCCCGGGTGTTGTACTGCGGATCTCAAATTCCGAGCCACCGGAGGCACCACCTCCAATGAACACGGTATTCTAAACCCCTCAGTAAAACCCTCAAACAACAACCTCGCTGCCTCCCTATCTGGATACTTACTTAGGAAAGGCCGCATCCTTTCCGCCATCACCGGTGTCATCCCTCTTGTTAACAGTATCTCCGGTACGCTTTCCTTTTTTGAAACACCGTGCCAGGGTATGGGTTCCCCCGCACCCCGAGCATTCGTGTTTAAACTTGCAAGATCCACCGAACTTACAGGATCCTTCATTGTACTGCCAACACACTCCCCATTTTCTGCCGGCCGGTAGTCCTGGGGAGTGGGTACCCCCGGCCCCCCCCTGAAATAACTGAGGCGGGGCCCTAGTAGACGTCATCAGTTTCATCCATAAGCTAATGTCCTTATGGTCCCAACGCAGCTCCGGACGCATCGCTTTGCGTTGACGAAACTGCTCGTCGTACCGTAGCCAAGCCGTACCACCATATACCCTGTGAGCTTCCCCTATAGCATCCATATAACAAAACAACCCAGAACAATGTTCTGGATTCTTTTCGCCAATGACGCTGGCCATGATAGCAAATGCTTGTAACCAATTTACAAACGTCCGTGGTATCAGTCTATACCTCCTCTTTTCTTCATCCTCCTTCTTGGAATCGTTGGGCTTAACCCTGTCCAGGTTAAACTTTTCCAATGGCAACAAGGAGAATATCTCTACATATTCCCCTTTGTGAATTTTGTCTCTCACTTCCTGTTTCAGATGAGCTCCTAGCGGGCCCTCGAAGCATACATATATCTCACATTTCGCTGCATCTGCCAGCCTTACTACATCAGTCTTACCCTTAGCTTCTGGACCCCCTTTTTCACTTGACGTGTCCTTACCTGTCACCGTCTCCACCGTCTGTTCAGCTTGGCCCACCGTAGCCGCACGTTCCACCGGCCCAACCCCTGAGTTCACGCTCCCCCCAGCCTGGGCTTCCTCCTGGGCACCCCCTTGTGCCCCCCCTTGTGCATTGCCAAAACGACCTACCAGCACCCGTAAACCCTCTAAAAGCTCCTGAAGCTGTCCCGTGGACCCCGAACTGGCGGATACTGTACCCGCCACTTGTTGGTCCGGAACCTGTCTAACCGCCCGCGGCGAAGGTGCCGCCACCCCCCGTGCGCTTGTTGCCACCACCCCCAACAAGCCCTGCAGTGCATTGGTAAATGACAGATTGTCACTGGACTTACCGGGCTGACCAGGAGACCTCCCAACAGCCGCTGAGCCGCCTTCCCTCGCTGGTGCTTGCTGGCTGGGCTCCTCTGCTTCATCCGACATTTCTTCCTCTGAAGGTGCCCCGTGCGCTGGAACGGACGCCACGGGCGAATCCCTCCTGGAGCCCCGGCCTTCTGCATGCTGTAGGGCTTGTCCCCTGTTGCGATCAGCCGAGAACGCAGGCTGCCCTGACGGCCCTGCAACCGGGCCAGCCTGCACACTATTCCGTCCGCCATCTTGGGACCCTTCCGCGCCGCCGAGTGAGCTCCGCCCCCTCGCAGCGTATCTTGACCCTCTGCTCACTGCTTCTCTTACTCCCGCCACTGCTCTGTTATCCTCCCCCCCACGCTCGTTTAGAGCTGCTGGGGTGCCAGTCATCTTCTTTCCTCTAGTGACCGTGCGCAGGGAAGCGGCGCCATTGCGGCCCGTGGCCCCGCCCGGTGAACTCTGACCCCGCCGTGAAACGCTCCCGGGCCTCACCGGTGTCTCCTTGCTGCTCCGTTTCGACGGCGGAAGCGATCGATCATCGCCTGGACTCCTCTCCTGTCTACCCGGTCTGTTTGCAGGCCCCGGCGAGTATCGCGCCGGAGGCCGCGATCTCCGCGCACGCGCCGCCGGCTCCTCCGCCCTCGCCGATCCGCTTGTCTCCCCTCCGAGCATCTCCACCACTTGTCCGTGCAGCCAGTCCGACCCTCTCACTTCAGCTGCCCGCCTCAAACGCTCTAACAAGTCCTCTAAGTTGGCCATGGCTAAGGAGCAGAGAGATTCTGCCTCCCTGTGTCTTTCCACCCCACGCACTGCCCGTTCTGGCTCCACCCCCACCTTATAACTGGACACTCCCCCCAACTTTCCTCATCTCTCCTCCCCCTACCTTTTCCCTAAACTTAACCCTGTGTGTCACTAGACACACTGTCATGCCCGGCCCTGCTCTAACTTCATTTCTTTCATCGCTCCGGGCCTTACTCAACAAGTACAGTCTAGCCATGTTTTCCAAATAAATTGCCGGTAGAGAAATCAGTGGTACGGAATGGGGCTATTGGTCATTGCTGTTAATGATTGTATATGAAGGTCGGTAAAAGACGCTGAAAGAAGAACAGAAACTAAAATCTTCTTTGGGGGGATAACAATTGTTGCCAATGAGAAAATATCTTGATTTTATAGGAGCAGATTTATTAAAAAACTGCAAGGTTTAATAATTGTTTTAATAATGTTGTGGAATTATTGGTAGCAGCTAAATATAGTTTTGAGTTTATAACATCTTATAAAATCAAGGCGGACTACAGAAGCTTTCACAATAAGAATTAACAAATATGCTAAACGTCATGTATCCACATAGCTACATAGTATTTAGTAATAGGAGGTTATAGGAAAACTTATCTGAGTTACTAGTATTTTCACATGAATTAGGGCATATAAAGTGATAATAAACCCACACACATATACCCAGTAAAGTGACTGACCTCAAGGAAATGTACAGTGCTGAAGCAAATCCTCCTACATAAGTTGTACCTTTTTATCTGCATCCCTGGTGCCCAACCGGCATGCCTCTCTTTGTGCTGCCCTCGGGCCCCCTGCAGACCATAATCTATGTTTCCCTATTGCCATTTTATAGTAATGATATCCAGCAGTCTGATATAATGTGTCTCCAGTCTATTACTGTCTCTTGAAATATGTCCCCTGTCTCCAACAACCTCTCTGTCATGTTCACAGTCTCTTACTGCATGTTTGCAGTCACTGACCATCTCTTGTAGCATGCCCTTAGTCTATATTAGCACTGACGCGATGGTCAGCTTCCCCAGCGGCCCCTCAGGTATGATATATGCATACTTATGCCCCGTACACACGGTCGGACATTGATCGGTCATTCCGACAACAAAATCCATGGATATACACACTTTCACACAAAGTTGTTGGAAAATCCGATCATTCTGAACGCGGTGACGTAAAACACGTACGTCGGGACTATAAACGGGGCAGTAGCCAATAGCTTTCGTCTCTTAATTTTTTCTGAGCATGCGTGGCACTTTGTCCGTCGGATTTGTCTACACACAATCGGAATTTAAAGGATCGGGTTTTGTTGTCGGAAAATTTTATAGCATTCTCTCAAACTTTGTGTGTCGGAAATTCAGATGGAAAAAGTCCGATGGAGCCCACACACGGTCGGAATTTCTGACAACAAGCTCCGATCGCACATATTCCGTCGGAAAGTCCGACCGTGTGTACAGGGCATTACAGTGTGCCAGGCACCAATGTAAGTATGCAATAAAGATCATACCTGGAGTTCAGCTTTAAGTTCTTCATGCTGGCTGCACACATACTGTATATACAGACTCTCGGCATGTGGACCTTCAGCCGAGCAGCCGCATATATGCCGCCCTGTGTGAACCATTTACCGTGCTGAGTGCGCACTCCCTGCACGCTCCCAGCATGGCAGCTGATGGTTACCGGAAAACTTCACATGCATACTAGTGATCGAGAGCTTTCCAATCATGTGACCGCTGTGACAGCCAATCACAGCGGTCACATGACCCAAATACCCGCCTCCGGTGTTTAGAACCCTTAAAGGGCTGGGAGGCAGTCGGCGGGCAGGGGTGAAAGAAGAATTCTGTGTAAGTCACAGGAATCTGTGCTGCCTAAATGACTCTATCTCTATCTGTCAACAATTGGATTTAAACTTCCATGGCAGATTTGAATCTGGCTGGTGGCTGTGAAAAACTTCTAACAATACAATTAATTTACTAAAACTGGAGAGTGCAAAATCTGGTGCAGCTGCGCATATGAACCAATCAGCTTCCAGGTTTTTCTGTCAAAGCTTAATTGAACAAGCTGAAGTTAGAAGCTGATTGGCTACCATGCACAGCTGCACCAGACTTTGCACTCTCCGGTTTTAGTAAGACCCCTTTCACACTGGGTCGTTTTGCAGGCACTATTGCGCTAAGAATAGCATCTGCAAACCGACCTGAAACAGCTGCTGCTGTGTCTCCAGTGTGAAAGCCTCGGGGCTTTCACACTGGAGCGGTGCGCTAGCAGGACGCTAAAAAAGACTTTTTTTGCTAGCAGCATCTTTGGAGTGGTGAAGGAGCGGTGTATATACCGCTCCTTCACCGCTCCTGCCCATTGAAATCAATGGGGCACCGCGGCTATACCGATGGCAAAGCGCCTCTGTGGTTTTTAACCCTTCTCGGCCGCTAGCGGGGGTAAAACCGCCCCGCTAGCGGCCAAATACCGCCGCTAAAATGACTTTTTACCGCCGATGCACCTCCCGCCCCAGTGTGAAAGAGGCCTTAATCAACCCCACAGTAACATGTCAGTCTTTCTGTAGGTGAGAGATAGCAAGGAGCCTACAATGGATGTCCTTGGAGCCTTATGGTCTTTTCTATTTGAAGGAGTTTGGTTGTAATCCTAGAAATATGGGCAAATGACTGGGGGGGGCAAAGCAAAAAATGTTCATGGATGCCGCAATAATTCCTTTTTACATGGTATTCTTTAATGTCATTTTAGGAAAAGACACGTATTTGATTAAATGTAACGGATATAGCCATAGCCAATCTGTCTTTTCCAGTGAATGTGTTCTAAACTAGATTAAATGTAAACATTGCATTAATGTGAACTTATGTGATGCAAACTGATTCTCTTACATCTATAATTTTTCCTGTTTATTTAGCATTATCTTTCCCTGTGAATATGATATTGACCCAGCTATATAAACATATAGGTTTACACTTGAAGCCAGCAAAGTTTTCTTTATGATCTGTAGCCCATAAAAATGCCAGTCAATGTATGATTTAGCACAGTATTGATTTTCATCCTATGAATAGTCATTGTCATGAAAAATCAGCATGAACCATCTGTCAGTGTATGTTATGATTTTTTTTTGTTGCATTGTAGTTTAATCATGATGGAGACTAACGGATGCCATTTCTAAAGTTGCACAATTGTTTGAATGATATTCTTACAGTAATTTTGTGCAGGTATATCATTTTCCACAAGTCCATTGCAGCACAGGTAGCAGGGAACATCTAGCATTGAACCCGTATGCAAATGCTAAAGCCCATCTCCAGGGAATTAAAAAAAAAATGCTCCCTTGTAGGGGGACTGCCCCCTGCACTGCAAGGGTTAGGGGGAAGCAATCATACTTGCAAATGCAGACTGAATACATGCAAGAACCCCGGCGGGTGTTCCTGTGATTAGTTGCAAGAGGTAACACTATTGAAAACAATGTGAGGCTGCTGAATCTTATTGCTAATCGCACCCACTTGCATGTAATCATGACTGAGTGTCCAGGGCCGATCACTTGCATGTAATCGCAGCATAAGCGATTACATGCGAGTGGGCGCAGTTAGCTGCAAGAGTCAGTATTCTCTCACTGCTTTCAATGCCTCTCACAGCTATTCCCAGAAGCCCACACTGGAGTTCTCGCTGTTGCATTTGAAGGTGTGAATGCACCCTAAATGCTCATTTAGTTCTCGTTTAGATCTGCTACCCTGCTTTTCCAGCAGCCAGCACTATTTTCTACTTCTCTACACCCTGGTAGTGGACTGTCACTGGGCATCCTCACATCCAGTGCTGAGCAATGGGCTCTTCATTGGACTTGATGAAATCAGAGGACCTGTAACCTCTTGAGCGTAGGGGAGACAAGGCTATGGGGGCTGGTCTTACAGCCTGGATGAAGCAAAATTACTTTTTACAGACCTAGACCTAAATGAGCATTTAACCCTTGCAGTGCAGGGGCAGCCTCACTGCAAGGGAGCATTTTTCTATTCCCCGACACAGATCAGTATGACAACTGGCAACTGTAGTCAAAGCCACAGATTCACTTAGGCCCTTACCCACACTGGGGCTGATTTACTAAAACTGGAAAGTGCAAAGTCTGGTGCAGCTGTGCATGGTAGCCAATCAGCTTCTAACTTCCGCTTGTTCAATTAAGCTTCGACCAAAAACCTGGAAGCGGATTGGTTTCTATGCAGAACTGCACCAGATTTTGCACTCTCCAGTTTTAGTAAATCAACCCCTATGACCTGTACAGCATGATCTGCATGAATAGAGCTGCAAGCTATGTATCTGCAGCCTATTATGGGTATGTCGTGGCTTTACAGCAGCCTTAAAGCGGAGTTCCACCCTAAAGTGGAACTTCCGCTCATCGGATTCCTCTCCCCCTCCGGTGCCTCAATTGGCACCTTTCAGGGGGGTGCAGATACCTGTATAATACAGATATCTGCACCCACTTCCGGGAATAGCTAGCTGCAGCTAGCCTCGAATGCCCGCCCCCCCCCCCCCCCCGTTGTGTTGTGGGAAACACACAGTTCCCACAACACAACGGGGACCAGTGTAGACGCGCAGCACGACTCGCGCATGCGCAGTAGGGAACCGGGCAGTGAAGCCACAATGCTTCACTTCCTGATTCCCTGACCGAGGATGGCGGTGGGGGCAGCTGAGAGATGAGCGATCGATCGGCTTCGGCTGCCGACATCGCTGGACCCTGGGACAGGTAAGTGTCCATTTATTAACCTCCCTGGCGGTATGATTCTTTCTGATTTTAGGTGCTGAAAGCGGTACAATTATTTTGCATGGAAATTTGGCGTTTTATATTGTAGGTCTGTAATTCTTAACAATAACACACCTAAATCTGTCCAAACAAGAGTCTAGTAGATATCCCGGGTATGATAAAGTTTGAAACACAAAAACATAAATTATAATATCATAAAAAAAAAATAATAATTAAAAAAAAATAAAAATAAATAGTAATAAAATAAATTTCCACACGATTCACTATCACTCAATTCTGCAAGTGTTCTAATTTACTATCGCTGTTTTCTAGCTGGTCTAAAGCCATTTTTGACGTAAAGGGACACTTTTTGGTTGCTATGGACAATCTCCAGTTTCCAGCCAGAAAGAACAGTATATATAATATAGAACTGCATGCAGGGCATAGGACAAAGCACTGGGGACAAAAGGGATGTGAAATGATTTCATACAGTACTATAATCTGTAAGATTACAGTACTGTATATGTTATGCTTTTTACATTTTTTGAATTTGCCTCCAGGCTCCGCCCCCGTGCATCGCGACGCTCGCAGGGAACGGAGCCTGGCACGGAGAGGCTTCGGAGGAGGACAGAGCCCTCGGACACTGCGGGGGACATCGCAGGATCCCGGGGACAAGGTAAGTAAGGAGGCACCAGGATCCTGCGATGCAATCCCGAGTGTGGCTCGGGGTTACCGCTAACGGTCCTGAATTTTAACCCCGAGCCACACTCGGGAATACCGCCAGGGAGGCTACAAGTCAGCAGCTGCAGTAATTGTAGCTGCTGGCTTTTAATATTTTGTTGTTTAAGGTGGAGCTCCTCTTTAATTGAACAATGCCTGTGTTTGGGGCATTATGCATGGGCCACAGGCACAGTGCCCGTGTGTGAATGAGCCATTACCCCCTGTCAAGCTACACATACTCAACTTTTTTTCCTCTACTAGAAGAAGCCCTTTGTAGCTTCCAAGTCATTATTCAGGTCTGAGGATTCCTTCCCAACCCCCATGTGACATCATGGGATGCCTGAACAGCCAATCACTGGGTACCTGTACAGTCACATGGGGGGAGTGAGCCAATACTCCCCATACACAGAAGTAATGTTTTCTTTGCTCCTGGTGGGGGATTGACCTCTAGTACTAGTATGCAGTTCTCTACTTACAAAAGAAACTGGTGCACTGTTGCTAACCCAGAATGAAAACCTGAAGGCTTAATTATGATGGGTGTTGACGCCCATTTTTCGGGCAGGCCGCATTTGTTATTGCTCTTGCATCTGCCTCGAGCTGCATGCAGGCAGTTTATAGAGGTGGATGCTGCACAGACACAGCCGGACACGCGCATGTGAAAATAAGACATGTGTGCAGAAGTAGGTGCACAGATTTGAATGCAGGCAATATGCATTCAGATGCATGCACCTGCTCCTGCACACATGTAAAATTTTGACATATGGCTGTGTCTGTGCAGCCACTGCATTTGCATCCACCTCTATAGACTGCCTGAGTGTAGCTTGGAGCGGATGAAGGCGTAATAGCAAATGCTGCCTGCATGAAGAATGGGTGTCAATGGTCATCTGAATGAAGCTGAATATCACTACTATATATAATTTCAAAACTTCTACAATTTTGGATGTACAATAGAACTAGCTTATCTTTTATAAATACACCCTGACACATATCATGTGGCTCTTTCTAATACTGCTTTAATAAAACAGAAAAGAATGTGTGCACACAATGTTATATTGTATTATTTACATAAGCAAACCTCATTTAAGAGTTTCCACATTTTGCAGTGATTACGTATACTGTAATTATGTACAATAGGACGGCAAAAATGTACTTTTCTGTCTAGTGATTTTTTCTCTTTTTTGGAAATTAGGTTTTTGTCATTTAAATCTCACTTAATAGATGCTGCCTCTGACAGACTGTGTCTAACGCTAATTAATTACGTAACAACAAAACCCAAGGCTGCAAGCCTAAAGCTGGAGAAAGATAAATAAATGTGTTTTCTGAACCACAACTTAGAAAAACAAATAAGACCACCATGATAGAGAACATTCTGCATTGGGAATAAGGGTGTCAGCTCTGCTCTGGGTTTTGTCTCGTTTTATTCGCTTCCCGAATTCCATATCCTTCGACCTTCTCCTCAACATTAACAAAGACTGATTTTACCAGACAATAATCAGATTTATATTTTAAATGTTGAGAAGCTTAGTTTGTGATAACAGCAAAGCTTATTTCAGTCTTTAAAGTGCCCCTGAACTTTAGGGAAAATCTATAATTGTTAATCATGCCTTAGCCTTACCCTGAATATGTACTTTTTGACTTGCAGCAAATATATGGGGGTGGACAACAAATTATGAAAATGTTGCGCTATTAAAAAAATGAAAATGCACTCTTTACAATTTATTTCCAATATTTCCACTAAGTACCAAGGACACAAATATAGGTATTCAAATTTGCTTCCAAATTAAAGCCCTATTTGTCTCCTTCAAAAAAAAAAAAGTATAATAAGCTAGACTAACAGCGCTAAAAAGGTATAATGTGTGGAACCAAGATATGGCCAAAATAAGAAAAAAAGCACTCTGGGACTCAAGAAGATATAAGGAGAAAAAGGCCTTGGACTCAAGTGGATAAGGTAAACTGGGGGCGAACTGGGCCAGGTGGGGGGAAGATGAGAATTCCTGGTAAAGAGAAGTAAAGTCCCCGCCAGTGTCCTACTGATTGTGGGATGAGGACGAGGCCTGGCTGCCCCTCCAGCATGTATAGTGTACGCCATGTCCAAGCAGAGGCCGGCTCCGAGCCCAACCGGAGGCTTTCCTCCCCCACCCAGCCCGACCGAGCCGCCCCAGCTCCCCCTGTAGCCCCTGTCCATCGCTTGCTGGCCAATTCATTAACCTGGAGTCAGTGCAGAAGACGCTATCCAGCCCAACCCACCCTATGAGCAGAGAGTACCTGAATTGGAGCTTTAGTCTGGGATAGGGGTCGGAAGGAGGCAGGGAAGAGGGAGAGCAGGAGGGGGCCGAGTCGCTGCACCATGGGCCTCTGGGTTGTACTTGCCCCTTGGGCCAAAAGTTTGCAGTCAGCCCCTGAGGTAAACCTGTCATCGAGAACAAGTTTGCATATCATGAAAGTAAGGGAAAAATCGAAGATCCTTATCTACATACTTTTTATGGGTCATTGACTTAAATATTTGAAGCCAAATGTTCAGCATTGCAGTTAAACAATACAAATTTTTCAGAAGCAGATTAGAAATTGTAGCCTCTGTGTATCTTTTATTAAAGTTTTTACATACTTGTTCTAAATATTAAAAAATTGCCATGGAGATGTCTTAACCTTTGACACAGGTGCAACAAATGCTTGCCTTATTACTTGTAATATGATTATCTTCTATGATCTTCAGCTCCATCTAGTTGCCATAAGGTAGTATTTTGCTGAAAAACCTCTAACAAACAAATTCTGTCTAATGCCCTGTACACACGGTCGGATTTTCCGACGGAAAAAGTGCGATCGGATTGTGTTGTCGGAAATTCCAATCGTGTGTGGGATCCATTGGACTTTTTCCGTCGGAATTTCCGTCACACAAAGTTTGAGAGCAGGCTATAAAATTTTCCGACAACAAAATCCAATCGGTTAAATTCCGATCGTGTGTACACAAATCCGACACACAAAGTGCCACGCATGCTCAGAATAAATTAAGAGAGGAAAGCTAGTGGCTACTGCCCTGTTTATAGTCCCGACGTACGTGTTTTACGTCACCGCATTCAGAATGATCGGATTTTCCGACAACTTTGTGTGACAAGTTTGAGCCAACATCCGTCTGAAAAAATCCATGGATTTTGTTGTCGGAATGTCCGATCAATGTCCGATCCTGTGTACAGGGCATTATGGGCATTAGATGGCGCTGACGATCATTAGAGATAATCACATTACCATGAATGCGGCGAGCACTCATTGTGTCTGTGCAAAATTTGCATGGTGAATAATTTATACATATACCCCTAATGCTTACCCAGCTAGAATTTCTTCTTTTCTGCTTGTTAAATATGTTCTAAATGTTCATAAACATCAACTTCATGCTTGTGTATAGTGACGTCCAGCTGCTGCTCATCCATCCATTTTTTCATCGGTTACTAAATGCCAGTAAGAGTATTCCAACAGCTACACTTTTAATTACAAACATATACACGATAAATTCAGCACTCTATGGAAACGTCAGACCTGCAGTTCTGAAGGTCTACAAACACTTTTGTGTTACAGCTACATGATCATCGGTTCTCCAGGTAATTGCCAGTAGCAACAGAAACCAAAGCATGCTGCTTTTCCTTCTTCTAGCTCTTTGATCATTGTCGAGCTCCATACCAACATAGACAGATAACTTCAAATCAGCAGGAACTTTCACCTCTTTCTTATTCCCCTCAGGGAAGCCTCCTCCAGTATATCGAGCAAGAGCTCGATACACAATCACAGAGTTTAAAGCAAAATTAAACCAACAAAGTGCAAACACAATTACAAAGGCAACCTTCAGCATGACTAAGGTGTTCTATCGATTGACTCCATCAGAGGCGTTATGCTGGAAAATCAATTACTATAGACTGGAGGTGATTTTCCTGAAAGGGATGAGAAGCAGGTAGTAAGTCCCAGGTGAACTGAAGCAGTATTCCTCCATGTCTGTGCTGGTGTAGAGGTCAGTGGTGCTCAAAGAGCTGGGAGGAAAAATAACAGCAGAGGAAGGTTGGTGTTGCTAATGGTGGTTTACCTGGAGAACAGGAGCGGGAGCCTGTAATACATCTGGTGAGTGCTGAATCTGATGGGTGTTTGTAATTGAAAGGGCTATTGGAATACTATTACTGTTAGAAATTACTAAAATATACTCTGGCTTTGATTTATTAAAGAATTTGCAAAGTAAATAATGACAAATAAGGTGAAGCAATGTTTGCAATGAACACCCGACTTTGCTAGGTGAACACTCCCCAGAGCTCCTGGCTCCTTCCCAAGCCCCTCTCTGTGTGTCCATTGATACACTGCTGCTTGTGATTGACAGCAGCGGGAGCCAATGGCTCCCTCTGCTGTCTCTAAGCCAATGAGGGAGGAGAGAGCGGAGAGAGCTGCTGCTCTCATGCAAAGTTCTGAATCAAGATTGGATTTAGGTAAGTATATGGGTGGGGGGGGGTTGGGGAGAAGCTAAACTCAGAAGGTTTTATACTTTAATGCAGAGAATGCATTAAGGTAAAAAAGCTTCTGCCTTTAGAACCACTATAATGACATGAACTTAACAATGGAAATTTATTTAGCAACTTCATATTTTCTTGGCTCAGTCTTTACAAAGTTATTCATCAGCCATGGGAAATGAATATGATTTCCAAATCAGGAAATCCCTTTCATTATTCTCTGTCAATGTTAATTAGAGAAATGCTATAGCAAAAATATTGTATTCTAATCTTCATAGTTACCTCTAATAAATGCAATGACCATAATCAGTATAGTAATTATTTTTTTATATATTTATTTATTTTACATTTACTTTCTGAGTTAGTGGGGTTGGAACAAACGAATACACTATTTGTATGATGATTACAATAAATTGCTTGCCCATTCAGGAAACATGAAACTATCTCTGCAAAGGGCATCCCCTGACCTCCTTCAACCACATATACATGGGAGGAGGGGCAGGGTTGGTAGAAACAGGTGGTTGAGCCACACTTTTATTGGCCCCTGACTGCTCAGCTGTAAATTAGTTTGACCAGCATTTATGTTGGTAAACACTGTCGTGATCACAGGGTGGTGCTGTAAAATTCATCATAGATTATGTTTGACAAGACAGTAACACTGCCAAACGTGACCCATTCAAGTGAATAGGGCTGTGCCGCAACCACAATGCAATCACATGTATTGCAAGCGGTGTGGCACAACAGGCTTCTAATGGTTAACACAGACATGAGGAGACAACATATCACATCAAAATGCCTTTAAAAAGCAATCCACTGCAGGCTGCTTTTTCAGAAGGGCAGCAATGATGGTTGCACATGCAAACAAGCCCCGATATGCACCCCACTTGTGCTCCTTCATAGCCACTTGCTCTCTGGGCTCCTTCACACGGGCAGCCGGGGGGGGGGGGGACGGTAAAATTAGGCACTCAACTAAATGCTAACAGTACAGGCAGACAGGTCTGAATACATGCTGCTTTAGGACCGTGGCAAGCAGCACATTGAGGTCGATGAGACCATGCCATAACTGTGGAGCAGTTTTTTTAATACAAAATCCATCATGGGATTAAAAAAAGGAGGCGACCTGAGTGCCTGCCAGTTTCCACATGAGGTTTCTAACACAGGTATTATCATTGATGTGAGATCCTTTCAAATTTGCAATATACAGCAACATGTATTTAAACATTTAGCTACCATATAATGCCTGATTTAATTAATTCTACATATGCTAATAGGGCCAATTAGAAAGCAGAAATGTGCTATAAACATGTTACTGGATTATGATTTGTGATTTTGTTTGTGAAAATGACACTAATTCATTTAGTCGCCTATAATTAAAACAGCATCTAGTACCAACTTGTAATAATGTTTTTCACATGATTAGCATGTAAGTACTGCTTGGCATGTTTATTAATTCCACATGATTATATTGCAGTTGAGTTATTGCCCAGTGTGACACATGTACATGTTTTTTCAGTTTCCATGGGTAAGCAAGCCTCAAAATGTGATTTCAATTTCTAGTACGATTGTGGTAAATAAATCATATTGCATCATTATCAGTCATACCATGCTTGAGAGAAAGCAATTGCATTGACCATACTGTCTTAATATATCAGCCAAATTCTTGGTATATGGTACATTTAAATAACATATTTTGTTAAAGATATACAGTATTACTGCTAGAACCAGACACAATATTGTAGGGGATTGGAGCTTGAACTATATCTTCTGTTAATATAATGTATGTATTTTACTGCATAAAAATGAACTGTGAACAGACCCTAATTTTAATGTGCAAAATCAATTACGGATCAAGGCAAGATGAACTCTGATTGGTTGCTATGGATTTTACTGAGCTTAAGAATTAACACTAGGTTTTCACCGGCAGCAAAGGGGCAGTAAAAAACAAGTGATTGATTTTTTATTTCCCACCACCAAACAAACATGGTGGCCATTTAGCTTCGTAGTGTGGCAATTGTAACTCAGCATGTTGAGTTTGATGGGCAGCACTGCCTGTTACACTCATCCAATGAAGTTATTATACCTGCACTGCAGCCACAAGCCAAACCTTTGGCTTGTAGTTGAGGCGTATTATTTAATGCAAAATCCAACTTTGCATGACAGAAAAACAAGCATTCCGAAGGCAGACTGCCACACATGAAAACAAGGCCTTAAGCTGGTTCCACTGGCCGAGATTCGAACCATGTATGGGCAGGCTGAATGTACCCAAGTTGAACAATCAATTAACTTTGGTTAAACCAGCCTATCAGATTTTACATGCGATTATTGCTAGCGGCTATTATCACTCTGTTCTCCCAGTGGGGACGGCTCCACCTGCCACCCCCCCGCCAAGAGACCACAATGGCCTTGCAGGGGGGATTTCTCTATCAACCCATGGTGGCAGGAAAGAAAATCGCTCCATCTATGACCGGCTAGAAAGAAATGTTCTTTATTGAAAAAGGCTGAAAATGTAATTGGAAGTTTATAGACTGTGTAAAAGTCACGTTTTCATTGGCATCTGTGTCTCATCTCTTCTCTCGTCTCTTCTGGGGAGAAATACCCTCACTATTGGTCCTGGTGACCATTGTTTCCAATGCATTGAGCTTTCGTCTGAACAGGAACAGAAGGGAAATATACTGTAGTCATCGTGAGAAATACACTGTAGTTATCACGAGAACAGGTAAAGTTGTTCGTGAGAACTGTCTAAGGCTCCATTTACACCTGAGCACAATGTAAGCAGAGCATATTCCTGGTGGGGCCATCTATATCTCTTCTGGGGAGAAATACCCTCATTGTTGATCCTGGTGACCATTGTTTCCAATGCTTTGAGTTTTCACCTTAACAAGAACATAAGGGGAATCTTCCAATACTGCGTAAGCAGAGTGTATTCATAGTGATTTTAAAGTGTTTTTTTTCATACCTTCAGGCATTTTACAGACATGTTACAGGCATATTACAGGTGTTCTTGTACTTGCTTCAGGCATTTGTTTCTTGGTCTGGGCAAGGACGAGGGAACAGCTCTATAGGAAAAGACGAGCACTTCAGACACAAAAACCCATGCGAAATGCATGTGTTGCCCATTTACAGGTGCTGCCTTTGAAGTCTATAGGGCCAAAAACTCCTTATTATTCTCCAAAAAAAAGCTAATTTCCTTTTTTGAGGGAAGGGCATAGCGCATAGGGCTGCTGAGCATACTAGCGTGAACAGGTACAGTTAGAAAGCATTGGATTCAGTTTATAGAGTGTGGTCAAGCATAAGCAAAAAAGCAAGCAAACAAAGAAAAGCTAATGGGAGCCAAAAGAGGATATCCATTGGCTTTGGGGAGATTTTCCCTTACTTCCTGCTGTACTTAAGAGACAGGAAGTGAAGGAGAATTTTCCCAGAGGGACAAACATGAAAAGGGTCTTAACCAAGGATGAGCTTGGGTTCGGTTCAAACTCAGAAGCTTGCTATATTGCTAAACCGCATTAGGTCAATGATGTCACAAGCATCCACCTCTTTTTAAATGTAGCTGCGGGTCGGTGGAGATGCAATTAGATTACAGCTTCCCTTTTTCAAGTTCAGGTAGGTTTGGATCCAAACCCAGTTCATCCTTAGACTTAAACGTTCCTTTTTCTATCCAAAACTTAAAGTGAAACTAAAGTCTTTGGATTTTTTTTTGTTAACATGTTATACCTACCTGCTCTGTGGTTTTGCACAGAGCAGCCCAGATCCTCCTCTTCTTGGGTCCCACTTCGGCGCAACTCCCTCCAGCTTGCTATGGGGGCACCAGAACCGTGTGTCTATACAGATATGGAGCTGTGACCAGGCCCCGCCCCCTTTCTCTCCTGATTGACTGATATTTGAGGGGGCGGCACATCAATACCGCCCCCCTTCCCCTCAGGAGAGATGGAGAGGAAGGCGGCAATCAGAGGCCTCTTTACCTTAGGAGGCAGATGGTAGGGCTGCTGCTCCTCGCTAATGCATAGAAAGTATTAAGATAAAAATCCTTCTGCCTTTACAATCACTTAAAAAGAATATATAGTTTTTGTTTTTTTGTTTTTTCTGTGGCAAAACACACAAATAGATATACAAGTGTAGCAAGGTCTCCAGCCTTGTTCAGTCTAATGAGGACCTCCAGGGCCAAAGATAGCAGACATTCTTCAATATGTAGTGGGATGTGAGGCACAGTGGGTGCAAAGATGGTGAACGTCATTGGGCGCCAGACACTTCTTGGATGTAAAAGAGGTTTTATTTCTTTTGACAGTCCTTTGTGTATTTTTGTGGGAAAGAGGGTTAGGGCCAGGACACCCTTAAGTAATTGTAGTTTCAATTGGCAGACTCCGAGACTTCAATAGGAAGACAGCTGTGCAGGGAAAGGCCCCAGCAAGGTGCCACATCTGCACATGCACATGGTAACAGTCTTTAACAGTTCCTAACTCAAACGTAACCGTCCTTTCAGCTTAACTACAACTGCCTCTTGTAGTTCTTCAGCACTGAGCTCCCGGTCTCTCACTAGACCCACTGATTCATTGACTCTGAATCCCTTGAGTTCCTCCAAGGTTTGCAGTGGTATCCCCTCAAGCGTCACCCACGTTTCCCTGCTGGGTCCCTAGCTTGGCACTCCAGATACTTCTCAAGCTTCACCCCTGCTAACAGGCGAGGTCCCTGGCCTGACTCACAAGGCTGTTCTGCAAGCGCCTCCTCCACGGGTTGGGTCCCTGACTTGATGACCGCCTGAAGTTTCCCAATTCTCCACTGTGCCTGTTTGGTGAGCATGTGGTTCCGGTACTTGCTTCAGTTACTCGCTGTGGTCCCTGGTAAAGGTGGTTGGTCCCTTTGTGGCGACAGCTTCCCTTCTACCCCCGACCACTGACAGGTTCTTCGGCCAGCAGAACCGTGACTTCTGGTTGGGCTGCAAGCCGCAATCCCAACCCTGCGCTGCTCTCTTACTTTTGGATAGGCCCTCACACAGCCTAGCAGCCAGATGCCCCCAGGATAGGCCCAATCTCCGGCCTAGCAGCCCGGGTCGCACGGAACACATCCACCCAGACAGCCGTCCAGGTGGCACAGAACATAGATCACCTGACCTCACCCAAACATATTGGTTCTCCCAGCAGGCCAAGGGATTCAAGAACACCCCTGCCCATTGGCCGGGATACCCCATACACTTATAACCTGACCTTGGGTTGCCCTTCTCATATCTAGTACCACCAAGTACCCGGCCACCTAGTGGTAGAAGAGAAAAGTGCAACAAGGCCCAACTTAGGGAGAAATTAATAGATCTCTATCAATCAACCAGGATAACTACTCCTGGCAAGTAAATTTGTGAGGAGCTCCCTGCCTAAGCTACAGGGTGCTACACAAGCAATTGTGTACATCTCTTGTTCAAGGTGACTCACAGCAACAGTTTAAAGCAGCTGCCAGAAATATTATATTGTTTATACAGAAAAAAAGTTAAATTTAATTGTTTGTTCCATATTGGTTTTATTTTTCTTTATGTCTGAAGAGCTGATATTAAATATTTGCCACCAATAAATGGAGTATATGTTGAGGGGGGTATGGGGGTGTGAAGGGATAATAGAGGGCAAAGTAGATAGAGTTAAAACTGAAAAAGCAGGAAAGAAGGGAAGGTAACAGGGGAGATATTAGTAAATGAGAAGGAATGGAGGGATGTATGTTGATTTGGGAATATGTGATTAGAGGAGGGGGAGGCAGAGTGTCTGGAGCACTTGGAACTGAAGAACACTCGTGGTGTGGTCCCAGCAGCAGGGACAGAGGGAGAGAACGTTTTTTATTGATTATCAGAAGAAATGTCAGTGAGAATCCACGTTATAAAACAAATTTACATTTTTTTATACTATGTAAAATTGCATGGGGAATTGCCCAATGACAGAGCATGCACATTCATTCTGTGAAAAAGGGGCAAAAAAACAAAACAAATGTTATTAAGCTATTTCCTGTGTTGGATTAATTAATTAAAAAAAGGAAAATACTGCATTTAGCCAGTAGATGTCACTAACCATCATAGGAATTTCCTATCTCTTCTAGCAGTGGAATGCAGTATTTTCCCTGCCCCATTCACACAGAATGAATGTACATGCATGTTCACTGGGCAAATTTCTATGCAAGCCCTTTTTTTATTACATTGCTTTCATTTTTTTATGCAACATAAATAGTAATTGAAATACAATTGGGAAATTGGATATATTTGAGCAACCGCAGAGAATGGGTTCTTAACAACCCTTTACAACTGAAGTGTCTGCTTCTCTTTTATATAAGAATAAATTACTGGATGCACGAGTCAACGTCAAGTTTTCTTTGATCAGTAGAGCAAAATAAAAGATATAAAAGTATAATTGTCAAGCATTCATTCGCAACAGGAAAATCGTTTTGATTATTCTGTAAATAAAATCACCAGAGAAAAAGGAAACATGTTCATCCTCAATGACTAGACAGGAAAAAGGTTCCAAGCTGACTTTCCTGACACAGTTCATTGTGTTTTGTTTTTCATCTTGAACTTTGTCTCATAGCTCCCGCACACAGCTCTGGAATGAGGTTACCTTATAAACTTTAGAGAACTTCCACTCTTTATATGCAGTATATGTTGCAGAGACTTATTATAGTAATACATACAGTCAGTGCTGTGTCTTGGCCTAGGCCAACAAGGCCTAGGCCAAGGGCGGCACTTTGCGGGGGGGGCAGCGGCTTTTTTGCCACCCCCCCCCGTGCAAACCCCCCCCCAACCCGTCCTCCCCACGTCCCGAACAGATACAGCCTCCCGCAGCCAGCTCCCGCTCTGATACAGCCTCCCGCGGCCACGTACTGTGGCCAAGGGAGGGAACGACTGCCGCCCCCATAAAATGGACCGTGACTGACTCTGTCAGCTTGACTGATGGAGCCGGAGCCTAATGCTCCGCCTACCCACCTCTGCAATCCAGCTCTGGGAGTTGGGACGTGTCTCTCTGGTCACCGGAGAAGGAGGAGCGAGAGAGAGGAGGACGGCGACGGCGGGAACCCCCAGGTAGTTCATTTAAAAACTTACTGTAACCCCGGCAGCTTTAGTAATGCAGCCACTGTGCCCCCAAATGCATCCACTGTGCCCCCAAACGCAGCCACTGTGCCCCCAAATGCAGCCACTGTGCCCCCAAACGCAGCCACTGTGCCCCCAAATGCAGCCACTGTGCCCCCAAATGCATCCACTGTGCCCCCAAACGCAGCCACTGTGCCCCCAAATGCATCCACTGTGCCCCCAAACGCAGCCACTGTGCCCCCAAATGCAGCCACTGTGCCCCAAACGCAGCCACTGTGCCCCCAAACGCATCCACTGTGCCCCCAAATGCAGCCACTGTGCCCCCAAATGCAGCTACTGTGCCCCCAAACGCATCCACTGTGCCCCCAAACGCAGCCACTGTGCCCCCAAAATGCATCCACTGTGCCCCCAAACGCATTCCACTGTGCCCCCAAACGCATCCACTGTGCCCCCAAACGCAGCCACTGTGCCCCTAAACGCATCCACTGTGCCCCCAAACGCAGCTACTGTGCCCCCAAACGCATCCACTGTGCCCCCAAACGCATCCACTGTGCCCATCAATAGCTGCCACTGTGCACATCAAACGCAGCCACTATGCCCATCAATTGTCACCACTGTGCCATCAAACGCAGCCACTGTGCCCATCAATTGCCACCACTGTGCCATCAAATGCAGCCACTGTGCCCATCAAATGCACCACTGTGCCCATCAAATGCACCACTGTGCCCATCAAACGCAGCCACTGTGCCCATCAAATGCACCACTGTGCCCATCAATTGTCACCACTGTGCCATCAAACGCAGCCACTGTGCCATCAAACGCAGCCACTGTGCCCATAAAACGCAGCCACTGTGGCCATCAAACACAGACACTGTGCCCATAAAACGGAGCCACTGTTCCCAACAATTGCCACCACTGTGTCATCAAATGCAGCCACTGTGCCCATTAATTGCTGCCACTGTGCCCAAAAAAAGCAGCCACTGTGCCTATCAAACGCATCCACTGTGCCCATTAATTGCTGCCACTGTGCCCATAAAATGCAGCCACTGTGCCTATCAAATGCATCCACTGTGCCCATTAATTGCTGCCACTGTGCCCATAAAATGCAGCCACTGTGCCCATCAATTGCCGCCACTGTGCCCATCAATTGAAAGAGGAAGGGATGTGGTTTACGGGGTGTGTCCTAAATAGGAAGGGGTGTGGCCTTGACAGGAAGGGGTGGTTCATATTTAAATGAGGGGGCGTGAATTAAGTCAGGCCTAGGGCAGCACAAAACCTAAATACACCACTGCATACAGTAAACATTACTGTATCATTTTTCAGCATGACCTCTATCTTATTTATTTATTTTTTTATTTTTTTATTAATTTTTTTATTAATTTTTTTGTACTTGACTTTTATTTTTTATCAAAGTAGGTATAAACCTTATCATTCTTATATCATCTTTAACATGTTACAGTGTTACTAAAACCACAACAGTACAATCAGTCTGTATACGCAGTGAAGCATGCTTGTTATACTCCCTGTGGAACCTAAAGTGCGCATTGTGTAAAAGGGCTGTTTGATCCTGTCTTCTCTAATCCTCCCCTTCTTCCACAGTACCCAATCATCTCCTAATAGTACAGAGCCTGGTGGCACTCTGCACATGCTCAGTTTGGGGTGTATTGCTAGAGGTTTGTTTTTTTTTTTTTTGGGAGGGTGCATGTGATCAGCACAGGGCCAATCAGCACTGTCCAGACAGAGAGTCAGGGGTCCTGTAGCCTCAGAGGACAATGAAAACTCCTCCTACAAGCTTTAACCAGTGCTCAGCCAACAACTGATAGAAGTCACAAGACTGCTATATACTGCTGATGAGAAAAAGTATTTAGCAGTTTATATTTACTAAAATAATTGAATTTCCCATATTCTGTGTACTGTGGGAGACCAGATATAGTAAATGCAGTGTCCTGGGTTTAGTAACACTTTAATGTAATATCAGAACCTAAAATCTTTTACAATCTGCACAGTTTATTAACTTAATACCTGTAATGCTACCATGAAGGTCTTCATCTAGCCATTCACAACTCGAAAATCAATCAATTCCCTATCAAATCTCCACTGCTGGCCATTGTATTCGGCTGCTGTTGTATGTGACACTGCCGAATAGTGACTGTATCTGATAGGATGCAGTCGCTGCTTGGCCAATAATTCTCCACTTTGCACAGTTGATTTTTAAATCGACCTTTGTTGAGCCAATTGCTGTTTGTAGGGCCACCCACAGCTTGAATTTTGTCCAATTCTTGCTGAAATGTGAGTCGCCATTTTGCTCGAATTTCATCCAATTCTTGCTTAAATGTCAGTTGGCAATGGCCGGCTTTAGGCTTGCTTTACACTAGCCCAATCTCTAAAAAGCCATTGTTGGAGGAATGCTTTTCAGAGTGTGGCTAAGCAGCCCGTGTCAAAAGTTCAGGAGGCGATCCTGCTGCTTCCTTCTTTCTGTGTGTGTTTCCGCAGTTTACAATGGGACTAGATGCAACAAAGGATTATAAGAGGGCAAAACATATATTTGCTAAGAGAAAGGTTTTTGCTTCTTGCAAAAAAAAACCCAAAAAAAAACAGATACCGTTTAATGCCTAATTGTTAGCGAAAGTGGAATTAGTTAACATGTATTTACAAGCAGAGGAAAATATTGAGGTTTTTAATGTAATTTGACTATTCTCAAATTATTTTCAGCCTTATATGGTCAATACGTAAATGTATTCTTCCTACGATAAACCTATTATCTTGAGTCAGGCTGGTATCTGCTATGGGTTTTTTTTCTCGTGTCTCTCTATTTAAAAATGCTGGCATATGTTTATTTCGCACAAAGGACGACAGGTGAAATTTTACACCTATCACTTTAAATACAAAGTGCTACATGTGTAAATGTAGCTACACACTTTCATTCAGCTTCCAATGAAAACATAATTTATTGATGGGAGTGCATGACAGATAAAATCAGCGCACACAACTGTTTCTAATATTTAGTATGACGTTTAGCACAGCAATAGTGCATATTTTATTGAGCTTGGCTGCACTGATATTTGGCTGTTTTCGTTTTCTGGAAAGAACAAAGCACTGTTACTATGCATGTTTGACCAGTTTAATTGGCCAAGAATGAGCAAGGAATCATTCACATACATCCACACACAAGACTGCTCAAAATACAAAATGTTGGTCATTTGCAGTTTACTGCATATACATACTGATTTTACTGTTGTGGGTTTAGTAACACTTCAAGCTGAATAGCTCATGAAATAGTGTGCACTGTTGTTAGAGAGGGAGTCAAGAGGAATGGGATGCCTCTGTGGTTTCTTGTGTTACTGGGGAAGCTATCCTATTGGATGCTGCCTCCCCATGTGACTCTGTTGGCCATCTTGGGTCATGCAGAGCCTATTTAAAGTCCTAGCTCCCAGATTTGGCATGCATTTGGGGAGTGAGCAGTGTAGGAAAAGATACCCCACCTGTTAGGGACAGTACAAATGGTAGGGAAAGGTTCCCAATGAGGAGGGTAAGCACAGGGTCTGCAACTCCTCAGGACATCTTCCTGATTGGGCACGAGACAGCCAGGCCGCATTCTGCCCTCTTTACAGGCGCTGTCAGTCCAGCTTAGTATCTCTTCATTCACATTGCTGGAAACCATAAGTGCTCACAAGCGGACAGTCTTCCCTCTGGGTTTTGTTGTGAACTGTTACTGCATTACTTCAATACAAGTTCTCTATTGCACCTGTTTGTATGAATTATTGCCGCCGCACTGTTGCACACCACCTACAAACACACCACTTGAAATAGTACATGCATTTCTTGTAGGGCAGGGCCAATAAACTTCAATGGCCATTTTTGCACATTTTCTTTCCGTTGGTTAAAAATGATTTTAAAAAGTAACTGCTCAAGACTGAAACACAAGCAAAAATGCCTTTACAAATGGTAAAAAAGCCCACTTAAGTGTGGACGGGGCCTTTGTCGCCTGTGCTCTCAACATCCAGTCAGCAATTATTTTATATTAGGGACATACATATGAAAACAATGCCCAGGACATTAGCTGGCAGCTAACAGATAAAGAATGAAGTACAGATAAATACACAGTGTGAACATTATGGTGGAATCACTGCTGCAGGCTTTCTTCTACCTTCTAGGCACCAGGCCAGCTGTTGTCCCTGGCCCAGTGACATCCACAAGCACTTGATATTTTCGAATGTCAGAGCTAACATGGGTTAATAAGTACTTACCACCACTAGCGTATGAGAGGTGAAAGTGCAAAGTGCAATACAATTTCAAACAATTGAACTATTCATGCAGAAGAATAAAATGATAGGTTGCTTTTAGTATTAAAGGACAACTACACGTTTATAGCTTAACTCCAGGAGCAAAGCATTTCATTTATATACTGTGTATTACTTACTAGCTAGAAAGCAAATAAATCCACTTTAATTGCAATCCATGCTTTTGAAATCTGACCTTATACAATAGAATATATTGTACACAGATGTAGAGCTGTGGGAGAGACCCAGCATCTACATCCTCTATATGTTGCCTGCAGAAATCTACAGGAGGGGGACAGGACCAGTCACCTTGTACAGGGAGAGAGAGCAGCAGTGACCGGTCTTTATTACAGGAAGCTGCCACACAATGCTTCATACCGAATTACTGTGCAGATCTAGAGCACACCAAGATTCACATAAGTGTAGCGGCATCCCCGACCTCCAAAGGCCTAATGGTGACCTCCAGAATCAGGGAGAGCTGACATCCTTCCTTGTAGTGTGGGTTATTAGGCATGGTGGGTTTATTACAAGTTGGAAACCTGGGCTCCAGTCACTTTTTAGAATGCAAGAAAAGAGATTTATTGTCTCTTAACAGAACTGGGAGAGAGAGGGTTAGGGCCTGGACACCCTTAGGCAGATGCAACAGTAATTGGCAGACTCTTAGACAAAATAATAGGCAGACAGCTATACAGGTAGAAGGCCTTTAAGTTGGATGCAGCAACTGTATTTGTAGAACTCCTGTCTCCTATGGCAACTGAACTTTGAACAGTCAATAAAGATCCATACACGTAACTCACAGTAACCCGTTATATATCTTCTCTGACATCTCACAGTATCCCACTGTAGATCTTCACTCACTGAGCTCCTGGTCTTTCACTAGACTTCAAGATCTTAGACGTCACTGTATTCCCTGAGCTCTTCCACAGCTAACCCGCTGTAAACTCCTCAAGCTTCACCCACGCTAACCCGCTGGGTCCCTGGCTTGGCATTGTGCTGAAGCTTTCCCACTTCTTCACCATCCCCGGCTGGTGAAAAGGCTGCTCTGGTTCCCCTTCAGACTTCCATATACTTGCCATTGATAACAGTAATGGTTGTCCCTTGCTGGCGACTATTCCTCTCTTTACTTCTGGCCTTAATCATCACTTGCCCCTGGCGACAGGAGCAGTCATCCCTTTTGGCAACTGCTTCCCCTTCACCGCTGGCAATGATCCAGTTCCCCCCTCTGTCGGAACCTCTGCAACTTGGTTGGGCTTCCAGCCTGCAGCCCCAACCCCACGCTGCCTCTCTCTAACCTGGATAGGCCTCAGATGGCCTAGCAGCGAGGTGCTCCTGGGACAGGCCTCAGGCTTCTGGTCTAGCAACCTGGAGCCTTGTGACACACGTCCACCCAGACAGCCATCCAGGTGGCACAGAACCCCGATCACCTGACTTCTCCCGAATAAATAGGTGCTCCCAGCAGGCCAAGGGACCAAAGAGACCCCTGCCAATTGGCTGAGTCAACCTATTCACTCCTATTCTGGATTCCCTATGCCCTTATCATTCTACTGCCACAGGCAACAATGCCACCTAGTGACAGAAGAGAGAAGTTCATCAAATCCAGAGTTAGGCAGAAAACCAGACTCCCCTATCAATTAGCCAGGCTAATTACCACCTAGCAAGCTATATTTGTTAGCAACCCTGCCTACTATCAGGGATCTACATAAGGCTAAACTTTTTTTTTTAGACTAATATTTGACTTAACATGGACTTTACCTTTATCTGATATAATATTAGGCTGTATGCAAGTGTGACTTATTTTCTGTAGCATAAGCTACGGTACTAAACTACTGAAAACTACAATTTAAAAATCAGCTTCAAACAGCTGTTGGTAAGTCGCTAAGAGCCCATTGACACCACAACAGTGTGCACTGCAGTGCACACATTGTCATGCATTGACACGAGTGGTGTGTCAAGCAGCCCATTCAGACTGAATGCATTGTGCCGTGCTGCACTGCATTTCAGAGCACATGTGTTTTGCAGCTGCGTTGGGGTGCCATTCACAATGTGTTACGATAACACACGTTACCACACTTTGAGCTTTGCCTAGAAATAGAACCTATACTGAGAGAAATATAGAAGAAACCATCACTGACCTCCTTCTAAAAATGCTAATTCCCAGGCTTCAGAATTCTGAATCTCTGTTCCAGATAATGCATGCATGTTAGAAAGCTAGCATGCAGTTAGACCTTCTGACCTGTATACTTTTTCCAGGTCTGTGTCTTTGATAAAAAGGCGCGCCCAGTGTCCAGAGAAATGTGACTTAGAAAATCTGGTTCATGGATCTTTATTAAAAATGCGCAACATGTACATCAAGCCAACACATTTCGGGGAAACAGACTCCCCCTTCTTCAGGGCTGTTGCTACGTTTTATTTGGTGGGAACAATTGCCATAAGTGGTTATGTTAAATCAAGGTTCCTGAATGGCAGGATGCTGGCAAGATTGCTGCCTATACAACAAAAGCTGGCATCCTGCCATTCCGGAACCTTAATCCAACATAACCACTTATGGGAATTGTTCCAGCCAAATAGAACGCAGCAATAGCCCTAAAGAAGGGGGACGTGTTGGCTAGATGTACATGTCGCTAATTTTTAATAAAGATCCATAAACCAGATGTTGGAAGTCACATTTATCCAAGTCTCCATGCTGAAATGACCTTAAGATCAGACAGAAAAGGCAGCATCCCAATCCCCGAGAGGGCCCATCACCATCATTCATCACTGGGCACTATCCGTCAGAAGGCATTCCTTCCTTTTTGCCCACACAAATACTCACTCAGGACTAGTGACCAATCCAGTCAGTTCCAGCGCAGTCTCCAACACAAGCTAGGTCTGTGTCTTAGGCTAGTGCAGGTGTGGGAATACATGTAAATTACACACATCCTCGCAACAGCATGCAGCCGTACACAAAACACAGTGTTTTAAAGAAAATATGCAACATTGCCATTAACTCATAATGGTACCCATGCACTTTTCCGCATTGCGCAAAAAGCACAGTACAACTTCCATGCAGCTGTATTTTATAAAAGGTTCAGGGACCCTTTTCTTGCATAAAATTCAGGCACGGCACCCCATTCATATGCAGCATACAGAGCTGCATAGATGTGAACTGGGTCTTAGACAGTTTTGGAGCAATTGGGTCAGTAAGACAGCTGGGCAACTAACATTTTCCTAAGGTCACCAATGGCAGACTTAATGTTCTAACATTGAGAGTATGACTTCCCATGTGGATGTGCTGTGGCAAAGGTTTATCCTCTCCCGCAGTTGTTTTTTTACACAATTCTTGCACCTGCACTGCCAAATGTTGGTCATTTGTCCTCCTGAAACCAATTAATAGTATCAATAAACTGTTGTTTTTGAATCTTTGTGTTATTTATTAGATAATATGTTCAAACACACAGTACGCCTGGTTTTCTTATTTTTGCCAGGACATCTGTACAAATTCCTAATAGAATTAAAAAGTTCACAGTGTACTCTCCACAATTCTGCACTTGGCAGTGTACACCTCATAGCAGATGTACTTGTCTCTGTACAATTAAAACCAGAAAAGTTCATGCCTACTGACTTTAGCTACTGACTGTGTATTATTTGATCTGTATGAAAAATGAAAAAAAACGTGGATTTTTGTTCGAAGGCTGCTGGCTCCAACTTGTCTTGCATACACACGGTAACACAAATGTTGGCCAACAGTTACGAACGTAGTGACGTACAAGACATACGTGTTATCTCCATTACGAGCGCTAGTTTTACAAGACCGAGCGCTTCCGGGTCGTACTTGATTCCGAGCATGTGTGAACTTTTGTGTGATGGACTTGTGTTCACACGATCGGAAAGTCCGACAACAAAGTTTTGTTGGCGGAAAATTAGAGAACCTGCTAGCCAACATTTGTTGGCGGAAAGTCCGCCAACAAATGTTCGATGGAGCATACACATGGTTGGACTTTCAGCCAACAAGCTCATATCTAACATTTCCCGTCGGAAAGTCCAATCGTGTGTACGCGGCATAAGGCTAAGTTTACACTTGCAGTTGGGGGGGGCAATGGAACCATTTTTACCTTAAAGAAGAACTAAACTCTTTCAAGTCAATAGTAATTATTTTTTTATCCTAATGCTGCTAGCATTTGTAAATAGGTAAGACAGTATATTATATTTTCTTGTTTTAACCTATTTGGCGTTTTTTTTGTTTTTTTTTGCATTTCTTCAGTTGCTTCTTGCTTTCTGGCCTAGGCCAAAATGATGTCATACATCCCAAGAGTCTCATGGGCATTTTTTTTTTTCATCCTCGGGGTAAAGGAGGGTCTTTCTCAAGCCAATTACACCCTTCTGCCTGCAGCCTAAGCTAAAGGCAGATTGATTCCAGGAAGTAAATGCTACATGAATCATTTGCCCTTACTCAAGTTGGCCACAGTCAGAAATACTAGGAGGTGTTTTCCATGTGATTTCTCAACAAAATAAAGCATAGATACATAAATGGATGGGGGAGTTTGCTTTGAATATTAAGAATTAATTAAATAGCATGTTTAGTTTGTAGTGCTCAGATGTAGTTTAGTTCCACTTTAAGTTGCATAGGCAACTAGACAAATTGTACAGTATATCCTGCAGTACCTCCCACTGAATGTGACCCATTCAAGCAAATGGGGCTGTGCCACAACAACCCTACAACCACGTAGTGCTGCCTTTTAGCTGATATGCAGTGCAGCATGGAAGAGGGCAATTCTCATTCAAGCAAGCCTTAAATGGTTGTATTTTCTTTACATAAGCTGCTTGAACAAAATATGAATTAAAATAGTAATTTAGAAAATGCTTTAGAAGAGCAATCAGTTTATTGTCACTGTAACAAATCTAGGATCCAAAATCAGCGTGGTATTTTGGTTAAAAGGTAAGCACGTGGAAGAAAAGAAGGCTGATGTCCATAGCAATCCATGAGCTTTCTCATCTTTTCAAGTCAAAGTGGAAAAAAATGATAGCTTGCATCTCATTGGTTGTCATTGGCAACAATATTTTTCTGTGCACTAATGTTAGGGTCCAGTAAAAAGAGCAAAATTTCATCAGCACACCAATTAAACCAAAAGTTTCTCAGCCAATAGTGACCACTACTGCCTGAGGAATGAGGTCCATAGCAGCCCCAAAATGTTGCATTAACCACTTTCAGACTGCAATACATATATATATATATATATATATACCTTGTGGTTTGCAAGTGGTTTACCTGGATTATCACTGAAGATATCAGCCATAACCCCCTTGGTATTGGTTTTTTCAGCCGGCGGCTGGCTTTCTCTTGACATGCTGGTAGGTTAATTGGGTTCTGTCCAAAATTGGCCCTAGTATATGAATGTGAGTTGGGGACCTTGAATTGTGGGCTCCTTGAGGGTAGGGACCGATGTGATATATATACAGTGCCTTGAAAAATTATTTATATCCCTTGAAATTTTCCACATTTTGTCATGTTACAATTAAAAACTTAAATGTATTTTATTGGGATTTTATGTGATAGACCAACACAAAGTGGCACATAATTGTGGAAGGAAAATAATAAATGGTTTTCAAAAATGTTTTTATATAAAAATGTGAAAAGTGTGGCGTGCATTTGTATTCAGCCCCCCAATACTTTGAACCACCTTTCGCTACAATTACAGCTGCAAGTCTTTTTGGAGATGTCTCTAGCAGCTTTGCACATCTAGAGAGTGACATTTTTGCCCAATCTTCTTTGCAAAATAGTTCAAGCTCTGTAAGATAGGATGGAAAGCATCTGTGAACAGCAATTTTCAAATCTTGCCACAGATTCTCAACTGGATTTAGGTCTGGATTTTCTAATTCATTCTAACACATGAATATGCTTTGATCTAAACCATTCCATTGTAGCTCTGGCTGCATGTTTAGGGTCGTTGTCCTGTTGGAAGAAGAACCCAATCTCAAGTCAAGAATAATTCTAGCACCTCCTCTGTAATTCTAAACAGGTAACCTGTAAAAAAAAATTTAAAGCATTGCCTATAAAGATTTTTAAGTACCGTATATACTCGAGTATAAATCGTTCTGAGTATAAGTCGAGGCCCTAATTTACCACAAAAAAAGGGAAAAACTTATTGACCCGAGTATAAGACGAGGGTGAGAAATGCACAGCTATTGTAAGTGCAAAAGAGGGTCAACAATGCCCATTTGCAGCCTCACTGTGCCCATTTGCATGCCTCACTGTGCCCATTTGCAGCCATAGGTCCCCCGAACTTCAAACTCGGTAGTTAAGTGTTCCTAGATGCCCCCTAGCTGCAGCCAAAATTTGGGGTCTCTGAACCCAAAGTGTCCCAAAATGACATTGCTGCAGATGAACACAGTTGACCGAATTTGGGGCCCAGTATCTCGGGGCCACTTAGAGCTAGGAACCCCAAATTTGGTGTTCAAACCCAGTAGAACTAGCACCATAAAATATCCAAAGCTGGTATTTCTAGCACCAAGTGGCCCCGAGATACAGGGCCCCAAAATCGGTTCAGAAAATGTCAAGCACTTTTCTGCAGCAGAGAATGACATTTTCCGAACCTATTTTGGGGCCCCATATCTCGGGCCACCTGGTGCTAGGAACCCCAGCTTTGGATATATTATGGTACCAGTTCCACTGGGTTTGCAAACCAAATTTGGGGTTCCTAGCACCAAGTGACCCTGAGATACGGGGCCCCAAAATCGGTTTAGAAAATGTCAAGAACTTCTGCAGCAGAGAATGACATTTTCTGAACCGAATTTGGGGCCCCGTATCTCCAGGCCACATAGGGCTAGGAACCCCAGCTTTGGATATGTTGTGGAACCAGTTCCACTGGGTTTGTACACCAAATTTGGGGTTCCTAGCACTAAGTGGCCCTGAGATACAGGGCCCCAAAATCGGTTCGGAAAATTAATTTTTTTGCTGCAGAAAAGTGCTTGACTCGAGTATAAGTTGAGGGGGGCACTTTCAGCACAAAAAAATGTGCTGAAAAACTCGACTTATACTCGAGTATATACGGTACCTTAGTTTGTGGCTATTCCAAAAGTGTGACATGTTAGGTATCTATTTACTCGGCATAACATCATCTTTCATATTATACAAAAACATTGGTGTATATATTGTGTATATATTCTGTATATATTGTGTTTTGTTTTTTAATTCATTAAAATGTATTTTTTCCCCAAAACATGCATGTGAAAAACCACTGCGCAAATACGATCACCATTTTTTCCTTAGGGTCTCTGCTAAAAAAATATATAATGTTTGGGGGTTATAAGTCATTTTCTAGCAAAAAATACTGATTTAAACTTGTAAACAAAAAGTGCCAGAAAAGGATTGGTCTTCAAGTAGTTAAAGTTTGTAACAATAAATGTCCCTATTTTTTATTTTTTTTTTGCTTTTATTGGCATGCTGGGGATGCATTGCTTTGTCCTTTTTTCTGGATTTAATGTCTACAGCCCCAGTTGTTTTCACCTTATTACTCCTATTATAAGGTTCCACGCTGTAAGAAGTGCACTGCATGATACTGATTTTCACTATTAGGGTTAATTCACACTAATGTGATATGGCAATGCACATTAAAATGCACATTGCTGCAGCTTATGTTGCCACGCTATTCCTTTAGTATGTAGCCCCAACATTCTTGAACAGTATCTGTGAACACACCTGCGGTATGATGCATCACAAGGCACTTGGGGTGTGCTGTGTTTCTAGAAATGCTGCAGGTGCCTTACTGTACAAGAACACATTATAGGCACAGCCAATGAGACCAATGCAATTATCAGACAAAGCCAACTATGCAATGCCACATTGCCATAAATAAAATCAAAACTGTGCATTAGTTCTTACAGAATATCCTAAAAAAAAAAAAAAAAAAAAAAAAAGGATTTCCAGTGGCATATGGACTATGTCTACCCTGTCCATCACAATAAACAAAAAAAGAATGCGGCTTGTGTTTGAGTTTAAATTACTGTCAGATGATGGAATGGTGTCAAGGTTCCACACCCAAAATCAAGTCTTGTTTATGACTAGACTTATTGTTCATACCAAAAAGAAAATAACTAAAATAGTTCAAAGCAGATCTCAAACAATTCAGTAAAATAAAGTGACTTTGTTTAGCAAGACAAGTAATGGATCACAGAACCTAACTAAAAAAAAGCTCCTTTTAGAAATTAGGGTACATGTACAAAGAGATGCATTTCTGAATCCTTATATAGGATTACAGTATACATTAAGGGAAGCTGTATAATAGTGTGCTAAATAAATCATAAACATCTCTACTTTGCATTAAACAATCATGTTGGATGCAATTGTGGATGTTAGATTTCTGCCTCATTTACAAAGGGTTAGCAAAAAAGGTTTTCCCATGATCATAAGGAAAAGGGAAATTATGCTGAGAAGTATAATCCAGAACTATGAACATACGACAGTTAGTGTCATGGCCACTAGGGGGGGGGGGGGGGCTTTAAAGGATGTAGCAATTGTGAAATAATAACCTGTCAGATGGATAACAAAGTAACCATAAATTGTCCCCAAACTATCAAGAAGGAGGTGTAACAATGTAGTATCAAAACACAATGTGTAGATGGTTACATTAACAAAAACAAAACAGAACAGAAAAGCAAGAGCTGAATCCCAGAGTTAAAAGCTGTGTACTATACAAGAAAATACTGTGTCTAGCTATTGGCTGTACTGCCACCAAGGACTGTGGTTTGGGGGGATGGGATGTTGAAAGATAAAAGAAAGTCTCACAGGGTAGTCATGTACTTTAGTAAGTGAAATAAAAACAATGTATTATGTGGAGAGCGCCATTTTAAGGGGAGAACTGCTGCTGGGCTGGTTGACACTGAAGCCAGATGCTGGAAACCACCCCTCCCATTATAGGTGCCGCTCGAGTCTCTGCTCAGGGCTCCTCCTAACATTGGCAGAGCAAAATGAATGTTGGGATACTCGTTTTGAGGAGAAAAAACATCACTTCCTCAGTCTCAGAAGACTGAGACTGATGAAGAGGAGGTTCTTCTCCTTGAAACGCATAACCCAAGATTGTTTTCATTTTAGATGGATTAAGGAAAGATGGCAGGGGTTTCAATTTTTATTTTTTTTTTGCTTTTTTATTTTTTTTTTTTTTGCTGTCTGTGTATGATCTGGAAAATTCACCTTCACTTCCTGTCCCAGAGACACAACAGAAAGTTAAAGATATTTTCACAAAGTTAGCTCTCCTCTTAGATAGTTGTCCCTGGAACAGGTCTACTTTGAAAGATTTTTCCTCACTCTTGTTCTTTCTTGCTGACAATGGTCTCAAGTACAAACAGAGGAGTAAATTTCCCCAGGGGGGCACAGACAACAATAAAAACTTGACAAGTGGAGCTAACCCTTTACACTCAATCCAAAACTAAGGCTGAACATAGATGTCTCCATTTTTTTCAATAGCCAGTGGGCTAATCAAAAAAAAAAAAAAAGAAAAAGAAAACATATTCCCCCGTCCACATAATCGAGGTGGATGAAGGAATCATCCAATCTGTGCTATGTATTCTGACAGCGGGACTCCTCTGCTGTCAGAATACACTGTTCAGCAGCTACAGCTGGCTGATAGACACATATTTTCCAACAATCCTGTTTGCCAGAAGTTGATTGCTAGATCAACTTCTGTCAAGCAGGAATGGCCATAGATGGATCCAAATTCAACCTGTTCCTGCTGAATCATCTGAATTTTGATCTATCTATGAGCAGCTCAAGAGATTAGCCTAGAGATACACTTTGATTGGTCAACACCTTTATTTCTGTCGATCCACAGTGAAGGGTGATTCTAAGTAGGGCTAATAAAATTTTTGTCACTTTAAACTGAATTTCACATTTCACCACTTCCCGCCCAGCCTATAATAGAATGGCAGGGAGCGCTGCCATCCCAGGTGGACATCATATGACTTCCTCCCAGGATAGTGACTCGAGTACATCCCATGGGCCATGTTGAGGCACGCTCTGTCACCCACTGTGTTCATTGGACAAATCAATGGACCAGGCTGCTAACCAATCACAGCAAAATCACATGACAATTGTACACAACGAATGACTTCTAGCCGTTCATTGTGTACTATTGTGTCGACATCTGTGAATGGTCACAGTGATCACATGGTATAGACAGGGCCAATCACAACTTCACAATAGTACACTCTGGATAAATGGATGGCATTCATAAAAAATGGTTGCTTATACATATATATATATGTATTAAAAGCAAATATAGTGTGTAAAAAGATCAAATAAAATCCTGATTACCTCCACAGAGTAGTACAGTGTCACTATAATAGCACGTTACTACTCTGGTCACAGTATGTAAAAAAAAAAAAAAAGAAATCGGAAAAAAATAAAAATAATTGTAATAAAAAAAAATTGTGGACATCATATTTAAATAAGTTATGTATAGCACCCTGATGATCATCCCACAACCCATGAATTGCCTGCATTGCTTACAGAAGCATGGAGACCCATTGATGACATCTCTCGGTCTAAAATAAGGTATGCAAAATGGAAAGCATTTATTTATAAATTGTCATGAGCATGCTCATGATGGGAGGAGGGTGGAATAATGGAAGGCAAAATAGAAGCAAATTAAACTTTTGCTTTCTTGGAGTTTCTTGGAGCCCTGAACAGTTCATTGCCATGTGTTTTTCATGCCTCTTATCTGTAGTCAGGGTGAGACATTTAGTAGGGAATTATTATAACTACTTGTATCTTTTATGTTACCATAATTAGCCAATTTGCACATTTATTTAGGTAATCAAGTCATCTTAATCACAAAGTCTCATGGAATCCAGTTGTATGGTCAAACATTTAAATCCCCATTGGCTTTCTCATTCTGTCTGAAAACTAATAGGTCTGGAGGTCACATACAGGTTCCAGTGTAACAAGCTGGTAATAAGGCCAAGGATTCCCTCACCAGATTGTTCTTGGGGGTATTGAGTTCAGTAGATTGGACTGCTTGGAAGACCAAGTAGAGATTTACCATAACTTTGGAGACATTTCCGCTCACCTCTTGTTGTGCCTTCTGGACAGGAGGTGAAGGCCAATCTCCCAAATGCACACAGACAGCACAAATAAAGAACACTAACAATAGTGCTAACAGTTGCTTACTTAATCCAAAAAAAAAAAATCAAACATTTACTAGATGGGTACATTTTTGCATTTGCTGTCAGTCTATTATAAAATATATATTTATAAAAATTACAGAACCTATCCTCATATATTGTTTTTATTATGTTTCATTTAGATGAAACAAAATATTAAGACAAACTATTACGTTTTTAATTCACACAGTAATTCATATCTTCCATCTGCAGATATTGTTGTGGAATGTTCTGGATTTCTATTCAACAAAAGTACTATTTATATGGCAGACATAAAGACGCTGGATCCATCTCACAAAATAGCCAGAAGTGAATATTTCAGACAAAGGTCAACATGCAAATCCACTAAAGAAAAAAGATTATCCAGTTAATGAATGGGGTCCTTTATCGTCTCTCTTAAAAAATTATGAATGTTCAATTATCCTTTATGCTAAAAAGAGGGACTCTAATAAATGAATATTGCATGCTTACATGATAACTATTGCAAATGGAATTTAAATTACAGCTGTATGTACAGCATGTCAGGCATTTATTGTATAGGCAAGTACTTGGTAAAAATGATTAGTAATGTAAAAAAAAAACATTTTTTGAAAGAGTACTAAGAAAATGGTTACACGCGTATATTGTAATATAGTTCATCTTAGAAGGCTTAAACAATTTCTAAATACTGCTGGAGGCATTTATCAAGCCACTCAAAATAGATGCAAATCAGGCTGCCTGTCATTTAGCAAAGTTTATGCGACAATTTTTCTGTGTATTGCGACCCCTGCACCTGCAATGCTGAGCAACCAACAGAGATAGATATGCAAAGGTCAGAGACAAATTTAGCATTTAAGATTAAATAGAATGTCACTCTGAACAGATGTACAATTAAGAACAATTAAGAATTGTAGGGGTTGATTCTGTTGCAGAGGGCAGAAAAGGGCGGTATTTTTCAAGCTGCAACCTCTCAGCAAATTTGTCTCATAATTTGTCTCGCTGCTTCTGTTTAGCATTGTCTTGCTAGGGGACAAAACTGTAAATTTCCCATGTGCAGTACAGTATACTTAAAGGGTAACTCCACTTTTGTGGGGAAAAAAAATAGCAAATAAACAAAAAATAATATAGTGCAAATAATTGTGACACAAGTTATATTGTAATTGAATGTTATTAAAAATGACCTTTCCTTTTCAAGCTGTGGTCAATGTAATTTTCTGAGAATACATTGCAATATGGCTACCTGGAGCTGTTCTGTACACAGAGTGTGTACTGACTCCTCCCCAGAAACATCATTACCTGCCTGTGTGATTGGCTCACCAATTTTCCCAAAAGCCTGCCTAAGATACAAATCAGATTTTAGGCATCCCCTGCAACACAAATGTAATTTTTGGAGAGATACTTTCAATAGAAACACGTCTAAAGGGATGCAGGCCCAGCAGATTTCCTCATTAGTGCTTTGTAGCTCCACACCTGACAGGTAATTACGAAATCACTCACTCAGAACTGAGGCACAGAGGAACACACAGGGATTTCTTCAGAATAACAAAAAGTAGGAATCTGCAACAAAGTTTGTTATAATCCTTGCAATGTATATAGATCACCCGGGGGGGGGGGGGGGGAATATTTTTTTCTCAACAAAAGTGGAGTTACACTTTAACTGAAGTAAATGTTAAAAGATTGCTGCAGTAGCTTACAAGTGTTAGCTTTGCTAAAGTCCTTCACTACAGAATTACAGAGATTATAAGAGATCCTACTCTCACAATTTATCAGGGAGCCGTAAAACCCTTTAAATAACCTAATCTGTAGGTAAAGTTACAATTTTTTGGTGGGTTGTGTGCACAGGCACTACATCCTAGTTATACTAAGTTATACTTCAACTTTTTTTTTTTTAAGTGGACTTTATAGGACTGCCTGACATCATTTCTTTTTTTTTTGATGCGAGAATGCAGTTAACAATGAAAATAGCCACAACATTTGACCTGTAGAACAATACAAAATTAAAACAAATATATATACAAAATTGACAGCATACAGTTTGTAAATATAGTTTGAGTACCAGGTATCAGTTCTGGTTCAAAGGATTGACATTAAGAAACAAAAAGACAAATGGCGGTTGGTCTAACAACTAGCAGATGATGGAAAGAGGGGAGACCTTAGCTGTTAAAGTGTGAAATATATTTTAATTCAAGTGTAGGGTAGGATATCAATAGAGGGTCATTGGTTAACAGTCTGGTTTGAAACCATTGGGTATATTGAAAAAATTGTACTATCATTTGTTGGGTATTTGTAGGCAAGGTTTGAATGAAAGATTCACAGATATCAAAGAATTTTTGGACCATGACTCCTTTTGTTGGGAGGCCTCCACCCATTCCATGCTGAAAAAATAAGAGAGTTTGTCTATTAGAAAAAGAAATTTTGGGCAGTTCTGGGTAGTTCCACTTATGTAAAATGATTTTTGTGCTACAAGGGATATGACAATTAGGAGTTGTTTACATCCTCTTCAGATTTTAACACCTAGGATGTTGATTAGACCAAAGAGTGCCCATTCAGGGATTAGAGGAAGGTAGTTTACTAAGTGTGTGGTAGCATAATGCACAACTGTATTCCAAAATCGTTTATTCTTGGGACATGCCCAGAAGGCATGAAACAAGTCTGCATCTAATTGTCCACATTTCAGGCAGCAAGAAGAGGAGTTTAGGCTCATATGTTATATTAGGGGTAGGCAACCCCTGGCACGCGAAGCCTCTTTTGCCAGCACTCGACTCCCTCCCCATCAGCAGAGCAGCGCAGGGAAGTGTCAGTGAGACACTAATGCATTTTCAGAAATCCCGATGCCGCACCTGCACTGAGGGGAAGGCACTGTGCCCCCACACATTGTAAAAGATCAGAAACATTGTTTTGTTCTCTAACTTTGCTGTAGCTGCGATCGTCAGCTTTTGTGATGGGGAAGAGATTGAGTGCAGTTCTGCTAGGGGGGGCGGTCCCTGTTTCCAGGAGGAGGACTGTCTTGGCCACTGCTAAAGCCAATCACAGTCCTGCTAGCCCCGTCCACCATCTGGAGGAAGATGACTTGCTTGGTTGCCACTACCGATCTCAGAAAGAAGGGATTTCACTGTGATTGAGAAAACCACAATCAGGTGACGGTTTGTGGAATTACTGTTGAGCTTCTGGAAACTTTGTTGAAATTTTTCCTGAACCTTTGCGTCACTTACTACTGAACCCCTGCACTCTGTACCTTTAAGCCAGAGCCAGTATTCAGCACGATGAAAATCACACCCAACCACTTTTTCTCAGCTGTGGGGGGCCCAACTTATAATCCTGAACACAGAAAATGCCCCTGACCTAAACTTATCATTGCACATCCATTCCATAAGCTTGTATGTGACATCATATACAAGCACGTGGGCTGGATGCAAGAGGTGGATCAGCAGGATGAGTGTGCCAGGACAGGTAGATGTGTCTCATCTCTGCTTCTTTTCACCACTCTGCATATCATAGATGAGAAGAGGGTACAGCGGTGAAGCAGATGAGCAGGAGGATACAGTGGTGGGGAAAATGAGCAGGAGGGGTTCAGAGGTGGAACAGAAGAGCAGGAGGATACAGCGGTTGGGCAGATGTGCAGGGAAGTACAGTGGTGGAAGAGATGAGAAGGGGGTTTAGCAGTGGGACAGAAGAGCAGGGGGGGTTCAGTGTTGGTGGTGGTGGTAAGTGTATGTCAGGTAGGTGAGTGTAATGGTCAGTGTATGTCAGGCAGGTGAGTGTAATGGTCAGTGTATGTCAGGTAGGTCAGTGTAATGGTCAGTGTATGTCAGGTAGGTCAGTGTATGTCAGGTAGGTAAGTGTAATGGTCAATGTGGGTCATTATATGTCAGTGTGAGTCAGGTAGGTCACTGTGGGTCAGGTAGGTCAGTGTATGTCAGGTAGGTGAGTGTAATAGTCAGTGAGGGTCAGTGTATGTCAGGTAGGTCAGGGTAATGGTCAGTTTATGTCAGGTAGGTGAGTGTAATAGTCAGTGTATGCCAGGTAGGTCAGTATAATGGTCAGTGTATGTCAGGTAGGTCAGTGTGGATCAACGTATGTCAGGTAGGCCAGTGTATGTCAGGTAGGTGAGTGTAATGGTCAGTGCGGGTAAGTGAATGTCAGGTAGGTCAGTGTATGTCAGGTAGGTGAGTGTAATGGTCAGTGTGGGTCAGTGTATGTCAGGTAGGGCAGTGCGGGTCAGGTAGGTAACATACAGATGAGAAAGCGGGTTACAGTGGTGCGGCAGATGAGAACATGGGTTCAGTGTTAGGACAGATGGGAAGGTGATTCAGTAGTGAGACAGAAGAGCATGGGGATACGGCGGTGGAGCAGATGTGCAGGAAGGTACAGTGGTGGGGCAGATGAGAAAAGGGGTACATTGATGGGAAAATGAGCAGGCGAGTTACACTGGTGGGACAGAAGAGCAAGGGGGTACAGTGGTGGGTAGATGTGCAGGAGGTACAGTGGTGGGAGGGAGGAGAAGGGGGTTCAGCCGTGGGACAGAAAAGCAGGGGGGTACACTAATGGGGCAGATGGACAGGGGGTTACAATGATGAGAAAGATGAGCAGGGGGGTTCAGTGTTGGGCCAGATGAGAAGGGGGTTACAGCGGTGGGAAAGATGAGCAGGGGGGTTCAGTGTTGGGGCAGAGGAGAAAGGATGTACATTGGAGGGACAGGTGAGCAAGGGGTTACAGAGGGGGGCAGAGGAGCAGGGGTACAGAGGTGGGGCAGATGTGCAGAGGGGTGCAGAGGAGAAAGGAGGTGCATTAGTGGAACACATGAGCAGGGGGTTACAGTGGTGGAGCAGAAAAGCAGAGGGAACAGAGGTGGGACAGATGTGCAGAAGGTACAGTCGTAAGGGAGATGAGAAAGGGGGTTATAGTGGTGAGGCAGATGAGCAGAAAAGTTCAGTGTGAGGACAGATGAGAAGATGGTTCAGTGATGGAGCAGATATGCATGGAGGTACAGTGGTGAGGCAGATGAAAAAGGGGGGACATTGGTGGGGCAGATGAGCAGGGGGTTACAGTGGTGGGATAGAAGAGCAGGGTGGTACAGTGGTGGGGCAGATAAGCAGGGGGGTACAGAGGTGGGGCCGATGTGCAGGGTAGTACAGTGGTGGGGCAGATGTGCAGAGGGTTACAGTGGTGGGGCAGATGTGCAGAGGGTTACAGTGGTGGGGCAGATGAGCAAGGTGGTACAGTGGTGGGGCAGATGTACAGGGGGTTACGGTGGTGGGGCAGATGAGCAGGGGGGGTTACAGTGGTGGAGCAGATGAACAGGGGGTACATTGGTGGGGCAGATGAGCAAGGTGGTACAGTGGTGGAGCAGATGAACAGGGGGTACATTGGTGGGGCAGATGAGCAAGGTGGTACAGTGGTGGGGCAGATGTACAGGGGGTTATGGTGGTGGGGCAGATGAGCAGGGGGGGTTACAGTGGTGGAGCAGATGAACAGAGGGTACAGTAGTGAAACAGATTTGCATGGAGGACAGTGATCTGAGGTGTGAAGGTGCAGGAATTGGGGCTGATCTGAGGCGTGAGAGTGCAGGATGTTAAATTCTCACTACTAAAGTACAGCATTTACTTTCTAAAAAATAATTTTCGTGATTTAGAGTGTGAAGTTGACATTTTTTTGTTATAAAATCAGCACACTCAAATTCTTTGAAAACATTTTTCGGCACACTATGCTCAAAAGGTTGCCTAGCTCTGTGTTTATATCATAAGATATGAGTGATGTGGAGATATATGAGAATGATGGAAAAATCGAAGCCTCATCTTGCAATACCCCTCTCCGTATTCCTATTTGTAAATTATAACAAACATACATATGTTATTGTATTAAACAATCATAGATTCGATTAACAACTTTAATCGGTGATATTTTTAATTATTGGGATATCCAAAGGAGTTTGGTTCCTTGACACATTCTGTGTGGTGTAACTTGCTTCCTCAGGAATATGGGAGAGGACAGTAAATCTGCAAACCTGCAAAAGACTATACATCATAAATATCACAATAATATCTTATAGTCTTTTTTGAGCATAACAATTTACTTGATACATTTTAATACTCACTACATTTGTGCATAAAATCCCACCTGAATAAACACTGCACTGTGAATTCCCCAGAAGCAAGTGTAGGGGTGCCTTTATCTTTTTCTTTCTTTTTTTTTTCCCCCATCTTCAGTTCCACCTCACATGTGCCCCTACTGTATGCTTGCCCCTATGAATCCGTGGTTCAGTGTTTATTCATGTGGACTTTTATGCACAAATTTGAGTATTGTTACTTATTAAGATAATTGTTATTCTCAAAGAAGACTATAAGATATTATTATTGCATTATCTTTGATTTATATTTTTTGCATGTTTGCAGATTTACTGTTCTCATTCTTCCTCCTGAGAAAGCGGGTTACACCCCACGAAATGCGTCAAAGAAGCAAGATCCTTTGGATATTACAGTAACAATAAATAACGATAACGATTGAGGTTGATCATCGAATCTATGTTTATTTAATACAATTACATACAGTATGTATGTACACTATATTACCAAAAGTATTGTGACACCTGCCTTTACACTCACATGAACTTTAGTGGCATTCCAGTCTTAGTCCGTAGGGTTCAATATTGAGTTGACCCACCCTTTGCAGCTATAACAGCTTCAACTCTTCTGGGAAGGCTGCCCACAAAGTTTAGGAGTGTCTCTATGGGAATGTTTGACCATTCTTCCAGAAGCGCATTTGTGAGGTCAGGCACTGATGTGGACGAGAAGGCCTGGCTCAGAGTCTCCATTCTAATTTATCCCAAAGGTGTTCTATCAGGTTGAGTTTATGACTATGTGCAGGCCAGTCAAGTTCCTCCACCCCAAACTCAACTCATCCATGTCTTTATGGACCTTGCTTTGTGCACTGGTCCAAATCATTTGGTGGAGGGGGGATTAAGGTGTGGGGTTACTTTTCAGGAGTTGGGCTTAGCCCTTAACTTCCAGTGAAGAAAACTCTTAAGGCGTCAGCATACCAAAACATTATGCTCCCAACTTTGTGGGAACAGTTTGGAGATGTGCCCTTCCTGTTCCAGCATGACTACGCACCAGTGCATAAACAAGGTCCATAAAGACATGGATGAGCGAGTTTGGGGTGGAGGAACTTGACCGGCCTGCACAGAGTTATGACTTCAACCTGATGGCACTTGATGTGGAAAAAAAGGTTGCTGGCCTCTGGTATAGACAGACATCACATTTGAAAGCTGCAAAGCCATCAGACACAGCAAGCCCCTGACACACAATGTTCCTGCTCAATCAAGGCCGCAGAGCAGCTCAGCACAAAATTCAAGATACAAATACAATGCAACAGGGCAGGGAGGTAAATGAGGAAAAGTAACAAGATAGCAAAAAGGAGGCTGTGATTGCAGACTCAAGACAGAAAAATTTAACAATGATCCAGCTCCATGCTGATAAGAAAACACACTGTTAAATATCTATAGACAAAATAGTACCATTATTGCACAGTGCATAGAAAAGATAGCACAGCAAGCAGGGAATACACACTACCCTATCCTAACAGTATCTGGGATCTGGGATACTGTACTGGGAATGAGCAGCCCTAATCCCTTAGGTTTAACAGTACATTAGGGTATAGTTAAAATGCTTTTTTATTGTGACCCTTCCATTGCCCCCAAAAAAAGATACAAAAATAAGAGATAGAATACTTACCTCTTGGCAACCTGGGTTTCCAGCTTTCAAGAGCTGCAGCCTCCATTAGACTCTTTGGTGCTCAACACTGATAGGAGTGTTATGCCCTGTTGTTCCATACTCCAACCCAGGGCCAGGACAAGGGGTGGGCAGGAGGGCTGGTTGCCCTGGGCGCAGTGAGGTTTGGGAGGTTGTGCTAGAAGGGGTGCTTTGGAGGGGGGGCATGATCTAGGAGCGTGGATTTGTGTTAGGAAGAGGGATTTGTGGGGAGGGGGGTGATTTGTACTAGTAAGAATGATTGAGGAGATTTGAGATAAGTGGGGAAATTGGGTGGGGGGGAATTAGTGCTAGCAGTGGGGATCTGAGGGGCAGGTTTGTGCTGAAAAAGGGAGATTTGTGCTAGGAGAAGAGGATTGGGGTGGGGGGATTTATGCTGAGATGGGAAATTAGAGGGGTAGAGGAATTTTGCTAGGGGGGGGGGGATTTGGGGAGGGAGAGAATTTGAGCTGGGTGGCAGGGATTTGTACTGGGAATTTTTGTTTTGGGGAAAATTTTGACTTGCAATGAGAATTTATACTTAAGGAGTAAGTGTAATGATTAGTGGTAGAATTTTTTGGGGAGGAAGGGAGGGGATTTTTGCTGACACATAATGTTCACACATTTTTTTTGGGGGGGGCGCCATTTGGCATCTTCGCCCTGGGCTCTAGGTGACCTTGTCCCACATTGCTCCGCCCCTATGTCACTACTGTGTGTGTGGCATGGGACCCAGTCATCTGACACACCCAGAAGTGCTGAATGCTAAACAGTCTAACAGAGGCTGTGATGCTTGAACAGAGAGAAGGTAATAGACACAGGGCAGCTGGAGCAGTACTTATACTATCTCTTCTTTAGCAGGGAACTGCTTTGGCCCACAAATGATCATATAGATATAATAGAATCATTTTATGAGATAATAAAAAAAATATATTTTTCAGAAAACCCTGCTGCATAACTTATATAGGGCAGGAGCCTAGTGAGGATTATAGTGCCTCTTCTTTTACCATTTTACCCAGTATCTGCACTCTGTTCCCCCTCCAATCAGAAATCTGCACTGCCATTTTTAAAAAGATTGTCATCAGCAGCCAGTTATTTCTTTCATAGTCTCACCACCTTACTGCTGACGTTTGCGCCTAATTGTGTGCAAGTACCATAATACATTCATCTATTGAAAATAAGCATTCTACCCCTGAGGTCTCACAAGATCTTGGGGGAAGAAGCAGACCAGGCTGACAACACTGTCTGGGATTACAGCGTCGCAGAGGCACTGTGCTGTCAGTTTAAACAGGAAGTTAGGAACACACTGGATTTCTGGCAGATCACAAGGTATTGTTTGTACTAATAGCATAGACATAGGGAAATCTCTCCCTGCAGAGATGTACTGAATATGTTTTTTATTTTATTTTGCTTTTTCATACACTTTGAAGTACATACAAAGAAATAGAGTAATAGGATGGGGGTAGGGTTAGATCTCTGTCAAGTTGTTATTGTCATCTGTGTCCCAGCTGATGGGATTTACTCTCTATTTGAAATTGATGGGAAATCTTAAATTTCAGAGTTGTCACAAGAGGTGAGGGTAAGTTATAAGACTTGGACAAGTGTTTTGGTGACAGCTGTCTAAGATGGGAATTGCCTTAAATTTTCTGTTTGCAAATCTCCCCAGCGAGGCAGACAACAAGCAAGCTTACTGTGATTTAAACCTGTTGTTACTTTATGCAAAACTAAAGAAACAGTTTTGGATATAGATAAACTTTTACTACAAAACCTGATATTAAATGGCCTTTTGACATATCTACAACACTATGGAGTTGATTTATTAAAGGAGTAGAGGGTGTTCACTGTGCAATGTAAATGCTCACTTATCTTAGAAAACAAGGTGGAGCTTTGTACACTTCAATCAACCAGTAATGTTCCAGTAAAACTCTGTTTTATCTTTAAAGCTAAAGTTTAGGTATGGCAGTTTTTACATAGTTACATTGATCCAGCTTGGGCCAATGTAAATATAAATGTTCCATACCTGAGGAATCCCTGCGGAAGCTGGAAATCACTGTAGTAGACAGAGCTACTACATTGCTGTCTACTATCATCCGGGTCCTGGGCCAAGTGGCTGCCCTGCTGCATTGTGAACAAAGGAGGGTGATCACTAGGGATGGGTGCCATTCAGAGCAAACTTTGTAGTTTCTCAATTAATGCAAAGTGTTCTCTGATTGGATGAGGTAGAGATTTTGATGTCATTGCCTGGCCCCTGCACTTGTCCAATCAAAGAACTTTTTGTATTCATTCAGAAAATGCAAGCTGTTCCCTGAATGGCACCCAAGCCTAGTGGTCCCCCTCCTGTGTTCACTATCCTGTTTCCCCGAAAATAAGACCTAGCGTGATTGTCGGTGATGGTTGCAATATAAGCCCTACCCCCCAAATAAGCCCTAGTTAAAGTCCTTGTAGGTCTTCTTTTCAGGGTAGGGCTTATTTTTGGGGAAACAGGGTAGGGCTTATTTGGGGGGTAGGGCTTATATTGCAGCCATCAACGACAATCACGCTAGGTCTTATTTTCAGGGAAACAGGGTATGCAGCAGGGAAGCCACTTCGCCAGGGACCTGGATGATAATAGAGAGCAATGTAGTAGCGGTGTCTACTACAGTGATTTCCAGTTTCTGCTGTCTGCCTGCTCCACTGTTTGATACTTCTTAAATATCTAAGGGGCGGGGCCACCTGACAACATCACTGGATGACCCCACCTTCTTGTAACGTCATCAGCCAGGGCATGCTGGGTTGGTGATATCACAAGGAGGCAGGCTCACATGATGACATCATTAGGTGACTCCACCCCTTAGTTATTTAAGAACTGTCAGACGGCGGAGCAGGCAGACGGCAGGAGCCTTCGACGAGACCAGAGGTTTTTTGTTTCGTTTTTTCGGATCCAGTGGTGCAGTGGGTGTCATGATTGACAATGAATCTACACCTAGGGAATTTTTTTTTTCCATTTTTTTCTTTTTTAATAAAGGAATTGTCAAAAATTTGTGTTGTGTCTCTACTCACTTTTTACATTTTTTTTGGTGAATGAGTAGGGGTACTATGTACTCCTACTCTTTCACCGAGGGGGGCGGGATCTGGGGGCCCCCTTGAGGGGGCTTCCAAATTCCGATAAGCCCTCCACCCATAGACCTCCAGAAGAAAATTTGGAATTTGTTAGAAAATGAATAAACAAAATTAAACTAAACGAATTCCGAAACGAATGAACAAAACTTAATTAGTAACATAACAAATCAATCCGAAACTAAACTTATTTTCCATTCTGCACATGTCTGAGCTTCCTCAGGTATTGCATATATATATATATATATATATATATATATATATATATATATATATATATATATATATATATATATATATATATATATTACACTGGCCCAAGTGTAAACTAAACATACTAAGCTAAACTTCTGCTTTAATTTTCCTCACACAAAATGAGGTATTCAAGGTGAACACATGACCTAATTAACTAATTAAACAATTTACTAAGTGAACAAACTTATTTTGATTAAAAAATCAATTCCTGTGTCAAAGAGTCGATCAAAGAGTCAGCCAAGGAAACTGGCTTCAATATGACCTTTTTACCGCATCATGTCAGCATAGAGAACTGATTATATTTTGTCTAGGACAAGAACATGTCATACAGCTATTTTTGAATTCCCTTGTTTTGTCTAACCAAAAGGAATTTTACACTTTACACAATTACAGTGTATATATATATATATATATATATATATATATATATATATATATATATATTTGAAAGTACAATACAGCATTGCACACATTGTATGGAACAATTTCATTATATAAACATATCCAAGCACTGAATACTGCACTACTATGCTATATTTCCTAAATGTTATAGTTAAAATCAACATTTTCTCTAGTATTCCTAAATATTTTCTGTTCAGGATAATTATACCCCAAGCAGCTATTCATAATGTAAAGACTCAAGCTGGCCATAAACAACTCTAATTTCAGCATATACAATGCTGTGAAAAAGTATTTGCCCCCTTTCTGATTTTTTTTTTTGCATATTTGTCACACTTAAATGACTCAGATCATCAACAAATTTTATTATTACACCAAGATAAATACAAAATGAAGTTTTTAAATGATGGTTTCATTTATTAAGGCAAAAAAGCTGTCCAAACCTACCTGGCTTTATGTGAAAAAGTAATTTCCCCCTAAACCTAATAACTGGTTGTGCCACGCTTGGTGGCAACAACTGCAATCAAGCGTTTGCGATAACTGGTCTTTCACATTGCTGTGGAGCAATTTTGGCCCACTCTTCTTTGCAGAATTGTTTTAATTCAGTCCCATTGGAGGGTTTTCCAGCATGAACGGTCTGTGTAAGGTCTTGATACAGCATCTAAATTGGATTTAACAGGCTTTGACTTGGCCACTCCAAAACCTAAATTTTGCTTTGTTTGAACCATTTGGCGGTGGACTTGCTGTTGTGTTTCGGATCATTGTCCTGCTGCATAACCCAAGTGCACTTGAGCTTGAGGTCACGAACTGATGGCCGGACATTCTCCTTTAGGATTTTCTGGTAGAGCTCAAAATTCATGGTTCCATCAATTATGGTAAGTTGTCCAGGTCCTGAAGCTGCAAAGCAGCCCCAGACCATCACGCTACCACCACCATCTGACTGTTGGTATGATGTTCTTGTTATGAAACGCTGTATTAGTTTTATCCCAGATGTAACGGGACGCACACCTTCCAAAAAGTAAAATTTTTGTCTCATCAGTCCACAGAATATTTGTCCTAAAAGTCTTGAGGATAATCAAGTTGTTTTTTGGTAAATGTAAGATGAGCCTTTCTGCTCATTTTGGTCAGCAGTGGCTTTGGCCTTGGAACTCTCCCATGGATGCCATTTTTGCCCAGTCTCTTTCTTATTGCTGAATCATGAACCCTGATCTTACCTGAGGCAAGTGAGGCCTGCAGATCTTTAGATGCTGTTCTGGGTTCTTTTATGGCCTCCTGGATGAGTCGTCGTCATGCTCTTGGAGTAATTTTTGTAGGCCAGCCACTCCTGGGAAGGTTCACCGCTGTTCCAGGTTATCTCCATTTGTGGATAATGGCTCTCCCTGTGGTTCACTGGAGTTCCAAAGCCTAATAAATGGCTTTGAAACCCTTCCTAAACCGATACATGAACATTACTTTGTTTCTAATCTGTTCTTGAATCTTTTTAGATTGTGGCTTTTTTTGATCTGTTAGCGTGCTTCACTTTGTCAGACAGCTTCTATTTATGTGACTTCTTGATTTAACAGGTCTGACAGTAATCAGGCCTGGGTGTGGCAAGTGAAATTTAACTCAGCTTTTCAAAAAATTGTTGTTAATCACAGTTCATTCATGATTCACCTTTTTACCTTAATAAATGAAATAATAATAATTTAAAAACTGCATCTTGGATTTACTCGGGTTATCTTTGTGTAATATTAATTTTTTTTTGATGATCTAAATCAAGTGTAAGAAATATGCAAAAAAAAAACAGGAAGGGGGCAAATACTTTTTCACAGCACTGTACCTGTACCTGTCGGCACCATGTGGTTTGAAAAAAATTGACCGAAAAATCAAAGAACCCCATTGGAAATTGTCAACTACACAGTGACTGCATTCAATATAATATATATGAGAGAAAAAAAAAGGGCCCGGGATAGATACAGGGTTTGTTCATACATGTGGCTTGGAGGGTCCTTAAAAATAGGCAGTTGATCTGCAGTTTTAACTCACCTCTTTTCCTACCCACCCCCTCTAAACGGCAAAGGCAGCAAGATAGGGTAGTACGGCAGCCATTGCTTGGTTTTGACAGATGACTGATGTGAGTTCTCCTGCCTGAGAGTATGCCCATGTGAAAGGGGTCTAGGTTCACACTGTTGCAGATGTAGGACAACGTGTAATGCAAGCAACTACAGCTAAAACTGCTCTTATGTTCTTATTTGAACACCTAGCCTTAGATTGCAACTCCAAAATATGTTTGATCAGTGTACACTTCCCTGATGTTGCTATATCCTATTGGCTCTAATTATATAAATATAATTACACCAGAGTCTCAACACATTGAAGTTTCAAAACAGAATAACACATCATAAATTGTATGATGAATTTGAGATTTGACCCTTTATACAACATAAATAGACCACAAAGTGTACATCCAACATAATCTTTTAAATAGATCATAAATCCTAGGTATTCTGTACAGCCTAAGGTTGACCAAACACTACAACATTGGTCAATGTAAAGCAAAAAGCCTAATAGTCCTGCAAGTTTCCCATCAAGTTAAATAGTTAAGTCCACAGTGACATGTAATATTTTCACAATTCAAATATCTATGTGGCACACCACATAGGATAAAGGAAGAATGTATCCAGTAGCTTGAAAATTTGAGTTACAAATCTGAGATAGTCCATTAGCTTGCAATTTACTCAACCTCAAGTTGCAGTTAGTGAGATGTCCCCAAATTCAAATCTCCCGTATACTGCTTTAAGGCTACCAATAAGCATAAGATGACCATTGCCCAATCTTCCTGAAAAGAACTGGTTTTAGAAATGGTCACATCTCTCTAGACAACCTGCAAGCCATGCACATAACTTTTAGCCAAATGAGCTTATGGCAAAAAAAATCTGCCACTGTGCATGTTTATCAAAAAATTTCCAAGGCGAGTATCAGGTCCAACATTTGATATAACAATTGAAACTGGAAAGGTGTTAAAAACTTGTCAATTTCCTTTTCCAACTCAACCAGTATATAGTGTGCTTATTCCATTTATCTTTTTACTGTATATGTAAATATTGTTTGTAGCCAGGTACTCAACCAGCTACAGAGTCCTGGAGGCTGAATGCTGGGACTCCTCGGGCATCATCACTGTCCAAAGAAGGCTGTGTGTGTGTCTGTCCACTCCTCCCATTACCTCTTGGCTCTGTAGAGCAGTGAGCCTGTGTGGGTTAAAGAGACTTGCTATTGCAGCTGCTCCCCCCCCCCCCCCGAATGATTCAACCACACAGAACACTGGGAAATGTAGTCCATGAAGAGTGCTGCACTGTGGTAGCGAATGGGGCTGTGAACTACAAGAGCCAAGGACACCTTGTAATAGAAGGAGAGTAGAGCAAGTTTTGGTCCCGGGCTTTTAAGAAGAAGGTCTTGCAATGCAGGGGGCTGGGTAAGTATTGAGCTGTTGCCAGTGTGTGTCTGTACCTGCATTAGGGAGAGAGAGAACCACTGAGGACCACAGGGCTGAGAGCTGAGCCTGTGAGTACTAGACTATAAAGACTGAGCCAATGAGAATTGGGTCCCTGAGGGCTGCAACCTGACAAGAACCCAGGACAAGGTTTGCTGTATGTCAGGACTGGATTCAGTAGTGCTTACTTCACTACTGTTAGCAATCCAGTACAAAAGGAAATTGCCCTTTTTGCCTAGCAGTCCCAAAGCAAACCAATGCATGCAGTCTTAAAGATAAGTGCAGCAGTTCGGGCCCCACCATTAGCCGGCTGAAACTACAATTCAAGCACCATATACTAAACAGTTACCTTCTAAGGGTACCCCCACACATACACATATATATAAGCAGGGGATCTGTTGAATAAAGCCACTAATACACTGGGGATCTGCTAAATGAGGCTACCAATGAGCTGGTGATCTGCTAAACAGGGGTACTAATGAGCTGGGGATCTGCTGGGCCCCTTTAAAACAAATCGAAAATCACACACACACACACAGCACATTTGCCAGGCTTCATTAAAGCTTATAAAAAGCATCATCAAAGCACCACTGAGGCATCATGAAGCATCACAGAAGCATCAAAAACGCATAAAAAAAGCATGTTGAAGCGGTAGGCACTTTAAAGTCGAAGCAAGTATATATGAACCCTTTTGCCGCATACACACGGTCTGATTTTCCGACGGGAAATGTTGGATGTGAGCTTGTTGGCTGAAAGTCCGACCGTGTGTATGCTCCATCGAACATTTGTTCTCAAATTTTCCAACAACAAAACATTGTTGTCGGAATTTCCGATCGTGTGTACACAAGTCCGTCGCACAAAAGTTCATGCATGCTCAGAATCAAGCAGAAGGAGCCGCACTGGCTATTGAACTTCCTTTTTCTCGGCTCGTCGTACGTCTTGTACGTCACCACGTTCCCACATTCGTAATTGTTGGCCAACATTTGTGTGACCGTGTGTATGCAAGACAAGTTGGAGCCAACAACCTTTGAACAAAAATCCACGGTTTTGTTATCGGAAAGTTCGATCGTGTTTACGTGGCATTGGAGTTCAGGGACCAGGAGCCATAAAAAAACATCCCAGAACAGTGTTGGCGAACCATGGCACCCCAGATGTTTTGGAACTACATTTCCCATGATGCTCAACTACATGAACATCATGGGAACTGTAGTTCCAAAACAGCTGGAGTGCCAAGGTTCGCCATCACTGGCTTAGAATGACAGTTTACGTTTGAAAGAAACAGGCAATATTTTAAACCTTGGCTTGACGGTAAAATTAAAATGTATGAAACTGGATACCCGTGTGAATGGTAGCATCTTGTGGAAAACAAAAAGCAATAAACTTGTATGACAGATTTAGGAACATCTGTATTAAATTTTACAGGGATTCCAAGAAGATCTATTAGCTATTGTCATTCCCCCCCCCCAAAAAAACTTTTACATGTACTTTCAAAACTAGCTTCCAGCCCCATAAAATGGTAATGTCATCTATGTAATCACAGCACATCATGTTCCCTGTGTTGTTGATTCCAAATGTTCTTTTATTTGAAGTTAGATGTACCTAATTTCAGGATTCCTTCTTATAAAAGCCGAGTCATGTTTACACAGAGGTCCAAGTAAGGGTGTCTAGGAATGTCTGACAAAGCCATATCCTCTGTTACACATTATGGCTATACAGTTACATCTGGAAATCTTTTCAGATCTTGTTAGATGTCGGAGTTGCTCAGTACTGGTCTGCAGCAGCCAAGCAACCACATCACAGCAAAATAACACATCCTGCTCCATTTTACTGTAAGATCAGCAGGTTAATAAGAGGCCTTTCTACATGCTTGCTAACAACAGACGTCTTTAGTGTATTTTGTAGCATGAAACATGCAGCAACAGCTGCTTTTCAGCAATAAAAAAAAAAAAAAACGAAGCTGGGAATTTCTATCATTCATGCATATTTCTTACATTACGCAGATAATCAAACAGGAAAAATAACTGGAGATGTCTTGTAAAATACTTTATATGCTTGTAAAAAATAATCCATTACCATAATGAAAAGAAACTCCCTGCATTAAATGATTATTATTCAACGTGTAGAATAGTGTAAAAACATGCTGGGGGACCTAAACTGCAACCTGATTTATATAGAAGACCTGTAAAAGAAGTCCTTGCAAGTACATTAGAAAGGGTGGTGCTAAAAGAGAGGTATTTCTGGAGCTAGAGAGAGAATACGAAGAATGCAGTCCCACCTCAATGCTTCAAAATTATACTATTGTAAACTGGACCATTAGTACAGGTAACACTTCAGTGCTTTAGTGCTGTCCAGTTTTCAAAAATCTATAAAAATAAATGGTAGAACACATAACAAGCTCAGCTGAACACAGTACAGGATGCCTTCCTTTTTCCTTGGTAATGCATGAAAAAATCTTGTTTTAAAGAAACACTGTCACTTTGCCCTTTCAGAGCAAGTAACAGACATTCCACCTCCTGGGCATTTCTACATACCCACCCACCCATGCCATCTCAACACCTCGCAATGGAAAAGGATAATGGAGGCTTCTGGGTATTTTGTAAGCCCGTGTTCTCCCCTTTGTGACAGTGCTCAGGCCTGAGCCGCCATTCACCAGGCTCATGCTGTCATGCCAGGGTGTGCCATGACATCATCCTCTTAGCTAAGATCCGACACCACTTGATATCCCAGCTTAGATAGCAAGGGGGCATGGCTGGGTAAGTATAAATAACAAGATGAATGGCCAAAGTAACAGTGTCTATTTAATATAGCCAATGGCTAACACTGCTGTCTCAGCCAATGAGGAGGGAGAGTACCCGGAGAGCCGAGACACTCGTGCACATGGCTGGATCACGATGGAGCTCAGGTGAGTATTAGGGGGGCTGGGGGGCTGGGGGGCTGCTGCACACAGAACATAAAAAACCTTCAGCCTTTAGAACCACTTTAAACATAGAAGTGATATTATTGCATGTTAATCAGGGCAAGCCATAACTATTACCTTACTTTTACCTAAGATCTTAGCATGGCCATAATACCAAGGATGAAGAATGATTAAACTACATAACACTTTGTTGAGCTTTAGCAGATTAAAAAATACACTATATTGTCAAAAGCATTGGGACGCCTGCCTTTACACTCACATGACCTTTAATGGCATCCCAGTCTTAGTCCGTAGGGTTCAATATTGAGTTGGCCCACCTTTTGCAGCTATAACAGCTTTAACTCTTCTGGGAAGGCTGTCCACAAGGTTTAGGAGTGTGTCTATGGGAATGTTTGACCATTCTTCCAGAAGCGCATTTGTGAGGTCAGGCACTGATGTTGGCCTTCTTGTCCTGGCTCGCAGTCTCCACTTTAATTCATCCCAAAGGTGTTCTATCGGGTTGAGGTCAGGACTCTGTGCAGGCCAGTCAAGTTCCTCTGTCCCAAACTCCAGTGGCAGCTGGTGGTTGTTTTGGGGTGGAGAGGAGCGGCATACAACCATCCTCCCTGATCGGCCGGCGTCACCTCTCCTGCTGTTTGCCGGTCGGTCTGGCACTTACCCCATCTAGGCGGGTGGTGGGCAGTGTGTGGCGGCTCCGTATCCTCTCCTCCATCGGAGGAAATAGGGTAGCCTGTCCTTTCAGACAATCGTGGGATGGGTGTCAAAACCCGCTTCCTGATTGGCCAGAAGGAGGATCAGTTTTACAATAGTGAATAGAAAAATGAATTTGCTGTTGCAACACACCTGGGTGGGCTGTGAGCGCATTCTCTGTGTCCCGAGCCCACCCTATTTTGAAGACTATTAGAGCCTCTGGCTCTTATCAGTGCTTCAAAAATCACCCACCCCGCATTGGAATCCATGCGCCCGGCATCCTGAAAGGGGTCAGAAACATGGATAGGGCGAGGCGGTGGCGGATGGGGGGCGGCACCCGTGCGCCCTTAATGGATGGGCTGCCCCTGCCAAACTCGCTCATTCATGTCTTTATGGATCTTGCTTTGTGCACTGGTCCAAATCATTTGGTGGAGGGAGACTATGATATGGGGTTGTTTTTCAGGGGTTGGGCTTGGCCCCTTAGTTCTAGTGAAGGGAACTCTTAAGGCATCAGCATACCTAGACATTTTGGACAATTTCATGCTCCCAACTTTATGGGAACAGTTTGGGGAAGGCCCCTTCCTGTTCCAACATGACTGCGCACCATTGCACAAAGCAAGGTCCAAAAAGATATGGATGAGCAAGTTTGGGGTAGAGGAACTTGACTGGCATGCACAGAGTCCTGACCTCGACCTGACAGAATACCTTTGGGATGAATTAGAACGGAGACTGCAAGCTAGGCCTTCTCGTCCATCATCAGTGCCTGACATCACAAATGTGCTTCTGGAAGAATGGTCAAACATTCCCATAGCCACACTCCGGAACCTTGTGGACAGCCTTTCTAGAAGAGTTGAAGCTGTTATAGCTGCAAAGGGTGGGTTAACTCAATATTGAACCCTACGGACTAAGACTGGGATGCCACTAAAGTTCATGTGAGCATAAAGGCAGGCGTCCCAATACTTTTGGTAATATAGTGTACATACATACTGTATGTAATTGTATTAAATAAACATAGACTCGATGATCAACCTCAATCGTTATCGTTATTTATTGTTACTGTAATATGCAAAGGATCTTGCTTCTTTGACGCATTTTGTGGGGTGTAACGGCCTTCCTAGAAGAGTTGAATTATGTTCTAACTGCAAAGGGTGGGCCAACTCAATATTGAACCCTACGGACTAAAGCCTACGGCCAACGGCTCATCTGATTTTTGTGAAAAGGGCATGTGCCAGGATCTTGTCTTGCATATTAACAGTACACAATTGTCGTGCCACAAACATGAACATAGTGACGTACTACGAGGAATTTCAGCTCTTGAGCACCACCTTTTGCGCCCCTTTTGCTAATTTCGTGTTTGGTGAGCATTGATTCCCAGCATGGATGTTTGTACTTTCGACTTTTGTGTGACGGATTTGTATACTGACCATACGAAAATCAGATGTCAAGCCGTTGTCCGCCAAAAATTTACTAGCCTGTCATCCAACATTTGTTGGCCGAACGTTGGACAACAACTGTCAAAAGAAGTATACTAACGGTAAGATTTTAGGACAACAGTCTGTCAACAGACAATCCCCTGCCAACAATCGTACCATGTGTACGAGGCTTAAGACTGGGATGCCATTAAAGTTCATGTGCGTGTAAAGGCAGATGTCCCAATACTTTTGACAATATTGTGTATTGTCACAATGATTATGTACAGCAAGTAAGCCTTGCAATAAAGCAGATTTCAGTTTGCTGAAGTTGAAGAGGTATTAAGCCCAAAGCTAAAAATGTAAAATATTGCAGCTAACCAATCATTGGATGTGGCTGCATTATGTTCTACTCTTATCCCTCTTTCTTCCCTCTATTTTCACCTGGTGATCTGGCCAGTAACTTGCCCCCTGTATTACAGTTGCCCACTCTGGATGGGGGAGCAACAGACACATCTTTGAACAGCAGCATTGTCAGTCTGGGGAGAGGGTAGTATTGGATATACTAGCAGATTTCGATTCACTAACACATTGAAGCCAATACTTTTTAAGCAGTTACAGCAACAGTTCTGTTTCTTTTGGGATAATTATTTTACAATAATTAAGAGCTGACCATTGTAAGCACCCCTCTCAGTGGTAAATGGTTTGTCTCACCCCCTCTAACTGCTACATCTCCAGGACTGCTAGTTCTATTGAAAAACAACACACTTACCAGCTAGATCACCAGGTAAAAAGAAAAAAGAAAATCAATGCAGCCAGCAAATCTAAAGATTGGTAAACTGCAACATAATAAGTGTTGTTGAATATATATATATATATATATATATATATATATATATATATATATATATATATATATGTGTATATATATATATAATGTTTGCAAATATATGGCTGGTCCTTTCTATGGTAGACAAATCTATCTGTCTTTGTGTACACATCAACATGTTGTCATAGGCGTGCGCACAGGGTGTGCCGGGTGTGCCCAGGCACACCCTAATCTCCCCATGCGCATTAGTGTTATCGTTCTGTGTAGCAGAAGGAACATGGGAAAAATCTCCCTCTTACCGGCTCTGCCATAAGAGAAGTGTTTATTCTTTTCTCTTTCACTGTGCCAGCAGGGAGATCACTGTGCCAGAGTCATATACGCCTACCCCACTTTTAAGTACACAATGGGGTTTATTTACTAAAGCTGGAAAGTGCAAAATCAGACTCACTTCTGCATAGAAACCAATGAGCTTCCAGGTTTTATTGCCAAAGCCTAATTAAACAAGCTGGGGTTAGAAGCTCATTGGTTTCTATGCAGAAGTGAGCCTGATTTTGCACTTTCCAGCTTTAGTAAATAAACCCCATTGTGTACTTAAAAGTGGGGTATGCGTATATGTTGCATGTGTGTTTGAGCTTAAGGGTGCACACCCTAATGCATTAGGCTGCGCACACCTATGCATGTTGTATACATTGCAGTGACATCATATGGGTGGGAACACAGTCGGGAGGTTAGAACATCAACGGTTTGGAAACACATCCTATTACTGGTTTACTCAGCAATGGCCTAATTGTATCAAGTGTCTAATTACTGTGACATCGTTGTGTTTTATAGAAAGATGAAAAAATAAATTCCCATCCAGTATCCAAGTACATGGTAATGTTTTGCCAAGGTACCAAATATCAAAGAAATTAGTAAAAAAAAAAAAAAAAAAAAAAGATTTTTTTTTTTTTTTTTTGCCCTGGGAAGATTATTAAGCTGTCATTCTCATTATCAATTTAAAGCTTATTGACATGCTTAAAAAGAACAATACGGGCGTGGCCTGACGCAACATGGTGTAAGACGTGTGGTCTCTGAGCTCCTGCCAGTACCCCTAATTAAGCCATAATCCTGAGCTACCTGCACTGGGCAACCGGCTGGACTGTCTCCCCGGACCACCTGGGACAGAAGGATCTGACCCCTGAGGGGGAGGAACGTTCGGCGTCTCGAGCGGAGCGGCGATCTCCCGCTCGGCAGCAATATAAATCGAGACCGCGGCTTCGGCCTACTACCAGAGGCCGCGGCCATCTTGGTCCTCCTTACTGACGGCCCTGCCTGAAGCATTCCACACCACACAGGTACCCAGCTACTATACAGCCTTCTGGGAGGACTGGGCTGCACCCTTCCCTCTGTCTGCTACCTTGTGTACCCATCAGGGGCCCGGGGGAGACTGATGCTCACAACCGGCCTAGTCTGCAGCCTGAGCCTACACAGGGTGACCGGCGGCCATCTTGGCACACCTACCCCATATATCTGAGCTGTGCACATGGACTGTGGCTTTGCCGTCCCCATCTAGACAGTGCCCTCTCATCCCCTGTATCTGCCAGTGCATCTGAAAAGGAAGGGGGGGATACCTCACACATTGACTCTGCAAGATCAGCTCCTGACCCCAGATCGAGCGAACAAAGCCGTTATGCCATTCCACCAGCTTTTACCTACCCGGCCATGAGCTATCGAAAAAGAGGCAAGTACAAGGCATCTCTCAAGCCAAATCCGGCGGCACAAATCGACCGATATCTAAAAGAAAAGTCCAGCTCAGGCCGGGAGGATCGTGCTGGGATAACACGTGGCGAGGCCTGCTCGCCATCTGCATCACCTGACAGCATGGCGGCTTCACAGAGTACAAGTTCACAGGCCCTCACGGGGATCCCGAATCTGCTAAACCCATCGCTGATCAGCCAACCGGCAACAAGCCCGTCTGTGCAGCTACTTAGCGATGACTCCGACATTAGAGCACTGCTGAGGGCTCTGCCCACTAAAGCAGACATGGAAGCTCTCCCCACCATGGAGGCACTTGTACTGAGAGTAGAGGAGCAGCACCGTCGTGACCTGCAGGAGGTCCGGGCAGAGGTACAAGAGATTGATGAACGGCTAACTAAAGAGGAGGCCTCAATGGGGGCTCTGGAGACCCGAGTAACACTACTGGAGAGATCGCAGCAGAGTTATCTGGAACAGCTAGCAGAGGTACAGTTGCACGCTGAAGACTTGGAGAACCGTAGCCGGCGCCAAAACATACGGTTTAGAGGCATACCAGAAGCCACCGGCCCGGAGAATCTAATAGAAACAGTGAGGGCACTAATACACACAATACTAGATGGTGCCCTTCCCGCCTCCCTGGAGTTCGACAGGGTACACAGAGCGCTTGGCCCGAAACATACGGACATGGAACGTCCCCGCGATGTGTTATGCCGTCTCCACCGGTACAGTCATAAGGAACAGATCATGCGCGCAGCGCGGCTCAAGGGCCCGGTAGACTTTGACGGTGCACAGATTTCAGTGTATCCAGATGTGTCCCGTGCAACCCTCTTGAGGAGAGCAATGCTGAAGCCGTTGCTGGAGAGAATAAGCCGAGCAGGACTGTCATACCGATGGGGATTCCCTATACAACTGACCGTCCGGAAAGGAAACGAATCCTTTACTCTACGCCGACATGCCGAACTCCCGGACCTTTTTGCCTTCCTGGGAATGGAACCGGTTCTGCTGCGGGACTGGCTTGGTCCCATACCGAGCAGGGATTTCCGTCCAACCCCTCAGAGCGCTTCATTGGGTCTCCCTCGTCGATCGACAAGGCGCAGACAAAGAGAGCATACTCCGATAAGAAGTAGGGACCCGGAGCCGTGAGACCAGAGATCCCATACATGTAAGTGACTGACAGCGAGAGGTGACTGTGTTACGGGACTCGTAATGTTTTTTTTTGGTAATCAACGGGCTCAGGGATACTGAACTTTTTCCCCTCCCCTCTGGAAGCCGACTGTTTTGGGGATCCGCTCCGATCCCGATAGTATCCCTCCTCTGCCCCTTACATTTTTCTTTTTTGATCAGGAGAGTAGTACTGCCGATCCCCTCTCCTCTCCAGGACTGTGATGTGTGACCATACTAGAAATATTACATCCCTCCTCTCCCGGGGTACGCCATGGAGTGTTCCACCCGATACGCAACCATATCACCAAGTAGAAAGGAGACTCCGGCGGAGAGGAGGTAGCGGTCTTATGGGGTGGCGTGGTTGCCCTGGGACAACATGAGCCATAAACTACAGCAAAAGTTTGAAAATGCTCGTCATAGGTTAAGAGGACAACCACTAACAAATCTTTTTTTTTCACACAGCAAATTGAGAGGACTCTAACCCCCTCTCGACGGCTAGGAATAAACATATGGAAGGTAGTGTGTGCTTTGGAGGTGGAGGCACTGAAGGGGAGGGATGAGGGGTGTCTAGAACATAGCAGGAAGTGGGGAACAGGATGCGTATTTGCAGTAGACGTGCAGCGTTGCACCGCCTCTTAGTGAATAACGGATTGGCACAGGGGCTTTCTGTTAATGGGGGGTCCCTTGTATCGCCATGGTCAGAGATGATGCACCCTCCCGGTGAGAGTCACGCCGGGAAAGGGAACACGTTCAGAAAGATGGCTGTTGCGGGGCTGCACGTCAGATTCCAGTTGCACCAGGGAAACCAGTGAATGACGCATGGGGGAGGGGGGGAGTCTGTTACTGTTATAAATGTATGGTCCCTTTAACACAGATATGCTCTAAGTTATGCTGGTTATTACACTGTTTTGCCTCATCGGCGCTCTGGGGGGTGCTGAATTTCGCCTGCTGCACACTCATATAGTTGGACGGATACAAGGGTTTCCCAGTGTGACATCACTGGAATGTAATTAACTGATTGCAAGCAATGGGGTGTAGCGGGCGACAGAGGCATTCCCCCTAAGTCATAGTTTTCAATCTGTAGCTTGTCATATAGATAGCAGGATAAAAGTCCAAGATACTGATGCTTATATGCAGGTTCATGAGAACTTCTCGTTTTCCAGTTTCAATTTTTCTAGTAATATATGCTAGTGCAGGATGGTTCACTTGTCTTATATTTGTTCTTTTTTTACATGTGGGTCTGGTTGGGGAGCTCTCGACCACGGTTGTGTTCAGCCACTACCCCAATTAGGACAACACCCCTCTGGGGCTTGATTTAGTAGTCCTAAGGGTGTTCTGAGACTAAGTCTCCCAAACGCTATAGGCATTTTAGTTTCTTTAATTTCTTCTTCCACCCACTTTTTTTTTTTTTTTTTTTTTTTTTTGGGTGCACTGATACTTTAGTGACCCACTCTCCACTTTTCTGCCCTCTCTTTCTGCTTTTTTTCTACTTACCTTTCCCAATCCCCTCCCCCTCTTCCCCCCTTTTTTTTTTTTTTTTTTTTTTCTTTCTTACTTTCTGTACCCCTTTCCTAGGCCTAACCCGCATCATGGCCTCCAGGGATACTCTCCGATTAATGTCTATCAACGTCAAGGGACTTAATACCCCTGAGAAAAGATCTATGGTCTTGGCTAATTTGAAACAAGCGAAGGCCCATATATGCTTTTTACAGGAAACTCATTTTCGAGCCGATGCAATACCAAGACTTCAAGACCGCTTTTTCCCAACCGCATACCATGGGTGCTCGCCCGAATCTAAGTCAAAGGGGGTTAGCATTATAATACGTGCCGCAACGCCGTGGACACTGAAAGAACAGTGGAATGACAATGAGGGACGGGCATTACTGGTGAAGGGAACCTTGGGCGGCTCCTTGGTAACTCTAGTGAATTTGTACTTCCCCAACACTGGTCAGATTAGATTCCTTGAGTCTATCCTGACGAAACTACAGGACTTTGCTGAGGGAGCAGTGGTGTTGGGGGGAGACCTCAACTTCACTATGGACCCACACCTAGACGCGTCGAGGCAAACTTCCCAAATCTCTTATGCAGCACTCAAGCGCTTAAAAAGGAATTTTCATGCCTTTCACTTGGTCGACGTGTGGAGGGTGCTGAACCCGACACAGAGGGACTACACCTTCTATTCTCACCCTCACGATTCCTATACGAGAATCGATCTTTTTATGCTTCCCCAGTCCATGCTATCTAGGGTAAGATCGGCAACTATAGGGCCCATCACTTTCTCAGACCACGCGCCAGTCTTTGTTGACATAGACCTCATACCACATGTACCTAGACAATGGCAGTGGAAGCTTAATGACTCATTACTTCAAGAACCTGAGGTGGTGGAGGAGGTGGCGAGGGAACTTAGAAATTTTTTTTCAGATAATATAGGTCCGGATAGTACACCTCAGATGATCTGGGAGGCACACAAGTGCACTATCAGAGGAATACTAATTAAAATTGGTACTCGCCTCAAGAGGGCGAGGTCTCAGCAAATCCTTGAACTCTTAGATAAAATTAGGGTATTGGAATCCATACACAAACAATCCCTTGCACCTCAAGCGCTTGTGGAACTTACAACTCTGAGAAATCAATTGAGATCACTGGCGATGTTCAAAGCTAAGGCAGTGATCGCGAAATGCAAACGCACTTTTTACGAGCACAGCAACAAATGTGGTAAATTGTTAGCAAGGGCCTTGAGAGCCCAGAGGGCACAAACGTTCATACCTGAGCTCATGGGAGAACAGGGCCACAAAGTACATACTACGGAGGACATTGCGGAACAGTTCCGCAAATATTATACCTCTTTATAAAACCTTCCACAACAATTGTCGGCTAGTGATAAAATAAGAGAAAGGGAGGCTATACGACAATACATCCAGAAGTCAGGTCTCCCTCGGCTGCCTGATGAGGCGTTAGCAACTATGGAGGAACCTATATCGGAGGAGGAGGTAGCATTGGCCATCACCCGTATGCAAAAAGGTAAAGCCCCGGGCCCAGACGGATACTCGCTGACATACTATAAGACATTCGGGGGTATCCTGACACCACACTTTCTTGCGGCCTATAATGACACTGGGGAGGGGACGAGTTTCCCTCAGGATTCATTACGGGCATTCATTTCGGTGATTCCAAAGGAGGAGAAAGATCCGTTGCACTGCCAGAATTATAGGCCTATATCCCTCCTTAATGTGGATCTAAAGATCTTTACCAAAATTCTATCCATGAGATTATCGGAATGGATCCCGTCAATTATCCACTCAGACCAGGTCGGATTTGTGCCCTCCAGAGAGGCGAGGGATAACACCACGAAAGCTATCAACCTTATTCACGCAGCACGAATGAAGGGAATCCCGATGCTACTTCTCTCTACCGACGCCGAAAAGGCGTTCGATAGGGTGAACTGGCCCTTCTTGACCGAGACCCTGTATCACATAGGACTGGGACAGAGGATGATGAACTGGATGTTAGCTATATATTCCAGACCATCGGCTCAGGTGAAAGTAAACGGACTGTTGTCCTCCCCTTTTGATATTACCAACGGGACGAGGCAGGGGTGTCCCTTGTCCCCTTTAATATTTATCTTAGCATTGGAGCCCTTTCTCCGTACAGTGAGAGACAATCCCAACATATCAGGGATACACCTGAGGGACTCATTGTCTCCCAAAATAGCGGCCTTCGCGGACGACCTGCTCTTTTTTATATCTAATCCCCTAGTCTCCATACCTAACTTGATGTCAGAGCTCAGGGCATACGGTAAATTATCTAATTTTAAAGTTAACTTCCAAAAATCGGAAGCCCTAAACATATCCATGCCGAACTCATTGGCTAAACTGCTGCAAGCAGACTTTCCCTTTAAGTGGGCGGATTCCAGTATCAAATACCTGGGCATCCGTCTACCAAAGAAGGTGGAAGACGTATTCACTTTTAATTTTCCCCCCTTGCTGAGAGACATTAAAAAAGATCTGCAGAAGTGGCAATCGGGTTTGTTCTCCTGGTTTGGTAGATGTAGCATAGTAAAAATGAATGTTATGCCCCGCATTCTATACTATCTCCAGACTCTACCCATTAGGATCCCAAAGGCTTTCCTAAGAGCAGCAAATAGGGAGTTGACCCTGTTTATTTGGGCCAGAAAGCCCCCGCGGCTCGCTCAATCAATCCTACGGTTGCCAAAAATGCTCGGTGGAATTGCTCTTCCAGATGTGGCTCTCTATCATTCAGCCTGCCATTTGACAAGAATAATTGACTGGTGTCGCCATGGGACACTAAAACAATGGATTCAAATTGAGAAGTGCTTGACGGGTATGGAGCTAGAGGGACTGCCGTGGTGTCAGCAGAATCTACCAGTCCGCATAACGGATCATCCTACAGTGGGTGAGACGTGGCAAATGGCCCAAAAAATATTTAGAGAACACTCGTTTGTGCCCGCTCCCTCACCGCTAACCCCAGTAACGGATAACCCTGCCTTTAGCCCAGGAGTGAACGAATCCAGATTCCAAGCTCTTAAGGGGTGTAACAGATCGCAGCTCCGTCACTTCATTAGGAATGGGAAATGGATGACCAGGGAGGAACTAATGGATGATCCCCTCCTGGCGAGTCTTTCTTTTTGGCAAAAGGTCCAATTAGCGCATTTTCTTAGAGCACAGCCCTCACCGGCACCTTTCTTGCGAGCATTGACAGCATTCGAACTTCTTTGTTCGGAGCAGGAGCCGTTGCGCCATGCCATTTCATTAACTTACCAGCTCCTCATCTCACCCCCCGAGGGATTTAGACCTCCTTATCTGGCTAAGTGGGAACGTGTCTTGGGAATAAAGCTAAATGAGAGACAGGCAGAGAGAATATTTCTCTTTACCTATAAGACTTCGATCTGTGCGGCCCAACAGGAAGCGGGGTTCAAGGTCCTATCACATTGGTATTTCACACCAGACAGAGTGCATCGGATGTTTCCTCAGAGCACGGATATTTGTTGGAGGTGTGGGGAGGAAGAGGGCTCTCTTCTTCACATATTCTGGTCTTGTAGGCTTCTTGCACCTTTTTGGTCAGAAGTACACCGGATCACACAGAAGTTTACAGATAGGGAGCTGCCCAGGACCCCCGAATTCTTTTTATTACACCATCATGAAATACCAAGCAAAGCATACAGGAAATCAATCCTGCCCTCATTGATTACGGCGGCGAAAAGTTGTATTCCCCTATTCTGGAAAAAGACGGAGCCCCCGGGTATTGCGGTATGGTTGAAAAAGATAGTTGATATCCACAAAATGGAGGACCTTGTGGCCATTGACCAGGGACGGAGTGAACAGTTCTCTAAGAAGTGGTATTATTGGCTCCAGTTTTTCTACTCAGAAGAGTATGCAAGGCTGGCGGCCTAGATATTTAGTAAGTTGGAGAAATTGAAGGTGGAGACACTGTGGGTGTGGCTGGAGAGGGGGGGCTCTCCCACTTCCCCCGCCCCCCCCCCTTTTTTTTTTTTTTTTTTTGTTTTTTTCCTTTCCTTTCTTTCCCTCTCGCTCTCTTATCTCTCTTTTTCATCCCTCTTCCCCTCGCTCTCTATACTTTCCTTGTCTCCTTCTTTTTCCGTTCTTTGTCTTTCTTTGTTCGCGTACTACGGTATGCGGATAAGGGAAAAGGAGGGAGAACATAGAAAATTAAGAAAAGAAAATACAACAAGAGGTAATACGTAATAGTAAACCTGGCACAGCGGGCCTCCTTGAACTGTAAACCGGTCAACTAGGGTGAAATTGAATAGGAGTATACACGTTATCAGGTTATATTGCTAGTCAGTAAGGATTAATCAGTAGAACTGTATGTAAAATGTGGAGAATTGATGTGCCCGTTCTATTGATGTTTGTATATTGCTGTTTGCATGCCTCTTTGTAAATAAAGAATTTAAAAAAAAAAAAGAACAATACACCGACACACCGTTTTTCTTTTGTTCATGGACAATACGATTTCTGTACAAATGCAAATATATGCATGTGGAGGGTTTCCATTAATATTCATGCATACATTTGAATACCATGCCTAAATTATCAAAACAAATTGATTTTTTTTTGCTCATTATGCATCTTAAAGAGTCAGTCAACCAAAAAGTGTATTTCATTTTTTTTTTATAAACTTGGAAGGATCGTTCACCTACCATCTTCTATTTTATTTTACACGTTGAACATAGTAATTAAATAAGTACAATGCACCCTGCTTAAAAAAAAAAAAAAAAAAAAAACTAAACAAAAAAGCACTAAATTTATTTTAAAAGTAGGTAGGTAGTAGGTTTTAAAAGTACTCACCTCTTGCAATTTCTTGTACAGTAGAGCTCAGACTGTACAAAAAAAAAGTAGCAGCACAAAGCCTCTCAGTTGTGATGCAGTGCTAATATGTTACCAAGGAATATGCTAATACAGGAAGAGAGCAGAGTCATCAGTCCACTGCTTCTCTTTTACTGTCCAGTCACAGTCTAGGGACAGAGACAAGTCCTAGTAATACCTACCTGAAGTGTCTTCCAGGGCTGCGTAAATCTCATGAAAAATCCTCTGACAAATAAAAGAGTGCTTACTAGTACATTAGTACAGTAGATTCTGATCAGTTGCTATTGGTTACTGAACGTCAGAATTAGCACCGAGGTATTAGCCGTCATTACTGCTTGCCTTAACCTCATACGGCAGGGATATGCAATTAGCAGACCTCTAGCTGTCTAGCTGGATATCTGATATACACATCAGCCCCTGATGAAGTGAGGAGAGCTCGCGAATGTATCATGTATATCTGTACTTTTTATATTTTGATGTTATGTCATGATGGTTATGTTTTTAGGACCATTTTATCATGCTGCTGTTCTTATGCATTTGTCACCTATGTTCATGACTTGTACTGGATGATATTTATTTCAATAAGTTTAGTAATTTCTATACTCCTTTTATTTATCTGTGATCACCATGGACACTTCATTTTAAGTCCCACGAGCGAATTTTCTGTTCTTCTGATGTAAAGGGGGATGCTTGTTGTTAACTTTATATGATTAGAAATGTTATTTAATAGCAAAATATATTATAGTTTATACAATTAAAAAAATTGCTGTGCGCCGCTAAAGTGTTCGGGTTTGACTTGAAGAAAAGGTGGCAATCCTAGACATAACCCAGATCAGGTCTTCCAATAGGTTACCCAAGGCTGGCATTGAATTGTGGAATATGGGTAAAGAGCCCTATAGAATCTCCACCACAGCTAGTTGATTTGTGTGTTATAGTTTGACGAGCACACAGTTTTGTTCAGGTAAGCAAGTATTCCAAAATCATTAGATGGCTTTATAAATACAGCTAGTAAAAGTATCCAAATCTGTCTTCAAAGAGAACGAGTGATTTACTTGAGCTTATGAAGGAATCTGGAAACATAGTTATCACAAATGTGCATGTTTACCAGTGAATGATGATTCTAACATACCCATGCAAAAAAAATGATCAGTACAAAGAAGTTCACAGCCACCAACTAATTTCTGAAATGGTTTGAAAGTGACTGAGGACACAGAAAGCAGAAAAGAAAATGAATACATGCTGTATGTTAGGAACTGTCCTCCTACTGAGTCTTTGAAGATCTGATAAAGGAGCTAGATGCAGTGAATTGCACAGAACTCCAATTAGGGTAAATTTAAAAAAAAACTTTTTTAAATTCAGTTGCAGTGTTTACTAGATAGCATTGACAGGTCACTGAATGCTTTTATTTGTAGCCTGGAAGTAAATAGTCCAGTCTCAGGTTTAATTAGTAATATGTTATATTTATAGATCTAAACGAAGTACTGTTCTTTATAGATCACTTATCTTAGAAAAGTTATATTTATATTTCTGATACCCATTTATTATGGGAATATCTTTATTACTTGTCAATTCCAAAGCAATAAGAATACCCGTATCGGCATATTATGACCTGAATGTTTTCCTGAATCCTCTTACAGGCCAGACCTGCAAGACTCAATTCTTATGCCGCGTACACACAGTCGGACTTTTCGTCTACAAAAGTCCAACGACGCCGATGGACCAAAGCTGGCTGACAATCCGATCGTGTGTGGGCTTTCAGCGGACTTTTTCAGCTGCAAATCTGACGGACTTTAGATTTGAAACATGCTTTAAATCTTTACATCATAACTACGCCGGACCCAGAAATCCGCTCGTCTGTATGCTAGTCCGACGGACAAAAACCCACACTAGGGCAGCTATTAGCTACTGGCTATCAACTTCCTTATTTTAGTCTGGTATACGTCATCACGTACGAATCCGTCAGACTTTTGTGTGATCGTATGTAGGCAAGTCCGTTCGTTAGAAAGTCTGCCGCAAGTCCGTCGAAAGTCTGTCGGATGGGCTGTCGGACTTTTGTAGCCGAAAAGTCCAACCGTGTGTACGTGGCATAAAAGCCAGTAAAAGAAAAGGACTAAATATGGAGATGGCATTTCAGGGGGAAAATGCCAGTTCAGATATGCTTTTTAGGATTTTCTAGAATGTTACAATTCTAGAAGCACATTGAAAACACTTAAAGTGATTGTAAAGTCTTGTTTTTTTCCTATAAAAATAATAAAAAATGTATACTTACCTACTCTGTTGCAGTTGAATTTGCACAGTGCAGCCCGGATCCTCCTCTTCTAGGGTCCCTCTTCGGAGCCCCTGGCCCCTCCCCCCTGTTCAGGGCCCCCACAGAAAGCAGCTTGCTATGGGTCACCCGAACTGAGTAGACACAGACACATTCAGACACAGAGCCCCAACCTGGCCACGCCCCCTCTCCCCCCCTGATTGGTTAGCTGAATTTGATTGACAGCAGTGGGAGCCAATGGCGCCGATGCTGTGTCTCAGCAATCAGGAAGGAGAATCTCGGCCGGCTAAGACACTCGTGGACATTGCTGGACAGAGAGGGACCTCAGATAAGTGTTAGGGGGGCTGAGGGGTCCTGCTGCACACAGAAGGCCTTTTATCCTAATGCATATAATGTATTAAGATAAAAAACCTTCTGCCTTTACAACCACATTCATTTTCAAATAACGCTAAAACCTGTAGGGATTTACATGATCTGAAATAAAATGAAAGCACCTAGCCCACCTAAACCAGACAATGTAGTTCATGTATTTGTACTATTCCTAACCTAAGCTGGTTATACATGGATTAAAATTCAGCAAGAACCGGTTACATTTTGAACCATATGTGGCTGCTTCCACTCCACAGAAGTTGATCCTCCATCCACCTCACCGGTGTGGATGGGAGAATCCTGCTGTCTGATGAAAAACAAACCAGTTATCTACGTAGTTGGAAGACCACTTGAGTATTTACCATTAAGCTGATTAAGGCTTCTTCCCAAGTACCAGAATAACTAAAGGCAAAACTTTTTTTTTAAAGTTTTGGATAGAGTGGGGATGGATTAGAATGCTCAGTTTTTATTGCTGTCTGTGCCCCTGCTAAGGAGATTCATTCTCTCTATTTGCCCTGTTTACCATTTTCATTGAAAGCAAAAAAAAATCCCAAATTTTGTGTTGTCCCCAGAAATGTAAGGGGAAATCTTCCAATGGGGTCACTAGTTCTGGTGACCTGGGGGTCCCCAAGGAATTCTCTTAATTTGCAGGGATTTTCTCCCACTTCCTGTTTGGCTATTGTTTGGCTATTTGGCTTTGGGACAGAAATTGAAGGTAGATCTCTCCAATGGGACAAAGATTGCAAAAATAAATCTTACATGGGGTTATAACCCTCCCTTACTCTGTCCAAAATGAAAAAAAAAGGTTTTGCCTATACAGAAGTTCTACTTTAATGCCGCGTACACACGAGCGGCTTTTTTCGACCGGACTGGTCCGATGGACCATGTGTGGGCTTCATCGGACCTGCAGCAGACTTTTTCGGTTGAAAATCTGACGGACTTTAGATATGGAACATGTTTCAAATCTTTATGTTGGAACTCCGCCGGACCCAGTTCCTTTTGAAAAGTCAGCTCGTTTGTATGCTAGTCTGACGGACGAAAACCGACGCTAGGGCAGCTATTGCCTACTGGCTATCAACTTCCTTATATTAGTCCAGTCGTACGTCATCACGTACGAATCTGTCGGACTTTGGTGTGATCGTGTGTAGGCAAGTCCATTCATTCGGAAAGCCCGTCGGAAGTCCGCCGAAAGTCCGTCAGATAGACTGTCAGACCAGTCCGGTCGAAAGTCCGCTTGTGTGTACGCGGCATAAGACATAGCACTGTTTGGATTTCTCTGCCTGTGCACCCAATCTGAGTATCTACAAGTACATAGATCCCACCTGCCCTGTTGCAGCCTGATCCCAGAAACACTGGTGTGGGAAACTAGGAGGAAACTGGAACATGCTAAAATGTAAATATTCCAGCATGCTTTCTATTAGGTTGGGTTGAGGAGCAGCTGCGTAAAGTCTTACCATGCTGTCAACAACTTCATAAAAAGTATAATAAAAAGCACAATTGGGGTTAAGATGTTACATAACCATGATTTTTTACGCTTGTATTTTTTAAACCACATTGCAATAATTTGCAGTATAGATATTCATCATTACCATTCATATGACAAATGAATTGTGTCATTCTTGATTCCATGTGGCATTCTTACTTTGAAAAACTGTTTATTTCTTTATGCTCAGTGCTTCCTTTGTGCTTTTGTATAAAAAAAATGGTAGTTTGTTTGCACTGAGGCAAAACCACTTCCAAAATGCTGGCCAGAACATGCCTGTTACTAAGACATCAAAAGTAACAACAATTTCCAAGAACAATGAGGCAGCCCTGCACTACAGTCTCTATTGTTCTCTGAAGTTCAGCACACTTTTCAAATGGAAACAGAGGGGAACTTCTTGCCAGGTCAAAGTTATTAGATTTATCATACACAATGAACTATTGAGTCATAACTGCTCCATAGACAGGTATTGTCTGTTTAAATACCGTATGTATTGTACAGTATATTATATATCACAGTATATCTCAAATCAGAGATGGTAGCAGAGTATTGTGAGGCACTAAACTGGACTGCTCTAAGCAGCCATGTCCCATCCTACAAGTTACTGGAGAGCCCAAACCTACTTGGAAGTCATTAGAATGCCACAACATGCCAGGGATACTTTTTAAATTATATGTATGTGTTCGGCATCTCAAATTTTTCATGATTTACCACTAAATCCAATGACCCATTAAAGGGTCAAGCCACTCAAATATTTTGGGTATAGGATGACTCTCACCAGCTGAGACAGTTTCTCCAACATCGATCTGCTATTATTCTCAATGCTGGTTCTGTCCTTCTGGGAGGTTTTAGGAGTTTTCACTCTCCATTTGCATTTCCTCCCAGTTCGCCAGGTGTTTTCACTTGGTGATCTGGCCAGTAACACACCTCCTGTATTAGAGTGCCCCCACACTGGAGGAATGAGAACAGGGGGCACCTATGGACAGTAGCATGTCAGTCTGGGGAGAGGGGATAGTTAGATGTACTTGCTGTCAGGAGCATGTAGCGCTCCTGATCCCTGATATCTACTGGTCTCATTCCAGCATCTTGGTTTTGGCTGTGATACATTCTCCCTGTCTGTTTGTTCACCTGCAAGGTGATTGATGTGGCCAGTCTCTGGGTGGAGACCAAACCTGATTTAAAGGGGTTGTAAACCCTCAAGGTTTTTCACCTTAATGCATTAAGGTAAAAAAACCTACTTTAGTGTAGCAGCCCCCCAGTGCCCCCATTTTACCTCCCTGAAACCTGTCTTTCCCACGCCAGGAACAAGCACATCAGCTATAGCCAGTGTCTCGTGTCCTGATTGGATAGATTGATAGCAGCGCAGCCATTGGCTCCCGCTGCTGTCAATCAAATCTAATGACGCGTAACGGGGGGGGGGGGCGGGCGAGTCCTGCTGTTTGTGTCAATAGACGCAGCAGCAGGACACGGGAGCGTGCCCGTACGGGTGCCCCGAGGGAGAGCGCTTCTTCGATGGGGCACTCGAGAAGAGGAGAATCCAGGAGCGCCGCTGAGGGAGCCCAGAAGAGGAGGATCTGGGCCACTCTGTGCAAAACCAACTGCACAGAGGAGGTATGACATGTTTGTTTTTTTTTTAGTTTTTTTGTTTTTATTTACCTTTAGATATCCTTTAAGCCAGCCAGGCCTGCCAGGCCTAGAAGGGGGAAGAGAAGGGAAGCGCCACCTTAGTGTAGTCGTTAAAACAATCTTTTAATGCGCAAGGTTAAAACACACTTACAGGATAAAACTATGTATCAGGCTCATCAGATCCAGGAAGGTGGGGGGGGGGGGTGCTGTGCCTCTGTGTGGGTTTAATACCGCACTAGAGGCCTGTAGAAAGAGCTGAAACTCCGAGTGCATAGCCTATTCTGCCCATTCTCTGCCTGCTGATCCAAACCATCTGTTGCTCCGGTGACGTCATCTGCTTCCTGATGGCCACAGGATACACACGGAGGAGAGCACAACTCTCCCTGATTAACCCCTGGAAATGGTACGGAACCCACACGGACGCTGAGGCACGGCACCCCACGCTCCACCTTCCTGGATCTGATGAGCCTGAACACAAAGTTTTATCGTGTAAGTGTTTTTTACCCTTGCAAATTAAGATTGTTTTAACTACTGCACTTAGGTGGCTCTTCCCTTCTCTTCCCCCTTCTTGTCTTGCAACAAAGCTGGCTATACTCTGAGGATAGCTGCTGCCTTCCATGTCTCTTTTTTACACATAGTTACATGTGTATACATCTCCCATGTGCCTATATGGATTATATATGGACTATTTATAGCTACTTAATTGTTGTCTTTTAATTTTTATTGTTTGTTTTTTCTAGTTCTGATTTTGTGCCGAGAAACTCTGCAAACTGTTTCAGGCCAGCCAAGCCTGCAGTCTCATACTTGTGATATTGCATTTCATCCCATGCTTCAAGCTCTCTGATTGTCTGCCCTGCCTGCTAGTTTGGAGGCCTTATACTGCTTTAAACCCGATGGGATTTATAAATACCAAAAAATGAATTTTTAGTGACTACTTTTAATATTTACCTAATTGTCAAGGTTGAATATGAAAGATTAAAAAGTCTTTATGTACACTCAGCTTATGGAATGGTCCCTGCCAGCTTTTATACCATATCCATAAATAAATTGACGTGACCGGCACATGCACCAAGGCCCACCTTCAGACAGAGCTTCAGGCCAATGATTATTTCCCACACCAAGTGGACACCCTGTCTACATGCATGGATGCAGACTTAAAGCCTCTAACTCATCTTCTTGGTCACCAGTCCTGTTAACCCCCTATAGCCCAGAGCACCTGTACACATAAGCCTATGTTTTTTTCCGTGATCCAGGTTAAAGTGATTCTAAAACAAAATCATGTTTTACTTTATTGCCCTCCCTGCATTCAATGCCTTCCCTCATCCCTATGGGGCTGGGCCAACAAAAGGGACCATCTCTCAGGGGAGTGACCACTGATAAAAGGGAGATACCAGGTTTAACCCCTCCCTTCACCAAGGTGAACTGGTTTTCCCTAAAAATTAATGCTAATCTTTTATAAAAGATAACACAAATACAAAGCCAAGTAAATGCCCCTTACACAGTGCTTCACCACACGCTCTAGGTATATAACAGACTTTTACAGAAAAATCATTCATATCTAATGCAATATTTGAATTTTGCAGATTGATTCACGGTTATGTTTTTTTTTTCTCTCATATAGCTGATCTTAGGCAACACTGGTGGTTTGGCCAAGATTATTTGGGGGCGAGAAGTATGTTACTGATTTTCTCCTACGCATAAAAGCCCTAAGGGGGTAAGTGAAGGAAAGAATAAAATAACTTCATCAACACTAAACCGTATTTTCCCATATAAAAGAATTGTAAGAGTCACTAATGTGCCAAAAAGTAACATGAGAACTGTTCAGAATTACTGAATTTCTCAGCTGAACTATGCTTACTAAGCTATGCTTCGTTTTTGGTCTCAGGAAAGCAGTACCAAACATGTAACTTTCTCAGGGAAGCATCAACAATTACTAAATGTCATCCAGCAACATGATCAGCCAGATAATACACTGATTATACAGTGTATATATATATATCACAATTAGATGTTGGTCAATTTAGTTCACGTATCCTTACTAAAAAGGTATGTAAATAATTGCATATCACTACAGACTTAGTTCAGACACCATAATAAAAAGTGTATTTACTCATCAGCCAACTCTCTATTTTTAAAAATATACCCTGGCCGAATACAAGGAACTGACTATATAACTCCATATAGCATTATAAGCAACCACAGGATGATAATCCTATAAACAGTTTTTTTATAAACTCAGGCAATTTAAAACAAATAACTGAACAAGGAGACATAATTTCCACAGAAAACACCAAAACCTAATCTACCTACAAAGAGAAGCTAGAATTTCTGAGAATTAGGTGATCTAAATGAGTTCTTTGATATCATGCTGTTATTTTGAACCATAACATTACAAATACAGCCAACCACATGTGCAACCACAGACAATTATCAAGAAAAATAATCCTGAAAGTTTTTTTGCAGATCATTACAGTAATGAGACAATTTTGTCAAAAAAAGAGGATCAAATGAAATTCATGGTTCAAATCTTACAACAACACCCATACAAAAGCCATAATTGATGCTGCTAAGTCCACAGAAGCTGCATGCCATTCATAAGAAATAAACTCCAGACCTTGCCTATACCAAAGTCTGGCTCTTTAAAAGCATCATTAACTAATGGCATCCCTCTCATGTAAACTCATTTGTTGTGACAAATTTGTTACTAATTTAGTTAGTGTTCTTCAAGAACCATGAACTAATTTAAAGTGGCTAATTAAAAGGCAATAAGAGGGCTTACAGAATAGCCCTATCTGTTTCCAGGGTTCTACAAAACTGTAATATTATATATATAATATATATATATATATATATAAATAATAATATATATATATATAAGTATGCTTTCAGAAGTTACTAGTTTATTTTCATCAATTAACAAAATAAAAAGCAACTGAACAAAAGATAAATTCAAATCCAATATTTGGCGTGACCACCCTTTGCCTTCAAAACAGGATCAATTCATCAATTCTTCTGGGTACACTTGCACGCAGTTTTTGAAGGAACTCAGCAGGTAGATTGTTCCAAACATCTTGGAGAACTAACCACAGATCTTCTATGGATGTAGGCTCCCCCAAATCCTTCTGTCTCTTCGTGTAATCCCAGACAAACTCATTGATGTTGAGATCAGGGCTCTGTGGAGGCCAAAACATCACTTCTATGCCTCCTTGTTCTTCTTTACACTGAAGAAAGTTCTTAAAGGAGAACTATGGCCAAAGGTCTTTGGCTACACTTCTCCTATGGATCACAGGAATGCAGTTCATTCTACACTCCTGTGACAGGTTTTCAGCCAACAGCGGGCTAAATCCCACTGTCACTGATGTCACTCAGCCAGTCCAGGCTCAGGAAAGATCTCAATCATATGGTCGGGACCAACACCTGGCTCGGCCTCACAGCCACTGAGAGCCTGAGCAAGCCCCTTCCCATCCCTTCCACAGCCCAGCACTCTAGTGAGTGCTGGAAGGGAGAGCAGAGAGCTGCTGACTGACAGTCCCAGCTCTCTGCTCAGAGCGGAGAGGGAGAACTGAGCAATCAATGGTGTTTGATCACTGAGTTCTCACCGCAGGGCCAGCGGGGGACAGATGCGGCATCAATTGGAATGTATCAACCTGGGTGAGTATAAATGTTTGGTTTTTTTAAATCCTCAACTTCTCTTTTAATGACAGTGGCTGCATGTTAGGGGTCGTTGTCCTGCTGCAGAATCAATTTTGGTCCAATCACATTCATTTCCCTATCACTTTCTATCTTGTTTAGAGGTAAATAGAGAGTCATCTTCCTAGCAGAGACATTGACAGTAATAAAAACAGACAGAGATGTCATGTGTCATTATATTCCTCCAATAAAGAAATCTGTAACATGTAACATGTTGCAAAATGTGAACTTATCCTTTAAGTAAAAATCATTTTCATTTAAAAAAATCTAGTGATCATGCCATGAATGTCCTTGTTCATACACTTCCTGTTATAGGGTGACAGCAGTTTGTCCCTGTCATCCTGTCACACTGGGGACTACAAATGGCTATTTCACCACACATTACTAAGGAATGGTCCACTGTTGTCATCAAAAGAAAACATGCTCTGAGAAATATGTAGCTGTCACTGAAGAGGCTGCAGAAGATAGGCAGCACTGACATGCAAAAAGAGGATAAAAGTAGGTGAAAAGATAAATTGTATATTAAAAAAAGAAAAAATGATACGCAGTGCTTTAGAAATCTAATTTTTTTCAATCAGAGTTTATATCTACTTTACGGGCCGCCTGAATCAGTAGTTAAACAGCATTGCTGAAACACTATTTATGCCCTGTACACACGACCAGTTTTGCTGTCGGAATAAACTCTGAAGGTTTTTCCGACGGAATTCCACTCAAGCTGTCTTGCATACACACGGTCACACCAAATTCCGACCGTCAAGAACGCGGTGATGTAGAACACGTACGGGACAACACGTACGACGTCTCATACTTGCTCCAGAGCATGTGTAATTTTTGGTACATCAGAACAGCATACAGACGAGCGGTTTTCCCGATAGGAATTTGTTCCGTCGGAAAAATATAGAACATGTTCTCTATCTAAGTCCGTCTGAATTTTCGCCGTAAAAAGTCCGATGGGGCATACACACGGTCGGAATATACGATGAAAAGCTCCCATCGGACTTTTTCTGTCGGAAATTCTGACCGTGTGTATGGGGCATTACTCACCTTTACCTCCATATAAAAGTTTTTATAATCTTAAGTCTTAAGTCTATAAGTCTTGCTCTCAACATTACAGCTCAACTATAGTCTTACTACATATTGCTAGCTGAAATATGACATCATAACACTGAGTTATTTATTTTACATTGTTCGATTACATTATAATTATTATTATAGAGGATTTATATATCACCAACAGTTTGCGCAGCACTTTACAACATGAGGGCAGACAGTACACTTACAATACAAATCAATACAGGGGGGATCAGAGGGCCCTGCTCGTTAGAGCTTACATTCTAGAAGGGAGGGTCAATTGGAACAAAAGGTAATAACTGTGGGGGGTGAGCTGATGGAATTACATTGCATATGCTGATCATTTTTCAACGTGCACTAGACCTAGTAAGATATACAGTATCAGTTTTCAGTAACAAAAGACATAAAAGTTCACATTCAGAACATAAGCTTCACATCTCAGTACTGAGCCTTTTATATTGTCATGGAGAGGTTTTAAGACAGCCAGTAAAGTGTTATTATATATGTGTATACTCTACTAAGAGCATAATATATACAACACCAAATAGGCTGCCCTGTAACACACTCTCTGCTCTGACTTTTCCTTATAGAGCTGTTGGTGCAGGATATTTGCGTCACTGTGCGTAACTACAGGCTGCAAGACAGTGATGAGAAACATCTGCCCGAATGTTGCCACTGGCAAGCACTGTGTTTCCTTTTCCAGGTTAAGTTTTACAATATGGGAAATAAAACAACCTTTGGGACCTTCTATAAACAGCTAAGTGACCTTGTAATAAGCTATAAAGTCGTACATCTGTGAAGCCTTTGTGCAGGGGATACCAAGGACTAATTAGATTAAATAAAGACAGTATGTGAACAAGAATTTTTTTTAGGCCTTCCCGAAAAGTTTCCATAGCCACAGATTGTTTCATATAGCATATAGGCATTAAAGAAAAAACCTAACTAGAAAGATAAGGACTTTGATGGTACCACAAATATTATAAAACAGGTACATATTATTCTTACAAATGTTAAAACAATTGAGATATATAAAAATGCTGACAATACATATATTATTCTCATACAAATTAATTTGTGTATCACATCATGCTTTGCTCATCATCCATGGTCCATTAAGGTGATGAGTTGCTTGCTGAAACTTCAATGTGTTTCACGGGTCAGCTGCCTGCTTCATCAGGAAGGCAAGCCCAATGAAACTCTGTTACATATATAGCAATCTCATACATGCATACAAGGTTGCAATAGAATTATGCTACTCCTGAATACATCTTCCTGGAAGGAAAGGATCAAAGGCCAATGATTTGTGACTGAGAGGCCTGGAAAGTAACCATGAGTTCAGGTAATGATATACAGTATGTCCTGATAGTGTACTTCTCAGTGATGGGGCACCTGCATACACAGCAGACGCCAAAGTACAGGTCTCTTCAGGAGAATTTGCTCCAGGAGGGATCAAGGTGGGCCACCAAATGGTTGTGAGTAGGGTCGCTTAAGAGGGTCTTAAGCGACCCTTCTGTCAGTGTCAGTGTACAGCAGCGAAAGATCCCAGGGTGGCCAGCAGATGGACGCCTAAGGCTCTAGAGACACTGGTAGAATGATCGCGCTGTCAGAATCAATGAGGAGCAGAAATCCCGGAAATGATGTCAGCAGAGGGGGACAACAACCAGCGTGGACCGCAAGCCAGAAATAGTCATCAAAGTGGGACGCGTTTCGGAACTACTGATTGGTTCCTTCATCAAGCCAATGACTGGAAGTTTGCCCATACATAACTTCTTATAATCTGTGGGCGGGCTGTGGGTGGGGCTTGGGCGGGAGTGAAAAGGAGAAACAGGGAGTAATGCAAACGTTCTCCCAGGATTTATGGACAATATATGTACTAATATGATGTACTAATTTCCATTACCCGCTTTAGTGTCTTTTATTAAATAGTACTGTCCCCCCCCCTCTTTCCCTCCCCTTAAGGATATTGCCATTGGAGAGTGATGTGTGACCTGGCTGCAGTGTTCCACTCTATATCCATGTGCTGGCTCCACTGGCTGTCTGGGTTTTTGTGGTCTTTATTTATGTCTGGCATCTCGTTTTTTTGTCCTTTCATATTAGTTTTTACCCTCCCTGTGTAAAGGATACGCTTTATATCTTATGTTGCCTTTGCGCTTTATTTTGCTCTTATGTATGTTCATAAATCCTGGGAGAACATTTGCATTACTCCCTATTTCTCCTTTTCACTCCCGCCCAAGCCCCACCCACAGCCTGCCCACAGATTATAAGAAGTTATGTTTGGGCAAATTTCCAGTCTTTGGCTTGTTGAAAGAACCAATCAGTAGTTCCCAAATGCGTCTCACTTTGATGACTATTTCTGGCTTGCGGTCCACGCTGGTTGTTGTCCCCCTCTGTTGACTTCATTTCCGGGATTTCTGCTCCTTGTTGATTCTGACAGCGCAATCATTCTACCAGTGTCTCCAGAGCCTTAGGCGTCCATCTGCTGGCCACCCTGGGATCTTCCGCTGCTGTACACTGACATCCTTGGGAATTCATAACATACTGGGGACCCCTCCGATGCCGGGCCACCTGCTTTATAAATATATGACATGCTCTCTTTTACTTCAGATCTTGTAAGTGTTTTTAACCCTTTTAGGGATATTAAAAGTTTTTAATTCTGCACTTAGAGGCGCCTTTTTTGTTTTGTCTGACTTTTCTATTTAGGTTTTTTCTTTCATGTCTATGTATTGGATGTGGTACCGGACATTAGTATTGTCCAGAACTTAGAAGGTTTCTCTTATGAGTTTCCTTCCTCCCATTTGCTAAATAGTTTTCATATTGCATATACTGTCATTATTTTATTTTTTTTTTAGTTCTGGAAAGAGTGAAGATGGATTGGAACCCCTGTTGGGTTTTAGAAAGCAGAAAGGGGCTTCATAGAAAAAAACTAGTTGCGAAGTTTACTTAGATAATGTCACAAGGCACAGCCAGTTACCAACACTTTGGAGACATGCAGATCCTCTTTCTCAAGGTGACAAACATAAAGGGTGAGCCTACTGGCAAGAATCCAGTGATTTTCAAGACTCACATGGGCAGTTCTGAGGGTTTCAGGCACAACATAGAGAGATTGGAAAAACCCTATTTTACTTGAATAAGTCCAAGGGTGGACATTAGTGTCTAACCACTTGCTTTTAGAAAAACACCTTGTCTATAGCAGGCCACTATTGGCAGGCAGCAATGGCCTTTTGCTGTCTAACAATCTGTCCTTTGAACCTGTTCCTGTAGCTCGCACAGAATATCCTAAGGACATAGCAATGGCTTTTTAAGGACAGTTTTTGGATAAATTGCCAGTGAGGAATTATCACAAATACATACAGACTGGTAATAGAATTATATTCCAGTAAGTATTATACTAAATACCCTAAAATTTCTCTTTTTCGGGACCATCTTAAAAACAGCCATACTGTAAAGACTCATTAGGAACAACTTTACATAAATGTACCCCTTCCCCTTCCATGAAAATCTCCCATAAGCCACAGTTTCTGTAGTGGGACCAGGGCAAATGTGGGAGCATTACTGGATGAAAGTATTTATATTATCTCCCCCCTAGATCAGAACAGCAATAGGGTGCAAGTATTTTTTGGTTATGCAATATCTGTATTTGTAAAGTATTTTAATGCAAGGATAAGGACACTGACAACTCTAGTAGCTTAGAATTTTAATTCAAGTCAAACATGAGTTTGGGATTGGGAATGAAGACACGATTACAGAAAACACAGAAAGTACTGGTAGCTCCTCAGTCTTTTTTGTGTGCTGGGGCTATTTATTGCAGTTGAAGGCCACCTTTAAAGTGGTTGGAAACCCTTACATGCACCACCCAGTGAAATGATACATAGAGATAAAACAAATCCTCCTACATAGGTTGTATCTGTCAGTCTACAGTGTTCTATTCTCTACATCCATTCAAAGTGCGTCATTTATAAGCTTGTCTGACAGTTTAGAAAAAAGGGGGTGGAGAGCCGAAGTTACACTCTGCAGAACTCAGTGAGGGGAGCTCTGAAAGGTGATTGGAAGAAAGAGACGTACCCCCTTTACACAGCTCACAGGAACAGAGCTGAGGCAGTCAGTTAATTGGAAGTCCCTTCCCTGGCACCATTTTTCTCTTGGTGTCAAGAAAGATTGTCGGAAGTGATTCATGCTGATAGCAGAAGTACAAAGCAGCAGACAGAAATTACACTTAGTGCTCTGGATTGAGACAAACACACTATAGTAGGATATGATATGTTCCCTTTTATGTTCGAGGTTTACAACCACTTTAAGGAGAATCTCCAGGAAAGTTGATGCAGGTATAAATGCAGGCACCCAACTCCCCTTCTCATTCACATTTCTTTTGACCAGAGAGCCAGGCAGGGCCAGACTGGCCTACCGGGATACCGGAAAATTTCCTGGTAGGCCGGCTGCCCTGGGGCCACTTTGAGCGGCGACTGCAGTGCTCCCCTCCCTCCCTCTGTCCTCCGGCTCCTCCTCTTGTATGGCACAGAGCTCGGTCTGTGTGTGTAAGGCGGCACTGTAACAAGGTCCCGCCCCCCTAGACCGGCTCGTGTGATAGTCTTCTAGATGGAAAACTGATTGAATCAGTGTTCTGCCTATCACACAAACTGGTCTAGGGGGGCGGGACCTTGTTACAGTGCCGCCTTACACACACAGACCCAGCTCCATCCGTGCCATACATCCGTCGCTGTTTGTGATCCAGGAAATGGTGAGGCTGCAATTGGTAGGCAGTAGGCACAGAGGCAGCAATGGCTGGCACACAGAGGCTGCAATGGCGGGCACACAGAGGCTGCAATGGCGGGCACACAGAGGCTGCAATGGCTGGCACACAGAGGCTGCAATGGTTGGCACACAGAGACTGCAATGGCGGGCACACAGAGGCTGCAATGGCGGGCACACAGAGGCTGCAATGGCTGGCACACAGAGGCTGCAATGGTTGGCACACAGAGGCTGCAATGGTGGGCACACAGAGGCTGCAATGGTGGGCACACAGAGCTGCAATTGTGGCACACCGAGGCTGCAATGGCTGGCACACAGAGGCTGCAATGGTGGGCACACAGAGGCTGTAATTGTGGGCACACAGAGGCTGCAATGGCTGGCACACAGAGGCTGCGATGGCTGGCACACAGAGGCTGCGATGGCTGGCACACAGAGGCTGCAATGGCTGGCACACAGAGGCTGCATTGGTGGGTACACAGAGGCTGCAATGGTGGGCACACAGAGGCTGCATTGGTGGGCATAGTGAGTCTGCATTGGTGGGCACAGCGAGGCTGCAATTATGGGCACAGCGAGGCTGCAATTATGGGCACAGCGAGGCTGCAATTATGGGCACAGCGAGGCTGCAATAATGGGCACAGTGAGGCTGCATTGATGGACACCATAAAGCTGCATTTGATGGGCACAGTGAGGCTGAAATGATGGGCACAGTGAGGCTGAAATGATGGGTACAGTGAGGCTGCATTGATGGGCACAGTGAGGCTGCATTTGATGGGCACTTATGAGGCTGCATTGATCTCTTGTACCATGTCTGCAGTCTCTGGCCATCTCTTGTACCATATCTGCAGTCTCTGGCCATCTCTTGTACTATGTCTGCAATCTCTGACCATCTTTAGTATGATGTCCTCAGTCTCTAACCATCTCCTGTACCATGCCCACAGCCTCTGACACCTAGTGTATCATGTCTGCAGCCTCTGACATCTACTGTATCATGCTTCCAGCCTCTGACCATCTCTTGTATCATGTCCGCAACATCTGATCATCTCTTGTATCATGTCCTCAGTCTCTAGCCATCTCTTGTATCATGTCCTCAGTCTCTAGCCATCTCTTGTATCATGTCCTCAGCCTCTAGCCACCTCTTGTATCATGTCCACAGTCTCTAGCCATCTCTTGTGTCATGTCCTCAGTCTCTAGCCACCTCTTGTATCATGTCCTCAGTCTCTAACCATCTCTTGTACCATGTTCGCAACCTCTGACCATCTCTTGTCTTATATCATGTCTGCAGTCTCTGAGGGGGAGTCTGGAGAGGAGTCAAGAGTGGGAGTGCCGCCAGGATGGGGGTCATGGAAGTAAAATGTGTGGACTGTGGACAGGAGATTATAGGATAAAACCAGAGTCACCAACCTGGAGCCGTCTAACTGAGCCCTACACGGTGTACCTGAGAGGAGGTCAGTGACAGCGCCGCCAGGCAAGTCTGAGGGGGGAGTGAATACAATAATATAAGGGGGCACTGATATAAAGGTTTCCCCCTTATATCAGTAACCCCCCCTTTCTTTCTGTGGAAGGTGGTCTCTGGAAACCAGAGTCCCCCCCCCCCCCCACATTCCTGAGGTGCCCCTTGACGATGGACCAATTTTACCACTTTTAACTGGAATTTGCTTTTATATATATATATATATATATATATATATATATATATATATATATAGCCCTATGTGCTTTTAATGTAATACACTCTTCAAATGTGCTTTAAAATGCATGGTTTTCCCTTTCACGAACAAGGAAATAATGACGTTATGCTGGTTTTGATGTTGGGCTGGTATAATAATGCTATGGGGCTGGTATGACATTTTTTCCAGGGCTGGTTTTTATTCCCTGTCCGGCCCTGGAACTAGGCCATCATAGTAATATGATAAAAGGAATGTGCGGGACATAGCAACAAGCTTGATTACCAGGTAGTGTCAGAACTTTGCTTGTCAGAGTGGCCCAGCATTTGAAGCAGGTGGCTGCTACAGTAGGTTTTTTTTATTTTTTTTTAATAACAGGGTCTCTTTAAAGGCTCATCTAGCTGCAGATGAATGAAAAAATGCATCCAGTATCTTCTGCATTAAAACAATTTCCAATACAATATAAACTGTTTGTCAAGATTGGGGAGCCCACTCAGTTCAATAATGCAAATAAATAGATACTGCAGCATTAATCTCCAGGGGTGCTTTAACCACATTCCTTTTAACACAATGCAAAACTAAGCTAACCTGTTAGGATTGCCTATGTGTACTGATGTGTTTGGCTTGCAAAAAGGTGTTCTGCTTTAATGTATGGCCACTCTTGAGGTGTGTTCTCCTTATTAGTCCAGCCCTTGTATAAGGCAGGGAGAGGAGCTGCTCTGTTAATGGTCTGCAGAGGGAACAGCAAGATGCAGCTTTAGAGAAGAAGCACTTCCCCTCTGGGGAGGGGAAAGACATGAGGTCTAGGGCCTGGAGAGGACACTATGAGGCCTAGGCCCTTGAAAAGACACCGTGAGGACTTTGCTTAGTAAGTAACACCACAGCAACCCCTCCTGTATAGTTAGTGGGACTTTAGATCTGTTAAAGACAGGATGTGAACATTTTCATGTTATGTACCTTCCACCATACCTTGGAATGAATCATACCATACTGGACAGTATTACTAAGTAAGCATTTAGCTATTTTTTTTGATAATTTAGTAAGGTTCACAGAAAAGCAATTATAATGTCTCTTTCTTGACTAAGCCTGCAAGTAGTATAGTATAGAAACCCCCATTGCACTGCTAAGGTAATGATGAGATTGTGCTCACCAGATCTGGTGAGCTGGTGATCTGGTGTTGGTTAGGGTAAGTGGTTACCCACCTGGTCGTGTGAGTATAGCTCCCCCTCAGTATATCATGCACCAGGTTCCCTGGGGCCCGTGTCACATGGGCCTCAGGTGTTTGGACAGATAATGGAGCCCTAACTTGGGAGCACGTTAATATGCAAGGCCTCGCACAAAATCAAGCTTTGGGCATCTACGGAGGTGCTCGAGTTTATGGAATGGAGAGGGATGGTCTAGGACCTGCCATTGTAGAGGGCTGTGTTTGTATGCTGCAGCGAGTGGCGGTATGGATGTCTCCATTTATTGTAAGGCCTGGCTGCATGACATGGCTATGACCGGTCGCTAGGGGATGCTTATAGAGTTACTGCACTGTATTTGTGCCAGGAGTCAAGTAATGCTTTGTGAGTGATAGGAATGGGTACCCCATTATGCTACCAGCGTATGCAGGGTCTAAAATAGATCTAATCCAGCCTTTCTCAACCTTTTTACCTCAGAGGAACCCTTGAAATAACTTTCAGATCTTGGGGAACCTCCTCACTACCTGTCCAACACACTAGGATCGCTTTTCAGGGGAGCAGCAGTGCCTTAAATGAGAATGAGCCCTTAGTTGCATTCATCAGCGGCACCCTTAGTGCTCATTCACACATAAAGTTGGGGGGGTGGTAAAACCCTGCCTTTGAGTTGGCTTATACAGCTCTTGCTCCCTACTACAGGTCCAACTTTACGAGTACTCCCTCTGCATTGCACTTTGTTTGATGCTCTGGAATGGCGGGTCAACAAGTCCAGACCATGATCTACCAGTCACCTGTGCACGATCTACTGATTGCTGATCCCCGCTCTATTGCTACAGAAATATATACAACACTGCGGAATTATAAAACATATGATTCGGGTACAACGTAGCTAGTACACGTACACAGGAAAAGGCTTTAGAGGTAAAAGTCCACATATGTTAGGCATTTATCACAGGACCTGCGGCCTTTCACAGGCTTAGGTACAGATTGATGTGAACAGCAGTATTCTGTCAATCAGACAAGCATGTTAGCCTACATCCAAACATCTGCAGCTAGTTTTACTGTATTAATGACTATCTTTAGGTTCACTGCAGGGGAAACATTGCAGTTTGTTTCTCCTGTAAAGAGACACTATCATTTCTAAAAGGAAATTAAGTATACTGCGGTTCACTTAGTCTCCTTCCAATAAATATGCTGTAATCAGTGTATGGTGTACAGTAAAACAAAATGCAGAGGCAATTTAAAAGCACATTTCAGAGTTTCCCATGCATGCCTCATCCTATCAATGACTTAAAGCGGAACTTCATACATTTTTTCATCTTTCCATCTATTAAATCTTCTGCCCTTGTTGTTTTAACTTTGGATAGTAAAATATTTTTTTTCTGCCAGTAAATACCTTATACAGCCCACTTTCCATTTCTTGTATGACATCATGCACAGCTCTCTCTACCCCTCATGAGAGTTTGACAGGAAGGGGGAGGGGTCATAAGAGGGCCAATGAGAGCTGCAGGACTGCAGAGCTGGAGGTGTGCCTCTGTGTAAAACCAGGAAGTGAACAGGCAGCAGATTTGCTGCCCACAGTTAAAATGGATGCAGTCAGACTTAATGGAGGGAGATTTCTGCAGCATATTTGCCAAGTACAGAATCACAGTATATATAAAATAATATGCAAAGTGGTTAGAGGGAAGCTTCAAAATGGCAAAGATGTTTTTATTACAAATTATGTGAGAAGACTGCAGTTCCTCTTAAAGTGCTTTTTAGAGACTATAAACCAGTGATGTCTTACCTTAGTAACCACCATAAATGAATAATTACAGAAAGCTATAAGACCAACACAGTGGCTTAGTGGTAAGCATTTCTGTCTTGTCGCATTGGGGTCCTTGGTTCAAATCCCAGCAAAGATGCAATCTGTATGTACTCACTTTGCTTGTTGGGTTTCCTTCCACACTCCAAAGTGCTCTATTGTATGAAGCTAGAGAGCTTTAGATTGTAATATCCTTGTGGGCTGGGGGAGATGTTGTTGGTTATATAGAAATACCTTTAACAATTAAAACTAAAATGTCTTCTAACAGGTATTATATGAACAATATTTTGTGGTCTAATCTGCAGAAAATTATTGTGAATCTACTTTCCATTTTTTGTTTTCTTTTTCAATATGATTTTCATAACTTAAGCAAACTTGTGTCCACAATTGAGCAGGCAGTACAAGTGCCCACATACATCCATAGATTGTCCCAAGGGCTGGTTCACACACCAATTCTTAATTGTACCCCAATTCATGTAGTAAATGTGGGTGCATCCACAGCCATCCAAATGCATAGTACCTCAGTACCATGTGTTTTGGTGCAGCACGATTTAAAAAATTGTGCCTGCAGTACTTTTTGCACTTTCCCATGTGTTTGAAATGTATGGTCTGTCCTAAATGTGAGTATGGTGGGAACCAGCCCTCAGACCCCCCTTGTAACCCCAATGTTCTGTTATGCAAAATAAGCGTTTCTGTGCTCGGAACAACCCTCTCCACCACTTTCTCTGCGCCCTCTTTCTTTAAGCTAGTGACCTATCCTATTTACTTACCAATAGACAAATGTATGGAATGGGAGGGAGTGGACTAGAACTTGACCACTCTCTAGTCACAAATTTGTACAATGAAATTCTCCATGTTTAAAGACCCTAGGTAGCTTTTGAAATAAACTATGGCTGTGTACTGGTACCTTGAGTTGTCCGCTTTACAGAACAGGGGCTGTTTTTTGGGCCTTACAGGGCGTTCGAAAAGCTGCTAAACGACGGTAAAGCCACGCTAAACATAGTGGCACTTTACTGACGACGCTCCCAACGCCCCAGTGTGAAAGGGCTCCTAGTTAAGTATTCATTAAAAATAATAAAACACAGCATAATAAAACACTGATATTATAACCGTTTTAAAACTCTCTACATTATGCCTCCCAGGTGCACAATAGAAATAAGACTGAGAATGGAAAGGTATGCAGTATGGAGTGTATTTATGGAAAAAAAAAAAAACCCCCGTAGAGCTCTTCATTCTATGAAGCTGCCGTCGTTTTGTGCAAATGGGTGTAAAAACAAACATTATTAGGCTAGTGTCTTTCCAGGTCTAATGTTATTCTTCATACAGAATAGAGTGAATAAGGAAAAGCACTAGATGGTGCTGATGATCACAGGAATTATTATTATATTTACTATGATCATCAGCTCCATCTTGTGGCCATAATGCAGTATTTTCCTGATTCACTCTATTCTGTATGAATGGAAAACCTACAACCAGGAGAAAAATTAGTTTTACCCCCAGTTGTACAGAAAGGATGTGCATGCACTTCAAAGGACTTGGTATTGCAAGCACTATAGATTTCTGAAAAAGTTTACATTTTAACCTTACCTGGAATGGAAAAACATTCACCCAAATACACCTTATATTCACGGTCCAGTGACCTGTTAAATTTCTAGTCCCAATAAGGTATTCCAGCTATCTGACCTTACAATGGATCTATTAATATTTTACTTTAAACGGTTAGTTTGGTACAGTTACAGTACTAGACCAATGATACGTAGTTATACAAATCTGTGCTGCTGTAAATAGTTTAACAGATCTTTGTTTCATCTGTTCCCTTCCTGACCGTTGGAATGTGGATGAGCAGAAGATGGTTAACATAAGTTGACTTATGAAAAGTTGATAAAAAAAAAAACGTGTGAAGCTTTTGTCCTAAGCAACCAATTAAATCTTTTATTTTTTAACTAAAATTAGGATTTTGGCTGTCATAGGTTTAGTTTTCTTTCTTGCACTTTTGATCAATTAGCCCTGCTTTATTCACAAATCTGAAGCAATAGCTTAACAATGTTTGGTCATCTTTGAAAAAAATACACTGAATCCTTTTGGATGCTATGGGAAACAGATCCACTTTTGTTTCAGTTTTCATATATCACAACTAAAATTCTCAGCAAAGGCATTTGTTACAGAGACACGATGACTAGCCAATGATGACATTAAGGATGAATGAAATCAGTCCTTATTTATGCAAAGCATGCAGAGGAAACTCCAGTATCTGACTTTTGGCAAATACTTACAATAGGCTGGCCAGATAGTTTATTATAAGACTTGATGAGAACAGGGCTGATAGCATTTCCTCCCAGCTTCTGTTATAATATCCAGAAACTGTAATGGAATAATGTGTTATACATATGATAGGGGGTTCTGCAACCCATTGATCTTGATCTACCTGTCAATTGCTTGTTGGTGCCAGGGCACCAGTAGGCTGCACAAGGGTGCTGGCTGTAATGATAGGTCCTCAGTGCTGGGCTGGCAGTTATAAGAGGAATCCACAGTTTTCTGCTGCCCCTGAAACTCTGCTTTACATACTACAGACCTTGGTAATTTGTATCAGTTACTCTTAACCAGGGGTCTGTCCTTCAGACTTTAGGGGGACGTGGACTGTGGCCATTGGGAGAAGAAAAGGTCAAACAATGCTGCATCTTTGGTGTCAGTGGGAGCAATTGTGCCCCATCTTTGGTGTCATTGGGGGGAATTGCACCCCATCGTTGGTGTCATTGGGAAGGATTTTGCCCTTTCATTGGGCTCTGTGGGGGGGGATTATGCCCCATTGGTTGATTTTAGTGGATGACATAGCGCCCCAAAAACTGGATAAAAGCAAGCAAAGGGCCGCATCTGGCCCCTGGGCCGAAGTTTGGAGACCACTGCTCTTGACCCCTGCACCCTGTTACCTACTCCAGACCTCTGCACTGTGCATTGCATTCTACTGATCCCTGCACTGCGAGCTACATACTACTGACCTGTAAACTCTGCTTACATACTACCGACCCCTGCATTATTTACTATTGACCTCTGAGCTCTGCACTGCATACTACTGGCCTCTGACCTCTGTGTTACACCCAAGCCCTGCATTCAATGTTACACACTACTTTTTCATGAAGTCCGCATTACTTATGCCTGGCCTCTACACTCTGCGTTACATACTCCTGACCCCTAAACGTTCTGTTACTCCTAACCCCTGCGCTTTGCATTACACACTACTGACCTTAGAATGCTGCATCACTTACTCCTGACTCATGCACTCTGCACTACATATAAACCTCTGAACTCTGTCTTACTTATTTCTGACCCCTGCATTACTTATTACTGACCTTTGTGTTACATATTACAGACCTCTAAACTCTGCATTAATTAATACTGACCTCTGAACTTTGTTTTACTTACTACTGACCCCTCAACTATGCTACTGACCCCTGAACTCTGTTTTACTTACTACTGACCCCTCAACTATGCTACTGACCCCTGAACTCTGTTTTACTTACTACTGACCCCTCAACTATGTTACTGACCCCTGAACCCTTCAAATCTTCCTTACTTTTTAGTAGAGTCTAACTAGATTATCTTCTTTTAAAAAAAAAGCTCTTGCATCCTGTTGATCTTTGATTTCTTTCATGTTATTCAAGTAGATACCACCTCTCTGCGTACCCGTGTTTTAAGGAGCTCTCTGTTGGCCTTCATAAAGATTTATTCAGGCAGCAATGTAATTAGTAAAATATAGAAAATAAAAGTATATATATATATATATATATATATATATATATATATATATATTTCACGAACATTTTACCCCCCCATCACCCCCTTAAGGCCCCTCCCTCCCTTCCTGTATTTGTATTTTTTTAAAACCCCTATACTTACCTTTTTTTTTCTAGAAGTCTTCTTACCAGTAAAATAGGCCATCACTGGCTTTTTCTTTTTCTGGTGGCATCCTGGGGGCACCCTCCTAGGACTTAACTGTGCACACACAATGACTTGCGAGCTCCACTCCTGGAGTACTGTGAGCCCAGCCTGCATGATCACCAGCCCCCCTAGGGTAGGATGTAACCAACAAGCTGGGCTCATTGGAAATGGTCAGAATGAATGTCGTTCTGCCATGCATAGAATTGCTGGAGTTGGACTGAGGAGCAAGTTGGACCCAGAGCTGGAGAAATTAGTTTTTTTTTTTTTAACACATGGTGGCGAGTTGAAAAAAGTTAAGGAAAAAAAAAAACACTTTAGTTTTCACTAATAATATTCTTTATACAGTATGTATGTCTTTTTTTTAAATAGAGATTAACACACACGTAGATCACACATTGATGTTGATATTAGGCCCTGCCTTTTTTGAATCCCAATTTGAATTTCTATTTTTTGTTTAGTATTACATATGAGTTTAAAACTGAATTCCCGGTATGATCTTCATTGCATCGGTCCAAACTGGACCAAAGTAAGAATGCATATTTCTTACCTGAGGAACCACTGTGGAAGCCCAAAGTCACTACTACTACAGTAATCACCACAATTTTCAACGTCCTATGTTGAGTGGCTTCCCTTCTGGATAGTGACCACAGGGAAAGATGGTGGGGGAGTTTGGCACTGACATCATTCACAGAACGCCTTTTATTTTTTCAAAAGATACAAGGTGTTCTCTGATTGGACGAGGTGGAGATAATGATGTCATCACACCACCCCTTTGCCTCATCCAATCAGGGAATGCCTTGTGTTCATTAAAACAATACATACAAGGCATTCTGTCAATAGTGGCGAGTGAGCCACACCCTGTGATCACTATGCAAAAGGGAAGTACAGGACCTGGAAGATTGTGGTGATCACTTTAGTAATGGTGACTACTACAACGATGGTTACCTTCCATAGTAGTCCCTCATGTATGAGATATGCTTACTTACATCCGTCCAAGCTGGACCAATGTAAGTATCCAATGATCATGCCTGTAGTTGAGATTTATGAAAACTGGTACTTACCCCGATGTGAACTGGCTGCAATAGGAACAAGCAGTCAAATTACTAACAATACAAACCTACTGATCTAGTGCTACACTGAAAGTTGTGAGCCTATTAGCACTGATCAGAATGAATGAAATGTACACTGCATTCAATAACCTTAAAGGACCAATAACCTTAAAATGGACCTCTTGGCACAAATATCGCTATAAAAGTTACCTCTTGTCATGGGGTGTAAAATGTTCACATTGCCTTTGTTTACTGTTTGATTCATTTAGTAGTGTATATCAAATACAACAGCCAGTGCTGAACTTACAGCATTGTGGCTACAACTGCTTCAGTTCTCATACATTGAAGAGATACTGTAGTTTTACCCGCCGTTCCCTCCCCTCTTGTCCATTCACAGAACACCCTATATCCTGTTCACTAAATACAAGGTTTGCTGTGAATGGACAAGGCTCCTTCCTCTTCCATACAAATAGAGAAAGCAGTGTGTCACTCCAAATTGACTCACGCATGCCTGCTCTTAGTCCGGTGCCCGTCCAGCTTGTTAGCTGACAACTGCTATACATACTGAATGACCGCACAGCACCTATTTACAAACTCCTTCTTTATTTCTTCATAAAAGCAGTAAACATAAAAAGCGAAGCACAAAAGACGAATGTTTAGGTCTCAATTCATCTCTTGTGTATTGCTTTTATAAATGAATAAGGAAACTTGGAAATAGCTGATGTGTGGTCATCTGATTTTCTTGTATCGTGGACCCTGCTCTTCTCTTGTCCATTCACAGGATGCCTTGGAAAGATAATAGGGTTTTTGTGAATGAATGAATGAGGGTGAAGGGGGGGAAAGGGAGGAGTGAACAACATAATCCCTGCAATATATTGTAGCAAGAACTGGCCTGTTGCATAAGGCTTAAAGCAGTGGTTCTCAACTCCAGTCCTCAGGGCCCACTAACAGGCCAGAATTTAAGTATTACCTTGGGGAGATGCAGACTAGAATACTGCAATCACTGAGCAGCAAACAAGATCACATGTGTTGTATTTCAGTTATCCTGCAAACCTGGCCTGTTAGTGGGTCCCGAGGACAGGAGTTGAGAACCACTGGCTTAAAGTGTAACTCCTCTTTTGTTGAGAAAAAAACATCCCTCCCTGTGTGATCTATGTACATAACAAGGATTATAACAACCTTTGTTGTACATTCCTACTCTTTGTTATTCTGAAGAAATAACAAAAGTGGCTATAATGGGAGTGTTTTTTCAGAATTATCAGTCAGCTGTGGCAGCTGCAGGACACTAATGAGGAAATCTGCTGGGGCCTGCATCCCTTTAGACGTGCTCCTATTGGAAATATCTCACCAAAAATGAAATTTTTGTTGCAGGGGATTCCTGAAACCTGACTTGTATCTTAGTGCAGACTTCTGGGAAAATTGGTGAGCCAATCAGACAAGCAGGAAATGATGTTTCTGGGGAGTGGTCAGAATACATTCTGTGTGCAGAACAACTCCATGTAGCCATATTGGATTGCATTTATAGAAAATTACATTGGCTGCAGATTGAAAAGGAAAGGTCATTTTTAATAACATTCAATTGCAATATGACTTTTATCGCAATTGTAGACGCTATATTATTTTTTCTTTATTTGCTATTTTTTTTCCCCACGAAAGTGGAGTTACCCTTTGAATGAACATTTAATTTTTCCAGTAGCAGCCATCTGGACCCAGGACACTAATCATAAGAGGTAACATCTGAATTGTGCTGTTCACAATCAGTTTTGCTGCAGTTCCACTTTTTTATAGATGTCTGTGGCTAGAATTCTGTTGCCAACTGATGAAAAAATACTAGGAATAAAAACTGATGTACAGTATATGCAAATGTTCCCTTTCTGTGATAGAAATTTTCATTTGTGCAATTGTATGCCATATACTCTATCTGATGAGATAGTATTGCCCTTGACCATCCATCATTGTGCCCATGTAAATAAAAATGATGGATTCTAAAATAAGCAAAATATTGAAGTTATTGGAACATTTGCTACATAGTACAATCAGTTAGAGCTATTTCTTTATGTCAGGCACTTTCCTTATCACAAGATGAGCTATTATTATTATTATTATTAGTATGACTAATTGATATACCACCAACAGTTTGCACAGCACTTTACAAAGTGAGACAGTACAGTTACAGTGCAATTCAAGTCAACAGGGGTAGGAGGCTCCTGCTTGTGACAGCTTACAATCTAAAGCTGGCAATACACTATACAATCTGATTGTACAATCTCTTTTATGTGACATGAGGGCAAACCTAAACAATCTATTTCATTTGTATCAAATAAGGCATACCCTTAGAATGCATAGTTGATGTTAGGTCATAAGGTGGCCCTACATGCAACGTTCTGATTTATTCTAGATTGTAAGCTCTAATGAGCAGGGCTTGTTGAATCCTCCTGTATTAAATTGTATTGTAACTGTACTGTTTGCCCTCATGTTGTAAAGCGCTGCACAAACTGTTGGCGCTATATCAATCCTGTATAATAATCATTTATTTATTATAGGTACTTACATAGCATCATCAATTTTTGCAAAGCTTTACATATATATTGTACAATCACACGATTTAAGATTTTTTTACAGAATCAGACAATATGATCAAATCTATTAAATGTCTATTAAATATCGAAAAGACACATTTTTCCTCTGGGCAATAAATCAATCGTCAATGCAATGATATATAAAATCAGTCCGTCTATGGGCACCATAAAGGAGATTGTACAGTTAGATTGTATAGTGTATGGTCAGCCTAAAGGGGAGAGCAATAAATCATGTAAAAACTGACAAACATCCAATGGCTGTCAGTGACCAAGAATACTGATACATCTGCACATTGCCCTGGCGATCAGTTAATACAAAACATTCTATAAGATCCTTTTCATATCGGTGCCCACGGTACTGGTAGTGGGTAGTGTCCCTATGATATTCTTTTGATTTGCACTAACAGTTCCATTTTCAGGACAAGGTTTGACTGTAGTGGAAATGTTGTGATGAGTGATGCTCAGTGCTGTGGTCAGTGTGTTGTATGAGGGTTATAGATGCAGTGTGGTCGATGTGATGGGGTTACAGTGTACACTCACCGCAGATTCGGTGCTACCGATGAACCCCTGCAGGAGGAGAAGCAGTACAGCCAGCAGATCCCAGGTCATGGTCCAGCGCCGGGGATGTCCAGTGCCCCTCACAATACACAATGCAATCACTTCAGCTTGTATCCTTCTTATTGTGCTGGAGTGTGATCTGCCACCATCTCTTCAATGTTCCCTGAAGCAAAAACTGAACATGAAGTGAGCTTTGAAGAAAGTTTGCAGTCTGATGGTGCTTGACACTCCACCCACCAAACCCCCACCCAGCACACACACAGAGGATCTTCAATGAGGCTCAATCCATCCTGTTTGCCTGTGCAGTGCACAAGTCCCCAGCACACGGACGGTGTACACATAGGTGACAGCTTAGAGCAGACCCGGATACTTTGTACGGTCCGCACTGACATGAGAGGCGCACACTGCTGCTGGTGAGTGATGGGGGGGAGAGATTGGGCGACAGAGAGGGATCAGGGCAGGCGGCTCTTTACACAGATCATAGAGCTTCCTATACTCAATTCACAAAGCTTTAACATAAGGAGAAGAATCTTTATTTCAGCCAAGTGACTGTCATTTTCAAATCTCATTGGACTTAGCTGAAAATAACTGTCACTTTTTTTAAAACTATTATTGTTATATTAATAATATTCAAGAGTTATATAGTGTCAGCAGTTTGCACAGCACTTTTGAATAAAAAAAGGGAGACATTACAGTTACAGCGGGCTAGGGTCATGAGAGCTTACAATCTAATAGGCACAATGATTTAGTGGGTACCACTTTTGCCTAACACTACCTACCTGGATTTTGCATGTTCTCCCTGTGCCTGCGTGGCTTTCCTCCGGGTACTCCGGTTTCCTCCCACACTCCAAAGACATGCTGGTAGATTAATTGGCTTCTATCTAAATTGGCCCTAGTATATGAATGTGAGTTAGGGACCTTAGATTGTAAGCTCCTTGAGGGTAGGGACTGATGTGAATGTACAATGTATATGTAAAGTGCTGCATAAATTGGTGTATATAAGTACCTTAAATAATAATAGAGAAAATAACTTCGGTGATTTGAGCCTATTGTGTTATATAAAGAAATAGGTGTTTGTGTAGTGTTAATGACTATTACTAATGGTGATGGGATCAGGGAAGGTTTACTAGTCTGACCCTGACCAGGGTTTAGTTATTATTTTTATCATTATTATTATTATAAAGGATTTATATAGCACCAACAGTTTGCCCAGCACTTTACAACATGAGGGCAGACAGTACAGTTACAATACAATTCAGTACAGGAGGAATCAGAGAGCCCTGCTCGTTAGAGCTTACAATCTAGGTTTATACTGGTTAATGATTGTATGTATAACGAATAACACCAAGCATTACTGCTGTAGCATAGAAGCAGTGATATAAAGAAGACTGGAAGTGAGTAGATACTAAACTACAACAGCTGATAAGAAGTGCTGAAGTTAGATAAGACGGTGAAGAGATGTCACCTTTGTATATGATAGCAAACATGTATCCAGTGCAGTGGTATTACCATTTCCAACAATGCAGTTTAATAAGGGCATGATATAAACTGGTCCTGATGCCTAGTGGCATCCCTGATGCACCCCATATGTGATTTACATTGGTGAGTGCTGCATTATCACTAAACTGATTTACAAAATGTAAGACTACTGTGATTATGCTGTCTGAAGTAATCTGGAAATATCATGTTATGGTGGCCATATATGCTCCAATATTATTATCCAGTTGATATGAGATTCGATCAAATTGGCAAACAATCAATGATGCATAACTTTACTTCCAATCGGTTTAGACTTAGTTACGTTGAGATTTGATCAAATTGAGTCAATCAGCCAGAGCAGAAAATTAGCAATCATGTTGCATCAAACACCAGCACCGAGATACTTTGTTCATGAATTCAATCGTATTTATCAATCAGATTATGAGATTGCATGGTGACAATTGTGATGCGATCAATAACTTCCTTGAATGGGTTGTTGACCATAAATGTATGATTCCTATCATTTTGATTGAATTGGCAAACAATCAAATAGGCATAACTTCCCTTCTGATCAATTTAGACTTGCTTTAGGTCAGATTAAGCTATTGATTGATTATTCCTATCAGGAGAAATTGATTGGAAAAGTAAATTGATCATTTATCAAAGCATATATGGCCACCATTAGAATGATATTTGAAGCCCCTACCCTATACATGAGTTTCAGAGTGGAGTGAAAGAACATAAGGGTTTGTGCAGCTATACCTTATTATATTTTCTGTTTATCCTTATTAGAAAACCAATTTTTATACACAATATTTTAAATTGAAATGTAAAGCCAAAAAGTTTCCTTTAGCTTTAGATAGAGTGGAGAAGGGCTAGAGCCCATCAGGTTTTTATTGTTGTCTGTGTCCTAATTAGGGAGATATCTCCTCTCTATCCTGGGTGGTCACTGGGACAGGACGTGATGAGACTACAGTGAAGACTTTGACAGCAATAATTATTTTCTTTACTTTCTAGAATAAGGGTGAAGAGTGTGTCAGTTTTTGTTATGCTATCAGTGTCTTTTTTGGGCCGGCATTCATTCTGCCTCTGGTAGTAAATCCCAATGTCAGCCACAAATAGGGAAGGATTAGAGCCTCTGCCAGGCTTTTATTGCTATCTGTATTCCAATTTGAGAGATTTCTGCTCACTTCTTGTCTCCAGCATTTTTAGTAGGGTTAGAAGTGACATTGTTTTTTTATTTACCCAGTGACATGCTCATGCCCCATTTCTTGGAAGGACATCACAGGGACAGGAAATAAGGGGACAATTTCCCCAGAGGGGGACACAGACAGAAATAGAACCCTGACAATAATTTTTCCCAGTCTATACACAGCAAAAAAAAAAGTTGACCTGATTTAGGCTTTAAAGCGAAGTTCCTCCCAAAGGTGGAACTTCCGCTCATTTGTCTCCTCCCCCTCCAGTGCCACATTTGGATACTATTGCACTACCGCCCATGCAATAGTAACCGACTGAGGATTCCTGCTGCAATAATTACCCAAGTACAGGAGGCCAAGTCAGAATTTGGGGGAATGGGCAAAGATATCGGGGGCCCTGGTCCAATCATATGGGATCTCACCTGCTCAGCAGGCAGGAGTTAGAGGGGGAAACAAAAGGTTATTCCGGCATCTCCTAGCAGAAGACTAGGATTCTCTTGATAAGATAGCTAACAGCTTATAAGTGGTGTATGGTCACACAGTGATGTTAGGGGACCTTAGGCCCATTTCAATGGCAGAAAGATGAGAATGGTATAATCCATTCTGCAGGATGAACTGGAACTGCAAGACATAGCAGCATAGATATGCCATAGATAAAGGGGCCAAATGGATTGCAGACAGAAGGCTGAAGGAACATTTTGAATATGGACTGCTGTCTGAAAATGTAAGACAAACCTTGTTTAAGTAAGATAGAAGTAACCCCAATTTGATGCTCCATGAACTGTTAGAAGCATCCATAGCATGCCAGGAGACATACAGGCTCAGCTGCATCAATCACCATCATAGGTGTAAAAACAATAGACTCACCTGCAACTAAACAAATGGCTTCTTGGGAGGTGGCTTATCTGAAAACTGACACAAGGGATGGCTCAGATCCAGACAGAGTTATCTACCATGATGCAGAGACAAGAATACCCTTCTGAGCAGCAAGAAGGTGGACACTGCCTTTCTCATGCTGTGGCTGTCAAGTTAGGCCATCTTCAAAAAGACTGCCCCAACTATACAAAGTGAAAGCTGTTAAACTAGCACATCCAGGACAATAGGAGTGTGGCAACAAAGTGGAACAACTCCCCATCCAAGACCTGAATATGTGAATGAAGAAGCTAAGGGGACAGAAGTCCCTGACTTGACTGGGGAAAGGCCTAGACCAGTGATGGGGAACCTTGGCACCCCAGATGTTTTGGAACCACATTTCCCATGATGCTCCACTACACTGCAGAGTGCATGAGTATCATGGGAAATGTAGTTCCAAAACATCTGGGGTGCCAAGTTTCCCCATCACTGGCCTAGACCTAAGAATTAACCTCAGGTGAACCTTATCCATGTATGGGGAGAATACAGCTGGTGTCAGAGATCTGCTCTGCTACATTTAGCTTTACAAGACTGAAAGGTTACTCTGTTACCTGTAGTTCCACAGACATAAGGGATTGTTTTGTTGTAGTCTTGGCTGTTGCAATGGTCTGGCAGTTTTTTCGCTGGATCCCTCCTGCTGATTGACAAAACAGCTTCTTGGCTAGTTCTTGCCAGTACTTCCAAAAGTACTTGCAGATTCTCTGCCAGTATGGTACTTCCTGAATCCCTGACATGACTTTCAGAGTTCCTTAAAACAATTCTGGGCATGTCTAACCAAAAGGGTATTTATGCTCTAGCCCTTGAAGTGGCTAATGCTGTGTCTTCTCACCAGCTACTCCTTGTTACAAAAAGCTATAATACCCATGAGACTGCTTGACCATTGCTGACCCAGATTGACCTGACAGCTCTCTTGTTTACCATCTGCCTTAACCCATGCCTGGTTCTGACTACTCTTTTGATTGCTACCTACCGTACCTGACCTTACTATTCTCTTGCTGTTCCCCAAGGGTACAGTCTCTACACCAAAGCCTTTTCTGTTCTCTTTCACCCCTTGGTGGGGTGATTTTGAGAGCCGCAACCTGTTACCAGCCTGCAGCAAAGAGCTCCAGAGGCCATTGTCCCTACAGGCTCATCTCTACCATCAGGGGGTTTATGAAGACCAGTTGGTGTTTAGACTCCCAGATACATGTTTATGTACAAAGGAATGCATGCAAAGCTCATTCAGCGCTCAAATTATATGCCCATATAAGAAAGAAAATAAAAAGGAAGTCCATATAACAGTCTCTGATACAGGTGCAATGATCAAAGGGGAATCCTGCAACTCCTTGGTCAAGATCCAGGACCAATAAAATCAGCACATGTGAAATAAACAAGTACCAGAGTACAGGAATTAGTAAACTTATTTCAAATGTATTGACAAAACATAGCATCACTTACATAGAAAAAGTCTGTGTCCAGCATACAGTGCAGAGAGACAGATATATATGCACCTGTTCAAGTTCATGAGCCACAAGTGTCTTTGTTACCAGAGTTTCATAAATGGCTGTCTTCTCCTCTTTTACCATAATTTCCAAGACCCCCAGAAGAAGTCATGAATCCATCCATAATACACAGACCAAGAGTCACCCATCTCAGGTACATGCTCCCGTTGTGGAGCCCTCTGAACAATCATCCACTGACGCGTCTGAAGGCAGAGACACGTTGCCTCCTATCCCAGAGATCTAACTTCAGGAGACTCCCTGTACACTTTGCATAGGATGAATGAATGAAAACTTGCAAATGACAGCTTGTTCAAATGGAGTGGAATGTAGCAGAGTGACCTTTTTCTCACTAAGCTCAGATGCAGGTACAGGCCCATTTAAAGCCATAATAAACCCCAAAACGAATATGTAATATTTTGCAGCTTGCCAATCCCTAAATGTGGTGGCTGCATTCGTTTTCTTTATTTAGGCTTTTCTTTTGTTTATTTTCACCTGAAGATCTGGCTGGTAATACACTTCCTGTCTTAGGGTGTTTCCACTCCCTGGAGAAGCACCCTTGGACAGCAGCATTGTCCATCTGGGGAGAGGTAATGTTAGATTCACTACAAGATTAGATGAACTTGAGTATAGAATTAAAGCTGAACTCCACCTAACACTTTTAAACAGTTACAGCAACAGTTAATTTTCATTTTGGGATAAAGGTTTTACATACATTTAAAAAGCTGACCAATGTAAACACCCCTGTTAGCATGAAATGGTTTGTCCTAACCCTCTAACCACCACTTTTGTTGGAGTGGTCGGTAAAGGAAATGATAAAACTAAGAGACTTACTGGATGGATCACCAGGTGAAAATAAAGAAGAAAAAGAGAAAAAGCCTAAAAAAGAAAATTAATGCAGTCACCACACCAAAGAATTGGTAAACTGCAATATATTTCATTATTGTTTGTTGGTTTAATACCACTTTAACTCCATTTCCCACAACCTCCTGGGTTCCTGAACATGACCAAGGGAAGATAAGTTCCAGAGTTTCCCTTCCTCAGGTGCTCAAAAAGGCCATGCCTTGTGAGACAGTGATAGCTGGATAAGTGATCTGCAGTAAGGTGAACAGTCCTCCTCTATCCGAATGCAGGCAGCTTGGCCAGAGCCTAATAGCTCAAATTTTATCCAAAAGACCCAGCTACCGTAAAGAGCACTTTTCCACTGCAGTTCCAGTGGGGTGGCACTTGGTGTTCAGGTCTTGGAGCACTCCAGCATTTCACCTGTGTTACCAGAGCTATCCTGCGCTACACTAAGGGAGATGTTGTTTATAAGGGTAGTTATAAGTAACTTTGTGTTCTAAACCATTTTATTTAAGTAGTTATTCTCAGCTACAATCTTTGTTGTTTTATAGAGTCTATGCTATGCAGCCATGTTACTTTGATTGAGCCACAGAGACATATTGTTGTGAGGAGTCCATGTCATTTGCTGACTTAAACCTGTTTTTCATTATTCTGCAGTTTATGCGTGTTATTTAATATCTTGAACCTCTGCAACATTATTGCTTCTAACTTTGCATCAGTTTAGTAAACTGTAAGTTATAGTTTATTCGTGTCTCTTTATTCAGCCATTTACCTATTTTGTTAAACTACTACTACCAGTAACTGGTGTATGGCAGCTGGAATGCAAGTATGGCAGGTAATGGTCTCACTTTTGCTACATTTATTCAGATGCTGGAAGTAGATGAGCATCAAGTAGTCGTGGTAATGGACAAGTAGCCCACCCATTTTTGCAACTGGTCTCCTGATGGCAGAAAGGGAGAGCTAAATAGACAGCTGCAGTCCAAATGCTGTAGTCACATTTTCCCATTAGCTTGCATATGTGCTCAGCCAATCAACCCAGTACACTAAATTGTACAGAAATCAGCTGGCAGGGATAATAGCCACCTGCCAAGTGCCTTCTTTGCCAGCCTATGTGACTGCAACCATCAATGCACTTTTGTAACTGTTAGTGCTCAATGGCTGTGCTGACAGTTCCCATTTAGACATTGTTCACACATCCAATATAGTGTACCTTATAGGGCAGAAAGAATATAATAAACCAAATATTTGCTTTACTTTATGCTGCATCATGCTGCCCAGAATGTTTCCTGCAACACCTGACCCTTATCCGATTCCGTAGACCAATGTACTTTCTCCCTCCCACATCCTGGGAAATGCTTTGACAGGAAAGCATTTGCAAGCTGCCAGAATGCCACCCAAGGTCATACAGGTGGTTGTGCTTAATGCATATGATTACATCCAGCTCCTGTATTTAGGCATTTGAAGCACATGATCCCATTATTCCAAAAAACATTGTAACACTATGCTTTATAGATTTAAATCTATTGACTCATATTTATATTATTTATTGTATTGTATTATTTGTCATCCAACTAATATTTCTTTAAAAAAACAACCAGTCCTTTGTAGCTGTACAAATATCTATTTGGCGCTCCAGCAGTGTATTCCAGTGTGCAGTTAACAAATTCCAGTGTGCTATTAATAACCAAAATTACAAATGATTATATTAATTAAACTGTGGGTATTTTGTTTGTTTCTGCTTACTAGTCAATATGGAGACATCTGAAAACAGGAAGAGATGCCTGCGGTTGCATCCATTATGGAAGCAGAATTTTTTGCCATGGTGAGTACAGGTTTTTGTATTCATATAGCATTACTCTCAATTCACAAAACTTATCAAATGGTGTTTTCAATCTTGTGTGTTATTTGCAAATTATTATTCAAGTTTCCATGTGTGTTATATTACTTATTTTTGTGGCATATATTTTTGCATGTAAAAGTCAGTTTAAAGTGGTTGTAAAGGCACAATGTTTTTTTTACCTTCATGCATTATATGCATGAAGGTAAAAAAAACGTTCTGTGTAAAGCAGCCCCCCTAATACTTACCTGAGCCCCCTCTGGATCCAGCAATGTCCTGGAGAGCCTTGCCATGCAAAATCACTGCACAGAGCAAGTAAGTATGACATGTTTTCTGTTTCGGGGTCTATGTGCCCCCTTCATCAGGGCTTGACTGGCAACCAAGTGAACAAACCAGTAGTGAACTGGACCTACAATCTTTCTTCCAGAGTTGAAAGCACAGGATAATTATCATCTTGCTTGGCCTATTGAGAAGAGAAGGAAAAGAACATTTTAATGTGGTGTTATGTGATCATTTTTGTGATTTCAATAGTTTGATGTAAAAACTATAATAGAATAAAATAACAAACCTAAAATATCTCATATGTCTTTGGGCACGTGTCTTGTACAGGAGAGGCAAGTTAGTTACTGATTTTCAAGACCCCCATTTTTCAGGGGTTGAAAAATGCCTACTTTATCCCTACATGAAGGGATAAAGGCAGGCATTTTTCACTGGAAGTCACAATGGATTTCTCATATACAAAATTTTTTATTATTGTTTAGGACACTTTACTGTATGAGGATGGCAAGTGAAAATAAAGAGTCTGGAAAATTCATAAAGAGTGTTGTAGACACTCTTTAAAATTCCCTTGGTCCTCCACATGACAAATTTTGGTGGGAGTGAAAGATTTATATACCTTTCGGTATCAGATAGATGAATCTCTTGTAAAGAGGTGGCACTGATGCTGGAGTGTCCATATTACAGAAACTCAGTGCAGCTGACAGCATTTTGGCAACAGATATCTCATCCCTATTCAAGAGATTCCCTGGCCCTTAGCTGAAATTAAACAAAAGGGCAGGGATGCTGGAGATATCATTGTCCAAATATGGCCATATTTGGACATTGCCATATTTAGACAATGATGTTACCAGCATCCCAGATCCTTTTTTTAATTTCGCCTGTTGGCCAGCTAATCTTCTGGGGGATGGGTCATTGGTTGGTAGGAAGCCAGGGTCCACCAGTGTCTGAGCTACCAGAAGCCCTATGCAGGAAACTCTTTAATTAATTACAACTTTCCAGCAGATATGCCCACCTTTGAGCACTGGCATCTCTCTGTACGCTGACTCAGAGGTGGTTCTAATTACTGCCAGTTTGCTTATCTGTGAACTGGCAGTAATTCTTTTACAATCTGTTACAGTCATAGCAGTAGTAAGAACTAATTGAATCTGGCGCATGTGTCAGTGCTGGTATTAAAACTGGCGCAAAGCTCTCATGAATTTGACACTAGTCATGTTACAGGGACAATACCACCACAAAAGTATTCTTTTCACTTTATTCATTGCCCCCTTCTCATGTGTTCATGGTGCAGAGGTCATAGTTCATATTCCTAAACCAAGAGAAAAGGCAAAAGGGCAATCATCAGTGGATGGAAAAATGCTCCAGTGTCAATGGTCAGTGGGTGAGAAAAAATTCCAGAATTGGGCAGCCACTGCCACTCTGCCTAGTGTTGTGGACACTTTATACCATTTGTCCCACTATGGGGAACTTCATTTTGCTCACCGCTGCACATCTCAGGGGGCCAGAATGCTCCTCTGGACTGGGCCTCTTAGCCATTACATGAGTCGCTATAACAGTAGCTTCACCAGTGGTTGTCTACAATAAATCACCTAACTAGCAACATGCTGCCCCAATAATCTCCTTATATTGGTCCCATAAAGTGGCCCCCCTCTACAAGGAAAGCATTTGAACGGTGTAGTGTTTTGTTTTTGTTTTTTGGCACATCTAAATGGTACATGGGTGTATCTTAAAAGGTATTATGAAAGGTGGAGTGTGATTTTAAGGAGAATTGCCTTTCGTTTTTTAGAGATGATCTAACCCTTTTACAATTGCTAGATTTTTGTCTGTGTTCTTATTGGTGAGACTTTCTATCACTTACTGTTCTGACAGTTTCTTGTTTTATCCAAAATGAATAAAGAGCCTGGGCTGTAGTTTGGCTTTAACTCATAAACAAGACTCCATATTTCAAGCAACTTTTTTGGGGTTTTAATTTATTTAAATTTTAAATTCTTTGTGTAATTTATGTTTAAATATAATGAAATAAACAACGCAATCAAATGTGCTTATTTATTTATCCAGGGTTCTGCTGCTGATTGTGCTGGTAATGGGGTTTCCAGGAAGTGTCGATGCTGTGAGTATACGTCATTTTAAATTCATGAATTCAGTATCATTAAGAGAGGACTTAGAAACGTTGAATCAAGAATTACACTTTAGGCTATAGCAACAAAAAAAATATACTTTTGTAAAAACTATACTTTCTTTGTTTTACTTCTTGAGCAATAGTGAATGCAACTAATTGTATCCCAGGAATGTTAATCAATCTGTCACGTTTTGTTTGAGAAATTGGACAGCAGGTATATGATTCATGACTGTGCCGTATAATTGATGATCACTTGTGTGATTAATAACTACGCTTTTAAGCTCAGCCAAATATCCAAGTCGCCTATCTACTGTATCTACTTACCTATATTTTTGTAGTCTAAGTTACCATTTATGTGTCTGTACTGTCAGGTCTGCTAGATGCTCTCTACTGTTTCTTTAAATATGTGCTATTTAAAATTATGGGATCAAATTGTTCCTAGTGAGCTGTACTTCCAGGGTGTGGTAAAATCCCATGATACTATGTAATTAATAGGGAGTACGTATTGCATGCGAGTGCTGTAACTTATGATGTGAATAATGGATGAACATTTTGAAGGAGCTTTTCATAGAAAATTCTGGACACCCATACCCAGAATGTAAACATGGATGGCCCCTTTTTCTAACATATTTGAAATCTGAAATGTGTTAGCATGTGGCCTCCTCAAATAAAAGGGTAAAATGATACATACTGCTCATACCTGATGCCACCCCCCCTCCTCTGTCGGTCAGTTGGGTCACAGACACCCCCCCGGTCAGTCACCAGCCACGCACTTACCCCATCTAGGTCGTGGGCAGTGCTTCCTCTGGGTGGTGTCTCCTCCTCCTGGTGCTATACGGAGGCTTCCCCTGTGTCTCCTCCCTCCTTCTCGTGGCCAATTGGGTGACGGATCTCAAGACCTGCTCCCTGATTGGCTAGGAGGAGTATCAGGAAGACAATAGCAAATATTAATTCGCTATTGTCACTTAACTGGGTGAGATCACCCTTTTTTAAAGCCTATTAGAGCTTCTAGCTCTAATCACGTGCTTCTAAAAAAAAAAAAAGAAAAAAAAAACACATTGGAATCCATGCGTCTGGCACCCTGCATGTAGATTAGGGGGCCACCACTGCCTACTACACACTGCTAGTTTTTTCAGTTCAACTCAGCGGGCTGAACGAAAAAAAAACCTGACAGCTCAGGTCAGAGCTACTATACTAACAATCCGATGTTAGTACAGCAATCTCAACTGCTGTGCTATTGTGTTAAATGGGTATGTGGACAAGGGATTATAGCGGTGCTAGGGTCAGGAAGGTTAAAGAAGGAAAGATAAAACAAAGAAAACTAAAATTACAAATTTTATTAATAGTCTGTCATAAATACAATGTACATTATGGACAATTCATACAATAATTATACAAATTTTGTGGATACATGTACTGTAAGTGACCCTAAGAATGGTCGAGTGGGCCAGATGGCAATTGGCCGTTGAAGGAGGGGGGGCTCGTTTTCCTACATGTTTCGCCAAAACATTGGCTTCTTCAGGGAACAGGAGCTCATAGGGTGGATATATATAAAAAATTCTGTGTGGTGGACATGAAAACACATGTTAGAGATAGTAATTTGACCAAACACTGCATAGTATAAACAGTAACACATTGCAACTGTGGCTGGACATTCATGCGACCCTAAGCTCCACACCAATAAACGGAACTGCGGACATACCTGGGGCGTCAGTGCCCAAGACGGGAGGGAGGAGAGGGAGAGGGGGAACACAGCCACCCAAGGAGATCCCCACAGGGGAGCAGGCAGACCGCGCCGTAAATTATGCCTGCAGGGGGCATACAGTAGACCTGGCAAGGGAATGTAAAGATAATCATGTGTCATAATGCACTGTGATAGTTATTCCAGGAATAGAGGGTTGCACATATGTGCATTGTATTAAAAAGAGAACAAAAAATATATGTATATAAATAGGTATAAATGTATCTATGTCTCTGGAAAAAGGTGCAGACTTACATGTATATCTAAAAGCTGTAGAGAGGCAAGGTCAGGAAGTGCCTATGGTAGATGTATGCACACAGCAAGGAAAAGACATCAAGGTTGAACCATATCTGCAGACCCCTTAAAGCAGGCCTAATTAGAAAAAATGGATAGTATTAGGGGTCTTGCTGTTGTTAACTGGGGCCAAATATGGTAGTTATGCCTATACTTACTTGATAGTGTCTGCTGTAAGGAAAGATTCTCATAGCGGTACATTCACAGGTATATAATACCGGTGCTGGGATGAAAAAGGGATAAAAGTAACAGTGGATCCTATATAAAATGTAAAGGAAAAAAGGAAGATCAGAAAGGTAGGGAAATGGAGGCTTTAAAATGTACTTGGGCACAGGTGAGGCTAGTGAAAAGGAATCTGTTACCTAATTCATCATGAAGCACACCGTGTTGCTTGAGAAAATCAATATTAACCACCAAAGTAGGAGGCCGGTCCAAAGTGAGTTCTAGAAGGTATGTAAAGGAATAATAAGTAATTCATGTAAACAACATGAAGTCAGGGTGTTTTGAAAGGCAGAAGTTTACCTTGTAGCTGTGTGCAGAGCGAATGCAGGCACGTCCCTCGTCCATGGGAACTGAGGGACTGGCCGGTTACTTATATACCCCCCACACCTGATCAAATGATGATCAGGTGTGCGGACGCTAAACGAGGGGTAGCCACGGCTGCGCACTGCACGGTGCCTAGGAACTACGAGTTCCATCATGCAACGCGCGCGCATGCTCAGAACGCACGGACCGTGTGACGATTGGAGAGGCGAACACCCCTGGGATGGGAAGTACCAAGGTGTCATCTCACCCAATCTGCCGATGGAATAAAGGGCCAGAGGGTCTGAGAACAGACGTGGTCACCCAGGGGCAGACAATTGTCTGCGCCCTGGCGTCCGTACAGGCAAAGACAGCGCTGGCCATGTCAACCCCAGACCGGGAGAGCCCACGGAGCCGCCACCCACCACCCACGCCACAGACACTCCCCCCAGTTGAGGGGCTAACCAAGGCACCAGGGACAAACGCAGTCCGGTGGTGGGGAACAACGGGGCACGAAATGTAGTGCGCTGAGACACAGGATGGGAGGATATCCCAAAAGTTGCCCAACGATCCGCAGGGGCCACTGGGGAAGGTGGGAATTACTGTGTGTCAGCACACGACATCCAGCCACAATGTGTGTAGTGTGCATAGAGGACCACTGGGTCCCAGTACGACAGTGAAACCTGCAGCCAAAAATTGAAAATACAATGCAAAAACAATATATAGAAAAATATATAAAAAAAAGAAAACGCACAGCATATATATTGCAACAGTTATGTCAAGGAATATTGTTCAATAATGACAAAAAAAGTTTTAAATCGCAAATAAGTACAGGCAATATACACTTGTAAAATAAACAGGGATATGAGATATATTGAGTCAATTTGCCAGCTTGTCTCAGAAAAGAAAAAAGCATTTGTAACCCATGCAGAGAGCAAAGTATTGGACCATATCGGAGAAGAATTTTATGGATGAAATACCGAATGGAGCCATGGCAGCAAAGGGAAAGAAAGCCAGGGAAATCAGGAGAATGAAAAAATAAAAGGAAGGAATGGGGGGGGGGGAGAAATGGAGGAGGATAGGGTAGAGAGGAAAAACCACAAGCGACGTTGTCTGGGGAAGGGGCATGGAGAAGGAGAACTATATACGGGTATTTATACTAGTAGGTATTAAAGAAAGGGCTTAAAACTAATATATTTGTTGAGTCCTGGGAAGATGGTAGCATTTAATATATGAATCCATTTGGTTTCGAGTCGTAATAGTGAATTATCAGTACTGCCACCTCTTACATGTGAGGGGATATGTTCAAGTGCGGAAAACAAAATAACATGGGGATCGGAGTTATGTTGGGCAGCGATGTGCCTATTAATGGCCGTAGTGGTGATGTTCTTGTATAGTGGTTTGATATGATCCCGAATGCGGGTCTGAAAGGGGCGCTTGGTTTTGCCAACGTAGAATGCGCCGCATTGGCATTGGGCCAGGTATACAACCCCAACAGTGGCGCAGGTGACATAGTGTCTGATGGTATGTGTGTTTCCATCGGGTAGATTAACAACCTGAGAGTTGGCAACAAATGTACATATGTCACATTTGCCACATTGATAGGTACCGGTGGCAGTGGGCCTATGTGCAGTGTCAATGGAATGATGACTATGAATCAAACGATCACGGAGAGAGGGAGAGCGTCGATAGGTAATGTCAGGATAAGTGTTAATATATTTGGCAATAGTAGGATCAGATGTAAGTAAGGGCCAAAATTGTTTGAGGACGTCTTTGATTTCGGTATGCTGATTGGAGAATTGGGTGATGAGTCGTGTGGGTTGTTTAGAATCCAATGGTTTGTCGGAGAAAACCAGGTCTTTACGGTTGAGTTTTTTTGCCTTATGGAATGCTTTTTTTAAGAGAGAATGGCTGTAGCCTCTATCTAAGAGTCTATTATAGAGGTCGTGTGCCGCCCTGAAGAAATCTTCATCGCGGGTACAGTTGCGTTTGATCCTGACATATTGGCTATATGGTATACTTCGAAGGAGGGGCTCAGGATGGGCACTCTGGGCATGTAGGATTGTATTGCCCGAAGAGGGTTTGCGGTATAGGGTAGTATAGACTTGACCGTTGGGTTGTACACCAATCTGGAGGTCCAAGAAATGGATCTGCGATTGGCTGCACTCCATGGTAAATCTTAGGTTATATGTGTTGTCAGTAAGGCTTTGTACAAATGAGGAAAGTTCTTCCTTAGTACCGGCCCAAAACAGAAGTATATCATCAATATACCTGTACCAGGATATAATCCTGGACAGGTGGGGGTTGAAGTGAATCGAGTCAAAGAGTTCCCTCTCCCACCCCCCCAGGTACAGGTTGGCATAGGCAGGGGCACACTTGGTCCCCATAGCCACGCCCTGCACCTGGAGGAAGTGGGAGGAGCCGAACATGAAATAATTGCGTGTGAGTATGAACCTCAATAATTTGAGGACAAAGTCCCCGTATTCATCATATTGGGGGCCTCTGGCACGAATGAGTTTGCTGATAACTGAGATACCTCTGTTGTGGGGGATTACGTTGTATAAGCTTTCCACATCTAGGGCTACCAACCATGTGCCACTAGGCAGGGATTGGCCATCTAATATACGAAGGAGCTGGATAGTGTCCTTTATATATGAAGGCAAAGCTACAACATGGGGTGCCATATATATTTATCAACCAGAGCACTGGCAGATTCTGTGAGGCATTGACGACCAGACACAATTGGGCGACCAGGTGGATGGTCGAGAGATTTGTGCAATTTCGGGAGGGAATAGAAGGTAGGGGTAGTGGGTTCTTTAACATAAAGAAATTTCCATGTGTTGGAGTCTATAATGCCTTTTTGATAAGCTGCAAATATCAGCTGTTGGTATTCGGATATATAGTTGACAATGAGTGTTTTAGAAATTGGTCTATACCACTCCCGATTGTTTAAAATATCCAGGCACATTTGTTCGTAGAAGGACACATCCATCACCACCACATTGCCACCCTTGTCGGCTGGCTTAATGGTGAGTTCAGGATGGTTTTGTAAGGATTTGATGGCCCTAATCTGAGCCAAAGTTAGATTAGAGGGATACGCGGAGTTGAGATTTAAGCCTTCGATGGTGTTAGTGACCTGTTGTACAAAGGCCCATATATTGGGATTTGTAGAAAGATTTGGAAAATTCACAGATTTGGGTTTAAAAGAAACAGGAGGGGGGAAGGGGGGAGCACCAAGGGCGGCGGCCTCAAGATTGGTAAGATCAAGAGAGTCGTCACCATCAGTGCACCCCTCCTCCCAAAGTGACATTAATTCTTCGAGGGCTTGTATTTCCGCTAGGGTGGGAACCTGTTGGGAAGGATTTACATGCACATTCTGAGCAAGTGCAGTATTAGATTGAGATTTGTCATAGATCACTTTGAAAAGAAGTTTACGTGCAAAAAGATGCACGTCTTTGATAAAGGCAAATTTGTCAAAGTCGTTAGAGGGACAAAATGTGAGGCCTAATTGGAGTACATAGATCTGATCCGCATTGAGTGGAATAGAGGATAGATTGATTACATCAGGGGTGGTTGGTCTTGCTGAATCATTGGCATTTGTGGGTGTAAGTCGGGGGATGGGCTTGGGAGAGACTCCTGGCCCTGCCCTAAAAAAATAGGTGCAAGTTTAGGGTCTGCTGTAGCAGAGTTGGCTGGAAACATGGAGGTGATAGTGGGTTCACTTACCCTTCGGGAGGTGATGTGCGTTTGAGGGTGCGGTGGTGCCATTATGCCTGCAGGTGTCTTGGTGGAGGATGATTTGGGAATCGCTGACGACTTGGGTTGTGCTTTAGTGAAGGGAGTGGATACGTGAGCGGTCTTCGAATGACCTGTAGGTGGATGTGGTAGAGGAGTGGGTCCTAGTGTGCGGTGGAGTGACTCCGAGGATATGGCCGAAAGATCGCCTTTTCTTCTTTTTGCTAATTGTTCCTGTGTCAAATCTTGGTAAACAGTGGAGGTACTGGATGAAAAAGAAGCAGATAAATTGTTAGAGGCATGGTTGTTCGAAGTAGGTATATTAGTGGGAAAGGGTTTATTTCTAGCTTTAGTTTCCTTGGCATTATCCCAATTGTAGGCATATCCATTTTCATGGGCTGCTAAGTCTCTTAAGAATTTGCTTTCTTTGTCATTAATAGTCGTAAGTGTATATTCCTCCAGGTGTGCGCGCAGGGTTTTGTCCCGCTTGCTATACCTGGGGGAAGAAAGACCAAGAGCATGATCTGTGTACCATCGATTGATTGCAACATCAAGTTGTGCCAACTCGGTGGTATATTCGTGGCACAACATGGAGAGCATGTTGAGAGAGCATGATATAAGGTTGCTTTCCCAAGATGTTTTTAATGTGTCGTTAATTTTTTTGATATTGGGGAAAAGTTGTATTCTTAATCCCCAAGGTATTATTTTGTGTTCCGCATATTTTTCAAAGTAAGTTTTATGCCAGTAAATTCTGACTTTTTTTTCCAAGAGACGTTGTAGTCTGATAAATGCCCTATCCAGCTCAGCGTCGGTTATGGTAGAAGCATTTTGGGATGCCTGGATACGGGTCATGAGACCCTCCCAGGCTTCTCCACAGAAATCCGCCATGGCTCCACCCGGGGTCCTGAAAAGAAAAAGAAACCAATCCTATAATGACACAAAAGATATACACGGATTAATATGTGTTCCAATGATTATCACATTCAAGATAGAGTGAAGATAAGAAGAGATATAGTTTGTTAAGATGGCATGTAGCTAAGAAAGGATAATGGATTTATTGGGAATAAACAAAAATAGAAAAATATATAGTTGTATTGGACAAATATATATAATATATGGGGATATTCAAATAAACATATCAGGGACCAAAACTAGCCAAGAGGACCATAAGCATTAAAGCTTGTATTGCTCAAAAAGTGTAAGGATGGCTAGATGGTACCAAAGGATACAGCACCTCATCCCCAAAATAATCAAATGTTAAATGGGTATGTGGACAAGGGATTATAGCGGTGCTAGGGTCAGGAAGGTTAAAGAAGGAAAGATAAAACAAAGAAAACTAAAATTACAAATTTTATTAATAGTCTGTCATAAATACAATGTACATTATGGACAATTCATACAATAATTATACAAATTTTGTGGATACATGTACTGTAAGTGACCCTAAGAATGGTCGAGTGGGCCAGATGGCAATTGGCCGTTGAAGGAGGGGGGGCTCGTTTTCCTACATGTTTCGCCAAAACATTGGCTTCTTCAGGGAACAGGAGCTCATAGGGTGGATATATATAAAAAATTCTGTGTGGTGGACATGAAAACACATGTTAGAGATAGTAATTTGACCAAACACTGCATAGTATAAACAGTAACACATTGCAACTGTGGCTGGACATTCATGCGACCCTAAGCTCCACACCAATAAACGGAACTGCGGACATACCTGGGGCATCAGTGCCCAAGACGGGAGGGAGGAGAGGGAGAGGGGGAACACAGCCACCCAAGGAGATCCCCACAGGGGAGCGGGCAGACCGCGCCGTAAATTATGCCTGCAGGGGGCATACAGTAGACCTGGCAAGGGAATGTAAAGATAATCATGTGTCATAATGCACTGTGATAGTTATTCCAGGAATAGAGGGTTGCACATATGTGCATTGTATTAAAAAGAGAACAAAAAATATATGTATATAAATAGGTATAAATGTATCTATGTCTCTGGAAAAAGGTGCAGACTTACATGTATATCTAAAAGCTGTAGAGAGGCAAGGTCAGGAAGTGCCTATGGTAGATGTATGCACACAGCAAGGAAAAGACATCAAGGTTGAACCATATCTGCAGACCACTTAAAGCAGGCCTAATTAGAAAAAATGGATAGTATTAGGGGTCTTGCTGTTGTTAACTGGGGCCAAATATGGTAGTTATGCCTATACTTACTTGATAGTGTCTGCTGTAAGGAAAGATTCTCATAGCGGTACATTCACAGGTATATAATACCGGTGCTGGGATGAAAAAGGGATAAAAGTAACAGTGGATCCTATATAAAATGTAAAGGAAAAAAGGAAGATCAGAAAGGTAGGGAAATGGAGGCTTTAAAATGTACTTGGGCACAGGTGAGGCTAGTGAAAAGGAATCTGTTACCTAATTCATCATGAAGCACACCGTGTTGCTTGAGAAAATCAATATTAACCACCAAAGTAGGAGGCCGGTCCAAAGTGAGTTCTAGAAGGTATGTAAAGGAATAATAAGTAATTCATGTAAACAACATGAAGTCAGGGTGTTTTGAAAGGCAGAAGTTTACCTTGTAGCTGTGTGCAGAGCGAATGCAGGCACGTCCCTCGTCCATGGGAACTGAGGGACTGGCCGGTTACTTATATACCCCCCACACCTGATCAAATGATGATCAGGTGTGCGGACGCTAAACGAGGGGTAGCCACGGCTGCGCACTGCACGGTGCCTAGGAACTACGAGTTCCATCATGCAACGCGCGCGCATGCTCAGAACGCACGGACCGTGTGACGATTGGAGAGGCGAACTATCACAGTGCATTATGACACATGATTATCTTTACATTCCCTTGCCAGGTCTACTGTATGCCCCCTGCAGGCATAATTTACGGCGCGGTCTGCCCGCTCCCCTGTGGGGATCTCCTTGGGTGGCTGTGTTCCCCCTCTCCCTCTCCTCCCTCCCGTCTTGGGCACTGACGCCCCAGGTATGTCCGCAGTTCCGTTTATTGGTGTGGAGCTTAGGGTCGCATGAATGTCCAGCCACAGTTGCAATGTGTTACTGTTTATACTATGCAGTGTTTGGTCAAATTACTATCTCTAACATGTGTTTTCATGTCCACCACACAGAATTTTTTATATATATCCACCCTATGAGCTCCTGTTCCCTGAAGAAGCCAATGTTTTGGCGAAACATGTAGGAAAACGAGCCCCCCCTCCTTCAACGGCCAATTGCCATCTGGCCCACTCGACCATTCTTAGGGTCACTTACAGTACATGTATCCACAAAATTTGTATAATTATTGTATGAATTGTCCATAATGTACATTGTATTTATGACAGACTATTAATAAAATTTGTAATTTTAGTTTTCTTTGTTTTATCTTTCCTTCTTTAACCTTCCTGACCCTAGCACCGCTATAATCCCTTGTCCACATACCCATTTAACATTTGATTATTTTGGGGATGAGGTGCTGTATCCTTTGGTACCATCTAGCCATCCTTACACTTGCTGTGCTATTGTGTTCTGACAAGGGGACGACCCCCCGCCAGAACACTCTGGTCAGCGTCCTCAGCCATGGGCTTCTGTCAGACCAGCTGCCGTACACACGGGCAGAATGTCAGCTGGTTTCAACGCTTACACATAGGCTAGCTTTATGAGTAAATGCTGAATGGCATGAAATCCATTAGTGTTTAAAAGGTTATTGTGTATCTACAATAAAAAAGATTTGTGAAACATATGCTAGACTCTGTAATAAAAACGATGCTGCTCTAAGCAACAGTGAGGTTGATTTACTAAAACCAAAGATTCTGGTGCAGCTGTACATGGTAGCAAATCAGCTTCTAACTTCGGCTTGTTCAATTAGGCTTTGACAATAAAACCTGGAAGCTGATTGGTTTCTATGCAGAGCTGCACCAAATTTTGCACTCTGCAGTTTTAGTAAATCAACCCCACCGTGTGCCCTCCTGGAGACTCCAGCCACTGTAAGGTACAGGCATCCAAAAGGCTCGTCCAACCTGTTCCCGGTAAAAGCAATAGGAAAAAATATCAGGCTGATTCTTAGTATGTGGCTCCCCTTTCATAATTACACATGTTGGGCTGTTGCTGTTATCCATTTTCTGATTGGACTTTATCTTGAATAGTAGAAGGTCTGTTGCATTGCAAGCTGTCAAATGATGATCAGTTATTGAGATATCAAATATAGGGAAAATAAAATGTATGGTTTACAAGGGAGAATATGCTCTCAAATTTCTAAAGACACCGTGTAGAAGCAGCCATTTTGAATATGGGTGTTGTTATTCTTGGTTAATATTTGTAGAATAACAACTCATCAGGAAAATTATAGCTCTCACAGAAAGTATTTGGCCCAGGTTAGCTTAAAACTGCAGCTGTGTAATCTGGATCGATTTCAGAGTACTTAAAGGAAATGGTTTAACCTAAGAAAGGTTCTCTAGGCTCTTTGGACATTGTAGTAACTTTAGCGTATAGACTGTGTTTACAGAGATAAGTGGGAGCCAAATCCGTTTGCTAAAAGAGAGACAATGTGGTTCTAGCAAACTACCATAAAGTATGTTAGAAGATTTTTAGGCATACTGCTGGTGAATTCCTGGAACAACTGTGATGATATACAACTCAAACTAAGAGTGACTAGTGATAATGGTTGTTGCCATTTTGCTCCCAGGTCAAACTAGGTCATTCACCATGTCACCAAGGGCAGAATTTACAACTGTGTTGCCAGCTGTATAATTGAAGCAGAGACACATTAGAAAAACAGATATGACAGCATTATCTATACACTAAGAAACGTAAAAACTTGGCCAATCAGTCGGAGTGTTGAGAGAAAATCCAATTTAATTTCAGTTACTAAGTCATGTGCTTTTAGTTTTTTTATCTAGTAGGATCACTTGCACATAGGCTTCAAAATTATGGATGGTAGATCTTACATGATTACAATAGATTTTTAAAATAAATGACAAAACAAGATACAGCTAACAATAACACATATGTTCTTTAGTTGAACAGCACGGTATACCAGCCCATAGCTTTCATTAAAAAAAATAATTATAAAAAATAATTTAATTCATTATTAATTAATTAAAAAATACAATTTATTCCTTTAAATTATGAAATGTAATTTGTTGAAAAATCTGTAAAAAAAATGTAAAATCTATGTAAACCTGAGCTCTTAATATTTCCTCCCCCATGTGTCCCTTCCCCTGACTTCTCTGTCAAGATCAATGGCACATCTATCAGTTCGTCACCACATGCCAGGGTGCTAGGGGTTACCTTAGACTCTGAACTGTCCTTTCAGGCCCACATCCAATCCCTGTCCAAATCATGCCGCCTTAGCCTCCACAACATTTCTAGAATACGCCCCTTTTTAACTATTGACACGACCGAGCTTCTAATTTACTCCCTGGTTATCTCTCGCCTCAACTACTGCAACTCCCTCCTCATTGGATTACCTTTACATAGACTATCCCCCCTTCAATCCATAATGAATGCCGCTTCAAGACCTTACCAACCATTCAGTGTCCTCCAACCCTCTCTGCCAATCCCTCCACTGGCTTCCAATCACCCAACGGATAAAATTCAAAGTACTAACAATAATTTACAAAGCCATCCATAACTCTTCCCCCAGCTACATCACTAACCTAGTCTCAAAATACCAACCAATCTGCTCTCTTCGGTGCTCCCAAGACCTCCTGCTCTCTAGCTCCCTTGTCACCTCCTCCATGCTCGCCTCCAGGATTTCTCCAGAGCTTCTCCCATCCTTTGGATCTCCCTACCCCTACTCCCTACTCCCTACTTTCTCCATCAGCTCACCCCCCACAGCTATTTCCTTTTGTATCAATTGACCCTCCCTTTTAAATTGTAAGCTCTAATGAGCAGGGCCCTCTGATTCCTCTTGTACCAAATTGTAATGTAACTGTAATGTCTGCCTTCATTTTGTTAAGCGCTGCACAAACTGTTGGCGCTATACAAATCCTGTATAATAATAATAATAATAATAATGTTGAAGTAACCGAGACATGAGCTCATATATGTAAACTGAAATATTAATCTTTTAGCATTAGGTTTCTCCACTTTCCCAACATAAAACCTGTTTATGACAGCCATAAAACATCAGGGGTCAGTGAGGGGAGTTATTTTAATGGAGATGGGGCACACATGTGAATAAAGGCTGCTCTGAAACATTCATGTGATACCTATAGAACAGCTGACAAACCTTTAGCTGGGGATAGTAATAGTGGGGTCTGGGAATCTCATAAATGCTTGTTTATGCAAGCTAAATATATCAAAGAGCTACAAAAGGTCTATACACTGTTACTATGGACTGCCATTTGACTAAAAGCTCTGTCACGCTTATGCATATGAATTAAACCCAAAACTAAAAATTCATATATTGCAGTTTACAAGTCCTCAGATGAGATGGCTGCATTCATTTGCTTTCTCAAGCTTTTATTTCTTTAATCTTACCTGATAACCCTGTGAATAGTATACTACTTATCCTTGGGTGGCTACCTTCACTCCTGCCCCGTAGTATGAAGGGAGCTATAGTCACCCAGGCTGGGCTTCAAGGCTATTACAGTAAGGCTGATAGAAGAAATAGTTTACAGGTACCAAGAACACTGCACTTATGAAAAGATCAACAGGTATGTTCTGCATTTGCTAAAAATGTCCTTAGACCTGAAAATTAAGGCAGCCATCACATATAAGAACTGGTAAGATGAAATGTCTTTGTTTCTTGATTTTTTTATATTTTAACAAACATTTTAAGATTTGTTACACTGTAGATGCTTTTTTAGTTTAGAAACATTAGGAATAGGTTTTTCGATGTGCAGATATGGTAAACATGGACCAAACTGAAGTATGCATATGTTATTGTGCATTTCTTATTCCTTTTAATGGGCCAGATTAAAGTGGAAGTTCACCCTAAAGTTACTCCATGAACATTAAACAGACAAATAATACATATACCTTGATAAATGCAAAGCACCATGTTTGACTTCTGTCTATTCTCTGGGTGTCCAGCAATTTCTAGCCTTTTTCAAAGCAACTTGTAGTGCTCAGCTCCCTCATGCTATCTACATCTTTCAAGGCATCAGGACAAAGAGGAAACATTTTTTAGTCAGGCTTTGCCATCACAAGATGTAAGTAGCATTGGCGATTGAATGATATGTGTTGTTGGTAAATGGCAGGCAGTTTCTAATGCTGGTTGCTGGACAACCAGAGCCAGAACTGTACAGAAGTCAAGCATTGTACTATGCATTTATGAAGATTCAGTACACGTGTTCATAAAATAATAATGGGTAAAATAATAAAATCCTCACAGAAATTGTAACTGTTCAAACCAAAACTAAAAGCATTTGGCTGGATTTGTTTCAAGGTTCAAGGTGTTACACAAGGGCATACACTGGTATGCTGCTGTGCACACAATTACATTTTTAAACCAAATAGTTATACCAAATGTTATTCAAAGCCCAAGGAGAAAAAAAATGTGGGTGTTTAGGAACTGCAGAATCTGAGGAGCATTGTAGACCTATAGGGCTTTATTTGCCAAAAGCAAGTAAAACGGTTTACTTGCAAGGTAGTTGCACAGTGCAAGGGGATTTTTCCCAGGGCTTAGTGAACGAGGTGAAGCTCTGCTGATATCCATCATTCCGTCATGTGCAAGTATATTAATATTGTTTTTATATTTTTCATTGCATGTGATTGGGTTTTCTTTGCAAAGCAAAACTTTGGGGCTTATTTACTAAAGCTAGAGAGGGCAGAATTAGTCACAATTCTGCATAGAAACCAATCAGCTTCCAGGTTTTATTGACAAAGCTTAATTGAGCAAGCTGAGGTTAGAAGTTGATTGGTTTCTACGCAGAAATGTGACTCATTTTGCCCTTTCTAGCTTTAGTAAATAAACCCCATAGTCTCATTCACTAAGCTCTGGGGCTAATTCCCTTGTAATGAGCAACTTCCCTTGCAAATTGAACAGCCGATTTGCCTTTAGTAAATCAACCCTATTGTATTTATATTAAGTAGGAAATTTGAGGATCATCTTTGATTTTTGTGATTACCACATAAAATGTTCTGAAATCCCCTTGTTTCCCTTTTTAACCACAATAAGTGACAGAAACCAGCAAATTTAATCCAGTGTTGTCCATCTACATCAGAAGTCACTAAAGGCATCAGACACCCATCATTGACAGTTTCATCAGATAACCTTAGGGCAATGGCATAGGGGAAGAGCTGAAAGGGATGCACATTTACATAGAGGAGAGAGAGATAAGTGAAAAGTGCAATCCAAGTCTTCCTTATTTATACCCACTTACATAATGTAAATATGTTTTAAACAAAAGTTTACAAAAAAAAGACTGCTACCAACCTGTATTAGTAGATTTAAATAAGAGAATTTCAAAATCATTTGCTTGTTTTCTTTAAAACTGAACTCATGCTTCAGTCACGGTGTGCTTTGCGTTTTCCTTTCATATCCATACAGTAATCCAGTGTGAAACTCTGCCTCTGTTCAAAAGCTTTCTGTAATACAGACTAGTCGCTGCTGCTCTATCCTTGTGCAGGGTGACTGGTCTTGTCTCCGCCCATCCTGTAGTTTTCTGCAAGTAGCTTGTAGTGGGTGAAGCCTGATGGTCCCTCCCACAGCACAGGCTATGTACAGTACAGTGATGATACCACTGTTCCTTTTGCAAGGTAATTACTAGGTTTGTATTTGGTGCACACAAATTGAATTTATAGCTTAAGGGATTTATTTAACTGCAAGTTCTGCGTGGGGTTCGAGGTCAGACTGAGATTTAAAGTGTACTTTTTGTAGTTTTGGATAGTGTAGGGAATATTTGGAGCCTCTGTCAGGGTTTTATTGTTTTTATCATTATATCACCCTATTTGTCCTGGTGACCTTTATCACTGAGACAGAAAGCAATTGGAAATCCAAAATGTTCTGTTTGTCGCCAGGGCTGAGGTGGGAGAAAATCTGCCAATAGAGATACCTACAGTATTCCACTGACAATTGTCTAAGAGAGGAATTTCTCATTTCTCTCACTTTCCGTTGCATTTGTAGGACAGGAAGTGGAGGAAAATCTGCCTAGTGAGACACAGATAGACCAGGAGGAAGCACAACTCAAGACCGATGGCGGGGGGGGAGGAGCCGGCCAAACAAACTTTTTAAGTTAAACCGCTGGTGATTGATTGCTAGGACACAGGGTGGTCCTAAACAACCAATCACCAGTTTTCTAATATGAAAATTGACTCTGCCAGCTCCCGCCCTCTGTCCAGAACTGTGCTGCTGCCCAGTCTCCGCTGTAGAAACAGGTAAGACACTGCTATGGGAGGGAAAGGGGGCCAGAGGTTACTGCTATATGGGAAAGGGGGGTCAGAAGACACCACTGTGTGTGGGGGGCTGATGTGAAGGGGGCAAAGGACACTGTTATGGGCAGGGTCACCCCCATAGCAGTGTCCTCTACCACCCTACACACAAACCCTCCCCCCCAACCCTGCATTCTGAGCCTAATTTCTTAACCCTGAATTCTGAGTGCAACACACTCCTGAACCCTGTATTCTGAGCGCAACGCACTCCTGAACCCTGCATTCTGAGCGCATCACACTCCTGAACCCTGCATTCTGAGCGCAACGCACTTCTGAACCCTGCATTCTGAGTGCAATGCACTCCTGCACCCTGCATTGTGAGCGCAGCGCACTCCTGAACCCTGCATTCTGAGAGCAACCCACTCCTGAACCCTGCATTCTGAGCGCAACGCACTCCTGAACCCTGCATTCTGAGCACAACGCACTCCTTAACCCTGCATTCTGAGCGAAACGCACTCCTTAACCCTGCATTCTGAGTGCAATATACTCCTTAACCCTGCATTCTGAGCGCACTCCTGTTTCCTGCATTCTGAGTGTAATATACTCCTTAACCCTGCATTCTGAGCACAGCGCACTCATGAACCCTGCATTCTCTTGTAATACTTATTTTATTTTTGTTCTGAGTAAAAATATTTTATCAAAAAAAAAGGTCTTATGGTCTATTTAGGGGGAGGGGGGCAGTGATCTTTGACTTCATTAGTATTATTAGTATAGTAAGTAGATCTCCCTCACTCAAAGGTTGCCTACCCCTGAGCTAGAGATATACTTTAGTTATTAAAAACACATAGCAAATGGGGTTACCTAGGGTAACTGTTATACCTCTTCATTCAGTGATCGCTTCTCTGTCTTTTGGCTAAGATCAAGTGTAGTATCTGTTCTTATCAGTTGCCAGAGGAGGTGCTATGTCACTCCCGAGTGTGGGGAGGGCAGATGCAAATCCAATGGTGTCATTGCAACTGGAAGGGCGGTTTCAGTAGTGGCTCGGGTCTGGGTGTCCTTTGTTGGCGTCAGCGGGTCGAGTCTGAGCCATCCGGAAGGGTGCTCCAGGTGAGGATGGGGGCTGCATTGGGTCTGACCCAGAGGTTTGGGCCCTTGGCCTTCTGGCCTAGATTGGGGTAGCTCTAGCTCTGGTCAGTTTTTCAGGAGAGAACACCGGCTCCTTTCTAGCTGGAGGGGGAGGAGCGGTTAGTATTCCCCAAATGTAATTAGGTAGGAGTGATGGGAGCGACGGTGGAGCTTGATGGCAAAGGGCTCTCACCAAGCTTCCAGAACTTTAGGCCTTCCTGGCTGGTGTGGGGGCTGCTGTGGTCTGGGTTGTTGGTCAGGGTTGGTACCGAAAACCTATGGAGTATTTGCCTTTGGAGTGGCAGTCCAGGGGTGCCATAAAATCACTGTGAGTGAGGGTCACTTTGATTTGTGGCACCACTGTCACTGCACCATTACACGCTTTTTTTTAGCACCTGCCTCCTGGGCCGGGCCTTTTGGCTGGGAACGGAGGAATTTTTTATTCTTGGCCAGAGGGCCTGGCCATTGTATTGCACAATGGCCACCTTTTCACTCTCCTCTACTTCCTTCTCCCCCACTTTCTTTTTATGTATTTCCTTTGTGTGTCACATTTTTGTATTTTTGTGTTTGTACACGTCTTTGCACTGTGTGACTGGTAGGGTTGCCCTGAAAGTCTTGGGAGGGGGTGGACATGGCCTTTTGGCTTGGTTTGCCCTCTCTCATGGGGTCTCCTTTCGGGGGAGCCCCACCGAGTACTTGGGTGGGTCAGTTTCGTCAGAAACCCCAGAGAGAGGGGTCCATCTGGTTTCGGCCAGATGGACCAAGTGTAAGTACCCTTTTCCCTATCAAGAGCCTAACGCCCCGGGGGATTCAGGGCAAGGCCCTCTGATTTTAGAGGGCTTGTGTACCCGTTGCACTTTTTTTTTGTGTTTTACTCTTTATGTGTGTGCACATTTTTTTGGCACCGGGTGAAGTTTTTGAGTGTGTTTCACATGCCATGGGTTTTCAAAAAAGAAAAAAAAAACCTCTTCATTCAGTAATTTAACAATTGGTGATCGAGAGAAAATTTAAAAATACATTTATTCATAGTGAGGATTGTGAAGGGACTGTGAAGGTATGAGATACTTGCGTATTTTATGCTGCAAAATAAATAACTTTGGTAGATGGGGAGTAATCTCTAACCTTGCAGGTCAGTCAGCTCCCTTCTGTTTTGTATTAGTGGAACAGAATCTTGGCTCATTCAGCAGGCAGGAAGAGTTTCCGAATGAGTTTCACAGATTCTGTCATGAGAAATCCGATATCATATCTTAATTTTAATTGTCATGTTCCCTGCTACCATGTGGGAGAGATAGAGAACAGGCTGACTGTCTTGAAAACCATTCATCTATTTATGCTGTGTACAGAATTAATTGATATAAAAGGTAATATGCAAATGTTATTAAAAGTCATTTTTAATTGAAAATAATGATTTGCTTTTACTTAATATTGTGTAGTCTTTAACCTCATAGTACCTGGGTTACTAAATAAACATGTAAACATGCATTACATATTTCATACCATGCTTTTCATATGAAAATGCTATTTCATAACCCTAACTAACGTTGTAAAATTAAGTTATTCCAGGCCATTCTAATTTAGTTAGTGGTATCGGCATGTGTTTTTTATTACCATTTGAACATCCTTTTTTTTCCTGGTTCCAGATAATATAAATGTGATTGCAAGGATAGGAAAGGCATAGTAGTTCCCAAGCCTCATAACAGAACCCCCGGGGCTCATTCAAACTTTCCAATATGGGGATGTTGCAAACTAGCAAGTCCAAAGCAGAATGTGAAAGTACGATGTACTTATCCTGTAGATTATATAAAATGCAATAATATAATGTATAAAAAAAACCTCTGCACTTTGTGTTAAAATTATATGAGTGAATAAATAAAATAAAATTGAAATGAATGAGTATGAAAAAATTGATTATGAATTGTGAGAAAGCTGCACTTTTAAAAACTGTCGGAATACAAAAAACAGCTTAAACAACCCATAAGGTGCGCTATCTCTTTAAAATGAATCAACCTATCAAACTAAAATCCCAAATAAAGTAACAATTCATGTGTGTTTCAAGCATATAGCAAATACATTACCTCATGTGTAAAGTGCAGGGAATTAACTAAAAGTGTCTGGGTCAGTAAAAAGTGACTTGTGCAATAAATACAATACAACTAAAATTTCATAAAGAAAAGTCCATCCAAATGAAGTTCAAAAAGGTGATTAAAAAATGGAGAGTGAATATACTGCTGACTTTTTACAGCTACTTCCATGCCCCTTCACCCACCGAGTGAGCAGACTAATCGTTTACCAGAGCAACTAGGCCATAAACGATAGCTCAATTGGCATCTGAACCAAGCAGAACTGCGGGGGGTTAACACTCTTTTCTGCTACAACTGGAGCATTCGATGTATCCACTGCTCGCCACTATGTACAGAGCAATCATCCCAAATAAAGGTTTAAATGTACAAGAAGCTGAAAAACTTGATTGTGCATTACCCAACAAAACCAGATTTTATTTATAATCTATGTACTTACAATGAGATGAAAAAACAGGACAATGGCTTTGCACAATGATGTCACTGCCAAAGGCTCCGCCGGATGCGTTTTGCTCAAAAGTGTCCTCAGAGAATAGCAGATAGGGGATTCACCATCCCCTAAGGAGGCTATTGAGTGAAGTGCATCAGGGGTGAGCCTTTGGCAGAGACGTGATAACGCATGGCCGTAGTGCCGGGTGGCATGCAAGCTCAGTTTTCTGAAAGAGCTTTTCTTCTTCAGCATCACATTGTAAGTGCAATTAACAAAATATAAATTCTACAAAAATATGTGTATAAACATGTAAAAAAAAAAATAACTGTCTTGAAACTGAAGTGTTCATGTCTTTTCATGGCTTGCATGAGTGAATGAAACCAGAATACACTCAAGGGACTGTTTACCACATTTCCTCCAAACTCAACTTAAATTCTGCCTTTGATTTTGATCACATACAGATTCTGTTCCCCAGATCTCACTGGAGTCATAGATCACAATAACACTGCACGTTCTTTCCGCAGATGCACTGTTGACATACTATATCCACATTATGGTATGCTTTGATCTCAGAGTTTGTGATATTTAAATATGAAGTCCAAACTCAGTGTTGGGTGAAAGCATGTTGAAGCATACGTTGGCTAATTATTTGATTTCTATTGAAAAGCAAAGCCAAAGATTAATTGGCTGAGGATCGAATCCCCATCACTGCCATCACCAAAGACATGACTGTAATTGTCCCCTTTGCCAGCTCTTCATTTTCCATACACTACTTTAGATAAATATTATAGCAGTCCTTGATTAGGTTGTTCATGTTGTACTAGTGGATGTGGCTCATGGAAAGAGTGACTATTTTATCTTAATATTGATTTTACAAGTCTAGGGAATTCTGGAATTCCCTCCTGCTCTCAACATGTCAAAAGATAGACCTTACAAAATAAAACTTGAGGGATACAAAAGGAGGTAAGGGGAGACCAACAAATACATTTGAGTTTGCATTTATGTAGTGTATAGTAGACAATTTAGATTGGACATGTCTATTTTTAGTAAGGGCAGCACCTTTGTTTTTCCTTTCTTCCCCACCATACAAACAATACTTGTTGAATTCAGGTTTAATGGGTTAGTTCGCCTTATTGGTGAACTAACCTTGTTATTACATTTATAGTGCATTAAAGGGACTTCAGTGTGATCTACATCATTGTGCAGTGAAGCAAAGTTTTTACTCCTAAAGATCTCATACCTTTAGACCAACTATGGTCCATGCAATAAACCATAATAAATAGTGGGCTCCATTCACAGAAGGAACTCGCATGAGATATTTAGGTGTCAGGACAAACTTTACTGAGAAACGCTGAAAACGCTCAGTTGGAACCGCATTAAAAGGTGTTAAAATCCATTCACAGAAGGAAATAAACTATTAAATGCATGTGGAAACGAAGTAGTGGAAGGTGTGGAATGTGTATTGGTTGTTAAGGAGCGGGTGGCCACCCCTTAATAAGCAATGAGTCATCAGCTGTTAGCTAAATAGTAGGTTGCTTTCACACTGGGGCGTCGGCGCTGTCGGTGGTAAAGTGCCGCTATTTTTAGCGGCGCTTTACCGTCGTTGTTGCATAGTTTTCCGGCCGCTATCGGCCTGCTTTTAACCCCCACTATCGGCCGAAAAAGGGTTAAAACAACCCGCTGTAGCCGGCAGTTAAGCAGCGCTGCCCATTCATTTCAATGGGCAGGAGCGGTGTATACATCGCTCCTTCACCGCTCCAAAGATGCTGCTTTCAGGAGTTTTTTTAACTTCCTGCCAGCACATTGCCTCAGTGTGAAAGCACTTGGGCTTTCACACTGAGACTGCAGGGGAGCCGCTTTTCAGGCGTTTTACAGGCGCTATTTTTAGCACAAAAGCGCCCGAAAAACGCCTCAGTGTGAAAGGGGTCTATAAAAAACAATTTCCAGCAATTAAAAAGTGTGAAAGAAACAGCGTGAGGTCCCTGCCCCAAATCGATACCAGGCCTTCGGGTCTAGTATGGATTTTGAAGGGAACCCCCACGCTTAAAAGCTGGATAAACAGCTTCAGTTGTGCATCTTGTGAATTCATCACTCAAATAGAATATGGTGGAACAGAGGGATAAGTAACTTTCCTGAGATTATGACTTTGCATGTTGTTTTGGATTGCTAGTAGGTATAATCCCTGAAGTTGGGGTTTTTTTAACAGTCAAAGGGGAACTACCCTTGAAGTCAATTTTATTGCAAAAATGAATAGTCCTTAAAGCATTTTTGTTAACCTAAAATATATATATATTGATTCTGTTCCCTAAAGCATGTTATACAGCACAGTGCTTGTGCTGTGTAATTTGGCCATCTGTAACACCTAAAAAACCTGGTTGATCCTGCCTGGCTATACCCCTTTGTAAACTGACCAGGGTATATCATCCCCCCTCCCCTCCCTGCCTTTCTGCCCCTTTGTCAGTGTCCGCCCCCCTCCCATCCTGCTGCTGAAGTTTCAGCTAAAGTTTTATACCATTCTGCCTGTTTAATACTCCTGTGTGTCCCTGTGCCTGTTATTTATAAAAATAAGCTGTTCTTTACCAGTTTTCAGAGCAGTGATCGCCGTTTATGTGACCCGCCGGCTCTCTCCCTCTCTCCTCCTCCTCCCCTCCTGTATGACATCAGTGGGGAATCCTCGACCCCACCCGCTTCAGCTGTCAGACAGGGAGAGGAGAGAACCACTCATTACTCTGAGAACTGGTAAAGAACAGCTTATTTTCATAAAACACAGGCACAGGGGCACATGAGTATTAAACAGGCAGAATGGTATAAACAGCATAAAGTGGCTTAACAACAACTTTAAGTTAATAATGAAATTTCCTGACAGGGTGATTTTTGATATTCACCACCCACAACTGGTAAATCTATTAATCTGCCTACTATTGTCTATTTGGGCACAAAAAGGGAAGGGGGAAGGTTTACCTTCCAACAAGACAATGACCCTAAGCACACAGCTAAAATAACGTAGGAGTGGCTTCACAACAACTCCGTGACTGTTCTTGAATGGCCCAGCCAGAGCCCTGACTTAAACCCAATTGAGCATCTCTAGAGAGACCTAAAAATGACTGTCCACCAACGTTTACCATCCAACCTGACAGAACTGGAGAGGATCTGCAAGGAGGAATGGCAGAGGATCCCCAAATCCAGGTGTGAAAAACTTGTTGCATCTTTCCCAAAAAGACTCATGGCTGTATTAGATCAAAAGGGTGCTTCTACTAAATACCGAGCAAAGGGTCTGAATACTTAGGACCATGTGATATTTCAGTTTTTCTTTTTTAATAAATCTGCAAAAATGTCAACAATTCTGTGTTTTTCTGTCAATATGGGGTGCTGTGTGTACATTAACCACTTCAGCCCCGGAAGGATTTACCCCCTTCCTGACCAGAGCACTTTTTACAATTCGGCGCACTGCGTCGCTTTAACTGCTAATTGCGCGATCATGCAATGCTCTACCCAAACGAAATTTGCGTCCTTTTCTTCCCACAAATAGAGCTTTCTTTTGATGATATTTGATCACCTCTGCCGTTTTTATTTTTTGCGCTATAAACGGAAAAAGACTGAAAATTTTGAAAAAAAATGATATTTTCTACTTTTTGTTATAAAAAAAATCCAATTAACTAAATTTTAGTCATACATTTAGGCCAAAATGTATTCGGCCACATGTCTTTGGTAAAAAAAATGTCAATAAGCGTATATTTATTGGTTTGCGCAAAAGTTATAGCGTCTACAAACTAGGGTACATTTTCTGGAATTTACACAGCTTTTAGTTTCTGACTGCCTATGTCATTTCTTGAGGTGCTAAAATGGCAGGGCAGTACAAACCCCCCCCCAAATGACCCCATTTTGGAAAGTAGACACCCCAAGGAAATTGCTGAGAGGCATGTTGAGCCCATTGAATATTTATTTTTTTTGTCCCAAGTGATTGAATAATGACAAAAAAAAGAAAAAAAAAATTACAAAAAGTTGTCACTAAATGATATATTGCTCACACAGGCCATGAGCATATGTGGAATTGCACCCCAAAATACATTCAGCTGCTTCTCCTGAGTACGGGGATACCACATGTGTGGCACTTTTTGGGAGCCTAGCCGCGTACGGGGCCCCGAAAACCCAGCACCACCTTCAGGATTTCTAAGGGCATACATTTTTGATTTTACTCCTCACTACCTATCACAGTTTTGAAGGCCATAAAATGCCAAGATGGCACAACCCCCCCCCAAATGACCCCATTTTGGAAAGTAGACACCCCAAGCTATTTGCTGAGAGGCATGGTGAGTATTTTGCAGCTCTCATTTGTTTTTGAAAATGAAGAAAGACCAGAAAAAAAAATTTTTTTTTTCTTTTTTCAATTTTCAAAACTTTGTGACAAAAAGTGAGGTCTGCAAAATACTCACTATACCTCTCAGCAAATAGCTTGGGGTGTCTACTTTCCAAAATGGGGTAATTTGGGGGGGGGGTTTGTGCCACCTGGGCATTTCATGGCCTCCGAAACTGTGATAGGTAGTGAGGAGTGAAATCAAAAATTTACGGCCTTAGAAAGCCTGAAGGCGGTGCTTGGTTTTCGGGGTCCCGTACGCGGCTAGGCTCCCAAAAAGTCCCACACATGTGGTATCCCCGTACTCAGGAGAAGCAACAGAATGTATTTTGGGGTGTAATTTCACATATTCCCATGGCATGTTTGAGCAATATAACATTTAGTGACAACTTTGTGCAAAAAAAAAAAAAAAATTGTCTCTTTCCCGCAACTTGTGTCACAATATAAAATATTCCATGGACTCGACATGCCTCTCAGCAAATAGCTTGGGGTGTCTACTTTCCAAAATGGGGTCATTTGGGGGGGGTTTGAACTGTTCTGGCATTTTATGCACAACATTTAGAAGCTTATGTCACACATCACCCACTCTTCTAACCACTTGAAGACAAAGCCCTTTCTGACACTTTTTGATTACATGAAAAAATTATTTTTTTTTGCAAGAAAATTACTTTGAACCCCCAAACATTATATATTATTTTAAAGCAATTGCCCTACAGATTAAAATGGTGGGTGTTTCATTTTTTTTTTTTCACACAGTATTTGCGCAGCGATTTTCAAACGCATTTTTTGGGGAAAAAACACACTTTTTTAAATTTTAATGCACTAAAACACACTATATTGCCCAAATGTTTGATGAAATAAAAAAGATGATCTTAGGCCGAGTACATGGATACCAAACATGACATGCTTTAAAATTGCGCACAAACGTGCAGTGGCAACAAAATTACTACATTTTTAAAAGCCTTTAAAAGCCTTTACAGGTTACCACTTTAGATTTACAGAGAAGGTCTACTGCTAAAATTACTGCCCTCGATCTGACCTTCGCAGTGATATCTCACATGCATGGTGCAATTGCTGTTTACGTTTGACGCCAGACCGCCGCTTGCGTTCGCCTTAGCGCGAGAGCAGGGGGCGACAGGGGTGCTTTTTTTTTATTTATTTTTTTTATTTATTTTTTTTTGCTTTTTTATCTTATTTTTAAACTGTTCCTTTCATTTTTTTTTTTTAAATCATTTTTATTGTTATCTCAGGGAATGTAAATATCCCCTATGATAGCAATAGGTAGTGACAGGTACTCTTTTTTGAAAAAATTGGGGTCTATTAGACCCTAGATCTCTCCTCTGCCCTCAAAGCATCTGACCACACCAAGATCGGTGTGATAAAATGCTTCCCCAATTTCCCAATGGCGCTATTTACATCCGGCGAAATCTAAGTCATAAAATGCTCGTAGCTTCCGGTTTCTTAGGCCATAGAGATGTTTGGAGCCACTCTGGTCTCTGATCAGCTCTATGGTCAGCTGGCTGAATCACCGGCTGCATTCTCAGGTTCCCTGTTGAGACAGGAGAGCCAGAGAAAAACAGGGAAGACGGTGGGGGGGGGGCATTCCCTCCCACTGCTTGTAAAAGCAGTCTAGAGGCTAATTAGCCGCTAGGATTGCTTTTACATGAAAGCCGACCGCTGGCTAAAAAGAATGATACCAAGATGATACCTAAACCTGCAGGCATCATTCTGGTATAACCACTCAAAGTCGTGAATGGCGTACCTGAAGACAAAAAAATGGTTAACAATAAAGCACAGTAAACGGTAAAGTATAAATAATTACATACCTGAAAAGCAAACATGATAAAACATAATAACAATAAAACATTGCAGAATAGAATACAGTAAAAAAGAGCAGAACAATAGAGAGAGAGAATAGAGAGAGAGAGAACAATAAAACGACAACTATTTTTTTTTATTTTTGTTTGTGTTTTTTTTTTTTTTTTACACTTTTTTTTTGTAACTGTAACTTTTATAACTGTAACCGGTTCCAGGTTCGAGTCTCTCAAAATGCGATGGCATCTTGGGAGACCCTGTGAAAGTGTGCCTAGTCTGCTGGTGCTGGTTTGACTACGACCGGGGTGTACTACGCCGCTGGTGCTTGCCAGTTCACCAAAACGCTACAAAGAAAAGTGTCAGTGATCGATCGATACTGCACTTGGGTGGGCTGGACTGGGCTGGGCCGGGCGGAGGGGCAAAACGCAGGTGCTAGCAGGTATCTGGGCTGATCCCGCTAACACTGCGTTTTTGGGAACCCTAAACTGCTGGGGACGCTAGTATAGATCTGATCGGATCAGATATTGATGCGTTCAGATACTATACCACTAAGGGAGGTGTACGGTGCGTGTACGGTGCGTGCGTGGGTGTTCGCGGTACTGGCGCTAATCTGACGCTGCCTAGGGCGACGCATATCACCGCCGGGCGATCAGGGGGCTAAACCTTTATTCGGTAATAAACGGCGGGTGCCCTGACACTATAAAAAATAAACGAACTAACCAGCGTCACCCGTAACGGTTATACGGTGATCAGTGGTGAAAGGGTTAACTAGGGGGCCATCAAGGGGTTAAAACATTTATTAGATAGTATATGGGGGTCCCTGTCACTATAAAACACTGACGGCGAACCTAAATATTTACGTCCCTAACTAGCGTCACCAGCGACACTAATACAGCGATCAGAAAAATGATCGCATAGCGACACTGGCGACAGGGGGTGATCAAGGGGTTAAAACTTTATTAGGGGGGTAAGGGGGGTACCCTAGACCTACAGGGGGCTAAACCTTTATTCGGTAATAAACGGTGGGTGCCCTGACACTATAAAAAATAAACGAACTAACCAGCGTCACCCGTAACGGTTATACGGTGATCAGTGGTGAAAGGGTTAACTAGGGGGCAATCAAGGGGTTAAAACATTTATTAAGCAGTATATGGGGGTCCCTGTCGCTATAAAACACTGACGGCGAACCTAAATATTTACGTCCCTAACTACCGTCACCAGCGACACTAATACAGCGATCAGAAAAATGATCGCTTAGCGACACTGGTGAGGGGGGGTGATCAAGGGGTTAAAACTTTATTAGAGGGGGTAAGGGGGGTACCCTAGACCTACAGGGGGGTAATACTAACTGTCCCACCACTGCTAACTGTCACAAACTGACACTATGCAGTAATCAGGAAAAAAAAAAAAAAAAAACCTGCTTGGTGTCAGTTTGTGACAGGGGGGGGGGGTGATTGGGGGGGGATCGGGGGGCGATCGGGGGGGGATCGGGGGTGTAATGTATGCCTGGCATGTTCTACTGTGTGTGTTTGTGTGTGTTTGGTGCACTTACATGTCTTCTCTCCTCGGCGCTGGAACGGAAACTGCCAGACCGAGGAGAGATGACATCACATCCTCTGCCTCTGTGTACTATACAGAGGCAGGGGATGTTTCTCATTGGCTGGGAGCGATCGCGAGGGGGGGGCCACGATCGGATGGCCTCCCCCTCGTCTGTCATCGCTCCCAGTCAAATGCCGACCGCAGCTGGCACCGGGGGGGGGTCCGATCGGACCCCCCACCCGCGGGAAGGCAATCACGTACTAGGTACGTGATTTTGCCTGCCCGAGCCGCTCTGCTCACGTATATAGGCGTGAGGCGGTCGGCAAGTGGTTAATGAGGAAAAAAATGAACTTAAATGATTTTAGCAAATGGCTGCAATATAACAAAGAGTGAAAAATTTAAGGGGGTCTGAATACTTTCCGTCCCCACTGTATATGAAAAATCTGTGTCTTTCATTAAAATAATGCTTAGTAGTTCTGCCATGAAAGCCATTGTTTAAGCACTTCCCGCAGCCTTGGGAAATGGTTGCAGCCATTGCTGGATTGCATGCCTGTATACATAAAGTACTACAAACCGGTTGCAGGATATCAGCAGCACTGAGATGCAGTGGTGTACAAAAAAAAGCTGGGTTTTTTTTCAGTTTTATTGTCAAAGCTTAAAGGGGTTGTAAACCTACATGTTTTTTCACCTTAATGCATCCTATGCATTAAGGTGAAAAAACACCTGTCAGTGATCGGCCCCCCAGCCCCCCCGTTTCACTTACCTGAGCCCTAGAACTTGACCCACGGGGACGCGCTGTCTCTCTGCCCGGGGTTCTCAGCTCTTGATTGGATAGATTGATAGCAGCGCAGCCAATGGCTCCCGCTGCTGTCAATCAAATACAATGACATGGGCGCCGGGGGGGCGGGTCCGAGTCCTGCATTCGGCCTCTGGGGATGCTGAATGCTGGACTCGGGAGCACACCCGCAAGGTACTCCCCTGGGAGAGCGCTTCTCACAGGGAGTTATCTGATGTGGGAAGCCCAGAAGAGCAGGTTAGGGGCCACTCTGTGCAAAACGAGCTGCACAGTGGAGGTAAGTATGATATGTTTGTTATTTTTTTTTTTTTATGAACCCTTACAATCACTTTAATTGAACAAGCTGAAGTTAGAAGCTGATTGGTTACTATGCATAGTTGCACCGGATTCTGTATGCACCTGCTTTAGTAAATCTCCCCCCACAGTGTTTTAGCAAACTAAATGTCATTCAGTGAGGGTTTACATCTACTTTAACCTTTGCTACTAATAGATACTTTATACAGTGCTATGGGAGAAAAACATTCTATAAATGATTTATCAAAAAACTATGGATATGCAGAAAGCTACAGTGCAATGAATAAAATAGAGTAAGTTATGTAGAGGTTCATTCCAATTTATGATAGAAGCTGACTATACCAAATTACACCAGCAGATGGTGCTGCAATTGGCATCTTCTGTATTTGCGGCACTTCTCTGAACTGCTTAAAGTGACACAATGGGAATTATTTATGAAAGGCAAATCCACTTTTCACTACAAGTTCAAACTTCAAGTGCAAAGTGCACTTGAAATTGCACTGAAAGTACACTTGGAAGTGCAGTCGCTGTAAATCTGAGGGGTAGATCTGAAATGAGGGGAAGCTCTCCTAATTTTATCATCCAATCATGTGCAAGCTAAAATGCTGTAATTTTATTTTCCTTGCATGTCCCCCTCGGATTTACAGCGACTGCACTTCCAAGTGCACTTTCAGTGCAATTTCAAGTGTAGTTTGCACTTGTAGTGCAAAGTGGATTTGCCTTTCGTAAATAACTCCCAATATCCTTATTCTCCAAATGCATCTACTATTTGGTGGCCCTGTTTCATGAAATTGTTTTTTACTGTGGTATTCTTCCTCCTTGTAATGTTCACCGTGAGCTTCCAAACCTCTGCTTTCCCCCTTAATTTTGTTTGTTTGGAACAAGCAATACACATTAGTTGCTGTCATGTGCACTGCTGTATGTACACTACAAATCTCATACTCCATAATCCAGAGTACCTAGTTATTCTCAGGAGTGAGCAGGAGAGGGTGGCTACATTCCTACATACAGTGGGACCAGGGAGAGCAAATGTATTTCCCCTTAACAGAAGGATGGATTAAAGGACCCAAAAAAATACATATTTAAAGATTTGGAGGAGGCTGAGAGCAATAGAAGGTACATTTTTTGAGTTAAGGATAAATACCTACATAGAAATAAAATGTTTTAAACCTGAGTTTAGTGTGGCTTTAAAAAGGCACTATATTATTTTTGTATTATTTTATTACTTAAACTCATTGAGGATATCTAATTCTCAAATTAGGCTATGATCTTTCGAAAAATCTCCTCTTTTTTGGCCATAGATGCCAACACAATGCGAGTTACAAAAGTATATTATTTAGACCTCTTTCACACTGGTGTTTTTCAGGCGTTTTAGCGCTAAAGATCGTGCCTGTAAAGCGCCTGGAAAAAGCCTCATCTGCAATCCGCAGGACGTCAAAAAAAAATTCTGCAAGCAGCTTCTTTGAGGCGCTTTAGGAGCGGTGTATATACTGTATATACTCCTAAAGCACCCCTGCCCATTGAAATTAATGGGCAGCGCCGCCTAAGCGCTTGCAAAGCACCCGCAAAGTGCCGCAGCAGCGGCGCTTTGCAGGCTTTTTTAACCTTTTATTCGGCCGCTAGCGGAGGTTAAAAGCGCAAGCGCCCTGAAAAGCGCGGCAAAAAACAACAGTAAATCGCTGCTAAAACTATCGGCGCTTTACCGCCGATGCCCAGGTGCTGGCAGTGTGAAAGGGCTCTTAAAGTATATGTAAACGATAACCTTGTAAAACAACTCATTCAGTTTAAAATAGGAATGAAAGACAAAACATTTGCGTATAGATAGAAAAAAAACATCATAAATACCTTTTTTCCCCTTTTTTGTAAGTGATCCCCTTTCTTCTGTTCTCAGCTTTAAACATTGGGTCAAACGTAGATCTACACTGATGATTGAAATATTAGAAACAAACAAAAATAACAAAATCAAAAAGGGGCAGACTTGATGGATCACTTGGTCTTTTTCTGCCATCATCATCTCCCATGTATACAGGGTTTCTATGGTAAATATTATGAATACTTAAATGGATGGAGTTTATCCTGAACACATCTGGTTTCTGTATGTTCAAATATATCTACTGAGAATTCTTTTTTTGTTGTTGATACAATTACAGGTATCACAACATATAATGAAAACCATATAATGAAATTGTTACCATACATTGTTAAACCCTTTAAAGGGAAACCATATTACATAATGCAAGCAATAGGAAAACTGTATAAAGGGTAGCATGTGTTTTCATGTATGCATACATTCCAATGACAGTGCACAATAAAGCACATTATAATTATCTCTTATTCCCTTTTGAAGATAAACACATATTCATTCAAACACATATTTCATTAACCTTGGTGTCTTACTATAGATCTATGTTTATCCCAAGCATGTTTGAAGCCATTTACTGTTGACTGTCTCACTACCTCCGCTGGAAGTTTATTCCAATCATCAACTACCCTTTCAGTAAAATAATACTTTTTAAGATTAGTTTTGAGTTTAGTTTAAAGTGTTTGTTAAAATGTTTGTTACCCCAGCATTTCAAATTCCTAAACTGTGCCCGTTGTACCATGTACCTTATGAAAAAGTCTCCTGTTCTATTTGTATTGCTTCCTTTGTGGGAAATCCCTGGTGTTCCTGCCAGTCCCTCTGCTTTACTATTAAAAATTTACCACACTAAGCAGGAGAGCACATTGTGGTTAGTTCTCTAGCTGTGCTGGGAACTCCGTGTGCTCTCCTCCAATGATCAGACTTGTCCTGACCCCCCCCCCCCCCCTGCACAGCCTTTTACTGGGAAGATCAGTGTGCTGTTGCTTCTCTTCTCCTCCCCCAGCTCCCATGCAGCTTAAAACAGAGGGAACAGAGGGAATGTGATCATATTATGTTTATATATATATAGATAGATAGATAGATAGATAGATAGATAGATAGATAGATAGATAGATAGATAGATAGATAGATAGATAGATAGATAGATAGATAGATAGATAGATAGATAGAGATAGAGATATATAGATATATATCTATATATTTATATATATATATATATATATATATATATATATATATATATATATATAATCGTTTGCCTTTCATTTCAATTTTAAACAGAATGACAGAATGGGTTGTTTTACCAGGTGATTGCTTACAATCACTTTAATTCACTTTGCTAGAATACTTGAGACTTTGCTCTGCTGCTTGCCTCTCTTTTAGCAACCTAAATTGAAATGCCGCATGTTCAGCCTTATAGATACAAAATTTCCTATATACATGATCAATCACTCCAGTCATCTCTGTATGCGCTGTCCCATCAATGCCCACTTACTTTTTTTCTTGGTATTGCTTGAGATGCAGAGAGCGTTAAATTGATAGAAGCAGTCTCTCCCTGCTCAGAATCATCCACCTTTGCTTGCTCGGTCCCCCTCTACTCCTCTCCCCAGGTCAGAGTCCTGTAACTGTAATGCTGGGTATACACGCATAGCTGAAGATTAACTCCACTTTTGTGGGAGAAAAAAATAAACAAATAATAATATAGTGTATACAATTGTGTCACTTTAATTGTTTAATTGAATGGTATTAAAAATATTACCTTTCCTTTTCAATCTGCAGCTCTGTAATTTTCTGTAAAATGCAATGCAATATGGCTACCTGAAGACATAGAATGTGTACAGAATAGATATGTCATTTGCTGCTTGTGTTTTGTTGGCTTACTGATTTTTCCCAGAAGTCTGCACTAAGATACAAGCCAGATTTTGGTCATCGCCTTCAAAAAAAATGTAATTTTTTGGTGAAATACTCCCAAAAGAAAATCAGATCTAAAGGGATGCAGACATTGTACTTATTAGAGCCCTGAAGGTGCAGCAGCTGATTGATAATGATAAAATCACTCCCATACAGATTCACTGGACACAGACAAACAAACAAACAGCTATTCCTTCAGAATAACAAAAGGTAGAAATCTGCAACAATGTTTGTTAAAATGCTTGCGATGTACATAGATCACCCGAGGGGAATGTTTTTTTCTCAACAAAAGTGGTGTTATTTTTAAATTTTGTTCAACTTCTAGCTGAGCAAAAATAATCTAACAGATTCCTTCTTGCAAGCTATACAGCACAAATGGAAGAATCTCCCACTGTGGCTACTGTATTTTGACAGCCGACCCTGCCAGCTGTCAAAATACTGGAAGAGCAATGGTTGCACCTGATTGGATACAGGCACCGTTCATCTGACAATTTTCCACCCAGCTTCTATAATCTTTCAAATGAGAAATCTGTAAAGCTTTACCAAGCTTTAGTTGCCTTAAACTTAAGAACACTGAGAACAGAGATAATACTGTAGGCAGAACATTGTTATATCTATGCTCAGTGCCCTCAGCTTTGAGGCAACTAACAGCTAGAAGATGCTGAACTTTGGAGCAGAGAGGTGCTCTCATTTAGGCTAGGTTCACACTTTTGCAGTGAGGGAAACACTGCGATCTGTGCACGTTTCCCAAACCGCATGCAAATCGCACTGCCCTTAAGATCTGCTGTGGGTGTCAATACAAAGTTAACAACACCCCCAATGCAGGTCGCAATTGCAGTGCGTTTGCCTGCACCAGATTGCACCAGATTGCATGGTACAAAACAATCATGTGATCTGGTTGTGGTGTGGCTCTAAAAAGGTCCATGCACTTCTTGAGTGTGATGCGGTGCGATTTGGGCCCATTCAAAATTAATAGGCTCAAATTGCACTGCACTGAATCGCGTGTGAATGGCACAGGAATGCGGTGTAGTTCCTGTGTGATTCACATGCGGTTCATAGTGTGCGCTGAGCCTTACTGGCTACCTAACAATCATCTGTTCAAAATTAGCACAGGAGAGAGAGAGTTGATCTGTATATAGTAAATGAGGGTTGTCAAAATTACAATGCAGTGCATGCCTGCAGTGAATGAGCTTAATACAGGTGTAAGAACCATGTAATGCAGCACCCCTAGAGGTGACACTGCTCTCTCCTTCTAAGCTCTGGAGCAACTGATTGCTGCAGGACACAGAGTTGTGAGAGCAGTAGAGGGATCTTCTCCTTTTCTTCTTGCACTGACATGCCCCTGTCTCTGATTGGTCACTGGTCATTGAGATTAGGCTTGTAAATAGTTGTAGGGTGCCCTATGGACCTCTCCTTCTGGCTCTTGAGGATAGAAGGTGTTATGAAGCCCCTGTGATAGTGTCATAAGGATAACACAGCATAGGGACAAAGTAAATAAAAAATTACCAAAGGACACTAGACATGGGGGGGGGGATAGGTTTGCAGATTAATCAAGGTGGTAGCTGGAGTTCAGCTTTAATTAATTATACGTAGCAGCAATCTTTCTCTTGTTTCATTATACTATGACATTTCTTTCTTATGTAAGCTTGAAATTATTTAATACTAAGATCTTAGAAATTATTTGCACCCATAATATATGCATTATATTATATAAGTGGCCTCAAAGACTTGTGTTCATCCACAGAGCAAAGTCATTTAGGGCAAAAACCTCTAATATGGCTTTGCCAAAAACTCTCAGAACAGGATCTCCTTAATAAACATTGTTCTTAAGGCTACTTTCACACTGAAAGCTCTCGCCGTTAGTCTTAGCGGCGCTTTACCGTTGTTTAAGCGGCGCTTTTTGGCTGCTAGCGGGGCGCTTTTAACCCCTGCCAGCGGCCGCAGAAAGGGTTAAAAGCGCCCGTGTTGTGGCGCTGCTGAAGCACTTCAGCAGAGCTGCCCATTCATTTCAATGGGCAGGGCGTTTTGGGAGCGGCATATACACCGATCCCAAACCGCCCGAAAGGTGATGCTTGCGGGACTTTTTTCCCGTCCCGCAAGCGCACCGCTTCAGTGTGAAAGCACTCGGGCTTTCACACTGGGGAGGCATGAGAGGAGCTTTTCAGGCGCTATTTTTAGCGCTAAAATGCCTGAAAAGCGCATCAGTGTGAAAGGGGTCTAAAGGTATTTAAAAAATAACAATATTTGATGTCTTTGCCATAGACAGTTGTCTCCAACTGGGGGATTTACTAATACTTGTGCACTCATAATCTGGGGCAGCTGTGCATAGTAACCAATCAGCTTCTAGGTTTTATTATCAAAGCTTAATTGAACAAGCTGAAGTTAAGCTGGCCATACACGGGTCGAATTCCGAACAAATTTTCTTTTGCAAATCATAATTATTTATTTTCGTTTGAATTTCACACCAGTAGTGGGCCGCAGCAACAGCCGATTTTTGTACAGCCATCAAATTTGAGTGATGTTGGAAATTTTTTGAAAAGTAAAGGAATTTCTAATCAATGATGGGAGAATTGTGCTAGAAATATAATCAAAAAAGAAATGCGCATAAGCTGTGACCTGGAAAGAAAAGAAGATTTCTGGCCACAAAATTTCTTTTCTGTAGCAACATGAGGTGAAATTGAAGGCTTGGTTGATCATATTTCAAAATCAATGTTGGCACCATGGGATTACAAAATGCAACGATTAGAAATCATTGGGAATTCGACCCATGTATGGCCTGCATTAGAAGCTGATTGGTTATTATGCACAGCTGCACCGGATTCTGTGTGAAACAGTTTTCTTTGAAAAAAAAGGACTGAAACTGATATGCTAAATGTCATTTCCTTGTTTATTAAAACACAACCACTCATATTGTTATAATGAAAAAAAAAATGCTATTTATAAATCACACTCTGAGGAAGTGCGCAAAATTATGGAAATATCATGTGAAAAAAATAAGTTTACATTTTAGATAAGCATCTCACAATCTGCAAGGGTAAGGCATGCTAGGGCGATTACAAGTTAGCAATTTATATCAGTTATAAAAGTATTGCGTTATGTAACACATTTGGATACGTGGGCTTTCACAGGACCTATTGTAGTTGATCACAAATAATGCCAAACACAGACAAATCACATCGGCAAACATGAAACAATATATTCACATCCAAGCTCACCAACCAAGTCTAAATTCCACAAAAGTACAATTTCCAAATAAAAAAAAAACATCTCTGTGACCGAATGATCAAGAACTGTAGGTTGTGAACTTCACAAGATAGACATTTATGACAAGGTTGCCATTCAGAAATCAGTTTTGTCACAGATTAGTGGACAATAGAACAAAAAATATTACAGTGCACACATGCAAAAAAGACATTTACCTCCAGCAAGGCTAGCTTAAAACACATAAACATTTTCAAAAAATATTATCAAAAAATATGGGGATTTAGTCACACCATATTGCTATATGGTGCTTAAGCCCGCTTACTGCGACAAAGTACCCCATAATCAGTGGGTCCTACACTATCCATAGATTGGGAGATCCTGCTTCTCTGAACCATTAGAGCAGGGGTCTTCAAACTGCGTCCCTCCAGGTGTTCAGAGACTACAATTCCCATCATGCCTAGTCATGTCTGTGAATGTCAGAGTTTTACAATGCCTCATGGGATGTGTAGTTCTGCAACAGCTGGAGGGCCGTAGTTTGAGGATCCCTGCATTAGAGCAATACACTCTTCTATATGGAAGAACTTTGAGGTCTCCACCCATGACACAAGTGGACACTAATAGATTAGTGGACAATGACACACAACCCAGCGTAAAGAGCATAAACCAAGAACTCATATGCCCCGTACACACGATCGGACTTTCCGACAACAGAACTGTGGATTTTTGTTTGAAGGGTGTTGGCTCCAACTTGTCTTGCATACACACTGTCACACAAATGTTGGCCAACAATTACGAACGTAGTAAAGTACAAAGACGTACGTGATATCTCCATTACGAATGCTAGTTTTACAAAATCGAGTGCTTCTGGCTCGTCCCACTTCCGGACCGCTCACTGTATATATACGTCATTTTTTTGAAGATGGATATCTCGGTAACGGCAGCAGCTGCTGCCACAACCGAGATATCCATCTTTACAGTGAGCGATTCTCTACAAGATAATGGTGGTCTCAGCGGCGGGTTCGCCGCGAGATCACCGTTATCGGCGGCGGGAGAGGTGCCACCCCCCCTCCCGCCGCTCTCCCGCACCCTCCGCCGCTTACCGGAGCCGTCGGTAACGGCGGAGGAGATCGGGTCCTGTCAGTGCTTCGGTATAGAGACGAGTGAGGCCAAGATGGCGCCCACCCGTCTCCATACCATGTGACGGCCGGAGCGGCGTCATAACGATGGCTCCGCCCACTCTCTTCAAGGCACAAATTTTTTAAATGTCATTTTTTTCAACGACTTTTTTTTTTTTTTTTTTTTTTTTTTGCATTTTAGTCTAAATATGAGATCTGAGGACTTTTTGACCCCAGATCTCATATTTAAGAGGACCTGTCATGCTTTTTTCTATTACAAGGGATGTTTACATTCCTTGTAATAGGAATAAAAGTGATCCAAATTTTTTTTTTTTTAAAACAGTGAAAAAATAAATAAAATAAAATAAAATAAATAATAAAAAAAAAAAAAAAAATTTTTAAAGCGCCCTGTCCCGACGAGCTCGCACGCAGAAGCGAACGCATACGTGAGTAGCGCCCGCATATGAACACGGTAGTCAAACCACACATGTGAGGTATCGCCGCGACCGGTAGAGTGAGAGCAATAATTCTAGCCCTAGACCTCCTCTGTAACGCAAAACATGCAATCTGTAGAATTTTTTAAACGTCGCCTATGGAGATTTTTAAGGGTAAAAGTTTGACGCTATTCCACGAGCGGGCGCAATTTTGAAGCGTGACATGTTGGGTATCAATTTACTTGGCGTAACATTATATTTCACAATATAAAAAAAAATTGGGCTAACTTTACTGTTGTCTTATTTTTTTTTTCAAAAAAGTGAATTTTTTCCAAAAAAAGTGCGCTTAGAAGACTGCTGCGCAAATACGGTGCAAAAAAAAGTATTGCAATGACCGCTATTGTATTCTCTAGGATGTTAGAAAAAAAACAATATATAATGTTTGGGGGTTCTAAGTAATTTTCTAGCAAAAAAACCTGTTTTAAACTTGTAAACACCTAAAATCCAAAACGAGGCTGGTCTTAAAGTGGTTAAAACACATAAACATTTTCAAAAAATATTATCAAAAAATATGGGGATTTGGTCACACCATATTGCTATATGGTGCTTAAGCCCGCTTACTGCGACAAAGTACCCCATAATCAGTGGGTCCTACACTATCCATAGATTGGGAGATCCTGCTTCTCTGAACCATTAGAGCAGGGGTCTTCAAACTGCGTCCCTCCAGGTGTTCAGAAACTACAATTCCCATCATGCCTAGTCATGTCTGTAAATGTCAGAGTTTTACAATGCCTCATGGGATGTGTAGTTCTGCAACAGCTGGAGGGCCGTAGTTTGAGGATCCCTGCATTAGAGCAATACACTCTTCTATATGGAAGAACTTTGAGGTCTCCACCCATGACACAAGTGGACACTAATAGATTAGTGGACAATGACACACAACCCAGCGTAAAGAGCATAAACCAAGAACTCATATGCCCCGTACACACGATCGGACTTTCCGACAACAGAACTGTGGATTTTTGTTTGAAGGGTGTTGGCTCCAACTTGTCTTGCATACACACTGTCACACAAATGTTGGCCAACAATTACGAACGTAGTAAAGTACAAAGACGTACGTGATATCTCCATTACGAATGCTAGTTTTACAAAATCGAGTGCTTCTGGCTCGTCCTTGATTCAGAGCATGCATGTTTGGACTTGTGTACACGTGATCGGAAAGTCCGACAACACACATTTGTTGGCGGAAAATCTGAGAACATGCTTGCCAACATTTGTTGGCGGAAAGTCCGCCAACAAATGTCCGATGGAGCATACACACGGTCGGACTTAACGCCAACAAGCTCACATCCAACATTTCCCGTTGGAAAGTCTGATCATGTGTACGCGGCATTAGGAATGGACAGATTTGTGGAAGGCCAAAGGATGTCTTCCTCTAATAATTTTACTTAGCAGTTTTTTAAACATGCAGGGAGTATAATAGACAGACATTCTGTGGGAGCCATTAAGCCTAATGATTGCATGGTCGTATAATGGCTAAGGGGGGCATTTCAAGAGCTTTGGTGCAACCTGTGGTGTAAACACTTATCCTTCATGATAGAACTCCCAAACATTTGGATAAATAAATTCATTGGGATGAAATTTGGGATGAAATTTGACATCTTCCATGCTAAATCACCATATCTAAACAACCAATGAACATTTATAGTTGGTGACATTTTAACCACTTGCTTACTGGGCACTTAAACCCCCCTCCTGTCCAGACCAATTTTCAGCTTTCAGCGCTGACGCACTTTGAATGACAATTGCGTGGTCATACAACACTGCACCCAAATGAAATTTTTATAATTTTTTTCCCACAAATAGAGTTTTCTTTTGGTGGTATTTGATCACCTCTGCGGTTTTTATTTTTTGTTAAAAAATTTTAAAAGGCTGAATTATTATTTTTTTTAAATTATATTTTTTTATATTTTGTTATAAAATTTTGCAAACGGGTAATTTTTCTCCTTCATTGATGTACGCTAATGAGGCTGCACTTATGGGCATCGATAGGCTGCACTGATGGGCTGCACTGATGGGCAATGATGGGCTGCACTGATGGGCACAGATAAGGCGGCACTGGTGGGCACTGATAGGCGGCAGTGGTGTGCACTGAGAGGTGACACTGAGAGGTGGCACTGATGGGTGCCACTGAAGGGCATTGATAGGTGGCACTGGTGGGCACAGAGAAGTGGCACTAATAGGTGGCACTGATAGCTGGCAGTGATGGGCAGTGATGGGCACTGATGGGTGGCAGTGATGGGCACTGATGGGTGGCAATAATGGGTACTGATCGGCACTGGTAGGTTACATTGATAGGCAGCACTGCTAGGTGGCACTGATGAGGCACTGATTGGCACAATTGGTGGGCATTGATAGGTGGCACTTGTGGGCATTGATAGGTTGCACTCATTGGCATTGATAGGTGGCACTGGTGGGCACTGTGGGCACTGGCAGGTGGCAATGGCAGGTGGCACTAGCAGGGGGTACTGATTGGCACAGATGATTGGCACAGATGAGGGTACTGATTGGCATCCTCTTCAGGACTGATGTCCCTTGGACATAACCCGGTGATCGGCTTTTTTTTTCTCCTCACGCTGTCAGCTTGAGGAGAAAAAAAAACGATTACCAAGCTTTTGTTTACACACGTGATCAGCTGTCATTGGCTGACAGTTGATCACGTGGTAAGGGGCCGGGATAGGCCCCTTACTCGGATCTGTGATCACCCGAATCTCGGTGACTCGGTGATCACAGGCCATATGACGGCCTCCCGGAAATTCAGGTCCACACTGTAGCTGTCATTCGGCTATGGCCCGGACGTCAAGAGGTTAAAAAAGCATAGCCTAGCACCCCCAAAATGGTGCAGAATTATAGTTTCAAACATTTATTTCAGTATTTTAAGAAGGTTTGAAACCATTTTGAAGGCAAACACTTCTTGTTAGGGTTGAAAATAATTCATTTCTACCCAAGCCTGTTCAATGGTACAAGAACATGAGGCTTCAGGAGACAAAACCCTACATCAAAACATGTTGAAGACAGATGAGATAAAGTTGTTTTGTAAGTATGGGTATTCTGTGGAGAGCACTAAGCTGTTCCTATGTGATTACACAGCAAGAATCTTGTTTTATATTTTGAAAGTCTCCAGCTGACCTTAGAATAAAAAATGCACATACAACTAGTCTTGATCAGTTAATGGATTTCCCAATCTCTATAGAAATGTTTATTTTATAATCTGACACTTGCATTGCATTAGATTCTCTCTCCTTTCAAGCATATATTCAAGGAAAGCTGCCATGTGAAGTCTCCACATAAATATACACACACTCAGCCCCTAATGGCCATCAATAAAAGCTGATCGTACCCTTTATTATATACGAGGTGAAAACTCGGCATGAGATCCCTGGACTCACACAATCTGAGTTTCAGCTTTCAGCTTCATATCAGTGTAATCTTTGTTATTCAAGCCTTGATACAGTTTATTGGACTCAGCTCCCCTCTGAGGTTTTCATTGAGTTATAATTCTAGGCTACATCTTTTGTTTCCATAAATACGGGAACTGAAAACTAAATGGAAAATACTTGCTGCTGTTGTATATATAAAGCCTCCCTACTTGGTAATGCCTATATGAAATTAGTAAAAGGACGTTGGAAAGTAAACTTCAGTATACCTTATATAAACATTAAAATAACTACTATACCCAAATGGCATAATCTACATAAACTGGGCTACATAAGAGAAGTTTTAACAACATTCACAGATCAAGATGTAAACATTTCAAAAGGCTTTTAGCACAAAAGATATTTAAAACCAAGGTGGCACAGCAGGGAGCAATATTTTCTTCTATCCGTTACAATCATAACCATTTTATACAGACTATGGGTCTTTAAAGGTACCTACAATGAGACTAACTTGAACAAAATAAAGTGTATACAAATAAATACTTTTTATCTGTGTTCACATTAAATTAAAAATAAAACAAAGACTACAAAAGTGCATACATGTTGTCTTTTGTCGCTTACTACAAATATATAGTATAATGACTATAATATACAGTATAATTGAATAGCCTTCAATTATCTTACAACCTCCTGTTTGGGTTTGAAATCGATTATCCCTCATTACTGATAGCAGCTAACACTCAATTTCCCAGACAATACTTGTGGAGGTATGAGATCATTTCTCAATGTGTTTCCCAGATATTAAAGTGTAGATAAATGCAAATCTTTTTTTAGTTTTAGAGTTGTGATGGATTAGAACATCTATTAGGTTTTTATTGCTCTCTGTGTCCCTGTTAGGGAGGTGCCCAACTCTCTCTTTGCCCTGTTTACCATTTTCATTAACCACTTAAGGACTGGAAGGATTTGTCCCCTTAATGACTAGGCCATTTTTTGCGATACGACACTGCGCCACTTTAACTGAAAATTGCGCAGTCGTGCGACGCTGTTCCGAAACAAAATGTATGTCCTTTTTTTCCCACAAATAGAGCCTTCTTTTGGTGGTATTTGATCACCTCTGCGCTATTAACAAAAAAAGACCGACAATTTTGGAAAAAAAACTATATTTTTTCCTTTTTGCTATAATAAATATTCATATAGATGTAAAAAACTAATTTCTTCATCAGTTTAGGCCAATATGTATTCTTTTACATATTTTTGGTAAAAAAAATCGCAATAAGAATATATTGATTGTAGGGATGGGCGAACGGTTCAGCCCAGGCATAAGTTCGGGTCGAACTTTCGCTGTTTGGACGATCGACGAACAGCCGAACAAACGGGACGTTCAACCGATTGTTTGGCCCCCCAAACCAATCACAATGCATTGCGGTACTGAACAGTGCATTGCAAGCCCTGATTGGCTAAAGCAGTGAAAGCCTCAGCCAATCAGGGCACAGAGCACTGTCAGAGTCATGATTGGACACTGTCATCATGGCTTTATCCAATCATGGCTCATTCCCGCTCCACAGTATAAAAGTATTCTTTCAAAGGCAGCCATTTTCAGTGTGATTTTGGCATGGATAGAGATAGAACAGGGCTCTGTTCAGTGCTATTAGTTAGTGTGCTATACTGTGCTATTTTCCTTCAATTGTCAGTGTAGAATATTAGTTTAGTGTCAGTCCAGGGATAGTGTGAGTGTAGTGAGGAGGACCATCATTCAGCTTTGCATAGTGTGCAGCTAGAGTAGGAACAGCTCAGATAGTTTCACTATACAGTAGTGTAGTGAGACCGTGTCATTCATACATACATTAGTGTAGAGTAGGGACAGCTCATATAGTTTCAGTAAAGTGTAGTGAGATTGTGTCAGTAATCTTTACATTAGTGTATAGCTAGAGTAGGGACAGTTCAGATAGTATCAGTGTAGTGACGGTTGAACACTGTCTGATTGCGTTACTGTCAGTTTACCACCATATAGATCTGTGCGTCACTGTACATTTGGTGCATTATATTGCAGTATATTATAGTGTATCCGTGGAGTGTGTCTGTGTAGTGTGAGTAGTCAAATTAAAGTGCACCAAACAACTCTTTACATTGATTAAAGTGCATCTACGTACATATTTCAACTTCTTCTTTACATTTGCTTTTAAGCACCGCCCCCTCCCTCCCAATAATGTCTGGGAGGACAACAAGGAGAGGCAGACGTTCCCTTGGCACTGTAAGGGGGCCAGCAACAAATGTGTCCACAGGCAAATGTGGACGTGTTGGTCAGTCCTCAGGCAGGGCATCATTTCATCTGTTTAGTGAGTTTGCCCATGCTATCCAGCCACAACCTGCATGTGGTGGACTGGCTTACTAAACCTTCCTCATCCTCCTCATCCTCTGTCACGCAAACAGAGACAAGTGTGCAGTCCCCTGCAGTTGCCAGAGTGGATAAACCTGCCTCCTTGTTCACATCTATTTCTGCCATAGCCCCAACATCAACCATTGAGGAGCCTGCTGAGCTATTTGACCACAACGTCAGCCACTTGCTCATTGATGATGCCCAGCCATTACTGGATTTAGATGCTGGTTCTGAGGTTGAGTATGACAGGAACATGAGCCTAGAGAGAGGGAGGAACACTGGTAGACAAATTGGCATTCATGTTCCCCAAGCCGCAGCGTATTGTTGTCTCCAGTGGTAATGATGATGATGGGGGAGATGGAGATGATGATGATGATGATGAGGTCACTGATTCGACTTGGGTGCCAGATAGAGTAGAAGAGGAAACTGAAGGTGAGGCACCACAACCCCAAGGAGGCCGACATAAAAAAAGAGTAGAGACCAGCCACCCTATTCCATCACATTCTGCAGCTGTTATCTCCCAACCCACTCCCCAAAGCTCAGCTGTCTGGTCCTTTTTCAGCACTTCTGCAGCAGATCGCACTGTTGCTATCTGCAACCTGTGTCTCAGGCACATCAAACATGGCAAAAACACCAACCATATGCATATTATTGCAATTTTTTTTTACTTCATCAAGAGCACATCTGTAGGGTTACGGTGGGAAGGTGCCCCCGACACCCAAAGACCAATTTTTACGCACCCGTTACTTCTATACAAAGTCAAGGTGACACCAGAATGTATCCAAAAAATCTCTAATCTTGTTCCCAGTGCACTACATTGTGGCCTCATCATACACACTGGCTCCCCAGGTGTTGCTGAGCAAAATAAAGGCAGCTTGCAGGGAAAATGTCATTTTTTTGGCTTTATAAATGCAATTATTGCTGCAGCAGATTCTAGACATGGTACAGATCTGCCACTTTACACGTAGACTAAGGGGACCCCCAGGCACTATACTGGAAGGAATTTTTCATTTTTAGGCTTTCACTTTAAAAATCAAAAAATCACTGCTCATTTAAAAATGAAATTTTTCATAAACTTTTTTTTTTATTGATACATGTCCCCCAGGGCAGGACCCGGACCCCTATAACCATTGTATGCCCAATTACTTGCATATAAGCCTTCAAAATGGGCACTTTTGATTTTCACAGTGTGTTCAGAAGTTCTGGTGTGAACTGAACAGGGGTCTGTTCGACCCATCCCTAATTGATTGGTTTGCGCAAAAGTTATAGCGTATACAAAATAGGGGATAGATATATGGCATTTATTATTATTATTATTATTTTTTATTAGTAATGGCGGTGATCAGCAATTGTTAGCGGGACTGCAACATTGCGGCAGCCAGATCGGACACTTTTGACACTTTTTTGGGACCAGTGACATTTATACAGTGATCAGAGCTAACAATAGCCACTAATTACTGTGTAAATCTCATTGGCAGGGAAGGTGTTAACACTAGGGGGTGATCAAGGGATTAAGTGTTCCCTAGGGAGGTGTTTCTAATGCCCTGTACACACGGGCGGACTTTTCGGCAACAAAGGTCCGACGGACTTTCGACGGACTTTTGACGGACTTCCGACGGACTTACGAATGAACGGACTTGCCTACACACGATCACACCAAAGTCCGACGGATTTGTACGTGATGACGTACGACCAGACTAAAGAAAGGAAGTTCATAGCCAGTAGCCTATAGCTGCCCTAGCGTCGGTTTTTGTCCGTCGGACTAGCATACAGGCGAGCGGATTTCTCGATCGGAACTGGGGCCCGCGGAGTTCCGACATAAAGATTTGAAACATGTTCCAAATCTAAAGTCCGTCAGATTTTCGACAGAAACAGTCCGCTGAAGGTCCGATGAAGCCCACACATGGTCGGATTGTCCTCCGGATTCGGTACGTCGGACCAGTCCAGTCGAAAAGTCGGCTCGTGTGTACAGGGCATAACTGTGGAGGGAGTGTAGTGACTGGAGGAGGAGACATCACTGTCCCTAATCATTAAGAACAGCAGATCTGTCTCTCCTCCCCTGACAGAACGGGAATCTGTCCGTTTACATTGACAGATCCCCATTCTGTCTCTCTCAGAATGATTGCGGGTGGCTGGCCGACATCGCAGCCGCCCGGCTACGTCCATCAGCCCCAGCGTTGTGCCGTGGGTGCGCCCCTACAGCTCTTAAAGTGGCCCATGTACAATGACGGCGATTCGCCCGGGAGAGCCAGCCTGCCGCAGAACAACCGGTCTTTAAGTGAGTAAAAGTGTAAGTAAAAGAAAAGCCCAAGTTTGAGTTGTCACCAAATCAGTAATAGAGAGGAAATTTTCTAAAGGGAACATTAGTTATGGTGACCTGAAGGGCCCCAAGAGATTCCCTTAATTTGCAGGATTTCCTCTCACTTCCTGTTTTGGTTATGGGCTATGGGACAGGAAGTGAAGGGAAATCTCCCCAATGGGACACAGATGTTATAATCTTCCCTTACTCTATTCAAAATGAAAAAAAAAATGTTTCCCATACTTCTACTTTAAAATCTGCTTCTGCTTCAAGATGACATAAGGAGCATAAGGAGGTAGTAGATAATCATATATCTGCACTTAGCTAACTAAGCAATAGAAATCTAGATTATTGCATTAGTAAACTTCCCAAGGCACCCTCCAAGTTGTCACCACACTGTCCCCCCACAAAGCAGACAGGGGGAGTAAAATCTGAGTCAATACTAACTTATCTTAAAAATTTCCATTATCCTGGTTCTTTTTGTCATAAGCTTTTAGTAAGTCACCAACCTGGGGCAAAAAAGTTATCTGCTCCGCCTGCATGTTGGTTCAAAGTCAGTACTTCACTAAGGAGCAGAGCTGGAAAATTGAGAACTAACTAGGCAATTAACAATTTCAGTTAACAAGTAAGCAGCCACAAATTTTCTATTATGACAGAAAAAAAACAAACAAAAAAACTTAGTTTATAAGCTTTTCATGGCCCTTACAAATACCAGTGGCCTGCTTTTTTACAAGTTGACCACAATGGATTGCTGGCAATGGTGCACTGTCTGTTGTTAATGAGAAGTTTGCCTCTCTACAGAAAGTCTTATTTACACAAAAGCATTACAAGAACTTTGAGAATTGTCTTGGTACAATATTTAATACCATGAAAGGCATAGCTGACAGCAACTGTACCTCATATTTCAGCCTTAATAAGGTTTGCAGTACTAATCATAGACATTTCAGTGTTGCATGATATGTGCATCCTTCCCTCCCATCAGTACTACCACAAACATAGCCCATCTTATTCTTTGGTTACGTGTGTTTATTTAGTTCTTCATCCAAAATTTTACCAAAGACAGCTGTTGTCCACCATTATTTACAGTTTACTTTCCTTATACAGGTGTTTGTCAAGCATATTTATTGCCTATTGCCTAAAAGGAAAGCCTTCTCAAAATAAATAAAGGATGAGAGCTTAATGAAATGGATGTGAAAGATGTGTCAGCTGACATGGTTTGGATTAAACTGAAAGGAAGTTAAATATTTATCTGTTTATGTGTCTTAATACAAGTGGTTTGCACAATAATAACAACATTCTTGGTTTCTGCACATAAACATGTCTTGTCCCTAGGAGTGTTTCATAACAATTTTTAGTATTTTGAATCATGTAACCTTTATTTAAAGAAAAATGTTCTTTTTTTATGAACATATCAATTCAACATATTTGTCTTATAAACATATTCATATTACACGACTTCCCATAACCTTATACATCTTCACATTGCAATTTCCCTATCTATTAAAAAAAAAAAAAAAAAAACCTTATTAATTGTCACTCTATCAATTCTATTTTATAATTTATAATTCTATTTAAAATTCAAAGAGAGCTTGTACCAATACTTCCTTCTATATTTTACAAATTTCCTGATATTACTTTCTTTTCACTCCATCTTAATGGTTATTTTCTTGATTTAGCCTTGAATTCCATATTTTCTTGAATGTCTTAACATTTCCTCTTTTAACCACTAGCTGCCCGCCCACTGTCATATGACGGTGAGACGAGGCAGCTCTCGTTCTGGGCGGACGTCACATGACGTGATCGCCTTCCCGAGCCACTAGGGGGCGCGCGCTCGCCCGTCGCGTCACTGGGGACCCGATGCGTGTGCCCGGCGACCGCGATGTCCGCCAGGCACCCGCGATTGCCCAGTAACTGAGCAGGACCGTGGATCTATGTGTGTAAACACACAGATCCACGTCCTGTCACAGAGGAGAGGAGACCGATGTCTGTCCCTTGTACATAGGGACACCGAAGGGTCACCTCCCCCAGTCAGTCCCCTCCCCCCACAGTTAGAATCACGTCCCTAGGACACACATTAACCCCTCGATCACACTCTAGTGTTAACCCCTTCCCTGACAGTCACATTTACACAGTGATCAATGCATTTTTATAGCACGGATCGCTGTATAAATGTGAATGGTCCCAAAAATGTGTCAAAAGTGTCCGATATGGCCGCCTCAATATCGCAGTCACAATAAAAATCGCAGATCGCCACCATGACTAGTAAAAAAAAAATAAAAAAATAAAAATGCTATAAATCTATCCCCTATTTTTTACTACAACTTATGCGCAAACCAATCAATATACGCTTATTGTGATTTTTTTGTTATTTGAATCGTATACCATACTGTGAAAAATAAATATATATCTTTTACTATACATTTGGTTCCTCATTTAAAATCCAGAGGGGGTACGCCATGCCTTGTGCACTAGGTTCCTTTACTATTGTGTTGCATAAGTACTTCTGAAAAGTGTTGGTGGGATCTGGGCTCCTACAATTAAAGTATAACTAAAGTAAAACTTTTTTTTTATAGAGCAGAAAGGGACTGGAAATCTTGTTGGGTTTTTATTGTTGTCTGTTCCTCTATTAGGAAGGTTCGTCCTCTAGATTTGTCCTGTTTACCATTATCATTAAAAGTGACAGAAAAAGGAAATCTCACATTTTGGGCTGACACCAGAACAGGCATAAAGGGAAGTTCTTCCAATGGAGACACTTGTTCTGGTGACCCTAATGACACCCTGGAATTCCCTCACTTTGGCTATGGGAGAGGAAGCGAATGGAAATCTCCTCAATGGGACACAGATGGCAAAAACTGACAGGGGTTATACTATCTCTTAGTCTATTCTACATGAAAAAAAAAAGTTTTGCCTATAGTTCTACTTTGAAAATAGCTTTTCTTGCATAATAATAATAATAATAATTGTCAGGCTTAGAGTTTTGTTGCTGAGTTGTTTGCTAAGTTCTCAATGAGACCAAGAAGGCATAAGGTTTTATTTACTAAAACTGGACAGTGAAAAATCTGGTGCAGCTCTGCTTAGAAACCAATCAGCTCCAATGTTTTTTTGTCAAAGCATTTTAGTGCCATAGATATACATATTGAATTGGATACTAACTGCACAAACCATAAGTAAAGCGAACAAAAACTTAAATTAGTACTGTTCTATTAATGTGTGTTTGCTGTATTAAGGGTACTAGTGTTTGATTTCATAAAGGCACCTACACTTGTTGCCTTGCCCATATCAAATAATAAATTTGTATGGCCAGTTTAAACAAACAAGCCTAATTAATAAGTTGGGGTGCAAGTCTTTTACTTACTCAAGAAATCGTATTGCTTTGCACTGCTTTATTGAATATCCTAGAACTCTTTAATTAGACTTTCTATTTTCAAATAGTTTGTACGTGGTGAATGTGTGCCTCCTGCCTTCATCATATGTTCATTAATCCTTACTGACATGTACTTGCCAACATCCCTCAATAACTCACTATACAAAATAAGACCAGTCAATAATAAGTCCAGTAGTATCCATTCTCCAGCTGTTATTAAGTCCAACCTCTTTGGACAATGACACTTAAAGCTGAACTATGGGCAGGTATAAAAAAATATGAATAAAGCTCTGTAATGATTTAATACATCATTAAATATATTTTTAAATGCAAGCAGTATAAGTACCTGATATAGACCTGGTATCAGCCTTTAGCATACCCTGTACAGTAGGGCTGGAACATGAGAGGAGAAAGCAGTGCAAAGAGCCAATCAGTTCATGACAAGAAGCATGCTGATAGGAGAATGTAGAAAAGTAACAAAGAGATGAGCTTGTCACTATGCTGCTTCTTCTTTCACTGTCCAGTCATAGGTTAGGGCAGGTCAAGGATGACCTAGTCACAGGGGAATTGGGTTGAATGATGCTGGCCATCAGACTGAGGATACCTAGTGGCAGAAAAATTACTGTGTGTGGAATTTCTGGATTGAAAGTGAATATTGCATTCAAAGCTAGTTTGTTTTTTGTTTTGTTTTTTGTTTTTTTATCTTTTATGGGCTATTAATTTTATCTTGTTATTTGTGGCTGTGGTTTATCTTTAAAAAACCAATACAGTTGGTAGCAAGAGGAAAATGTTAAATACCGTATATACTCGAGTATAAGTCGAGGCCCTAATTTAACACAAAAAAATGGGAAAAACGTATTGACCCGAGTATAAGACGAGGGTGAGAAATGCACAGCTACTGTAAGTGGAAAAGAGGGTCAACAATGCTCATTTGCAGCATCACTGTGCCCATTTGCAGCCATAGGTCCCCTGAACTTCAAACTTGGTAGTTGAGGGTTCCTAGATGCCCCCTAGCTGCAGCCAAAATTTGGGGTCTCTGAACCCAAAGGGTCCCGAAATGACATTGCTGCAGATAGACACAGTTGACCGAATTTGGGGCCCCGTATCTCGGGGCCACTTAGTGCTAAGAACCTCAAATTTGGTGTGCAAACCCAGTGGAACTAGCACCATAAAATTTCCAAAGCTGGGGTTTCTAGCACCAAGTGGCCCTGAGATACAGGGCCCCAAAAATCAGTTCAGAAAATGTCAAGCACTTTTCTGCAGCAGAGAATGACATTTTCCGAACCAGATTTGGGGCCCCGTATCTCAGGGCCACTTGGTGCTAGGAACATCAGCTTTGGATATGTTGTGGGACTAGGTCCACTGGGTTTGCATACAAAATTTGGGGTTTCTAGCACCAAGTGGCCATGAGCTTTGGATATGTTATTGTACCAGTTCCACTGGGTTTGCACACCAAATTTGGGGTTCCTAGCACCAAGTGGCCCTGAGATATGGGGCCCCAAAGTCGGTTCAGAAAATGTCAAGCACTTTTCTGCAGCAGAGAATGACATTTTCCAAACCGATTTTGGGGCCCCGTATCTCGGGGCCACTTAGTGCTAGGAACTTCAGCTTTGGATATGTTGTGGTACTAGGTCCACTGGGTTTGCATACCAAATTTGGGGTTTCTAGCACCAAGTGGCCATGAGATATGGAGCCCCAAAATTGGTTCGGAAAATGAAATTTTTTGCTGCAGAAAAGTGCTTGACTCGAGTATAAGTCGAGGGGGGCACTTTCAGCACAAAAAAATGTGCTGAAAAATTCGACTTATACTCGAGTATATACTGTATGCAAAAAGTAGCCATGAAATTAAAGTAAAATGTGTTGCTAAATTACAGCAAAATATGTATGTATCAATCCTCTTTACATTTATTTACACACATTTCTCTGGCCCACCAGTACATCGTTGAAGAAAAATAACCTTTTCGAAATTACTTTAGATGTTAAGAGACAAAGCGATGTAAAAAAATATGTTGGATTTAAAGATTCCTATTTACGCGCACTGTTAGAACACACTATTTATGGTCAAAAGGCATCTTATATTCCGTATACTGGAACAAAATGTGCTGTCCTGTCAGTACAAGGGGAACTACATTAAACGTGCCTTCAAGATATCTTTGTACCTTGAATTCACACATTGTATTAAAAGTGAGCAAAAGACAATAGATCATTCTTGAAACAAAAGTCTAGACACGCTTTCTACTTTTCTTGTGCAATTTTAACTTTATCAGTTTGGTCATGTTTATTATATGCGCTGTTCATGTCAGAGGTTAAAATGAAATGTCAGTTAAAAAAATAAAAGTTGATTCGTTATTTTAAATTTGTTGTTTTATCTCATAATAATGTTAATAATGTTCCCATCAAAATGCTCAGTTCACAAATATATTTTTTACTTAAGTTTGTTGTTTAACTATTCTAATGAATCAGTATTTTACCATGAATCATCTTCACTTTGAATGGCTGCTTTTTCCGTTCTCAATAGACACCTTAAATTTACAATTAAAATAAAAACTGTGCTAAACATCAGCAACGTAAACTTACCATATGTTAATCACTGCATTAACAGATGTTTCCTTCTGTAAAAACTGCATGCCTAAATGGTCAGCAGATCCAAAGACAGGTAAAGGTATATGTAAATCTTGACTTTTCCTGCAAAAGCCAAGTTTGACCCAATCCTCTACCACCTCCCAAGCTTCCCTATGGGTCCTTTAACAATCATCGGGAGATTGGAGAGGGCCACTATGATTAGTTTTTAGTGGAAAAGCTAAAGCTGAGGTATGACCAAAGATGATTTTGTTTTTTGGTCATTTGTGCTGTAAAAATAATCTGTAATTATATATTTGACCCATCTCTGGCTGTTGCAGTGTTTGTTACATATCTTACTTTTACTTGGCCCACAGTCACCTGTTGGTGCCAAATGTCCAGTGCTGAGACTCGTAGTTCTGAAGCACACTTAGTACACTGATCACCATAGGTCACTCTTTCAGATTCTACTCTACATAAAAACTCTTGCATTCTTTTAAATAAATGCAAAGTGTTCTGTGAATGGAGATGGAGATTTTGTCACATTCATCCCCACCTACTCCAATAACAGGGTGCCTTGCATTCATTGCCTAAAAATATTTGATCTTTTACATATGCCTGTACACTATACTTATGTTTATGCAAGCATCAGAATATACCCAAGTACATCCATTATTCCTATGCACGATTTATATAGCGCCACCAGCTTGTGCAGTGCTTTGCAATGTAAAGGGAGACAATACAGTAACAATACAATTCAATACAAGAGAGTTAAGATGGCCCTGCATCAGAGAGCTTACAATCTAATAGGGAGGATAAAGTGGAATAAAAGTTAACAACTGTGGAGAATAAGCTGATGGGAGAAATAAAAGACTCAGTTGTTTAGCTGAAGGCAGGATAGGCTTTCATCAAAAGATGAATTTTCAGGAATCGCCTAAAAGTGGACAGAGTAGAAGATAGCTGGACATACTTGAAACAGGGAAGACATTTGTATTATTATTAGTGAACTAATGTTTGGCATAATGATAAGTTATGTGAGAACTAGCATCAAACGGTAGAGCTTTTAAGGACAAAGCCACTTGCTTTTCTTCTTTTTAAGGACTTTTCTTGCCCAATTTTATTAAAAGAAAGTTCAAACAAAGTTCCAGAGATCAAAACAATGAGTTTTCCTCACAGAGGTATTCAGCATTGCTCTTCCATCCAAAACCAAATGATATTCAGCTCCTGGCTTACACATTCAGCACTGTTGCTCTGGCCGTACCCGTTAAGCCTAAGGGGACATACACACTATACAATTTTCTTTAGATTTTTTTCCTTTGGATTTACCAAAACCATATAATATGAGGTCAAACTTTAACAGTTTCAATTTGTATGCAATCAGGCAGGCCCTTGCACTACATGGTTTTGGTAAATCTAAAGGAAATAAAACAACAACAATGGTATAGTGTGTATCCAGCTTTAGCCTGTCTCTTACAGACAGTCTTCTCACAAGACTCTATGCACAAGACTTGCAGCCCCTTGCTGCTCTGGCTCCTCTCTCCTGGGTGAGGCCCTCCTGACTCCTGGGCAAATACCTTCTCTGTCTAACAGGGTAGAGCCCAGAACCATCGTCGGGGTCTCTACAAAAAGCCCTGCACACACCTGTGCAATCAGTGTGCTGGATTTTCACAAATAGGTGAAAACCTTGTGAGCTGCTAAAATTAATAAATGCAATGAAAAATATATAATAAACTAAAGTAAAATAAAATAGACAGCTGCCAGCACTCCTCACACTTCCCTAAATATGACAATACAAAATTACATTATTATTATTATTATTATACAGGATTTATATAGCGCCAACAGTTTACGTAGCGCTTTACAACTTGAGGGTACACAATTACATAACAAATGTGCGACGCTAAGACCAAACAGTGAATAAATAGATAAAATAACTATAAAAAAAATTATATTACACAAATCTACTAAAAAATATTAAATAAAAAGGTATAGTAAATTAATAATAAATATATCCTGTGAAACAAATCCAAAACCGTGCAAATATCATTCAATTATTAATAATGTTCAAAATAAAGTGCAAGTGCTCCGTCTGCTACACAATATCCATAATATATATATTGAATCAGAATCTTTGACAGTCCATCATAAAGACATGGACAAAAGTGATGCTTGTGCCTTCATGCAGTGTGCTCACAATCCTCGTGTACCCCTCCACCTGATGTGCCCTCACCCTAAGGGCTTTGTATAAAAGCCTGTAGTTAATGTTAACAGCTTAAGAAATCCTCCTGTGGTTCCTCCTTCCTGTGGTAACTTCTTGGCTCAAATTATGGATCAAGAACAACTCCTTCCTCCTGGTTACCAGTGACCTCCTCTCATATATGTCACATGTAGAAACAACAGAGGCTTGCAATAGTGTGATATCGTTTTTAAAAAGATTTATTACTTAACTCCACAAGAATTACACTCACATTTCATAATAAAAAAAAACACACCTTAGTATACTCATGTGTGATGGGGTGATAGTGTCACCTGAAACCGGATCTGCAGCCCTGCTCAGCTGTGTTCACCCCATCCTAAGCCTGTGCTCCAGAACACTTCCTGATTCCACCTTGAGGATCTTGATCCGCTGATGTGAAAGGAATCAGGAAGTGTTCTGGAGCACAGGTTTAGGACGGGGTGAATGCCGCTGACCGGGGTTGCAGATCCAGTTTCAGGTGACACTATCTAGGGACTATGGGATTTTTACTGTTCATATAGCAGCACATATGACTAAATTTCACTGCTCATTCCAAACAAATGGAAGTAAGGGAGGAAAAGGAGAGATTCAGAAGGTCACAGAGGATGTTACAAAGAGGCAAAAAAACACAGTAGGAAACAATTTCATGAAATATAGATTACAGGGCCACTAAAGTGGTTGTAATCCCCTGAAATGAAAAATGAACAGTGCATATCCTAATATATGACAGGATCTACACTCATCTGAAGCATTGAGCGTAGATCCTGTCTGCTCTCTCCTCCTCCTGCTATCTGAATGAGTCACTTCTGACAGTTTTTTCCAGACACCAGGCAATCTTTGGAGACAGCCTCAGCTGTGCATGTTTCCCTATGAGAAAGTGTAGAGAAGGGTATGTCTATTCCCTCCACTTAGGTTTCAGATTATACTCCGTTCTCCTCTCTGTCCTGTGTGTGACATCAGATCCCTGCCCCCTGCCTGCTGCAAGCTGAGATTTACCTTTTGATCTGTGTACTATGGAAGGCTGTAGAGGAGAGAACTGCAGATAAACAGGTACAGCCCATGAAGGAGGATTTAATTAATCACTGTGTAACACACAGGCTAGTCAATTCAGTGGGCTTATGTAAGGGTTCATTATCACTTTAAGTAGTGGATGTATATTATTTATTTTTGGAGAATAAAGCTGGCCATACATGGATCAAACTTTAGCCAGTTCAGCAGGGGCCAGCCAAATTTTATTCCATGTTTGGGAAGGGTGGTTGTACAGATGTTGGACACTCAATCAGCACCACCAGCTATAGATGACAGCACTGACCAGTGTATGCTAATATCAAGGAAGTCTCCCGCTGTCACATTACAAAAGCACAGCGGGGAGGATTCGCCCATCCACATCAGGTGTGTGAAAGGGGTATTTAAGCTGGTTGAAAGAAAAAAAAAGACTCATCTATGGCCAGCCTAAGGATATCGTTTAGTGTCACTTTAAACATAGGCAACACAATTGAACAGTAGACTGGGACTTTTAGGGCACAGCATGATGTGTTTTCAATAAAAAAATATATTTTAATGATCACTTTAAAATATAGTACTGTAACATAGAAAATTTTGTGTCACTTTAATTGTAGTAACTCCTAAAAAATAGGGCTTTAAAACATGTTAAATGATGATGATGTTATCAAAACAATTGAAGAGTACATTATGGAAGACAGATGGAATTTTGATCTATTCTTTTACAGTTAATTTATAGAAACTAATCTGAAACAACTTTGAAGCTGCAGAATAAACTAAAAGTGTGGCCCTTGGGGGCGCATGTGTTATATTATGTTGAAACTTTTATAAACACTGCATTACCATTGCTTCTGAGGTTACAGCTGAACTAATTTGAACATGTTATTTTTAACATGAATGGGTACATTTTTAGCAGGCTTGTACTTTAGGCATCACGTTGCCCTGGGCACAGCTGAATGTCTGTGCACTGTTATTTAGAGCACCAAACAAGAGAAAGAAGTGATGTCATCATGTTTTCCAAACTATAAGGACGGAAACAAAATACATCATTACAATTTATAAGTGTTGAGGCATGGCACAACACCTAAAACGCTACTGTCCTAGGTATATTTCTACTGGTTATGGTTTATTTCTACTACGTATGGTAGTAAGTCATTATGGTATGGTAAATATAGGCTTAGTTATCTTATTATTGGGTAATAGATGGTATTTCTAAAAATATGTCTTAAGGAAGTTTGCATAGCCTGAGAAAATACTGAATTATTTAGTTATTGGTTGTTTATTAAGTGCAGCAACAAAACAGAACTCTATAGGGCAATAATATCAATAAACCCACTAACTTGCCGGTTACCACTAATCCCTGGGTTTGATTTACTAAAACTGGAGAGTGCAAAATCCGGTGTAGCTGTGCATGGTAGCCAGTTGGCTTTCATCTCGTTCAATTAGCCGCTTAAGGACTGCCCCATGTACATATACTGCTGCAGAGCGGCCCTTAACCTCCCTGGCGGTATGATTATTTCAGATTTTTGATGCTCAAAGCGGTACATTGTTTCGCATGGAAATTTGGCGTTTTATATTGTAGGCCTGTAATTCTTAGAAATAACTCACTTAAATATCTCCAAACAAGAGTCTAGTAGATATCCCGGGTATGATAAAGTTTGAAACACAAAATCATAAATTATAATATAATAAATAACTATAAATAATTATAACCAATAATAATAATAAAATGTATTCAATAATGCAATCAAATCAAAAACACAGAAATTTGCTCAGTTGCAGAATTGTCACTGTCATTACTTTTAGTGTTTGATGACAAAAGCACAAAATCACATACCTGTACGGGATTCCTTTTTTTCGGCTCTGGGGGCCCGCACATGCGCCGCTGGGGCCCCAGTTCCGCTGTGATTGGACACAGCCAGTCAGCAGCGATCATTCTGAGAGAGGCAGAATGGCGGGCTGCCTATGTAAACAAGGCAGATCGCCATTCTGCTAGTAAGAAAGACAGAGATCTTGTGTTTCTACTAAGCAGGAACACGGATCTCTGTCTTTCTTCAGTTAAGCCATCCCCCACACAGTAAAAAAGCACTCCCAGGGAACACAGTTAACCATTTGACCGCCCCTGATGTTAACCCCTTTCCTGTCATAGTACAGTGACAGTGCATTTTTTTTTTAGCACTGAACACTCTATTGGTGCCACTGGTCCCCAAAAAGTGTCACTTAGTGTCAGATTTGTCCGCTGCAATGTCACAGTCCCACTAAAAAACGCTGATTGCCACCATTACTAGTAAAAAAAAGTCTATATATCTATCCAATAGTTTGGAGACACTATAACTTTTGCGGAAACCAATCAATATACGCTTATTGGGATGTATTTTACCAAAAACATGTAGCATAATACATATTGGCTTAAATTGATGAAGAAGTTAGGTTTTTTTACAGTTTTATTATTGATTGTGTTTTATGGCAGAAAGTAAAAAATATTCTTTTTTTTTTTTTCAAAATTGTTGGTCTTTTTTCGTTTCTAGCGCAAAAAATAAAAAACGCAGAGGTGATCAAATACCACCAAAAGAAAGCTCTATTTGTGGGGAAAAAAAAGGACATCAATTTTATTTGGATACAGTGTCTCGTGACTGCGCAGTTGTCAGTTAGACCCCTTTCACACTGGAGGCGTTTTTCAGGCGCCACAGCGCTAAAAATAGCGGCTGCATAGCACCTGAAAAAAGCCTCAGCTGCAAACCCAGTGTGAAAGGCCAAGTGCTTTCACACTGAGGCGCTGCGCTGGCAGGGCGTCACAAAAAGTCTTGCAAGCAGCTTCTTTGCAGCGGTGTATTGAGTGCTCCCCCACTGCTCCTGCCTATTGAAAACAATGGGGCAGCGCTGCTATACCGCTGCAGCAGCATTTTGCTGGCAGATTTAACCATTTTTGGCCGCTAGCAGGGGTTAAAACCGCCCCGCTAGCGGCCCAAATAGCGCCGCTAAAACAACGGTAAAGCGGCACTAAAAATAGCACCGCTCTACCGCCAACGCCCTGGCGTTTTCAGTGTGTAAGCACTCTAAAAGCAATGCAGTGCAGTATGCAAAAAATGGCCTAGTCATGAAGGGGGTAAAACCTTCCGGAGCTGAAGTGGTTAAGCTTTAACAAAAAAAATGGAAGCTGCCCAGATTTTGCACTCTCCAGTTTTAGTAAATTACCCCCACTGTGTTCTACTGAGCCCAGACCTTCTTAACTTCTTAGCCATAGGTGATTTTCCATTTATCTCAAGTGGACTAGCCATTAATACAATTAAACATGTTGGAAAATGACTGGAGCAAGAAATTCTTGAAGTTATATAACTAAAGAGGAAAAGTGCACTAAAGCGGCCACGTCCGTAAATATTGAGGAAACAGAAATAGAGTAGTACTAGGTATTACCAGAAAGGGCGGACTTTTTAGGTTAAGAAACAATGGAGAGAAAACATACTATAAACAATCAAATTTATTGAGATTAACATTTACATAGAATAATCAAAAAAGGGTAAAAACGTAGCATATATGCATCTGTGTTTTTGTGCAGTGAGCCCTTGTGCGTCTACGCGTTTCGCCGTTAGGCTTCTTCAGGGTACAGCCAAGGTGTAGAGAGATAAGATAAGAATATGTTTCTCTATCTGAAATGAGATACAATGCCATTAAAAACACGACTAATACACAAACAAAATTGTTTAAAACAAAACCATGTGTTAAGCTTGAAATGATATATTCCAATCTCACTTCAACAACCCCCCCCCCCCCCCAACTTTAATTGTTTGATGAAGCTAACCTTAAAGTGTATGTCAGGGTAAAATAAAACATATGCAGTACACCCCTGCAAAAAAATGTACATTTCCACATATACAGAAAGTACAGACAAATGGCTATCAATCTGTAGTTCCAGGATACCAACTGGGAAGTCCAATTTACTTTCCTTGGGATAATACAGGAAGTGTGCAAAAGACACAGAATAGCTCTTAAAATTAAAAAGGGGTATTTTCTGAAACAAACAAATATAAAAAACAAGCCCAATGGTTTATTTAACAGACCAAAAGGGAGAAAGTAAGATAGACTCATTGGTGGGGTTTTCATACACTTTACGTAAATTCATTTCATTATATCCTTTCTTTAAAAAAAATAGTTAAAAGCAAAATGATTCATCTTTATGGATGTTTATTTGAATAGAATTTAAAGAACAAATATAGAATATACCAGTATGATTTTAGATTTCTGTACTCATTTGTCACAAATGTACGCATCATTGTCTCTTCATTAATATTATTTATCTTTTTGATCTTAGGGTGGAAAGTCTTACACTGGGCCCTGTGGTGGACGGGACTGCAGTGAAGGATGTCAGTGTTTTCCAGAGAAGGGCAGCCGTGTAAGTAGCAATTGTCATTTTTCTTTGAGCTTGCACTAAGGTTTTTAGTCTTTGGAATTTATCTTTCATGTGATAGTAATTTTGCCATTTGGTAAGGAACACTGGCAGTCAAAACTAGCATATGAATTAAACAAATATACTTATCTGCCATTTCTGGAATATTTTGTACTGAATAAAAGCATTGAAGCAGATGTATAACTTTGTTGATCTGTGTGAACAAATTCCTGATAAGTCCCACTATGCAGCACTTGTTAAAGTTCTCAACAAAAAAATGAAAAAAAATGTTCTTTGTGAAAAGCAGTTATTGTGCTCCAGATAAGTGATTGTGCCTAAGGATGGATAGCGCGCACAGTTAGTGCATTACCAGAGATAATTTAATAATAAGACATTTTTGTATGAAAGTGGGTACTCACAAAATGCAACTGACAAAAGGCCATAAACACAGTGCACGGACATGCACAGAACATGGGGTACAGCTAACGCGTTTCGGGGGCGCACCCCCTTCCTCAAAGCTAGGCTAGTCTCGTACAACATAGGCAAGCGCTTTTACAGGGAATAGTGGAATGGAAAATTGTGTGTCAAAAAGAGCCACGCCCTCAAAGGGGCGGAAAATAGGGGCATAGACGGCCTCACTAGCCCTATGGGAAGCTATATTGATCATTTTCTCCAAGATTTGGTGGTCCAGATTCCATCGTATGTTTGTGATTCAGGGCATATTTTGGGTATTTTGGCCCACTATCCTTGGCAAACAGGTTATCATTGGCTGTCACTGGACATGGCCTCCTTTTACACGTCTATACAGCAACAATTTGGACTGCAGGCTGTACAATATTTTATGACTTGTGAAAAATGATTTACATCCCAGGCAAGCTTCCTTCATTGTGAGTTCCATCGAATACACCCTCACACACAATTACTTCATGTTTCAGGATGTGTATTACAGACAAACCAGGATGGAGGCCAGGTTCGCCCCAAGTTATGCCAATCTCTTTATGGGGTATTGGGAGCAGTTTCACATCTGGTCCAATAATCCCTTTGGGGCGAACCTGGTCCTTTATGCTCGCTATATTGATGATATCTTGATCATCTGGGATCGTGATGATAGCCGGTTGGAAGCATTTTTGGCCCATTGTCAGAATAATCCCTTTGGGATTGAATTCACCCATGTGCTGGATAGCCAGAAGTTGGCATTTTACACCTTGAACTGATAGTGGATGATGAATCATGTATTTTTTGTCGTACCCATTTCAAACCCTGAGCAGGTAATTCATACTTTCATTCCCGCAGCAATTACCACTTCCGATGGATCAAAAACGTACCTTTTGGTCAGTTTTGCCGGCTCCAAAGGACCTGCTCTTGTCTAAAAGATTATGATGAACAGAGCAGTGTACTTAGTAAAACATTTTTGGAAAAGGGCTATGATCCAGCCACCATTGAGGATGCACACACCAAATATAGGCTGAAATACCCTGAGATTTTTGAGAAGGTGAATTTCCAGCATGAAGTGGGGTGTACCAAATATGATGGGAATGGCTCAGTCAAGGAACATACTGTTACTTGCAGCCCTTCTGATGTGACTTTTAACACTCGGTACACAAACAAGGCCTTCCCTATTAAGCGGATCATAGAAAAATATTGGTGTATTCGCCACCAAGATCCTTGTTTGACCAATGTTATTCCTGAACATCCAAATGTAATTTTTCCGTAGACCCAAGAACTTAAGGGGGCATGTTGCTCCAAGCAGAGTCCGTAAACCCATAAAATGTGGCCAACCAATGTTGGAGCAGTTTATTTGACTAAAAGGGTAGCTTTAAGTGTGGTGTCACCAACTGTGGAGAATGCCAATACATGTGGCATAGGAGAAAGCAGGTTACAGGTAGGGATGGCCAAACCCATGCCATTCGGCAATTCATCAATTGTGGTACACAATTTGTAGTATATAGTCTGATATGCCCCTGTGGCCTTCTTTACATGGGCGCTGAACCATCCGGGCTTTACGCACACGGTTTGGGGAGCATAAAAGGAATATACTCAAAAGTGTTGACAACCATTCACTACCATTACATTTTTTGCATCAACATGATCATAATCCATCTGGTCTTAGGCTACTTGGCAGTTATGGGTGAGGATGCCAATACTGGCAGGCGCTTTCGGAGACTTTGTAGAAGAGAAACCTTTTGGATACACCGCTTAGGAGCCTTATCGCCTAGGGGCCTGAATGTGGGGTTGGATGTTCAGACTCTTATGTGACCCCCCCAGTCCCTTTTCCCCTGCTGTTTTTTCTGTTTTTGCCTTCATGTGGGTGTCCTTCCAGGAGATCATTATACCAACATGTCCTGTTTCTTTGGTTTCTTATTTCTTCTTTTTCATCCAAGTATTTGTGTACATTTTTATCTTTATTTTAATTTTTCTTTATTTTCATATTCATAATTATATATTATTATTATTACAATTTTTACTTGAATCTACCATTGTTCTTAACCACTTGAGCCCCGGACCATTATGCTGCCTAAGGACCAGAGGTCTTTTTCCAATTTGGCACTGCGTCGCTTTAACTGCTAATTGCGCGGTCATGCAATGCTGTACCCAAACGAAATTTGCGTCCTTTTCTTCCCACAAATAGAGCTTTCTTTTGATGGTATTTGATCACCTCTGCGGTTTTTATTTTTTGCGCTATAAACGGAAAAAGACCGAAAATTTTGAAAAAAAATGATATTTTCTACTTTTTGTTATAAAAAAAATCCAATAAACTAAATTTTAGTCATACATTTAGGCCAAAATGTATTCGGCCACATGTCTTTGGTAAAAAAAATGTCAATAAGTGTATATTTATTGGTTTGCGCAAAAGTTATAGCGTCTACAAACTAGGGTACATTTTCTGGAATTTACACAGCTTTTAGTTTATGACTGCCTATGTCATTTCTTGAGGTGCTAAAATGGCAGGGCAGTACAAAACCCCCCCAAATGACCCCATTTTGGAAAGTAGACACCCCAAGGAAATTGCTGAGAGGCATGTTGAACCCATTGAATATTTATTTTTTTTGTCCCAAGTGATTGAAAAATGACAAAAAAAAAAAAAAAAAAAATATTTACAAAAAGTCGTCACTAAATGATATATTGCTCACACAGGCCATGGGCCTATGTGGAATTGCACCCCAAAATACATTTAGCTGCTTCTCCTGAGTATGGGGATACCACATGTGTGGGACTTTTTGGGAGCCTAGCCGCGTACGGGGCCCCGAAAACCAATCACCGCCTTCAGGATTTCTAAGGGTGTAAATTTTTGCTTTCACTCTTCACTGCCTATCACAGTTTCGGAGGCCATGGAATGCCCAGGTGGCACAAAACCCCCCAAAATGACCCCATTTTGGAAAGTAGACACCCCAAGCTATTTGCTGAGAGGCATATTGAGTCCATGGAATATTTTATATTTTGACACAAGTTGCGGGAAAGTGACACTTTTTTTTTTTTTTTTTTTTTTTTTTCATAAAGTTGTCACTAAATGATATATTGCTCACACAGGCCATGGGCATATGTGGAATTGCACCCCAAAATACATTTAGCTGCTTCTCCTGAGTATGGGGATACCACATGTGTGGGACTTTTTGGGAGCCTAGCCGCGTACTGGACCCCAAAAACCAATCACTGCCTTCAGGATTTCTAAGGGTGAAAATTTTTGATTTCACTCTTTACTGCCTATCACAGTTTCGGAGGCCATGGAATGCCCAGGTGGCACAAAACCCCCCCAAATGACCCCATTTTGGAAAGTAGACACCCCAAGCTATTTGCTGAAAGGCATGGTGAGTATTTTGCAGCTCTCATTTGTTTTTGAAAATGAAGAAAGACAAGAAAAAACATTTTTTTTTTTCTTTTTTCAATTTTCAAAACTTTGTGACAAAAAGTGAGGTCTGCAAAATACTCACTATACCTCTCAGCAAATAGCTTGGGGTGTCTACTTTCCAAAATAGGGTCATTTGGGGGGGTTTTGTGCCACCTGGGCATTCCATGGCCTCCGAAACTGTGATAGGCAGTGAAGAGTGAAATCAAAAATTCACGCCCTTAGAAAGCCTGAAGGCGGTGCTTGGTTTTCGGGGTCCCGTACGCGGCTAGGCTCCCAAAAAGTCTCACACATGTGGTATCCCCGTACTCAGGAGAAGCAGCAGAATGTATTTTGGGGTGTAATTTCATATATTTCCATGGCATGTTTGAGCAATATATCATTTAGTGACAACTTTGTGCAAAAAAAAAAAAAAATTTGTCTCTTTCCCGCAACTTGTGTCGCAATATAAAATATTCCATGGACTCGACATGCCTCTCAGCAAATAGCTTGGGGTGTCTACTTTCCAAAATGGGGTCATTTGGGGGGGTTTTGAACTGTCCTGGCATTTTATGCACAACATTTAGAAGCTTATGTCACACATCACCCACTCTTCTAACCACTTGAAGACAAAGCCCTTTCTGACACTTATTGTTTACATGAAAAAGTTTTTTTTTTTTGCAAAAAAATTACTTTGAACCCCCAAACATTATATATTTTTTTAAAGCAAATGCCCTACAGATTAAAATGGTGGGTGTTTCATTTTTTTTTTTCACACAGTAATTGCGCAGCGATTTTTCAAACGCATTTTTTGGGGAAAAAACACACTTTTTTTAATTTTAATGCACTAAAACACGCTATATTGCCCAAATGTTTGATGAAATAAAAAAGATGATCTCAGGCCGAGTACATGGATACCAAACATGACATGCTTTAAAATTGCGCACAAACGTGCAGTGGCAACAAAATAAATACATGTTTAAAAGCCTTCAAAAGCCTTTACAGGTTACCACTTTAGATTTACAGAGGAGGTCTACTGGAAAAATTACTGCACTCGATCTGGCCTTCGCGGTGATACCTCACATGCATGGTGCAATTGCTGTTTACGTTTGACGACAGACCGCCGCTTGCGTTCGCCTTAGCACGAGAGCAGGGGGCGACAGGGGTGTTTTTTGTTTTTTTTTTTTTTCTTTATTATTTTTTTGCTTTTTTAATCTTACTTTTAAACTGTTCCTTTCGTATTTTTTTTTTTAATCATTTTTATTGTTATCTTGGGGAATGTAAATATCCCCTATGATAGCAATAGGTAGTGACAGGTACTCTTTTTTGAAAAAATTGTGGTCTATTAGACCCTAGATCTCTCCTCTGCCCTCAAAGCAAATGACCACACCAAGATCGGTGTGATAAAATGCTTCCCCAATTTCCCAATGGCGCTATTTACATCCGGCGAAATCTAAGTCATGAAATACTCGTAGCTTCCGGTTTCTTAGGCCATAGAGATGTTTGGAGCCACTCTGGTCTCTGATCAGCTCTATGGTCAGCTGGTTGAATCACCGGCTGCATTCTCAGGTTCCCTGTTGAGACAGGAGAGCCAGAGAAAAACACGGAAGACGGTGGGGGGGGGGGCATTCCCTCCCACGGCTTGTAAAAGCAGTCTAGAGGCTAATTAGCCGCTAGGATTGCTTTTACATGAAAGCCGACCGCTGGCTGAAAAGAATGATACCAAGATGATACCTAAACCTGCAGGCATCATTCTGGTATAACCACTCAAAGTCGTGAATGGCGTACCTGAAGACAAAAAAATGGTTAACAATGGTTAACAATAAAGCACAGTAAAGTGTAAATAATTACACACCTGAAAAACAAACATGATAAAACATAATAACAATAACAATAACAATCAATAACAATAACAATAACAATAAAACATTGCAGAATAGAATACAGTAAAAAAGAGCAGAACAATAGAGAGAGAGAATAGAGAGAGAGAGAACAATAAAACAACAACTATTTTTTTTTATTTCATATTTTTTTTTTTTTTACACTTTTTTTGTAACTAACTTTTATAACGGTAACCGGTTCCAGGTTCGGGTCTCTCAAAATGCGATGGCATCTTGGGAGACCCTGTGAAAGTGTGCCTAGTCTGTGCAATGCTGTACCCTACGCTAATACTCAACTAGTGAATGGTAGAGTTCAAAACATTCACCAATGCAAAGACCAGGATTGTCAGGACAGGAGGGACAATAATAGCGGGTGTCACGCCTATATCCTCGCTTGCTGCAGACACGACATCTTTTTTGGGGGGTTCGTTGGGTAGGGGTACTCGGGAGGACATAAAAATGCCTCTCATGCAGCCGCCTGCATTTGGTTGGGGATGTGAATGGGGGAAGTACGGGCGCTGCAGAAGCGGTGGGTTCCCAATTAGGATTGGCGAATGCAGCAGGAAGGGCATTATGGGCACGACGGGCCTGTGTTTGTCTTTTTGGTGGCGGCGGGACACTACTTGTGCTTGCCACCTCACCAGCTTGAACTGCACTTATGGGACTCGCCACGTCACCAAGTGTTACTGCAGTGCTGGTTTGACTACGACCGGGGTGTACTAGGCCGCTGGCGCTTGCCAGTTCACCAAAACACTACCAAAAAACTGTTAGCGATCGCAGGGATCAGGCCTGACTCTGCGAACGCTGCAGTTATGTGTTTAGTGTTTTGTAAGTGACAGTGATCGATCGATACTGCACTTGGGTGGGCTGGGCTGGGCCGGGCGGAGGGGCAAAACGCAGGTGCTAGCAGGTATCTGGGCTGATTCCGCTAACACTGCGTTTTTGGGAACCCTAAACTGCTGGGGACGCTAGTATAGATCTGATCGGATCAGATATTGTTCCGTTCAGATACTATACCACTAAGGGAGGCGCATGCTGCGTGCGTGGGTGTTAGCGGTACTGGCGCTAATTTGACGCTGCCTGGGGCGACGCATATCACCGCCGGGCGATCGGGGGGCTAAACCTTTATTCGGTAATAAACGGCGGGTGCCCTGACACTATAAAAAATAAACGAACTAACCAGCGTCAACCGTAACGGTTATACGGTGATCAGTGGTGAAAGGGTTAACTAGGGGGCAATCAAGGGGTTAAAACATTTATTAGGTAGTATATGGGGGTCCCTGACGCTATAAAACGCTGACGGCGAACCTAAATATTTACCTCACTAACTAGCGTCACCAGCGACACTAATACAGCGATCAGAAAAATGATCGCTTAGCGACACTGGTGACAGGGGGTGATCAAGGGGTTAAAACTTTATTAGGGGGGGTTAGGGGGGTACCCTAGACCTAAAGGGGGGTAATATACACTGTCCCAACACAGTAACTGTCACAAACTGACACTATGCAGTAATCAGAAAAAAAAACAAAAAAAAAAAAAAAAAAACTGCTGGTGTCAGTTTGTGACAGGGGGGGGGGGGGTGATTGGGGGGGGATCGGGGGGCGATCGGGGTGATTTGTGTGCCTGGCATGTTCTACTGTGTGTGTAGTGTTTGTGCACTCACATACTTGTCGTCTCTCCTCGGGCCGGAACGGAAAATACCGACCCGAGGGGAGATGACATCACTTCCTTTGCTGCTGTTTAGCATACAGCAGCAAAGGAGTGTTCTCATTGGCCGGCGGCGATCGCGAGGGGGGGGCCACGAACGGATGGCCTCCCCCTCATCACCGATCGCCGCTGGACAAACGACGACCGCCTCGGGCACCGGGGGGGGGTCCGATCGGACCCCCCACCCGCGGAAGGCAAATCACGTACCCTGTACGTGATTTTGCCTGTCCGTGCCACTTTGCCGACGTACATCGGCGTGAGGCGGTCGTCAAGTGGTTAACGACTAGCTGCTATTGATTACCAATTACAATAGCAACAAACTTTTATAGATTTTTTGTAGGGTTCGCTTTCCCGTAGTCCAGGGCTCAGCGCTTTTCATTAATTGTTACACGAATCATTATTATCGAAATTCATCACAATAATTTTTTTATCATTATTATTAAAAAAAACATGTGATCGGCTGTGTCCAATCACAGCCGGTCACATGTAAACACGGAGATGCCGGTAATCGGCAGTCGTTGCCTCACACAGAGTGTGAAGAGAGGAAAGCCGATCAGCAGCATCTCCTCACAGGGGACATCTAGGGATGTAGTCAGGGCACTGATCATCAGTGCCCTGATTACAATTAAGTGCCACCAGTGCCAGAACTGTGTGCCCACCACTACCAGCAATCAGTGCCAATCGGTGCCATCAATCAGTGGCCATTAGTGATGCCAGTCAGTGCTGACTATCAGTGCTGCCCATCAATGCTCATCACTGCTGCCCATCAATGCTCATCACTGCTGCTCATCAATGCCACCCATCAGTGCCCATCAATGCTGCCCATCCATGCTGCCTTTCCGTGCTGCCTATCCGTGCCCACCAGTGCTGCCTATCTGTGCCCACCAGTGCTTCCTATCTGTGCCCAGTGCCCACCAGTGCCACCTATCAGTGCTCATCAGTGCCACATATCAGTGCCACCTATCAGTGCCCATAAGTGTGGCATATTCGTGCCTCCTCATCAGTGCCACCTAATCAGTACCACCTAATCAGTGCCCATAAGTGCTACCTCATCAGTGCCCATAAGTGCCACCTCATCAGTGCCCCTCAGTGCAGCCTATCAGTGCCCATCAGTGCTGCCTCATCAGCACCCATCAGTGAAGGAGAAAAATTACTTATTTACAAAATGTACTGACAGAAACTAAGAAAACTTTTTTTTTCAAAATATTTGGTCTATTTTTTTCTTTTTAGGAAAAAATAAAAAAACCCAGGAAAGATTAAGTACCACCAAAGGAAAGCTCTATTTGTGTGAAGAAAATGATAAAAAAAAAATTTACATGGTTACAGTGGCCTGGGCAGGAAGGGGGTGTAAGTGCCCTGTATTGAGGTGGTTAAAGACAGAAGGTTGGAATGTTAAATGAAAATAGTGTTGAGTCATGTCTGTGATTATTTTTTTTCTGCACAATTAAACAATTGAATGAACATTTTCCAAGACTGGTGATTCCATACTTTTTTGCCAGGGGTTGTAGTTTCCTCATTGGACGATTTCCCCTCTATTGCTGTTATGATGACAACCCAAACTTTGGAATTTTTGTTCAAGGGTTACTAAATTCTCCTTTTTTTTAGTTTAAAATAACAAACAGTGCCCCCACAGCAAGCAGCTTGTCCACCCAGACACGGAGACATGGCCTGGCCCCGCCCCCTTTTTCTCCTCATTGGCTGACTGACTTTGATTGACAGCAGCGAGAGCCAATGGCACTGTGCTGCTGTCTCAGCCAATGAGGAGGGGAGTCCCGGGCAGCCGAAAAACCTGCACCATCGCTGGATCTAGATGGACCTCAGGTAAGTATTAAGGGGCTGAGGGGAGCTGCTGCACACATAAGGCCTTTTATCTTAATGCATAGAATGTATTAAAATTAAAAAAAAACTTCTGCCTTTACAACCACTTTCACTTTCACTCTCGGTGATAAAGGTAAACAGGACAAATAGAGAGGGTCAATCTCCTTTACAGGGGTAGAGACACAAAGAAAATCTGACAAGTGCTCAAATTCCTCTCCACTCTATCCAAAGTAAAAAAAAAAAAAAAAGGTTTGCTTTTGGTTACACTTGTCAAGTTTGAACCCTGACAAGTTTGACTGTGGGGTTATCTATTATTAATCAGATCGACCATAATTGCAATCCCTGACTGAGATTGAAGGAAGATCATGAAGTAAACTGAGGTACGTCCTCAAATAGACACTGTTAAGTTGTCCTCCTTGATTTGTGCTTTGCTTGAGTATTAGTGGGCATATAGCTTGCATCCAGCATGCTATGAATTGTAGACATTCAGAAACCAGCCCTAGAAGAACATGTTATTGGTAATAAACATATAACTGCAGCATTGATGTGAACTTGCCTAGAGAAGAAATCAGTCCTGTCTATGAGCACCTGCCAGTAACAGCACAAAGCCACAGATGTCAATGCTTTCACTGGGGATTGAGTTACATCATTTTATAGAGGACAAAAATAGGTAAAATGCATCTCATTACTGTGTAGCTAAGGATATGCTTTCACATTTATCCAGCAATATTGGCATTTCCTGTTAAATTTGGCAGGAGGTGGGCAGCCTTCCTCCAGCTGTGTCCTGTCTCTCTGCATCAGTAGATCATTGGTAATAATGACATAATGCCTACTGATAACAACAGAGAATAGGTTGCTAACAAAGCACATGAATCAATGAGGTGGTACAGTCTCTGTCCAAGCTCCCTTTAGTTTTCCACCAACTGTGCAGTGTGCAATTGATGTAGAAGATTCCTCCAGGAATGTCATTTCCTGCACACATGATTAGGTTCCTCCTGTTCCCAGGGACCGATCATGTGACTATAGGAAGGTGGTTCCACTCAGCGAGTTAGAAGTGGCTGAAGGGAGAAGAAAGTGAGTAGAACCCATGTGCAAGCTTTAATATTTATGAAAGCAGGTGAGATTGTGTAAAAAAAAAGTGTGTAAAATCCTTTCAGTGCATGTAATTGACCATGGGAGGGTTTTGTTGCTTGGCACAAGTAAAATGAAACTTTAAAGCTAGTGAGACACAAAGGGGTCGATGTACAAACAACAAATGGACTGTTCACTTTACAGGAGGATTTTCTCTTAGCTTAGTGAACATGGTAAAATTCACTTTGCAATGTCATTAGATGATGGAAGTCAGTACAGTTTCTCCACATTTACTAAACTAAGGGAAAAATCCTTTGCAAAGCACAAATTCCCTTGCAAAATGATTGGCCGATTGGCCTTTAATAAATTAATCCCCAAGTATCTGAAGAGAGCTAATCATGCCTAATAAGCACATTTGTGAGACATTTCAAACTGTTTTTTTTTTCCAGCCAAGAACTTATTCTTTAAACTTAAGGGCTGTGGGAAACAATCTGTCAACTCTCTCATAAGGAAGATTCTTGTATGGATGTTGCGGCCTCAACATCAACTCCCTGTCTCTGTCCTCAATTACTCCACTTTTGGCAAGAATATAGTTTGCCTCTTTAAAGTAAACTATTTTCTGAGAATTGGATGCATTTGTATAATATATTATGACATTACAGAAACATCACAAAGAAAATGTCATTGATGGAATATTTGGGACATGTCCCACTTACTTAACTAGGTGCAAGCTACTAAGTTCACATATGTTTTTCTGTGGTTGTAGCCTGTCTGCATGTTCAGTATTCTCCAAAGAAAAGTTATTTCAGTTTTTTTATGTAACTTTGTCACTATGTGGGATGTCCTATAGCAAGAATCTGACCAGTTTGGCTATCTGTGCATAAATGTTAAAATGTTACTGGAATAACATACATAGTCATATCAGTACAGTCCTATTTGGTTTGACAAAACATTTCTATAATATTAGTCTATAGAATATAATCATTTAGTTACACTATATTACCAAAAGTATTGGGGCGCCTGCCTTTACACGCACATGAACTTTAATGGCATCTCAGCCTTAGTCCGTAGGGTTCATTATTGATTTGGCCCACCCCAAGCAGCTATAACAGCTTCAACTCTTCTGGAAAGGCTGTCCACAAGGTTTAGGAGTGTGTCTATGGGAATGTTTGACCATTCTTCCAAAAGTGCATTCCAGAAGTGCCTGACCTCACAAATGCGCTTCTGAAAGAATGGTCAAACATTCCAATAGACACACTCCTAAATCTTGTGGACAGCCTTCCCTGAAGAGTTGAAGCTGTTAAAGCTGCAAAGGGTGGGCCAACGCAATATTGAACCCTACAGATTAAAACTGGGATGCCATTAAAGTTCATGTGCGTGTAAAGGCAAACATCCCAATACTTTTGGTAATATAGTTTATATGTCTCTTGACCTTCAAAAGAAGCTTAAATGTATGTCTTCTTAAAGAAAAGTCACTAATTTAGTTCCATCAGAGCCCCTACACCTAAATCACTTATGGATTTATTTACTAAAGCTGAAAAGTGCAAAATCAGGCTCACTTCTCCATAGAAACCAACCAGCTTCCAGGTTCTATTGTTAAAGCTTAATTGAACAAGCTGAGGCCAGAAGCTGATTTGCTACCATGCATGGCTGCACCAGATTCTGAGTGCACAAGCTTTAGTAACTGTACCCCTGTTCATAAATCAGGCATGTCCAATGCCATGCATTGTTAAATATTTCAACTTTTCAAAAGTCCAAAACAGAAGATATTTCAAATTAAGATATCATTATTGGAGCAATATTTTCTGACATACAGCTTACACCCGTTTCAGTAATCCTTACTTCTTACATTTCTGAAAGTCATCGGCTTTATGTGCTATGTGGAGGGTCAAATTCAATGAAAAGTAAAGTGGGATGAAGGTGAATTATGTAATCTAAGGGGCACAGCCATTACACAGCAGGATACAAAAAAACAGTTCTAGCCTTATTAGAAAGGAAAAAGTGATGTCACTTCCTAGAGAATCGCGAAGACGTATGACATTGTGTGACTTCCTGTTGATAGCAGAATCATACATCCTGGGTTTCAAGTGTTTTTACATTGTTTGTCTCTAAAAGAATGGCTTGTGTGTTTGTCTTCAGAAAACCTACTTAGTAAAAATGTTTCCACATGGTAAAACTGATTTTCTCCAAGAAAATAGTATCCTAAATATCAATTAGGTTTCTCTGAAACATCCCATATGTGCATAACAAATAATACTACATTTCTACTCATTTCTTTCTGCTCCATTATGCTGCATTAAGGCCTTCAGCTGCCAAGGTATCCTATGACTAAGCCCCTCCTCCTGTTCGGTTCTGTTTATCCCCTTTCTCTTGATGTACCTCATATCTGCTTTAAATAGGCAACCTTGAGTACAAATGGAATATCATGTATTCAGGATCAAGTCAAACACAACATTGTTCTGGATTCTTACAAAATGATTCCTAAAAACACTATATATCAGAAGAAAAACACAAATGCCTGGGTATTTGCAGCAATCTAAAAGTCCAACTTTTCTTTTTCAAAAGAAAAAATGTTTATTCAAATCTTTACAGTACAAGCGATGCATATACACAATTAGTCACAGATGCATTATGGTATAGATTGTCATGAAAAACTTTTTCTTCGGTTTAACATTAACAGGAGAGTGGTGATCAAATCTCATGTGTAGTATTACAGTAAAATACTGGTTTGGAAGCAATATATTTTCAACTTAAGGAGGTCCGGGGGGGGGGGGGGGAGTGCGAGAAGCGGGGAGAGAGGAGGTGGGGGGGGACCTCATTTAAGTAGTTGAATTACATAGTATAGGTGGTGAGTAGCATTCCGGAGATCATACCAGCGTTCCAGTATCATGGAGCAGGTGCAATATCAATGGCTCGATTGTCATCTAAGAGTTCTATTCCCCAAGCATCTATCCATCCCGACCATATTTTGTCAAATTTATTAGGGCAATTTTGATTAATATAGGTAATCTTGTAGAGTGGCAGCACTGAGTTCAATACCGAGCACCACGAGGACACCGTAGGAGGTGTAACGTCTTTCCAATGAAGGAATATCTCTCTGCGAGCTTAGAACGTGGCATAGCTTAGGAACAATCTGGTGTGTTTGCTCCGTACACTAGAGTTAAAGACATTTAACAGCATCGATTTAGGGTCAGATCCGAAATCCAGGGAGGTAATCTGGGTAAGGCTATCGACTATCCATGACCAATAGTCCCCGAGATGGGGGCAGGACCAGACCATGTGAAAGAAGGAGGCAGCTCTAAGGTCACATCTGGGACAGGCCACCAGGGTATTAGGAGTCATAACTGTCAGCCATTTCCGAGTGTAGTAGGCTCTGTGGAGGAACTTGACCTGCATAAAGCGGTCTCTACCTGAGATCATTTTGGTGACAAAGGAGGATACGCATGTTTCCCATTCATCCTCTGTCAGTTCAGAAATGTCTACCCTCCATTTATCCAAGGTTTATTGTTTCTTTTTGGGAACTATGGATAATCGGAAATATAGGAAGGATAAGGGTTTATTTATGATCTTTGCAATAAGTAGTCCTTCCACAGAGTCTAATTCCAGTGTAAGAGATGTCGGGAACTGTTTCCTATATGCATGGCGGAGTTGATAGTAGCAGAACAACATCCACCCGGTAGTTAGTAGGCATCTCTAAGATCAGAAAATGATCTCAGCTTACCGCCTGCGACGATGTGTTTTAGTTTCACTATCCCCTTTCTCGCCCAAAGCTGTGGATCTGGTATTGTATTCATATGTGGTAGATTAGGGTTTCCCCAGAGGGGAATATGAGAGGAAAATGTCCCGGGGGAGTTAAAGCTGGTCACTGGGACAGCCGCCCAGATGTAAACCTGGAAGTCTGGTAGGGACAAGCCCCCCTGGATGAAGGGAAGCTGCAGGGTGGAGAATGGCGAGTCATGGGGGCTTCCCGTTCCAGACAAAGTATAATATTATACTTTTTAGTTTCGCAAAGAATGAGGCAGGGGGAATCAGTGGGGAGTTGTAGAAAAAATAAAGAAATTTAGGGAGGTATACCATCTTAACCAAGTACACCCTACCCACTGGTGAAAGAGGAAGAGACCTCCAGGCAATGCATTTCTGTGAAAAATTCTTAAGTAATGGTTGGAGGTTCAGCTCATAATAGGAGGACAGCGGAGTTCCAACCCTCACTCCTAGGTACTTAAATTCAGATGTCCAGTTCAGGGGGGTGCCTGTTGGTGGGTGTTGGCCGGGCGCGTGTAATGAGAAGAGGAATGATTTCCCCCAATTGACCCTGATGCCTGAGAACAAGCCAAACACATCTACTATATGCAGTGCTGGTGGGAGGGAGGAGACGTCCTCGAGGAAGAGGAGAGTGTCGTCAGCATACAAGGATATCTTATCTGTAATTACCCCTACCCGGATTCCCTCCACTGAGGGGGCAGATCTAATGCGGGCCACCATGGGTTCCATGGCCATCGCAAACAGGCCGGGGGAGAGTGGACAGCCCTGTCTGGTTCCCCTGGACAGGGGGGAAAGGGGATAACAGCAAATTATTTGTGTGTATACGGGCTGTGGGGCTGTGATAAAGCATCTGAACCCATTTGATAAATCGAGGGCCGAACCCAAATTTACGTAGGATGGCCCAGAGGTAGCGCCACTCCACCGACAGGGGAAAAGGCGAGAACAGCAAATTATTTGTGCGTATACGGGCTGTGGGGCTGTGATAAAGCATCTGAACCCATTTGATAAATCGAGGGCCGAACCCAAATTTACGTAGGATGGCCCAGAGGTAGTGCCACTCCACCGAGTCAAATGCCTTCTCGGTGTCCAAGGAAGCCACCACCTCCGGACTGTCCCCGTTTGCCCTGGAGAGATGGGTGAGGAGGCGTCAGATGTTGATATCCGTTCCCCTCCCTGGCAGAAATTCAGATTGGTCTGCATGCACCAATGCTGTGAACACAGTGTTCAGTCGCCCGGCCAATACCTTGACCAACAGTTTGGCATCCACATCGAGGAGAGATATCGGTCGGTACGAGGAACACTGCTCCGGGACCTTACCAGGCTTAAGGATAACCTCCTCCATGGCCTTTGGAGCATTAATTTAAATGGTGGGAGCAGTTCTTCTGCATATATCTTCTAGAATTCGGCAGGGATGCCATCTGGACCCGGGGTTTTGCCATTTTGCAGGGAGGCTACCGCCCGCTGAAGTTCTTCTAGCGTGATAGGGCCATATAATGCTTCCCTGTATGTGGATGTCAAGCAAGGGAGTTCCACCTCATCAAGGTATGCTCTTAGCTCCTCATCCATACATACCGTCCGGGAGCTGTAAAGCTCTTGGTAGAATGACGCAAATCTGTCATTAATTGATGTGGGATCAGTCAAGGACGTCCCATCAGAGTCACATATAGTGGAGATAGTCACCGGAGCGGAGCTTTCCCTTGCCAGCCATGCCAACATACTGCACGTCTTCTCCCCATGTTCAAATATTCTTTGAGATTGGTGTAGGAATTTGGTCTTAGTGGCAGATGTTCGGAGCAGGAGGACATCCCTCAGTGCTGCCTGAAAGTCTGAGTATACCCTGGGGGTCCTGGTTATGGAGTATTCCATTTCAAGTGCGGCTACCTTCCCCTCCATACTCAAGGTATCTTCCCTCAAATCCCTCCGGATCCTACGGATGACTGTAGATTGCCCCTAGTGGCGGCCCAGGATGTGGTCAGAGCTACCGAATGGTCTAGGTCCCACCACTAATGTATCACCTCAGATCTATATGGCTCAGAGATTCTCGAATCTGACAACAAAATGCTGGATAGTCTCCACAAACTATCCCCTGGTGCAATGGACACGCACAGCTTGAAGGCAAGCGGAGCGTGGTCTGATATTCCTCAGGGGGGAATAGAGATGTCTCGAATTCTGGAGAGGACAGACCCCCAGCGTAGGCAAGATCTATGCATGAGAAGGTTTTGTGTGAGGCTGAATGACATGTGTAGGCCCGCCGAGAAGGATAGCGCCACCTCCACAGGTCAGTCAGATTGGAGGCCTCCGCCCAAGAGAGCAGCTCAGAAGACGAGCCCGCTCCGGGTAAAAGTCTGTCCACCCCAGAGTCCGGAACCAGGTTAAAATCACTAAGTATCACCACGTTATCTGTGGTAAAGATGGCAATCTTAGAGATCAGCTGATTAAGTATTCTCATGGAGTCCGGAGGGGGGCAAATACAGCCCCACCACCACCAGCTCCAATCTGTCCACCATAGCATGAAACATAACATAGCGGCCGTCCAGCTCCAGTGCCAACAGCTTAAACGGTAAGGATTTATGTATAAGTATGCTGACCCCCCTGGAATAATTGGTATATGTGGAGTGGTATTGATGTCCCACCCAGGGTCTCCTAAGACTCAAACGTTTACTGCCCATCAGGTGTGTCTCCTGCAGTATACAAATCTGGGGACGGTATGAATTAAGAAATTGGAACACCAGTGACCTCTTAACCAAGGAATTCAAACCCCTGGTGTTCCAAGATATTATATTACATTCAACCATATGCTTCTAGTATCACATCTCTAAACCAGAGTCTATCTTGCAGAGCTAGATGCAGAATCTGGACCACTGCACAGGTCAGGACATGGCATCTCAGGTATCTAATGACATATATGAGTACATCGCTTGTGAGAAAACAGTAAAAAATCAAGTTATAACAAAACAGTCCCAGCCAACCCCCCCACCCGTCAACCCCAGCCCCAACTTTGGAGGGGCTTAGGATCCCAACTCAGAACCCAGGCAAACACGCCTGTAGTGGGAAAATGCGTGCGGAATGGCATCCACAGTTCAGCAATCAGATGACACACATAGTCTCTTGCTGGAGATATGTGGGTGCATTCTCCCAGCAACTGCCGGGGGCATAAACTTAAATAGTAATGTTGCATGAGCTGCCAAACTCGTCGGCCTTGGCCAAAGAAGAGGGGAAGGGGAAGGGAGGAGGATGGGAGGAGGATGCGATAATGGATCGGGAGTCATTTTATCCTCCAAACAGGGTTCCCCACTAACCCATGGGAAGGATTAAGGAGTAATGGCCCCTGGACCCCTGGAGTCCGTGAGGCAGAGTGCATGGTGGCACGTGGGGGCCTCCAGGGTTAAGGGGGTGAGCCTAGGCAGGTAATAAAAGAGGCACGTCTGTAAGGCATCAAATGTCCGTGGCTCACATAATAAAAGAGGCACGTCTATAAGGCATCAAATGGCCGTGGCTCATGTAAGCAGGTTTTGGCTGTAGTGCTACTTATCTGCGGAGTAATGTGTCGATCCAAATGGAGGCCTCTTCGGGAGATGTAAAAAATCGGACCGATTCACCGTCTTCCACCCGCAATCTGGCCGGGAACAGCATGCTGTATTTGATATGCTTGGAGAGGAGTCTGGCCCTCACTGCATCATAGGATTTCTGTTGTCTCTGAGTTTCCAGCGAGTAATCTGGGAAGATCAGGAGTTTGGCATTTTCAAATTGCAGTTCACCTTGGAATCTCGCTTCCTTCATTACCGTGTGACGATCACGGAAGTGGAGCAGCTTGAAGATGAAAGTGCGGGGTGGCGCTCCCTGTTGCCCCCTGGTGAAGGGTATGCGGTGGGCTCTTTCCACTGTAAAAAATGGAGAAAACGTGTCTAGGGAAGTAATTGTTGTAATAAACGTTCAGCAAATGCGGTGGGATCTGTACCCTCTGCCCCTTCTGGAAGGCCCAAGACACGCAAATTGTTTCTTCTATTGCGATTTTCTGCATCTTCAGCGTGGGCCTCCAATACTTTAACTTTAGTTTTCAATATATGTATATCAGCCCCCTGGTCACGTACCATGTCTTCGGTCTGAGAGACCCTCTGTTCTACCTCGTTCATGCGGCCACGGAAGGTATCAAAATCCTTCCCTATAAACTCCACATTGGCTTGTATATGGTCCACCTTATCTGTGAGGGTGGTGATGGCCTGCATTACGGGTTTAAAGTCGGCCGACATGGCAGGCAGTAGTTCGTCGGCCTGGTTCTCCATTCGGGCAGGAGTTTTAGGCGAGGATGCGTCTGCGGCCTTGCCCGCGATGTCCGGCATTGCGGCCTTTTTGCGAGTTTTTGGCTGGGATTTTCTCCTGTGCATGCCCCGGAGATGCTGCTGAGGCTGGGGGAGCACAGGAGAGTCTTTTTCAGCATTTCTGCACCCTATAGAAGCAGAATTTGGCGCCGGTCTGCGAGGGCTCAGACACTACACGTCTGCTCCCAGCACTATTCCGGACACACCCCCCAGCTGTCCAACTTTGATACGCCAAGGGGTGTTGGTGTTTAGCTCAGCTGCTTGGGGTTGATATTCAAGCTCTGGTGGGCATTACTTGTGGCAGACTACTTCTGAGTTTGTTTCAAACAGCAACATATAGCACTTGTGTTTTCCATTACCATGATGCCAGTTGTAATTCCAGCAAAATCCAAGTCCGTAGTTTGCACTTTTTGTATGCTCTCCTTGCTTCTTAAAGTTTGGTTTCTTCTCTGCACCTTTTTTATTAACAACCTATTGGCTTTTGTTGGCTCTAGTCTGCCATTTCACCTCATCTGCATGACTTATCTGTTCCTTGTTTGTGTTTTTTTTTGGGCTGTCATATTGACTTTTGATTACTATTGATAATGATATTGATATTGGCTGTTTGTGCCCGTCTATATTGACTCAGCCTCCCAGACAGTTTCTGTTTCTGCATTTGAGCTGCATTCTAACCTGTATGATTCTTGACCTGGTCTGTTTTGGTCATCTGCAAATGATCCTGCCTGGGTATCTGGACCCGCTGGTCCAGATACCCAGAACCCCTGGTTGTGACTCTCCTTAGTTCTCTGACTATGCTGGTCTGTCAACAGGGGATTAAACCAGACTATAATTTTGCTTTATATCTCCACATGACTCCATCTGTACTTTGGGCTGTAAGCAGCAAGTTAATCCTGATGGATATAAACCAAGCACTGTGCTGCCACTAACTTGATTCCTGCCACCATTTATTGAATACCATGCACATATAGAACTTGCCTACACACAGGGCAGAACTTAGGGTGGTGGGGGGCCCCTGGGCTTGAGTCACTTTCGGGCCATACCTTCTATACATTACTTTAAACCTTTAGTTTTCTTTTAAGCGTGCCACTCTGATACCGTTTGTCCACCATTACATCACTGTCTAATGCAGACAGGTTTTCTCAACGGCAGTAAATGAGGCACTATGTAACTGCCAATAACCAATCAGCAAACCTCAAGATAAGAGTTTAAGGAATTTTAAGGAAAAAAACTATTTAAGGAAAAAAACGTGCATTTAAATGCTCATCAATGCAGCCTTGCACAGCGTCCATCTGCAGCCTTGTCAGTGTCATTTGCAGCCTTGTCAGTGTCATTTGCAGCCTTGCAGCCTTATCAGTGTCATTTGCAGCCTTGCAGCCTTGTCAGTGTCAATTGCAGCCTTGCAGCCTTATCAGTGTCCATCTGCAGCCTTGTCTATATGTGATTTGCAGCCCAGCCCAGGCTGCAGTTAAACTGCAGTGACTTGTCAGTGTCACTGCAGTTTAAATATGGCACCGCCGAGATACACAGAGCCGACTCCTCTCGCAGTCCCGCCCAGTCCCGCCCTATGATGGACATAACACAGGTCCAATGGCGGGACTGGGCGGGACTGTGAGCGCTGCCGATATACATACATAGCCGAGTGTACTCGGCTAGCTCCGCTAACAGTCACGCCCAGTCCCTGTGTTATGTCCATCATAGGGCGGGACTAGGCGTGACTGTGAGCGGAACTAGCCGAGTATAGCCAAGTACACTCGGCTGGGGCCAACGGGGCCCCCTTCTGGACGGGGCCCATGGGTTTGAGCCCAGTCAAGCCCAATGGTAAGTCCGGCCCTGCCTACACATGCATATCTACATTGCTCCTGAGCTTCTTCTTCAGTCTGTGATTGTCTGCACCTTTTAATCTGAACCATACTTAAAGTGGATCCCCCCCCCCATTTTTTTAAACCCCTGCATACTGATTGGTATCTTCTGCACAATTCAGATACTTACCCACCCAGCAGATCCAGAATTGTCCTTCTCTTCTGCAACCCCTGGGTCCTGTGCCACCAGGTTTTTCTGTGACATCTTCGTTAGACCTGCCCCCTCCTCCTTTACTGAATTAAAGACTATGCCTCCTGGGATTTGTAATATTCATATCCCAGGAGGCAAAGAGAGCACAATGTGTGTAATTCACCTGGGCAAATGACGTGCAATGGGGAGGTGGCAACCCAAAAAAAAGGTAAATATAGAAAAAAAAAGTGCTATTTGTGTAGAAGAGGGGAGGAGGGAAGGATATGAGGGATGGTTACTCTGATGGTGAAGATCCACCATCAGATTTAAGTTCCTATTTTGTCTACACTGATCTTGTACTTGCCCTCCAGTCCCAGTAAGTCTACACTCAATTTCTATTGCCTCTCTAAATGCTTGTTCCTGTTTTGTCGTATATATCTACAAAACTCCAGCTATCACGTTCCCCACCCTAGAATCCTTCCCAAAAAATTTCCAGCTGTTTGTGACACCAAAACGGGTAAGAACCTCTTTTTTTATGGATGTCAGAAATATGAAAATATGTCCATGCACTTTATACAAATGTTCACAATTCACATGTCGCCGCTAAATTTTTGCTGTCTATATAAGAGACAGATTTCCCTCTGCCACTTTACAAGTACAATGTGTGGCTGGTGTTTTGGTTTCAGTCACATATGATTAAATAACTCTAAAATTTTCATTTACCCAAGGAATTCCACAGTTTTTCTCATAGCCACAAGTCATTACTAAATAATCGCTTGCAGTTTTTCGTAATAATGATTTATAGTATGCATTATGGTATCTGGTTTTAATCTTTCTGCTTTTACACCCACTTTAAAAATACACCTTCTGTAGACAGAGAGTTCGATGGACGAAGGGATTACCATGAAGTGGGGCCTACTATGGGATCCTGTGGAATGTTCCAGTCTTTTTATTGCTTATTTAGCAATTTAGAAACAGGGATGCTTTTTGTTTAAAAGTCTATGCCATATGGAAATGGGACTTAAGAATGAAGAAAATGCTACTTGTAGATTATCTGTTCTTAGATACAGAAATATTTATACTCTGACACTTGACTGGCAAAGATATATGGCATTTCTTATAATATTTTAGGCAGTGAAAGACAACACATTTATGAAGGAAAAGAATCAGTAAAAATATTAGACCCTTATAAACTACTGACTTTATTTGTTAATTTTTCTCAAGAAAATTGAAACTTGCAAATAAATCGCCTGGAATTAAAAAATGAAACCAATGTAATTTATGCTTAAAAAGTAAGACTGCCTCAAAAGCCCAATAAAATAATTATGAATTTGGTTTAAAGCTTGCATTCTGATGTGCTAAAGGGTAATTATCACAGAGATCTTCTTAAACTTGTTGGAATGTCTTCCTACTCATCTATAGATGAGGATGTTGGAATGTCTGATCCTCCACTCATCTATAGAGAAGAATGAAGAATTCAAAGGACTGCATGTGGTGTCACAATCCAAGGGCAGATTAAGACTTTGTGATGAAGTGTAAAGATAAAGGTTTTAATAAATCAATAACGACAGTAACTACAGTATATGGTTGATGAATCTATTAAAAGTGTATGATGATTTTCAGTTGTAGATAAAGTAGGGAAATCTCTGCTGGGTTTTTACTACTATGTGGGGCTCAGTTAGAGTTTTCCTCATTTTCTGTCCAAGTGACAACCATTTTACCAGACAGGAAATGATGAAAAAACTAACACAAAAAGCCGTAAAATGCTAATACTCAACAAAAAGTGCCTTACTTTCCTCTCTGTGTTGCAATTGGATAGTTATCCTCACTTCCTATATAGTGAAGTCCAATCTCTATAATGGAGCCTCCGATAGCAGTGAAAAAAAATTCTAATGCTCCCTTACTCTATTAAATGAATGCAAAAAGTTTTGACTAAGCAAACACTAAAGAAATGATGAGATATTATTTTTTAGTTTGTTATTTGTTAACCCTTTCCACCTTTATTGTAATTTTTGTGATCATATATCCCAAACAATATACATTAGTTGAGCAGCACTCTCATCTCTAGTGATTGCAGACGGGATATTTCCCTAACCACATGGATTTCCCTACATTCTGACCACACCAATAAAATTAAGCAGTCATTGGAAGATGAATATATGCACCATGCTAGTGTATATAAACCCTTAAAGCTGAAATGCAGGCAAACAGCTAAATACACAAATGAAATACATTAATAGTTGCTTTTTTACCTGCCAAGGAATTTGTTTTTCTGTGTACTGTATCCAGCCTGGAGATTTTTACAGACTTTTCAAACAATACAAAAGTGTATAGCAGGGCAGCAGGCCTGATTTTTCTTAGCTGCAGGTGTGTAACACTAAGGGCCCATTCACACCAGAAACTGCACATGACTGTGCATTTTTTACTGCATAGCCGCCAGCAGTGACCATTTTGTTCTGCTGGCAGGGAAGACTCCCCGCGCTCCCCACCAACTGAACACAATAGCATAATCTATGGGCTGCTTAACACCTTTTTTAATGACCCTAGTCCATAATGCTGCTTCTTCTTCTTGTTAAGATTAGGGGCTCCACACTGACAATCTTGTTGCCACCCTATGTCGTGATGTCATCATGTCACTGGAGTTTTCTTTACCCCATGAGGACATTACCTATTACAGTCAATGGGAAGTGTCAATGTCTCCAGGGAATGACATGGGCATTTGAAAAAGAACTACCCCACTTTGCAGTCCAGAAGCAATAAGACTTTGGACCTAGCACTTTACATGACCATAAATAAGTAAATGGGCATTAGGAGGATTAAGAAAAAATTTTGTTAAAATTTTGTTAAAGGGGGTGGTGTGGGATTTTTTTATATATTTTTTTGATATGCCAGGGACTGACTGCAGAGGATGTTTTTCAAATGGCTTGTACTGTCATATTATTATGACTAATAGATCAGTTTTAGACTCTCCATCTAGTGGCTTGTTTGTTGGCATGTCTTCAGTTCAGCATGTATAGTTATTTAACGTGTACAAAAACTTCAGGAATAAAACAGTTAATGTGATGAGCCCACTAAAGATTTTATTGTTCTCAGTAAATCTGAGAAAGGAAAACAGTACAACATAATCATTGTGCAGCAATACTAAGCAGGAAGCTTAGCATGGCCATGTCATTGTATGAATATACAGTAGATGCCCCAGTAAATATTTAAAGTGGAAGTTTAGTCAAAATTGAAAAAAACTAGCTCTAAACCTACTCTCTGCCACATTCTAAGCCTAATCTATCTAGTCCTGTAAATAAAAAAATCGCTATCCTTGCGCGTCCTGAAGTCCCTCTGGTGCGGTCCTGCGTTGAACTGTCATCAGCGGCTTCAGTGTGCAGGCGTGTGCAGGAGAGGCAACAAAAAATTAACCATTCCATTGTAGCTCTGGCTGTATGTTTGTGGTCTTGTCCTGCTGGAAGGTGAACCTCTGCCCCAGTTTCAAGTCTTTTGCAGACTCCAACAGGTTCTCTTCTAAGATTGCCCTGTATTTGACTCCATCCATCTCCCCATCAACTCTGACCAGCTTCCCTGTCCCTACTGAAGAAAAGTATCCCCACAACATGATGCTGCCACCACCATGGTGGTTGTGCAGTGTTAGTTTTCCGCCACACATAGCGTTTTGCTTTTAGACCAAAGTTCAATTTTTGTATTATCTGACCAGGGCACCCTCTTCCACATGTTTGCTGTTTCCCCCACATGGCTTCTTGCAAGCTGCAAATGGAACTTCTTTTATTCAAAAATGGCTTTCTTCCTGCCATTTTTACATAAAGTCCAGATTTGTAGAGTGCACGACTAATAGTTGTCCTGTGGACAGATTCTCCCACCTGAGCTGTGGATCTCTGCAGCTCCTCCAGAGTTACCATGGGCCTCTTGGCTTCTTCTCTGATTAATGCTCTACTTGCCCGACCTGTTAGCTTAGGTGGACAGCCATGTCTTGGTAGGTTTGCAGTTGTGCCATAGTCTTTCCATTTTCGGATGATGAATTCAACAGTGGTCTGTGAGATGTTCAAAGCTTGGGCTGTTTTTTTGTAACCTAACCCTGCTTTAAACGTGTCCACAACTTTATCCCTGACCTGTCTTGTGTGTTACTTGGCTTTCCTGATGTTGTTTGTTCAATAAGTTCTCTAACAAACCTCTGACGGCTTCACAGGACAGTTGTATTTATACTGAGAATAAATTACACACAGGTTGACTCTGTTTACTAATTAGGTGATTTCTGAAGGCAATTGGTTACACTAGATTTTAGTTAGGGGTATCAGAGTAAAGAGGACTGAATACATATATTTGCACACTTTTCAGGTATTTATTTAGAAAAATAAATTGAAAACCATTTATCATTTACTTTCTACTTCACAATTATGTGCCACATTATGTTGGTCTATCACATCAAATCCCAATCAAATACATTTACATTTTTGTTGGAAAATTTCAAGGGGTATGAATATTTTTTCAGGGCACTGTAGAATGTGGCAGAGAGTAGGTTTAGCATTAGTTAAGTTTTGACTAAACTTCCACTTTAATACTACAAACCATATTTAGAAACATGAATGCAAAAACATTCAAATCCCATTACCATGGGAATGCACTTCCAGCCACTGTAAGATGCTTCCACGATTTATTTGTATTAATTGGGTAGACCTTTTTATCTGCTGGTAGGGTAGATAACTGAATTATATTGATTCTGTAATCCTGTTATCACTTTAGTGGACCTCATACTTTTATAATGTGTCACTTTTCACCTCTTCTTTAAAATGTATTAATATTGCAGGACAAACACCCCTTAGATATTTTATTTTCCTATAAAAATCTGGACCTTTTTTAGCCTTTTAATAAGTAGGAGTCCACTCCAGAGCTCTGGTTTATGGGCCACATGTTCCTGGCAGAACAGTCTGCATCATCATCATATTATCTACAGGGACTCTGCGATTTCACAGTACCCGTACATTAGACAGAGGAGTTATCACATGAATGGAGAACACATGGGATGTCTGTATAGCTCTGAATTGCACTCATTTTGCCTAAACATTTTTCAGAATTACTCACACACAGATGTAATTGTGCACCTGTTTTTTTTTTGTTCCCAATGGATACAATTCTTTCCACATTGTTCTGAACTAAATGTAAAGAGGAAATGCCGAATGTTTTTTTCACAGTAGTTTGTCATTTATGGGGAAGAAAAAAAGATTCAATTGTGCATATGTTCTGAGTGGAAATCTTGAGTTCAGTACAGGGCTGAACATACGACCACAAAGCTTTCAGCGGTAAATTCGTTTTGAATTCCCCAAGTGTCATCTAGCCCTTTAAGGGTAGTACGTCATGAACTTTATCAGTGCATCCCACTGCCCTTCACAGTGCATCTAATGCAGGCTATTATTAATGTATATATTAATACCTGGACAAAATATCTGGTGAACATGCCAGTACCCCCTAAACCAGGGGTAGGCAACCTTGGCACTCCAGCTGTGGTGAATCTACAAATTCCATCATGCCTCTGCCTCTTGGAGTCACGTCTGCGATTGTCAGGGTCTTGCAACGTCTCATGGGATTTGTAACAGCTCTAGGGGCCGAGGTTGCCTACCCCAGCCCTAAACAATCCTTGACTTTCTGGTCTTTTTTAGCCATGACAGCAGATCATGTTAGTGAAGTGAAATTGTGTCCCCACTCCTTTCTTTGTTAACTACAGACTGCTTTTTTACAAGCTATGTGGTTGTCGTTCCATAGTCAGTATATGACGCCACAAGCTGATGCACTCTTCTCAGACCTGAAGACAGGTGGTTGACAGCGACGCCTGGCAGGAGTCATGCTGTCAACTGAGCAGCTACACACTGTTGGAGATATCGGTGAAGTGGAACATTTGTCATTAGCAGTCTCCACCCTGATCCCTTTGAGCTTGGGGAGGAAGAAGGGACATAGCAGTAATGTGACTGCTACTAAAACCAGTCAAACATATCAACCCGATCAAGTCTATCTAAATTTTTGTAAATTACCCAGACTATATTGCACTATTACATTCCCAAGTTCTTGATACCATATATTGCCCATTTTTAACATCAATGACAACTTGAAGTCTTTTGTGGTATTTGTGGATAAGGTTTTTTATCTTCTCTGATGGTAATTCTGCCCATTCCCCTTGGCAAAAAGCCTCCAGTTCCTGTAAATACTTGGGCTGTTTTGAATGTATGATATCTCATCACTCTGTGCTGTTTGGCATATTGTAAGCGGGATACTTTGTGGCATTTGCATAGTAATGGCTTTCTTCTGGCGACTCGACCATGCAACCCATCTTTCTTCAAGTGCCTCCTTATTGTGCATCTTGGAACAGCCACACCACATGTTTTCAGAGACTCCTGTATTTCACCTGAACTTATTTGTGGGTTTTTCTTTGCATTCCGAACAATTTTCCTGGCAGTTGTGGCTGAAATTTTAGTTGGTCTACCTGACGTGGTTTGGTTTCAAAAGAACCCCTCATTTTCCACTTCTTGATTAGAGTTTGAACACTGCTGATTGGCATTTTCAATTCCTTGGATATCTTTTTGTATCCCTTTCCTGTTTTATACAGTTCAACTACCTTTTCCCGCAGATCCTTTGACAATTCTTCTTCTTTCCCCATGACTCAGAATCCAGAAACGTCAGTGCAGCACTGGATGAAAGATGCAAGGGTCTGTCTGGAGTCCAGAAACTCATTGATCTTTTATACACACACACTAATTAGATGCAAACAGATGACAAGTGAGGATGGTTATCTTTAATAGCCATTCAAACCCCTTTGTGTCAACTTGTGTGCATGTTATCAGGCCAAAATCACCAGGGGATGTAAACTTTTGATCAGGGTAATTTGGGTAGTTTCTGTTGATTTAAAAAGATTAAACACAGTTGATAATAAATGGCTTCAGCCAAACACTAACCATGAGTAAAAGAAGTTATTGTGTTATCATTCATATTCTCTGGAAAATGGCCAACAAATCATAAATTCTGCCAGGGTATGTAAACTTATGAGCACAACTGTACATGCCTGTTGTAGGATACATAATATTTTGTGGAACTGAATTGTCATTTATGGATGGAGACAGCACTGGGTCCAAAGGATAAGAAACATAATGTAGGTGTTGGATTCGCATATTGCTTGAGCAGATACTCCCAGTGTAAGATGTGTGTGTAGCAGAACAGAGGTTAAAGTGATTCTACAGGCAATTTTTTTTAAAACAGCAAACATGTTATACTTACCTGTTCTGTGCAATGGTTTTACACAGAGCAGTCCTGATCCTCCTCTTCTCGGGTCCCCCTCCAGCACTCCTAGCCCCTCCCCCTTGCTGAGTGCTACCATAGCAAACAACTAGCTATGGGGGCACTCGTGTGTGCTCACTCCCCAGCAAGTTCTGTATGTCCATAAGACACCCAAACCCCCTACTCTCTCCTCACTGGCTGTGATTGACAGCAGTGGGAGCCAATGGCTCTGGCTGCTGTCTCTAAGCCATAATGGGAAAACAGAGTGAGAGAGCTGTTGCTCTTGTGCACAGCGCTGGATCAGGATCGGGCTCAGTTAAGTATATGGGTGGGTGTGAGCTGAACTAGAAGTTTTGTTTTACCTTAATGCAGGGAATACATTAATGGGAAAAAAAAAACCTTTGCCTTTATAAACACTTTAACCTATGTTAGTCATAGTTTACCGGTTATTTAAGCTTATTATTTGTTTAAGGGGTTTTGTATTAAAGGCATATATTTGGGGTTAGGTTAAGTGTTAGGGTTGTTGAGTTGTATGTGTTAAAGGCTCACTTTAAGAAGAAGTGTTAAGAGGTCACTTTAGAGGTAGGTTTAAAGGTTAGGAAACAGGTAATTGGTTGATGTGTTGTGAAAAGAGGCCTCTGCAAAGTCTATCCCCAAGGCCTAATAATTTCCTGGTGTGGTGTATGATGTAGTGTCAGAGGAAAGGATGGATTTAGTCAATATAATACCCAAATGACTTGAACATCATGTAAGTAATAAACAGTTCTCAAGACAGGAAACTTAAACAATGTACATATTTTCATTTGTTCTCTGATATATGCAAGCTGTTTCTCATGTATTCTGTATGTCGAGGAAGGCTCAGTCAGGAATGCAGGGTGCCCATTTGGGCCGTAATGGTACTACAAGATCTTTCACAGAAACTAAAATGGGGGGTCAAAATCATAGTCATGTGCAGAAAATAGGTGTATTCTGTTGGGCCTTTTTGAAGTGATAGATTTTTAAATAGAAATAGTATTCATTCATATTTCAAATTATAAAACATAATAAGAATGCTGCAAGGATGTGACCATTTTAGGTAATTTGGACAGTGAGTATGTTTAGTGACACTGGTACATATTAATGGTTCTTTTTGCTCTGTACAGTTTTGAAAAAGTTTCTGGTTCTTTAAAATGGTTTAAATAAAACAATATTTTGGGAGCCGCTTTTTTGGCTACTTGATGTGAGCCAAATGGGAAGAAAGCATGCAGAAAGAACATGAAGATCAGTGGGCCTTATGTGTGAAAGTATCTGTGTATGTATGAAGAAATGTTACTTAATATGGAAGCATTTGTGTTAGATGCAAACAAATTATCCACAACAAATGTAAAGCAAAATCCCTAGTCTCATTGGCAACAGATAAATGCAATTTGCAAAACATTGATTTGTATGCCTCCATAATGCTTCATGACATTTTACAGACTTTGAGGACTTTTGTGAACAATACAGAGGCTGGCCCATTTCAGATGAAATATTACAAGACATAGATATTCTGAGCATGGTGCCTTCCGCCTCTTGTTTTGTGTAAAAGCAGTTCCAGTGTTCTCATGGATGATATCAGAAGGTAGGATTTCTAAAAAAGATTCTGCTCTTATATCTCCTGTTTAATCTTTCAGAATGGTTGATGTGTTCTAGAAACAGATTTTGTTTATTAACATGGGTGTTTGGATTATGAGGAATGTAAATGTAATTTTCTTAAGCCTTTGAGGCTATGGAAAGAGTAAAGAGTTTTTTCCCACATAAACTAAAAGTTTAGAAGTGTGTGGTTGTGGCGAGCCTAGTTTCCATGTTGTTAGACCACAGTTTTGGAATCATGGTGATTGGTTCAAAAGGCAGTTTCTCAAATAGAGGTCAGGATCATAGTTGCCTGATTTTTAGTGCAGCCATTGCCCATGTTTTGTCTATGTTTATTTTTTTTGCATGCTCAAATATAATAAAGATTTTCTCATGACATCTACAAGGCTGTAAATAGAGCTCCCAGCCTGGCTGTTTATGAAAAAAAAAGAAATAATCCAGAACACCATGAAGAATACAAAGCACATATAAATGTATGGGGACCACATTAAAGTGGCTTTCAGCTGAGCTCTCAGCCAGTTATGGCCGTTTCAGTGATGTCAGGAAATCTCCCTGCAGAGGTCCTGAACAGCTGTGCGGTGGGATCATACCGCTCAGTGTTTGTTTAGGTGGTTCTGACATTTTCAAAAAGATACACTCATACAAGTACATTTAACAGATTTGTACCATCAGTACTATAGTAGAACCGATGCATGCTTGTCATGGAGTACTTAAAGTGGAGGGCCACCTTGAAAAAAAAAATTCACCAAAAATCCTAAAAAAAATTTTTAAAAAAACATTAAAAAAAAAAAAAATTTACACTTACCTAAACCCTTGTTGCTAGGCAGTCTTCCTAATCTGCCTCTTCCTATTCCGCGGCGTGTTCTGCTCCTCGGTGAGTGGCCCCGTTGTCTTCTGGGAACTGTGTGTGTTCTCAGAACACCACGGGGCCATTCACAGAGCGCCGCGCCGCTCGCGCGTGCGCAGTAGGAAACTGGCAGTGAAGCCGCAAGGCTCCACTGCCTGTTTCCCTTACCTAGGATGGCGGTGCCGGGACCCGAGAGCTGAGGGACGGGTCGGCCTCGGGCGGCCGACATCGCGGGCACCCAGGACAGGTAAGTACTTATTTAAAGTCAGCAGCTACAGTGTTTGTAGCTGCTGACTTTAATTTTTTTTTTTTACAGCCGGAATCCCGCTTTAAGCTTGTTCCCAGAACACACCCAGGTAAAACTTTAATTGCTAACAACAGCTTACAAAATACAAAAAATAGGAAATACAGTTTTGTATGCACTATACTTGAAACCAGCCTCTTAATGTTGCCTATACCATTTATTAAGCAGATGGATTGGCTGGTATTGTAACTGTAACTTTTCCACATGTTCCACAAAAGATCAAAAACACACAAAATCATGAAGAATTAGTTTGTATTTTGACCAAAATAGATAAACTCACTACCCACCCAAGAATCCTCGTGTCTGGCACTAATCCTTCCTAACTACACAAAACTGACACTTTTTATTTGTTAACCGAGCTTGGTTCCAGCAAATAGTAGAATTGCTATGGACATATGTTATTGTGTGTTTTGCCTTTGTCAGTCACATCTTCAAATATTCAGTATATTTATGCTCACCTAAATTAAGGGTAATGCTTTCTTTAGAATTTAACAGTGCTTTCCAGCATAATATAGTAATGCTGACCATACAATCACACAATATTCTCCATTGTTAAGCCTGAGTTTAGGATGTATGTATTAGAGTGGGAATGGAGATAAGTTCAAATTGACACTGCAGTAGGTTTTCCATCTACTGACACTCAACTATTATATTTAGTATTACATGTCTTCCAGACAACCTTCCTTTCCAGTGTGGAGTATGGGACTCCCTTTCAGATTGTCCTTAAATGACACTTGAAACAGTTATATCAGTACTCCCTTGATAGAATGCTGGCAATATTTGAACATGGAATTTGTGTAGTTTGACATATAAACTCTCTCCTATTGGCAACAAAGACATTATCTCCTTTCAGCTATCAGAATTTCAGCTGGGAATGAATATTCCAGGGTCATTTCTTTCACACATATTAAGCCATCTACTAAACAGAAATACATTTCCTGCTTTAGGATGAATGGTCATTAATATGAATGTAGTGTATGCCATTTTAGTGAACTTTACAATACGAATGATATATAACCTGCTGGGTTATTACAGGGCCTTTCTCATCTGTTATCAATATAGCTGTTATAGATTTTCACTGGTATTGTGCTTATTTTATGTAATGCTAGGTAACATACAGTAAGTTCTTTATTTGTTTTCTATAATAAATAATGGCTATCCATTTACTTATTTTGTGTAGGTTCAAAATGATTCACATAGACTGGTAAAATGTATTACTTTTTTTTTTTTAAAGATATTTTAATTAGGTTTAAGACAAACCAGTTGTACAAAACAGGCACAACACACAACCACTAGATAAAACTTGGTTAATCATTGGTATATAGCGTCAAGTACAAATCTCATGTATATAAGAGACAAATAGTGGTACAGCGGTCAGATAGTAATTACATGGGTACATAGCACAAGCATTCTATTGATGTATAGCAACAGTAGTAATCTGCATATAGTGTATCCTGGCATGGCCTATAGGTGACCCATATGATGCATACATTATGAGGAGAGGGTCAGGGGGCTAGCCAGCCACCTGTCCCAAATTTTGTGGAATGTTTTTTCCATTTCCAGAGCTCAAAGGTAAGCTAATACAGTGGTATAGCGTCATTAATTAATTTTAGCCAAAGAGATTTCAGAGGCATCTGTATACCTTTCCATGATAACAATATAGCCTTTCTAATATAAAAATAGAGACTACGCAGTAGTCTCTTATGCCCCATACACACGGTCGGACTTTGTTCGGACATTCCGACAACAAAATCCTAGGATTTTTTCTGACGGATGTTGGCTCAAACTTGTCTTGCATAGACACGGTCACACAAAGTTGTCGGAAAATCCGATTGTTCTAAACGCGGTGACGTAAAACATGTACGTCGGGACTATAAATGGGGCAGTGGCCAATAGCTTTCATCTCTTTATTTATTCTAAACATGCATGGCACTTTGTCTGTCAGACTTGTGTACACACGATCGGAATTTCCGACAACGGATTTTGTTGTCGGCAAATTTTATAGCCTGCTCTCAAACTTTGCGTGTCGGAAAATCCGATGGAAAATGTGTGATGGAGCCTATACATGGTCGGAATTTCCGACAACAAGGTCCTATCACACATTTTCCGTCGGAAAATCCGACCGTGTGTACGGGGCATAAGCCTGTGATGATATCTGCAGGTCACCAAAAACACCTAGTAAACCGTTCTTAGGATGAATAATGTTAAGGAGGCCTAAAGCAGAGGAGATGAAAGAACCCACCTCCACCCAAAATTCCTAAACCACTGGGCATGCCCAGAAACAGTGTATGAAATCGGCATCCCCGCCACAGCCACAGAAACATCCAGCTGTGGGCTTCAACCCCATTTTGTACAACCTAGCCGGTGTGAGGTGGGATTGGTGGAAAATCTTTACCTGTATAATACGGTCCCTTGATGAGATAACTGTGGTTTTTTACGTGTCACTAAACTCTATCCAGTCATCCTCTGTAAGTGAAATGTCCATGGATGCCCACCTTTCCTGGGTCTTACTAAATCTGGGGTTAAAATCGGTCATTAGGGCATTGTAGTAAGCAGAAATAAGTTTATTGGGATCAGTTTGTCTCAGCAGCTTCTCTAGTGAGGGTAGGTTAGTAGGATCATTTAGGGAGCCAAACTGAGCTCGGATAGCATGTCTAAGCTGATAATAATAGAACAAATAAGAGCATGGTAAGTCAAAGTCAAGTCTTAGCTGATAAAAAGATTTGAAGCCTTGTTCATTGTATAGATGACATAGATACTTTACCCCCTTGGAGCACCAGCGCTTGGGGTCGGGTAAAGAGTATAGTTCCTGCAGAGTGGGGATGCAGGTCCGTAGCGATCATTCAGCCATACCATGGCTTCCTTGGGGTTGTGTAGAAGTGAGCTTTACCATCATAGATGATGCAGAGCTTGGGGAGGAAAAGCATGGCGTATGACAGTCCCTCTTCACGTAAGCGGGTCTTGAAATGTATTACAGTATAAATCACAAGAATTTGTATAGCCTAGCTTTACATACTGGTCATTTACGCCAGTCCCTGCCTTTGAGGAGCATACATTCTAAGGCCCCTCTCTCACATACATACATACACACATACTAGATGTAATTTAGACAGGAACTATTTAACCTCTTTATATTTCAGACAACCAAAATGCATCAACTCTAGATATCAAGTACATTTATAGGTAAAGGAAAGGGCAACAAAATAATTAATATTATTTGTTTTTGAGCAATCATGTTTTGAGGAGTTATATTTTATACTTTTTTGAGAGATTGTAAAGAGCAATATGCCATTTTAAAGATATGATGTGATCTGATATGTGCAAGACCAACTTTTAAATTTACTAGAGCTCTGTTTTAAGTTCATTAAGATATGTGTATTTTTCTGTTTAGTGCCATTGAATTGATGATCCCAGCGTTGTTCATTTGAGAGCTAACAAGTAAGCGGCCATGCTGTCCTGTTGCGTGATTCTTAACACAGAAAATGAAAACTAGGATGGCTGTTCTTTAACTGTTAGTATGCTGTGTCCGCCTTTCCCCCACCTCCCCAAAAAAATGTGTGTGTTTCTTAGGTCGGAACTCAGGCACTGTTTATTTAGAGAACGTTATTAAGGGAAATATCAGAAAAATGACACAAATGACTCTTCAGTCTCCATACTCTTCCCTGCTAACAGTCCTTTAATACTTATACTTTAGTCCCACAACAACAGTTCAGCAGCTACACATTGCCCCATCAGCAACTTATCAACTCCCGAACTCTTGTTTTGGTCAGAAAAAAAAGTCCTCTGTGGGTTTATATTATACAGTACATTGCAATGATCTGACCGCGATAATGTCCTATTTCCTAATGGAAGAATAAGAGAGAAAGTGGAGGAGGACACGAAGATACTGAGTCCATCCTATCATTGCTGATCGAGAACAGAGGGGCGAGTTCTTTGTCCTGTATGACTTATATTCACATCAAGAGAAATATGTCCTATTTCTTAATATAAAAAAATATGATTAATAATACATAAACAATTAATTAATTATTAAAAAGTTATTATTGATTGGTGCATATTTTTAAGTATAACATATAATGGGGGGGGGGGGGTGGTAGGGGCTGTCAGGTAGGCTGTACGGTGCCACCTGATTTCAAAAAGCAGCCCTGAATGTAAAGAAAACTAATGCACAGGTTGCAGGTCTAACCAACCAGTGAGGGAGACCATAAAGCGTCATTGCTGAACAGATGCAAAACATTGAGCTTACCTTTACCATCCTTCACCCTGCCAGTAAAAACTTGCCCATCAGTCTGCTCCCGTGCCCTCTTCTTGCTTGCTCGGAACTTGTAACAGGAGTCCTGAGATTCATACAGGCGGGTGCTCCCTCACCATCCGACTAAAGATCTTAGGAACGAAAAGAGACAGTGGGGTTGATTTACTAAAACTGGAGAGGGCAAAATCTGGTGCAGATCTTCATAGAAACCCATCAGCTTCCAGTTTTTTTGGCAAAGCATAATTGAACAAGCTGAAGTTGAAAGCTGATTGGCTACCATGCACTGCTGCACCAGATTTTGGTCTCTCCAGTATTAGTAAATCATCCCCACTATCTCTTCCATTTTGTTTGGTATTGCTGACCAAAATGTATTTCTTGTTGATTTCATGGCAATATTTGGTCATTTCCTCGTGGAGAGGTAACTGTACATATGAGCAGAAAAAAATTATTTCAATGCATTGCACTACAAAAGTAGCTCCAAAACTTTTTTGAGCTTCCGGCGTTTGGCTTCAGGCATTTTGAAGAGGAGATGTAAACCATGACCACACAGAAAAATTGATTTATTTTCTCCCTGAGTGTTTTGGAGCTTAAGCTTTGCACTGCAAAATGCTCAGGTGTGAATACTACTGTATGTTCACAGACGTGTTGTTTTTGTTGCTGTGAATAAAGCATATCATTCTTTGGCAGTTTTAGAAATCGGTATCTAGCTGCAGATCAGGATTCAAAGAAAAACGTTATTAACATTAGACACTGTGAATATGTTTTTGAATGTGGAAGTTCAGAGTCTGTTGTCCTTATCCCCTTATCCTTCATTACCTGACAATTTATTGAGCTGGAGCAAGCAAGTGCATGTCTGGTGATGAGGCATGTGATATGCCGATGCCTGTTCTGGGTAATTGACTTAGCAGGTTGCAACCTTGCACCCTCAACAATATGTTAACAATAGCAACTACCTTTTTCTGTTCCAACAGATTGTATATTAAATACAAAATGCAACAATAATATATATAATTTTTAACAAAAGTTAAGGTTTCCTTCAACAACTCTTTGGTCCCTCTGCTCAGTGTTCCAATAAGTCCTCAGCCCTTGTGATGTCTCTGTGTATGTCCTGGTAATAATAAAATAATGTAGTTTAACATAGTTTTGCTCATATTCAGTCTTGAAGAGGTTACTCTAAATACGGTACATCTTAAAAGGAGTATAACCATGCTCTATATCTTGCCATTTTTTTCTCTGCAGTACCATTTTGTTGTGGGAATTAACCCAGAGAAGGACCCAAAATGTATAAACTTTAAAGTTTTTTTTTTTTGGTTCTGCCTTCCCTCATCCAGTGCATTATGTCTGTCAAAAACCTGGTTATAAATAGAGCCCTGGTGCTTTCCTGTCAAATTGTCAACTTATTGACTCCTTGATGCCACAGCATGATGGACTTTGGTGCCTTGATTAGACATCACAACAGTTTTTTTTATTTGTGTTACAGAATGGGATTGTAAGGCCCATGTTTAACCCCAAACCTGGAGGGCTACACTTTGTTTTTATTTAAGGGTCATCTCCAGAGAACTTCCAACATGTGTGTTTCTGCTGATACTTCTATAATTCTAAGGATCATTTGACTATACAATCCTACTGCTATATTAAAGTAGAACTACCATCTGGATAACGTGGGATTGGGTGCATGAAATTGCAATAACAGAACATAAATAAAAGGAAAACACTTTGCAGGCCTATTACCCAGACCAGGCCAACAAATAGTAATAGTAAAGTGTATATTTTGGGTTTTTACCTCGATTGTAACGTTTCTGGGGCACCAGGCATCATCTAGTAAATACAGTCCTAATTCTTTCCTGTTATACTTTTAAACCTTTTAAAAAGGGGAATGAAAACAACTGAAAAAGGTACAGGCTTGAACAACTGAAAAAGACACATTTAAAATAAGCAGGTGGATCTACACACATTCATATGCCTAGATCGGGGTCTCCAAACTTTCTAAAAAAAGGAGCAAGTTTACTGTCCTTTAAGCTTTAGGGGGTCCAGACACTGACCAATGGAAGTAAGCAATTCCCCGTTTTTTAATTTATCGGGAGTAATAGTGTCCTATCAACAGTGTCAATGGGAAGAATGATGCTTCACCAATGGCATCAGTTGGAGGAACAGTGTCTCATCATTGGTGTCAGTTGAAGAAATGGTTTCCCATCATTGGTGTCAGTTGGAGAAATTGTGTCCTATCATTGGTGTCAGTTGGAGGAATGGTGTCCCATCACTGGTGTCAGGTGGAGGAATAGTGTCCCAAGGACCAGATAAAGGCAAGCAAAGGCATCTGACCACTGGCCTAGATTAATCTGCAGTCATTAGCATTTGCCTACCATTAACCTCCCCCACACACACCTGGAAGAGGTATAAACTTTCCCACTGGTGAGAGCAAAGGGTGAGTGCTAACAAATGCAAATTAAGATTTTCTGAGGTGAAATCCTTCTTTGTAGGGCATTTGATCAGATGTGTACATAGAAGCAGAGAAGCATGACAAATTTGCCATCAGAATAAATAGATGAATCATTAATAAAATCAGTGATTTGCCCTTTCCAGTTGCTGATGTCAATTTGAACCTTAAAGCTGTAACATGTCCTATATTCATAATATTACTAACACCTGGAAATACCCATTAAGGACAGGAAATCCTAGTGTAGAGAAAATGACATTTAATCCAGCAAATGTATGACAATTGAGTATTCTCTATAACTATGGCAGACAAATCAACCAGCAAAAAAATAGGAAATAATCATGTAACACTTTAACAATGTGATCTTAGATCAGTGTCAGTTTTCCCACTGACAGATCTCCATATTTGCTTTTTCTCTCCAAACTGGGTGGCTGACGATGAAATTAGCAACAAGGCTAGTTTTATTGCATATGCTAGATGTTGTCCACCTTAAAAATAATCATGTATGCACCTAGAAGTAATTTCCCTTAACACCTTTGGTATATGAAGGCATTGTAATTACCCTGTTAGGATTTATTTTATGCTGATAACTTCACATGATACCCCACGTGGTGAAGCTGAACAGGTGAAATATCTAGGTGACTTATGAAGAATTATACTGTGTAGTGTTCTTTTCTTTTTTACAATTCCTTTATTGTGCCTTATTGGAGCCTTTGTCTTGAATGATTGTCTTCTCTTCTCTGTGTTTTCTTAAAACAATAAAAACGAAGGGAAAGGAAAAATATGAAAAACATATTTTAAGCATTTGCTTAAATTATTTCCATAATCTGTGCTGCAAACTATATTTCTCTATGAAGATTCTCGCACTTCTTATGATCTGTAAGCATTGTAAAGGGTATAAGTGCACTATGCATTACTAGAAAAGGGAATGATTCTAAGACTTGTGGCATTGCGCATTAGCCTCTACCAATCCAAGTAGCAGGAATGTATTCCTAAGCATTCACTGTACGTAGGGATATCAGTCCTGCATACTGTCACACATTTGACTATTCTTGGAAAGAATGTGCTGAGACAAGGCTTATGCCTTCTATATCCAGGCTAAACAGCCTGTCAGATGAGAGGCAGGCAAGTGCAGGGTGGTAACTGGCTTATGTCAAAGGGGCATTAGTGCTGACTACAAGCCAATTTATATAATATGATTATTTAATAAAGCATTTAACTTCAATGACCTATTGCATGGTGAGCCTAAAGTCAGAAGAAACTGACTTTAGGCTCAATTCAGTAAGCTGTAACAATCATTAATTGCCATAGCTACCCTTATTTTATTAACAGTAGTTTAAAATAACAGTCACATTACTGAAAGCATTGCACTGTTAAAAAAAACATGTACAATAGGCTGCATTCATACCTTTGTGTTCTGGGAATGCAAGAAAAATTGGGTAAAATGTGCATTGCGCTTGCGGTGCAATTATTTCTTAATGGCACCTCAAACGTGGGTAGTAGTGTTAGGCGAACAGTTGAGCCCAAGCATGAATTCGGGCTGAACTTTGGCTGTTCGCCGAACATCCAAATTGCTGGGCCGTTCGACCGTTTCTTCTGCCCGCGGAGTGCTCCACAATACATTGCATGCCGCACAGTTCATTGGCAAGCCCTGATTGGCTGAAGCAATGAAGGATTTGCCCAATCAGGGCACAGAACACTGTCAGAGCCATGATTGGAGAAAGTAATGATGACTGTGCCCAAGCATGGCACATAGACCCACCCCCCTCTATAAAAGGATCCTTCCCAGAGCAGCCATTTGCAGTGTGATATTGGAGTAGAGATAGATAGAACAGGGCTCTGTTCATTGCTAGTAGTAAGTTAGTGTGCTATAGTGATTCTATTGTAGCGTGTAAGTGCAGTATAAATATACTGATAGTGCAGCGTGAGTGTAGCGCAACCAATTTATTTTTACTGTAGTGTCAGTTTAGTGTGAATATAATGGCTTGCTTTAAGGAGTATAGGGCACACGCCGCTGCATGACATAGGAGCCCGTGCGCATGGCTGGCGGTCACGATGGAGGTCGGCTACCTGCAATTGCTCCTGAGAAGGAGAGAACGGAGATCTGTCAACATCTGTTAACAGACAGATCTCTGTTCTGTCAGGGGTGAGGAGAGCGATCTGTTGTTCCTACTGCTTAGGAACAACAATCGGTCTCCTCCCCCAGGCAGTCCTATCCCCCCACATTTAGAATCACTCCCTAGGACACACATGTAACCCCTTGATCGCCCCTTAGTGTTAACCCCTTCCCTGCCAGTGACATGTATATAGTAATCAATGGCTATTTATAGCTCTGATCGCTGTATAATGTCAATGGTCCCAAAATAGTGTGAAAAGTGTCTGATCTGTCTGCCGCAATGTCGCAGTCCCAATAAAAATCAAAGATCGCAGGCATTACTAGCAAAAAAAATAAATAATAAAAATGACATAAATCTATCCCCTATTTTGTAGACACTATAACTTTTGCGCAAACTAATCAATATACGCTTATTGCGATTTTTGTACCAAAAATATGTAGAAGAATACATATTGGCCTAAACTGATGAATAAATTTGTTTTTTTTATATATTTTTTAGGGTATATTTATTATAGCAAAAAGTAAAAAATATTGCTTTTTTTTTCAAAATAGTCTGTCTTTTTTTGTTTATAGCGAAAAAAATAAAAACGGCAGAGGTGATTAATTACCACCAAACGAAAGCTCTATTTGTGGGAAAAAAGGACGTCAATTTTCTTTGGGCACAGCATCGCACAGCCGTGCAATTGTCAGTTAAAGCGACGCAGTGCCGTATCAAAAAGAATGGCCCGGTCAGGAAGGGGGTAAATTCTTCTTGGGCTGAAGTGGATAATGTAGTGATAGTGCACTGCGAGTGTAGTGCGACCATTCATTTTTACTTTAGTGTCAGTTTAGTGTTTCAGGGCAGGTTTACTTTAGTAAATTTAGGTGCATTAGTACACGTTTACTGCAGCATATTGACATGTATTAATGCACATTTACTGCAGTATATTGACATGTATTAATGCATGTTTACTGTAGCATATTGACATGTATTAATGCACGTTTACTGCAGTATATTGAACTACGTTAGGGCCCATTTACTGCAGTATATTGAGGTGCGTTAGTGCACATTTCCTGCAGTATATTGAGGTGTGTTAGTGCACGTTTACTGCAGTACATTGATGTGCATTAGTGCACGTTTACTGCAGTATATAGAATGGATATTGAAGTCTGGAACCCATGGACATTACCAAAGACTGGGTTTCCTCCTTTCTGATGTTTTTCCAGGCTCTAACTGCAGCTGTCTTCAGTTGTTACTTGTTTGTGGGTCTTTCTGTCTTTTTGCCTTGAGCAAATGAAGTGCATGCTCAATTGGGTTGAGATCAAGTGATTGACTCGGCCATTGTAGAATATTCCACTTCTTTTCCTTCAAAAGCTTTTGGGTTGCTTTTGCAGTGTTTTGGATCATTGCCTATTAGTGCTGTGAAGCGCCATCCAATCAGCTTTGCTGCATTTGGCTGAATCTTGGCTGACAGTATATCTCTAAACACTGCATATTTCATCCGGCTGCTTCTGTCTTCTGTCACATCATCAATAAACACCAATGACCCAGTGCCACTGGAAGCCATGCATGCCCATGCCATCACACTGCCTCCACCATGTTTTACAGATGATGTTGTGTGCTTTGGATCATGAGCTGTTCCAAGCCTTCTCCACACTTTTTTTTCCCATCATTGTGATACTGATTAATCTTGGTTTCATCCATCCAAAGAATGTTTTTCCAGAACTGGTCTGGGTTTTTTTAGATGTATTTTGGCAAAGTCTAATCTGGCTTTATTATTCTTCAGACTTATGAATGGTTTGCACCTTGTGGTGAACCCTCTGTATTTGCTCTCATGAAGTCTTTGTTGGTTGTAGACTTTGACAATGATACAACCACCTGCTGGAGAGTGTCCTTCACTTGTTTGGATGTTGTGAATGGGTTTTTCTTTACCATATAGAGGATCCTGCGATCATCTACCACTGTTGTCTTCTTTGGACGTCCAGGCCTTTTTATGTTGCTGAGCTCACCAGTGCGTTCTTCTTTCCTCCTAATGTACCAAACTGTTGATTTGGCCATCCCTAATGTTGCTGCTATCTTTCTGATGGATTTGTTTATTTTTTGAGGCCTTACAATGGCCTGTTTCACTTGCATGGACAGCTCCTTTGAACTCATGATTTTGGTTCACAGCAATAGATTCCAAATGCAAATACCGCACTTAGAATCAACTCCAGACCTTTTATCTGCCTAATTGATGAAGAAATAACGAAGGAGTAGCCCACACCTGGCCATGAAACAGCCTTTGATTCAATTATCCAATTACTTTTGGGCCCTTGAAAAAGGGGAAGTGGCTATTCTTAAGAGCTGTAATTCCTAAACCCTTCCTCCGATTTGGATGTACATACCCTCAAATTAAGCCTGAGAGTGTTAACTTTCAGCCATATATCCATTATATAACTATATATTGAATATGTTTTGGTAAATACTTGAAAAAAATAAAATTGTGACTGTGTCTAAATATATATGGACCTAACTGTATTAATTATTCAAAGCTACTTGTAGTTATAAGTGGAGAACCAATTTGTCATTAAGGACCTCCAGAAGGATAAACCACTGAGCCATTTTGATTTAATAAAGGCTGACTACACAAAATTACAAGCATGACACCAGCAGTTTCTATTGCTGAATGCACATTTAGTTCTCTAATAAAGACCCCAGACAGCTGTACCATATGAAGGAATGCGAAGACATGCTGTAATGGGAGCATGTTACATGTTGTGCAGTAAATACATTATTCCATTGCACTGTAGTGCAGTCTTTGCCTATTCATTGGGGAATTGACAGTGGATTCTCATGCCCTTTAACTTCCTCAGTTTAATTCAGACTGTCACATTCCTGGAGTATATTCAACAAAATGATCCTTTATATCACAGATCTCAATGTAGAGCAGGACAGACAACTGCATTTTAGCTTAGGTTGGATATAATCCCCTGTTGTTTTTTTTTTTGTGGTTACAGATTCCCACAGCATCTAACCATTTGTCAGCAAGGGTCATCTGAACTATTTAACATGTACAATTCTGCTCCTCTTGAAAATAAATGTCCTTGAAGGAATAACAGGGAAGCTGGGAACAATTAATTGCACAGCTGCTATGTACTCAGCACTGAAGACATATTTCAAAATGCGGTTTTTGAAAGGGAAACAGCATTATCTAAGTCCAGATATGGAAATTTGTTAGCAATGTTATTGAAGGAGAATGCCACACACAACAAGTAACAACTAGTAATTTGGGTAAAGCATGTCTAGTGCACCTAGTGTAAGTTACCTAATAGTGAAGACATTTTCTGGGAGGAATGGATGATGTGTTGTTCCTCTGTCTAAACCCCCCCACCACCACCACCGAAGAAGAATTCACTTCTGGTAACAATAAAAGAAGCAAGAAAAACATCTCCAAGGTCTAGTGAAATCTCTCCCTTGACAGCAGTCACCTAAACAATGGTCCTCATTGGGATACTTCTTCTCCATTCCCACTCCCTCCCACTCAAGTGACAACTGTAACAAATCCTAAACATTATGTCAAAAAAATGTCTGTTTAAACATGGATCATCCTGACACACTGAGAGCAGTGGGAGTCATAGGCTCCTGCTCTTGTCATTCAAATCCTGTGAGGATGGAATGGAGTGTGTGGCCAAGCAGTGCTGTGTGTGTCTATGGACACACACAGGGCAGCTCAAGAGTGCACCTGTACGGGTGCCCCCTCAAGCACTGCACTTGCTGAGGGGGCACTTGGAAGAGAGAGGAGCAAGACAGCACCAGTGGGGGACTCTAGAATAGGAAGCAGGGGGCTGCTCTGTGCAACAACGTTGCACAGAGCGGTTAAGCATAACATATTTTAAATTTTAAGTAATAAAAATGTAGTACTTGAATCAGAAAAGGGCTGGCGACTCGGATGCTCTTGAAAAAAAGTCCTTTATTGGGTAACATGGGTACCCGGGTACAGGCTATGCTAAAAGACCTTTATTGGGTTACATGGGTACCCGGGTACAGGCTACGCTAAGCGTAGCCTGTACCCGGGTACCCATGTAACCCAATAAAGGACTTTTATTCAAGAGCATCCGAGTCGCCAGCCCTTTTCTGATTCAAGTACTGCATTTTGGGGCCTGAACGTCCTGGCTAGAGCATCGGTTCACAGTTCATAGATCATCATATTGGCAGTGGAGCTGGAGTATCATTTTGCTTCTCTATTAAAAATGTAGCCTTTACAATCACCAGACATTCTTTTTTTTACTTTTTCCATATTCAGTCGCAAAGGTTCAAAACTCATGAGATTTAAAAATTCCATCAGCGTCCTTGTTGAGATTTTCCCTCACCTCCTGTTTTTGTAAAAAGTGCACCCCCAGGTCAAGGAGCTCCCCATGTGCACTGAAGATGATTTGTTTATTATTAAAATTACATGCAGGCACCATGCAGTTAAGAGGGGCTGTTGGTGTTAATGTTCCCACTTGACAGGTTCATTTTTTCTTTATTCTACCAAATGCTGTATAAGAAGAGTGATTCCAAAATATGTTTATCTGCAGGATTCGGCTACCTTTAATATTTCAAATAAAAATGACCAAGATCTGAAACTTCCTGTATAGCAGCACAACTTATACTGTTTTCTCTTACAGCTCAGGGGGTTGTGCTAGAAATTTCAACACAGCTGCAACTATGTTACAACACAGTACACAGTCTATGTTCAGCCAAACCTTTTTTTTTTGGTTTTGGAAAGGATAGGGTGGGGAAGGAACTTCTGTTGTATTTATTTTAGTGGAATGGTTAAGGGCTAGAGCCCCTGTGGAGTTTTTATTGCCATCCGTGTCCCTATTGCAGATGCCCCTCACTTCCTGCCTGGTGAATCCTTTGGTTATGTGCCAAAAAGTGAGAAATCACTAAACAAAGCACTAATAGCAGTAATATAAATGTATTGACCAAACTTTTGGATTGACTTACTACGTTGCGAATAGTTGACCTTGTTAATTATTTACACCAACAATATGGCATTTGGATTCTTATATCCAGTTTTACAATACTGATACCAGAACTTCATGTCTTTTTGATGTAACAGAAAATTCTTAAGAGTATAGGGGCCAATTCACACCATTGCATTGTGGTAATGAACATTATTTGTTTCGGTGCGCTGTGTTCTATTCATTTCAAATGGCTTCTCACACCTGAGTTGCAGCACCCTGCAATCCATGGTAATAATTACCACGCATTATGATGCATTGCACTGGAAATATACGGCAGGTACATTTTCTGTTCATTCTGGTGCAGTCTATCTAAAATGAATGCGTTATCTTAATGCAATATAAGTTATCTCACCACATATTACATTTTTACATATGTGTATTAATGCAATGCGGCAAAGAGGACTTTAAATGGATCAAGTTTATAAGGTAGCCTTTTGTGAAATGGATGAAACCTTTAGACTTTTTCGGTTAAAGTGGAAGTCCAGTATATACTTAAACCTGTTCTCACACCCATTCAAAGCCAAATTCTAACTAGCCTGTAGAGAAACAATGTCTATACTTAAAGTGCAGATCCACCCAAATAGGAAAGCTCCGCTTGTTTGCTTCCTCCCCCTCCACTGCCACATTTGGCACCTTTCGGGGGGGAGGGGAGCGGGTACCTGTTTTTGCGAGGTACCTGTCCCCCGCTTCAGGGAGACCTCCCCATGGAGAGGTCCCTCAGAAATTCAGACCCCCTCCTCCTTCCCCCGCCACCAGGCCATTCACAAAGCGCAGCGCGCTTCGTGCATGCGCAATGGGGAACCGGCTGTGAAGCCGCTCTAATACATCTGATCGGGAGCTTGCACAGAATTGGGACTCCCAGCTTCCAGAGGGGCAAGTGAGCATGGAGGAAGGTGACATTCATGAGATAAAGTGATAGTAAAAAATCAATCCCCCACGCTAAGGGTACTAATTAGTGATTAGGCCTGCCGCTGCTGTACATGACATAGGCCAAAACATGGAAGAAAAGGTATGAGTACCACAGCGCTGACAGCCTGAATAAATACAATAAAGTGCAACTGTAGTGCATACAAAATTAAGTGCAAATTGATCCAAAAATCCCAAAAATATATCAAGCATGTAGCCGGTGAAAACTTAAAAAACACGTGCAAATATGTATAAACTTCTAGTTGGAAGGTTCTGTTCACAGGTGCTGCGGTGCTAGAAATAGTGCAAATAAATATTAAGCATGTGACCAGTGAAAGTCCAAAAAAGACGTGCACATAAACATATAGCAGTTCTCAGTTGATAAGTTCCTTTCAAAAGTGTTGCTGTGCTAAAAAAACATATGATGCTGTAAACAGGTGCATACGGGATCCACACCCCCCTCTTATGGTGGAACTCACCAGATCCAAGGGACCCCCAAGCAGTACTGCGTTGTGGGTCAGGTAGGCTTAGTATTGTGAGCGGGGTGATGAAAACTCCAATTCCTGGGTGAGATCCTTCCTGGGGTGTTTTCAGGCACAAACATATGGAGAAAGACCCCACACAGTAAAGTACGTCTTGTTTAATTCATTAAAATCAATCTTTACAGAGTTCCAATCATAAAATCAATCTTTACAAGGTGGAGGGCAAACGGATAAACATCAATTACCAGTCCATTAATCAATAGGTTCTCTCACAACCTAACTGCAATCAAGTGAGTGGGTGGATCCCGTATGCACCTGTTTACAGCATCATATGTTTTTTTAAGCACAGCAGTACTTTTGCAAGGAAATTATTAGCTGAGAACTGCTATATGTTTATGTGCACGTCTTGTATGGACTTTCACTGGTCACATGCTTAATATTGATTTGCACTATTTCTAGCACCGCAGCACCTGTGAACAGAACCTTCCAACTAGAAGTTATTATTTGCACATTTTTTAAGTATTCACTGGCTACATGCTTGATATATTTTTTGTATTTTTGTATTAATTTTGACTTAATTTTGTATGTACTACAGTTGCACTTTATTGTATTTATTCAGCCTGTCAGCGCTGTGGTACTCATACCCTTTTTAAAGTGATAGTAATTGATCACCTTGTAAAACAACCCATTCAGTTTAAAAAAGAAATGAAAGGCAAAACATTTTTGTATAGATATAAAAAACATTATAAATACCTTTTTTCCCTTTTTTAAAAGTGACTACATTCCCTCTGTTCTCAGATGCATAAGAGCTGGGGTAGGAGAAGTAGCAGCACACTGAGCTTGCCAGTGAATGGCTGTGCAGCGGGGACGTATCAGGACAAGTCTGATCATTGGTGGAGAGCCGGCTGAGTTCCCAGCAAAGCTAGAGAACTGACCATGGTGTGTTCTCCTGCTTAGTGTGGTCAGTTTTTAATAGGAAACAGGGGGACTAGCAGGAACACCAGGAATATTACACAAAGGACGCAATACAAAGAGAATAAGATACTTTCTCACACAAGTACATGGTACAGCAGACACATATTAGGAATATGAAGTGTTGGGGTAACAAACGCTGGTTGTTCTTTCAAGAGAACCTGTCGCTTTGTCCTGAATGGGCAAGGTGACAGAGTCTCCTTATACTTCTGTGCTCAGATCCCATCCTTCTAGAGAATTGCCAACACATAAATACAAGAGCAACAAGTGCTTACTTGTTTTTGGAAGGTTCATCCTCTGGAGCAACCTTTCCTATCCCTATGCCACTATTAAGCTACTGCATCGAACAAGTATGTGTACATTTGGAGCATCAGCACATAATCTACATATGTATGCTCCAGGTCAGTAATTCACCTAGCAGTGAAGGAAAAAAAATAGGACAGTCTCAAAACATGCACCTTCAAAAGCAAGTCAGCGATAACTGCCTCTATATTTGTTTCCTGGAAAGTTCCTATGATGGTTTCAAGTTTTTGCTTCTATTCAAATCACTTGTGACCTAAGAAAAAGTCCAGATCTTGTCTCCTGTGTTTTCTCTAATATCTTCTCTGTTTGATGTCTGTATGTCATATAGTATTATACAGAACATTCTAAAACATACACAACTTGTTCCAGTAAATATAAAGCATTATTTGACATACTTTGCATTGCCATTTTTTATTTGGGGCCAAGCATCAAGCAATGGAAGAAAGAAAAACCTGATGTCATTGTCTAGAAGTAGGCTGCGTTTCTTGAAATAAATCTATGTAAGCACATTATGCCATTTATAGTAGTACAGTAGTAGTGAGAACTATATATGGCAATACATTACTAATGTCTTGGTATCTGTGGCATCTGTACAGACAGCAGGCACAAGTCAAAACTGAAAGGTTAACCTTGAAAATCAGTTTGATTCCATTAAACCATAAGTAACATGCCGGAACTTCTCGGAGTTTAAACATTTCACATTAATTGCAGATTCAGCTCTTTACTGGCTTTATAATTTGTGTAATAGTGCATTCTTTTATATATTATATCTTTAAGGGAATTGTGTATGCAATTTTACATCTGAGGCCCTAAACCTATGTCATATTTGGATCTTCTTGAAAAAAATTTAAAGCAGCTATTACCTGCATTGTTTATAAGCCTTTTTTAAAGGGGAACCTGGAAGTATGATTGCTATTCTGTTTATAATGCTCCACGGCTGTCACCCTTATTTTTACCACCTTCTCTGATTAATTCCAGGTGCAGCCCTTTGCTAGCCCTTTTCTGGTCCTTGTGGCACTATTCCTCCCAATGGCACGAACAGTGGAACATACTTCCTCCCACTGCAATCTACAATGGGGCACTATTCCTCCCACTGACACCAGCAATTGGACACTATTCCTCCCGCTGACACCAACAGCAGGGCATAATTCCTTCCACTGACACCAATGATCTAGCAATATTCCTCCCACTGACACCAATGATGGGACACTATTCTTCCCACTGACATCAATGATGGAACACTATTCCTCCTCCTACTGACCACAAGCGCTATGTAATTTATGTACTTCCATTAGCAACCAAGCCTGGGGCATTGTTTATTCCCAGTGAATCCAGGACATATTCCTCCCACTGACACCAATGATGGGACACTATTCCTCCCACTGACACCAGTGATAGGGCACTATTCCTCCCACTGACACCAATATTAGGGCATAATTCCTTCCACTGATACCAATGATCTAGCAATATTCCTCCCACTGACACCAATGATGGGATACTATTCTTCCCACTGTCACCAACAATGGGACACTATTCCTCCCACTGACACCAGTGATGGGGCACTATTCCTCCCACTGACGCCAATGTTGAGACACTATTCTTCCCACTGACATCAATGATGGAACACTATTCCCCCTCCTACCGACCACAAGCACTATGTAATTTATGTACTCCGATTGGCCACCAGACATTGTTTATTCCCAGTGAATCCAGGACATTTTCTACTCCACTGGCCACAGTCTGCCCCCCCCCCCCTAAAGTCTGATGGACAGTAAATTGGTCCTTCATTTAGAAATGGAGACCCCTGAATCTATATATACTGTGTATATTCAGTGTATATATATATATATATATATATATATATATATATATATATATATATATATATATATATATATATATATATATATATACACATACAGTATATATATATATATATATATATATATATATATATATATATATATATATATATACACATACAGTATATATATTTATATATTTATTTTTTATGGCCATATATACAATTATATACAATTAATTTGTTATTTTATACATGTTTCTGCTGGTTTACAATAGTATGAGTTTAGTTTATTTCAGTTTATTTTGTTTTGTTGAAAACCATGCATCAAAATTAAATGTAACTATCCATTGCTATCTTTTTAAAAATAATGTAATACTTTGCATGCAGTGTCACAGACTTTTTCTTTTTTTTACAATGAAAATAAATTATTCTAAAGGGACTGAATATCTGCTGCACTGCCTACCTAGCCAAAAAAAACAAAACCACTGTTCAAAAAATTCTTGATTTCACCATGCAGATTTTTATTGGATGGGATCCTAAATTTCTGTCCAACCTCTGCTTCTGGATTTAATTATTAATTGCTGTGCCGTTGGAAAGATCCAGTTTGTTTACTTCATAACACGTGCGCCATTGACTTTGTCTTCTCCTTTTTTTTCAGTCTTATTTTATTTTCTTCTAATAATATAAACATTGCTTTATTGTTAGTTTGTTCTGTACTGATTTAGTTCTGATTCCTTGAAAGAAAGGACTTTGTTTGGAAGTGGGACACAGCTGTTATACATGTTATGTTAACAGTAAGGCCATTTCCTAGACAAAGTTCATAGGAAATATGCCGCACACCACTAGGTTTCATCAGTGTGACATAGAATGGGTCATGATGGATGTAGTGATAATTACTATTATTAATAATACAGTTATTATTATAAAGGACTTATATAGAGCCAACAGTATGCACAGTGGTTTACAAAATGGCATAATCCATGATCCGTGATGTAGTGGTAAGTGGTGGCTTTTGGATACTTTCAGAACTAGGTTGAGGCATAATCCATAGGTGGTTGTACGGTGTACAGTTTCTTCTAAAACAAAAATATGAAAAATACTTGCATTGTCACCCTAAAGTGGAAAATGTCCTTAAAGGTAACTACACAAATCAGTGGAATGGGAAAAAGTTATTGCCCAACCAATGCAAATTGCTTGTATGATATGTATTTACCACTCTACGAATCCTTTAGCCTGTATTCCCATATTTCTAGGTTTGGAGTTTATAAAAGTCGGTGCAGAAATCTTTGAAACCCATCAAAATTAAGGAATAGCCATTTGAATCCAAAAGTATTAGAGTGGATCACCAGAATTTGACATGGAGCTCAACCAAAGCATTTCACTCCTGTTTTGGTGTTTGGTGGCACTGTCTTGTAATTGTGGTACACTTCTGTAAATTCTAAGCTCTCCTGTCATATGAGCAGAAAGTTAGAACCTGTAGGCTAAAAATGAATTGCAGCTAACAAGAAATGAATATAATCATGATCTTGGTTGGCCCTGAGAAAAAGTAGCATTTCTACAAAAAAACTGTTCAATAGACAAATATCTGAACACTGAGACTGTTGGCAGCTGACTACAAAAACACATCCACGTGAACAGGTTTTGCGCAACAGTATTTTCCAATAGTTAAAATGATATCCTAAACCTCATGCAAAAAAATCACAAAGAAATACAAAAATTCAATATTATGTGGGAGTGTTTTTCCTTGTTAGCCTACCAGATCAAATAATGAGTATGCCAGAAACAGACTTTCTACAACTAAAATAAGTTGTTTAGCAGAAAAGAACATGGGATGGATGTAGCATTTCTGAATTATCTGGTGTATTCATATGAACTTGTTTGCCATGAATAGTCTTTTGTGGGAAACATTAATGAGGGAGTACATAGGAATTGTGTGTGGGAGTTGTTTCAGTTCAGTGGTTGCAATGTATGTTAACACTTTCATAGACATAAAAGTACCCCATTTTACTATATACTATTTTATCAGTTATATTTTCATATATATTGCATTTCAGGAACTTCCTGGCACTTGTTATAAAAGGCAAGCCAAATTGGATGGCTCATAAATCCACATTGTTTTTCTTATGTTTTCAATACAAACAGTTGAAAAAGCATCTTGTTTGCTAGCATTTTATTTTAGCGCACATTCCAGTGTTATATCACTGAGAAATGTCTTAGAAAATGTGATTATGAGGTTTACAGACATTCCGTTTCATTTATCAGGATAGCCCAGAGTGCAAAGATTATGTGCAACTTTCAGTAACGTGTAGCAAAATCGTATTTCTGTACAGATTTACTGTAGAGCTTCTTCAGAAGAATGATTGTGATATTTTTCTGTATCTTACTGTACTTTCATGTTTACTAACTGAATAAACATTTATATGGCCATAGTCATTAGATAGTGGTCAGATGCGTAGGCATGATGTAACCAGTAATAGATATTTTATCCGCCAATTGTTTTTTAAACAAACATGCTTGGTGCGCCTGACCGTGCACATTCATGTTAGTGGAAAAAAGCAGTAGAAATAAAATCCCAGGCCCATGGGAGAATCATTGGAGTTAATCTAATAGGCAATTCCCCAACGTCATTTTTTCTTGCAATTTGCTCATAACCAAATGGGTCAAAATTGTTTATTTTTGGAAATAGTCATCTTATGTTCACAGTACCTAAACACTGATTTCACCTGAAAGCTGTATGAGACACACCTGTCTTAATTAGTTATGTTTGACCATATTTAAAGTGATACTAAACACACACTACTTAATTTACATTGTCCCTTTTATTTCTGTATGTGGATGATGGCACTGTAATTAATTTGATAGAAGAAAAGTACCTTTTTCCTAATCAATATACAGCTGTCACATGACCCAACTTTTTCCCAGCCTGTCTGCAGAGAAACATAAGCAGGAGGAGATTCTAGTCCTCTGCTGCTGGTCACACCCTTTGGAATACAGAGTGAAAATAAATAATTAATATCAATAAACTGTTTACATTGGCATACAAATATATATTTGAAATCAAATCATTATTATTTTTTGCAAATAACATGGTGTGGACAGATTTCTACCAGTCACAGACTATGTCACACCCTTCCAGCCTGTATCTTAGAATAAGAGGGAGGTTAAGCCTCCATTAATCTACATGTAATATTCAGCCCCCATTATGTTTAGCTAGTTAGAGGGCATGGAGGAGGAGTAAGGGAGTGGGCTGTCATTTACCACTGTGTATACTTCCAAATGTGTGACTCTATAGTCACGTGGGCTGCTCAGATGTGATAAGGAGGGAATGCTCAGCATAGAAACTCACTAAAAACTGAGCATGTGCAGAGTTGCCACAACAGCTGCAAAATTCCTAGCTGAATTGGGGACATAAACAGAAGGTGGAAATAGAGAACAGCGTGTAATACACCATTAAGGCTTCATGTACACGGGACATTTGTACAACCCCTCCGGAACGATTTAACTTGACAGATAGTAACTGACGTTTAAAAGGTCAGTTTTACCGCATTTGCATTTAGAAGCGTTTAAAAAAAAATAGCCAAAAATGAAAAACATCTGTAAACAAAACGCGGCTAAACGCGAGTTACCACGTTTACACACGTTTATAAGCTGTTACAGACATTTAGCGTTTCAAATGCCTCTGAAAATTCGTCCTGAACGCATTTTTTTGCGTTCCAAAAAATGCTTCTAAACTCAACTGCCTAGAAACGACCCTGTGTACATGTACTGATAAGATAACATAGAGGAGAGTTCAGGGGCAGCTGAATAAAGCACCCAACTGCTCCTAAAAGTCTGTTTACCAGCAGCAGTTTACATGAGGCCTTATTGATAGTTTTTATGAAATGGGTTTAGTGACACTTTAATAGAGGGTTCTTCTTAAAATCAAACCTTTCAAGAAACATACCTAACTTTTATCTATTAGCCCACTGCCGCCTTCCCCCACCCCATCTATAATCTATCAGTTTCGATGTATTGCGGTAATACACCATATATGCATTAGTGAATATAAACTTTTAATGGCACCCTAATTCACTAAGGCAATGCGCCGTCAATGAACATGCATTTAAACACACCACAATGCACGGTATCATACTACTATGCATTGTGATGGGCTGCCTCAAGAAAAAATCAGTTTTTCGTGTGCTGTGGTATGCGTTAAAGAGGTACTAAACTGTGGGGGTTGTAGCTAAAAAAAAGGCAGACTGAGTGCAAAGGACTAGTCACCAATATTGCCTGTGATCTCCCTCCAACTGATCTTTCCTTATTATTGTCTTATGTTTTGTTCTGAACTGTGTGTGTAGGCATCCATCTTGGTAGAGGCAAGGCTTTGCTTCCTTATGTTAGAGCCTCCAACAAGAACAGTGAACAACACAGTAGTAACACCATCAAATCATACTCCATAAGGCCCCTTTCACACTGGGGCGGTAGGGGGCGTTGGCGGTAAAACAGCGCTATTTTTAGCGCTGTTTTACCACGGTATTCGGCCGCTAGCGGTTTTAACCCCCCGCTGGCGGCCGAAAAAGGGTTAAAACCCCCCGTATAGTGCGGCTATAGCTGCGGTATTACTGCTGTATAGCCGTGCTGTCCCATATATACACCGCTCCTTCACCGCTCCAAAGATGTGGCTTGCAGAAGATTTTTTCTTCTCCTGCCAGCGCACCGCTTCAGTGTGATAGCCCTCGGGCTTTCACACTGAACAAACAGCGGAGGCTGTTTAGGGGCGGTTTGCAGGCGCTATTTTTAGCACAATAACGCCTGCAAACCGCCCCAGTGTGAAAGGGGCCTTACTCTTAAGACTAGCAGTGGGAGCACTAGCCTTAGATTGACACTACAGATATTCCAGGAAGTGCACTGCTATATTTTTTTGCCAGAATTGCAGACAAGGTAGAAATATAGATTTTTTACAGTAGATGTTCCCCATGATATGCACTATAGAAAATCTTCACTATTTGAGTTTGGGTCTACTTTAATGCACTTTAATGTGTATGTGAAATCTAAAAAAAACTTAAGGCATTAATAAAGAAAAGTGCACAATTAATAGAGATTCACCCTCTTAATTTTTCCTGTTTACCATTATCATTGAAAGTAAAGGTAAAAGAAAATTACAAATTTTGTGTTGTCCCCAGAAAAGTAATAGAGGGGGAATCTTTCAATGGAGACACTAGTTCTGGTAACCTGTGGGTCCCCAAAGAAAACCTTTAATTTACAGGGATTTTCTCTCACTTGCTGTTTGGCTATGATACAGGAAGTGAAGGTAAAGCTTCCCAATGGGACACAGATAGTGAAAAAAATCTGACAGGAGTTATAACCCTCCCTTGCTATTAAAAAAAAAAGTTTTGCCTATAGTTCTACTTTAATTTGTTAACTGATAAAACAGATGATGTTTGGTAAATACTTGGCTATCTAAAAAAGTTAAACCTAAAAAAAAAAGAAAGAAAGAAAACAGTTTGAGATACTTACTGCAGACCTTAGCTTCTGTTCCCCTCAATTTGGCCTGGTGACGCCACTCAGTTTTCTGGCAGGGATCTGGGAAAGTCAAGGATCTCAAATTCTTGTGAGAATGCACTCCTGCACTATACAGAAGTGAATTCTCACAAGATTTGACATCCTTAACATTCCCAAGTTCCCGCCAGAAAGCTGAGTAACATCACCAGGCGAGTGAGGACAACAGAAGCTGAGGTCTGCAGTAAGCATCCTAAAATAATTTCTTCAAAATTTTTTTGAGCTTTAACTTTTTTAGATTTCAGTTTTCACTTACCAATCATCATCTGTTTTATCATTTAACAAAATTATAATAGGAATGAGCTGAGGTGCAGGCCAAACTCAGTTTGACCTGAAACCGTGGGAAACATGATAGCAGGCCACTGGCTCAATCAAATGTGGCTGTGGAACTCCCCATCCCTCAGCCACATGTAATATATGTGGTCATATTAGGTCAATGAGGTCACCATCATCCCCATCCCTTCATTACATGCCGCTGCAGGTCAGAAAATTCAACGGCTGCAGCTAACCCCTAATTTAAAGAAGCCTGTCAAGAGGGAAACATTTGGCTACCATTGTTGACTTCTTCTGAAATTTCTAGTTGTGCGGATATCATGCTGACCCTCTTGCTTCAAAATTTTGAATCACTGACCTGGAACAAGTATGCAGATAAGGACTTATAACTCTTTCCAGGACACTGCCTTAGAAACTTCTAATGGTCAGTATAACAGCCATTCAACAAGCAATTATAGAAGGAGCCCTCACCTTTCTCTTATGTCAGGAGCAATAAATAGGATTAAACAATCTGGCTATGATATCAGGACTAATATGCTGGGAAATGTTTAATAATACAGATAAAGAAAAATGGATCTACATTACTGTCAACTAAGGTTAAGGTTACCTTAACATTTTCTAGACAGTATTTTTAACACAACGAACATGCTATATTACCTCAACTGGTAACCTTTAATGAGAAAGTTACCCATGGGAAAGCAACACAGAATCAGGACATCCAGAAAAAAGATATATGGCTCAGCTGCTTCATGGTATCATAACTGAATGCAGCACAGATGTGACTTCCAGCAATTATGTTCCATGTCAGGAAGAAGTTCACATTAATGAGAGAATAACACAGGGGAGATTAATCTTCTTTTACTTTTACACTTGCCTGGTGGAATGCTTTGTGTATTTTACAAAAGATACCGGCTGTGAGTCAACAGAGTCTCCAGGAACGAGCTGCAATTGTTGGGCCTCCTGTGCACGTCATACACATCTCATCTTTATACGGCATATCATCAGTTCCCCCCTTACATGCTGCAAGCTCATAATCTCCCCCTGAACTTGGAAACATGTGGACTGGCAGAAAGCTGCCAGATGTCGGCAATGAAAGTATATATTTTTCATATTTTCTTAACCAGGGAAGTTTATGTTGTACGTGGGAAACTTCACTAATTGTTTTCATACACATACCATAACACAAGAAAAATTATGCTTGTGCTATGCAGGCCAACTCCCATAGTTAAAACTTGTTTTATTCTGAGTGCATGCCTGCCATAGCTATGTTAAAATGACCTCATAACGAAAAACTAAAATGTATTCCAGGCTATGCCATCAGAGCAATATTTTATGCAGTTTTTTTCGTTTTGTTTTTTCATTTTTCTCTAGCTTTATCCCAAGCTTTGTTTGTGGACACTATACTTTAAAACACCATGAACATGCAGTAAACAAAGAAAATAATACAGTTAGGGTGTCAATAAACGCAGATCAAAGTCTCTTATTACCTGCTATATAACAGACTGTGGATACCCATAAAGCCACTAAAGCATTTGTTTTGTGTAGAGTGAAATTGACCTAGTTGATACTGCATTCAGATGCCCCACCCATCTTCTCTGTGTCCCCACTGCAGCCTGAGATTGTGTAGACCAGCTGTTCTCTACTGAGCATGCTCCAGTTTCAGCTTCCTTCTAAGCTCTTCATTTCCTCCTTTTTCTTATTGGTGAAGCCCATGTGACTATAGAGTCATACATGGGGGACGTATATACAGTAGTAAAGGACACTCAGTCCAGTCTTAGTCCGTAGGGTTCAATATTGAGTTGGCCCACGCTTTGCAGCTATAACAGCTTCAACTCTTCTGAGAAGGCTGTCCACAAGGTTTAGAAGTGTGCCTGTGTGAATGTTTGATCATTGTTCCAGAAGCGTATTTGTGAGGTCAGGCACTGGCTCGCAGTCTCCCCTCTAATTCATCCCAAAAGGTGTTCTATCAGGTTGAGGTCAGGTCTTTTTGCATGCCAGTCAGGTTCCTCCACCCCAAACTCGCTCATCCATGTCTTTATGGACCTTGCTTTGTGCACTGGTCTAAATCATTCGGTGGAGGGGGATTATGGTGTGGGGTGGTTTTTCAAGTGTTGGGCTTGGCCCCTTAGTTCCATTGAAGAGAACTCTTAAAGCATCAGCATACCAAAATGAAAACTAATGCAGTCACCACATCTAAGGATACATAACCTCCAATATAATACATTTTTATTTTTGGGTTTATTGTTACTTTAAAGAGGTTGTAAAGCCCTGGAAAAAATCCCCCTCAAAAAAAAAACCTGCAAGACAAAGATATAATAAGCTAGTATGCGATGCACACTAGCTCATTATGAAATACTTACCTTAAAACGAAGCTGTTACAGCGGTCCCCGCACACTGCTGTCATAGGCAACATCTTTCCAGGAGCTCCTTCTGTGTTCGTAAGCTCCGACGCTGTGATTGTCCGAAGCCGTGATGACGTCACTCCCGCGCATGCACACGGGAGTCGCCGTTCACTGCACGAGCTCGGAAGTAACATTACCCGTGGGCTGTTCCTTCAGAGCGCATGCGCCAGTGATGTCACTGGCTGCATGCACTGGAAATATCTCCTAAACTGTAAAGGTTTAGGAGATATTTTCAATACCTATAGGTAAACCTTATTAGGTAAAAGTTTGCAGAGGAAGTTTACTTCCCCTTTACCTGCAGCAGAGAAAAATCAGGTGTCCTACCCTGCCAGACAGACCTGTATGACACAGCTGTGTAAATCTTACTATTATATTATTTTAGTTGGTAAGGTTGAACAAAGACAATAGTTTATCCAGTTCAACCTGTGCAGGTTTATGTGTGTCAATGTCGATAATCAATTCCCATATCCCTGTATGTTGTGTTCACTAAGATGCATGTCCAAGAGTCTTTTGAAATATCAATACTTCCCGCTGATACCACCAATTGTGGAAGAGAGTTCCAAATCCTTATCGCCCTGACAGTGAAAAACCTCCTACGCAGCTTAGAACTAGATGGCATGTCAAATATTATTATTATAAAACTTTGTAGTTAGCAACTTGCCTGGAAATTCAACTAATGTACTCCTTGCACTGTATTCAGGTCTCAAAGCAGTGCTTCAAAAAAAAGGCCTCTAATAAACTCTCAGGTTTACAGAGAATATACCTGTGTGTATTAAACATAACATTTTTATCATAACAATTTAATGACTTATTTTGCCTACAATGGTTACATTTTTTTTATTATAAATCAGTACATTTTGGATAATGCGCGTGTGTCAGATACAGTGTAGAAACCTGCTTAGACATGTGCAGACACCCTCCCATCTGACTCTCATCATAGATATTCCAATGTATCATTTCACTGCGCATAAAAGAGGCCTGCAAAGGCAGAATGTATTATTGCTAGAGATACTGTTTGCTTGAAGTTTACAGGGGCCCTAAATCAAAACTAAATTTGTTTATGAAAAAAAACCTTGTACTTACTGTAAACTGAGTCAGGCAGCATATACTTGTAACGAAGGAGTGTACATATTTATCTTTAGCACTGTCTGCATTGCTGAACACCATTTCATTCCAGAGAAGTGGTCCACCAAAATCCACTGGGAGACTGTCTCTTCCAGTAGTGTGTAACTCTGTAGGCCACATGCCCCCAGCAGTGACCAGTACAGATCTCAGTGCCCCCAGCAGTGACCAGTTTAGATCTCAGTGCCCACCGTAGTGAACAGTACAGATCTCTGTCCCCCAGCAGTGATTCACTGTAACTGAGCATTCAGACATTCAAGTTCCAACTGAATACATATAACCAGCCTGGGCTCCACCTTGTCTTGCCTGTTGTGTTCAACTCCAGCAGTTGATAGTGCACAGTAGTCAGGGCAAGGGGATAGATTGTTTTACCCAACCTCACGCTTTAACAATGAGTGTAGCCTCTAAGGCACTTACATACCAAGCGGCTGAACAGTCTGTCAGTCTGTCCTTCCAACTCCTGTCGGACCTAGCCTTGGGTTGAAAACTGCAATGGCAGTAGGCACTGTGCTTCAGAAAGGCTGGGTTGGGTCCTGTAGTTGGGGATGAGAATAAAATCTGGCAGATGCACAGTCCACTCCAGCACCACTGTAGATCAGGCCCTAAAGTCATTGGTTCCTCCATTTGATCTCCACTACTCTCTCCAGTAATGACATGGAAGTTAGCAGGAGGAAGAGGTCGACACTTCCCAATTGTTGGTCTCCCAGCAGACTTTATGGGATCATTCTGGAGCAGAGCAGCAACTAACAACGCAAGCAGTGGGTAAGGTAAGTATGTAAACTGCTATTTTTTAAATTTATCTTGCCTGAGTAACATTACAGTACCAACAGGGTCATGTTTAGACATTCATCCCAAAATTATGGAAAAAAATCTGTTTTCCAAATTTCAGGTCCCCTTCATTCATTTCCAGATAACACGACCTTGAGAACTTTACAGCATTACCATGTGTAATTATAATTTATAACCCCAAGATGATAAATCATATTATATTTGAGCAGACCACCAGTCATCAAAGTGATGAAGGGCTATTAAATCTAGTGTAAGTATTTTAGGAATTTCTGTGTGGGCTGTTTGACATTTCTGGGTATCACACTGTGCAGATGTTGTTAATTTATGAATGGAGGGCAATGTGTTTATTGGAGGAATGTTATGAAATACAAAGAGCCATGTCAAGTGCTCCAAGATCAATGTACTGATATCTTACATTGGTTATAACATGAACAAGCAAAAGAATAAATATATTAAAATAATATTCAAATAGAAATGTGATTTTGCGTGACAAAGCCATGACTTCTGGGCACGCTTTGTGACTGGAAACAAATGTATTTATCAAATTATCAAAATATTGTTTGTTGGACCTAATTCTTGACATGCCAAAATCTTTGCTTACGGCAAACGATAATGCTGACTGTGTAGATGAAGGAATTCCTTTCTCATTTTCTTACTGTGAGAAAGTTCAATCTCTGTAATGTATTTTCAGCTGCATCAGTGATTTATATGGAAATGGAAAGTTAAATCAATGCCAGGACACATGGGAGAATTGGTATAACAGTCAATGTCTTGCGTGCGTTGTACCACATTAAACAAGCTTGTTTGGCAACTCAGTTGTGATTACAAGAAAAAACATACATGGAGCATAAACTCTAAAAGGATGATAGAAAGTTTCCTAAACACAAACATCTTGTATCAGGATAAAAATACAGTCTTTGGCTTGTAGGGTTTGCAGTAAGGTATTATAATGATAAAAGTCACACTACTCATTGGGGTTGATTTACTAAAAAAGAAAATGTTCTCTTATCCTAGTGAATTAGGTGAAGCTTTGACCACTCAAATCATCCAACCATGTGCAAACATGATTTTATATCACAAGTGAGCATAGTTCATTAACTTTGTAAAATGGACATTTTGTAATCCTTTTGGTTAGGTTTAGACGTGTGGCAGCTCTTGCCATGCCTCCAAAATGCAGTCTGTGGTGAATTGTGTTTAACACACAGTGAGGAGACAATACGTCACCTTTTTGACACCTGTTTCAATCTTGTAAATGCTACACCACCAAATCTTGCTGATTTAACTGATTCATTATTGAGTTAATTGTGCCCGCTGAAAATGTAACAGGGGGTGATTGGGGGAGGGGGATGGTAGAAACGTAACTCAACCACTTGTTTTTGCTACTCCCCAAACAACAAGTATAAATGAGCCCTTAGTGCGTTCACCAAAATATTTTATTACCAGCAGAAGGTATATTGAGTTGCTGGAAGGGAAAAAGGTATGTAAAAGAGAATAATAATAACTGGAGGAAAGTTCAAAATGAATATTAGAAAGTATTATTTTACTATTTGATTTATTATTTTTATTTTTGAAAAGGTAGTTGATGATTGGAATAAACTACCAACAGAGGTAGTGAGACAGTCAATGGAAAATAGCTTCAAACATGCTAGGGGTAAACAGATCTATAGTCAGACAACAAGGTTAATGGAAAAAAACCAACAAAAAAAATAAATAAATAAAATGGGCAGACTCAATGGACTACTCAGTCTTTTGTTGTTGTCAGTTTTCTATGTTTCTATGTTTCTAGAACATACTACAATTACTAATTAAATACATTCTTCTCTGAATTAAAGGACCATCAAAAAACTACTTCAGCAATCCAGACATATAATAGTCATCTTCCCTTTTACTGCCATCCTTACTCAGCACCATGCTACCTGTTCTCCTGATGGTGCCTGATATCACAATCAGCCTCCTATGGCCATAATCATATTCCCACTCTATGTCCCCATGCATAGATATTCTCCTCTCTGCCACCTCCCTCTTTTTCACTCTCACCTTATTTTATCATTATTATTACTCTGTTTCCCCTTTCTTTTCTCTGTGATCAGCTCCTTCTTTACCCTCTCTGCTTTCTAATGTTCCATGGTCAGCTGCCATTGCTCTCTCCCATTTACCCCTGCCATGTTTGGCTTCCATTCTGCCTCCTTTATGCCAATGTAGCCCACAACAAGATGTCGTTATGCTTTCTCTGAACCAATCCCTCACCCACGTTCTAGTACAACACTGGTTCTGCATCCTCTTTCTTCCCTCATTGTCCAGCTTAGCCCCAGTTTTGCCTCTTTTTCCTATGATTAGCTCTCACCACCTCTTATACCCCCTCAGCCCCACAATTACCTTATACTCTATCTCCTCTGTGAATAGTTGGAGTGAGATGGCACACTACACCAGATAATAAAATATTGCCCGATTAGCCAGTAATGCATACCAGCATATTATGACCAAAAACCACTAAGCATAAATTAACATATTTACGAATGGACACAAACTTTGTAGTATAAAATAAATGTCATTACAAAACAACAAAAGATACTTAATTGTGCTGTGTATATATACACATATTAAGGACTCCCATCATGTGATTAACCTTTTGTCAGAGTACACTCCCAGATTAGGTATGTGGATGGTGACGGTGGATGTAACTTTCCTTCACACCGTAATACCACATAATTTGGGATTGTCTGCTGTGGAATATTTTTTGAGGTGCGACTCAGGCCTCCATGATGAACAGATTTGTTTCATCATGGAGCTATTAGAGTATGCGGCACCGCACAATTATTTTTGGTTTAATGGTCATTTTTTTCGTCAGGATAGGGGTGTTGCGATGGGGGCTAAATATGCCCCAGTTTGGCTAATCTATTCATGGCCCTCTGGGAGGAGGATGACGTCTATGCTAATCGGAGACCGTAATTGATTTTGTGGGCACGATACATTGATGACATCCTCCTCCTGTGGGATGTAGCCGATCTGACTTGGACCTCTTTATTGAGGACCTTTATAATAACACCAGAGGTATTATCCTCAAGTTTCAGGACAGTCAGTCAGAGATTAATTTTCTGGATTTAACTATCACAATTAAGAATGGATCATTTAATACCTCAACTTTCTTTAAAAGTACTGATAGGAACTCATTTATTCCTGTCGATAGCTGTCACCATGTGTCATGGCGCAAGTCGGTGCCAAAAAGCCAGTTCATATGGTTGAAGCACAATTGTACCAATCAGAGTGAGTTTTTGATGCAAGCAAGGTCCTTGACTATGCACTTCGAGGAAAAGGGATACTCTATAGAACTGTTAAGTCACACCCTTGAAGAGGTTGTTGGTATGGAGAGAGGGGATTTACTTAAACAGAAGCCCCCCTTATAGATAGGGCACCTATAGTGCCTTTCATTACGACCTATTCTGTCCAACACATGAGCGTCAAGAAACTTATTAATAAACACTGGCATATACTGGGCAATGACCAGGCTTTAAAATCAGTTTTACCCGATAAACCCCAAGTTATTTACAAGGGGGCCCCTGCCCTTCAGGAAAAAGTGGCACCCAATATTCCTAACCCTCCATCTATCAGGAGAGGCTTTTTTCAAGATCTTACTGGTTTTTATCAATGCAGGAGGTGTAGGGTGTGCTGCCTTAATGGTTGTAGCCATAGAAGAACAAAAAAATTCTTCTCATCCAGCACTTCCATTGAATATGAAATAAAACCATTCATTTACCTGCTCCATTGCCCTTGTGGCCTTCAATATGTGGGCAGGACCAAACGTCCCCTCTAGGTGAGACTTAATGAGCATATCACCAATATAAAAAATGGTTTCCTGAAACATTCAGTTTCTAAACATTATTCATTAGTTCATTATAAAAATCCTGCCAAAACTATATTCCTGGGGATTGATAAGTTCTGTCGCCAGTGGAGAGGGAGCTCTTTGGTGCGTGGTATTTCAAGATTGGAAATGTCATGGATACATAAGATCAAGTGCTATGTCCCTTTCGGACTCAATGTTGATGTTGATGTAAACGCATTTATTGATAATTCCTGATGGTGCAATATATGGGTATGGGTGTATCATTCGCCTAATATTTTACTGAGGTAATGGTTTATATATAGTATTTGCTGTGAACTCGTTGTGAGCCTTGGGTAGCCCTACCTTCTCTATTTTCCAAATTGATCTTTTAAAATATATTCAATTTATATTTAAATTATATATATATATATATTTATTATTTATTCATGGTTAGAATTAGTCTGTCCTCTCTGTGTCATTTTGATTTCGTGTTATACTCATGTTTATGACACAATATGTGACCAATCCATTTTTAATCCATTTATATAGTATCTATCAACATTTTGTTAATGGCTGTCCCTATAGTTTGTCCTTGTAGGTGATTTATTTTAGTGTATTATATCATTTATGTGGTTCGTTCTGTGTTCTGAACGCATTATGTCCTTTATCCCCCTAATCACCTATATATTGCCTTTTCGGTGAGAATATGGGTTTTTTATCACATATCTTCCTATGGCCTTTTTTGCCTGACGTGAGCTTGTTTTGGGTGCCTCAACTAAATTTATCTCTCACCTTTTTTTCCCTTTGGTTGTGGGTGTAAATCATAGTAGTTTTTTTTTGGTGCCATTCGAGCATTATAATTTAATTTGTTGCACCTTCCCCCTTTTATTTTAACGCTCTCTGTCTCCCCTATACCGCAAGTCATTTCGTGATTTGTTTTTTGCTTTTAGTTTTCAGTTTCAAATAAAGTTGTCTCTTCACACACTGTCTCTATGTCTTTTAGGGATGTTTGGGTTCCCGCCTCCTAAGACTCACATCGAGGCGTGGTTCCATCATTCCACTATTTAGCATGATGATTCAGTGCGTCGCCTGATCCCAGAGACGACGTCAGCTTATGGCAAAGCGCGCGTAGGGAGGTTGATGTGCTGATGTCATCGCGCTGTACTCAGTGGACGGGTGTTTGCTTGCTGGCCAGCTGTGTTTTATGATCGTTTTTATCTTCCATTTTGTAAGTGCAATCCCTTATCCTATCAAATCCTTTTGGTACGGTGTACACTATGGAGTCTCTCTTTAGATTTTTTGGGTAACACCTGAACTCTTTCCTTAGTGGCTTGATTTTCCCAGGTGATTTGGTGCACTATTTAAGCTCCTTCCTAATACTAGCTGTGGATAACCATCTTCCTTTTTGATCAAGGCCCTGGCTGGGTATTTAGCTGCAGGTTCCTAAAAGCTTGCCTTCTGGTAAGCACGCAATTCATGTGGTAGAGATGCACCGTCGTCAAGAGGTGTTATATCAGAAAAACTCACTTTTATGTGTTTTGTATGGACTGCTCATTTATTACTTATGTTGTTTGTGTATATTAATTAATACACAACCATTGATTTTTTGATTTTTATTTCACTTTTTTATTTTTTATTTTATTTTTCACATATTTATTCACATTCATTTTCAGCGCTGCTACTTTGTATTATTTATATATACAAGTGATTCATTTTTGAGAATTTACCACACATATCTTTCAATTAAAATTTCTGATCTCTTTTTTTATCCACATTGTAATGGTTTGTTTGACTGAAACATTCTTCTCATTGCTCTGAGCATATTCTCACAAGCTGTTGTTAATTTTGAATTTATAAGGGCATTACATTAGTAGGCTCTGTTGCACTGCTTATCACAGCGAGGAAAACAGCATGAAATCGAATAATTAAAACCATAAAAAAACAAGTTTTCCAAATAATTAATTGTATCGCTAGCTTAAATCTGTCTGCCACTAATAGAAAAAAATAGACATTGCTCTCAAGATGAAAGAGATCCTTTACATATGGGTATTTAAAATGTCTCTAGTGTTTATGACCAACGTTATTAAATTGTGTAAATGTGCTAAGTCCTACCTTTCCTCAGCAACACAGAGGTTTATGTTATCAGCATTACTAAACTGTTGTTGCTTTATCTGCAGCACATTTAGCTAAGAGCACAAGTTGCCCTGGACATATAGCAGCCATCTGATGTCATGCATTTTGCCATAGGATGATGGTTGGGTGCAAGGGTGTTTGGAGGACTTCGTGTGCCCATTCAACAGGATAGCATGTCTGTCTTTACTGCATACACGAAACGGGTAGGGTACAGCTACACTTATTCCCAGGAATCTTTATCAGTGTCTTTGTAAAATCCACTGTTCTCAATGCTACTAGTTTAGAGAACCAGTTTTGAGTAAATTAGTTAATTGAAATATTTTCCATTCAACCCCACCCTTTGCCCTTAGCAGTCATTACATAACTATTGTACCGATATTTTCATTCAAGTAACAAGGGATTCCAATAGGCAACTTGACTAAATAAAATTAAAAAAATGATAAGCATTACTTGAAATGTGTTATTATATTCAACAATTTTTGTCTATTAGGATTGCAGAGATAATCCTGGTGCTGCACACATAGTTAAAAGCTTGATCACATGAATAAACAATGTTATGTATGCCAATCCTACAAAAATCTTGATTAGTTTTCTATAGTGTAACCATCATCTTTATATGTAAGAGTACCTCTTTAACCCCTTTTTGACCATTGGCAGTAGATCTGGGACCTGGTCTGTGGGGCATTGCTGATTTACTGCCTGTTTTGCACCACACTATCTGTACAGTTTCAGAGACATCTGGGTCGATTTACTAAAGGCAAACAAACTGTTCACTTTGCAAGAGGTGTTGCACTTTGAAAAGTAATTTACCCCAGAATTTGGTGAATGAGGGGAAGCACTGCTAACTTCCATCATCCAATCATGTGCACTCAAATATGCTGTGTTTTTTTATTTTCCTTGCATGTGATTGGGAATACTATACAAAGTAGACATGTGTACACACAAAATATTTCGTTTCGGAATTTCGTTTTCGTCCGAAAAATACATTTATTTAGTTACTCCCGAAATTCGTTTTTATTTATTTCGTTTTTCGTTAAAAATTGCATTAGTCCAAAAATCCAAATTAAGGTCGAATCTGTCATTGAAGGCTTATGATGTCTGTCGAATGTTCAAAGAAGATTCAACGGAGCAGCTAAACTGTACAACGCCGTATAGTTTACCTGCCCGTTGAATCTTCTTAGAACTTTCGACACCATAAGCCAAAGTACGTGTGTACTTAGTTCTAGCTATTTTACTGCTCCTCCTCTTTGGTTACAATCAGCCAATAACATTCATCATCATTATTTTTATTTATCTTTTCTCCCCTACGTTGAATCTTTTCTCCCTTCGTCAAATCTTTTCTCTCCTACGTCAAATCTTTTCTCCCCTACGTCGAATCTTTCTCCCCTACGTCAAATCTTTTCTCTCTATGTAGAATAATCTTGGACTAATAGAGTTAAGGTTAGGCACATTCAACCACAGGTTTAATGGACACAGATTGTTATTGTCATCATCATGTCGAATCTCCTATCTATATCGAACTGTTGTAGCAACGAAAATGAAAATAAAACATTTGTTTATGTCGGATCTTTTGTTTTTCGGATTCTGCACTTTCGTTATCGTTTGTTAAAACCATAACGAAAATACCTGAAATTCGGACGAAAATGCATTCGGACGAAAACGAATGCACATGTCTAATACAAGGTAAAACTTCACTACAATCATTCAATTCTGGGGTAAGTTCCCTTGCAAAGTAAACAGCATTCATAAACCAATAAATCAACCCCCAAAAAGAATAGCTCCTGGTTACAAATCTGTCTGCTTTGCCATAGATCATGTGACAATGCAGTGCAGTGAAAATACTACTTCTCCCAGCCCAATGTCTGCGCTCTCCAGCAGAGGAAGATAGATTAATATAATATACAGTAAACACTTTGTACTTGTAATAAAATATTTTTAGATATACATTTTGATAGAGCTAGGGTTAAGGTTGGGGTTATGGCTAGGATTAGGGACAGTGTGCATTAGATTTACAGCATAACTCAAAGGATTTGAACTACTAAAACTGGTGGATGCAAAATTTGGTGCAGCTGTGCATGATAGCCAATCAGGTTCTAACTTCATGTTGTTCAGTTAGGCTTTAACAAAAACACTGGACGCTGATTGGTTTCTATACAGAGCTGCATCAGATTTTGCACTCTCCAGTTTTAGTAAGGGTCCTTTCACACGGACTGTGCTTTGCTGAGTGGGGAATCGCTCCGCTGATCCCCACTGAGCAGGCGGATGACAGGTCCATCTCCGCTCACTGTGCAGAGCGTAGACGGACAGAGTCCTGATCTCCCCTATGGGGCAATCAAGTGAAAATGGACCGCCGGACCTGACAGCGGTGGGTGTCAGCAGACATGTCACCGCTGACACCCGCCAATCCATAGAGGTGAATGGAGGGTCCGATCAGGTACGCCTGAAAAACTGACAGGCAAACATGATCGGACCGCACTTGTGAAAGAAAATCAACCCCAAAGTTGCACTCATTCTACCAAATCCTCTTACATAAGGGTACTATGTTGACACTTATCATAGAGGTATGCATACCTCTACTTCAGTCATTCATGCATGCATATAAAACCCTGCACTTAACAAAGTATTTAGTCTGTGCTACACATTACACCTGTATTTTAAATAACTAATGCACAAAAGAATTGATTTACTTACTATATGAAGAGATTGTGCAACTCTGATAGTTTTAGTTTTTTGGGGTTTTTTTCTCCTGAAAGAGCAAGCTACTTAAACAAATCAAGTGCAAGCTACTTACACAAATCGAGTGCAAGCTACTTACACAAATCTAGTGTTTCCTAAATCAGATTTTAAATGGCAGCTATGGGATACATATGGCTCAACTTCCAGAAAATTCATAGACAAAATGGTTGCATTTTTAAAAATTGCTTTTACCCCAGTAGCACGTTATTTCCAGGGATGTCACATATCCTCCTAGGAAGGTTAATCACTTGTGTCTGAAAATAATCACATTTCCGTTTTAATTTTCCTGGAGGGATTTTAGATTTCACATCCGCAGTGGCTGAGTCATCTGAGTATTTTTTATTTTGAGAGTCTCACTATCATTCTGTACGTTGGCGGTGTTTAAAAATTTCATTAGGGAACACTTCTGGTAGAAAAGAATGTTCTCACAAATATCAAACCCAGGACAGATGTACTATGGCCCTTGGAGCTCCCATCTCCTGCTGACAGAAAACATCTGTTGGATGCTTTGTGAACGCTTGAGAAACCACCCAGACAATACTACAAAACAATGGTTTTGGCAGCACTTCTTTCTCAGTCTGTTGTTGACATTACTTCATCAAAACAGGTGTGCAAATGTACTAGTGAGCTCTTGTGAAATTCTAATCAAATGTTGCTAAGTTTTGTATATCCCAATAATTCTATTATCGTCAACTTAACAGCTCATTAGGCATACACATCCATTACACATTAGGGCTTTGTTATTGAAAAAGTTGACAGAGCTATAATAGTTAGGAAACAGGTACGACTCTGGTATTCAGTGGGCACATTTAATACACATAGATGTAATTGGATTTAATTGGTTAGTAAGGACTACTCATCAAATGCAGTATATCATTAAAGCGCGTATGTATAACCTCTCTTGCATGGAGACATGTAATGCCCTTAAACAGAACATTCTCCCTTGTAAACTCTACCTATTTCAAACAATCCCTATCCATATACCTATACACTATTCTTATTATTAGTATTCAGGATTTATATAGTGCCAACAGTTTGTGCAGCCCTTTACAACAGGGGGGAGGACAGACAGCACAGTTACAATACAATTCAATACAGAAGGAATCAGAGGGCCCTGATTATTAGAGCTAATACAAAAGGTATTACTTTAAATCTCTTCAGTCTTTTTTAAACAATTTTGTGTAGTCCTATGAACTGGTGTGTCTAAAACATAATATTCTTCAAAGAACTAAAAATTCTAGTGGGATAGCACTTCCAGATATACAGTATCTCACAAAAGTGAGTACACCCCTCACATTTTTGTAAATATTTTATTCTATCTTTTCATGTGACAACACTGAAGAAATTACACTTTGCTACAATGTAAAGTAGTGAGTGTACAGCTTGTATAACAGTGTAAATTTGCTGTCCCCTCAAAATAACTCAACTTACAGCCATTAATGTCTAAACTGCTGGCAACAAAAGTGAGTACACCCCTAGGTGAAAATGTCCAAATTGGGCCCAATTAGCTATTGTCCCTCCCTGTTGTCATGTGCCTCGTTAGTGTTACAACGTGTCAGGTCTGAGGGAGCAATTGTGTTAAATTTGGTGTTATCGCTCTCACTTTCTCATACTGGTCACTGGAAGTTCAACATGGCACCTCATGGCAAAGAACTCTCTGAGGATCTGAAAAAAAAAATTGTTGCTCTACATAAAGATGGCCTAGGCTATAAGAAGATTGCCAAGACCCTGAAACTGAGCTTCAGCACGGTGGCCAAGACCATACAGCGGTTTAACAGGACAGGTTCCACTCAGAACAGGCCTCGCCATGTTCTACCAAAGAAGTTGAGTGCACATGCTCAGCATCATATCCAGAGGTTGTCTTTGGGAAATACACATATGAGTGCTGCCAGCATTGCTGCAGAGGTTGAAGGGGTGGGGGGTCAGCCTGTCAGTAATCAGAGCATACGCCGCACACTGCATTAAATTGGTCTGCATGGCTGTCATTCCAGAAGGAAGCCTCTTCTAAGGATGATGTACAAGCAAGCCCGCAAACAGTTTGCTGAAGACAAACAGACTAAGGGCATGGAATACTGGAACCATGTCCTGTGGTCTGATGAGACCAAGATAAACTTATATGGTTCAGATGGTGTCAAGCATGTGGGGCAGCAACCAGGTGAGGAGTACAAAGACAAGTGTGTCTTGCCTACAGTCAAGCATAGTGGTGGGAGTGTCATGGTCTGGGGCTGCATGAGTGCTGCCGGCATTGGGGAGCTACAGTTAATTGAGGGAACCATGAATACCAACATGTACTGTGACATACTGAAGCAGAGCATGATCCCCTCCCTTCGGAGACTGAGCTGCAGGACAGTATTCCAACATGATAACGACCCCAAATACACCTCCAAGATGACCACTGTCTTGCTAAAAAAGCTGAGGGTAAAGCTGATGGACTGGCCAAGCATGTCCTCAGACCTAAACCCTATTGAGCATCTGTGGAGAATCCTCAAACGGAAGGTGGAAGAGCGCAAGGTCTCTAACATCCACCAGCTCTGTGATGTCGTCATGGAGGAGTGGAAGAGGACTCCAGTGGCAACCTGTGAAGCTCTGGGGAACTCCATGCCCAAGAGTGTTAAGGCAGTCCTGGAAAATAATGGTGGCCATACAAAATATTGACACTTTGGGCCCAACTTGGACATTTTCACTTAGGGGTGTACTCACTTTTGTTGCCAGTGGTTTAGATATTAATGGCTGTGTGTTGAGTTATTTTGAGGGGACAGCAAGTTTACACTCATACAAGCTGTACACTTACTACTTTACATTGTAGCAAAGTGTCATTTCTTCGGTATTGTCACATGAAAAGATATAACAAAATATTTACAAAAATGTGAGGGATGTACTCACTTTTGTGAGATACTGTATAAATGTATTATATTGCCACCCACCTAACTAGGGGATTGGATTGGTCCTGACGCAAACCCCTTGAACAACGGGCGCCACTTGAACAAGAAGCCTCACCTATTCCAACAAGATCCTACATCTGAATTACATAAACATCCCACTAAAGAGATGACCTGGAAACTGTCCTACACTGGCTTTAGATCCTAGGGGATTGCCCCATTCCCTTCAACCTTATTTCCTATCCTGGGTATTTACAATGTTTTACTGGGTTTGCAGGACAAAGTGTTCACCTGTATTAGGCACGAAACAAAAACAAATGGTGTGTGTGTAAAGCACTTTCTACATTGCTCCAACTGGCTATGTTCTACTCAACTCACAATGGACCCATCGTTCCCCTCTTTGGGTACCCTGCACATATTGCAGCTCGTGCACTTTTTGTGATCATTACCTAGCCTGGAAAATTTTTCACATATGTTGATTCCATTTGAACAGGAATGCCAGGCTGACGGACCAATCAGCCATGTTCTTTCCATGATTTAAAAATTGTTCCTTATAGAAGCTTTGAAACACCACTGCATTTTCTGAAACACTAGGAACAGAAGTTAGGAGATACCTTCCCTGCAGAAGCATGCTCGAAGATACTTACTATGTCCTTCAGATTTTATAAGCAACAACTATCAAGAATCAGGGTAAAAGAAAATTACCCGTTGGTACTGTAATCCGGCAAAGCTGCGCTCTAGCTCTCCTGGCTCCCCAGCAACATGCTGGAGGTGCAGACAGGGCTGTCTTGCATGCCTTTTTGTCCTACCCCCTTCTTGATAACCTTTGGACATGAGTCTTTGAGATCTGCCAGAAAGCCTTACCAGCTCCTTGAAGAACACGCACTCCAAATTTATCACGACATGGTTTTGTTGGATAGAATATTCTTGCAAGCACAAGTTCAAACAATTGCTCACTAATCAAACAGGCATGCCTCATTGTACCTTTTTTGGTTATCAACCAGGTCTATATGCTCTCCCCACACTGTGTTCATGTTACTGGTTGTTTTTTTGAGTGTCTGTAGTAGAGCGCTTTCCCACCTAGTCCACTCTGTACTCACCCCTTAGTTTTCATTAGCAATCACTTTTGTTATCTGCCTAACACTCTAATCCCAACTCCCTCTATACCTCCCTCTATACGTTCCCTCCGAGAGGCACTTTCCATTGTCAATGTGTATTAGGTTGTGTGACCACTTTGGTACAACTTGTCCAGTTACTTCACAGGAAGTGGAACTCTACCTTATGACATGGGTCCCTTGTACTTTCATTGCACCTGCTCGACAGTTGTTTAAATGAATATTATGAGCTTTTCTTCATCTACTTCTCCCATTTGAATGCAAGTCTAGGTACATCCTTCTTATGTGCTAATAAATAAAAGTCTAATGTTGAAAATTGTACCCTGTGCCTTCTCTAACCTTCCCTGGTTCACTTTCTTTGTTTTTGTTGTATAGTAAAACCATAACTGAACTAAAGTTATAACTATAAATAAAGAATGCAAACAAAAAGGGTGCATGTAGGCACGGGACTTGAAATCTTTGATCAGCAGCCGGAATGGATAACTTATCTCATATACTGTTTCTGGGATTTTTTCAAGTTTCCAGAATTTCGACTTTGAACATGCAAGACATTATATTTTGTAATCTTGTCATTACTAGAAAACCTTAAAGCTTAAGTATATTTCCAATAAGATATTGGCAGTATGTATAAGGAGAAATAGACTATGATGCAAAGCAATAGAATATTCATGTATTTAAGCACTCACATACTGCTGCAGGTCTTTAAAAAGTCGTGGACACTTATTTCTGCAGCACTGTTTTAAAGACACTAAAGGACGAATTTAAAAAAACTGGAGCAGACATAGTCTGGATGAGCTATGCATAGAAACCAATCAGCTACTAGCTTCAGCATGATCAGTTAAGCTGTGAAAATGAAAGCTAGCAGCTGATTAGTGGCTCTGGATTCTGGCTGCTCCAGTCTTAGTCAACTTCCCTCTGTGTACCGAGCAAATCCGAGTGGCTCTGTACCTTGAGATTACTGTGACTGCTCATTGAGAGACTAATCAAAGTGATCACAGATGTAAACAATGTAGTGTTTATATCTGTGTGCCCTCCCCTTCCCCTCACAATGGAGGGAGGGGGAGGAAGGAGGAACTAATAACTCTGAGAGAATTGAGCTGACAGCCAAAGACTGCCTTGTATTTTTTTTCAATGAAGACATGGTGTTTCCTGATTGGAGGGTTGGAAAAGTGAGACAGTCATGATCTCTACCTCATCCAATCGGAGAAAACCTGTAAATGGTGTGTGTGTCACATGAGCGACCTGTTTACACTATGCAGCCACTGCAGACACAGGACCCGGTAAACCAAGGTGATCACTGTAGTAGTGGTGACTACAACAGAGATTCTCTGCCTCCACAGCAGTCCTATAGGTATGGGATATGTATACTTACAAAAGTCCAAGCTGAATCAATATAACTATGCAATAAAAGCCATATCTGGAGTTCTGCATTAGGTGCTTTAGAAACGGTGTCAGAGTGTAGTTCCACATAAAGTTGTTTTTGGCTGTTACTAAGTCCCTATCTACACTTGAGTGATTGGAAGTATGTTTCCAGAAGCGCTTCAACACTTGGCCCCCAGATTTCCATATTATTCTATTGTGCCTGAATGACATGCTGTTGCTTAGCACTCAGAAAAACTACAGGAGTCTCTTTGGGGCATGATCACATGTTATGTACTTGTAGCCTTTAATGGAAGCAACTGAAAAACATGCATAATGCATTTTTTTTTATTCCTAGTAACTTGCTATCAATTTTCCAAAAAAAGGGATCAAGCCTGAAAACACGTGTACAAATTAACAAGAAAGCATGTGAAACAACCAAAAACTCCAACACTGATATGTGAATGTAGCCTAATTCTTAATTATTGCTGGTCTTAGGACTCATTTTACTGGTCTTAGGACTAAAAATGCAGTCATTATATGAGGATTAAAGAAAGATTAGCTTGTTAAAAGCACACTATATTACCAAAGGTATTGGGACGCCTGCCTTTACAAGCACATGAACTTTAATGGCATCCCAGTCTTAGTTCGTCGGGTTCAATATTGAGTTGGCCCACCCTTTGCAGCTATAACAGCTTCAACTCTTCCGGGAAGGCTGCCCACAAAGTTTAGAAGTGTGTCTATGGGAATGTTTGACAATTCTTCCAGAAGCACATTTGTGAGGTCAGGTACTGATGTTGGACGAGAAGGCCTGGCTCGCAGTCTCAGCTCTAATTCCCATTCACATTCCCATAGACACACTCCTAAACCTTATGGACAGCCTTCCCAGAAGAGTTGAAGCTTGTATAGCTGCAAAGGGTGGGCCAACTAAATATTGAACAATGGACTAAGACTGGGACGCCATTAAAGTTCATGTGCGTGTAAAGGCAGGCATCCCAATACTTTTGTAATATAGTGTATATGGTCATGGAAAAAATTATATTTTACAGCATTAAAGTGGACTAAAAAAGACAAAATTGAACTTTACAGCAGGTTATGAAGTCTGGTTGGTCTTGGGGGAAACAGATGATCAATTTGAATATGAACAGGATACTAGGTCAGTCCTCAAAATAAACTATTACTGAACAAAATCAGTCTGTATCAGCCTGTCACCACTCTGTGTTTCTATGTATTCCATTCTCTGTCTCTAACAAGCTTGTAATCTTATCTAGAGTGGTTTATTTTTGCTGACATTTTTAGCAGGACTGATTGAAGACTGGGAGTAGTCATAATCACATACATTTCAGTTTAAGTAATGACTTTAGTGACTCTAGAAAGGCTCTTAAAGATGGATACAAAATGCTATCCAATCGAAACATGCATGTTTATAAGTGAAAGACTTAGATCAGTACAAACTGACTACATGCGATGTGTATAGTATGTATTACCATTATACCATACAGTTTAATATTAACCTCTCCTAGTGGAAATATAGGAAGTATTGACACAATTAGAGAATCAGAGGTCCCCTTGACATCTGACACTTGCTGGAATGTCAACTGTCAAACCATCAGATTTCAGGAGGCATCCCTCCCCGAAACCCCAATTAAAATAAAGACACATAACATTAAGCTAAATAAAGTGGGAATAAGAAACCTTCAAAGATCAGCTTTCATAATTATAATAATGATAGAAGAGCCACAGCCATAAACCTAATGCATTAAAGAAAATGTTGGAGCTTGCATCTACCTTGGTGGGGATCCACTGGACTATTACACACCTAGAAATGAAAGGGACTAATGGGAAAAATAATTGCAAATGAGTGACTGTATAAAGTCCATAAAGTCCGTAGTATGGCACTTGAAGGCAGGCCAGTGGAGATGAGAAGCAATACTCTGGAAAGACTGGGAAAAGAAGCACAAGGCGCCACTCTAAGTGCGGTAAGTTATGCAATTTTAATAAGCAAATGGTGCATATGTACTCACAAGAGAAGGTTAAAAACAAGCATGTCAGAAAGGATGGAATAGCTGTCCGGGAGAGAGTCCATTGAAAGGCAGAACGCTGGTGAAGTATAGCTCCAATTCACCAGCATTCTGCCTTGGATGGACTCCCTAATGCATGGTTAAATTACACATAGGTTTACCTACCAAAAAATGTATTTTTTCTCAGCCACTCTTGTGATTTAGACAATTCTGCCACGTTATATAGTCAGGGAGACCATTCTACCATTGCTGTTTTAGCTTCATTGGTCCCTAAATCACTTCCCTACTGATTGGACGGAGGATATGATGCTGATTAATTGCCCAGTGGGATAACTGGAAAGGTGACATAAGAAGCCACACTGTTAAACAAGTGTGCAGTTGCCTGGCTGTTTAGTGTGGTAGATGCATGGAAATCAAGACCGGATATGCAGAATACTAACTATTCAGATTCCTGCATAAGCCAAGTCAGTACTTTCAATGTATTATGTTATCATAAAGAGTAGACATTAAAATACACACTTAGTGCAGCTATCATTGCATAGTTTGGGTAATACTTCAGAGTAAAGACTGAGAATAGTGTACTATATACCTCTTAAAAATTCATATCCGAGTGGGACAAGAACATTTGCATATTTGTGGAATACACTATTCATTCAGAGTGACTAAAACGGTCATCCTAGTATTTGCCTTGTGCATCTGGCTGACCTATTCATAAATTTCATAAAATACATATGGCTAATTGTACATGTGTTGTCTCTACAGCCATGATTATGAGTGAGAACACTGGCTATCTGCCAGCTGTAGTTTACTGAAGGGGGGGGGGGGGGTTCAACATAGAATCATGTGACAAGTTTTGGCAGAAAAACCTAAAAACCTGATAAAATTAATCGTGAAAATTTTTTTCTAATAATTCATGGATAGCATTAGCAGTTCATTAATTTTTCATCTTTCCTAAAGTTGCTTTTTACAGAAGTGGCAACATTGAAAAACAAGGTTAATAAAAATAAATGCCAATGAAGCCTATTATTGGATAGTGCTATACAAATATGTTTATTGTAATTGCAATGTTCTAAGCTTATGGCATTATGGAGACAATGCAGCTATCTTGTACATCAATAAAGGCCATTTGTTGTCACATGGCTACAAATGCACTACAGTATTCTACTTCAATTGATTTTCTCACATATTTCTGAAAGAGTAGAAAAAAGACATTTAAGTTCACATAAGGCTTATGTCATTACTTTGCATTTGTGAAGCATTATAGATGTTTTTCAGAAAGAGTCATATCATAGCTTTCCATTGACTAGAATAAAGGCATTTGGCAAGATTTTCAAATTAAATTGCCTGCCAAATGTTGCAAGTAAGATCAAAATGAACACAAAGCAATGCAAATGCACGGCGTGTAGTTAAACATTTGCTATCCATGTAAAGAACAGGCATTGCTTTTGCAAAGTACTTGGAGACCTCTATTAAGATGAAGCAAATGCCTGCTCTTCACGCCCATGTGAACAAGGCCAAAGGTTAACTGTCCTTTCTTTTTACAACTTACATTCCCAACTTCTGTGTCCTTCCCATTAAATCCTTCAGTAGAAATACAGAACTCTAAATTCACCAAACCTATATTCTCATTGCTCAGTCTGTCAATAAGCAGCTTAGTGTTTATGCTGTCCACTGCTCCTGGGCTCTTTAGGGCATTGGCCCTGGTCATAGAGAACAGTAGCTATGTATGACAGCCTGTAAACTAAGCAAAGACGAATAGTGTAGCCTGAGATCAGATCTGAGTTATGCACAGTATTTCAGAGGCCAAACAGTGAGATTTAGAAAATGTGTGGTGGCGATCCCTGGTGGTCCTGGTGGTATCCCTGGCAGTCCTGGGTGGGCATCTGAGGGGGGGCTGCGCTGATAAACAATTAGCACAGACCCCCCTGTCAGGAGAGCCGCAGATCAGCTCTCCTCTACTCGCGTCTGTCAGACGTAAGTGAGGAAAAGCCGATAAACAGCTCTTCCTGTTAGTAGAAGAGAACAAGAAGACCTGGACAGCTGCACACCAGAATGGATAAATCCGTCTTTTTATTCAAAATACAGGATCATGGGGTACACAAAACACGACTGTGGGGTCGTACAAAAATAGCTGACGTGTTTCGCCCTTACACCAAGTTCTTACTCATGATGTAAATAGCTCTTCCTGTTTACATCATGATCAGCCGTGATTGGACACGGCTGATCACGTGGTAAAGAGCCTCTGTCAGAGACTCTATACTGAGATCGGTGTAGCGGTGTGTCAGACTGACATGCTGCATCACTGATCGCCACGCTGCGCACCCACACAGGCGCACGCCGGCAGATATCCTGAAAGACGTCATATGACGTCCAGTCAGGATATCGGCCATCATTTTGCTATAGGCCGGGCGGGAAGTGGTTAAACACTTTTACCACTTTAAATTAGTTGTTAGCATGGCAGCGGGTGGTAAAATATGATGAAAAAGACTAATATTATTTTATGCATATACATTCAAAATAGATTAGGAAGGATACATTATCATACATGTATCTTCTTTAGTTATAACAATTCCTAGTTATGCATGTGCTTTAGTTACATGGTTAATATGGACTTAGCATAATCTTTTCAAATGCTGCAATAGTATAGCCAAATATCAAAGAAATGTATTCCGACTTTTGAAAGTATAAGTGTAAGTCTTAAACATGGACAGAACATTTTTAACATTACTTTTGTACTGAGTATTTCATAAATGTTTACGTAGAGGATCAAAGTTCTGCTTCAACCACATATAATTAAGGTTATTTCATCAGCAAGACACTCAGCTAACACGCGTTAGCTTTTTATTTGTTTAGTTTGCCATATACAATATAGTATATTTACTGTATTTTTGACATATTATTAGTTATTGAGGGTCAAACAACATACAGACATAATAATATCAGTTGCTTGTTAATGAATCTGCAAATTACTGGGGAAAAAAGATGTTTGGAGATTTGAAAGATACAATCCCTGCTTATAATTCTGGTTTCCGATCTGGAAAGGCACAGCCTAACTATTGTGTCATTTCTGTGAGTTTCTGGTTAAAAATAGTTAAAAGAAAAAACTCTCTTGACCCTCTTTTTCCTACAGTCATTTTACATTCCGCAATATGACAAATATTTCTTAAATATGATAGTTATATTATGTTATAATAGTTAGGGTTGACTAATAATGGCAAGCAACATCTGAAGTCAATCTGCTCCAAATATACAAATAAATCAATATGTATAAAGCTCAACTAAAGCCAAAAATATAATTTTAAATATTTGATTAGCATGAGGAAGGGTTAGAACCTCTGTCAGGATTTAGTCTGTGACGCTGCTTGGGAGATTTCGGATTTCCTATTTGAAGTGCCAAACTGGAAAATGTACGGTAATTAAACTTTTTATCAACAAAACAATTTATTTTTTTTAAAGTGAGGAAGGGTTTAAAACGTTCTTCAGGTTTACAGTAGGAAGAGAGCCCTGCTCTTAGAGTCATGTATTATATATGATGGATAATGTAAGAATCATAGTGAGAGCACCATTGTTTTAGAAGGACACTCCAAGATGTGTAGGGACAGAGCTGAAACTATTTTGCAGAGATCCCAATGCTGCAGTTCCCAAAAGTATAAGAAGCCAACAGGTGAGAAAGAGCACCAGACGCCACCTAAAGCTCCATCCTTTGAGTCACTGACTCTTGAAACTGTAGATTGCATGCATTAGAACAGGAGTCTCCAAACTTTCTAAACAAAGGGCCAGTTTACAGTCTTCAGACTTTAGAGGGGACGGACAGTGGCAAGAGCGAGTAGAAAATGCCCGAGTGTCAGTGGGAGTAGACAACTTAGTAGGCTTTGTGGTCAGTGGAAGTAAATAAATTATACCCATGGTCAGCGGGAGGAGAAATAGTGCCCCATTATTGGAATTAGTAGGACGAATAGTGTGCCATTATTAGTATCAGTGGGAGAAAAAGTGCCTCATCATTGGTGTCAGTAGGAAGAATAGTGTCCCACTCTTGGTGTCAGTGGACGGAAAAGTGCCTAATGTTTGGTGTCACTGGGAGGTATAGTGCCTCATTATCAGTGGGAGTAACAGTGCTCAAGGGCCAGATAGAGGGACACAAAGGGCCACATGGGCTACTGTTTGGAGACCACTGCATTAGAAGATTCATAGCAATGAATACTGGTCTGAATTGTTCCCGACGGTAATGTTACTTTAAGTAGAAATTATACTGTGAATATGGTTTCTTTTATAATTATACAACAAGATGAAAAAGCTTTGTCTTGAATTGGTTTGTAGATAAATGGAATAAAACGATACAAAGGGCTTTCTAAAGTTGTGAACTACAGATGTTTCCCTAAGAGGTCTAAAGCTTTAGTATAATACATGCACATTCGTAAGCATGGTTAGCTGAGGGCACCACCTGCTGGGGAAAAATAGAACTGTCAAAACTACAGAATTGTTTTACTTCCCATTTTATAAGCCCAACTGTAAATGAAAACTTGTTTTAGACCTTTAACCATTGTAGATATAACAAGTGTAAGATTGTAATTAAGAAACATTTTAAAAATACATAAATACAAATTTATAATTATGCTATTTAAAGCATAAACTGCTTTTCATTATCAGTGAACCACCAATCACTATTTTGGTAATTTGTAACACCTTAGTAGGCCCGAACATACCACACAGCTAGATTACCAGGCACCTATCAAAATGTTTTCTTTTGCCTCTTTTGTCCCAAAACCCAGGGTAAAATTACAAATGATCAATCAACTTCAAAGATCTCTTTATTAATTTCCTGTACGTATGGTTTATGGCTAGGTTCATACTACCCCAACCATTCACACCAATCCCTGTCTCTTGAAGTCCACAATCTATCGTTCCCACCATAAACAGACACCTCATAAAAACAGTTTGGGAGGAAATCAATTAACTAGCCAGTAAGTTTTTGGATTGACACAAGCACATGGTGGACTGATCACATCAATATAAGGACTCACGTTATATGTTGTTTATTTAGTTTTAATTCATTTTCCATTTATATGTTTTATTGGTTTTATAGTATAACACAATTGAGAGCTTTAAAGGATATTGTGTGGCACTGTTTATCTATTAAAAAACTTACTAGCTGAATTGACATCATCTATTCAGCCTCAGAATCTAAGAAATGAAAATGCAGATTTATCACATGGAAAAAGTAAATACACCCCTACATTTCCCACCACTTCAAACTAATGAAATGATAATCAGATGTTCCAGATTAGGGCCTTCTTTTGGAGTACTATGTAGGTAAAACCTGTCAAATGTAAATCTCAGATATCTACTGTACTGTCTGGTGTTCTCTTATCTATTGTTTAAATTCTTTTTATTCATTTTAGAAAAAGGATGTATGAAAACAATACACCACAATAAATACTCAAGACAACATTCATAAAATAAGCAAGCAAAAGTTGAAACCCGTACACAACATTACATACAAACTGTTAACAACATATAAAAAAGGTGTATATCCTACAGTATAACTCTATCATATCGACCAGATCTATCATATTTACTCCTCACAGAGGAGGAGAGCATAGTTGCCAACATTGTAAAAAAGTTTTTAGGGACACTTTTTTGGCTGTAGGCGGAGTCTTATTATAATTAGGGGGCAGGGCAGGCGATTAGGGTTTGCTGCTCTGTTCCCAGATATATCTCAGGACATAACACTTGTTGTTAGTGCTGAAACCCCATTTAGGACACTAGCAAGTTATCTGAAGGTGTATTGAATGCTGAGCTCTGCATAATCCTGAAGTCATGTGTCACAGTGCATGAAGGGAAAGCATGGAGTTCTGCACACACAAGGGAAAATTCAAGCTCTGCAAGAACCTCCTTATCCAACACATCTCCACATGTGACAGAAATCAGAGGAGCCACAATGCAACTGCAAGGCTAAGACAATATGTTCCTATCCCTATGTGCACAGCATGAAGATTATACAGTATATTATTATGTTTAGACATTTTAGTGAGCTGAATAATATAAATAATCACATAGGAATGTTAGTCATTTCACATAATTTTAAAATCATGAATCCATCCTTCTTGTATCTAAAATCATGCTCAATTCACTAAGCTTCTTTACCATTGCTTTCCTGTAAGGAGATGAAGTCAAATCCATCCAGGGAAATATTTTGTTCCTCCTGTTTAGTGCAGAGAGGAGGGACCAATTCGTGCAGCTAACCCAGGTTGGAGAATTGTGAAGAGAGAAGCCGATTCATTGGCTGCATGGATCGCCCCCCCCCCCCCCTCTCCACCAAACATGAGGAACAAGAGGTGATGTAGCTGAAACACAAGAGCAAAGCTCTCACAGGGGTGCTGGCGGCCATTTTGTTGGAGCCAGGAGACAGAAAACTGCTGCAGAGCCAAACATTCCCGTTTTTACATGGACAAAAGGCAAAATCCCGATTCGGGACGGCCTCCGATCGGGACGAGGGTCCCAAAATCGGGATTGTCCCGGGAAAATCGGGACTGTTGGCAACTATGGGAGAGAGATATCTTGAGAGGTGGAAGTTCCCCCGATCAAAGCACTGCTGATCTAATCGATCTTCCTTCCTGATAGGTCTAAGTGATACCCGGCCTCCCTACCAATTCTTCCCTCATACATCCTCATCCCCCCTCATTCTTTCCTCTTCCCCCAACATCACTCCAAACCACACTTTACTACATGTGTTTGTGACAAATCAAAAAAACACACACATGTGGTGTCATCATGTCGAGACAGAAAGGGACTTCTGAAAAAAAAATTATGAATATCTATGTGTCTGAAATAGGATTTAAAAAGATCACCAATTTATGTGAAATCAATCACTCCATTGAAAGGATAATAATCTATAGTGTACATTTTAAAAGTCTACTAATTTGTCAAGGTCTGGCCAAACCAGCAAATGCAGCTGAAGAGCGGATCATTTAATGTTTAAACAGTCTCCAAGAAACCCAATATTTCATTGCACCATCTGCGGACAACTCTTACAACAGTCAGTGTCGAAATGCATGCATCTACAATCAGGAAAAGATTGCATCAATTTAACTTGATGTCCAAAAAGAACATTAGAGCAAGACTACAGTTTTCCATTAAATATACAGGCAAAGATCAAGTCTTCAGTAACAAAGCACTGTGGACTGATGAATCAAAGATTTTTGGGCCACAGTAATAGTAGACATGTTTGGTGCAAAACAAAAGACAGCATTTCAAAAGAAGAACCTCATGCTAACTCTGAAGCATGGTGGCGAAAAAGTTATGGCTTGTAGTTGCTTTGCTGCGTTGGGGCCTGGGCAGCATGCATTAATTGAGTCAACTGTGAATTCTGCATCATTTCAAAGTGTGCGTGATGAAAACTTGAAACCATCTATCCAATAGTTAAAAATAAACTAGAAAAAAAAATTTCAACACATTCATGATCCAAAGCACAATAGAATACCCACCAACGAATGTCTCAGAAAGAACAAAATGAAAGTTTGTTGACTAGCCTAGTTAAAGGCCTGAATTTATTAGCCACTGAAATGTTGTGGAGGGTTTGGACAAACCATATGTCACATAGTTCAGTTTTAGTTTAGTTTCATTTTAGTTATTTTAATAGTGCAGCAATCATTTATACAAGTGAAAATGCATTACCATAAATCATCAACATAGCATTGTACAGTATATCTTTCAGGTAGCATCCTACTATGCTTTTCTATTGGCCTCCAGCACTTTTGCTTTGTGGCCCTATCATTTGACCTGTCTTCTGCACCCAAAGTGTTCTCCAGTGTAAAGGTCCCAGTGCTAGCTTGGCTTTGGTTCAAGACCTTCCTGTTGTGGGGTATCTGTGTGACTTCCTGTTGAAAGAATAGTCAACACAGTTTGTGACCAACAATATGATGTAGATTATGAGTCTTGAGAAGGCTCCTGTTGAAAACTGAATCCTTAGAAATCAGGTGCTGGATCAAACTCATCAATTGGAGTATCTTGGGCATTTATTTATACTGAGTGGGTTTACCTAGCAGGCATTGCTGTGTTCAAAAGTCTGACTCTGCCCAAGCTTCCTAGAAGGTGCCTCTGGTTTCTCAGGGCTAATTATCCTGTTGCAATTGGCTCTTGCACATCACTCAGCCAGGTAGGGAACCTCTCATATGAGAAAAGTTCCATATATCGTTCACAGCTCACAAGTCTTACAGCGGACATTGACATGTTTCTGCCTTAGGAGAGTTTTTTGTTTTCCTCATACCTCAGGAGACATTGCTTTGGGACATCCCAATGGTTAGAAATTCAAGATCACCACTGTGTCCTTCAAGGATTTTTGTACCCACTGTAAAAGAATATTCTCCTTGTTAATTGAAGATCACCCACCCCTCAGGTTGTTATGTCTCTGACTGTTTTTTCTGATGTACTGCTTTGCAACTATCTCTAACTGTCTCTAGCAGTTAGGGGGGTTTGGGCACTGTCAGGGGCCACCCTTAGGTTGTGCTTTTGTTTCTATGCCTAGTGTTTCTGTGCCTAGTGTTCCAAGATCTCCACTTTGTCTTTCGATGAGTAAAAAGTGTCCGTGGTGTGGGATATCTTTTAAAACACATTTTTGATAACCCTGCAGATGCAAGGTATTCTTTTGGGACTGATTGGTGTGCACTTTACATATCTGATAGCTACTATTCACAATGCCTTAGTAGACTAGAAATGACCATGGAGACTGAGCTCTTGTGTGTTGTTGCAATAGATGATAGATCTGCGCATCTTTGTGCCCAATGGAGCAATCAAAGTATACACTCACAGTATTTACGAAGTGCATGTATAGGCAAGTGCAGTCTATTTTCTCCCCTGTAGGTGGTGCTTGACCTCAGTGGCATTACAGTGGGAGGAGAAGTCATGCGGAATATGGTTCCTCTGTGGTTTCCTGGGTCACATGAAGCTGCCACCCCATGTGACTCTGGCATCTATCTTGGGTCAGATAGAGCTTATTTAAGTCCCTGACTCTCAGGCTCAGGGCACATTTCACGTGTGGGTAGTGTAGGGACAGGTCACCCATCTGACAGGGACAGTAATTAGTGGCAGGGAGAGACATCCCATCCTTCCTGGGGAGTTCCCCATCTGGGCATGGACCAGCCAGGCTGCATTCCACTCCTCAAGACACTGCCGGCACATCTAAGACACTGCTGCATTCTGTGAGTGATCCTGGTCAGATGCCTTCCCACTGGGCTTCTTGTGAATTGCAGAACTTTAACTTAAATACAAGTTCTGTTTTCTGCAACTGGACTCTGAGGGGTTGAATAACTAAAGGCAAATAGACTCTGCACTTTGCAAACTGCAGTTGCACTCTGTAAGAGCAGTTGCTCCAGAGCTTATTAAATGAGCAGAAGCTCTGCTGACTTTCATCATCCAATTACGTGCAAGCAAAAAGCTTGTTTTTTTTTTTTTTTTTTCTTGCACGTTATTGGGCGTTCTTTGCAAAGTGAAGCAAAGTGAAGCTTTACCTCATTTACTAAGCTCTGGAGCAACTGCCCTTGCAGAGCGCAACTGCACTTTGCAAGTGCACGGTCTATTTGCCTTTAGTAAATCAACCCCTGAGTGTTTACTGCCTCCTCACCACGCTACAGCTCCCCACACATGCAGTGTTAGTAGTAATGCACACAAATAAAAATAGTGTTCAAATGATAAATTCACTATGAAATGTTATTTGCTGACCAGCACATGTTGTAGTGTATAAATGTATGCCCGCTAGGTGGTGGTATACTTAAATTTAAAAAAATGTAAAATTAAATTCAAAATTAAAATAGAATTTTCTCTGTTTTTTTGGGGATGACATTTGTTAGTTATTTTAAATGTGTATTTCATAAAGAAAAGAAAAAACTCATGAAGTATGTACTATCACTAAAGTCCCGAGTCCCCAGGCCTTTGTTTATGTCAGAAATGATGTGACTGCAAAAGCAGCTCTAAACGGGTTGATGCCACTTAGAAGGAGGTCAAATGCAGATCTAATGCAGGCTAACTGCGGGTCAAATGTACCTGTCAATAATATGTCAATTTTCTCAAATGCAAATAAAATGTTCCTGGAAAACAAGTTGCATTTGCCTATCAACACAAACACAAAGGGTGACTGTAAAAATCCAATGAACCAAAAAATGGCTACAGCGTGTGCTTTGCAAGGCTATCACAGTGTACATATGCAAGCTTTGGCTACAGCAAGCACACATACACCTTATCATACCTCTGCTGGTGAATTAATGTTATAATGATAATATACTAATAAGAAAAATAAGATTTATTGAAATTAGTTTCCTGTTGATTCTTTTTTCTTAAACTTGGGAAATAGGACTTTGAAACAGCATATTTTGATATTAAAATTCAAATATTTGGTATTTGAATTTGTGAGCATATGGGGTGTAAAGGAAAAAACTGTGTTATTCTTATGGAATAAGTTATGGCATTGCTATAAATCGCATATGCACTATCCCTATAATAATAGCACACACTAGAAAATGTGAGCATATGAAACACGAAGGAAAGAAAAACTCGGATGCCCCTATGGAATGAGCTACTGTGGCCCTGTGATGAATCTGAAATGATACATGTACCACTCTAATATATGGTACTTGCCAGAAGGACAAACAAGAACAAACACCAGAAGGACTATGATAAGAAAAAACATTTATGTCAAAAGTTGGGAATGTTCATTTTCAAGGATTTCCTATATAGTCTTGAAGGGCCAACACTACAAAATACAGGGGGTCCCCGGGTTACAAACAAGTTAGGGACTATAGGTTTGTTCTTAAGTTGAATCTGTTTGTAAGTCGGAACAGGTACATTTTTTAAATGTAGCTCCAGCCAAAAAAACTATTTTTAAGCTTTTTGGATAGCATAGGGAAGGGTTAACACCCCTGTAACATTTGTTTTGCTGTGTGTGCCCCTGTTCAGAAGATTTCACCTCACTTTCTGTCCCAATGACAATTGGATTTTGAAAATTTTGGGTTGTTGTGGAAACAAGCCTTGTTGATAAAGCATCAGTGGAGGTACCTTTTCCCCAAAATAGCTCTTACAGGAGAGAATTGCCCTTCCTAGGGATAGATTTCCTCTTACTTCCTGTTGTCTGCCTCCGTTTGTAAGTAGGAGTCGTTTGTAAGTCGGATGTTTGTAACTAGGGGACCCCCTGTACATGTATATGAAGCTCTAGAGAGCATGATAAAAAGTTAGATGAACAACTTGGAGCTTATTTCATTTTAGATAATTCATTTTAGATCATAGATAGTTACAGAAGCTAATCCATGAACTAAGAGCAAAGGGGAATAGTCTTATTAAATGTTTTTCATTTGTTCCCTATTTTTGAAACTTTTATATAAAATTGGTTTATTTTGAGATGAGTGGACTCGTTATATCAAGGTACAATGAGATATACAATGTTGAATGCATTCCCATAAGAGAGTCAATCCACTGAGATATTAGTAATAATTAATAAATATAATTTTAGTGATTCAAAAAGTAGGATTTTCTTAAGCATTTTATTGTTATTTTTTTTCCTTTACTACTTACTTCCCCAATTACACAGATATGGAGGGGTATATTAAAAAAAAAAAAAAAAGTAAGATTTTGCATTATTTCATTGATCAATTTCTTATATGTTTTAACATTACTACCTTCATTATTTTATTTCTGATTTTCTGCTACTTAAAAACTAAAATAAGAATTATAAATATAGTACATTGCAGATAAAACACCAGTGCAAACATACAATATTGGTGCAATGGGAGAACGTTATAGAAACATGTAGAAACAAATTAATCTGTTCAGAAGATGGTCTTTAATCATAACGTGTAGCAGAGATTATAACTAACTTCTCAGAGTTCACTATGTCTTTTTAATAAAATCGACATTAACTCTAAACCTGAACAATAAGATGCTAACCAAATTACTGTAGGTCTGTCTAGGTGTCAGACAAGAATAAAAGCCAAGTAAACTTGTGAAGTAACATTTCAAATTTTGTTTACTAGCATCTTGTAGGGTACAAATTTCTGCAAAATTATGTTTTCACTTGCAAGTGCACTAATTCAAATTTTAACTTTTTTTTTTAGGGGCAACCTGGGCAACTTGGTGGACAAGGTCCCCAAGGGCCACCAGGAATCATAGGAATAGCAGGCTTACAAGGACGTAAAGGAGACAAAGGTGAAAGAGGTCATCCAGGTATTTCTGGACCGACGGGAGATAAGGTACATATGCAGATTTATTTCTTTAGTATAAAAGCTTTTTTTCATTGAAGGTTACATCCTTAACCTTAGGTCAATGTTAATGAATATACTCTTTTTTTCACAGGGCCAAAACGGTGTCACAGGTTTTCCAGGAGCCAATGGTGTACCTGTAAGTATGGCAGTGCTACACACCTGACAGAAATGCATACAAGATAAAGAATGTTTTCCTTTAAAGCTGGTTGTCATGTAAGTTATAATGCATCCTACAAATGGTACAGGGTGTATACAGTCTCAGCAAATTGTGCCTATATGTACCACAATTGCCAACATTTAGGATCCAAATCTAAAACTACCCCACCCCCGGTCTGACGTTACCTAACTCAATTTCCAGGTAAAGCTACTCCTGATTAGATACGGCTCCCAGGGAGTAGCCTGTAGTATGTGACCTTTTTTCAAAAAAACATGGTTTCCTTATCTGATAAAATATATATTCCTGTGTTTCTGTATTAGGAGGATAAACATATAGGGCTCATTCATACTTGGATGTATTGCCATGCCTTTTGCTACTTTTTCCATTGCAGAGAAAGTGTATAGGCAACCCTCTGTTTAAAGACACTTACCAATGGCATGGGACTAATTAAGTAAAGGCGAATGACCTGTTCATCTTACATGTAAAGTTGCACTCTGCAAGGGTATTTTCCCAAAACGTAATGAATGTGGTCAAAGTTCACGGTGCAAAGAATACCCAGTCACATTCACGACAAAAAAAAACAGCATTTTTGCTTGCACCTGATTGGATGATGGAAGTCAGCAGTTCTTCAATTCATTTACTAAGCTCTGGGGAGAGTGCAACTTTGCTTTCAAGGTGAACAGTCTCTTTGCTTGTAGTAAATCAGCCCCATTTTGTTCAGCAGAGCAAAGAATTGGAATAAAAGTCCTGTATTCTATATTTTTGGTATGCTAACCTGCCAGTGCAAGCGCTTTCTGCTTTCACATGAATATTAGAGCCATCAGCCAATCCTCCCTAGCTGTAACTTAACCGATGGCAACAACAATTAAAGCTCAGCTGACAATAGTTAAATGGTCACATACTCCTGAGGCCTGGTCCCCTAATCCCCCACTCTAGGACAACTCTATGCTCCCTCACCTAACTACTATTACTAATCCAATTGTTTGCCAGAGAGTGGGCATTCAAACCCTCAATCATATCTTTCAGACAGGCAACCTCCATACCTTTGACTCATTGAAAGAGGAATATGACTTCTCCAACTGGCATTTCTTTAGATATCTTAGGCATGCCATTAGGGCCCAATTCCCCCAAACATCTACTCTTCAACAGTATCCCTTACAATCTATGTTGAGAGCATCTGATCTGACCAAGCCCCTCTCCTTGGTCTATGCTCACCTTATACCAGGGCCATACAAATAGTCATGATCTCTACTAAGGACAAATTTGTTCTCTTGAAATTAGTTGTACAATTACAATACATAGGATATATTACACACCTCAGAGGCTACATCGCATCAACCCAGCCCTCTCCCCCCCTTTGCAAAAAATGTCAGGGTGCCACTTGCAGATTCTTTCACATGGTATGGAGTTGCTCCCAGGTTTTTTGATTGCTGGAATCAAATCGCGATCAGACTGTCCAGCTATGCTGTTGGTAGGCTACCCTTAACATCAGATCCTCATACTATTGCTGGGCATTTATGACAATCTACCCATTCAAAAACATACTAAATGACTGCTTTTTTATGCATCTTACTATGCTAGAAGAGAAATTCTTCTTAAATGGAAACTCTTCTGACAGTCATTCTATAATGACTGGTGGCTGTCTGTCAGATATGCACTTCCTACTGTATATACCACTATACATATATGAGCAGAGGCTGCCTGGCTTGTCAGCATGGATAGATTCCATTTAAACACTCCCTTGCCTCTCCTCCTCCATCATCCCTTATATTTACCCCTCTCCCCTCCCCTACCTTACTCCCATTCCCCACTTTCCCTCCCTGTTTATTTCTCAGGGATTTAAAATGTCTTGATTGTTGATGATGTTTCTACCTTTAATACGGGTGTACAAAATGTCATTAACTAAGGTTTGTGTGAGGTCTGTACAGATACTGAACTTTTTTACATACTATTTTTGTATGTTGACTGTAATTTGTGGTAAACTTTTGTTTCTGTTTTTTTGTTACATTGTAATTCGAAAACTTTTAATAAAGTTTTTTTACTGTTAAAAAATTTTTGAGACATTTTAATAGCTATGAAGTCTAACACATTTTATAATACTATACTAAGGGCCATGTTGGGCAAGGTGGTTCAAGAGGAAAGCCAGGGCATGATGGCTGCAATGGAACAAAAGGTGATGCTGGTGAGGCAGGCTTCCAAGGCCCAAGAGGACCTTTGGGGCCTTTGGTAAGTACTGTATATTTTCTGTATGGAGGAAATATTTTCAGACATATAAAGGATGTAACATGTTATGTGCCTTGTATATGTAAAATACATACTGTATGTTCAGGTTTGTGTACTGGTGCACCTATTTTTTTTATATTGCTAGGTTACCTTTGAACATTAGATGATTATTGCCCCTTAGCAATAGGAGGATTTGGGCAACAATTAGGCTGTGTGAGGCTAATTCCATACTGCGGCAGGCTCTTTATCTAATGGGTATTTCACTGAGTTGTACGTTTTTTGGTCAGTGGCCCATTGTTCCATGAGATAACCTCAGCAAAATGGGATTCTTTAGATGATATAAATATGCACATTGGTATGTTATGAGTATGTGTGTTTATTTGTGAGCTGGGGAAAAGAAAGGTCAAACTTTTGGAAGTTGGATAATTTGCTGATGTGTTACTGCTAGCTGTTGTCTCTTGCCAGACTTTGTGCCCCACCTAAGTGTACATTTTCCCTAGTGTTAATTTAATATAACCTTTATGCACATTTTAATCTTCATTGAGTTAATATCACTTGGTAATTGTGTCTGTACTGTTTGTTTAAAGTATTATTGGTAAAAATGCCCATTAATTACAATCATTCAAGTAATTAAACCTGAGCAGTAAAATACCAATAAAGGATAAAGTATACAGTTTTGGCAGGTTCGATAATGTGGGGAGATATTTAGTAACATTGTCACTTTTATTCATTACCTCTTTTTTCTGGCTTTTTAAATAACCGTTGTGCCTAATGATAAATGTTCACAAATTTGGTGTTGCTACAAAGCGACTGAAGACTATAGAATAGACTTTCCCCTTCCAAAAAAAATAGAATTAGCAAAATTTCAATGTCATTCATTGTACACAGAAGCTGCTTAAACATGTACAAACAAAATTGAAAAGATGATATCTGCCTTTTTAAGCTTGTTTCACTGACTACCTTACAATATAACATTTGAAAGTAGAATTACATATTTCATCAACAGACTGTGTTGATCCTGGCCTAGTCAGATCTTCAATAATATTAGGCTGCATTGCATGATAATGTTATTATACTATAATTTAGAGCTGCTGCTGCACTCATTTTAATAATTGGTCACAAAGTGCATTTGCCGCAAAGAAACCTGAAAATAACAGAGAACATGTTGTGATGAAGCTTAAGAATTTTCTTTTTATTTCACAGGGTAACCCAGGTATCAAAGGTCATAAAGGAGAACCCTTCTATATATCAGAAGACATGAAAAAAAGAATAAGAGTAAGTAACATTTTTTTTCGACAACATCCAGTCTAGTCTACTTCCATGTTTAGTGTTCACAAGTTCTAATTTGTTAGTTGTTTTATATTTATAAAAAGCAGTTGGTGATTGGTACTATCAATAATTAGACATCAGATACCCAATTTAGTATGGTACTGACAGGCTCATGCACTTCAATGCGGGCTCCACATGGTCTACAGTTGGGGGTTAAACGGGTTGCATATAATCTGCCCAAAGCAAGAACTCCATACCAGGGTGCTTTGAGAGGAGTTTCCTTTCTTTTAGAAGCCCTCTGTCAAAGCATTCTCAGTGATAAAGGGTGTCAGCCATCCAACATTGAGGTTGTCCACACTGTCAGCCCTCCAAAACTTAGGCTGCTTATCCACATGTAAAATAGATGAATAAAAAAATGCATTCTCTAAATGCCAAAATTCTAAATTTGCAAGTTCAGTAGTATGGACATTTTATAACAGCTCACTAATTACTTATTAATACTTATACATATTAAAAGAACCCTCTCATGAAAGAAACACAGGGGAGACCATCAGAGACGTTTCCTTATACCCAGATGTCATGCTGACCATCTTGGACTACATTGAGCCACAGACCAGAAACACGCATACAGATAAATGCTACATTAGACCGTATATGCTGTACTTAAATTGATTTCCTATTGTCCAAGAGTAACATGGGTGGTTGGCACCCAACTAGACTGACTTGTCAGATCGGGCTATTACTGTGTACAGCCAAATCTGCTACAAATTTAAATCCTGGCACAAATTTCACAGAGTCTAATTTGCCTGTGAGTGGTGCTGCTCAAGTAAAGATTGCAGTGAGCTGTCAATCATCTATTAGAGCAAGCAAACTTAAGTATCCTAATGCTGGGAAGCTTTCAACCCCATGTTGAATGTTTATATAAAAATTAACGTCAGAAATTCAAATTTAAAAAAACACGCTTTTGTTGATTTTTGTTTTTTTCTTTCCAGAAGCACTAGTTTACTGTATCGTTACAACAATGAACAATGAAAATAACAATTAAAGTCCAACTCTTGGCTTGCATTAATGTATGGAAAGCTGTGCCAACTAATATCAACTTATCAACACAATGCTACAGTATTAACAACTATTATCAACTTCTAACTATCTTAGACCTATTTATCCTATGTTTTTTTACTTTTTTACTAAAGAAAAAAAAATTATATGTATTTCAAAAAGTATTAAAAGTAGGAGTAGGAGTAGGAGTAGGAGTAGGAGCGGTTTTCATCCAGGGAGTTTATTGAGTGGGCTCACTGAATTTTGAAGACATTGTGCACAATTGCACAATTTGCACAAATCAATTTTAGCATTTACAATCTATACATACATTATATCCACACAATAAAATGTATCTTTAGTGTACTGAACTAAGTACATGTATTTATAAGCTTTATAAACTTGTCTGACTTTTTTTTTACCTTAGGGTGAACCTGGTGAACCTGGATTAGCAGGATACCCAGTGAGTATTTGTATATCTTTTACCACTAAATTCAAAGAGCATACATGACTTCTGTCAATAAATTACTTGTTCTTTCCACTTCTCTCTGCTTTCAACACATCTTCTGTCCTAGACTCTAAATAGTGGGGATTTCACATTCTTGCTCTTTTTACTTCCTCTCATAAAAAAAGTGTATTTCACTGGGAAGGCATCCCTATTTTATGGGTATTGTTTAGTGTATTGTTGCAGTAGGGTTCTGAGTTCAGTTCTCACCATGGAAGCACGTTTCTATCTTCCCTCGTGTTCTATTTTTCCACAAAAACTTTGTAGATTAAACAGTTTTTTAAACAAAAATGGTCATAGATTGTCTAAACGAGTGTAAGGTCTGTGCAAGAACTGATGAGAATAGCCTGTGCAATTTATAAAGTGATGGGGAATCTGCAATTCCTGCATAAAAGTATTAAATTGCACCAGAATTTCTGCTCTTACAAAAACATGTACAACTAAAGAGGTATAAATATCCTTCCTTCCCTCATTCCTTCTTTACTGGATGTTTCTGTAGAGATCTAAAAAAGCTAGTTTCCTCCCATCTCCATGCATTCCATGTTTTTTTGGTACTTTGATAATAATGTGTTAAGCTAGCCATAGATGAAGAAATTTTCTTTCAACCAAGAAAATGACTTGATTTCCTCCCGTGCAGCTATTGTGTTCTCCTGGCAGTGGGGCAGGGGGAGCCTTCTCGGTCAGGAGAACACAGTAATTACTGCTATTGACTATAATAGCCACTGGCAATAATCGCATGACAAATCCAATGGGCTAGTATTACCCAAGTTGTTCAGTCAATTTCGGTACAATCAGCCTGCCCATACATGGTTCAAAGCTTGGCCGGTTCCTGTTGAACTTGCAGAGATTCAAACCGTCTATGGTCAGCTTTTCTTTGTTGAGTCTATGTACAAATTTTCTCTTTGTACACACTTGCTATTACTTAGCTTAAGCAGACCATAGATGGTTCAAATATCAGCCAGTTTAGCAGGGACCATCCAAGATTCAAACCACATATGGGCAGGCTGATTGTTCAATCAACTTGGGTACAACCAGCCTGTTGGATATTTCATGCGATTATTGCCAGGGGCTATAGCTGCTAGCAATAATCAGTAATAATCTCCTGCCTCTCAGTCTCAAGCACTGGAGACACTATTAGATTGTAGGTTGAATTTGCTATACCCAGAGTATATGTACAGTCTCTGTGCAGATGGTTCCCCTAGTAGAAATGAACACATTGATGTCTATCAAGTCATACCGCAATATTTGTTTATTTATGATAGTATGATATATGTGATAAGGTAGAAGGACACAGCAGTGTAATAACATGCTTTCTACTATTCTGCTGTTAAACAAGGGGCAATTTTCTTCCATATAATGTTCATGCCCAATTAAGTCTAGATATAATTTATTACATAATTACTGTTGGATTAATTTTTTGACTTTTCCAGGGTCCCAATGGTCAGCCAGGTAAAGTGGGATTCATCGGTCCAATGGGTGAACTAGGATTACCTGTAAGTACATTAAAGACACAAGTCTGTTCAGTATAAACAGCACAGAAAATTAATAGGCTAAACTTAAAGGGGATGTGTAGTGTTTTTAATGTATTTTTAATATATTATAATCTAGATTTTAAAATAATAAGAAAATACTATGAATATTTGTATTTGTATTCTTATAGCCAATCAAAAATTTCAGCAATAGGCAACTTTTCACATTTTTCAGATTATTCTTAACTGCTTTGTTGAAAATAGCTGCTGTTTACAGAGTTCAATAATTCCAATTTACAGACCGCTCTGCATGAGTCCGAGGAATCCTGCTCTGTACAAGTGGCTCAATACAGAGTTTCTGTCAGAAAGAGACTAAAGGCAAAGAGCTTCCGCTGTTCTCCCTTTGTAGAAAACTTAGAAACTTAGAAAGCTGTGTGTGTCATGGTCCTCCTTAATAAATAATAATTTGCTAATCAAATATTTGATATCAATAGTAAAAACAGATGTAAAATATAGTTTTAGAATCATATAACCTTTAAAAACAATTAAAAATAAGGGAATATCAGAATTATTATATTTTTCATTTAAAACTCTGACCAGCTGACATTTAGGTATCATCATATTAACAGAACTGAAAGTGACAATGGAGCAAGTGGAGGAGGAATGACTACAGTAAACATTGTGCTTTTCAATCTGCTCTAGAAAATGAAAGTGGTTTTAAAGGTTGAAGGTCTTTCACCCTCATGTATTCTATGCACAAAGGTAAAAACCTTCAGTATGCAGCTTCTCCCCACAGCCCCCCCCCCCCATACTTACCAGAACTCAAACCCCAATCCAGCGATGTGCACAAGTGCGGCTGCTCTCCCCAGTCTCTCTCACCTTATTGGCTGAGATACAGCAGCAGGAGCCATTGGCTCCCGCTTCTGTCAATCACAACCAGAAAGCCAATGAGTACAGTGCGGGGGGCTTGGGAACGAAAACGGCTTGCTATGAAAACACAGAGCGGGGGGGCTTGGGAGCGAAAACGACTTGCTATGAGGGCACTGTGGGGGCATCCTGAGCAATTCTTCTGCCAGTTGTGGCTGCAATATTTCTTGGTCTACCTGACCTTGGCTTGGTATCAAATGAGCCCCTAATTTTTCACTTCTTGATAAGTTATTAAATAGTACTGACTGGCATTATCAAGGCGTTGGATATCTTTTTATATCCTTTTCCATCTTTGTAAAGTTTCATTACCTTGTTATGCAGGTCTTTTGACTGTTCTTTTCTACCTCCCCATGGCTCAGTGTCTAGCCTGCTTAGTGCATCCGTGGGAGAGCTAACAAACTCATTGACCATTTATACACAGACACTAATTGTGATTTAAAAGCCACAAATGTGGGAAATTAACCTTTAATTGCGACTTTAACCTGTGTGTGCCACCTTTTGTGTCTGTACCAAGGTCAAACAATCCAGGGTATGTAAACTTTTGATCTGGGTCACTTGGTTAGTTTCTGTTGTCATTATTATTTAAAAAGAGTAAACACAGTTGACTGATAAAAAATGGCTTCAGCCAAACACTAACCATGAGTGAAAGAAAAGTTTTTGTGTTATCATTTATATTCTCTGAAAAATGGCCAAGAAATCCTAAATTCTGCCAGGGTAAGTAAACTCATGAGCACAACTGTATTTTCCTCCTCCCCCCTCCGCTGCCACATTTGGCACCTTTCAGTTGGGAGCGGGTACCTGGTTTTGACAGGTATCCACTCTTTACTTCTGGCTGACTTTGCCATGGCAAAGTCATCCGGAAGTTCGGCCCCCTCTTTCTTCCCCCACCGCCGGACAATTCACAAAAGGCAGCGTGCTTCACACATGCGCAGTAGGGAACCGGCTGTGAAGCCCCAAGGCTTCACTGCCAGTTTCCCTTGGCCGAAATGGCAGCAGCAGCACCACCCAAGAGCCGATTGAAAAATCAGCTTGGGTGAAGACACCACTGGATTCGTGGACAGGTAAGTGTCCTACTATTAAAAGTCAGCAGTTACAGTTTTTGTAGCTGCTGACTTTTATTTTATTTTTTTAGGGAGCCTGGAGCTCCGCTTTAAAAATGACTGCTGCACATCTAAATTAATAAATACTCAGTTTAACCCTGTCCACACTGCAAAAGAATAATATAGCAGCAACAAAGGAAGAAGTTCCACAGCAGTTATCAGCTACAGTCCAGGTTACAAGTGCACTAACTAACATCAACCAATTGATTGGTCGTTATAGGGAAATGCACTTGACAAACCCTTTCTGAATAAGCATGAGCAATTTAGAACTAAAGTTACAAGCAGTGCTATGGAAGAATATTCTAATGTATTTCCTTTCTATTTTAAAGCTAAATTTCATGTTTACATAAAAAAACTCACCCTTTGCCCCAGCCAACTTCCTAAGGCCCCCACCACAGCAAATTTTAAAAAAATAAAAGCATACATAACTTTGATCAAGCAGCCCTCTGGTCACCCATAGGTCACAGGCTCTTCCTCTTTTTGTCTGGCAGCAGCAGTAGCATGTCCTTAATCCTGCTCTGAACAGCATTCATGTAATGATATTTCATATAGTAGTACAGCAAGCTCAGACCACAATGATGCACCCAAAGGTGGCTGAGAGGAGATGGGTTGATTGATAATCAGCATAATTCAACCCACAAAACTAGCAAAGTCTAGCTGCAGAAAGGAATAAAATGGGGTGGAGGCGGCTCTGGATTGGTGAGTATTGCTGCAAAATGTTTTTGTATTTTTACATTTAATAGGCTACTTATTTTTATTTTTTTTCTGCAGCTTTAATTTGTGCCAAGACTATGCAGACTTAATTATTTTCATATTCTGAACAAGCAGTAAAAGCACTTTAAAACAAGTCTTTGTTCACCTCCGCAGCTATAGGCATTGTGGAAAATTCATTTTCAAAATTCATACATGAGGCACAGAAATCTTATTTTTTTCCTATGGAGAGAAAATCTTGGCAGATGTTTCTAAGATGTAAAAAACAGCTCACTAAAACACCATTTCTAAAGCTTTGTAATCTCTGAGGATCTTTGAAAATGAACTACCTCAGAGGAAAAGCAGCTTGAGTGGAGGGTGAGTGCTTGTTTTGAAGCTTTACTGCTTAAGAATATGTAAACAGTGTAATATATCGTACATAGTCTGGGCACAGGTGCAATTTGAGCATATGTATTTTTTTTTGTACTGTATTAAGACAAAAGGACAAAATTGACAGTGGCAGAGTTATGGAAACAGGCACCTGTTTAATAATGACCTTCTTACCTTATGGAAATGTTTTTACAGGGGCCACCGGGACCACCTGGATCACCAGGACCACCAGTAAGTTTTATCAGGCCAAAATTGTTTGTACCATATATTAAATTATATATCTGCAGCATAACACTCACCAAGCAATTTATTAGAAACTCTATACTAGTAGTATAGTAGTAGGGCCTCTCTTTGCTTTCAGCTAAGCCTATTTTTTGTGATATTAATTCCAAATCTGTCAGTTTGACAGCAGGGCCTGAGAACTAGAAAGACGCACAGATGGTTACTAGCTTCAATGTTCTCCCAGCACAGGTCATTGTCTGTGAGGACGGAAAGAGATGCATTGCGTTCATAAGATGGTTACTGTGACAATTCTGTATAAGTTTTACTATGAGCAACATCAGTGCATTTTCAGCCTAATATGAGTGGATGGTTCATACAAAACATGTTTTTTTTTTTGTAATATTCAAAACACCTCCATGGCAAGTTGCAGAACCCAAGGCTTTTATACATACCGACAATTGTTCTCCTTTACAATGGAACCATCCATTTGTCATATTTCTAGAGCTACATTATTTTCATATACAAAAAAAACTGTTAAAGTTTTTCTAAACCCAATAACAAAATGTATATTAAATGCACAAACAAGTAAAAAGGATTGAGCCGGCAACTTTGTAGTCCATATAGTGATTTTATTGGTTGGTTACATGAAGTGACAGGCAAAACAGCTCATGCGTTTCGGCAACAGCCTTAGTCGTAGCATGCTGACGAAACGTGTCAGTGGTTTTGGCTGTCACTTCATGTAACCAACCATTAAAATAGCTATATGGACTACAGAGTTTCCGTCTCAATCCATTTACTTGTTTGTGCTGTGGACACACTGAACCTGAGCACCTGAAAGAAGATCTTGCAAATTGAACTGGGAGTTCCCCGTTGTGTGCGCTGTCTCTCTTCAAACTTACCTGTTGTATATTAAATGCAGCTTGCCAGTTCTTATATGGTGGATGTTTTACTTTTGACTTTTGACTCTGATTTTTACCTGGTGATCCTGCCAGACACTCCCTGTCCTAGGGTGACAACACCTACCCTAGGCTGCTTTCCCGATTTCTACTACATAAGTTTCCTCTTTTTCCTTATCTTCATAAGGAAGATAAGAAGTGAGAAGTGATAACATTCTTTGGGATTACAGTTCAGTTTTTATGTTGTGCTTCTGTAGCATTCCTGGTTGTGATTGTTACATTGTATGAGATGAGATACACCTCTTTCCAAAAAATCCAGTTGTACGAACCTATAATAATAAAGTCCCTGTTGCCTGTGCAATGCTTGTTGACAGAATAACTACACTGTACATTTTGCAACATTTATTTTTTGTCCCCCTATCAGCATCCCTGTAGCCAAGATGAATTATGCTACTAATTACCGTAGTTTATGTGACAGGTTAGCTGGATGTCTGCAGGGTATAATTGGGGGCTTTTGGAGACGTTTCATGCTCTGCTAAGATGGGTTGCAAGTAGGGATGAGCTTCGAGTTCGAGTCGAACTCATGTTCCACTCGAACATTGGCTGTTCGCAAGTTCGCCGAACAGCGAACAATTTGGGGTGTTCGCGGCAAATTCGAATGCCGCGGAACACCCTTTAAAAGTCTATGGGAGAAATCAAAAGTGCTAATTTTAAAGGCTTATATGCAAGTTATTGTCATAAAAAGTGTTTGGGGACCCGGGTCCTGCCCCAGGGGACATGGATCAATGCAAAAAAAAGTTTTAAAAACGGACGTTTTTTCAGGAGCAGTGATTTTATTAATGCTTAAAGTCAAACAATAAAAGTGTAATATCCCTTTAAATTTCGTACCTGGGGGGTGTCTATAGTATGCCTGTAAAGGGGCGCATGTTTCCCGTGTTTAGAACAGTCTGACAGCAAAATGACATTTGGAAGGAAAAAACTCATTTAAAACTACCCGCGGCTATTGCATTGCCGACAATACACATAGAAGTTCATTGATAAAAACGGCATAGGAATTCCCCACAGGGCAACCCCGAACCAAAATAAAAAAAAAAAAATGATGTGGGGGTCCCCCTAAATTCCATACAAGGCCCTTCAGGTCTGGTATGGATATTAAGGGGAACCGCAGCCAAAATTTAAAAAAAAAATTGACGTGGGGTTCCCCCTAAATTCCATACCAGACCCTTCAGGTCTGGTATGGATTTTAAGGGGAACCCCGCGCCAAAAAAAACAAACAAAACGGCGTGGGGTCCCCCCAAAAATCCATACCAGACCCTTATCCGAGCACGCAACCTGGCAGGCCGCAGGAAAAGAGGGGGGGACGAGAGTGCGCCCCCCCCCTCCTGAACCGTACCAGGCCACATGCCCTCAACATTGGGAGGGTGCTTTGGGGTAGCCCCCCAAAACACCTTGTCCCCATGTTGATGAAGACAAGGGCCTCATCCCCACAACCCTGGCCGGTGGTTGTGGGGGTCTGCGGGCGGGGGGCTTATCGGAATCTGGAAGCCCCCTTTAACAAGGGGACCCCCAGATCCCGGCCCCCCCCCCCTGTGTGAAATGGTAAGGGGGTACTTACCCCTACCATTTCACTAAAAAACTGTCAAAAATGTTAAAAATGACAAGAGACAGTTTTTGACAATTCCTTTATTTAAATGCTTCTTCTTTCTTCCTTCATCTTCTTCTTCTTCTGGTTCTTCTGGCTCTTCTGGTTCTTCCTCCGGCGTTCTCGTCCAGCATCTTCTCCGCGGCGTCTTCTATCTTCTTCTCCTCGGGCCGCTCCGCACCCATGGCATGGGGGGGGGAGGCTCCCGCTCTTCTCTTCATCTTCTTCTCTTCTTCATCTTCTTCTTCATCTTCTTCTTCTTCTTCTCTTCTTCCTTCTTCTCTTCTTCATGTCTTCTCCGGGCCGCTCCGCAGCCATGCTGGCATGGAGGGAGGCTCCCGCTGTGTGACGGCGTCTCTTCGTCTGACGGTTCTTAAATAACGGGGGCGGGGCCACCCGGTGACCCCGCCCCCCTCTGACGCACGGGGACATGACGGGACTTCCCTGTGGCATTCCCCGTGACGTCACAGGGAAGTCCCGTCAAGTCACCGTGCGTCAGAGGGGGGCGGGGTCACCGGATGGCCCCGCCCCCGTTATTTAAGAACCGTCAGACGAAGAGACGCCGTCACACAGCGGGAGCCTCCCTCCATCCATCCAAATGTCATTTTGCTGTCAGACTGTTCTAAACACAGGAAACATGCGCCCCTTTACAGGCATACTATAGACACCCCCCAGGTATGAAATTTAAAGGGATATTACACTTTTATTGTTTGACTTTAAGCATTATTAAAATCACTGCTCCTGAAAAAACGGCCGTTTTTAAAACTTTTTTTTGCATTGATTCATGTCCCCTGGGGGAGGACCCAGGTCCCCAAACACTTTTATTGACAATAACTTGCATATTAGCCTTTAAAATTAGCACTTTTGATTATTCATGTTCGTGTCCCATAGACTTTAACGGCGTTCGCGTGTTCGAACGAATTTTTTTCCTGTTCGCATGTTCTGGTGCGAACCGAACAGGGGGGTGTTCGGCTCATCCCTAGTTGCAAGCTCTCTGATTATGTTCTGTAAATCTTCTAGTGCTGGATTGTACATAGTTACAGACTTATTCAGCTATTTATCTTTTTTTTTCTTTTTGAATTGTAGAATACTTGCCCTTTGGTTTTAATAAGTTAGAAAGCCCTCTTTCTTGAATAACATCAAATAAATGAGAACTGTAGGTTATGAAGCTTTTAGATTAGAGGAAAAAAAAGTTTTAAATAGATAAGAATTTGAACCCCTGCCAAGTTTGTATTGCTTGAAGTGGTAGATTGAAGGCGCTGGAACTTTAAGTAGATATTATTTTCATGCTATTGGTAAAACTGTACAGATTATATGTGGGATGCTTCCATGAACTGAGGAACTGTCACAAAAACCTTGAAATATCAAAATAATATTTGAATCTGAAGATCGAAGAACTATACTGTATTAAAATACTGGAGTCTAAAATAAGCTTTTATTCTCATTGTAAGATAGGTACTACAGCAAATGCATTTCGGGGACCTCATGCCATCCCCTTTATCAGGGCTTAAAATATATGGAACCTACTGGTGTGGTGTCAAAGCTGTTATTAAAACTCTAACAGCTACTGAACGTTTCCAAGTTCTTTTTATGCAAAGTTGTAATAACAGTTTTGAAACCACACCAGCGGGTCCATATAGTTTAAGCCCTGATGAAGGGGATGATGTCAAGTCCCTTAAATGCTTTGGCAGTAGCACCTATTATACATTGGGAATAAAACCTTATTTTTGACTCCAGTATTTCAGTGCGGGGCTTTAATCTATAAGCTCAAAAATCAAGTTTGTATTGCTGTCTCTGTCAATGCTAGGTAAATGTACCCCTCTTTTCCTTCAGTTTGCCCTGGAGATCATTTTTATTTAGTCAGAAATTAATGGCACATCCAAAAATGTATAATTGTCACCAGAACAATAGGTGGGTATAAATATTCCATTGAGGGCACGGAGGAGATTTACTAAAACTAGAACACTCAGAATCTGATGCAGCTGTGCATAATAGCCAATCAGCTTCTAACTTTAGTTTGTTCAGTTAACCTTTCACAATAAAACCCGAAGGCTGACTGTTTTTTATTCACAGCTGCACCAGATTTTGCATGCTCCAGTTTTAGTGAATCAACCCCACAATGTTCTGGTGACAACTGTCTAAGAGGGAAATTCCCCACGCATTTGGCTTTTCGAGACAAACACTGAAGGAAAATTTCTCCAACTGGAAAAAGGCAACAGAAAATAAACTGAAGTGTTTTAACCCTTTCCCACTCTTTCTAAAACTCAAAAAAAAAATGTGGTTACACATAACCTTTATGTACTACCAGGAAAAAAAGCACTTACATATTAACTACAAAATCTGTACTACAAAGCTAAAAGACACACAACTAGCATCCCAGTTATACAGTACATATGTTAAAAATAACATAGAAACAGAGATATAATACTCACCAAACTGAAAAAATTACATGTAATAATCTGGTAATAGCTATAGACAGAAGAATAGCATTGTGACAATAATAGCAATCAGGGCTTTTTTTCCCGTGAGAATAGGCGCAGGAACCCCCCCCCCCCTTCTGAGTCACTTCTTGTCTCCACCCCCTACCCACCTCTGAGCAACGTTCCTTGGTTTCATCCTCTACCCACCCCACCCCCAGTACTGCCCCTTTTAGAGAATACAGAGCCAAGTATCATTTTGTGGTGCTAAGTAATTTGTATGGAATTTGTTAATGATAACAAGAAAAGTAGTAAAATAGATCCCCACAGCCAGCAGAAATAGACCCCCCCCCCAGAAACAATAGATTTGATCAAAGACAATAGACCCCCCCAGCAACAATGGACCCCCACAAAAAAATACCACCCCAGCAGCAACAACAGATGCCGCTAGCATCAATAGACTCTCCAGCAGCCAGCAACAATAGACCCCCCTTTGTCAATAGTAGATCTCTTCCAGCAATAATTGACCCCCAGCAACAATAGACCCCACACCAGCAACAATAGACCTCCCAGCAACACTAGATCGCCACTCAAAAATAGATCCGCTCCAGCAACAATAGATCGCCCAGCAGCCAGCATTAATAGACCCTTCAGCCCACCGCAGCACCCCTAGCCAATACACAAAGTAAATTCAGTGCTGGAGGTGCAGGAACTGCGTTCCCCCGTGTTCCCGCTGAAAAAAAGCCCTGATAGTAATTATCACAACCAGAATCTCTGTAATGCTAATGTAAAAAATGTGTAAAATAAGGACATAATGTGCATGGACACATAAGCTAACAAAGAGAGGCATTTATAGGCAGAAAAAAAAAACATCAAATGCCCTTAAAAGCTGTGTTTTTGACCAAGTGTGCATGAAGCCTTACAGTGAGCATCTGTAAATGTTTCATTTTGCTACATGAGAATGAGAATGTTTTTCACCTGCTGTAAGTATGTTTAATAATACATTTCAACTTAATTTCCATACAGTATTTTCTAACGTTATATGTGTCTTTTTATAGGGCAGCAAAGGGATTGGATTTTTTGGACAGAAGGGAGAAATGGTAAATAACTTATTCCTCGTATAAAAAAAAAAAAAAAAAATTGTTTTTACAGTTATGTCATACAGGTGGCAGGGGGATGTTTTTTAGTAGTTGACAACAGATCCGAAAGTCAACAGATATTAGATCTTCTTCTTGTTTGATTACCAAGTTCTATTGAAAATCACATCACATCACAACATTCAGACTATGCACTGTGTTGACACATGTGTTGTAACGTACAGCATCATCATGCATTATGTTGCACTGCATTAAGGCAACCCTCTAATGTGCTGGCAGAACACCCTAATACACTGACCCTTGATTTTAATGCAGCAATGCAGTGTCAGTTTGTTGCCTGCTACTGTAACAGAGTGAAGGGCTTTATTTTAAAATGAAATGGCATCATACATAACACACTGCAACATGGTTCGTATGTTTTACTGAATGTGACATCACTGCAAAAACGTACCGTGTTTCCCTGAAAATAAGCCCAGGACTTATACTAATTTTGGCAACAAAAGACACAGTAGGGCTTATTTTCGGGTTAGGTCTTATCATGTCATGTGCTGTCTTCTCTCCCCCTCTCCCTCCCTGCCTGTCAGGAATCGGCAGTCAAATCAAGTAAAAGTGCTTGTAAAATGCTAGAATCCACTCTATTACAGTATTATATAATATAAACTGTTGTGTTTCTGTAATATAATTGTGTCAAATACAGTGGGGGCCCATACATTAAGGGGCGCCGGAGCGCTGCCCCCTCTATCCACAGCCGCCACCCCCATGCTATATTAACGGATGCTATTCTGACAGGACACCACCACCCCCTATTCATGCGTCCAGCCCCTTTCAGGATGCCAGGCACATGTATTACAGCGGCGGGGGTGTTTTCTTAAAACACCTGATTAATAGGCTTCAAAATAGGGTTAGCTCGTGGCGCAGAGCCTTGCGCCACGAGCCCACCCAGGTGTTACAACAGCGAATGAATATTCGCTATTGAAACACTGATCCTCAATCCGGCCAATCAGAAGCAGGTCTGAGACCCGTTTTCCAATTGGTCGAAAATAGAAGAGTCCCAATTGGCCGCCGAGGAGGGAGGAAATGGAAGCCACCGCAATGCCCGTGGAGAGCAGGGGAAGGGAAAGCCGTCGGCGCCACCAAGCAAGGGAAGCTTGGGAGAAGCTCTGCCCACCATAGATGGGGTAAGTGCACCAGACCCACCCAACCGATCGGGGGGATGGTACAGTTTGCCGCCCCCCCAAAAAGAATTACCGCCGTCCACTACTGGTCAAACACTTTCTTATAGCGTCACTTGGCGCTTCTGTGACCCGCCGGAGCTCTCTTTCCTGCTCCGAGCACTGCCGAGGGGGGCCGAGATCCCCCACTGACAGCTGGGAGAAGAGGAGGAGAGCAGTGGGAGGTCAGCTGAGCGCTGAGTGGCTCTGTACCGAAGGTATTTGACACAAATATATTACAGAAACATACACAGTTTACATTATATATGACTGTAATAGACTAGATTCTAGCATTTTACAAGCACTTTAAATTAGGGCTTATTTTCGGGATATGGCTTATAGTGCAGCCCTCTCCAAAAATCACAGAAGGTCTTATTTTCAGGGTAGGTCTTATTTTCAGGGAAACACGGTAAATAGCCCCTTAGTGTCTCAGAACAATGTCATACAGAAAACTGGTACAGAGTTCCTTATTCTTTGTTCTATATCATTGCTGTTACTACTTATTACATATTATTTATTATTAAAACAAGTTAAATATTGTATGACATTAAAGTGCATCTCTAGGTAAAACCTTTTTGTTTTAAACTTTGAAGAGAATGAGGTAGGATTAAATCCTCTGTCAAGTTTTTTTTGCTGATTGTGCCCCATTAGGAAAATGCACCCCTCTATTTTTACTGCCAATTATTTTTACTGAGAAAGTAAATGGAAATGTCAAGTTTCCGAGCTGTCCAACAAGAGATAAGAAGAAATCTTCCAATGGGGACACATGTTTCTGGGGACAACTGTCTAAGAAGTGAATCCCCCTCCCCCAGTTTGGGAATTTCGTTTTAACTTTCTGTTTCTCTGGAACAGGAAGTGGAGGGAAATTTACCCAACAGTACATGGACATCAAAAGATTTAATAAAATGTAAATGACAGGAGTTTTTACCCTTCCCTACTCTATAAAAAAAAAGGTTTGGCTATACATACACTTTAAACATATTTTGCAAAATCACTTTGTTGTGCCTGGACATTCCATTCTCGCACTTAAAATCTTGCCACCCAAAGGCTTGCTAGACTAAAAAGCCAATATTCTACCTGTGTTGCAGAGAACCTTGTGCTTTTGCGCTTCCTCATAGTAGCCCCTAAGCCACCTCTCCATTCAGCTTACTGTAAGCACAGAAAGAATGTAGATAATGTGCTCTGGCGCTGCTCTCTCTTTCTCTACTCTACCAATGAGTAAGCTCTCTAGTACCTTATTTTAAATTTGGCCTTGCGTTTATGACAAGCTTTATTATAAAGTTGATTGTCTGCTAATCCAATTAATATTGATTTCTCCTAGTAATCTATTTCTAGTAAATGGTGCATTAGTATCCCTTATTTTCATATAATTATCTTATCATAAAGGGTGCCCTTTTAGAATTCCCTCAGAGCCCAGTAGCAAAAGAGACAGATAAATTAATCTGTGGATGCTAGCACCAAGGAAGGAGTGTCCATATTGGACTGGGTGTGTTCCCTCCCATCCAGGTCTCTGCTCCATCGCACTGACCAGGACTGAGGAGTTTTAAAACAGAGGTGGGCAGAGCCTGATAGGGTCCCACTGCTGTGCACTGTCAATCACAGGCAAGATGGACTTGATGGGGAACTAGTCTCAGAGTTCCCCATCAGCCTCCACCCACCCAGCAGGTGCAGCAGCCCTGAATTTAAGTTGTCAGGTGTGTGGAACCTGATGGGGAATTGTGAGAGACTAGTTCTCTGTCAGGTCCGCATGGCCTGTGATTGACAGCGGATTGCAGTGAGAAGATTTCAAAGCTGCTATTCGACTGAAAAGTGGCTATGGATTCGCCCACTACAATCTACCATAAATCACAGACCTGATGGAGTAAGTAGCCTCTCACAGTTCCCCAACAGATTCCGCCTACTGTTAGTTCATTGGTTATTAAGACATCCTTTGTCCTACAGCCAATGTTGCCAAGGTGAAACATATTCATAAAGTAATGGACACACAACACCCTCCTCCAATGTGCGCCCACTTTGTGTTGATCTTAATTACTGCCAGTTTGCATATCTGTAAACCTGCAGTAATTCCTTTAGAATCTGTTACATACATAATGACAGATTCTAAAGATGGTAGTAGTAAAAACTACTTGTATTTGGCATGTGTGTCAGTACCTGTACCAAAACTGGTGCAAGGCTTTCATGAATTAGGCGTAGGCCATATTAAAGGGGCTGTACAGCCCAAAAAAATTACTTTACTGCTTTATTGAATTCCACTGTATGTATTTTAAAGCCATATTCTTAATATTTTTGTGTAATTACAGGGTGACCCAGGCAAGCCAGGGCCCCCAGGTGTTCCATGCCAAACACAGGTGATTAAATTATATGTTATAGTGAGCGTGCAAGTTATTCACTGTATTTATGCACATGATACATTTTGTGCCAGTTTGTGTTGAGAACAAATGGAAATTGATTGCGTTTCACTAAAACATACTCATTGGGGTTGATTTACTAAAACTGGAGAGCGCAAAGTTTGGTGCAGCTCTGCATAGAAACCAATCAGCTTCCAGGATTTTTGCCAAAGCTTAATTGACACCATACACAGCTGCCCCAAATTTTGCACTCTTTTATGCAGGCCATACATTGTCGAATTTCAAACTAATTTTCTTTTCAAATTTAGAATGTTCATTTTTTTGTGATCCGATGATGCCATCATTGATTTTCGAAATTCGGCCGACCAAGCCTTCAATTTCACCGCATGTTGCTACAGAAAAGAATTTTCGTGGCTGGGAATCTTCTTTTCTCTCCATAAATTTTCTTTTCTTATTACATTTGTCGCACGATTCTCCCATCATTGATTACAAAATCGTTCGTTTTTCTAAAAATTTTCAACATGTCTGATTCCTAAAATTTGATTGTCGCACGAAAATCAGCCATTGTTGCAGCCCACTAATGGTGCGAAATTCATATGATAATTCTTTCATACGATTTTCGAAAGTAAATTCTTACGAAATTCGAACCGTGTATGGCCGGCATTAGAAAATCAACCCCATGTGGTTCGTTTTTCTAAAGGTGCAAAGCATTTTCATCATTAAGTAAAAAAAATTTAGGCTGTGCTTATTTCAATCATATGCATAGCATAAATTATGTTTTCTTTTCTTGCACATAATTGGGCTTTCTTTGCAAAGTGAATTTCCAACCAAAATAATTTTAAAAGCTATTTATTTTTTTGCTAATGTGAACACTTACCTTTTATGTTGTTTTTCAATATGTTGAATTTATCCTTTCATTCTTGAACCACGTGACCCTGTTGCATTGCTTTCCTGCGTGAAAGTTGCTCTTTTACCTAAAAGGCTCTATTGGAACTTGCGCACGCTCCCTGGAGAAACTGAAAAAATACTGGTGCTGCATTCACAGACAGACACAGGCAGCCTGAGAGCATTTAATGAAGCAGATTGTAAGCACTACTCATGTGTGAGGGCATTATGATGTTTGGGACATGTAGTCCCAAGGACGGGGATCAGGAGGCTGGGAAAAAAGTAATGAGTGTGCGCCCCCCAACTGGAAGTTCAGGGAAGCTGCACACAGGAACCCAACACTTTGGCTGTGATAAAATATAGGAGTAGTAGGTTTTAACACTTTTAAAAAAAATGAAAACATGTATTGTGTTGTGCTAAATTATTTTATACGGATTATATAAATTGATTGTTATTTACAAAAAAACTGAGCTTTTAGTACAGTACTACATTCGATTTTTTAAACCTGAGGGTAGAATTCCTGACTTTTATTGCAGAAAACAATGGGCACCAGTCTCTTTAGAACAGATAAAGGGTTTATTAGGGCACAATAAACTCAAGGAGAGGGTTAGGTCACAGGATACCCAACAATCATTACAATGCTACCAACAATCATTACAGAAATAAGAACTTTTAAACTAAGACTGGTAATCTGTACTCTTCATGCAATGTCAACCGACAGCAGCTTGTACTCATCTTTCCAGTAAACTCTTCAGCAGTGAAGCTCTTTCCACTTGTACTGCAACAAGGATTCAGCTTCATTCCTCCTGTATGGGCAGGGCAAGTCACTCAGCCCCAATCTTTGCTCTACCCTTCCCAGGCAGTGGCCTGAGAGGCAGAGACCTCCAACACCTTTTCTTATGACAACAGCCCAGGGGGCAAGAGCCCAAAACCCTCCGGGAAAGCCATTCCAAATATTTATATCCTTCCCCAGCATGTACCAGTGTCAATAAACCTCCTAATGGATGGCCAGGGAGACATTCCTAACTTAGCAACATTGTTTGTTATTACAATATCTGCTGAGAAACATTTACCTGCAACAGGCATAAGCAAACAATACGCCTAAGCTTAGAGAAAATTCAATAAAGCAAAACTATAGCAATTCAAGCCAAGGCTGACTACAGCCTGACTGCAATGAGCTAGTCACGCTACTGCTTAGGGCACGGTCCTTACATTTCAGATTAATAGATTTATTAAGTTACACTTTTTCGCTTATTCTACTGTGTGAAGGCTTCAAAGAAAAGGATTAAAGATAACATGAAAATGCTCATGGCACTTTTATTAACTTTTCAATACAATGAAGAGTTAAAAGCCGTCGAGGGCAAGCAGCAATCTTAAAAGAAGTTGTACAGGAATTGCTAAAGGATGAAGCTGTAATGATGGGTTTCTTCACAGTGATAAATGGACAGGAAATGGAGGCCTTCCTTAATCCTTTATTAGAAAGGAACTGCTATTTCCTTTCTAATAAAAAGGATTGAAAGCAAAAATGAAGCGTGCCCATTTCAACACACTGTTAATGCCACTACATCTAAGATTTCTGTGCATTTTCATGCTTGAGAAAGCTAATTTGAGTTATCATTGGAGTAATTCAAGGTGCAGCATGATGTTACTTTTATTTCAACCAATATATGACAATAACTTTATAGACAGTCAACACTATGTAATGAGTTAAAAAGTGGCTGTACAGTAAATTTTCACTAGCCATTATTATGACACATAACAAATAAAGGCTATTAGTGTCCCTAAAGAACTGAAGCTTATATTAGTTAAAGAGGACCATACATTATCGTGGACCCCCCCCCCCCCACACACACACACACACACACACACACAAAAAAAAAGCCTCAGTAAAAGGATAAGAAAGAAAAATACTCTATGAAAAGTGTAAAAAAGAAATACCTACCTTGTACCCTAACTTCTTGACACATTTATGCACCATTGATGTCGCTAGTCTTTACCGTGGCATCCTGTGAATGCAGAGGATCCCAAATCTCCTAGCTATGTAGGAGAATGATTTTCCAGGATTTGGGACCCTCGGATATTCCAGGATCCTATGGTGAGGTGCAGTTATGTCACCACCTCTTGGGAAAATGTACCAGAACCCAGGATGCAAGGTAAGGTATTTTTTTACTATATTTCTTACAATTTAATTGTACCGTATATACTCGAGTATAAGTCATTCCGAGTATAAGCCGAGGCCCTAATTTACTACAAAAAAATGGGAAAAACTTATTGACCCGAGTATAAGACGAGGGTGAGAAATGCACAGCTACTGTAAGTGGAAAAGAGGGTCAACAATGCCCATTTGCAGCATCACTGTGCCCATTTGCATGCCTCACTTTCCCCGTTTGCAGCCATAGGTCCCCTGAACTTCAAACTCGGTAGTTAAGGGTTCCTAGATGCCCCCTAGCTGCAGCCAAAATTTGGGGTCTCTGAACCCAAAGGGTCCCGAAATGACATTGCTGCAGATGGACACAGTTGACCGAATTTGGGGCCCCGTATCTCGGGGCCACTTGGTGCTAGGAACCCCAAATTTGGTGTGCAAACCCAGTGGAGCTAGCACCATAAAATTTCCAAAGCTGGGGTTCCTAGCACCAAGTGGCCCTGAGATACGGGGCCCCAAAGTCGGTTCAGAAAATGTCAAGCACTTTTCTTCAGCAGAGAATGACATTTTCCGAACCAATTTTGGGGCCCCGTATCTCGGGGCCACTTAGTGCTAGGAACTTCATCTTTGGATATGTTGTGGTACCAGTTCCACTGGGTTTGCACACCACATTTGGGGTTCCTAGCACCAAGTGGCCCTGAGATACGGGGCCCCAAAGTCGGTTCGGAAAATGAAATTTTTTGCTGCAGAAAAGTGCTTGACTCAAGTATAAGTCGAGGGGGGCACTTTTAGCACAAAAAAATGTGCTGAAAAATTCGACTTATACTCGAGTATATACGGTAATTCCTTATTTTTCTGATTTTTTTTTTTTTTTTTTGCTTTTTCTTTACTATTTTAAATAGAAGGTTGCAAGGTAACCATCAAAGCCTGCCTTAAATTGTGCCTACAGTATACACCAGTGAGATAACTGATTAAAGGCATATATCAGCTTTTTCTACTGAAAGTTTGTACCTGAATACCACGATATATACACCTTTATTATATTATAGAACAATTTTAGTACAGGGTCTGAGGCTAAACATCATAAACTAGAGTACAAAGGTGTCTGGTGACCTACACAAATGAATGGTCAGATGAAAGTTACACTGTCCCAGGATGGTCTCAGTTGTCCCAGTTGGACCAATGCTCTCTGGTCTTGTGCTCATGAATGTCATTGATCATGCTCACTGTCTTCTTATTTTCTTTCCTGATTGAAAAAAAAACATAGGAATAAGGAATAAGACTAGGACATGTAGATGGGACATTTGCCCAGTGACAATGTGAAGATTCCAGAAAAAGAAAGAAATTAAAGTTGTATATAACCTCTGTTTTTCTGTCCCATACTCCACAGGGTGAACCTGGAACAACAGGACCCACGGGTGCACCATGCCACTTAGAGCAGGTTAAGCCTTCTGATACTTCCATAATAGATTACGTGGTAAGAAACTTCACTGATATGAACTATTCATGAACAAAATAACTTGATTATTCTGCTATTGTATTTCTCCAAGTTGTAAGCACAATAGTTCTCATTGTTCGTGGTGAATTTAATATCAGACTAGCTATAAAGGTGTAGACTTCATATGTTTATGGTGTTACCTATAAATGGTAATATCCAGTAATACATAGTTTGGCGTCACCTGCAAACACTTAAATTTTACTTTTAATGGCAAACACTATATCCTTTATAAACAGGGTAAAATGTAAAGGCATCAAACTGAAACTAGGGGTACATCATTATTAACCTTAGACCAGTGGCGTAGCGTGGGTTGTCAGCACCCGGGGCAAGGCAAGTAATTTGCGCCCCCCCCTAACCTGCGGACTTTTATCACTCCCCGAGTCCCTTCAAATACAATAGTACTGACCTACCTGATTCCTATACTGACCATTACACACTACACTGTCCACTACACTACACTGACCACTACACTATCCACTACACTACTATTTGTTAGAGGGCAGGGACAGTTAACCCATTAGCACCACATCCCTAGTGAATAAATACAAAAAGGAAAGGGGGTTGGGGTAAAAAACCCCTGGGATTTTTAAGGTGCTTTTCAAAATGTTTTCAATATTTGGTCAGTAAAGAAGTATAGCAACCTCAAGAAGAGAGAAACAGAGAAAAGACCATTGTATGCAAATTGTCAAACTGACTAATACATTTACTTAAATAAATATCTTTAATGATTACAAAAAATAACAAAAAACACACATCATCTAAAAAGACATGCACAATCTTGAACAAACATGGCCAGATAGTGACATAAGTTTAAAATTTGAAACCACTTTGCGATACCAATCTCAACATGTTTCGCTCAATAATCTGAGCTTCATCAGGAGTTTTTTGGTACAGGTGGCATACTGAAATTGAAAGAAAAAGAAAAGACAAAACAAAAATGTATAAATACAATGCTTGCAAAACATTTAAAGATAATCATTTATCAGAAGGATCGAATTCAATTCGGTGTTACAAAAGCAACAACTAGTATAAATTATATTATATTTGCATACAGACAATATATATGGGTAAATTTCACATATTACCCAACAAGTCTATACTGGTAACAATCTGATCAATATAGGTAGAAAAATAAGGATTTGTTGAAATAATGTATATTCATTCGTTTCCAAGTCCACAAGGGGAAAAGAAACACCCATGCGGATCTAGGAATAGTAAAAACAACATAAAAGAAGGAGGAAAAGCAAAAAAGTAGGGGTTTGCTTACCAAGGCCAACACAGATTCAAGGGTACAAAGTAGACACATAAGTGGTGAACGTGTATATAGTGCCGTGGCTACGAATGAAAAGGATGCGTCTTAACCGTCTATGAACCTCCCAAATCCGTTTATTTGATCCACAGAGGGGCCCAAAAGTGAGATAACTAAAAAGGGGGATATTGCAGAAAAATCATAAAATATTTCTAAGTAACAAAATGATAATAAATTTTCCCTTCCCGTTTCCCTTAATCAATATGGTTGACTATTTATTAGTCTTTTCGTTTTGCTCCTGACGATATCGGGCCTCTCAAGGCCTTGTCTATCCAGCCCGTGTTCCGGTCTACAGTGCGCCTGCGCGTTAGCCGGGGCTCGATTGACGTTCCGCCCCGGGGTGCGCATGCGCCAATCCACGCCGTCGAAATAAGCGACGGAGGATTTGGCGTTGGTCCAGGCTGGGTTGGCCTGGGCGAATATTTGGTCTTGCCCCCTGATCACCGATTGGTCACATGAATCCGGGGGGAGTTGCCTCACAAACACGTCCGCGTTCCGATGGCGACGTCAGACGCCATCTGATCGGAGGGGCCTATATAGCTCGGCTTCCCAGCCGCTACCTTTCTGACAGTGGCGCTGAGGTTGCAAGGGGAGGTGTATGCCGCTCTCCCCTTCCGTATACATCCACTCCACCTCTCAGGTAAGCTAAATTCTCTATTCAAAGGGGGTTATACTCCCTTCCTTGAGGATTGACCCAATGGTATTCTGGTATAAGATAATGCCCTTCTGAGCAATTCCTTCATTATTTTTATTTATTCATCCTTTTTTTCTAGTTTATTGGGGCAGTATACCTTTTTGGATTTGCTGATCTGGCTCTCAAGGGTTGCTCAATTTGGATTGCCACCTGGTGGTGAAACTAGAGTACTGTTCTCCTTTATGCTTCTGTTCATACGGCTTTGATAGTCCTGAACATTTCCCCTTGATTCAATCTAGAAGGTAATTTTTTGATATTTTCACCACTTTATTTCACCGACTGCCCCCCTTTTTCCCTGTCTTTATCGTTTTTTATCTTTTTTTTATCATTTTGTTACTTAGAAATATTTTATGATTTTTCTGCAATATCCCCCTTTTTAGTTATCTCACTTTTGGGCCCCTCTGTGGATCAAATAAACGGATTTGGGAGGTTCATAGACGGTTAAGACGCATCCTTTTCATTCGTAGCCACGGCACTATATACACGTTCACCACTTATGTGTCTACTTTGTACCCTTGAATCTGTGTTGGCCTTGGTAAGCAAACCCCTACTTTTTTGCTTTTCCTCCTTCTTTTATGTTGTTTTTACTATTCCTAGATCCGCATGGGTGTTTCTTTTCCCCTTGTGGACTTGGAAACGAATGAATATACATTATTTCAACAAATCCTTATTTTTCTACCTATATTGATCAGATTGTTACCAGTATAGACTTGTTGGGTAATATGTGAAATTTACCCATATATATTGTCTGTATGCAAATATAATATAATTTATACTAGTTGTTGCTTTTGTAACACCGAATTGAATTCGATCCTTCTGATAAATGATTATCTTTAAATGTTTTGCAAGCATTGTATTTATACATTTTTGTTTTGTCTTTTCTTTTTCTTTCAATTTCAGTATGCCACCTGTACCAAAAAACTCCTGATGAAGCTCAGATTATTGAGCGAAACATGTTGAGATTGGTATCGCAAAGTGGTTTCAAATTTTAAACTTATGTCACTATCTGGCCATGTTTGTTCAAGATTGTGCATGTCTTTTTAGATGATGTGTGTTTTTTGTTATTTTTTGTAATCATTAAAGATATTTATTTAAGTAAATGTATTAGTCAGTTTGACAATTTGCATACAATGGTCTTTTCTCTGTTTCTCTCTTCTTGAGGTTGCTATACTTCTTTACTGACCAAATATTGAAAACATTTTGAAAAGCACCTTAAAAATCCCAGGGGTTTTTTACCCCAACCCCCTTTCCTTTTTGTATTTATCCACTACACTACACTGACCACTATACTACACTGTCCACTATACTACACTGACCACTACACTGTCCACTACACTGTCCACTACACTGTCCACTACACTACACTGACCACTACACTACACTGTCCACTACACTACACTGACCACTACACTACACTGACCACTATACTACACTGACCACTACACTACACTGTCCACTACACTACACTGACCACTACACTACACTGTCCACTACACTACACTGTCCACTACACTACACTGACCACTACACTGTCCACTACACTACACTGACCACTACACTACACTGTCCACTACACTGTCCACTACACTGTCCACTACACTACACTGACCACTATACTTCACTGTCCACTACACTACACTGACCACTACACTGACCACTACACTACACTGTCCACTACACTACACTGTCCACTACACTACACTGTCCACTACACTACACTTACCACTACACTACACTGACCACTACACTACACTTACCACTACACTACACTGACCACTATACTACACTGTCCACTACACTACACTTACCACTACACTACACTGTCCACTACACTACACTGACCACTACACTACACTGTCCACTACACTACACTGACCACTACACTACACTGACCACTATACTACACTGACCACTATACTACACTGACCACTACACTACACTGTCTACTACACTGTCCACTACACTACACTGACCACTACACTACACTGTCCACTACACTACACTGACCACTACACTGTCCACTACACTACACTGACCACTACACTGTCCACTACACTACACTGACCACTACACTACACTGTCCACTACACTGTCCAACTACACTGTCCACTACACTACACTGACCACTATACTTCACTGTCCACTACACTACACTGACCACTACACTACACTGACCACTACACTGACCACTACACTACACTGTCCACTACACTACACTGTCCACTACACTGTCCACTACACTACACTGTCCACTACACTACACTGTCCACTACACTACACTGACCACTATACTACACTGTCCACTACACTACACTGTCCACTACACTACACTGACCACTATACTACACTGTCCACTACACTACACTTACCACTACACTACACTGACCACTATACTACACTGTCCACTACACTACACTTACCACTACACTACACTGACCACTATACTACACTGTCCACTACACTACACTGTCCACTACACTACACTGACCACTACACTACACTACACTGACCACTACACTGACCACTACACTACACTGTCCACTACACTGTCCACTACACTACACTGACCACTATACTACACTGTCCACTACACTACACTGACCACTACACTACACTGACCACTATACTACACTGACCACTATACTACACTGTCCACTACACTACACTGTCCACTACACTACACTGACCACTACACTACACTGACCACTATACTACACTGTCCACTACACTACACTGACCACTACACTACACTGACCACTATACTACACTGTCCACTACACTACACTTAACTACACTGTCCACTACACTACACTTACCACTACACTACACTGACCACTATACTACACTGTCCACTACACTTACCACTACACTACACTGACCACTACACTACACTGACCACTATACTACACTGACCACTACACTATACTGACGACTACACTACACTGTCCACTACACTACACACTATACTGTCCTGCCTAATCTTCCTATACTGACACTACATATACGGCGCCTGTCTCTTCTCTCCCCCCCGCCCCCCCTTCTCACCTTCTTGTCTTGCATCGGTCTGGAGGATAGGAGGAGGAGGAGGAGAAGACAGCGGCCCCGGCGGCTCACACTCTCCAGTGCTTGTCTCCCCTGCCCCCTGGCTGCCATATTCAGTGTTTCCCGGCGCACTGTGATTGGGCGTATGGGGGTCATGTGCTGAGGCGGGACTTCAGGAGCAACCGTGATCGCGGATAGGCCAGCCCCACGCCACACATGACCCTCATACGCCCAATCACAGGGCGCCAAACACTGGACATGGCGGCGGAGCGCGGGGGAAACAGGAAATTAAATTAGGAGGAGGCAGCCAGTAGTGACACTACTGGCACGAAATTGCGCCCCCCTAAATGTCGCGCCCGGGGCCACGGCACCCCCCGCACCCCCCACGCTATGCCACTGCCTTAGACCATTCAGAGAATAAATCATTAATCACTACTCTCTGAATATAGCATTTTAGCCAGTTTTGTATTACAAACTGCATTCTCCAAGCCTATAGACTTTAACTTACACATCAGCTGTGTGTGGAGAACTGTGTCAAACCCTTTGTCCAAGTCTACTATATTCACAACCACCCATTCATCTATGTTCTTGCTTACTTCCTCATAAAAAGAGACCAGATTTGTTTGACAACTTTGATCTGCCGGGAATCCATGTTGTCTATTGCTTATGTAGCACTCACCCATGGAGGAGCTGCTGAGACTATGCCCCGGCTTCCTTGCTATTACAGTGGCACCAGTCACACACATACAATCTCACACAAAACAAAACGATAAAGGCAATCTAATGGAGGATAAACTTCTTAATGGAAGAATCAGGAACAGGCACACACTACAGTCCAAGAGCTGTCTGGCAACAAGCATCAATAGAAAGATCCTCAGTGAGGGAAGTAAGAGATCCTTATCCAGGCCAGATTTCATCAGTGTCCCCCAGCAATAATCCATTAGCAATCTCTTCCAGGCCCTCCGCCCAGCACCTGCTGAGGACCAGACTGCAACTTCTTTTCTATGTAGCTATCTCCAAAGTGCAGCAGCCCCTGGAGAACTGGAACCCTCCCTGGAAAGCACACTCTGCAAAGGCCTCCCAAACATTTTTCACCTCCCCAGCCATCTTCTGGACACCTCCTTCTAGGGATAGGCTGGAGCATGATAAGTATTTCTGCTGTTTATATGACTCTCCCTAACTTATATTCTTGAATCTTCTTTCCCAAAGCAGGTGAGAGGTGAGAGAAATCAAACACCCAGCTTGGAAACCATGACCAGACAAAAAAATCACTAAAACAATCACAAAAACAGCTACTGCTCCTGACTGACTACAATGAGGCCAAAAACTAAATTTAGCCAGGCAGCCTAACTAAAGGAGGATGCTACACTACACAAAGCTCAATTCTTTTAAAACCCGTGTGTGCAAGCCATCTAGTCCAGGTGCTTTATTCACCTTTATTTTATCTAACAGTTTCTGGACCATATCAATATTAAACCATTAAAGGTCAAAATACTCCCACACTATCTCCTATATAAAACAACATCTGAAGGAATATATGTGAAATGGGAATAATAAGTTGCTGCATATCATCTAAAGAGTTAAATGATACAGGATGCCACAATACCTAACTCCTTTGTGCCTAAGGGTAAAACAAATGTTAATTCCTAAGCACAATTTTGCAACTTTGAAATGTGTTAGTAAATCCATACATATCATCACAGCTACTTTGTGCATCCAGGTGGATTATACCTTGTTTTTTTTCAGGACAAAATTGGGCTTTCATTTGGTGGTAAATGGTAATGGAAAAAAATCTTGCCCAAAATGTACTGACCATGACCTTTAACCCTGACCTTTGACTCTGACCTTGACTTTTGTCCCTTACGACCCAAACACTAACCCTGGCACTGACCTAGATCAAACCTTGATCTAGGTATTTTTTCTTTATTTTTTATTGTTTATTCATCTCTCTCTGCAAGGAGAGAGAGAGATACAACGTATATTTCCACTCCATTCACAGAGATAGAAAAACAGGGGTGGGATTCCAAGTGACTGATCAGTGTGATAGCCAACCAGAGGCTATCACAGTGATCAGGTGACACGGAACCGGGAGTTCTGGGTCCCGATCGTTAGTATGGGACCCGGGGCTCCCGATGAGGGTGAGACCCCGGTCTCTGTGCTGGGAGCACGCTGTGCGGTGGTGTCAGCACAAAGACAGATTCACATATATGTGGTCCCACAGAAAAAAAGGCCAGTCCAGTGGGGATGCATATATGTGTACTGTTGGTGTGAAGGGGTTAACATCAATAAAATAAATTTAAATATAAAAAATATATATATAATCAATTGATTATATTAATATATATATATATATAATCAAAATATTAATATATATATATATATATATATATATATATATATATATATATATATATATATAATCAAAATATCCAGTGAATGGAATTCCATACACGTACTGTATATCAGCTATGAATAAGCGCCATGATGGGGCGTGAAACATGTTAGCTATCTTTCCTGTTCCTCCCTGTACATGAGGTGACTGCATTTGGATTTTATTTCTTCATATCAATAAAGATGTCTTCTATGGTGTGCGGCCGTCCAGGATATTTTTCTCTTTCCACAAGCTTGTGCAGAGCCAGCACCTGTGAGTTCCATTAGGGCGGGTGTCTTGATACGGATTTGAGAGATTGGAGCGGCAATCTTTTGCATACTGTATATCTTTGCTATGATCATAAATACGCCACTTTTTTGGTGCATGGGTAGAGGTACTATGTACCCCATACTCATTCATATGGGGGGCTGGGATCTGGGGGCCTCCTTGTTAATGGGGCTTCCAGATTCCGATAAGCCCCCCCACCCACAGACCCCTACAATCACGGCCAAGGGTTGTGGGGAAGAGACCCTTTTCCCCCATCAACATAGGGACAGAGTCCCCCCACCCCAAAGCACCCCCCATGTTGAGGGCATGTGGCCTGGTATGGTTCAGGAGAGGGGAGCTTTCCAAGCCTGCCAGGGTGCATGCTCGGATAAGGGTGGGGTGGTGGGGAACCCATGCCGTTTTTTTTTTTTCATTTTGGTGTTGGGTTCTCCTTAAAATCCATACCAGACCTGAAGGGCCTGATATGGACTGGGGGGCATGTGGTTTTTATTACTTTTTGACACTTTGAGACCCCCACAATAACAGGCCAGGGTTGTGGGGAAGAGACCCTTGTCCCCATAAACATTGGGGGAAAAAAAAACATGCCGTTTTTTTTTTCATTTTTCCGTTTTATTTTTTAAATAGCTGGGTGCCGGCAATTGCAACCGGGAGTCAATTTAAATGTGATTTTACTCATTTTATAATTGTAATTTTTGCTGCAGCATGTTCTATATGTGCTACAGATGCACCACTTTGCAGACCGACTAAGGGGATCCCCCTCTCCCCCAGGCACTATATTTAAAGGAATTTTTCAATTCTTAATGTTTCACTTTAAAGATCATTAAATCACTGCTCCTAAAAAAAATGTATTGTTTTAAAAAAAATAAAAAATCCATTTATACATGTCCCCCAGGGCAGTACCTGGGCCCCCTATACCCTTTTTATGGCCAATTACTTGCATATAAGCTTTAAAAATGGGCACTTTTGATTTCTCATGTTCGGCTCCCATAGAAGTCAATGGAGTTCGCTGTTCAGGGCAGAACTTTTCCCCTGTTTTGGAGCTCCACTGGGTGTTCGGCCCATCTCTAATGATGGATAAGTACCTGCCTGTATTTCTCAGCATTGAGGACACCATTGATCCTGACCAAATCTGCAACTTTATTTTCAGAAATGCAGCCCCAAACTTGCAAGGAACCTCCACCATGCTCCACTGTTGCCTGAAGACACTCATTATCCCCTTGCCGCCGAGCAAACGCAGATGTGCGCACTCGGCTTTCGGGGGTTATACCGGGATGATGCCCGCAGCTGCAGGCGTCGTCCCAGTACTGTTTTTTAGAGCCGGCGATCGGCTTTCCAGGGATAACAACCAATGCGGCTAAAAGCCGCTCGGCTGTTATACCAGAGGAGCAGGAGGGAACATCCCCCCTCCCGCCGCCTCCCACCGCTCTTATCGGCCCTCCCGTTCCACCGGGAGGCCCGAGCAACAATCCACTGCCTTCAGTGGCTAGGCACAGACTGGAACGAAGCCATAAGCGGCTTCGTTCCAGTCTCCTAATTGTAAACACGGAAGCGACATCATGACGTCACTTCCCGTTTACTCGGCTGCCAATGGTGCCGGTTTAAAAAAAAATACAGTATTCAGAATCGCCAAAAATGGCGCTCTGAATACTTTGAAGTGCAAAGGAGGGATTTGGGGTCTTTTGGACCCCCGATCCCTCCATAAAGAGTACCTGTCACCAACTATTCCTGTCACAAGGGATGTTTACATTCCTTTTGACAGCAATAAAAGTGATCAAAAAATTTTTTTTTAAACACAATTTATTAATATAAAAAGAAATAAATAAATAAATAAATAAGAAAAGAAAAATTTTAAAGCGCCCCCGTCGCCGCGAACTCGCGCAGCAAAGAAAACTCATATGGAAGTCGCGTCCGCATATGTCCGCATATGTAAACAGTGTTCAAATCACACAGGTATCGCCGCGATCGTCAGAGTGAGAGCAATAATTCTAGCACTAGACCTCCTCTGTAACTCTAACCTGGTAACCGTAAAAAAAATTTAAAGCGTCGCCTATGGAGATTTTTGGGTACCGTAGTTTGTCGCCATTCCACGAGTGCATGCAATTATAAAGTGTGACATGTTTGGTATCTATTCGGCGTAACATCATCTTTCACATTGTACAAAAAAAATTGAGCTAACTTTACTGTTTGTTTTTTTTTTTAATTCATGAAAGTGTTCCTTTTCCCAAAAAGTTGCATTTAAAAAAACGCTGCACAAATACCGTGTGACATAAAATATTGCAACAATCGCCATTTTATTCACTAGATTCTCTGCTAAAAAATATATATAATGTTTGGGGGCTCTAAGTAATTTTCTGGCAAAAAATACAGATTTTAACTTGTAAACACCAAATGTCAAAAATAGGCTTAGTCATGAAAGGGTTATTGTACCGCCCTTTGGAAAACAAACTGCCTCCTGCTACTGCCAAATATTTTAAGTTTTGACTTATCAGTCCAGGGCACCTGCTGCCAATTTTCTGCACCCCAGTTCCTATGTTTTGATGCATAGTTGAGTCACTTAGCATTGTTTCCATGTCAGAGGTATGGCTTTTTGGCCATAATTTTTCCATGAAAACCACTTCTCCGGACAGTAGATGGGTGTATCTGGTTCCCACTGGTTTCCACCATTTCTGTGCTGATGGCAAATCTTTGCCTGGCAAAGGTATTGTATCTTGTTGCTGTGCTCAGCCTCGGAATATAAATAGGACAGGGCAGAGTAAAGGCAGGTGCAGTAACCCATAAAAATAATAAAGTTGATTGTAGTCTAGTGAGTGAAAATTGGCAGAATTCTATAGAAACCTTTATAGGGCTGTGTCACGTACCTGAAGGGAGACTAAGATGACAAGGTCGGCCTCTCTTGTATCTCCAACCCAGGTCCCACTGAGAGTGGAACAGAGGGAACCGAGGGACAGGAAGAACATGAGTGCCTGCAGGTGTAGACCCAGAAACTTACAGCAGAGGATGCGACCTTGGGAAGGCAGGAGAACCATCAGACTAGGAAGGGCAGTCATGCACCGTAGGTCAGCTGGGGTTAAAGAGGCACTCTGCTTGTACTGCGGAACTGGAACATCTGGCGATGTAGAGTTTCTGGCAGGTTTGCAGCAGGACATAGCAGCAGGTCGCAGGACTGTAGTCGCAGACACTTGGATAAGTAAACAAACAAATAGCGCAGGTTACATGGTTTATGTCATATGCAAATGTTGCTATAGGAATGTCCTTTTGAGCATTCGCTCTTTGTGAGATGCAGACAGTCTATAGATAGGGCAGCCTTTTGATGGGAGGTGAAGCCACTCCAGATATGCAAAGGAAAAACAACAGGAAAGGCGCCTCTTAGTAAAACTGTATATTTAATGTTATATAAGCATTAAAAACACTCACATTAAAAACTTAGATAGTCCGGTGTGGGAAGTTCAGTATAGCCAAACAGGATTGCGTCCTCCTATGTCCACAGTCTTACTCCTCTATTGCTGACGGCTGGTCCGTGTGGTAAAAGCTTCCGGTATCAGTAAAGATCCAAAACGAGGCTTGGGCACCGCCGAGTAGTCAATTGGGAGGCTGGGACGCTGGAACGCACATCCAGAGTATGTGCTGTACTGCCGTAAGGCGACGCGTTTCAGAGCATGCGCACTCGGGCGCGCTCCTTTCTCAAGCTAGGGAATACAGGAAACTGCAGCCTATTTAAGTGCTCTAATGGCACCGCCACCTAGTGGATATAATCATAATTGCATAGGGAATACAGGTAATGTTTACAGAAAGGGCCAAACGGAAAACACTATATTAGCATTACAATTTGGGTATTGTGTGCCTACTTGTTGTTGGTGTAAGATATTAATATATGTGTAATATTGTTATGTATGCTATCACTACTTATGGCAATTATTAATACATACTCTATATAGAATAACTGTGGTCGCGTTAAGCTAAATATTATGTAATTACCTAAATGGACTTAATAACTATGTATATGTGCAACATATGCAAAATAGAAGGTGATGGAGTTATGGGCACATTTATGCACAATGGCACTATCTAATGGAATGGTACTGATATAAATTGATAATAAATTAATAAAATAATTTAATTAATCAGTAAAAATCATTAATTTAAGATAAATTAAAATTAAAGTTAAAATTAGAGCATATATATATATATATGTACTAAATGTATATAAAATGATACTTTATGTTAAGATGAACCTCAACTGCTAATGGGAGGGCCTATTAGATATATGGCAGGGTAGTGGCAGGATTCTTACTTCATGGATATGTGTTCATATTCACTCTGGGTCAGTGTTATTACAGGATGGTGGATATCTCTATTTCCTCGTTGATTCCACCAGGATTTAGAACGTCCAAAGAATAAATCCAGAAAGTTTCTCTTTCACATAATCTGTGAAATCTTTCAGCTATGGGTAAATTTTTTGGCATTTGTTCAATAACCCATACTTCAAGACCTTCAGTGGAACTAGCGTGGTACTCACAGAAGTGGCGGGGGACACTATGTTTGTCCCTCCCGCCTTCTATCTTTCTTCTATGTTCCCCGAATCTTTGTCTAAGTGGGCGTATCGTGCGCCCCACATAGATAAGATTGCATGGGCAACTTAGGCCATAAACTACAAACTCCGAACCACAATTATAAAAATTGTCAAGTAGATAGGTTTTCCCTTTAGTGGTGAATTGTTTTTTACCATGTTTTACAAACATACACGTTTTGCACATGGTTTTCCTACATTGGAACATGCCCTTAAGAGGAATCATATGGGCCTGTGATGGTACGGTTTTTTTGATGGTTTTTAGTTTGCTGGGTGCTATTTGGTTTTTTATATTGGGGGCTTTTTTGTAAGTGATTTTAGGATAATTGGGTAAGACTGGTTTGAGATATGGGTCCTCAAGGAGGATGGGCCAATGTTTTCTAAATATTGCTTCCATTTTGGAGAATTTTGTGTGAAACCTAGTAATGAAACGTCCTGATGGATTTGATGCGTTTTCATTTTGATGTTTGGTAACAGGTATGGATTGCAAATAATATTTTTGCGCTTGGTCAACCAATGACTCTGGATACCCTTTGTCTTTAAGTTTTTTTCTTAGTAGATGACTTTGATCTATGTAGTCAGATGTTTGTGTACAGTTTCTCCGTAATCGGCAAAATTGCCCTTTAGGGATATTATTTTTCCATTTTTCATAGTGGCAACTTTTGTAATGCAGCAAAGAATTTCCTGCCGTGGGTTTGAAGAAGTTCCTTGCGTGTATTTCATTGCCAACGTGAAAAAGGTCAAGGTCAAGAAAAGCTAATCTCTCTTTGTCCATGACATGAGTGAAACTCAGGCCATGTGGATTATTATTGCAGTGGGCCACGAACTGGTTAACGACATCAGCTGGACCATCCCAAATAATAATAATGTCGTCTATGTAACGACCGTAAAAAATGAGATGCCTGAGGAACGGATTATTTTGCCAAATATATCCGTGTTCCCATAGTCCCATTGCTAAATTAGCATATGAGGGCGCAAAGTTGGCCCCCATAGCTGTCCCCTGGATTTGTAGATAATACTGTTCGTTGAAGGAAAAATAATTGTGGGTTAAACAATATTTAGCACAATCCAAGATAAACGTAGCCTGTTTGTTGCTCATATATGGGTCTTGGGATAAAAAATGATTGAGGGCTAATATTCCAAAGGTGTGAGGAATAGACGTGTACAATGAGTTCACGTCTAGTGATAACCAAATATATTGATCCTCCCATCTGTATGGTTTCAATAGATCTAATAGATGGGTACCATCACGGATGTACGACTGCAGTCCCTGGGCTAGGGGCTGTAGATGGTGATCAATATATTTGGATAGGCCAGACGTGATGCTGTCCATGGCAGCGATTATGGGCCTTCCTGGGGGATTGGTCAGGTCTTTATGAACCTTGGGTATGTGGTAAAAGTATGGGGTGCGATAATAATCCTTCCGTAGGAAGGATGCCTCATTCTTATCAATGATATCTGAAAGAATAGCTCCATTGATGAGAAGATTTATGTCATTTTGGAATTCTGGTAGTGGGTCAGACCGTAACTTTTGATAGGTAGAACTATCTGCAAGTAGACGTTCTGCTTCTTTTATGTAATCTAAAATTAATGATTTTTACTGATTAATTAAATTATTTTATTAATTTATTATCAATTTATATCAGTACCATTCCATTAGATAGTGCCATTGTGCATAAATGTGCCCATAACTCCATCACCTTCTATTTTGCATATGTTGCACATATACATAGTTATTAAGTCCATTTAGATAATTACATAATATTTAGCTTAACGCGACCACAGTTATTCTATATAGAGTATGTATTAATAATTGCCATAAGTAGTGATAGCATACATAACAATATTACACATATATTAATATCTTACACCAACAACAAGTAGGCACACAATACCCAAATTGTAATGCTAATATAGTGTTTTCCGTTTGGCCCTTTCTGTAAACATTACCTGTATTCCCTATGCAATTATGATTATATCCACTAGGTGGCGGTGCCATTAGAGCACTTAAATAGGCTGCAGTTTCCTGTATTCCCTAGCTTGAGAAAGGAGCGCGCCCGAGTGCGCATGCTCTGAAACGCGTCGCCTTACGGCAGTACAGCACATACTCTGGATGTGCGTTCCAGCGTCCCAGCCTCCCAATTGACTACTCGGCGGTGCCCAAGCCTCGTTTTGGATCTTTACTGATACCGGAAGCTTTTACCACACGGACCAGCCGTCAGCAATAGAGGAGTAAGACTGTGGACATAGGAGGACGCAATCCTGTTTGGCTATACTGAACTTCCCACACCGGACTATCTAAGTTTTTAATGTGAGTGTTTTTAATGCTTATATAACATTAAATATACAGTTTTACTAAGAGGCGCCTTTCCTGTTGTTTTTCCTTTGCAGACACTTGGATGACAGTGTTGAGCCAAGCAGGGAACAGGAGTGAGGTCACTAGGATAGCCGGGTTTGGTAGCAGGGGGACAGCAAAGTTCCAAGGCATTAGGCAGAAGCAAGGTCAGAAGGAAGCCGGGATCAAGAAACAGTAGTCAGGAATGTAGCGGAGTTGGAAAGCAGGGTCAAGGAAAGCCAATTTCAGCAACGGGTATCAAGTAGGATATCAGCACGATTCAGGGTATCAGGAAACAGCTGAAGACCAGTCAGCATTGATCAGGAGTCAGGGCACTCTTTAAATAGGCCGTCTGGTGCCAATTGGGACTAAAGACGCACTCCCGCGTGTGCACGCAGTCCATCACGCATGCGCATTGGTGCCTATAGGCCTGTAATAGTTCTCTTACAGGCTGTAAGAAAACCCTTTTCTGGACACAGGAGTAAAAGGTAACACTGTGTTCACTTCAATCATCCAGTCATGTGCTTAAGAGATGCTTTGTTTTGCCCTTGAGCATGATGTTTATTAAAAGTGAGCACACTCTTTACTAATCTCAGTGGACATCCTGTTAGCTCAATAAATAATATCTACTCATTTAGTAGAATAAACCCAAAGACTTTCACTGTGAACGGAAGCAGTAAAGCAAAACCATCATGAATGCACAAATAAGTCAAATACTGGAAAATTGTGTAAATAATCACAAAACATCAATGCCATATGGACAATTTAATTGATAAATACTAACATTGACGACAAATTTTACATCAAGGTCTTTTACAAACAAATCTGAAAAATCATTGAAAAGTCTTTTAATTCCCTGTGAAGGTTATATGTCACGTTTTAACTTGCCAAAGATGTTATTAATGGAAAATACTCGTATCATAAAAAGATCTGTTTTTAGTCTGTGATCTGTGCTTTCTAGGCTGAAAAAGGTGACAAAGGAGAGAGGGGGGACTATGGAGCACCAGTAAGTAATTGATTTTATGAAACACTTGATTTGTTTTATTTGGAAGAGGATAGTATTTGTTCCTAGCTGTCTTATGGTTCATTTATATATATATATAACAGTATATTGATGATAAAATATTAGAATGTCTCTTATAAACTAAAAAATGGTTGTAAACTGTATTACTTCTGCATTACAATGGATGTAGACTGTATTAATAATTTGTCACACATTAGCATTTAGAATATCATTTTTTATATAACAAAATGTCAGTATGTCCTTTTTTATTAGTAATACATTTTAATTTTATGTATTCTATATTCCTTAATATCCTAAAGATCAGCTGCGGCCACTCCTATATACCCACTGGAGTCTAAGTCCTCCAAACCCACCACATACTTTGCAGCCCAAGCCCAAGATAATGTGCATACCAGGGATGGCTCATTACCTTATTACATGAGTTCTCTGGCCAAGGAAAGTTGTAGAAGTCCTACACAGATCCCATGGCAAGGAAAGACAGGGTGTATTCAATCAACTGAAATAGCAGAAACCAAGGGCCAAGTGGAGGGTTTAATCTCAACTTTACAAGGAGAGTGACAGCCAAGCAAAGGCAGCTTTTGGGCACAAGAATAATTCAACAGAAAGTGCAGTGTGAATGCATGCACGGTTGTGCTGGAAATGTGTACAGTCACAATTACACAATGAGAGTGGCATCCAGGCACATAAAGGCCGAGGCTTCGGTATATTGGGCAGTCACAACTGTACAATCACAGTGATGTCTACACTGGCTGGGGACAGATGGTAGTGCACAAATGCATTTATAAAGCTACAGTATTAGCTGCAGGGTAGGCCAAGTGGACAATGTAAGTGTGTGTTGTCTACAGATGAATCTTGCCAACACACCCTGTATTACTGCACTTAAAGTCCTGCACAACAAAACATCAATGTGTGCAATGTAAATATTCCTTCCTAAGCTCACTAATTCCTGTTGATGGTCCTACATTGGTGCAACCTGGAAAACAAGTTCCAAAATAGTTCTGGTTTTGTCTTCTTCATCATTGGCCCCTGTGTAGGGTCCAAGATGGTGATGGTGTTGGCACTCCGATGATGCTGCCACACCCAGAAAAATATTTATTTTTTATATATATATTTTTCTCCTTTTGATTGACCTACTTGACTGGTAAGTATGTGATGCTTCTACTGATAAAGTCCTTAAAGGCATTAATCACCTTTACCGAAAAAAATGCCTATGCAGGTAAAAACAAATACTTCACCTTTGACTAAAGCTGGATAATGTCCTTGCTATAGGTGTAGGCCATTTACATGCCTCATGAAGCCTGACTGAAAAAACTCCCAAAGACTGCATCTCCCTGTTCTGGCTTGTTTCTAAAGATTCTGCTAAGATATGCCCAGTTTTTACTGGCCACCCCCACCATCACAGAAACAAGCTCTCAAATGCTGAGCGCAGAACTACTGCATCGAGGGAGAGAATGCGCATAGGAGGGGGTTTGGATCAGAGATGGTGCTTGCTCCTGTGATGGTGGATGTGAACAGTAACAGCTAAGAGTCTCTTAGCGATGTCCTAGCAATAAGGCAGGATGGGGAGATGCAATCTCTGGTAGTTTTTTCAGCAAGGGCATTATTCAGCTTTGGTCAAAGCTGCAGTTTGTTTTTACCTGCAGATAAAAGGCAGCTGTGATGTTTTATTTTTCATCATTACTTACATTATCATTATTGTTATTATCTTTTTTTTTACACAAATGTAAAATGTATTATTTATAGAAGATTGCTTTATGTTAAACCATTTAAGTTTTTCTCTGCACAAGAACTGCTTGTACTCCAATTTCCCTACCACAGTTAAACAAGCATACATGTATTTTAGAGCTGGTTATCTACTGCTATATTTTAGGATGTGGGTGGGATGTGGGAGGGAAAATATCATATAAATTCTAATCACATACTGTTGGTGGTGGAAATTGAAACATAGACCCCATTGCTGAAAAACATGCATGCTCAACCTCTCTACCTGGTTGATTCCCGATGCTGATAGTGATGTTGTGCTGCATTAAGCAACCAATTCCATCCAAAATGGAGTGCTGAAAAACACTGCTCAGAAGCATAATTCAGAAATACAATGTAACAATATTGTTACATAGTTTTTACTCTGCAGATCAAATGGTGACCTGCATATGATATCAGTTAAAGCAAAAAAAAAACAAAAAAACACTGTGTTCCTATTTCACTCCTTATTAACCCATAGTTAACCTTGCATTAAAAAAAAATATTTTGCAAGTCAATATATTCAAAAGAAGCCTTTTGTCCTAAAAAGAATAATATGTATTATTTTATTACCTTAATAAATACCTATTTATTGCTGAATAACTATACCCATGGCAGAAATGTGAAAAATGCTCTGTCATAAGCTTGCTGCTGTGGCTTCCCCAAACTGTAAACTGAAAAAAAATATTTATGCCATTAGTTTTTGTAGGACCAAGTTCAAGACTACTCCCCAAAATGAATTAAACTGTTTCTAATTGTCCTTAATGCAACAATATTTTTTCATATACATTTAGAATTTTTGATGGGTATTCAGATCAAAGTGGGCCTAAATATGCCTTTAAAGTCTATAGAGGGTCAAAGGGAGTCATGGGGTCATTTGGGCTTGATGTATTCTGTATATAATACTGTGATTTTGATACCTCTGCCCTTAAAGGAGAAGTACAGCCAAAGCTCGTTTGGCTCCACTCCCCCTATGGATCACAGGAGTGCAGTTCATTTTTCACTCTTGTAACCCATTTTCAGTAGAGAGCGGGTTGAAGTCCGCTGTCTGCCAACGTCACAGAAGTCGGTTCCAGGCACCACGTCATTACGACAATAAAGTCTGGATCCGCCAGGTCCCAGGACCGACACCCGGCACGGCCTCTCAGTGAGCCTCTGAGAGACTGAGCTGCCCGCTCCAGCCCCGTCTACAGCCCAGTGCACCAATAAATGAGAAGGGAGCAGAGAGCTGTGACTGACAGTCAGCAGTTCCCTGCTCGGGAAGCTCTGAGAACTTAGCCATCAGCGGTGTTCAATCTCTCGGTTCTCAGTGTTAGAGGTGCCAGGGGGCAGATGCAGCCTCGGACCTATGCTGCATCCACCTAGGTAAGCATGATTGGGGGAAAAAAATTAACTTCTCTTTTAATTTTTATGTACCTTCTTGTGTATGGCTTTTACATGGTCTGTGACTTATCTTGCAAAACTTGCAAAATTAAAATCTTTGTAAAATAAAGTCGATAGAGAACATTTTTCCTCTGTTTCTACATGAACAAGAGCCTGCTAAAATGTAGGATGCACTGTAATACAAAGAAAACCAGATATCAAGTAATCAGGTAGATTATCAATACAGCAGATTTCAGGAAGCTGGCACAGTCTTGCTAATCAGGGAAAAAAGTATTATTTCTTTTTACTAAAATGCCCTTTCCTTTGTAGGGGGAAAATGTTTTATTAGGAGAGCGTGGAGAAGAAGGTATTATGGGCTTCCCCGGAACAAGGGTAAATTAAAGCAATATAAAAGATTTCAAACAGTGTACAAAAAAAGATGCATGTTACCTGTCTTACAACCTGTGCTTGTACATTCAATTGACGTGCCGTTTGCTACTTATATTCAAGGGTATTTCTATTTTTGCAGTCAAATTTGAGAAAACCCCATATTATTTTTGTTATGGGTTCCCATTCACACAGCATACCTAAACATTCTTTTTGAATCAAATTTTTTACTTTTACTACTATTTCCTACTTTATTTTATGTTACATTTTAGCACACAAACCCCTTGTAAACATTATGCACCAAGGAGAGCCTATAAGGAATTTTAAGCAAGTAAAAATAACTTTAAAAAGTAACTGTTTTTAATTGTAATTAATTTTTTTATATTTTTTAAGTTATGCAATGGTAATCAGAATATATGACAAATACTGTGAAAAAAATGGGTGTTATTCCATTTTGGCTGCAAAAGCAGAAACAAAACAATGAAGTGTAACCAATTCCCTGGAACTTTGCTGCATATATTCTGGGAATGTTCATCACTAAAAAAAAATGTTGCCAAGTGAGAGACCTAATCTTTAAACTGACAATGTCGGCCTGAGAAACAATCTGGTTTCCTTCCTCCCCATCACCTATCCCACTACCTAGAAAGAAATAATAAAAAAAAATATTGTTGGTACATGTGTTAAATGCAGCAAAAATATGCATACCAGCTCTCTGGAAGCAAAGCCTCACCTCTTACCATGAACCTATGATTCTCAAAATTTATTGAACACATAAATATGGAAGACCTTATGGTTCCTTAAAAAAAAAATCAATAGGACAATTTCAAAAAGACCTGGTTAGAATGTTCCAACTCTCAAACTACCATCCACCTCTTACCCAGGAGTAACAATTTAGGTTCAATGTTGCTCTCAAATATAATCTGAGGTCCATGATTTAAAGTTTTTCTATAGGCAAAACTTTTTTTTGAACTCATGGATAGAGTGGGGTGCAGTTGAAACTTCTGTTGAGTTTTTATTGCTGTCTTTGACTCCACTGGGGAGATTCACTTTCTTTGTTCTGTTGACTACTTTTTATGGAATTTAAATTGATGGGAAATACAAAATTGTACAATTTGTCACAAGAACAAGAGGCAAGGCTCAATCATCTAATAAGGACACTTCAGGAGAAAACTCTAAGAAAAGAAATTCCCTAACTTTGGAGGCATTTATACTCACTTGCTCTTGCATCTCCAGGAAAGAATGTAAAAGGAAATCTCCTCACTGGGATACACGTAACAAACAATAAACTGTCAGGGTTTTAACTCTGCTGTACTCTATCCAAATTTAAAAAGAGAGGTTTTGGGTATACACAGGCGCAAATGATTTTTAAATTATACTTATCTCCTCCTCCCTTCAAACTAGCAATTTTATCTTCCCTTTTCATTTTTTCTTCAACTTTTCAAATAAACAAATGTAAACATTGGGTACACTGGCACCCTCTTAAAAACTCTTTAAGGTTCCTGGAAAATGTAACCTAATAAATGTCACCATAACATTGGTGGAGAGATCAAAAAGCATTATGATTGTCAAAGTAATAAAAATAAACTTCACTCCCCCACCCCTGTCCTCCTACCAGTTATTAAGGCCTATCTTCAATTCACATACAGGATAATTAGCATTGTTCTTTTGTGATCCACTGCACCTCTGTCATCCTTGTTTCTGCCATCATTGGGTGTCAACTGCCTCTTTTTGGCTCAGACAGCCCAGTCTCCCGATGAGGCATGCTAGTCCGGCCTTCCTCTGGCCACTGTGAATAGAAAGTGAAGAATCTGGGGATTATGTGATGTACAATTCCCAGTAGGGTTCAGAGCTGTGGAGATGTCATTATCACCTGGGAGAGGTAAACATAGAAAAGGAAAAACAGTGCAAACAGAGTGCGAAGGTCTGATTTATAGCTAATGTGCCAATTGTGATATGGAAAAATGTTAAAGTTATTTTGTACTCATGCCAATTAACAAAAATATAATTAGGAGAAAAAAAATCAAATAGAAAGTGACAGCAAGTGAACTAGGCTGTCAAGAAAAAAATAGAAATTTTAATGGTCATCTTCATGCCTGAGCTATACATTCAGATTCCACTGTACTTCTTTAACCTGTTTTTGAATGAATGAATTTCATAATAATCAGATGATTTTTTCAGGGACCTTCTGGAAATGATGGTGCACCTGGAGAAAAAGGAGAAAATGTAAGTTAAACATTTTTTTTATCTTTATAGGTCTCCCCTTTCTAAAACAGAGACAACGAACTTGCATATTATAAGTTTACAGCCCCATCACTGGTATGATGTCAGTGCCATTTTCTATAGCATTGTATTTTGAGCCCAGGTCAACATAATAATGTACACCCAGGGGGCATATCTCCGACAACCAGAGCTCCCTGGGAAATGGACTGGTTCTGGAGGATGGAGGCAGATATGGAGGGCATTACTGGAGTGAGGAAAGTGTATTCTACTTTCCAACCTTTTTTTTGGTTAATAGTGGGGGGCGGGCTACAAAAAAAAGAAAGGATAAGCTTTGAGATATGTAATAAAATATTATATATATATATTTATTATTATGTATAAATGTATGGCTTGATAAAAGCAGAGAAGGCTGCCACCCAATAATTATAAAAGCTTCAAAGATGCCACTATGGATAGGCCAAGTCCAAGATGCACTTGTCATTAGAGGAGTAAGGTCATAAATACCCCTGTTATGATAAGAACTGAAAGAAATACTATTGTGCTTATTCAATCAAAATGCAGGGAGCCAAGTGCTACAAGCATTATTCAATAACCCTTGCATCCAATTAGATGTCATCTTGTCTTAGCGTGGCTTCAGTGAATTGAATTCTGATTGCTTTTTATAGATTTCTGCACCTAGGGATCTTTACCTTGCAGTACCCATTATAACCTATGTCCTATGGAAATGATTAGCATGACTGGCAAGCAGAAATGTTGGGCTTATTTTTTTTACTATGTTTCGTCTGCTTTTTTCAATACAATTTATCAGTAAACCAAAAGTAAGAGATGGAGCTGCAGTTCAGAAAATAAAAAAGTCATATGTAAACGTTATTTTTCCTACCTGTATGTTATGACAGCCAATTATGAATGAAGTACATTTTAGTTAGTGGGATGATTAGCGGTATCATTATCAGTATCAAGTCCTATGATCTTATTCACACTGTCAGCTTTGAACTTTGTGTCCATTCAAGCAATATCGTTGATGCAGCTCACCCTGCTATATTAATACCCCATTCAGATTATTCTTTTATTTTGAAAGTTTTGTTTAAATTTAATTTTCAACTCAATCTTTGTTTTTTACATATTTTAATAGGGATTGCCTGGACTCAATGGTAATCCTGGAAAACCTGGCTTTAAAGGACTGAAGGTAAAAAAAAAGTTTATGTATATATTATTATACAGCTGTACTTCTGTCCAGTCTCACTGTATGTGAATTAAACAAGGCCAATAGACTTCCGTGCTGGTGAATTTCTCAGCCATCTTGTATATTGCTCAGCTGAGAACATACATGTTAGTCTCCGATTTATTTCCATTATACTTCATGCACATGGGTGCATTTGCCCATGCATTGTAAACACACTGCATATTTCTAATGTCCAAGATGTCCTGGTGCTGTGTACAGCCACACATAGACATGAATGGGTGAAGATGGCTGTATGCAGCTATGAACCGCTATTAGCATAAAGTAGTTCATGTGTACAGATGTAACGTCCCAAAGTGTGTATTTGAGACATTACGTCTCGTCTGTGCGCATGTGCTACTTTGTATTAATAGCAGCACAAAGCTTTGTATAGCTGCCTTCACCCGTTCATATCTATGGTTGGCTGTATGCAGCTCCAAGACATCCGGGGCACCAAAAAGTGTATGCTGCACAGGCAAATGTGCCCATTTGCAAGAGGCCTTAGGTAGTAATTGTTATGCCTGTCTATAAAAACACATCTTTGACTGTCACCAGCATCACAATGCAACCAGAATAGACAATAAGATCTAATTGTACATAACTATTTTAGCCAGGTCTTATTGACCATGGGTGGCACTTTGAATAGAATTTGTGAAAATAATTGCAGCCTGGAACATTCTTTCTAGGCATAGCACATTTGAACCAAGCATGCTTTCAAAAAGGTAGTACTAGATAGGGGCAGGGCTTTTTTTCTCAAACAATAGGTGCTGGAACTCGACCACAACCCCCCAAACCCCTCCACCCACACACACCCTCCAAATCACATCAAATAGTGGGTGTGGTCAGTCAAATTTCACGAACAGTAGGAGGGTCCTAAAGGGGCATTAAATACCAAGATTGCATTACATACAGAGTGCAGAGTTCAGGGGGTTACACACAGAGTGCAGAGCTATCACTTGTAAACACAGAAACGAGACTTCTGCATTTACAAGTGGTTGTGGTCAGCACCCCCCCCCCCCCCAAGGGCCTGAGCCAGAGGTGGTGGAACTGAGTTCCACCAAGTTCTCCCTGAAAAAAAGCCCTGGATAGGGGACTTCATTTGTATAAACGTGTACTCACAGCAGAGACTCCAGCTGATTATTGCAACCAATCAGGATATATTGATCCACATTTCAGAGCAGAAATTTGTAAGCATTTTGATTTTTTGCTACTTTGATTAATAGGATGTTATGTGCCTTTGTTTCTGTTGTGTTGCCTAGATTGTAAAATACATTTATAGTCTCTTCATTTTAGGATAGCTGACTTTTGGAATCACAGTCAGTGGGTAGAGACAGGTTATTATGAACGATTTAATTGGAATACCACATCAACCAACGCAATTTCCACAGTGTTTGTGTAATTTATTATCAGGATATACCACATCCCATGAAATACTAATTCTATTTCAAAAGTTTATTGCTGTCTAGGGTAAAGAGACTTTTCAAAGGGAACTTTGCTTTGTGGGAATTCCCATCTGTTTTACAGACAAATCATAACTGCCTAAGCAAACAATTAGAGCATTAGTCATGGGACTATCATCTATTGCCTAAAGCTGCAGAGTTCCTGTTCTCTGCTTACAACTGTCATCTCAGACAAAAATATAACATGTACACCGCTCTAAAGAATCAGTAGCCTTAGATTAGAAACAGCTAACTAAAGAACAAAGCATGCACATAAAATGATTCACAGCCCATTATGTTAAAAAGGTTGTTAATTAGTGGTACCTAAAGGTCCATAAATATATTAAACTTTAGGTAAGCGAGTGTTTTATATCATTCATAGATAAATGTACGCAACCATTTCTACATTAGTGCAAAAGCCCAAAAATATAAAATGCAATTACATTTCATATAAATCTGTTGCTCAAATCAATCACTTGCTCTAGCCATTCTTCAATTAGACTGCTGAATCAGACGTCAGCTGTCCATAAATTTGCTCTAGCAGCCTCCAAACTGCTTTCAGTTGGAGGAATAGCAAATATAATGGTTGGGCCCCCCGTCAAAAAGGTATTTTTTTACCTTCTGAAAGTGAAAACTACTGTACGTTTGTATTGTATTTGTATTTTACTGTCATGCGTATTATGAAATATTTTTTCTGTGGCAAAATTGAATAGGGAGAAGAAGGTGAAAGAGGTGCTCCTGGGCCACCAACCTATGTTACAAATCTTAAAACACGGAAAGGTAACTATGTTTAATGCTAACATCAATCATGCACAGATAACATACCTCCTTATTTACACCCATATAGGGTTGCTGCCTCATTACTTTAAAATGAACACATATGAATAACTCAGTTTGTGTGGCTGATGATTTTAGTAATTCAACTTTAAACAAAACAGCTATAAAGTGGGCATTTCAGGGCAAAAACCTCTTAAATTGAAACAAATATTAAATAACACCTCTACCTCTCTCAGCCTGTATTTGCTCTTACACAATGGGGTTGATTTACTAAAGGCAAATCCACTGTGCACTACAAGGGCACTTGGAAGTACAGTCACTGTAGATCTGAGGAGGACATGCAAGGAAAATAAAAAACAACATTTTTGCTTGTACATGATTGGATGATAGAAATCAGCAGAGCTTCCCCTTGTTTCAGATCTTCCCCTCAGATCTAAAGCGACTGCACATCCAAGTGCACTCGCAGTGCGCTTCCAGGTGCTCTTGTAGTGCACAGTGGATTTGCCTTTAGTAAATAAACCCCAATATGTCCCAGCAATCTCATGGTCCACAGGATGTTTAAGTGAGTACCACATTATCTCAGTGTAACACACTCCATTCCACATTGGATTTTAAGTCCAATAAATTGCTTACACAATATATTCTTTCCAGCAGTCCCACAACTGTATACCGTATATTGTTCCTATAGGAAAGAAATTGATGTGGTGTTATATGAGTAATTGGATCCAATCTGTACCTCAAATGCATTTAATTGTCCACAGAGCCTGTGTGATTCATATGTTTATAATTTTAGGGGATTAAGGGGTAACCCTACCCATCTATGGCAGCACACTAACAAAGGATTTACCCCTTACCCCCTTAATGAATTCTGATGTATGCTATGCTCTTTCCAAACACCAACAAAACAATGAGATTACATTATTTAAAGTGGTTGTAAACCCTGTCATATACCCAGTGAAGTGAATAGCCTCAGATGATGCACAGAGATGAAACAAATCCTCCTACATAAGTTTAAGGCTGGATTCACACTGTGAATTGCATGCAGGTTTCCCCACATGCAATTCGCATGTCAGGAGAGTGTGACTGGCTCTCAATGTAGCCGGTTCACACATCTCCGTGGCGGAGCGGATTGCACAGGAGTCCTATGCATCTTTGGCTCTGTTTCGGGCCTGATTTGTCCCTAAAATGGAGAACAGGGACGCACCAGACCCCTGCTGTGAGCCACGTCCATACTAAGTGTGAACCCAGCCTTACTTGTTTATCCGCAGAAATTCTCTTGTCTACAACCCTTCAAATGAGCACAATTGTGGTAAAATCCTTCTGTATCTGTGAGGAGTACAGAAGAGAGGGTGGAGAGCTGCAGTTACAGCTCTTACACACTGTGTGAGAGCTGATTGGAGGAAAGAACACCCCCCCCCCCCCTTCACAAAGGAATATGCAGATCTGTGTTCTAAATAGACAAACTGTGTGCTTATCTTCCTCCCCAACACAAATGTATCTCATGTGTCCGGAAAACTTCTCAGAAGTGACTTATGCTCATAACAGAGGAACAAAGCACCAGAGAGAAAGGACACTTAGAGCTTTGGAGAGAGACAAGTAAACACTACAGATATATGTGCTAACGCTGGCCATACACACATTCAGCAGGAACCGGCTGATTTTCAAACTGTTAATGGTCAGGCTGAATGTACCAAGTTGATTGATCAATCAACTTGGGTACAACCAGCTGGCTGGATTCTCTTAAGATTATCGCTAGCAGCTGCTATAGCCCCTACTAATAATCACTGTCTTCTCCCTGAAAATCATACCTGACTTTTTTTAAATCCTCCTGCGGCTACATATGTGAACTGGCTCCATAGAAAGTCGGTTTGGTTTACATGTCAAGCAAGTCAAATGCGGTTCAAAACGCATCCAATTGTGAGCAGGGCTAAAAATAGGTATCGGCGAGTACTTAAAAAAATGCTATGTATGCTATGCTCTTTCCAAACACCCACAAAACAATGAGATTACATTATTTAAAGTGGTTGTAAACCCTGTCATATACCCAGTGAAGTGAATAGCCTCAGATGATGCACAGAGATTAAACAAATCCTCCTACATAAGTTTAAGGCTGGATTCACACTGTGAATTGCATGCAGGTTTCCCCACATGCAATTCGCATGACAGGAGAGTGTGACTGGCTCTCAATGTAGCCGGTTCACACATCTCCGTGGCGGTTGCGGAGCGGATTGCACAGGAGTCCTGTGCATCTTTGGCTCTGTTTCGGGCCTGATTTGTCCCTAAAACGGAGAACAGGGACGCACCAGACCCCTGCTGTGAGCCACGTCCGTACTAAGTGCGAACCCAGCCTTACTTGTTTATCTGCAGTCTTCTCTTGTCTACAACCCTTCAAATGAGCACAATTGTGGTAAAATCCTAATGGTCAGGCTGAATGTACCAAGTTGATTGATCAATCAACTTGGGTAAAACCAGCTGGCTGGATTCTCTTAAGATTATCGCTAGCAGCTGCTATAGCCCCCTACAAATAATCACTGTCTTCTCCCTGAAAATCATACCTGACTTTTTTTAAATCATCCTGCGGCTACATATGTGAACTGGCTCCATAGAAAGTCAGTTTGGTTTACATGTCAAGCAAGTCAAATGCGGTTCAAAACGCATCCAATTGTGAGCCAGGGCTAAAAATAGGTATCGGCGAGTACTTAAAAAAAAATATCGGTACTCATTCTTAGTCTTAAAAAACTGTTATTGGTGCATCCCTACTGTGAATGGAAGAGGAGCAGTTGAATGACAGGATCTCACTCACCCATCAACAGAGCTCGATGCATTGTGATGTGATAATAGGAAGACAAGTTTTTTAAATGTAAATCTTATTGAAAAAATTAAGTGCCCGTTTGGTAAAATTTACTGAAGGAATTGAGAATATTTACTCAAAACTGTGTGGTAATTTACTTCAATTAGCCAATCATATGTAAAACATATGCACATGATTTTATATGTAATGTTGTACAGGAATTTTGCTTTTCACATGACTGGATAATTGATGTAAAAATTCACACATTTTTAAGTGCAGAATCTCATTTTTCTTTGTAGTAAATCAGCCTTCTTAGTTCTAAACCATGGACAAAAAAGTGACCTTGCATTTAAACCCACCTTACAATTATAAAGGTGATTATGTAATACACTTGCTGTAAAAATATTTACCCAGTGTCAGTATAGTTCTGTATGACGATAAGATGTTGTACCACATCCTAAAATGTGCCCAAAGGGAATGTATAGTGGTTTATTTATTATGGTCAGTGTCTTTTTAAAGTGTATGTTACCCTAAAAATAAAAAAAAATCCATATGCGTTTGATTAGTCATATACAGGCATACCCCACTTTTAAGTACACAATGGGGTTTATTTACTAAAGCTGGAAAGTGCAAAATCAGGCTCACTTTTGCATAGAAACCAATGAGCTTCCAGGTTTTATTACCAAAGCTTAATTGAACAACTGGGGTTAGAAGCTCGTTGGTTTCTATGCAGCAGTGAGCCTGATTTTTCACTTTTCAGCTTTAGTAAATAAACCCCATTGTGTACTTACTGTAAAAGTGGGGTATGCCTGTACTTGTTTGTAAATGTAGCCTGTGATTTACTTTGTAGGTTTCTGCTATATACCTGGTGAGCCTACCAGTTCCTTGTGGTTCCTGTTTCAAACTGACCACGCTAAGCATAGGAGCAGATCTATACTGGCTTGGCCAGCTTGCCTCTCTAGGATCCCTGCAAGGATATACAGAATTCCGATCAGTTGTACAGTGTGCTGGTATCTAGTAGTCAGTTTTGTGCCACGCCCTAAGGCCTTCTATTAGGAGATACTGGATGCCATGCATTGTCCTGTATCTCCCAGTACTTAAAGCTATCACGCCCCTTCCAGCCCTACAATGTTGATTTAAATTATGTGCTCACAGATGGGGAAGTACCTTCCCTCTGTGTGGGACTCACCTGCTTACACACACACTGCGCAATGATCCACCTACTACCTCACCAAAGGAAGGGCAAAAATGAAAGGGCACTAACACCTGCCAACATGCTCTCAATTTCTTTAATGCACAGTAAGAAGCTGTGATCATTTTCTAGTCTGCACAGCACAGGACACATCAGAGGACAGTGACATATAAGGAGGATGATTCCCACTGTGCAGGTGGCTGACAGCTATGAACACTGACTCCCAGCATCAGGCATGAATTCAGTGTGAGATTGAGAAAAACAGCTGCCAGGAGGTGAAGAAAGTAGTCAACTTGTAGAAAATTAGGGGTGAGAGAGGGCTGCAGGCTTCCCAGGCTGTTGCTGGGATCAGTGCAGGTTTCTGCAGTGGGTGGAGAGGGGCTGCCAGAACCTGAACATACATTTGCTGGCTAGCAGGGGATTGAAGATAAGGGAGGGCAACATACTGACTGATGTGTCAGGGGAGGCAATGCACAAAGATGGGAAATATACTTGCTGTAAAGTGAATGATTCGGAGCAGCCACATGTGCATTAACAGAAGTCTGTAGTTTCGACCAATAAAGTGGGACAAAAGGCAGGCAGCTACCATATGGCCCAAGGAATCCTTTGTCACATATTAAATCTTTAATAAGAAATAGTGTACAAAAAACAGATAAAAAACAATAAAATGTCTAAACACAAAAAAATTAAATAAGTTAGTAAACAAAGTCTTCGTTTAAAGCAGGCTGTCTAGTGTTACAGTGATGGATTTAGGCAGGGGAGCTATGGAGGAAGAAGCAATCATAACTGACAACATTTCTAGTGGTACAAACAAATTGCTCTCAATCTGTTACATGCTTACAGGAGAACAAGGAGATGCAGGATTTCCTGGTAATGTTGGTCTTGATGGAGAAACTGGAGAGAAAGGAAGTCCTGGCCTTCCGGGCTTAATGGGTTTACCCAACCCTTTCCCAGGTAATTTTTGATGTGACATCATTGTATTGTGTTTTTGATTATTTTATTAGGTCGCTGACTAAATATTCTTTCTTGCATAGGTCCTCCAGGATTTCCTGGATTAAAAGGTGAAAAAGGTCAAAAAGGATATCAAGGAAACCCAGGATTACCTGCTTTTCAAAAAGGGAGAAATGGAGAACCAGGAGAGCCTGGCCCAAGAGGACCCAATGGTTTTCCAGGGTATCCAGGTAAGTAGCAATTGTATATTTAAATCAAAAGAAAGGCAGAAACCTGCACCTGTAGCCAATAGTTTCTTACTAAAAGTGAACGACTTTACATTTCTTGCCAAGATAGTCTTAAAGGAAATCTCTACTTTGAGAAATGGGGCTGTCATTGCTAAAATACCCAGCAGTCATGGTGATCACCCAGCTTCAATACGTTCAAAGACACTGACCTGGAGCTATTATGCACAGAGGTAAGGAGTTTTGACTTCACTCTGACAGTGACTCAGTACTGACATCAGAGGGTCAAACTCTCTGCTGGGCAACTTTTCCAGAAGCAGATCGGCAGTGGCAGCCACAATATTTATCTCAGCACAAGTTTTTTTGACTATAGTATAGATATGTTTCTACAAGTATACTAATATAGTGAGGTCAGAGCTATAATGTCCTTTTTTATATCAGAGATTCATCTTGTTCTCTCTTTCCTTCTCTCCATCTTTGTTCCTCTCTCATTTAATAAATAAGAAGTATTTAGTACTTCTTGGTACAAAGAGGGAGTTTCACCTACATTTAGTTCCATTAGCAATGGAAAAAAGCTTATCTTGGAAATGAATTGTATTCAAATTACAGCACACAGCTTCATATTCCCTTTTTAGGTGGGCGCATTGGAAGAAAAGGTGCTAAAGGATCCCCAGGAAATGATGGATCAGATGGATATCCTGGCTTTGCTGGTTTAAAAGGACTTAAAGGTGATTATATTTATATTAGTGTTATAAAGTCCATGTCCAGTCAAGACTTGTTTCCTTGGTTTTGCAAAGAGTAGATAGGGGTAAGAACCTGTGTTAGATTTTTTACTGCTTCCCAGGGGTCTAAGAGAATTACTCAAATTTTCTGCCCTGTTGACAATATTTCACCAGACAGGAAGCGATGGGAACGCTACATCAGCAACACAGAAAGAATAAAAAATGCTTTTCTCTAGCTTGGAAGGGGAAGGCCTGTCTGGTTTTTATCTGGTTGTATCCCTGATTCACATTAAAATTTGCCTACTCCATCCAAAACTAGAAGAAAATATTGGCTTGATAAGCACTTTAAATAATTTTAATGTGGTCATGAAACATTAATATAGCTACTGCAGTTCATGATTTTTTGGGCACATTAATATGTATGTAATGGCAAAACTTTTTATTTTTGTTTTTTGTAAAGTTTGGAAAAGGTTAGATCCTTTGCCAGTTTTAAGGCTTCATTCAAACAGTCATACTATAGTGTATGTAGCGCTCACCCCCAAATAGGCCATTGAGAATATGCCCAGGTTTTCCATGCTGGTACAGAGGCTGCCAGTCACAAGCATGGTTCAATGCACACCAACCATACGGGCTCAGTCTAGGAGATGTAAATTTAGAATTTATTGCTGAGTAACATGAATTAGGAAAGGGGTTCAGGATACTCAAAAATGATTAATAGGAGGACAAACTTCTAACACAAATAGCTGCAGGCACACATGAAAGTCACAGACACAGGTCTTACTCACAAGATCTTAGGGGTTGTCTGCCATCCAGCTTCCACAGATACTGTAGATCTTCAGTGAGGGAGCCAAAAGATCATTCTCTAGACCAAGACTTCAGGGCAGTACCTTCCAGCAAAAATCCATCAGTAACCTTCACTAGGCCCTCAGCTCAGCACTTGCTGAGGCCCAAATCCTTGACTCAGCATAGCTGCCTCCCAGGGGCAGTAGCGCCATGAGAACTGAAACCCTCTCTGAAAGGGAAAGAACACTAAGGAAAGGCCTCTCATACATTTATCATGTCCCCGGAAATGGCTGGGGCATGATAAATATTCATACTGGTCATTTAACTCTCCCTGCTCTGTATTCTGGAAGCTTCTTCCAGAAGCAGGTGAGAGAAATCAAACACCAGCTAGGAAACCCTGACCAGACGAAAACAATAGATTACTGTTCCACTGACTTCAGTGAAGCCAAAAAGGAAATTTTGCCTAGCAGGTTAAATGAATGAGGGGGCTACACGTACCCCCGTGCAAAGGTCTGGTCTTACCCACACAGGATGCACAGGTGTTCAATGCATCCACATGTGAGCAGTCCCATTCATGTCATTTGGGATGCCGCAGCTGCAAGGACACGGCCATTGCTCCCAATTTGACATATGTGCGGGTGCCTGTCCCCAGGTGTGCTAAAATCTTCAAATGGGGACAAATATTCTGGTGACAACTAAAATGGGAGTTTCCCTCACTTTAGGTAGATTTTCTCCCACTTTCTGTTGCTTCTCTAAAAGAGAAAGTGAAAGGAAATCTCCCCACTAGGATACAAACATCAAAAAACCAAGCAGATAAGGGTAATACATACCTCCTAACTTTTTGCGATGGGAATGAGGAACACCTATTATTAAAAGTATGTAGACATAGGACACACACCCTGCCACGCCCACTTAAAGGAGAATTCTACAAAAAAATTATTTGTTTTTTAACCACTACTATTCCTTTATACTGGCTTTTGAAATATACAAATTCAGCAATTTAGAACTTTTAGCACTTTTTAGCACTGGGAAACACTTTTTTGAAGGATAAAAAGTGCATTTTATATGCAACTATATAGATCAGACCAAAATGAGGGACAAATAAGTAGGAAAGAGGGACAGGGGGACTTTGTTCCAAATCAGGGACAGTCCCTCGAAATCAGGGACAGTTGGGAGCTATGGTAATAATGCTTTCCTACTCCATCGAAAATTAAAAAAGAAAAGTTTTGCCTTTACATGCACTTTAAGTTTAGTTTGGCTTGTAAAAAAAATACCTGTCAGCAACAGATACATTGTAAGCTGGCTACAGAAAACATTCCAGACACCAATTCAGGTGATAGCAAATTCAGTTTGTTTGCCTGCACTGGATCGCATGGTACCAAAGTAATATGTAATCTAATTGCAGTGCATTTTTAAAAGTAGTACATTCACTACTTTTGGTGTGATGCAGTGTGATTTAAGTCCATTCAAATATAACCTGTTATCAGGTGATCATATCAATCACCTGATAACATTGTAAACAACCTATCATGAATGGTATTCCATTCAGGAACAGCCTGCTTACTGTCATGATCTGTGATTAGCTCAAAGCAATCACTGGCTACCTGTACCATGTGATTAGCTTTGCTAATCATCGATCACAATCAAAAGTAAGCTGTTCATGAATAAGAAACCCATTCATGACAGCTAAAGCTATTGTTTATACAGTGATCGTCACTGTATAAGCAATAACAGTGTAATTGACAATGAACTACTCTGTTGACAGGATGTAAAAAAATAATAATAAAAAATTGTTTTAAAATGTATTTATTTTACATACTATCATCCGTTAGTATCCCCAATCACTGCCACAGCAGTTATATAATGACACTGTACTGCACTGGTGACAGTATGTAAAAATAACATTGTGGAAAAAAAATGTATTTAATTTCTTAATATTCCAAAAGATTGTGTCAAAAAATTACAACTTCAAAAAACTCACCATGGCTCTTACTAAATGCCTCCGACTGTCTACTTTCCAAAAAGGGGTCCTTAGGGTGGTAATTGTATTGCCCTGCCATTTTAGGACCAAAAGAAACTTATGAAGAAATTTTACTTTATTGAATATATTTTATAACAGGAAATAGACAATATCGGAGTGTTTTTTTCAAAATGTTTGGTCTTTTTTGTTTATGTAGCAAAAAAACAAAAACAAAGTATCAATCAAATACCACCAAAAGAAAGCTCTATCTGTGTGAAAAAAATTATATACATTTCATTTGGGTACAGTCTTAAGTTAAAGTAGCGCAGTGCTGAACAGCACAAAATGGCCTGGTTATGAAACTGGTAAAACCTTCTAGAGTGGTTAAATACGATGCTTATGGAAGGCCATAAAGCTGCGTGTTGTGTACCTAGCAATGGTACGGAATTCCGCTTAATATTCCAACCAAACCCTTATCTAGGCTTTCATGCTGGGTGGCCAGAAAATGAAGGACAGGGAGTGTGTGCTCCCCTCCCTCCTTTTAGACACCTTGCACCAATGTTGAGGTACAAGAGCCTCTTCCATACATCTGGTTCCACAAAAAGGATGTGGGTCTCATAAAGGAATCTGGAAGCCCCCCTAAATAATAAAGGGACCCCAAGTTTTCTACACCTTCCCAGGGGAATAATACAGGGGTATATTATCACGTATTACTCATTCTCACAAAAAAATTAAATGAAAGTAAACACACCAATACCTTAAAAAAAGTCCTTCAATTACATTACATTAGATTACAAAATAAAATAAACAATGTTTACACGGCAATCCAATCACTACATGACAGATCCCCGACACTGCAGAAATGTGAACACAGTGGTGGGGTTCCACTTGAGCAAATACAGTCATAACCATATTTGGTCAATGATATCTCCCAGCATCTCCTCTGCTGTGTTTACATTGCAGCTGTGGCGGAAGTTCAGGCAGGTACACCTAGAAGTGCTAACACATAATAACATTACTTAAATATCACTAATGTAAATCATCACTGTTGCAAATTAGATATCATTTTAGGAAGTCTTATCTTGTTATTATGTTCCATGTGCATTGCAGCCATCTGTAAAGAACACATTTTTGTCTGACATTCTGGTAAGCGTTTAGTTTGAACAGATATCTTTTACACATGCACAGGCGCGTGTACAGAGTGTGCCGGTGTGTCTGGGTACACCCTAATCACCCCATGCATATTAGAGAGATCGATGTGGTGGGGTCATATAAATGTAGAGACACAAACACAGACATAGTTACACAGACACATGTGGGTTTGAGCTTTAGGGTGCACACCGTAATGCAATAAGCTATGCAGACCTTTGTACACATGCATATTTAGAGTGCAGAGCAGTGGAAGGTAAAAATTATATTCTTGATTGGTAACAGAGGCTGGCAATGTATAGTACCTAAATGTCACATTAAAGATTCTCATTACAAATAGATTTTATTGATAAATTGTGTATACATTACAGCAGAGCTCAAAATTCCTGAGCTACTAGCCAGGCCTTCAGGGTTACTCCTCACCAGTTGCCCCATCCAACCCTGCCCTGCACCACCTCTAATTCCGCCCCTAAACACGCCCTCATAAATTATCTCATGAAATGACACTTAAATGTTTAATGCAGAATTAAGTTCCAAAAATAAATATTAACAACAACTTTATCAGTGCCTATCAGTACAGCCTCACCAGTGCCCATCAATACAGCCTCACCGGTGCCCATCAGCACAGCCTCATCAGTGTCCATCAATGCAGCCTCGTCAGTGCCCAGCATGACCTGTGCCCTCCAATGCAGCCTCACCTGTGCTCACCCTTGCAGTCTCACCTGTGCCCACAATTGCAGCGTGACCTGTGCCCACCATTGCAGCCTCACCTGTGCCCATCATTGCAGCGTGGCCTGTGCCCACCCTTGCAGCCTCATCTGTGCCCATTATTGCAGCATAACCTGTGCCCACCATTGCAGCCTCACCTGTGCCCATCATTGCAGCGTGACCTGTGACCACCATTGCAGTGTGACCAGTGCCCATTATTGCAGCATGACCTGTGCCCATCATTGCAGCCTCACTTGTGCCCATTATTGCAGCCTCACTTGTGCCCACCATTGCAGCCTCACCTGTGTCCACCATTGCAGCCTCACCTGTGCCCATCATTGCAGCGTGACCTGTGCCCACCATTGCAGCCTCACCTGTGCCCACCACTGCAGCCTCACCTGTGCCCATCATTGCAGCGTGACCTGTGACCACCATTGCAGTGTGATCAGTGCCCATCATTGCAGCGTGATCAGTGCCCATCATTGCAGCGTGACCTGTGCCCACCATTGCAGCCTCACCTGTGCCCACCATTACAGCCTCACCTGTGCCATCAATTGCAGCGTGACCTGTGCCGAGGAAGAGAGAGGGACGGCCGGATCATCACAGGGGAAGAGAGAGTGGAGGAAAAGGAGAGCCGCCGGATCACAGAGCGTGGATATAGCCCCTGTAACAGCTTACATTAGAATTGCTGTCTGCTCTTGGTTACACACAGCTCTGCCTCCTGACCTGCAACTGTGATAGACAGAACGCATCCCAGCATTGGACTGGCATTCTGTCTATCACAGGCACATATCAGGAGGTGGGGCTGTGTGTAACCAAGAGCAGAGAGCAATTTTAATGTAAGCTGTTACAGCGGGCTATATTCGCGCTCTGTGATCCGACAGCCCTCCTCCTCCAATCTATCTTTCCCGGGCGGTAACTGGGAGAATGGCTCCCTGCCGGAGGTGTTTACTCCCTCCCCCCCTCTCCCAGACAGGCCATGCTTGCAAGCCCTCATTTTCACTTGCAAAATGCGAGTAGGCGGGTGGAAAATTTGAGGGCTTGCATTACAGTTTGCTCTTGTTACTTTTCTGCCGCTAATAAGTTCATGATTTTGTATTACAGATTTCTGTGTGCTCTTTGCCTTCACACTTTACATATATTCCAGGTGAACAGGGAGAATGCAAATGTTCGGCTGGTGATGAAGCTACAAAGGGACCTGCTGGGGATCCAGGCCCCATAGGCTTTCCTGGCCTTACTGGCGAAATTGGTCCTAAAGGTGAAAAAGGAGACAGAGGAGGTCCTGGTCTTCCAGGTGCTCCTGGTATTAAGGTGAGACATTTCATTTGATGTTATATAATCTGATACCTCTAAATCAAGCTTATATAGTTGAATGATATGGTTGAATAAAGAAATATTAATCAAAAGCAATCTTTCAAAGATATATGTGTATTTTCAAAAATATGTCAACAGAATTGTCCTATCAAGGCATTTGCCAAAAATAATTACGGATCCAGTACAAATAAAATTATCTTTTGTTAATCAACCCAGTTGTATAATTTGTTACATGCATCTATTATATCAACTATTATATCAAAGTACTGCTTGCAAAGTGAAACAAATATATGCTCAATCTTAAAGTATGGCTGCCAATCAACCTTATTATTATTATTATTATACAGGATTTATATAGCGCCAACAGTTTGCACAGCGCTTTACAATATAAGGGCAGACAGTACAGTTACAATACAATTCAATACAGGAGGAATCGGAGGGCCTTGCCCGTTAGAGTTTACAATCTAGCAGATTATGGATTAGGATTATGACCTGGGTTCTGGGTATTAGAAAACAAATCCTGTTATCATTATAAGTTTATATAGTCATTATGGGTAATCCCTCACATATAGGCCACATCTCCAGCCTCTGTCAAGCTGAATCACCAGCAAAATGTGCATATAGTGACTAAGGTACAAAAACCCTTTGTCAGGTTTTTATGGCTATCTTTGTGCTCATTTGGAAAGTTAGCCTCACTTTCTATCTAGGTAACCACAAAGGAAGTGAGGGAATATCTCCCCAGTGGGGCTGGAATTAAAATGTTGAAGAAAAGGAAGTTTTGGGACTTTATATGAGGCACAGGTAGGCACCTCCATCCCTATATTTGGATGCATTAAGGAGGAAATGGGACTTTAAAATTAAGTGGTTGAAATGCGGAGGTGATGATAAAAATATAAAGTTTTATTCATATCAGGATAAGTAATTTCGTATATTACATATATAAGCACAAGATATGGACATGGGTATAAAAAACACATAAATAAGGATTAATTCATAATAATCAATGATTATTATGGTAAAAAGGCAACCACAGCATGCCCGGCACCTGTGTTGATACTTGCATAATAGGAATCTATAATTACTGGGTTCATATTAATGACATCATCGAACCGTAATATGTCTCTGTAGCATCATGTAGCTCTACGCGTTTTGTGGATATATTTCCACTCGTCAGGAGCAGATGCGACAGATTCTTGTAAATATAACAAACAGGTAAACCACACTCTGTTTGGAGGTAAAAAATATTATTAAAAAGGTTAACCCAGTAAACTCACCAACCGCGGCAGTGAATGCAATAGGGGGCGAGCGAGACACGGCGAACCGGGAGCATGAATCACATCACGGGAGCTGAGGCGGCGTAGTTATACACAACCAGCTGGGGAGGGTGTTGGGGTGCCTAAGATGGTCTCCATATATAAAAGTGCTGGCATGTGAATCAACAAATCAGGATACCTGGGAACGAATAAAAAATTGTAGTGTAAAATAAAAATGTGTATGAAATTGAGTAATAGGGGTGTGAAGAAACAGATGAGGTGTGTGTGAGATAAAGTGATGGATTGGGTGATGTATCCACATGTGTTGGTGGTGGGGGAAAAACCGTTATATGTAAATAAAAAGAGGTTGGATGTGTATGAGGTGGACTGACCTGAATCTAAAAAGTGACTGACAAAAAACTAATTAAATGCAAACAGAAAAATGGACCTAGTGATAAAATGAAAAAAGTGAATATATGTGAACAAAAACTTGCAATAACATTCAGGACAACCAAGGATGAACCTAGACAAAAGGACACTTACCCAAGCTGCATACCATAAAAACACCAAGCAATGGGATAGCTGGTGTGCAGGAGTCCCAGGCGGAGACCAGCCAAGTGGGCAGCCGGCTCCGACTGAGGATATATGTGTATGTACGCCACCAACGCCACGTGCGTGAACACAGGAGGGGCGGGATGCGGCGTCCGCACCTGAGCCGGAACGCTCGGTGATTGGCATCAAATCACCCCCACAGGAGTCACGCAGTTGGTGCTCTCAACGACAGCGTAGTGACGTCATGGCCAACACCAAGCGCTTGACGTGAGGACCGTGGCGCCGATGCGCGAAGGGGTGTCCGCCCGATCCTCAAGACACAGCTGTGCAGGGAGAAAGGGGAGGACCCACGAGGCGCATTGCAGCTCACGCAATGTGGAAAAGAACCCCCACACACCATGAGCAAGCTCAGTACCCCAGACCCGCACACACCACCAGTGCGACAAGAGCACATGGATATAGAGATTATGCATTGTATAAGTATAAATAAAGTATAAAATGAATTGTAACTATGGAGTCTATGCCGGGAATGCCATATATTGCTGTCACTGGTAGAACTAGTAGATACATACACCAATATACCCAATATTTCTTGGCTAACCCAAATGTACAAATCCCTAAATAGGGAGTGCAGGCATCTGAGAGTACACCTCATGTGTGGATAGCAGGGGAACACTGCTGATCCAACTTTTCAACCGCTTCCATCCCTGTACGTACTGAAGAAAAGGAAGGTTTAGGACTTTATATGAGGCACAGGTAGGCGCCTCCATCCCTATATTTGGATGCATTAAGGAGGAAATGGGACTTTAAAATGAAGTGGTTGAAATGCGGAGGTGATGATAAAAATATAAAGTTTTATTCACATCAGGATAAGATAACCTATCTAGGTAACCACAAAGGAAGTGAGGGAATATTTCTCCAGTGGGGCTGGAATTAAAATGTTCACCTTCACTTCCTAGGTATACTTTAGTGTCCCCTACTCACTCTGTTGACATATTAGATTTTGAAATCCATCCAGGTTAGTAGACCTCAGTGAGATGTAAGTTTCTTGAAGTATTTTAACTATATGTTTTATTACTTATATGATATATTGTTATTTGTTATTTCCATATGTTTTAAGCAAATGTCTCTAAGTTTTATTTTTGGATTTACGGTAGTTATATTGTAAAAAGGTATATGGTCTATAAAACAGCCTAGTATACCACAAATTGCAAAACCTTAACAGTGAAGCAGTACTATGTTGGCTGCAAAAAAGGAAATACAGTATATCTATCTGCATGCCATGTCACATAATGAAAAGTGGATCATTTTAACATATCTTTATGAAACCATTTTGTAAGTAACTGATATTATCTGCTCAAAGGGGCCTCCGGGCTTTAATGGTCTTCCTGGTCCTGTGGGAGAGAAAGGAGACAAAGTAAACGCTACAGAAAAAGGTAATTCTTCCTTCCAAAATTGTCTCTACCTTATTAAAAGAAATTATCGGTCACAGCACATACAATACTTTTTTTTTGTACCATCAGCATTGTAAAAGCAATACAAACAATAGTTATATTTGACAATTCAATGTAAACTTCTCGTTAATCCTAACTTAATCTCCTTTCCTGTTGTGATTGCTGTCTCTCTGCTAGCCATCTCTTTCTACAAATTCCTGGATTTCATGCATGCTTTCCAGTTCTCCTCTGCTCATTACTTTGGTTTAGTTTCGATCCTAAAGACTACATATCCCATGGTACCTTGCTGACTGAAAGCTGTATTTCCTGTTCTGACTCTACCTCCTGAAACTCTCATCAAATCTGAAGTTCATAAGGAAGGCTCTGTGAATTCTGTGACACAGCAGTGCCTATTTACAAGGCATAGTGAATACGTGTCACAGAATTCAAGGAAATAAATGTGTGGGGATCTTCACAAAGTAAGTTTAAAAACTCCAGAATCATTCATAATAATAGGATTAAGCTACAAATAATTGAAATACAACATGTAAATTGACATATGATTTTGTTTTTGATCATAGATACATTTTATTCTGATAACCACGTACTCCTCTGGTGATATGATCCACAGACACTCAATTTACAGTGATAAATGAAACTATCATATATGAACTCTGCTAACACATGCATATAGGAAGCCAGGGAGAAAAGTAGCAAATGCATTCTAGACTACACCCTACATAGTGATACATTGCTAAAACTGTTGTATTATTAAAGTCATAGGGCTGTTTAAACAATTTTACACATTTTTCATCGCAATGACTGTGGTGCACAAAGTTAGAGCTGCTAAAATGTCAAGGCTACCACTGCTCTGCTACTAATTCCTAGACATGTGCACTGCCGAAATTTTTTTTATTCGTTTTATTCGTTTTTTTTTTTTTCATTTTTCGTATCATTCGTTATGAACAAAATTTGTTATTTCAAATAAATTCGTAAATTCTGTAAAATTCTAATTCGGTACATTCCATTCTTATAGATGTGATTTTCGTTATTTCGGTAATTCGTAAAAATTCTAATTCGGTATGTACCATTTGTATAGATGCAGTATTTGTTATTTCGGTAATTTGGAAATTCAGAAAAATTCTAATTTAGTACGTTTCATTCGTATAGATGCGGTATTCGTTATTTCGAAAATTCATAAATTTGGATAAATTTGTTACCTTAACTAACAGGTAGACAAATTTGAAAGGAAATTCCAATACCTATAATTTTATTTCTTTATAACTATTATTATAGTTTATTATTATTATTATTATTTATTATTAATAAATAATAACAATAATAAAAAAAAACTATAATAATGGTTAATAATTTGTTACGTTCACTAACAGCCAAGTTTGAAAGGAAATTCCAATACCTATCATTTAATTGTTTATAACTATTATTATAGTTTTTATTATTATTATTATTATTATTATTATTATTATTATTATTATTATTATTAATAAATAATAATAATAAAACTATAATAATGATTAATAAACTTAATAATTTAATTATAATAGAAATTATCTGAATGTTTTTTGTTCTTTTGGATTTTCGGATTTCCATTCCTATTTTCAGATTTTTATTCTTTCAAATTTTCGTTCTTATTTCCGGATTTTCGTTCTTTTGAATTTTCAGAGTTTCGAATTTCGGATTTTTGTTCTTTCGACTTATCAAATAGCTGGTGAACAGTTGAACAAACACCAAGCTGGTCAACAGTTAAACAAAAATCCAACCTAAAATAGGATAGAGGCTTGTAGCATTGTTCTACAAGCTTCAGTTGTTCAGTATCATTGCAGCTGCAGTTACACTTTAAATATTTGGGCTTAGGTACACTTTAATGTGTATTCCACGTTTCCATTGTGTAAGGTAATATATTAAAAATCAACTTGTACTCTGGATCCCAATTTACTTGAGTTATTATTACAAGAGGAGCATTTTCCTTTGGCCTTATACGTGTTATCCAAGTTAATTTAGATGTAGTGGCACTTATTACTGTTTCCTTTCTCTTGTCATCGTTAATTCTTTCTTAACATTATGGAGGAATATTTCTACCGTGATTGCAAGATCTAATCATTTTCCTGTTGCATTGTCCCACGCACTGAGCAACATTAGAGATACATTTATGATTACAATAATGTTAGTAGACCTTGATCAGCCATTTGTTACAGTCTCCTCAGACTTCCCCTAGTATCACATCATACTATGGGGTTAATTTACTAAAACTGGAGAGTGCAAAATCTGGTACAAATCAGCTTCCCGTTTTTTAGTTAAAGCTTTATAGATCAAGCTGAAGTTGTAAGATGATTGGCTACCATGCACAGCTGCACCAGATTTTGCACTCTCCAGTTTTAGTAAATCAACCCCTATGTCTCCAGGACCCAATTTTGATTTGGGCAGAAACAACATATAGTATCAGGGCTCATGCAGGTATTTTTGTAGATTACCCAGGAACTTATAGGCTCCACAAGGTGCAGCACTTCAGCATTGTTGTTACCTCAAAATTTTTGGCCAGGGCAGATGTCTGGTGCTTCCGAACCCAACCAGGTTTAACCACTTAAGGACCGCCTCACGCCGATGTACGTCGGCAAGGCGGCACGGGCAGGCAAAATCACGTACATGTACGTGATTTGCCTCCCGCGGGTGGGGGGTCCGATCGGACCCCCCCCCGCCGCCCGAGGCGGTCCCGTTTTGTCCCCCGGCGATCGGAGACGAGGGGGAGGCCATCCGATCGTGGCCCCCCCCTCGCGATCGCCGCCGGCCAATAGGAACACTCCTTTGCTGCTGTATGCTAAACAGCAGCAAAGGAAGTGATGTCATCTCCCCTCGGGTCGGTATTTTCCGTTCCGGCCCGAGGAGAGACGACATGTGAGTGAGTGCACCAACACTACACACACAGTAGAACATGCCAGGCACACTAAACACCCCGATCCCCCCCCCCGATCGCCCCCCGATCACCCCCCCCCCCTGTCACAAACTGACACCAGCAGTTTTTTTTTTTTTTTTTTCTGATTACTGCTGCTGTCAGTTTGTGACAGTTACTGTGTTAGCACAGTTACTGTTACCCCCCTGTAGGTCTAGGGTACCCCCCTAACCCCCCCTAATAAAGTTTTAACCCCTTGATCACCCCCCGTCACCAGTGTCGCTAAGCGATCATTTTTCTGATCGCTGTATTAGTGTCGCTGGTGACGCTAGTTAGTGAGGTAAATATTTAGGTTCGCCGTCAGCGTTTTATAGCGTCAGGGACCCCCATATACTACCTAATAAATGTTTTAACCCCTTGATTGCCCCCTAGTTAACCCTTTCACCACTGATCACCGTATAACCGATACGGTTGACGCTGGTTAGTTTGTTTATTTTTTATAGTGTCAGGACACCCGCCGTTTATTACCGAATAAAGGTTTAGCCCCCCGATCGCCCGGCAGTGATATGCGTCGCCCCAGGCAGCGTCAGATTAGCGCCAGTACCGCTAACACCCACGCACGCAGCATACACCTCCCTTAGTGGTATAGTATCTGATCGGATCAATATCTGATCCGATCAAATCTATACTAGCGTCCCCAGCAGTTTAGGGTTCCCAAAAACGCAGTGTTAGCGGGATCAGCCCAGATACCTGCTAGCACCTGCGTTTTGCGCCTCCGCCCAGCCCACCCAAGTGCAGTATCGATCGATCACTGTCACTTACAAAACACTAAACGCATAACTGCAGCGTTCGCAGAGTCAGGCCTGATCCCTGCGATCGCTAACAGTTTTTTTGGTAGCATTTTGGTGAACTGGCAAGCACCAGCCCCAGGCAGTGTCAGGTTAGCGCCAGTACCGCTAACACCCACGCACGCACTGTACACCTCCCTTAGTGGTATAGTATCTGAACGGATCAATATCTGATCTGATCAGATCTATACTAGCGTCACCAGCAGTTTAGGGTTCCCAAAAAACGCAGTGTTAGCGGGATCAGCCCAGATACCTGCTAGCACCTGCGTTTTGCCCCTCCGCCCGGCCCAGCCCAGCCCATCTAAGTGCAGTATCGATCGATCACTGTCACTTACAGAACACTAAACGCATAACTGCAGCGTTCGCAGAGTCAGGCCTGATCCCTGTGATCGCTAACAGTTTTTTTGGTAGCGTTTTGGTGAACTGGCAAGCACCAGCCCCAGGCAGCGTCAGGTTAGCGCCAGTATCGCTAACACCCACGCACGCACCGTACACCTCCCTTAGTGGTATAGTATCTGAACGGATCAATATCTGATCTGATCAGATCTATACTAGCGTCACCAGCAGTTTAGGGTTCCCAAAAACGCAGTGTTAGCGGGATCAGCCCAGATACCTGCTAGCACCTGCGTTTTGCCCCTCCGCCCGGCCCAGCCCACCCAAGTGCAGTATCGATCGATCACTGTCACTTACAAAAGACTAAACGCATAACTGCAGCGTTCGCAGAGTCAGGCCTGATCCCTGCGATCGCTAACAGTTTTTTTGGTAGCGTTTTGGGGAACTGGCAAGCACCAGCGGCGTAGTACACCCCGGTCGTAGTCAAACCAGCACTGCAGTAACACGTGGTGACGTGGCGAGTCCCATAAGTGCAGTTCAAGCTGGTGAGGTGGCAAGCACAAGTAGTGTCCCGCTGCCACCAAGAAGACAAACACAGGCCCGTCGTGCCCTTCCTGCTGCATTCGCCAATCCTAATTGGGAACCCACCACTTCTGCAGCGCCCGTACTTCCCCCATTCACATCCCCAACCAAATGCAGTCGGCTGCATGAGAGGCATTTATATGTCCTCCCGAGTACCCCTACCCAACGAACCCCCCCAAAAAAAGATGTTGTGTCTGCAGCAAGCGCGGATATAGGCGTGACACCCACTATTATTGTCCCTCCTGTCCTGACAATCCTGGTCTTTGCATTGGTGAATGTTTTGAACGCTACTATACACTAGTTGAGTAATAGCGTAGGGTACAGCATTGCACAGACTAGGCACACTTTCACAGGGTCTCCCAAGATGCCATCGCATTTTGAGAGACCCGAACCTGGAACCGGTTACCGTTATAAAAGTTAGTTACAAAAAAAGTGTAAAAAAAAAAAATATATAAAATAAAAAAAAATAGTTGTCGTTTTATTGTTCTCTCTCTCTCTATTCTCTCTCTCTATTGTTCTGCTCTTTTTTTACTGTATTCTATTCTGCAATGTTTTATTGTTATTGTTATTGTTATTATGTTTTATCATGTTTGTTTTTCAGGTGTGTAATTATTTATACTTTACTGTTTACTGTGCTTTATTGTTAACCATTGTTAACCATTTTTTTGTCTTCAGGTACGCCATTCACGACTTTGAGTGGTTATACCAGAATGATGCCTGCAGGTTTAGGTATCATCTTGGTATCATTCTTTTCAGCCAGCGGTCGGCTTTCATGTAAAAGCAATCCTAGCGGCTAATTAGCCTCTAGACTGCTTTTACAAGCCGTGGGAGGGAATGCCCCCCCCCCCCACCGTCTTTCGTGTTTTTCTCTGGCTCTCCTGTCTCAACAGGGAACCTGAGAATGCAGCCGGTGATTCAGCCAGCTGACCATAGAGCTGATCAGAGACCAGAGTGGCTCCAAACATCTCTATGGCCTAAGAAACCGGAAGCTACGAGCATTTCATGACTTAGATTTCGCCGGATGTAAATAGCGCCATTGGGAAATTGGGGAAGCATTTTATCACACCGATCTTGGTGTGGTCAGATGCTTTGAGGGCAGAGGAGAGATCTAGGGTCTAATAGACCCCAATTTTTTCAAAAAAGAGTACCTGTCACTACCTATTGCTATCATAGGGGATATTTACATTCCCCGAGATAACAATAAAAATGATTAAAAAAAAAAAATATGAAAGGAACAGTTTAAAAGTAAGATTAAAAAAGCAAAAAAATAATAAAGAAAAAAAAAAAAAAAAAAAAAGCACCCCTGTCGCCCCCTGCTCTCGCGCTAAGGCGAGCGCAAGCGGCGGTCTGTCGTCAAACGTAAACAGCAATTGCACCATGCATGTGAGGTATCACCGCGAAGGCCAGATCGAGTGCAGTAATTTTTCCAGTAGACCTCCTCTGTAAATCTAAAGTGGTAACCTGTAAAGGCTTTTAAAGGCTTTTAAACATGTATTTATTTTGTTGCCACTGCACGTTTGTGCGCAATTTTAAAGCATGTCATGTTTGGTATCCATGTACTCGGCCTAAGATCATCTTTTTTATTTCATCAAACATTTGGGCAATATAGCGTGTTTTAGTGCATTAAAATTTAAAAAAGTGTGTTTTTTCCCCAAAAAATGCGTTTGAAAAATCGCTGCGCAATTACTGTGTGAAAAAAAAAAATGAAACACCCACCATTTTAATCTGTAGGGCATTTGCTTTAAAAAAATATATAATGTTTGGGGGTTTAAAGTAATTTTTTTGCAAAAAAAAATAACTTTTTCATGTAAACAATAAGTGTCAGAAAGGGCTTTGTCTTCAAGTGGTTAGAAGAGTGGGTGATGTGTGACATAAGCTTCTAAATGTTGTGCATAAAATGCCAGGACAGTTCAAAACCCCCCCAAATGACCCCATTTTGGAAAGTAGACACCCCAAGCTATTTGCTGAGAGGCATGTCGAGTCCATGGAATATTTTATATTGCGACACAAGTTGCGGGAAAGAGACAAATTTTTTTTTTTTTTTTTTTTTTTGCACAAAGTTGTCACTAAATGATATATTGCTCAAACATGCCATGGAAATATGTGAAATTACACCCCAAAATACATTCTGCTGCTTCTCCTGAGTACGGGGATACCACATGTGTGAGACTTTTTGGGAGCCTAGCCGCGTACGGGACCCCGAAAACCAATCACCGCCTTCAGGCTTTCTAAGGGCGTGAATTTTTGATTTCACTCTTCACTGCCTATCACAGTTTCGGAGGCCATGGAATGCCCAGGTGGCACAAACCCCCCCAAATGACCCCATTTTGGAAAGTAGACACCCCAAGCTATTTGCTGAGAGGTATAGTGAGTATTTTGCAGACCTCACTTTTTGTCACAAAGTTTTGAAAATTGAAAAAAGAAAAAAAAAAATGTTTTTTCTTGTCTTTCTTCATTTTCAAAAACAAATGAGAGCTGCAAAATACTCACCATGCCTCTCAGCAAATAGCTTGGGGTGTCTACTTTCCAAAATGGGGTCATTTGGGGGGGGTTTGTGCCACCTGGGCATTCCATGGCCTCCGAAACTGTGATAGGCAGTAAAGAGTGAAATCAAAAATTTTCACCCTTAGAAATCCTGAAGGCAGTGATTGGTTTTCGGGGTCCCGTACGCGGCTAGGCTCCCAAAAAGTCCCACACATGTGGTATCCCCATACTCAGGAGAAGCAGCTAAATGTATTTTGGGGTGCAATTCCACATAGGCCCATGGCCTGTGTGAGCAATATATCATTTAGTGACAACTTTATGAAAAAAAAAAAAAAAAAAAGTGTCACTTTCCCGCAACTTGTGTCAAAATATAAAATATTCCATGGACTCAATATGCCTCTCAGCAAATAGCTTGGGGTGTCTACTTTCCAAAATGGGGTCATTTTGGGGGGTTTTGTGCCACCTGGGCATTCCATGGCCTCCGAAACTGTGATAGGCAGTAAAGAGTGAAATCAAAAATTTACACCCTTAGAAATCCTGAAGGCGGTGATTGGTTTTCGGGGCCCCGTACGCGGCTAGGCTCCCAAAAAGTCCCACACATGTGGTATCCCCATACTCAGGAGAAGCAGCTGAATGTATTTTGGGGTGCAATTCCACATAGGCCCATGGCCTGTGTGAGCAATATATCATTTAGTGACAACTTTTTGTAAATATTTTTTTTTTTTTTTTTTTTTGTCATTTTTCAATCACTTGGGACAAAAAAAATAAATATTCAATGGGTTCAACATGCCTCTCAGCAATTTCCTTGGGGTGTCTACTTTCCAAAATGGGGTCATTTGGGGGGGTTTTGTACTGCCCTGCCATTTTAGCACCTCAAGAAATGACATAGGCAGTCATAAACTAAAAGCTGTGTAAATTACAGAAAATGTACCCTAGTTTGTAGACGCTATAACTTTTGCGCAAACCAATAAATATACGCTTATTGACATTTTTTTTACCAAAGACATGTGGCCGAATACATTTTGGCCTAAATGTATGACTAAAATTTAGTTTATTGGATTTTTTTTATAACAAAAAGTAGAAAATATCATTTTTTTTCAAAATTTTCGGTCTTTTTCCGTTTATAGCGCAAAAAATAAAAACCGCAGAGGTGATCAAATACCATCAAAAGAAAGCTCTATTTGTGGGAAGAAAAGGACGCAAATTTCGTTTGGGTACAGCATTGCATGACCGCGCAATTAGTAGTTAAAGCGACGCAGTGCCAAATTGGAAAAAGACCTCTGGTCCTTAGGCAGCATAATGGTCCGGGGCTCAAGTGGTTAAGAAGCTAGTTGCTGTTCCAAGCTATAGAGCATCTATACAGACTTCATTGTTATAGCAACTGACTGGCCAGCATGCAGAGTTACCACTTGGCAAGTATTGTATCAGCTTGCCTAGTAAAGATGGGATGTGTGGCTGGTATTATCTCCCATAAAAAGTGTAAGGGGGTGTAACAGATACAGAACCGTGTGTGGTAAAATCTGAAGTATGTAAAAAGTTGCGTGTCAAAGGAATTTTGCAGTTAAAAAGGATCATACCATAAGTCGTAAGGGCCATAAATATGTTCTAGTTATTGAAACCCATTCCATTGTTTATAGACCCCCCCTAAGGTTGTCAGTCTTAACATCCTGTTATCCTTACTTTAGGCAGTAATGCTCTATAACATAAAACCACCCTCCTTGTTATAGCTCTTTAAAAGCTATAATCAAGCACATGTGCAAACGAAGGCCGTAAGGCAGGGGTGCCCAACCGCCGGCCCGTGGGCCACATGTGACCCGCAGTGCCCTATGATGTGGCCCGACACCTCCTGCTTTTGGATGGTGAGTCGGCAAGCCCAGATCGCGGGTTCCTGACCTGCCATCCCCAAGTATCAGTGTGAAAAATGGAGCCAGCGCTAGAGGAAGCAGAGCCAATGCTTCCTGTATGGCGCTGTCTCCTGTCACAGGCGAAGTGATACCAAATGTACTCCACCTGTGACAGAAGCGATACAGGAAGCATCGGCTCTGCTCCCTACTGCAGCCGCATTCTTCCTCTAGCGCTGGCTCCTGTCACACTGATGCTCGGGGATGGTGGGTCGGGAACCAGCCAGCAATACCCACCAACAGTACCCACCAGCAGTACCCACCAACAGAATCCTGAGGAAGAAGTAAAGTGAAGATTGAGGTCAATTGAGGTGCAGGTAAACCGCATTGCATCATTGTGAAAACAGCCTTAGTCCCCTTTCACACGATCGGTCTGTTCAGGTCCACCTGTCTGTTTTTCAATTGGACCCAATCGGATCCTCCATCCACCTCTATAGAGCGGCAGATGTAAACAGACTTGTGTCCGTTTGAACCCGCCCATCTCCAATTCGATCCACTTAAACAAACAGAAGTGAATCCGTCCCCTTCTGTCTGGGAGGATCAGATCGGAGGGCCCATAGAGTAGAGCGGGCTGTGTCCGCATCTGCTCTGCATATGCAGACCTGTCATCTGCCCGCTCCGCTAATTGTGGCCTGCGACCGGTTACCAAGTCGCTAAAGTGGCGCTCGCTCCTCAAAAGGTTCGCCACCCCTGCTGTAGGACCACAACATTTTGGAGTGCACTGCTCCTTCATCATTTTCTTTTTTTAATTACTGGATGCACTTCTTAAAGTAGCAAAAACTCTGAAATGTTGTAGTTCCCAGAGTATCTTTAAGGACTAATTCACACCAGCTGCTGCTTTACAACAAGGTGCAGTCTGGTGGATTAATTGCAGTGCAGATTCATATGGAGAGAAATGGGAAGCTGAAGGATTGCAGTCTCTGGAGACAAAAACCAAGAATGGATGAGCTGTCATGTCAGCTTGCATCTCTGTCTTCTTCTCTTATGCCGCGTACACACAGACTTTTCGACCGGATTTGTCCGACGGATGCCGACGGACCAAATCCAGCGGACAATCCGATCGTGTGTGGGCTTCACCGGACCTTCAGCGGACTTTTCCAGTCGCAAATCTGACGGACTTTAGATTTGGAACATGCTTCAAATCTTTACGTTGTAACTCCGCCGGACCCAGAAATCCGCTCGTCTGCATGCTAGTCCGACGGACAAAAACCCACGCTAGGGCAGCTATTGGCTACTGGCTATCAGCTTCCTTATTTTAGTCCGGTGTACGTCATCACGTACGAATCCATCGGACTTTGGTGTGATCGTGTGTAGGCAAGTCCGGTCGTTAGAAAGTCTGTTGAAAGTCCGCCAAAAGTCCGTCGAAAGTCTTTTGAAAGTCTGTCAGACGGGCTGTCGGACTTTTGTAGCTGAAAAGTCCAACCGTGTGTACACGGCATTAGGCTGTGTTCACACCAAAATGTGTGATGTTTGTTGCATTGTGCTAAGGGTTTTTATTATTTGAGCACTTTCATTTACGTATACAGTACCTGTTCTAAATTAAATGCACTGAAGTAAACAGGTTCTATGGTGTGTGCAGGTCCTATTAAAAACAACAAATTTGATCTTTGTGCATTTTTACGCATTTGAAAATTAAGCAAAATGCAAGGCAATGCATGCAGAGTGAGCAAGCCCTCGGATCTCAAGTCAGTGGAGAAAGTTATGTTATGTTGAAAGGATTAGGCTGGTTATTATAGTCCACTAACAACCCATTGCTTTACACTAACAATCAACATTGGGTAAACTAACAAGTTAATTGTGTATCCGCTTATCTCAACTCCTACAAAAGGAATGTATCATATTTTTTTAATTTAAAAAGGAAATTCATAACCCCATTACAAACTACATTTTAATAAGTAACCACTGACTATTGTATTTAAAGGTGCAAAAGGTGAGCGAGGAACCCCTGGAACCCTAGGTGCTGTAGGATTTGAAGGATTTCCAGGAAAGGACGGATTATATGGTATTCCTGGCTCCTCAGGTCCTCCTGTAAGTATATTTATCTGATCAAAAATGAAAAAACGTAATATGTACATTCATGTGGATCAGCACCCTTACTGCACTGGCAACCGTCTATCATGTCAGTGTGATTTTCAGGCTGCCTGCTGAAACTTTCCAAGCAGTAAATGACAATGCAGATTTATTTAGTATCTGATTATATAAAGTTCCTTTAAGCACAGTCAAAATTCCTAAACCCTGATGAAGGGAGAACGTGTTTGGCCCCTGAAACATGTTGACATTATTCTGCTATGAATCAGTGTTATCATTAGATTATCTTGGACGTTTGTTTGGCACTTTTATTGGATTATATGTGCAAAAAAGGCTGAGACAATGGCTATGAACCTTAAGGAAATCACAGCCTGCCTTATGCAACTGCAGCCAGTAGTACTGTGGAGAGCAGAAGACATGCACAGAAAGGAAAGTAATGCTGTGTGTGATGTCACTCATAGCCTGGAGCACAGAAGGGGAATGTTTCTGAAGTGCGGCTTACACAGAGGCTCTCCAACAAAAGGCAATAAATGTAGTGCCTATCTTACTATCAGGATCCCTTTGTAGCACCCTCACTGTTGCTAGTGTAAGTAAATTTAGTATGGCTCCCCTGTAGTTGATTTGTTTAGGAGATTGGGTAGTGCTTGAAATGCTGTGGCTCTGTTACCTCCCCCTAACTTCTGGAACTCTCTGGATAATTCCAGAACATAGTGGGTGAAGGGACAGAGGCTGCAGCCTGAATATTTTTGGAGATTTGACCAATCCAAGGGGAGGCAGGGCCCAGAAGGTGGGGAGACAACCCATAAATACTCAGAAGCCTGGCAGTCTGGGAGCAGAGTCCAGTGTCCAGCCATCTGGAGGTGACCCCCGTGCTGGAGGCCTCTGCCCCCCCCCCCCCCCGGGGCAAGAAGAGAGGGAGCAGGGGCAAGAAGAGAGAGAGAAGGAGAGGAAGCCTCAGGGCATCACCCAGTCTCAGTCACATTTAGACTTAGCTGTGGAACCCAAGCAAAGCCAGCATAGCCTGTTAAGCAGAGAGACGAGGACAGCGGCCACCCTGAGTACTAGCCAGCCATGCACCCAAAGAAAAGAGAGGACAGTGAATTTCAATATCTCACATGATTTGGATCAGGAGGAAGCTTAGGTGCAAAGCAAGTCAGCCAGAAGCACCCCATCAGATCTCTATCTTGGGTCTAGAGCAGCCAGGTGCTGTCTTGTCAATGTACCTTTGTTTTGGAACTATGTTGATCTGCTATTCCTGCATTATCACTCCCACTGTTGCAGCTCAGTTCCACTGTTTAGATTAGAATAGTCAGAGACATTAGCAAATCCTCATTTGCTGTGTGGAGTTCACAGTTTTTCAGCAAAAAACAAATCTCCTAGACTGTTTCTTGAGTCAATTGAAGTGTGTGAAAAATTCTTGTTGCCTGGTTGTGGGTGTTGTGTGGGGAGAAAGGGCCCGAATTCCAGCGGCTTCTTCATAGCCTACACCCACTACCAAGATTGAATTGTTTCTAGAATCCTTGGTCCTGGACATCACACTGAGAGCCAAATTGAATCCCATAATGAGAGTGCTCTGATGAAGGGTGGAAATATCACGTGACAATGAATAATACACATGCAAGGTCCTTATTTTACATGGCAATTATTTTTCTGGTCATCGTGTTCAAGAGTGAATTTGGATGAATTTGTATAATCAAACAACTCCAAAGAAAAAATATCACTCAAAAATAGCTGTAGACAAAACTGCATTTATCTCATTTCAAATATACATTTACACGAAAATAGTTGGTACATAAATTTAAATAATTCAGTTCTAATTAAAATTGGTTATCTAGTAATGTAAAAGAAGCATATTAATGTGATTTTGCAGTGTAGATGCTTTGTTGAGCATGTAAATATGCTTTGCAAATGAACATATGAGACCAAATATAACACAGAAAATGTGCAATACCGTGTATGTACTGGTAACGGCATCAATAAGGATTCAATTGCTGTATCTGGGCATTAGAAATTACTGTTTACAAGATTCTGGAAAAGGAAGAAATTGTATTTTTCTATTTCACAATATTTCCCTGCATAAAAAAAACTTTATTGGTATGCTACCAAAAAAAAAAAATAATAGCAATTGAGTCTACAAAATGCAAAATGGCAAAATATGCTTTTGTCATGGAGGCATGAAATAGCTGTAAGTCATGAAGGATAATAAGCAATTCTATGTGTAGCAAGATTAATGTAACATATGCGATTTTTGTTACAGGGTGATGCTCCAAAAGGCCTAATAGGAGAGCCTGGGTTTGCAGGTTCTCCAGGTCTTGAAGGAGCTCAAGGCGAGCCTGGGTTACCAGGTGTAGGATTTGCAGGGCCAAAGGGTGCACGTGGGGCTCCTGGACAGCCAGGGAGAGATGGATCTCAAGGAATTCCAGGACTTCAAGGTTTACCAGGTAAGAAATATACCTCCAAAATTCAGGGTTCATGTACAGTGGGGACGGAAAGTATTCAGACCCCCTTAAATTTTTCACTCTTTCTTATACTGCAGCCATTTGCTAAAATCATTTAGGTTCATTTTTTTCCTCATTAATGTACACACAGCACCCCATATTCACAAAAAAACACAGAATTGTTGACATTTTTGCAGATTTATTATAAAAGAAAAACTGAAATATCACATAGTCCTAAGTATTCAGACCCTTTGCTCAGTATTTAGTAGAAGCAATCTTTTGATCTAATACAGCCATGAATCTTTTTCACACCTGGATTTGGGGATACTCTGCCATTCCTCCTTGCAGATCCTCTCCAGTTCTGTCAGGTTGGATGGTAAACATTGGTGGACGGCCACTTTTAGGTTTCTCCAGAGATGCTCAATTGGGTTTAAGTCAGGGCTCTGGCTGGGCCATTCAAGAACAGTCACGGAGTTGTTGTGAAGCCACTCCTTCATTATTTTAGCTGTGTGCTTAGGGTCATTGTCTTGTTGGAAGGTAAACCTTCGGCCCAGTCTGAGGTCCTGAGTACTCTGGAGAAGGTTTTTGTCCAGGATATCCCTGTACTTGGCAGCATTAATCTTTCCCTCAATTGCAACCAGTCATCCTGTCCCTGCAGCTGAAAAACACCCCCACAGCATGATGCTGCCACCACCATACTTCACTGTTGGGACTGTATTGGACAGGTGATGAGCAGTGCCTGGTTTTCTCCACACATACCGCTTAGAATTAAGGCCAAAAAGTTCTATATTGGTCTCATCAGACCAGAGAATCTTATTTCTCACAATCTTGGACTCCTCCAGGTGTTTTTTAGCAAACTCCATGCAAGCTTTCATGTGTCTTGCACTGAGGAGAGGCTTCCGTCGAGCCACTCTGCAATAAAGCCCGACTGGTGGAGGGCTGCAGTGATGGTTGACTTTCTACAACTTTCTCCCATCTCCCGACTGCATCTCTGGAGCTCAGCCACAGTGATCTTTGGGTTCTTCTTTACCTCTCTCACCAAGGCTCTTCTCCCCCGATAGCTCAGTTTGGCCGGACGGCAAGCTCTAGGAAGGGTTCTGGTCATCCCAAACGTCTTCCATTTAAGGATTATGGAGGCCACTGTACTCTTAGGAACCTTAAGTGCAGCAGACATTTTTTTGTAACCTTGGCCAGATCTGTGCCTTGCCACAATTCTCTCTCTGAGCTCTTCAGGCAGTTCCTTTGACCTCATGATTCTCATTTGCTTTGACATGCACTGTGAGCTGTAAGGTCTTATATAGACAGGTGTGTGGCTTTCCTAATCAAGTCCAATCAGTATAATCAAACACAGCTGAACTCAAATTAAAGTGTAGAACCATCTCATGGATGATCAGAAGAAATGGACAGCAACTGAGTTAAATATATGAGTGTCACAGCAAAGGGTCTGAATACTTAGGACCATGTGATATTTCAGTTTTTTTTTTTTGTTTTTTTTTATAAATCTGTAAAAATGTCAACAATTCTGTGTTTTTCTGTCAATATGGGGTGCTGTGTGTACATTCATGATCTAATAAATGAACTTAAATGATTTTAGCAAATGGCTGCAATATAACAAAGAATGAAAAATTTAAGGGGGTCTGAATAATTTCCGTCCCCACTGTACTTTCTGAAACTGCACTGGTATGTTACCTTTTTATTATGTGGCCAATGTGCAATTGTATTGTAGTATCCTGCTTTTTACTTATTCATTTTGTATAAGGATTAGTTTTTAAAAAAATGCTATCTGTGTACAATATCCTATTATCAAACAGCATGTTTAATAAAGTAAGCTTTAAATGTTATGAATGTTTTGTGATCTGGTCTGTGTCACACCATCTGCTGAAAACAAGTGGTAGTGCAGTAGTGGTATACCTTTTTGCTGAAAAAGAATGGAAGCTGCTAGTGCTGATTTCTAAAAATACCAATCCAACATTCTTAATATTTTCTGAAGCTCTGACCAAAAAACAAAGGTGCAGATTAGGAGTTCTGACCATTTCTGACTTTCCTACAATACTTGCTTTTTTTTCTAAGCCTCAGAAAGTACAAACGCCAGAGACATGCACACACTTAGCTCTTTTAAAAGTAAAGCAGCTCCCGTATTACTCTAAATAAAATTTTTGGTATTGCATTAAACATTTATTGGATGCAGGTAAAAAACACAAATCCTGAGAATCTGTGTTTTTATTTTAAATATAAAAAATTAGATATATTTTTCTACTAGGAAAAACAAGATATTGTTATAGTAATAACTTTTGAAATCTCATCTGGGTGTTTTTCACCAACTATTGCTTCATAAAGATCATTTCATTTTTTAATCACAGGCGACTGCTTTAAGGAGCCCGGAGAAGACAATGAAGTAGGCCAAAGACGTAAGATGACCTTTTCATAAATTGTAATATGAATAGCCAGTCACCAAATAGCTTATAATTCTTTTCCGTTACGTAACACTTCCAGCAAGGTAGCTATGAAATAATAAAACATGTAGCAGTGTAGCATATTAGTGTTTAGGTTTGATTTACTGGTTTGATAAAAAAAAATAGCATGAAAACTGCAGCTCTATATTAAACAACCAGTAGAAATTTTATTGGGCTCAGTACAGCAGGGAAGTAAAAGAATAATGTTGATCTAAATATGGTAAGGTCAAGACTTTTTGAAATACCGGTAAATACAGAATAATGGCACAGTGAATCAATAGTGAGGGGAAATAATACCTGAGGAACCAGCAACAAAATTCTGATGGTGGGTCAGATATAAGCATGTCAAACTAGTGTTTCTGAGCCACATGCAGCCCTTACTTTGGAGCCCTAATGTTTTAAGGATATTAACTCAGCAAGACTCCAGCTGTTCTCCATTTCAAAAAAGAAATACTTCCATGCATAGTTTTGTAATCAAATTCATCTGGAAATGTTTAATGGTCACTTTTTGAGGTTGAAATGTTGTATGTATCAATTTTAACTATAATATTAAAGCGGACCTTGAGCTACGAGCAAGATCCACTTATATACCAAGTCCCTCATGCCAAAACACCGCAATTATCCAAAAAATACATAAAAAAGCCACTTGCTTCTTTTATGCACTACATTGTTTCTATAATTCTAAAACCTATACAACCCTAGTATTTTTTTAAACGTTTTAGTTTTTTAAAGCTTTGATTACCACATTCTAGTGTCCATGGCTACCTTTGTGCTGGGAGTTTCACACACCGAAAGATACACAACAAGCAAGTACAAAGTAGCTGAATAAACCCAAAAATAAACTTGGTGCATAATCCAAATTTTTCATACATGATGGTGTTTGCATGAAGAACAATACACTATTCACAGATATACTGTACATCTATTAGTCTGATGTCTGTCTGTGTATGACAGTTTTTAAAGTGTTGCAATCCATCAGTAACCCACTCTGATATTGTATGCTCACTTTTTAATTCATAAGGTTAATTTAAATCTACTATTCCTTCAATAGCAACAGCAACAGATGCTAAACCCCTAAATAACAAAGAAATGTATGGGCAGATATGATATAGCATAGTAAAATATATTGTTGACTTCCAATTTCTGTACTACTGAGTGTATAGATTGCACAGTTCTGAACATCTGCAGGAGCTTATTTTATATTTAAGTTTTGACCACAAAATATCACTAAGAAATATCTTTACAGCTATATTTCCAGGCCGTGGGTGCACATTAACTCCACCACCAGCTCCGGCAGGAACAAGAGGCCCTCCAGGATTACCAGGATTTAACGGTAGGAATGTTTTACTGCATTACATGGAAAAAGATTTTGGTCCATTCATTAATGGGGAAGTCTAGGTAAAAATATAAAATCAAACCCAAGACATTGGTAACAATAACACCATAGATATGTGTTTTCCTCAATACATTTATTGCTATCCTTGCCACCTACAATGATACATTGTAACATAGAGATAGATAGATAGATAGATAGATAGATAGATAGATAGATAGATAGATAGATAGATAGATAGATAGATAGATAGACACATATATCTACAGTATGTAATAAAGAAAATGAGTGCAGCACCACCCCTTACATTGCTTTCTCTAGAATATCTAGTCCAATATTTATGTGATCATTAACAATACAGTGCACCTCCTTTTTCTCTATGATTATTTATTTGGCTTCAGCACATACACAAGCTTGCTTCTCCCAGTGCCATCAGTAGATCTTTCTTCTGAAAAAAAATGATTTTTAATAATTAAATAGTGAATTTAAATCAACAACTATAATAGTAGATGCATATAGTTATCATGATTCAAACTCTCTGTATATACAGTTTAAGGGCTCATTCACACAGTGCAGTGACTGACATTTTTTTCACACTGAATAAATGCCAGTTGCCGCTAGGACACATTGAAACTAATTGTTTTCTATGTTCCATGTTCAGACTGAAAAGTGGTGCGGTGAGCTGTGGTGAAATCAGATATATAGCATTTTACTGCAATGCACAGTAAAGCACTGCATATAACCTTACAACAGAGCAACTCACCATGCTACTCTGCAGAGACGTGAATGAAGTGTCACATTGTGCATTTCAAATCAGTTTGTAAAAAAAGTAAAACAGTGAGATGCCATGAAACATGTATCACACCGCCTTCTTCACCACGCCTAACTGCATTCAAAAACTGTCAGCTGCACACACACTAGAACAGAGTGTTTAGTGAACGAGCCCTGAAAGTCTATTTATGAGGACTCACAGCCACGAAATTCTGTCATCACCTCTCCTGGATATTGGGATATATTTCAATACCTGAAATCTCAGCTAACTCTAGGTATCTCAACAGAGTGGAACTGCCTTCATATTTGACCTTGTAGATGACATATACAGTATCCTAAAATGTGGTCCTTTAAGCACTGTGTAATTTCGCCAATGTATTGTAAACCACAAGGGCATTTCAGTGGGTAGACTGCATACTCTGTATCACAAGGGACTACAATCGTTAAATGTAATTCACTATGTATTTAACTTAGAGATGCTAAAGATGCTACTTGGAGGTTCATACTTGCAGCAGCCTTTTGCTGCCACGGCCAAACTCTGGGCCCTTCTGATCAACAGTGATCAAAGCGTCAGAACTTACTGCTTCATCCTTCCACTTTTCTGTTCTTATTGGCCCATTACTATGTTGTGACATCTTAATGGTTGAAAGGTATGTGCACAAGACAGAAAGGCAGAAGCAAGTGCCAGCACTGTCAGAAAGTTTCTTAGCTTTGCCTGCCAGGACAATGTGGGATTTTACTGTACAGGTAGGGTTTCGGGGGCCGCTGCAGGTATATGCAGGACCTTTTAGGTGCCCTAGCTTTATACATGACTTCAAATTTTTGCTGACCACCTAACATATTATTAAAGTTCTAAAATTCATACAAAATGAACATTTTGTAAATGTGTATTCAGCAAAGTGAAATTATGTTCACTTTGAATATCCAATCATGGCCAGGATAGTTAAAATTAAAAAAAAACACCCTTTTATCTTACAATTGATTTGTGTGAACACAATTTATGTTTTTACGTGAAAATTGAAAATAATTTTTCAGTAACTTATCCTGTTATCTAATTACTTTAATTTCTGTTGTGTTTTTGTCATATTAGGTGTAAGAGGTATAAAAGGTCAGATAGGTCAATCAGGTGCAGATGGAATGCATGGATTTAAAGGAGTCAGAGGTGACACTGGACCTGATAGCTTCCCTGGTCCACAAGGTAATTGTTTATTCACTTATTACTGGAAAATCTAATTTATCTTGAAAAGTAATGCAATATATAGGATATTTTCCTATCTAGTTTTTTCGTTTGTTATGTCATAATCTCTAGCAATCCTATGTTTATCTTGATATTCTTTTTACTGTTCCTTCTTCTTTTCGATCACTAACATTATTGTCACCTGACTTTTGCCCTGGTCTGGCAACCCAGTTCCACCTGCTGTCTGATATAAGACCAGTACTTGTAAAGGCTGGAAATCAGTGACTATATTTAAGTTGTGCTCAGAGCCAGAGCAACGTTTGCCCATATGCTGCCAAGCTCTGTAATTTTTTACTTCTTTTTCCTGGGAGCCCCGATGTGCACTCTTCTTATCTGTCCCAATTAATCTTGCAGGCTGAGCCATGGAAGTTCAGCTGTGTACTCTGCTCACCTGTCCCAAGTAATCTTGCTTGCTGAGTAGTACCCTGTCCTTGGAAGTGCCATTGTGCATGCTGCTTACCTGTCCCTAGAAATTCTGCACACTGAGCCCTACTATGTCCCTGAAAGTTCTGCTGTATACTCTACTCACCTGTCCCTAAAAAAGGCTGAGTGGTACCCTGTCTTTTGAAGTGCTGCTGTGGACTCTGTGTACAGAGTCCACAGCAGATGGTAGTAACTGGGGCAGCGACCTGGGAGCCGAAAGCAGCCAACTCATCTCCACCATCAGAAGCTATGGAGAAGTCTGCCCATTCGTTGCTCCTTGGTGAACCCAGCTGGTAACAGGGAAGGCTCTCTCCATCTGTGGTCAGCGAGTCCATTATAATTATTCAGTAATATCCTGATATAGTTTATTGAAATGCTGGCATCTTTGCCAGTCTTACAAAGACAATAAAGACAGAATTCCTTTTTGCTTAATACTGTACTCCTACTGTTTCATGAAATGTCTTTTAGTGGTTTTCTTTTGATATGCAAATAAAATATCAATATATAAAACGACTGCAAGTACAAGGCCTTGTTCACACGGGGCACATTAATCCATGCCCTGTGTGATGGCTGTGTTTACCCACATGGGGGTGCAAAAGTGTTCTGTGCATCCCCTTTTGGACAGTCTTATTGCTGTCAATTGGGATGCAGCAAGTGCCTATGCAGTGGATGTCACATAGGGAGCAACAGCTGGGTCCATGAAGCTGCTGTGTTCCAATTGACATGAATGGAACTGCCCACATGGGGATGCACAGAACACTTGTGCATCCCTGTGCAGGTAAAAACAGCCATTACACGGGGCACGGATTCATAGACCCTCATGTGAATGAGGCCTAAACGAGTCACAAGCAGGCATCCGTTGAGGGTGGAGAAACTCCTAATCAGATATTTGTTTGGATTAGAAAATCAGAAAATATGGTACTCAAGCTAGAGGATGAGTATAATAGTATTTTCTGAAGAAGGTCAGCGCATTTTTCTCTCATTACGCAATTAATCTTAGTTAATTACATCTGAAGAGAAAAGAAACAAGCCATAAGTCTGCTCTGAAGTGTACATTAATCCAGTGCATGCTGTCTTCCTTGTGTACATTTGAGCAATATATTATGTCACCAAAGTAAAACCTAAGTTGTTGCCAACATCCCTATGTATAGAACAATACTTTACTGGCAACTCCAATATTAAACCAAAATATAAAGTTTTATTCATAACACAGATAAAAAAAATTAAATAAAAAAAAAAAATTCCAAAAAAATCGGTGCATGCATCACCATAGAAACAGTAAACACAGTAAAATAACTGATGTAGAGTTATATGTAGGAGTGACAGTTTCTTCTCATAGTGCCCTAAATGACTGTCCTAGTCCCTTGTATTTTTGACGTTGTGATCTAGTGCCTTGGTGCCATCTATAGGCTTTTCCCTTCTGGAAAGCCCTCTTGTCCCTCCAAAACTTGTTTTCTTTTACCGCTAATGTATCATGTGTGACCTGATCCAGATGGTGCCTAATCCTATCCTCATGTTCCTTGAATGTGGGTAGTCCCTTGAATGGTTTTAGTTCAGTATAGATAAGGTCAATCTCCTTATCCATCGCAGCAATGCGTTTATGGTATTCTTCACTCTGAAGCTTCATCGTAATTTTTGTGTATTAATGTGTATAAATTATTTTCCCATCTTTTTTTACAAGTAACATCTACTACATCTACCTCTTCTAGGAGGGGAAAAATCTGTGTATCCGCAGTCCGAATGGATTAATATCCTCCCCAATATACCGGTCAAAACTTTCTGCGTGCCAAAAGCATGCTGCAAGCATGCTGCCTTCTTCTCAACAATTCCCCCCAGTTGGAAAAACAGGGATGAAAGTTCAGATTGTTCAGTTCAGATTGTGATGACTTTTCTACCATAGTCCTTGGAATAGCCAGCCATAAGGGTCTCCCATTTCTTCCCCTAAAACATGGTTCCACACTGTAGTTGCTGCTATAAAATACAAACAAACACTGTATATACACAGAAATAATAAACAATTTATATTACAGAGTATATTAGTTCCCGCCCCTAAATGCAAAGGGCCAAAGCTATTGAAATATAAGAGAACTTATAATAAGGATTACTCAATAGTGAAATGGGGGATGGGTATTTACTACCCTGGGTTCTACACAATAAATCAAGTCACCAGAGTAAAACCTAAGTTAATGCCAACATCCCTATACATAGAACAAGAGCACAAAGGTACCCCCCAGTAAAGTGGGACTTTACAGACAACTCAAATAATAAACCAAAATATAAAATATATTGTTTTAATCATAACACAGATAAAAAAAAAATAATAAATCGGTGCATACATCACCATAGAAACAGTAAACACAGTAAAAATAACTGGTGTAGAGCTATATGTAGGAGTGTCTGTCTCTTCTCATCGTATCCTATGAGCAATATCTTCACATACAGGGAGGGGATTTTCATATATCCATCCCTGATTCTTATAGGCCTAAACATTTAAATAACCTACCTTCAGCCAGTGTCAAAACTATGTACATTTTTTTTCATAAAGTATCTTAATTTTATCTAAACCAACTAACCCTCGATTCACACAGGGGCAACGCGACTTCTACACGACTTTGCAACGCGACTTCAACGTGACTTCAACGCGACTTCAACGCGACTTTGAGCGACTTATAACACGACTTCAAGTTGCCCCCAGGCCCCCAGAATTTGCCTGTGGCCAATCAGAGCTCAGGAGGGAGGGAGGGGGAACGTTGTGTAGTGGTGACTTTTTTTTTACTACTTCCTGTGAAGTCGCTTTACTATAGATAGAGATCTGACTTGGAGGCGACTTCCATTGATTTCTATGAGTACAGGTCGCCTAGAAGTCGGATCGAAGTAGTACAGGAACCTTTTCTGAAGTCGGAGCGACTTCAGTAGTGTAAATTAAGACGCTCTCATTCACTGTAATGCAAATCTCTTCTTGGGGCGACTTGGGGCGACTTGAGGGCTTACAAGTCGGATCCCAAGTCGTCCTAGTGTGAACCGACCCTAAAAGTTCATACCATCTAGACGGATAGGAACCAATGCCTCTACCAGCCCCATAGAAGTCTTTGGGGCTGAACTGGGCTGAATGTCGAATCAAGAAGCCAGCCGAGGAATTATTGCTGGGACCTCAAAGTGAGATCTGAGTAAGTATAGGATTTTGGGGGGTTTTAGTCAAAACCCTGTAGGTATTAATCCAGCATAATCTGTGACCAGAGAGTAGTGAGACTTAAGATAAAGGTATACATGGCCACATGGAGAGAGACTTCCAATAGAGAGCAGTATAGTTAGAGTTTAATCTGGCGTTTAGAACCAATCGCGCATATGTGTACCAGATTCCACCCTCACCCTTCTTCTAATCCTACAATTTTCCATAAATCTTTGTTTTTAGCTTAACAAAAGTGACTGGTGCCTATATTTACACTCTGAGAAAACCACACTTTAATGCAGAGCAGGTCTCCTGCCTCCAAACAGCATCCTCTAGTCCAAACGATGGTTCTCCAGTTGTTCAGGAACTACAATTCCCATCATGCCTAGTCATGTCTGTGAATGTCAGAGTTTTTCAATGCCTCATGGGGTAGTGTAGTTCCGCAAGAGCTGGAGGGCCGAAGTTTGGAGATCCCTGCTCTAGTGGAATCTTATAGTGCTGACAGCAATACAAATTCTAATAAACATTTCTAAAGGGACACAGTTTACTTTATTTCTTTTTTTTCTGCTGTTTATTTTTGGTTCATATATACATGTTCTCCTTAGTAGAGAAGGCCTATTGTAGCCTATAAAACAGTACTGTGGATTTCTATTTTACCGTTCACTGCGGACCCACCCAATCATTTAGCCCCCTCACACCAAAAAAACACGCAGACGTTGAATTGCGAATTCCAAATGTTCAAAGGTCTACTGCTTAATACTGGATTGATTTTCAGGAAAAGCAACCCATCGTATCTGTATTTTTTTCTGTTGTGATAAGTACAAAAGTACAATGATTAGAGAATTGGCATTAATACTGTAAAGCCCAAATGTGGAAAACCTAAAGTGAGTTTTTTATCATTTTTTTGAAAATAACAAAAATGTCATACTTACCTGCTCTGTGCAAAGGCAGCCCTGATCCTCCTCTTCTCGGGTCCCCAGCCAATGCTCCTGCCCCCCCCCCAGCAAGCTGCTTGCTACAGTGGGTCATCATGCAGGCTCAGTCTTGATCTGCACTGTATGCTTCTATTTGACACACATATTGCTGCTGGAGCCAGGCCCGCTCCCTCATCATTGGATTTGATTGACAGCAACAGCAGCCAATGGCTCCCACTGCATTCACTGAGTCCAGTGAGGAGGAGGAGTTCTCTTGTGCACAACGCTGGATCAAGATTGGTTCAGTTAAGTATTTAGTGGGGCTGGGGGAGGGGGGGGAGGGTCATCTAATGTAGAGAATGCATTAAGGGAAAAAATCTTTAGCCTTTACAATCACTTAAAAATTATCCCTTGCTGTGAGAGTAGGCCCACAGTGCAAGGGTTAACTGCTTGTTTAGTTTTTGCACTTTACCTTACCTGATCCTCTGCTCCCCAGCAGATGACGCTCCCCCAAGCGGTAGACTGTCCTTTGGCATCATTACATCCATTGCAGGGCTGTGGGCCTTGCATTGATTTTGATGATGGCATGGCTTAAAGTATAACTAAAGACAAAACTTTTTTTTATAGTTTTGGATAGAGTAGATAGGGATTAGAACACCTGTCAGTTTTTATTGCTGTCTGTCTACCCTTTAGGGAGATTCACCCTCTCTATTTGTCCTGTTTACCATTATCATCGAAAGTTAAAGTAAAAGAAAATCCCCAGTAAAGTAATGGGGGGGTATATTCCAATGGGGACACTAGTTCTGGTGACCTGGGGGTCCCCAAGAGAGTCCCTTAATTCGTAGGGATTTCGTCTCACTTCCTGTTTGGCTACGTGAAAGGAAGTGAAGGTAAATCTCCCCATTGGGACAAAGATGACAAAAATAAACTTTACACGGGGTTATAACCCTGCCTTACTCTATCCAAAAATGGAAAAAAAAGTTTTGCCTATAGTTCTACTTTAAGAGCATGGGGAATAAAACACTGCAGGGACCGGTCTAGCAATACAAAGGAGAAAAGGATCAGGTAAGTAGATCTTTTCTATGAACAATCTTACATAAAGGGAGAGTAGAGGAGGTCCTTTTTTGTCCAGTCACTACTGGATTTGGTTCATAACCAGGCTGTGTTGCTTAAAGCTAAACACCTGGCGTTAGGTAAAATGTACCCTTGCAGTGGGCCCCCTGCACCGCAAGGGTTAAACACTTGTTTACTTTAAGGGGGAGATAAAGTTACCCTTGCAATACAGGGGGGACTTAATGCAAGGGTAGTTTTTGCCTAATGCTCAGAGTTAAGCTTTAACTACAGTGAAGTTGTCAGGAACCTCATCAACTTGCCTGTGCTATGTATTAGAGGTTCACTGACTAAAAAAATTACAAATCCTTTACCAGGTAAAACAGTTCCCATATATGCAATTTACCTGTGTTAGATGTGTGTCTGTAGCACAGCTTTAAACAAAGACCTGACCTATTAGGTGCAATTATTATAGTTGTTAGAATTGTACAATTGAATTTAGTACATACAGTAGATGGGACTAATACATTTCTTTCTGCATTGACATATATACCTTCTTCATGTTTTCAGGATTCCCAGGTCGAAGAGGAGATCGTGGTAAGCCTGGAACACCAGGTTTACCAGGAGAACGTGGTCCATCAGGAAATCCAGGCGCACAGGGATATCAAGGTAAAAAAGGTAGCCCTGGTGATGTGCTTGGAGCTCCATCTGGATCCCGAGGCGATGTTGGCTGGCCTGGCTTTTCAGGCCTGAAAGGTGTACAAGGCGATGCAGGCTTTCCAGGATTTCGAGGTACATACTGTTAATACTGTATATTTTTACATTTTCTGTATCTTTGTAATTGTACTTTTACCAAGGGATCTATTTACAAAAAGAAAATTGGATGAATGTCACAAACATTCCCCCCATTCATGATAAATTCTGACCATATTTTGCTAAATATAGAAAATTTCTATGATATACAGCTCTATCTAGTGGCCATGAAGAATTTTTCCTGAATTCAGGATAATACCACATTATGGCCACTAGATGGAGCTGCAACAGAATACAAATTAAACGTTCTTTCAATAAAAATACCCTTAATAAAATCCATTATTGTGCTCAGAATATGTTTGAAGGAAACATTAACTTAGCAGCTATCGTTAATCTGTCATATTCCTCTTTATTATTCTCCTAGGTATCGATGGAAGCCCTGGGACCCCAGGACTGAAAGGTATTTCAGGTGATCCTGGAATTCCTGGAACTCCTGGATTACCAGGTCCACCAGGGAATGGAGGTTTTCCAGGAATGCCAGGGAAACCAGGGAAGCCAGGAACAGTGGGTCTCTCCGGACTTCCAGGTAAGAGTGCAGTGTTCTGTTTTTTTTTATTTACATATAATCCTGTAAAAGTGACTACTGCCAATGCCATAAAACATCTAATGCTGTGACTCATTTTAGGTGATTTTGAAATGTCTGACGCTATTTAAATCTGAACTATGGGAAGTGGTGATCCAGTGTAAATAGGTGTTCCTTTAACTGTATGAAACACAGATATGTCCTGTGCAGTGGGGGGAGATCTTTATTGTAGCACTACCCCCGCAAGGGCTACTGATAACTGGTTTCCCCACTCCTGCACAGCCAGGTGACAAGCATTTTTCACCCTCATCTAGACACAAGGAGCTTGATTTTTGTTGTTTTATTAGGGGTAATAACTTGGATGGGAAATAGGAATTGGGATGCCCAGCTTGACTCAAACAATAACCGGGACAACTTACTCCCTATGTACAGGTTTCTAAGCTGTCCTCCTTCCTGGACACATATGCCCCGTACACGCGATCAGATTTTCCGACAATAAAACCGTGGGTTTTTGTTCGAAGGATGTTGGCTTAAACTTGTCTTGTATACACACGGTCACACAAATGTCGGCTAAAAATTCCGAACGTGGGAACGTGGTGACGTACAACACGTACGACGAGCCGAGAAAAAGGAAGTTCAATAGCCAGTGTGGCTCTTCTGCTTGATTCCGAGCATGTATGAACTTTTGTGCGACGGACTTTCAGACTTTCCGACAACAAGTTTTGTTGGCGGAAAATTTTAGAACCTGCTATCAAACATTTGTGGGCGGAAATTCCGACAGCAAATGTTCGATGGAGCCTACACACGGTCGGACTTTCTGACAACAAGCTCACATCCAACATTTCCCGTCAGAAAACCCAACCGTGTGTACGCGGCATTAGGCTCCATGCACACTAGGAACAAAAAAAAGTTAGGGTTTTAGCTAGAAAAACGTGGCATAAAAAAACACGAATTGAGAGCATATTTTACAAAGTTTAGGCGAGTTTATAAGTGTTTGAGTTTACAGGCGTTTTTTTTGCATTTAACAACATTCCCCTCTGCAAACCAAATAAAACCAAAACGTTGAAACTTGACGTTCACAAGAGACAAACAAGAGTTTAGGAGTGATTGACGTTTTTACAGCTCCTAAACTTCTCCAGAAAACACAATAGAGAAGGGTTTTTTTTCCTGCCTCTGAACGTCCCTGTCAGAAAACGCCTGTGGTCGTCATAATGTGCAAAGACCCATAGAATACAATAGAAGTGCTTCTACAGGCAGGTAAAAAAAATGTCAAACGCCTGTAGAATCAACGGGGGGGGGGATTTGCCAGTGTGCATGGAACCTGAAGGTCTCTGATGATCAAATGCAAGAGCCCCTTAAGGACTAGGAACTCTAAGGCCCCATACACACTATTAGATTTTCTGCAGATTGTGGTCTTCAGATTTACCAAAACCATGTAGTGCAAGGGCCTGCCTGAATGCATACAAATTGCAACTCTTAAGGTTTGACCTCATATTTATGGTTTTGGTAAATCTGAAGACAAAAATCTGCAGAAAATCTAATAGTGTGTATGGGGCTTCAGCCCCTTTAGAAAGTAGCACAGTGGGGTTTATTTACTAAAGGCAAATCCACTTTGCACTACAAGTGCACTTGGAAGTGTAGTCACTGTAGATCTGAGGGGAAGATCTGAAATGAGGGGAAGCTCTGCTGATTTTATCATCCAATCACGTACAAGCAAAAATGCTGTTTTTTATTTTCCTTGCATGTCCCCCTCGGATCTACAGCGACTGCTTTTCCAAGTGCACTCGCAGTGCAAAGTGGATTTGCCTTTAGTAAATCAACCCCATTGCATTGTAAGCAGCATACAGGAGTATCTCCAATTCCACTGTAGAAACAGCTCTCAGCTCTACCGCCTGCAGGAACTACCAGCCCACCTGGCTGCTCCGAAGATCTCCCAGGGCAAAGGATAGGAAGGGTTAAGCACAGCGCTGCCCTCCTGAAAGCTTGCTACATGTAATAGTCTGTTCCCTTGTGAATCCCTGGGTGTCCTGATGTACTCACACTGTTTTCTATGGTCCCTGCTTCTTTTTGGACAAGATTCTTTTCAAAACGCACTGCTGTCAGGATCTGCCCGAGCCCAGACTGGAGGCAAAGCCCACCCTCCAGACACAGGGGTCTCCTATAGGGTTGCCATCTCCTGCCTTTAAACCTGAACACATATTAATTACACAGGTTCTGTGGCTGATTAAGGTGGTAATTAAACTCAGTGCCTTACCTGCATTCACTTAGCCACAGAACCTGTGTAATTAATATGTGTTCGGGTTTAAAGGGAGGAGGGGGCAACTCTAGTCTCCTACCTGGCCACCAACAGTCTCCTCAGCTTTCCATCTTCCACCCGATTTTGCCTGCTGGCATAGCTCTCCCATATTTAAGACCCCTTTCACACCGAGACGGTTTTCAGGCGTTTTAGCTCAAGAAATAATGCATGTAAAGCGACTGAAAGCCGCCTCCCATTCATTTCAGTGTGATTTCACACTGGGGCGGTGTGCTTGCGTAACGTTAGCAAAAGTCCTGCAATCAGCATCTTTGGGGTGCTTTGGGAGCGCTGTATTTAGCGCTCCCAAAACGCCCCTGCCTATTGAAATGAATAGGCAGCGCTTCTAAAGCACCTGAAAAGCGCTTCGGAAGCGCTGCAACACGGGTGCTTTTAACCCCTTCTTTGGGGTTAAAAGCACCCCGCTAGCGGCTGAAAATCGCCGCTTGAACAGCGCTAAAGTTTATCAGACTATAGAAGTTCTGAGTGATAGGGAGAGGGGCAGAATTGCTTGAATAAATTAGCAAGATATATACATATTTTATTAATATCCTCTGTTGTAATGTATAACATGGATCTAAGAAGCAACATTTGATAAAATGTAGTTGGATTATGTAATTGTTTCTCATATTTTGAGTATGGCGCTTCATGGATGCATGTCCCATAGGGGTAATTAACTGACAAGCCTCCCAGAAGAGTCTGTTTTTAAAGTTGTTTGGGGGAGGGCAGGGTAATATTTTGGTAAAGAGTATTTATATGGATATTAATAAAATGTATAGGGTAATTTTTGAGTGCGCTTACATGCCCTTTATTTTTGACTAATATTGCACTTCTTTAAGTCTCTGCTTGGATGATAATATTTTGGCTATGCACTGAGATTGAATTATTCCCTTTGTGATCACATGAAATGCAACAATCGGACCACTAGGCAAGAACACTGAGCATTTAGATGCCTTTGTCATATTTTTACTCAATGAGAATCAATAAAAACATGGCTCAACTGCATGTTTTTACCACACCTCAACCGCAAGTGTAAGACCCTTTTCACACTGGGGCCTCCCAAATGTTAGCAGGAAAAGAACCGCTCGTTTTAGGGGCGCTCTTTGGACACTAGCGAGGCGCTTTTAACCCCCCACTAGCGGACAAAGAAGGGGTTCAGAACGCCCCTGTTGCGGCGCTTCCAAGGCGCTTTTCAGGTGCTTTAGAAGCGCTGGCCATTCCTTTTATAAACCGCCCCAAAGATGCTGATTGCAGGACTTTTCCTAACATCCTGCAAGCGCACAGCCCCAGTGTGAAAAGTCACACAGAAATGAATGGGAGGTGGTTTTCAGGCGCTTTACAGGCGCTATTTCTAGCGCTAAAATGCCTGAAAACAGCCTCAGTGTGAAAGGGGACTAAACCTAACCTAACTAGTTGGTCAGGCACAGGAACAACTGAGGGCCAGTTCCCACCACATGCAGTTCAGTGGGGTTTTTTTCTGCATCAAAAAATGGAAATTAGATTATATGGTTTTCAATGGCATAGTTCACACCAGTGCTTGCAGTTCTAGTGTGTTCCACTGCATTTTTTCTGCACTGGACTGTACTGGAAAGCGGTAAAACACACCGGAATGCACCAAAAACGCACTGGAACACATATGTCCTTATTTGAAGTTAAGAAAAAAGAGGGGGGGGAAACACGCGCATGCAGAAAAGAATCCAGAACGCATCCGTACTGCGTTTCTATGGTGTGAAATGGCCCTGAATGTCTAGCAGTCTTCCGGAACACTTTCTTAATTAGAGCAGGTCTGCAGTGCAGAGACTTGAGCTGCATTGCTGAGCACTGATGAGCAGATGGCAAAGGCACAAGGCTGATCATTTCTTATGCTGGCCATACACTATATGAAAACACGGCCGAACCCATTTTCGAAAAAACGAACATCAGGCCGTGAGAGCAAACGATAGTGATGACCGATAAATCATTCGGTGGACATAAATGAATCCGTTTTTTATTCATTTTTTTACATATACATAGTGCAAACAGTTCGGACGGGAAACACATTAACCTTTCAATTTATTGTTCGTTCAGCATAAAATTTCCAAACTTGTCCTTCGTTTTTTCGGCTCAAAATTGTTCCAACGATTATCGATTTTGTGCCCATTAACTGGTCGAAAAAAGGAACGAACTGACCAAATGACCGAATTTGGGCCAATTTTTCGTATAGTGTATGGCCAGCATTAAGGATGAGCTCTGGCGTGTTCGCACACTCCATGTGCTGAGCCCGCCATGAAGTCGGCACAGCGCTGCGCTAATCACAGGCAGTTAGACATTTTCCTGATGTGCGGCTGCAGAGATCGGGAAATGTCTCACTGCCTGTGATTAGCGCAACGCCGTGCCGACTTCCTGGTGGGCTCGGCACGTGGAGTGTGCGAACACGCCGGAGGTCATCCTTAGGCAGCATTAGACTAATGCATCATGGTGTTTACTTTACTCTTTCTCTCACTACTAATACAAAATGAGCCATATTTGCAGGTCCTTGTGATCTTAACACCATTTCATAGCGAACTTATGTACTTATACAACAATATAAAACATCACAAGAACGGGAAATTAGGAAATATCTCTATGCCACAGACAGCAAAAAAAACAACTGGCAAGTGTTCCAACTATCTCCTACGCAAAAAAAGTTTTGTCTAAAGATATTCTTTCAATTTGGTTGAAGTACTATATACAGTATATAAACAGTATATAAACATGGCAAATGTGAACAAGAAAAAGAGGTATGACTAAGTATAGACAAAGAGATAAAAAAATCATAAATTTAGGATAAAGAGAGGCTTTGTCTATACTTTAATTACTTTTGTACATTTTTTTTTATATTTTAAACACAGGTTCTCCTGGACTACGAGGTGATGAAGGAGAACAAGGAAACCCAGGACAACCTTGGAAAAAAGGTGAAGCTGGAGATGAAGGAGAATTGGGAATTACCGGCATAAGAGGAAGAATTGGAGATCCAGGTTTCCCAGGGTTGACTGGTATGGGTGGACACCCTGGTGTAAAGGGTAGGTAAAACTCAGTTCTTTTGGTGGTTGATCATAGAACTGTGAGGGCAAGCAAAACCTGGTCAGAATAATGAAGATGACCAAAATTAGGTTCAGTATAGTGGTTTGGATATATTTTCTTTATTATGTTTATATTCAGGTGTGGCATGGCCTCCTTGCACAGGTGGCACAGTGACAGTCACCGCTATGCAAAGAGGGTGGAGGACAGGAGGAACTCTTGCTCCTCTGAGGCCTCCGTAGGTGTCATCAGGAGAGCAGCTGTCTGATTGGACACTGCTGCCCTGGATGACCTTGGCAGCCATCTTTAGTGTGAGCAGCGGTAATAAATATCACTGTCACACTGCAGTTGGCGCACTTTTGCAAAATGGTTAGGTAAGGGACAGGAGCCCGCTGGGTGGGAACAGTGTGCCGAGCATAGGAAAAGGTTTCAGTGGAGAAGGAACAGAGTAGTAACTGCACACCTGTGTCGCCAACTAGGAGCCCTTCCCATCTTCAGTTGCCTTGTTGACAGACCACCATCCAGCCATCGCCTTCGTCAGCTGTTGCGGGCATCGTAAGCTGCTTAAAGGATCTTATGTAATACTGAGGCTGTGTTTGCAAGACCTTCTGTAAAGTACTGCTGTGCTGGGCTCGACCATGTTAAACAGATCCTGTTACTACGCTGTCGTAACTTTTGTGCTAATACACATTCCTGCATTCATTGGTCTCTGTATGCATTCTCTCTACTTCGGGTACCAAATGCCAGGCCCCGCCTATATGTTCAGGACTAGAAAAAACGATAAAGAAATTTAATTGTATGGCAGCATGTGGAGCTCTAGGTTTCTTTTTATTAAATGTTTACCTATGCATTTGTAGCTGCTCTGTTGAAAAAAATGTCTGCTGTTTAGAGAGCTCAGTAGCTCAGTGAAAAAATGTACACACATAACTGCATGTGTTAGGCGAGTGAATCCTGCCTGCTCTATTCTTCCTGGACTTTCATTTAGACAGAGCCTAAAGGGAGATAGCTTCTGCTGTTCTCCCTCCTTAGAAACCCCCTAATGCTCTGTGAACCCCGTGTCATGGGTGTTCTAAATGTTTATTGTTAAGCAAGATTTTATTCATAAATTATTACATTTAGTTTACTTTTGAAAAAGGTAAGCAGCATTATGTTATACGTTTATACTTTTTATATACACCTTTTAGTGCCCATTATTCATGTTCTCTTACACCACACTGTTAGATATACTATTCAGTGTTCAATGAATAGAACTACAGAGGGCTAAATTCATATAAACTTTAACATAGTATTGTAATTTAAAAGGTCGTTTTCATCTTTTGTAATCTGCTCTTTCATTACAATTATACCTGATGATCCTGTCATGAAGGTCCTTCTTCATGTACTTGTCATGGGATTAGAGGTGTATAATGGTCCTGTATTGTCATACAGTATGTGCCCCTAGTTAAAGCTGTAGTACTGACACACATTGTGCATGGTCCACTATTATCACTATCAGTTAGCTGGTCCAGCATGATGGTGTAAGATAATGTTGGAGAATGTGGATCTAGACAGAAAGTGGTGAAAAAGAAGAGATCAACTGCTCAAAAGATGCAAAAGCCAACCCAACAAAAGAAAAAAAAACACTGCAGATATACCCTATCATCTATTTCTGGTAAAAAAAAAATTGTGTTTTCTCAAGAATGCACAAAACGCATGAATTAAACATCTGTAGTATGACATAGTTTTACCTGTTTTGAGAACAACAATAAACCTGATCAATGTGGTGGTGAGTGTGGGACCTGTCTCTGTTGTCCCCTTATATTTGTATGCTGTCCTATTTTGACTTAAGATCATCTTCTCCTTTAAGCTTTCCTTGACTGCGTAATGACCATTTTTTTCAATTACAATTAAAATAGGAGTGAAAGGTTCTCCTGGAATGGCAGGTTTCCAAGGAATGAAGGGCGAGAAAGGACAGCCTGCCTTAGATGGTCCTAAGGGCCAGTATGGCAATTTTGGCTTACCAGGAGAAAGAGGAAATCTAGGAGTATCAGGAAACAAAGGTACTCATAATTAAGCATATGTTTATTTTTGGTTTGCTTTATCTTATAATCCACTAAAATTGATTGAAAACACTGAATTGCTACAGTAATACACCAGCTCAAAACCTGTTATAATGTTTCGCTACTGATTTAAACCAGTCCACTTATGTTTTATTCACAGGTAAACATACCCCTTTTTCTCATCCCCCCCCCCCTACTTATTCTATATACTGAACGACCGCTCTGTTTTAGAGTTATTCAGCTGTATACTTTTCTTTGTTAGCTGAATTGTACACTGTATTGTAAAAACTCAATAAAAATATTTCAAAAAATAAAAAAAACTGTTATTATACCTATTTTAAGTAGTAATATGTTAGATGGATGTGACATGCTATTTTACCTATCCATGGATTATTGCATGCCCAAATCAGTACTGTATTGCTTGTCACCATTGGTAAGCCCCAGAAATATTGTACTTAATGCCCATTCCTGGAATTTAGCATTTATTTCTGATGAGGAACTGTATAAATTCATATAATGAGAAATCAGCATATCAAACTATCTTATTGGCTGTCAGATTTAATCCTAATATTCCGTAATATCTATTATTTTTCTCTAGTTTTTATAAAGTACCACTATTTCAGGTATCAATGTACTTTTCTATAGAATTCACATACATTACAAATATAACAAACTAAGGCAGCAAGTTGAATAAGTTGAAGCCATATTATAATAGTTTCTATAGGTGCAGGATCATAGCCCTTTACTTTACTTTACTAGGTTGACTTCAGTGGGTACTGTATAATATGGTGTGGGCACTTGTAATGTTGTACATGAGACAATAAGAACCAAATGTTGTTACTTTTTTTATTTTCAGCAGTGTACTCTGTATATCACATACAGAATGAATACATAATGGTGAACATCACAAACCTGACTTTAGGATGACAGGGCTTCATCTCAAATGTCCTCACTTTGAGGTTCCGTTCACACTAGTGCGACTTGTCCTGTGATTTTGGACACATAAAATATTTTACTGGCACCCGTTCTAATCTATACAACTTAACCGCTTGCCGACCAGCCGCCGTCATTTTACTGCGGCAGGTCGGCACGATCCCGCGAACCGTCGTAGCTATACGTCGGCTTGCGGGATCAGAATAGCAGTCGCGCGCGTGCCCACTGCACAGCGGGGGTGTCCCGATGCTCGTGGCCAACGGTCGCGTTGACCGCCGGCCACGAGCAATCACGAGCATGAGAGACAGAACAGGGACGAGTGTGTGTAAACAAACACTTCCCTGTTCTGTTCTGAGAGGAGTGACAGATCGTGTGTTCCTATTAGCTAGGAACCATGATCCATCACTTCCTCTAGTCAGTCCCCTCCCCCTTCAGTTAGAAACACGTAGCAGGGAACACAGTTAACCCCTTGATCGCCCCCTAGTGTTAACCCTTTCCCTGCCTGTGACATTTTTACAGTAATCAGTGCGTTTTTATAGCACTGATCACTATATAAATGTCAATGGTCCCAAAAATGTGTCAAAAGTGTCCGATGTGTTCGCCATAATGTTGCAGTCCCAATAAAAATCGTAGATCGCTGCCATTACTAGTAAAAAAAAAAATAATAAAAATGTCATGAATCTATCCCCTATTTTGTAGACGCTATAACTTTTGCGCAAACCAATCAATATACGCTTATTGCAATATTTTTTACCAAAAATATGTAGAAGAATACATATCTGCCTAAACTGAGAAAAAATTTGCTTTTTTAAAAAAAAGAATGGGGATATTTATCATAGCAAAAAGTAAAAAATATTGCTTTTTTTCAAAATTGTCGCTCTTTTTTTGTTTATAGCGCAAAAAATAAACAACGCAGAGGCGATCAAATACCACCAAAAGAAAGCTCTGTTTGTGGGGAAAAAAGGACATCAATTTTGTTTGGGTACAGGGTCACACGACCGTGCAATTGTCAGTTAAAGCGACACAGTGCCGAATCGCAAAAAATGGCCTGGTCATTCAGCAGCCAAATCTTCTGGGGCTGAAGTGGTTAAAGAGGAAGTTTTACTTCCTTCCTCTCCCCCTGCAAAGTAAAAGCATAATGTTCTAGTATGCATCGCTTACTAGCACATTATGTGACACTTACCTGCAAACGAAGCCCTTGCTGCAGTGCGCATCCATGTTTCGCCCCTGTTCCTTCCGGGGCCGCGGACCCTGGCTCTGTGATTGGCCGGAACCACATGACGTCAGTCACGGCACTCGCTCGTGAAGAAACGGCACGGAAGGCCATTTCTTCACAGCACACGCGCTGATGATATCATCTGTGCAAAACACAGTAAATATTTCCTAAATGGCACATTTAGGAGATATTTACAGTACCTATAGGTAAGCCTTATTCTAGGCTTACCCATAGGTACAACTTCCACAGAGGTTTACAACCTCTTTAAAGTCGCAGTGATTTTAAAAAGGTTCCTGCGCTACTAGGATGCAACTTTCTTGCGACTTGAGTGCCAGAGAGTGTAAAGTTGCACTCCAAAGTCACACTGGAATTCGTGCAACTTTGGAGTCGCACTAGTATGAACCAAGCCTAATTATCTGGCCTTATCACACACATCCTAGGGGAGCACAATTCCTGACCTCCCTTCATTACTAGGGCCCTGACTTTTACAAGGGAGCTCCTTCTTATTAGAAGGCAGACATAACCTACTGAATTCTAGCACATTAGCTGCATTCTACTTCACCTTGTGCTAACTGGTTGCAGGCCTACATTTCGTTCATGCCCCCTCTTTCTCACTTTCATCATTTTTTCATGCCAATAGGAAAAACTTATCAGTACATGTATGTGGTCCCTGTTGCATTACCTTACATGTAGTTACATAGGGGGTTATTTACTAAAGGCAAATCCATATTGCACTACAAGTGCAAACTACAAGTGCAAAGTGCACTTGAAATTGCACTGAAAGTGCACTTGGAAGTGCAGTCGCTGTAAATCTGAGGGGTAGATCTGAAATGAGGGGAAGTCTACTGATTTTATCATCCAATCATGTGCAAGCTAAAATGCTGTTTTTTATTTTCCTTGCATGTCCCCCTCGGATTTACAGTGACTGCACTTCCAAGTGTATTTCAGTGCAGTTTCAAGTGCACTTTGCACTTGTAGTTTGCACTTGTAGTGCAAAGTGGATTTGCCTTTCGTAAATAACACCCACAGTTACGTAGTTTGTAAGGTTGAATAAAGACAACCGTCCATCCAGTTCAACCTGAGTAGGTGTGTGTGTATGTAGAAAAATAATTTCCCATATCCCCCTATATTGTTTTCGCTAAGATAATTTAGAATTTAGAATTGTACTTTTTTTGACACGGAGAAGAGGTTAAAGCAGCATTAAACTCAAAAAACAAAAACGTAGTATATTGTAATATTTTGCAATCAATCCCTAAATGTGATCATTTCTCTTCTGCTTCTAATGCATCATGGGACATACTGTAAGCACATTTGAACACAAACGTTTTGCATTGCAAAGGATTTCCACCTTAGAGAGCTGTAACCATATAGGACGTATGGGTTACATTTGTATTGATGTTATTTGCAGAATTTAAGTATAACTAAAGGCAAAACTTTTTTTTAGTTTTGGACAGAGTGGACAGGGATTGGAACACCTACTGGGTTTTTATTGCTGTCTGTGCCCCCATAGGGAGATACACCATCTTTATTTGTCCTGTTTACCATTGAAAGTGAAAGTAAAAGAAAATCAAATGTTGGGTTGTCCCCAGAAAAGTAATAGAGGAAAAATGTTCCAACAGAGACACTAGTTCTGGTGACGAGGGGGTCCCCAAGAATTCCCTTAATTTGCAGGGATTTCCTATCACTTCCTGTTTGGCTATGGGACAGGAAGTGAAGGTAAATCTCCCCAACGGGCCAAAGATGGAAAAAATAAACCTTACAGGGGTTATAATTCTCCCTTACTCTATCCAAAATGAAAAAAAAAGTTTTGCCTATAATTCTACTTTAACTTATACTGGTGGCGATCAACACACAACCAGTGCTCAGTGTGTGCCCACTGTGCTACTGACCCCCCCACTTGAGTCACCACAACATTTAAATACTTAACCACCTCCCGCCTGCCGTATAGTAAAATGACGTCATATGACGTTGCCCCAGTGCCACCACTCTTGCGTGCCCGCAGGGGCACGCGGTGTGGTGATCACGGTCGTGCCATATCCCTAGGACACAGCGCGACCCACATCTCAGTAAAGAGCCAATGACGCGGCTCTTTACCCATGTGATTGGCTATGTCCATGTAAACACCCGTTTATCGGCTCTCCTCACCTCACACTGATCAATGGAATTTCCTCGCAGGGGAGATCTGTACAGGTAATCATCAGTGCAGCCCCAGCAGTGTCCATCAGTGACACCAATCAATGCCCATCAGTGACACCAATCAGTACCCATCTGTGACACCAAAAAGATCAGTCCCCATCAGTGACACCTATCAGTGCTGCCTTTCAGTGCCCATCAGTGCCTGCTCATCAGTGCCACCCATCAGTGCTGCCTATCCGTGCCAGCTGTCATTGCCCATAAGTGCCGCCTGTCAGTGGCGCCTATCAGTGCTCATCAGTGCCGCATATCAGTGCCACCTATCAGTGTCCATTAGTGCCCCCTCATCAGTGCCGCCTCATCAGTGCCCATAAGTCCCGCCTCATCAGTTCCAATCAGTGCAGCCTATCAGTGTCCATCAGTGCAGCCTATCAGTGCCCATCAGTGCCGCCTCATCAGTGCCCATAAGTCCCGCCTCATCAGTTCCCATCAGTGCAGCCTATCAGTGCCCATCAGTGCTGCCTCCTCAGCGCACATCAGTGAAGGAGAAAAATTACTTATTTACAAAATTTACTGGCAAAAACTAAAAAAAACTTTTTTTTTCAAAATTTTCGGCCTTTTTCATTTTGTTTAGCAAAAAATTTGAAAACTCAGTGGTGATTAAGTACCACCAAAAAAAAGGTCAATTTTTGTGAAAAAAAAAAAATTGTAATTTGGGTACAGTGTTGCATGACCGCGCAATTGTCATAACCTGGGCAGGAAGGGGGTGAAAGTGGCCAGTATTGATGCAGTTAAGATAGGTAATAAATGAATGTACACTAAAAAGCTAATACTACGGTTCTAATAAATAATAACAGCACATTTATAACAATCAAACTATTCTGCAGCCCTTTGAACACATCAGAAGCCATACTTCAGGCCCCCTATACTGTAATATGACCACAACTGATCTAGACAGTATGAACAAAGAGAGTTTATGGAAATGATACCGTTTCACCCTTGACCAGAATGAGTATAGACATTTTTGTGACTAGTTGTATTTAAGCAAAGTTTATGCTAATTCTTACTATTGAATGTATTTAGGTGATCGAGGGGAGGAGGGACCTCCGGGACCAAAACCAAAAATTGAGGAAGGTATGCTAGACAAGATGAAGGGAGAAAAAGGAAATCTAGGCGTTTCTGGCTCTCCTGGATTTCCTGGGCAAAATGGTAAGCATATTATACTTCCCTTCCTGTTATACATGTATCACATAATGGGGTGGATTTACTAAAACTGGAGAGTGCAAAATCTGGTGCAGCTGTGCATGGCAGCCAATCAGCTTCTAACTTCAGCTTGTTCAATTGGCTTTGACAAAAAAAATCAAACCTGGAAGCTTTTAATCATTTTTTCCTTAAAGCGAAGCTCCAGGCTCCTTCAGAAAAAAAAGTACAAATACTGTAGCTGCTGACTTTTAATTTTAGGACTCTTCCCTGTCCATGATCCAGCGGTGTCCTCACCCAAGCCGATTTTTGAATCAGCTCTGGGGTGCTGCCGCCACCATCTCTGTTAAGGGATGCGGCTTCACAACTGGTTCCCTACTGCGCATGCGCGAAGCGCGCTGTACTTAATGAATGGCCCAGCGGCGAGAGAAGGAGGAGGGGGGCCGAACTTCTGATTGAGTTTGCCACGGCAAGCTCAGCCGGAAGTGGGAACGGGTACCTGCCAAAAACCATGAATGAATTACATTCATGAAAAATGAATGTCATGTTCTTAAAGTGATACTCAACAGAGAAGTCTTAATTGCCATAATTCATTCACCTGAGCCAGCCGCCCCCACTCTTTCCATAGCCCAGTGCTCCAGTGAGCATGGGGGAGGGGGGGCAGAGCAGACAGTGGTGACTGACAGTAACCAGTTCTCTGCTCATGGAGCGCTGAGAACTGAGTGATCAACAATCTTTGATTGCTTGGTTCTCAGTCTTAGAGCCGGTAGAGGACAGATGCAGCATTGGATCAATGCTGCATCCACCTAGGTCAGTATGATTACTAAAATAAAAAACTGAACTTTTATTTTATTATGGTAGGCAGAGTCAAGGATGATATACAATAGCTTTAATTTTATTCAGACGGCATCTGTATCCAAGGCTATTTTTTTACTTTACAGGTATTAGCAAATGCATTTACTATATTTATTTATTAGTATTATTATTATTATTTAAGGTACTTATATATTTAATACTGATTTATATTAAAACTAAGTGAGTTTCTTAGTGAGCGTAATCAATCAGCATACTATATCCCACCCCCATAGTGTTTAGCAATAGGAAGACATGGAGGAGGAGGGAGGAAGGGGAATGTCATTTAGCAATGTGCATACACCCACATGTCATGTGGGTGTATACACAGTCATGTGGGCTGCACAGATAAGAAAAAGGAGGAAACAAACAGCTTAGAAAGGAACTGAAATATGAGCATACTCAGTAGAGGACACTTCTGGGCTTCACAATCTCAGCTTGCAATGGGGACACAGAGAAGATGGGAGGGACAGCTGAAGACAGGATCAACCAGGTATATATTTTACTCTACACAAAATGAATGCTTTCATGGCTTTGTGGGTATGCACACTCTGTTATATAGCATGCGATGAGAGTTTTTCTTAGTGTGGATTTAATGACACTTTAACTGCTTACATCAGCATGCATGCCTGCAGGCAATCATTTTAGTGCACATAGAGAAGATTTCTTGATAAATGATGGCAGATAGTAAGAGGACGCAGATGCACCCTTTCGTTTTTCTCAAAGACAATTATTGATTTACCAGTTTTTATTGACAGGTTCATATTTTCATCATACCATCTACATTGTCAGCTGAAAGTTGTTGTGAAATTTTAGATCTGCCTCCTATCTACTGAGGAAGTGCATTTTGATCCAGGAAATACTTAAAGTTAATTACAAAGTCTTCCCCAGCTCCTCTTTTGTATGGATCTAAGCTGGATAGAAATATATGTAATTGTCTGTGATATACTGTAAGATATTAAACTAGTTGAGAATTATGTGAGGAATTAAAGTGATTGCAAAGGATCATTTTGTTAAAATAATAAACATGTTATACTTACCTGTTCTGTGCAATAGTTTTGCACAGAGCAGCCCCAATCTTCATCTTATAGAGTACCCCGCCGACTTATCGGTGTGCCACTATAGAAAGTGGTTTCTTATGGTGGCACACCTGCATGCTCGTCCTGAGCTGCGTTGCCTGTGTCCATAGACACAGGCAGCACAGCTTGGCCCCCCACCCCCGGTCCCTTGTTATAGCAGGAGCCAATGGCTTCTGCGGCTATCAGTCTGCCCTGTGAAGAGGGCGACAGCAGAGAGAGACACTGCTCTCGGGCGTAGCGCTGGATCGAGATCAGTCTTAGGTTAGTATTAGGGGGGCTGGCTGGGGAAGCTGCATTTTTACCTTAATGCAAAGTATGCTTTAGGCTGCATTCACACCTGAGCGTATAATTTTCAGGCAGAAAGTCAAACGATTTTTACCGCGATTTTGGATGCGATTTTGCCACGGTTTTGTACAGGTCAAAAGGTCACCAATGTAAAAAGCAGAAAAACGCCTGTAATCTGCCTAAAAAAAAGCTCATGTACTTTTTTGAGCTTCAGGCGTTTTGCTTCAGGTGACAGAACGCTCAGATGTGAACAGGGGCCATTTAAATGAATGGGATTTTGCTTGTTGGGCATTTTGGAACTTTTGAGATGAGCGTTTTCCGAGCTGAAAACGCTCAGGTGTGAATGGGCCCTGAAGGTAAACAACCTTCTGTCTTTAGAACCACTTTAAATGGATTGAGGCTAGGAGGCTAAGCCTACATTTTTACTTATTTATATGTATTATATGTTTTTAATTACTTTTAGGAACTAAAGGAATAGCTGGCCACCCTGGAAATCCTGGACAAGCTGGTTCACCTGGAATGCCAAGCTTTGAAAAAGGGAATAAAGGAGATGCTGGACAAAGTGGATTTCTTGGTTTTCCTGGTTCCCCAGGACAAGTTGGTCCTCCAGGCATTCGTGGATTCCCAGGATTTACAGGTCCTAGAGTAAGTATGTCACCTTCTTGGAGTATAATGGATTTAAAAACTTTTTATGGATAGGTGACAACTATAGTCTGAGAAAAGCTGCAACAAGTGAAATATTTAGCTTTGTTAGTTAAAATATTCCTCTATATTTAGAAACATAGAACTTAGAAGAGTGATGGGAGGAAAAGATCCTGTAGTCCATCGAGTCTGCCCCTTTTTGTTTTGATTTTTTTTTTTTAACCTTTTCATCTGAATATAGCACTATGTTTGTCCCAAGCATTTTTAAATTTGCTTCACCGACTTACTACCCCTGCTAAAAGTCTTCTCCAAGCATCATCTAACCTTTTTAGTAAATACTAGGGATGCACCGATACCATTTTTTATCAGCGAGTACGAGTACCGTTACTTGGTCAATTATTCGCCTATACCGAGTACTGACACTTTATGGTGCGATTTGTGTCCATACAAAATGAACAGGCGAATCAAAAATGTGATTTAAACAGGAATGCAGTGCGATTTCCCCCACCACTCCTGTGTGTGTGAACCCAGTAAAAAAAGCGAAGCGTCATGTAGTGCAGCAATAGGCAGTTTATTAAAATGTTATAACAACTCACAAAGTAAATATCTAGTCAAATCAATATCTGCAGTTTCCCCGTCCCAGCTTGGGGGCGGATCACCGGACATCTCCAGTGGCTGTGGTTTACTATCATCGGCGGGACGGGGACATTGCAGATATGGATTTGACTAGATATTTACGTTGTGAGTTGTTATAACATTTTAATAAACTGCCTATTTGTACACAAAAAGCACCGCAAAGTATTGGTTTTGAGAGCATTTTCACAAGTACGAGTATTTGGACATGTTTTTATGGACTTGCTAAAGTAAAGGTGATTTTACTGGACGTGCTGGCCAACCAGAATTATTTTTTGCTCATTTGAATCCATGATGGACCAGGCCAGCACCTGGTCTGTATGTTAGTGGAGGTGGAGATGAGAGACTGACCTAAAGCGGTGTTCACAATACTCTGTATAAGCACCAATAACGGTATCGGTGCATCCCTAGTAAATACTTTTAGTTTTAAAAAACATCAAAGGTTATAAATGTAATAAGTCAGTGCTAAAACAATAATAATAAATAGAAGGCTGCTAGCAATAGGTAAGCATACAAAAAAAAAACAACATATGACAGTAATAAAGGTGCAGCGCCCTAATTTAGTAACATCAAATTAAATAATCAAGTAAATATTAAATTAAAGCACCACTATAATGCCCCGTACACACGGTCGGACATTGATCAGACATTCCGACAACAAAATCCTAGGATTATTTCCGTCAGATGTTGGCTCAAACTTGTCTTGCATACACACGGTCACACAAAGTTGTCGGAAAATCCGATCGTTCTGAACGCGGTGACGTAAAACACGTACGTCGGGACTATAAACGGGGCAGTGGCCAATAGCTTTCATCTCTTTATTTATTCTGAGCATGCGTGGCACTTTGTCCATCGGATTTGTGTACACACGATCGGAATTTCCGACAACGGATTTTGTTGTCGGAAAATTTTATCTCCTGCTCTCCAACTTTGTGTGTCGGAAAATCCGATGGAAAATGTCCGATGGAGCCCACACACGGTCGGAATTTCCGACAACACGCTCCGATCGGACATTTTCCATCGGAAAATCCGACCGCGTGTACGGGGCATAAGTCATGTTCATAAAAACGTGAAAGTGAAAATCACACACAAAAAAGGCATAAATAATCTAGAAAGTCCTTTAACTTCAAAAATGTGCGTGTATTGCTTCCACCATCCAAAAAAGGGACACCATGTGCAACCGCGTAAGACCACACTCACCAGCTCACAAGCATGTCACGCTTTAACAAACTACGATACTTAAAAATCTCCATTGGCAACGCTTTAAAACTTTTTACAGGTTACCAGTTTAGAGTTACAAAGGAGGTCTAGCGCTAGAATTGTTGGTTTCACTATAACATTTGTGGTGATACCTCAGATGTGTGGTGCAGACACCATTTACAAATGCTTGCGTGACATACGTCTCCTCTGCGCACGAGCACGGGGGGGACAGGAGCACTTTAACATTCTTTTTATTTTATTTTTATTTTTTTCATTTTTACACTGTTTCTTTAAAAAAAAAATTTAGCACTTTTTGTCACGTACCTTAAGTTTGAGCCTGATGTGCAGAGGGAGACCTCTCGTACAACCCCGGCTCGGGGGACAACTGAAGTTGAGACATTGGTGGTAAGAGCATGGTGGGGTAAGAGTGCCTGCAGGGTTCTATTTAGGTGCCAGATGAGAAGGCGGAACAGCTGGTGCAGGAGTGCTGCGGAGGCAGGGCAGTGGATGCAGGTCAGCAGGTGTAGGTATGCTGCGGATGCAAGGCAGCAGATGCAGGGCAGCAGATGCAGGTATGCTGCGGATGAAGAGCAGCGGATGCAGGACAGCATGCTGGAGCAGGGTCAGACAAGCCAGGTCATACACAGAAGATAAATCAGCATAAACAGCAGGCAGAGATTAGTCAGAGTCCAGGCTGGGTTTTGGCAACAGGTGATCAGGCCAGCAGACAGGAGGAAGCGGGGTCAAATAAGCCAAAGATCAGGACTGGAGATAGAAGCCTGGTTAGAAAGCCGGGTCAAACACTGGAACAGGATACAAGCACAGAGTCAGGTTTCAGGGAACAACTGCAGATCAAACTACAAGGACCTAGTGCCCCTGGAGCGTCTTTTATAGGCCACTAGGCGCCAAAGCGCGTCTAACGTGTGCGCAGTGTCCGTAATTCACACATGCGTGTTGGCACACATCTTCTAATGCAGGCAGCACGTCCCTGACACTTTTATTGCTGTCAAAAGAATATAAACATCCCTTGTGACAGCAAAAGGCAGTGACAGGCACTCTTTATGGAGAGATCTTGGGTCTATTTGACCCCAGATGTCTCCTCTGCCCTTAAAAGCTTCTAATCACAAATCTGATCAGATGCTTTCGCTATTAAAAAAAATTATGCTGTTTACTTTCGGGGAAAGCGGAAGTGATGAAAATGCTCATCGCTTCCGGTCTCCTAGACCGTAGAGGTGATCAGAGATGATTGTATTGCAGGGGGAGGGTGGCGCCTGTAAAAGCAATCTAGAGCTTCGCTGGCTCTAAAAAAAAATGCAGTGTTATGGCTGACAGCTGCAGTCATAACCCCAGTATAACCACTTGCAGTCAATTACGTACATGTATGTCATAAGGCGGTGGTTAATGTAGCGCTACCCCTGAAGGACCCGCTATAGATTCAACAGGTTCTTTCCTAAAACTGTGCAGAGGCAGCCAGGCACACAGTAACAGCCCGTTCAATCCGGATCATTGAACAGTCTAGGGCAGTAATGGCGAACCTTGGCACTCCAGATGTTTTGGAACTACATTTCCCATGATGCTCATGCACTCTGCATTGTATTGAGCATCATGGGAAATGAAGTTCCAAAACATCTGAGGTGCCAAGGTTCACCATCACTGGTCTAGAGGTTTGTCTCTTTGTATTTTATTGCTTGTAGAAGCTGGTGAGGGGATTAGGGGTGATGTGGAAAACTTCAAAGCACAATTCTGCAGAGGACATTTCTCTCTCTCAGTAACAGAAGCACAAATACAGGTAGACTGGAACAGTCTATAGGTTCACAGCTGGGAACCATGAAGTAGCTTTAAGGTGCAGCACAGAAAGGAGGCTCTACTCACTGAATCGTAGAACAAGATCAGTCCATACTTGCAGCCTCTTGTAAAGTAATCCAGAGTCCAGTACAGGTTGCCAGGATGCAAGCTGCCCCCCTCCTTTCAGCTCACAGATCCATTCCCTCAGGAGGGAAAAAGGCAATCTCCTCAGGTCTCCAGACTATGTAACAGCATCGAAGACACCTTCTGGGCACACCTCCCCAGGGATTGGCTAGACTATGCTCAATATTTGGGCTGTTCATTTAAATCCTCCCTCCCTGAGTGCTAGAAACTTCTTCTAGAGGCAGAGGGAAGCAATCAGACTCTCAGTCTGTGAAGCCTTGAGCAGACCAGACTAAACAATCGCTGCTCCTCCGACAACAGCAGGAGTCAAATACTAAACATACCTAGCAGCCTAACTAAGAGGGCGCTACATTAAGTTCCTGCATTCACTTCTGATATGTTTTATTCCTCAGGCCTTTCAACATTTTTGGTGTTTGATTGCTTGTCTCTGTACTTATTCTATCTTATCAATATCTTCTTGTGAGTGAGGTCTTCAGGACTGGATGCAGTATTTTAACCACTTGCCGACTGTGCTATAGCCAAATGACAATTCTTGGAGGGCGCTTATTGACGTCCTACCAGAACCGAGCCCCCCCCCTGAGCGCCCTGTGATCGCTGTATCCTTCAGACACAGCTTTACACAGATCGGGGTAAAGGGCCAATCGCAGCACCCCCTTTACCACATGAACAGTTGTGTCCAATAACAGCTAATCACCATGTCAGTGTCCTGATTATCAGTGCAGCCCCAACAGTGCCCATCAGTGATGCCTATCAGTGCTTCCAATCAGTGCCCATCAGTGCCACCTATCAGTGCCTCCTCATCAGTGCCACCTATCACTGTCCATCAGTGCCGCCTCATCAGTGCCCATCAGTGCAGCCTGTCAGTGCCCATAAGTGCTGCCTATTAGTGCCCATCGTTGCAGCCTCATCAGCGCACATCAGTGAAGGAGAAAAATTACCTGTTTGCAAACATTTTTAACAGAAACTAAGAAAAACTGAATTTTTGCTCTTTTTTCATTTGTTTAGCAAAAATAAAAAACCCAGTAGTACAACCAAAAGAAAGCTCTGTTTGTGTGAAAAAAATTATAAACATTTCATATGGGTACAGAGTTGCATGACCGCGCAATTGTCATTCAAAGTGCGACAGTGCTAAAAGCTAAAAATAGGTCTGTACTGGAAGGAGTTGAAGTGCCCGGCAGGCAAGTGGTTAAAGGGGCTAGCTAAAGTTCTTTAGGGAGGAGATCTATTGTATATTGCTGTTTTCATAGTTTGGCTACATATCAATTGCTTTTTAGACAGCTTACTTATGTACTAATGTAGTGTGGCTACTAATAATTTATTAGACAGAAGAGTTTATATACGGTATATATAATCATCATTGTGTTTTGAAAGTCTTCTGCATGTGGAAATCACTCATAAATTTCTCATACAGGGTTCAAAAGGCATGCCCGGTTTATATGGAATTCCAGGTTACAAAGGCGATTTAGGAGATAAAGGTAAACATGCAATATGTGACGTATATGTTGTATGATTGAAAAAGTACACATATAATGACTTGTATGTACATTCCTCCATACAGGTGAAATAGGAGACTCTATGGATTTACCAGGACAGAGAGGGAACAAGGGTGTCATAGGTGACCATGGGTTTCCTGGTATGTGTTCCATATATTTTTATCAGACTATATATGTTCATTTTTTGGTGTTTGTTTGTGAAAAGACTACATGAGACTAAAGACATGGCAATAAAAATTGTATATGTCATCACACTCACAGCGGAAGCTACAGATAAACTGACAGAATAAACATATAGTTATTCTTATTGGCAGGTAGTAACTTTTAATTACCAAAATCTAGAAGGTTTGGTTTTTTTTCAGCCAGTCACTTTTTAAGAGGACAAAATTTAAATTGAAGAGGATGACATATAACTGGTTCTGGCTTCCATAATTGTGGAGGGCATTGCAAAGTTTGCATATCAGGGCAACCAAGATTTTACTACCACTGACTACTTATACAGTGCAATACAGATAATATAGACCTCAGCAATAAAAACAGGACAAACATCATAGTTTTTTCTACTTCTCGGAGCAAGAAGACATCATAGAATTGGTGTTAATAAAATATACATTTTGGGAATGAAAATCTATTTAAAATGCATGCTGTACATATGCTATACTGCTTTTAAAATTTCTGAACATTTTGTTGACATTGCAGGACAAAGGGGAATACATGGAGAAAAGGGATTTTCAGGAGATGCAGGTTTTCCTGGAATTGAAGGAATGAGTGGAGATCCTGGACAACCAGGACAAAAAGGAGAAAGAGGTATCTATTGGATACAAGACAAAAACTATTGTTGCCTTTGTTGTTGTAATTGTTCTTAAGCAATATTTGTCAGAATGCAACATACTACTTATTTATCTTTGGCAAAACCTGTCAATATGATAGACAACTTTTATGGCCTAAGCTCTTTTGGCCATACTCCTCCTGTGAGTCACATGAGTGCACTTTGTTCTGCACTCCTGTGACCCAGATTAAGCCCACTGCGGGCTAAAGCCCGCTTTCGGCTGACATCACAGAGCCGGTGCAGGTTCTGCAGGGATCTTGATAATAATGTTGAGATCCACCCAGATGCCTGACCAGCAGCCTCTCAGTGCGCAGCCGTTCCTGCCTTCTCCATAGCCTGGTCATGTGATCATTAGATCGATGCTGCCGCCATCTAGGTGAGTATGTAGATTTATTATTTTCCGATCTACCATTTTCCACTTCTCTTTTAATGCAATCTGACTATTTGAATTTCTTATGTAGATGATGCTTATATGGTCAATTAATTTTCTTCAGGTTTACCTGGCTTGTTGGGCATATCTGGAACTCAGGGGGATCCTGGATTTCCAGGAGTCCATGGTGAAAAGGGAAGTTCTGGTATCTTTGGTTTACCGGGTCAACAAGGTAATGGAATGAAAGTTTGTAAATGTATGGCTTCCAACTGTCCCTCATTTGGAAGGACTTTACCTTTTTCGGAACCAAATCTAGCTCTCCTGCTTTACTTCTCTGTTGTCCCTCTTTTTGGTTTGATGTGTAAACTTCTATAGAAAAAAGTGTTACATGTGTTTAGTGTACTAAACTTTTAATCCAACTTCTAAATTATTGAAATTGGTATTTTGATGATGGAAAAAGCCCGCTGTGGATGAAGACAATTATTTTTGCTTATTAATTCTTCATGGGCTATATAAGTTGGGGCATGAGATCTTTGTGTCCTTTGCCTACATACTTTGTGCTACATAGTGTCCCTCTTTGTCATCTCAGAAGATTGGGAGGTAAGTAAATGTCTGCAATATTAATTATAGTTATCACTCAATTTATATTTTACTTTATTTAACCTTGTTTTAGAAACAAATGTTCTCAGTAGAAATTAATACAATCTATAATCAAGAACAGTATTCCTATCATGATCTCTAGAACAAACGCTCTGTAGACAATTGAAGACATTAAAGTGGTTGTTACCTTCAAACAGACATTCACTGCCCCTCTATTTTATCAAGGCATAACACACTCTCTCAGTGTTTTTTTTACAAAGCTTGTAAATACCTTTTTTTTTAGATATATTCAGGTCGGTCACGTGACTCCCAGCTGCTCTACTACTCCATTCCAGGGCTACAGCGGGAAGGGCTGAGATCTCCCTCTGACGTCAGCCAGGGAGGTCACGTAATCGGCCGCTGGCCACTTAGTCCCTCCCACTGTAGCCCTGGATCAGAGTAGGAGATCTAGGAGTCACGTGACCGGCCGGAATATTGCTGAAAAAAAGGTATTTACAGGTTTCGTTTTAAAAAAAACACTTACTGAGTGCCTTGATAAAACAGAGGGGCTGGCAGTGACAATGTTTAAAGGTTTCTTTTCGACTAATAGCGGCAGGGGGGCAGATCACACAGACAGGGAGCTGACAGACAGACATGTGCGGACAGTGAGGGAGGGGTGAGGGGGACAGAGGAGAGCTGTGGATGATGGAGGCACGTAAACTGACTACGGTAGTCAAGGCTTAGCAGCCATGATTATCGTGGTCAGGACACAGAGGGGGACACTGGAACTGGCAGGATCAGCCAGGTTTTTTTACAGCTTAGCAGATTAGACAGCACAAGCACAGTGCTGTCTAATCTGCTATAAGGAATCTCTTTTTTTTTTTTTTTTTTTAGGGTTACAAACACTTTTAAGCATAACTGCATAATATTCACATCTGCCTTGATTAAACTTGCTGTACCTCATCATGGAGATCCTAGTGGCTCCCCCACAGCCAGGGCACCTCACTTGGCTTCATGCTAAGCACTGGGTGTAGCAGTGTAGGTTTTCATTATATATTCTTCAATGGTGGTCTTACCCACATTGGACTGAGGGAAAACCAGAGCATCTGGAGGATGCAAACACAGAAACATATCAAAAGGTTTACCCTTTAATGAAGCTAGTAATATTCTTCTTGGATTAGAATATTTAATGTCAGACTTGTGATTCTTGAGCCTCGTTCACATGGGCATTCTTAAAGAGGAGCGCCAGTCTCCCCCCCAAAAAAAAATAAAAGTCAGCAACTGCAAATACTGTAGTTGCTGACTTTCAATATAAGGACAGTTACCAGTCTAGGGATCCAGCGATGTCCTCACCTTCTTCAATCGGCTTTGGATGCAGGCGTTGGCATCTTGGGTAAGGTAAGCTGGTAGTGAAGCCTTGCTGCTTCACAGCCGGCTTCTTACTGCACATGCGCGAGCAGTGCTACACTTTGTGAATGGTCCCATAGTCTTCTGCGTACTTCCGTACAGATTGCCACAGCGATTTGACTGGAAGTGGGAGCGGGATACCTGCTCCCCCCCTAAAAAAAGTGCCAAATGTGGCAGTGGAGTGGGAGGGGGGAGGATGCAAACAAGCCGAACTTCCCCTTTTGTGTGAAATTCTGCTTTAAGCCTATGTAGCACTGTCCCCTTGAGGGCTGCTCAGAGTGACATGTTCATCTGCACTGCCCTGACCCTGTGTACCCTCCAGCCCACCTGACACTCTAGATTCAGACATTTTGCAGGCACCTTTGAAAGACACTCCAACACAAGTTAGATAAAATATTCTCTTAGGTTTTACTGGAACAAAGATATGTGGATAGGAGGATATGAATCAACTGAGTCCTGAGTGACAGCCAAGACTCAGTTGAGGAATCCCCCAAAACAGTGTAATTACAGTTCAGAACCACAGGTGCAATATATATACATACACATATGTACAGTGGAATAACAGCTAGAGAATAATTGTGTTATTATGAAAGAATCCACTAATTACTGCAATGTGATACCACACTAAAGGGGTATCATAGGCCGGCCTATTAAACCTGTACGTCCTAATGAGATACCAGATAGAAAATTAATAGGATAGGGACCCTTTAAATAGTAGTAACAGCAATGTCCAGTGTGCAAGGCCTGCAGTGATCTTCCCCGGCATTTGGAGCTCTTTGAATTGTATCCAAGATATGACACAGTGATGTTAAAGTAAGCAGCTCAAACTGGTTAGTGGTATTCCTTAAAGTACATCCGGGTAACAGATGTCTATGTGCTGTGTCTTATGTAATGTAATAAAGTGATCCCATGGGCAAGGTGTCTGTACACAGTGTCCAAAAGAGATAACAAGGCAAGAATTGTGACTGGCGGGTGGCAGCCCTCTCACCAACTGAAGAACCTGATAGGAACCTCCCGAACAGCGATTCTGGATGAGATGTGCTTCTGCGGAACGAACGGAGATGGCCGACTAACGGCTGAACTCAGGCTGACGTCGGATCCGTCTGATGGGGTGGTGCTGCGGTAATGCCTCGTGAACTGCAAACAGAGTTGGGCCCCCCCGGGGCCGGGCTGGAGTTGCTCGATTGCCGCATGGTAGGCCGCAGCCCTCTCGCAAAGCAGAGAGGTGTTCACTTGATGGGCCCAGGAAGGAGAGACCGCAAGCCGGATCTGCTGGCCCTTTTATAGTTCTTCCCAGAGGTCTTTGGTGTTGCAGAGAGCCCTGGGATGTGTAGTCCAAGGATAGTTCCACAAATCTAGAATGTCTGCTCAAGAGACTACTAGCCCCTAAATCCTCCCAGCTTGGCTCAGAGATATGATGTCAGTCGCCCAGCACTAGAGGGACACAGGAACAGTTGGAGAATAAGGGGGTGGTCTGCAGAACCAGGTAACCGTAGTCCACTGCATATAGAGTAGTCTACTACATACATATACATTCATTCAAAGGTGCGTGTTTGCCTCCAGGGGATGCACAGGTTTTCCATGCATCTGCATGCAGGCAGTCCCATTCATGTCTATCGGGATGCACAGATGTGTCTGTGCAGCTGTACAGGTGTGTGGGGACATGCACCTGTATGACTGTAAAATTGGACCATCAGCTATATCCATGCAGCAACTGCATCCCAGTAGACAGGAATGGGTTTGTCTACATGAGGATGCATGAAACACCTGTGCTCCCATGTAGGCAAACACAGCCCTTCACATGGAGGTATGCTTAAGTACACCCATGCGAATGAGGCCTTAATAAATGCATAGTGTAGAGAGTAATATGTGCAACACAGGTCAGCATTAGGCTGAAATGGCTAATAATATTTTGTGCTTCATTAGCTAGTAGTAGTTAGTCACATTTAACTGGATTCAATTTGTAATGTTGAATACATTTTGCCACTCTTTCGAATGCCTTCTTCAATCCATACTTACATTTCAAAGTACAACCATATCATATATAGTACATACAGTATGTATAGGAAGATTGAAAACATAAATATTTAGCGATCTGTTGAAGTGAACACTTCCAGGTGCACTAAAATGGCTCCATAGAGGGTGAGCTGAATACTGATGCAATTATACAAGAACTTCATGCACATACTGATGCAGCCTTCTTACAAGCTGTTCCATTCTGGCTCTTCAGTATGAAATTGGATATCTGTCAGTTTTAATTTGATCATGAATTGTTATATACAGTGTATAGCTTCACTCCAGAAACCTAAGCCCCTGGCGCCCAACCTGTGGCCCAAGGGCCACATGCAGCCCTTTGGTATATGATGTGTGGACCTCGGACCTCAGCAATTTGTAGCAGGAACATTGATTAGGGTACTAGAATTGATCTCTGCTAGCCCCATGCAGTGGCATCGCTGGGGGGGTGCAGGGGTGCGGTCCACACCCGGGTGACACCTACCAGAGGGGGTCACCTATGGGCAGTGGCACCGCTAACATCGCACCCCTAAACTGATCTGCGTCTCGCAGCTGGCTCCCTGTCTCACACAGAGGAGCGGAGTGGACCGAAGCCGGCTCCCCCTCCTCTCTATTTACATCTATACAGGAGGCAGAAGTCCGAGGGACACACACTGCTGTCCTGAGGTCTGTACAGTTTATTGTAATGTAAATTGACAGAGTGGGGATGGTGACCAGGAAGAAGGACAAGTTAAAAAACAATGGAGGAGTGATGGGGTGGGGGTTAGGAGGACATGTGCTGGGGGGCACTATGGGAGGGTAGAGGGGGTCCACTAGCACAAGTGGAGAGGGGGGTCTATACTGATAGAGGGGGTCTATACTGATGAAGGTGGGTCTGCACTGAGAGGGGTCTATACTGATAGAGGGGGTCTGCATTGAGGGGGGTCTATACTAATAGAGGGGGTCTGCACTGAGGGGGTCTATACTGATGGAGGGGGGTCTGCACTGAGGGGGTCTATACTGATGGAGGGGGGTCTGCACTGAGGGGGTCTATACTGATGGAGGGGGGTCTGCATTGAGGGGGTCTATACTGATGAAGGGGGGTCTGTACTGAAGGAGGGGTCTATATTGAGGGGGGGGTCTAAACTGAGGAAGGTGGGTCTGCTCTTAGTGAGGGGGTTTGTACTGAGGGAGGGGGATCTATACTGTGGGAGGAGGGTCTGTACTTAGTGGGGGGGGGGTCTATACTAAGAGAGGGGGATCTGTACTTAATGGAGGGGGTCTGTACTTAGTGGAGCAAGGTCTGTACTGAGGGGGGACTATAGTTGGTGGAGAAGGGGCGACACCAGGTTTTTCTGCACCAGGTGACACCAAACATAGTAACGTAACTGGCCTCATGTAACATGTTCTCGGTTTCATATTGTCTTCTGCAGCATATCCCCAGCCAAAAATGTAGCATGCCCATAATCTCTGACACTCCATTAGGTCTGAAGTTTCTGACAGGCCTCTCAAGCACTACATATATTGAACATTATGTGGGGCCCTTTGGTGATATCAGGGGTCGCATTTGAGGTCCCTTTTAGCTCATAAGTTGACAACCACTGCTCCAAGCTATTCTCTAAGCATTGCATGAATTGTTATATAACATTCATACCACATATGTAATTCTTTTACAGGTTTCCCTGGATTGAGAGGACGTTCTGGACTTGATGGCTTGAAGGGTACAAAGGGGCTTCGGGGACCAGCAGGTACAGCTTACATTAATTGGCTCTAGTAGAATAGCACATTTCACCCTATGGTATTTATTGTTAATATATATGCATTCTTTTAAATAGGGGTGGATGTCTTTGGTGTAAGAGGTATTAAAGGAACTCCTGGGCAAAAAGGTGATCAGGGAGAACAAAGCAATCTAGCTGGACTTCCTGGTAACACGGGTGGAACAGGTGCCAGGGGAGAGCCAGGTTAGTGCAACTTTCTGTACTCACCACTTATGGGGCCCATAAACGTGTTATGTAATATTTTGATTCTGCTCATTTAGTATTCGTGTTTGTGCAGCATGCTCGCTTTTTGCAGATTCAGTTTATACTGAAAAGCAGCATGTTGGTCAAGAAAATTTGTGTTTTTTGCATGCATGTCATTCCTAGTACAGGTTATGGTTTTCTCAGGTTACATTTCAGTCATTATTTGCTGGCTCATGCAAGACTGATACATGTTCAACAGCACATAATAGCTGCTGCAATTTCCGACTCCATCAAATCAACATTTTGTTATGTAGGAGTTTATTTATCATAACATTTATCGAGGACTTCATCTGAGCCTCTCCCATCCTCTGGAATGTTCTACCCCAATCTGTCCAACTTTCTCGATCCCTGAAAACTCATCTTTTCAGAGAAGCCTATCTGGCCCCCACCTAACAACTGTACATTTATTTTCTCCATCAGCACATCCCTCGTATTTATTACCTCTTATATCTCTTGACCTTCCCTCTTAGATTGTAAGCTCTATCGAGCAGGGCCCTTTGATTCCTACTGTATTAAAGTGTATTGTATTTGTACTGTCTACCCTCAAGTTGTAAAGCGCTGCATAAACTGTTGGATATAAATCCTGTATAATAATAATAATAACTATCGGATTGTAAAACAACTACTGTAAAAATCAGCCATATCAGTCAGTGATTTGAAATATAAACTGCTTTAGTCCACATAATTTTTACCATCATACCTGTGTAGCAAAGCCCTGGGTCTTTTTAGGCCCAATAGTGACCTCCAGAGTTAGTGAGAGCTGACATCCTTCAGTGTAGAGTGGGTTACGAGGCATGGTAGGTGTAATGCAAGATGAACAGGTGGGCACCAGACACTTTTTGAATGCAAAGAGATTTATTGTCTCTTAAACAGAACTGTGGGAGAGAGGATTGGGGCCAGGACACCCATAGGTAGATGCAATGTTAATTGGCAGACTCTGAGACTTCCATAGGTAGACAGCTATACAGCCGGACACCACTTCTGTATAGGTAGGACTGCTGTCTCCTATGGCAACAAACTTGTAGCTGTTACTAGAAGGGGGTTGGGGTAGGATTACCCCTGGGACTTTAAAGGTGCTTAATAATATTGAATTAGATCAATGCAGTAAATCAAAAATAAAAAATAATAAATAATAATGTATGCAAAATGCCAAACTGTCTAAATTTTTACTTTTTAATTCAAAATCTTTAATAGTTACAAGTATCACCAAGACATCTAAAAACATACAAAGTTTCTTTCAAAATAAGAATGAGATGTTTAAATAAACCACTTTATGGATACCACTCTCAACATGTTTCGCTCAACTCATGAGCTTCATCAGGAGTTTTTGGTACAAGTGTGGCATACAAGCCCAATTCAAATTGGAGAAAAATAGTAGACAACAAAATCGTAGGTATAAACAGGGTCTAGTGGTTCAAATTCACAGATAAATTGGATGCGTCTCACCCGCCTAGGACCTCCCAAAAACCAAAATGGTCCACAGAGGGGCCAAAGTGTAAAATAAGATAGCACAAAGCTTCGGGTTGAATCAAAGGGTAATTGTTCAGGGCTAGTATAGCCTTATAAACAAAATCAAAGAAAAGCTATGCTCAAGTATCCCCACTGGGTGGCACTCCACATTAGCAATCCTTATGTGTCAGACAAGGAGATCCATAGTTCAGACAGCCCCAATAAGCTGAATGATGAGGTGGATGTGTATGGAGGGGGAGGAAGGCATACACCTCCCCTTGCAGCCTCAGATCCACAGTGGCTCTGAGGCTGCAAGGGGAGGTGTATGCCTTCCTCCCCCTCCATACACATCCACCTCATCATTCAGCCTTTTGGGGCTGTCTGAACTATGGATCTCCTTGTCTGACACATAAGGATTGCTAATGTGGAGTGCCACCCAGTGGGGATACTTAAGCATAGCTTTTCTTTGATTTTGTTTATAAGGCTATACTAGCCCTGAACAATTACCCTTTGATTCAACCCGAAGCTTTGTGCTATCTTATTTTACACTTTGGCCCCTCTGTGGACCATTTTGGTTTTTGGGAGGTCCTAGGCGGGTGAGACGCATCCAATTTATCTGTGAATTTGAACCACTAGACCCTGTTTATACCTACGATTTTGTTGTCTACTATTTTTCTCCAATTTGAATTGGGCTTGTATGCCACACTTGTACCAAAAACTCCTGATGAAGCTCATGAGTTGAGCGAAACATGTTAAGAGTGGTATCCATAAAGTGGTTTATTTAAACATCTCATTCTTATTTTGAAAGAAACTTTGTATGTTTTTAGATGTCTTGGTGATACTTGTAACTATTAAAGATTTTGAATTAAAAAGTAAAAATTTAGACAGTTTGGCATTTTGCATACATTATTATTTATTATTTTTTATTTTTGATTTACTGCATTGATCTAATTCAATATTATTAAGCACCTTTAATGTCCCAGGGGTAATCCTACCCCAACCCCCTTCTTTTTCTCATCTATCTAATAGGGATGTGGTGCCAAGGGTTAACTGTCCCTGCCCTCTAAACCTAGGTATTGTAGCTGTTACTAATGGCAAAGGTATTCAACTATCTGCAACACGAACAGTTCTCTTTACTCACTCACTGTGGGTCTTCACTCAATGAGCTCCCAGTCTCTCTCACTAGACTTCAGATCCATTAGCCACTGTATCCTCTTAGCTCTTTCACTGTAGCACTCAGTATCTTCCTAAAGCATCACCCCGCCTCACTGCTGGGTTCCTGGCTTGGCACTCACAGATACTCTTTAAGCTTCACCTCTGCTGACATGTTAGGTCCCTGGTTTGGCACTCCACAAACGTCACCTCTGCTGTCCCGTTGGGTCCCTAATTTGGCACTTCCTGAAGCTTTCCCACTTCTTCACCGTCCCAGGCTGGCAAGAAGTCTGCTCTGGTACTGGCCTCAGCCTACTCACAATGGTCTCCGGTAGCAAGGTGGATGGTCCCTTAGTGGCGACAGCTTTCTTTCTACCTCCGACCACGACCAGTTTCCTGGTTGATGGAACTGTTACTTCTTGTTTGACTACAAGCCCGCAGTCCCAACCCTACGTTGCTCTCCTGCTTTTGGATAGGCCCACAGACAGCCTGGCAGCCAGATGTTCCTGAGATAGGCTTTAGGTTTCTGGCCTAGCAGCCTGTGGCAATACAACACATGTCCACCCAGATCTCCGTTCGTGTGGCACAGAACCCCGATAACCTGACTCAACCCAAATAAATAGGCTCTCCCAGCAGGCCAAGGGACCCAAGAAAATCCCTGCCCATTGGCTGAGACACTCCATTCATTCCTAATCTGTCCTTGCAATGCCCTTGTCTTATCTAATGTCACCAGATACCCGGCCACCTGGCGACAGAAGAGATAAGTGCAGCAATTCCAGAATTAGGGCGAAATCAATTGATCTCCTACCTATTGGCCAAGGCAACTATCACTTGGCATATAAATTTAATAGCAACCCTGTCTAAACAACAGGGTGCTACATCTGCACTAGGTGAACAATATATTAGGAGTAATAGAAGATAAATTGACATGGGTTTCATCAGAAGTCAACTGAAATTACTTAACCACTTCAGCCCCGGAAGGATTTACCCCCTTCCTGACCAGAGCACTTTTTACAATTCGGCACTGCGTCGCTTTAACTGCTAATTGCGCGATCATGCAATGCTCTACCCAAACGAAATTTGCGTCCTTTTCTTCCCACAAATAGAGCTTTCTTTTGATGATATTTGATCACCTCTGCCATTTTTATTTTTTGCGCTATAAACGGAAAAAGACTGAAAATTTTGAAAAAAAATGATATTTTCTACTTTTTGTTATAAAAAAAATCCAATAAACTAAATTTTAGTCATACATTTAGGCCAAAATGTATTCGGCCACATGTCTTTGGTAAAAAAAATGTCAATAAGCGTATATTTATTGGTTTGCGCAAAAGTTATAGCGTCTACAAACTAGGGTACATTTTCTGGAATTTACACAGCTTTTAGTTTCTGACTGCCTATGTCATTTCTTGAGGTGCTAAAATGGCAGGGCAGTACAAAACCCCCCCAAATGACCCCATTTTGGAAAGTAGACACCCCAAGGAAATTGCTGAGAGGCATGTTGAGCCCATTGAATATTTATTTTTTTGTCCCAAGTGATTGAATAATGACAAAAAAAAGAAAAAAAAAAAATTACAAAAAGTTGTCACTAAATGATATATTGCTCACACAGGCCATGGGCATATGTGGAATTGCACCCCAAAATACATTCAGCTGCTTCTCCGTACGGGGATACCACATGTGTGGCACTTTTTGGGAGCCTAGCCGCGTACGGGGCCCCGAAAACCCAGCACCACCTTCAGGATTTCTAAGGGCATACATTTTTTATTTTACTCCTCACTACCTATCACAGTTTTGAAGGCCATAAAATGCCAAGATGGCACAAACCCCCCCCAAATGACCCCATTTTGGAAAGTAGACACCCCAAGCTATTTGCTGAGAGGCATGGTGAGTATTTTGCAGCTCTCATTTGTTTTTGAAAATGAAGAAAGACCAGAAAAATTTTTTTTTTTTTTCTTTTTTCAATTTTCAAAACTTTGTGACAAAAAGTGAGGTCTGCAAAATACTCACTATACCTCTCAGCAAATAGCTTGGGGTGTCTACTTTCCAAAATGGGGTAATTTGGGGGGGGGGTTTGTGCCACCTGGGCATTCCATGGCCTCCGAAACTGTGATAGGTAGTGAGGAGTGAAATCAAAAATTTACGGCCTTAGAAAGCCTGAAGGCGGTGCTTGGTTTTCGGGGTCCCGTACGCGGCTAGGCTCCCAAAAAGTCCCACACATGTGGTATCCCCGTACTCAGGAGAAGCAACAGAATTTATTTTGGGGTGTAATTTCACATATTCCCATGGCATGTTTGAGCAATATAACATTTAGTGACAACTTTGTGCAAAAAAAAAAAAAAAATTGTCTCTTTCCCGCAACTTGTGTCACAATATAAAATATTCCATGGACTCGACATGCCTCTCAGCAAATAGCTTGGGGTGTCTACTTTCCAAAATGGGGTCATTTGGGGGGGTTTGAACTGTCCTGGCATTTTATGCACAACATTTAGAAGCTTATGTCACACATCACCCACTCTTCTAACCACTTGAAGACAAAGCCCTTTCTGACACTTTTTGTTTACATGAAAAAATTATTTTTTTTTTGCAAGAAAATTACTTTGAACCCCCAAACATTATATATTATTTTAAAGCAATTGCCCTACAGATTAAAATGGTGGGTGTTTCATTTTTTTTTTTTTCACACAGTATTTGCGCAGCGATTTTCAAACGCATTTTTTGGGGAAAAAACACACTTTTTTAAATTTTAATGCACTAAAACACACTATATTGCCCAAATGTTTGATGAAATAAAAAAGATGATCTTAGGCCGAGTACATGGATACCAAACATGACATGCTTTAAAATTGCGCACAAACGTGCAGTGGCAACAAATTTACTACATTTTTAAAAGCCTTTAAAAGCCTTTACAGGTTACCACTTTAGATTTACAGAGGAGGTCTACTGCTAAAATTACTGCCCTCGATCTGACCTTCGCGGTGATACCTCACATGCATGGTGCAATTGCTGTTTACGTTTGACGCCAGACCGCCGCTTGCGTTCGCCTTAGCGCGAGAGCAGGGGGCGACAGGGGTGCTTTTTTTAATTTATTTTTTTTCTTTATTTTTTTTTGCTTTTTTATCTTATTTTTAAACTGTTCCTTTCATTTTTTTTTTTTAAATCATTTTTATTGTTATCTCAGGGAATGTAAATATCCCCTATGATAGCAATAGGTAGTGACAGGTACTCTTTTTTGAAAAAATTGGGGTCTATTAGACCCTAGATCTCTCCTCTGCCCTCAAAGCATCTGACCACACCAAGATCGGTGTGATAAAATGCTTCCCCAATTTCCCAATGGCGCTATTTACATCCGGCGAAATCTAAGTCATAAAATGCTCGTAGCTTCCGGTTTCTTAGGCCATAGAGATGTTTGGAGCCACTCTGGTCTCTGATCAGCTCTATGGTCAGCTGGCTGAATCACCGGCTGCATTCTCAGGTTCCCTGTTGAGACAGGAGAGCCAGAGAAAAACACGGAAGACGGTGGGGGGGGGGGGCATTCCCTCCCACTGCTTGTAAAAGCAGTCTAGAGGCTAATTAGCCGCTAGGATTGCTTTTACATGAAAGCCGACCGCTGGCTAAAAAGAATGATACCAAGATGATACCTAAACCTGCAGGCATCATTCTGGTATAACCACTCAAAGTCGTGAATGGCGTACCTGAAGACAAAAAAATGGTTAACAATAAAGCACAGTAAACGGTAAAGTATAAATAATTACATACCTGAAAAGCAAACATGATAAAACATAATAACAATAAAACATTGCAGAATAGAATACAGTAAAAAAGAGCAGAACAATAGAGAGAGAATAGAGAGAGAGAACAATAAAACGACAACTATTTTTTTTTATTTTTGTTTGTGTTTTTTTTTTTTTACACTTTTTTTTTGTAACTGTAACTTTTATAACTGTAACCAGTTCCAGGTTCGGGTCTCTCAAAATGCGATGGCATCTTGGGAGACCCTGTGAAAGTGTGCCTAGTCTGTGCAATGCTGTACCCTACGCTAATACTCAACTAGTGAATGGTAGCGTTCAAAACATTCACCAAGTGTTACTGCAGTGCTGGTTTGACTACGACCGGGGTGTACTACGCCGCTGGTGCTTGCCAGTTCACCAAAACGCTACAAAGAAAAGTGTCAGTGATCGATCGATACTGCACTTGGGTGGGCTGGGCCGGGCGGAGGGGCAAAACGCAGGTGCTAGCAGGTATCTGGGCTGATCCCGCTAACACTGCGTTTTTGGGAACCCTAAACTGCTGGGGACGCTAGTATAGATCTGATCGGATCAGATATTGATGCGTTCAGATACTATACCACTAAGGGAGGTGTACGGTGCGTGTACGGTGCGTGCGTGGGTGTTCGCGGTACTGGCGCTAATCTGACGCTGCCTAGGGCGACGCATATCACCGCCGGGCGATCAGGGGGCTAAACCTTTATTCGGTAATAAACGGCGGGTGCCCTGACACTATAAAAAATAAACGAACTAACCAGCGTCACCCGTAACGGTGATCAGTGGTGAAAGGGTTAACTAGGGGGCAATCAAGGGGTTAAAACATTTATTAGGCAGTATATGGGGGTCCCTGTCGCTATAAAACACTGACGGCGAACCTAAATATTTACGTCCCTAACTACCGTCACCAGCGACACTAATACAGCGATCAGAAAAATGATCGCTTAGCGACACTGGTGAGGGGGGGTGATCAAGGGGTTAAAACTTTATTAGGGGGGGTAAGGGGGGTACCCTAGACCTACAGGGGGGTAATACTAACTGTCCCACCACTGCTAACTGTCACAAACTGACACTATGCAGTAAAACTATGCAGGAAAAAAAAAAAAAAAAAAAAAAAACCTGCTTGGTGTCAGTTTGTGACAGGGGGGGGGCGATCGGGGGGGGGATCGGGGGTGTAATGTATGCCTGGCATGTTCTACTGTGTGTGTGTGAGTGTTTGGTGCACTTACATGTCTTCTCTCCTCGGCGCTGGAACGGAAACTGCCAGACCGAGGAGAGATGACATCACATCCTCTGCCTCTGTGTACTATACAGAGGCAGGGGATGTTTCTCATTGGCTGGGAGCGATCGCAAGGGGGGGGCCACGATCGGATGGCCTCCCCCTCGTCTGTCATCGCTCCCAACCAAATGCCGACCGCAGCTGGCACCGGGGGGGGGTCCGATCGGACCCCCCACCCGCGGGAAGGCAATCACGTTTCAGGTACGTGATTTTGCCTGCCCGTGCCGCTCTGCTCACGTATATAGGCGTGAGGCGGTCGGCAAGTGGTTAAAGTGGTTGTAAACCCTTACATATACTCAGTGAAGTGACTGGCCTCAGGTTTATACACAGAGATTAAACAAATTCTCCTACATAAGTTGTACCTGTTTATCTGCAGCTATTTCTTCTCTTCATCCATTTAAAGTGCTGGATTTTAAAGCTTGTCTGAGAGTTCAGAAAAAAGGAGGCGGAGAGCTGAAGTTACACTCTGCAGAGTTAAGTGAGGAGAGCTCTGAGAGGTGATTGGAGGGAAGAGACACAAACCCCTCCACACAGCACACAGAAACAGAGCTGAGGCTGTCAATCAGCTGGAGGTCCAACCCCACCACCATTTTCCTCTTGGTGTCAGGAAAACTTTTCAGAAGTGATTCATGCTGATAGAGGAACGGGGCAGCTGACAGAGTGCACACTATAGAGGGATATGCTTTCTTCATATTTCATGTCCAAGGTTTACAACCACTTTAAAGGAAATGCATTCTGTATTACTACTGCATTAAAACTGTCACATATAACACTGTCATTTACATCAATGCCATTCATTATGATGCCAGAATATGTCACAGTAGTGAATAATATATTTAGTTTGTATAAAATCAGCACATAATTCAAATGCATCATTGTATCAGAACAGAAGGCCTAAAAAAAGCACGCAAATCAAACCCTGAATATTCCTATAGACTGTACTGAAAAACATTCAAAAACTATGATAGTCAGATGACCCAGTCAATTTCAGGTTGATTCTGTGAATATTACATGGGTATCTTAATTTGACGTCTTTAGTGAAAAATGTAAATGGAAACGATGAGCTGGGTTTGTTTTCTCAATTTGTAAATTTGATTGGGCCTGCATTGTCTCCTCAGTAGTAAGCATACTCACTTGGGTTATACATCTCTCTGGTTAAAAATCATTTAGTAATGAGTTTGTGCATGCGTTAATCTCTATGAAGTTTTGTACTCTAGTACACACATGCACTATTCCATTTAAGTGTTACTAAACCTACAACAGTAAAATCTGTCTGTATTTGCAGTAAAGCATGCTTGTTATACCCGCTGTGGAACCTAAGTGGTTAATCCTCTGCATTGTGTAAAAAGACTGTTTGATCGTGTCCTCTCTGATCCGCACCTTATTTTACTGTCCCCAATCCATCTGCAGAGCCTTGGGGACACTCTGCACATGCTCAGTTTGGTGTGTATTGCTAGAGAGTTTTTTTTTTGGAAGGGTGCATGTGATCAGTACAGTTCAGAAATAAAGTCAGGGGTCATGCAGCCTCATAGGACAGTCAGATGAGAATGAAAAATCTTCCTACAAGCTTTAACCAGTGCTTGACCAGACACTGATAGAAATCACAAGACTGCTATATACTGCTTATGAGAAAAGATATTTAGCGGTTTACATTTACTAAAATAATTGCATTGCCATGTTATGTGTACAGTGGGAGACCAGATATAGTGAATGCAGGGTCCTGGGTTAAGTAACACTTTAAGAACAGTTAATAAAATTGTATTATGTTATTAAATTATGATACGTAACTACATACATTATAAGTTACATATATTGATAATAAATGTTTCAAATCTCTTTTGGTTTTAGGTTTACCAGGCATAACTGGTTTGCCTGGATTAAATGGAGTTCGTGGACTTCCAGGTGCATCAAATTTGTCCGGAATCCCAGGAGATACTGGGCCTGCAGGGCCTAATGGACAGCCAGGTAGTTTTTTTTTTTCTTTGGGACAGCTTTTCTCAGTCTTTTTATTGCAGGACCCTTGAAATATTTGTTTGGCCTTAGGAATCCCCTGCTGAAATAAGAATAAAATAAATGCAGACAATTGTAAAAAAAAAAAAAAAAACAAGTTTAAAAATTGTAGTACTTCTTTACATTAGTGGTCAGTGGAGAAGTTCCTTCTTACATTGGTGGTCGGTGTAGAACTGAGTCCTTATATCGGTCATCTGTAGAAGGACAGATGCCCCCTCCCCTGCTCCAAAGCACTGCTCACTCACTCACCCCCCCCCCCCCTTCCTGGCCTGCCGGGCTGCATGCTCAAATGATGGTCTGGTATTGAATTTTTTTTTGGGGGGGGGCCACATCGGTTTTTTTTTTAGGTGTGGGGCTTCCCTTAAAATCCATACTAGAGCCGAAGAGCCTGGTATAGATTTGGGGGGGGGGGGCACACTGTTTTTTTTCAGAATTTTTAATTGCTGTTGTCCTGTCGAATATTGCCTCCCGTCAAATAATGCCTCAGGCGAGTTTACGCATGCGCAGTACGCAACGTCACCCCAGCTGATATGTTGACCAGCTGGCGTGATGTCAATACAGCGAATGCGCAGATTGTCGGAGGCAGTATCTGACAATCTGCAAAGCGCCGAGGGAGAACGTAATTGTCAGATTCTGCCTCGCTGTTGCGGGGCGGGTTTTTCAGTGTATTGAAGGGCGTGTTTTCTGTCTGTTGCAGTGCAGGTTCCGTACAACAGCGAGCCCGAATCTGACAATTACGGTTTCCGATGATCTGCGCATCTGCTGTGTTGACATCATGCCAGCTGATCAACATATCAGCTGGAGAGACGTTGAGTACTGCGCATGTGCAGACCCCCTCGTAGGCATTATCCGATGGGAGGCATTATTCGATAGAACACCGGCATTCTTTTGTTTACATGTAGCTGTCAGTGGGGATGTCGCTGACAGCTGACAAAGTCATCGGTTGTTAAGGACGCAGCGGCTGGCTTCTCGGCCTACTTCTTAACGACCAGCTATTCTTTACATAGAATTCTAATAATTTTCTGACCGATCTGAATTGTTCTGAAAATGTGGAATTTGTTAGAAAATTAATAAACTAAACTGATTCCGAAACAAATCAATGAAGCCAAATTAGTAACATAATGAATCTATCAAAAACTAAACACATTTTTCCATTCTGCACATTCTAAATTAATTTTTGTTGAGACAAAATATATGGATTGTTAGAGAGTAGTGAGGAGCTGACAGTTAACTCAATCTAACCAATATGTGATGTGAACTCTTGTGGTAGGTAAACCTAGTTAATCACTCCTAATAGATAACCATCAAAATAAATATAAATATAAAGTGACTTCAGTGCATAAACCAATTGAACGTTACTGGGTGTAACCTCAAGGCTAAAAGCAATCACTCTGTGATGCCCCTAGTCATCCAACGATCACCACACTCTTCACACTGTGTTAAATCAGCAGCAATAGAAAATAGGTGTATAAACATGCAATATAAATAATGATCCAAAACATGTAAGAAAAGTGATCCTAGTGCATAAATAATAACTTGTGTCTCAAGGCTGGACACCTAAAACACAAATCTAAACAACAATATAATGGTGCATGTCCATCGATACAAGTCCTTATATAAAAAGTCCTTTTTGTGAGGTAGTGCACAATATCCCTACACCCTTAGTGGTATTTATTTCTAATATAGGTAACGATCTTGCTCCCACATCACCTCCATGCTCTCTAGCCTCTCACCTCAGGTAAGTATTAAATCAGCATAGCCTATGGTTCCTTGGACGGTGTAGTGGTGTGTAGTCACCTCTTGGGGTCCTCTATAGTTGTTTCCGATGATCTGTTCTCACATATGTTGTGTTTCTGTTTTCTCCCAGGGGGTTCCCTCTAATGTCCTCTCAAAGGGGTATATATAAAGTAAGAAGAGCGCTCTCGTAGTGTAGTAACTTAGAATGAATTTATTTAAATCATAACATCATACAGTACACTCACATTAAAAAGCAGTGTAATGGCGTATATCCATGAACTCCAAGCTTGTTCCAAAATCGCGCCACTTCCAGTATACCTCCACTCACGCTATACGTGTTACATCATAGTCATGTGACTTCATCACGTGACTTCATCAGGGTATCCCTGAGTCCTATGCCATGCTCTCTCCCAAGGCTTCTCTCTTCCTATCAGCAAGCTACTGCTCCATGCTAAGCTCCACCCAAGCTGGATTTTAAAAGAGAAACACAGGGGCAACAAAGTGGCCATTTCCTACAACTGGATACAAATTAATTCAGCATCAGTTTAGCCCAGTCAGGGAGCCCAATGTCCACAGACATGTTACATGCTGCTGAAGCCTAAATTAGTGGTCAGATGGCACCTTTCAATAATCCACCAGTAAGGCTTGGTTTACACTGCCGCAACCTGAAAATCGAGAGGCTTGAGGTGCAACTGACGACTTCCTGGGGACTTGTGTATTACATTGATAGAAGTATGGAATAGAAGTCAGATAAAATTCACCTTGAAGCAGTACAGGAATCTTTTCTAAAGTCGGAGCGACTTCAGTAGTGCTAATTAAGACAGCTCTCATTGACTAACATAGGATTTCACATTTCACGCGACTTGGGGTCTCACAAGTCAGATATCAAGCCACGGCAGTGTGAACTAAGCCTTAGCCTAGGTTCACATTGCTGCGGGTTAGAAATCGTGCGAGTTCAGCTGAACTTGCACAATTTAAACCTGGCAATGCAGTCTGACTTCGGGGGCGATTTGACAGACATCTGTTTTTATAGACATCCACACAGATGTCTATAAAAATCCACCCACCCGAAGTTGGCAAAAGTAGTACAGGAACTACTTTTGGGAATCGATTCGGACGGTGCCATTGCCGGCAATATCCATGCCGATTTCGCATGCAATTTGGCATCCCATGCCAAATAGTACCAATGTGAGCCTAGGCTAAGGCTAATTTGCAAAACAGTAGTGACTCTTTGACAGTATTTATCCTTAAATCTGATAACATTGGGCTATATAATTATTTAAAACAGTAGTAAATTGCCTACATGGCATGTGCTAATATACAGTAGGTGATCTAGTATATAATGTAATAAACCTATTTAAAACATTTATAAAATATGGGGAAACATTGCAGAAGCTAGACACCACACTTTAGCTAAAAAAAAATGTAAATATGTATATAGCTGACAATACAAAGAAAGAGAAAGTCATGGTAAAGTCATACATTCTGACTTCTTTATGAGAATAGGCAAATCTTTTCCATGACAGATATCTGTCTACATATGGCCATCTGTACTATTTGAAGGATTTCTGTGAGAAACTGAAAAGCATAATCAGAGCAACCAGCATTTAATACGTTTCTTGGATTTGTTTTCAGGCTATCCAGGGCCGCAAGGAAGACCGGGTGTGTCCTCTCAACCTGGTGTGAAAGGAGAGCCAGGACCATTTGGAATACCAGGAAGTGTTGGTGAGAGAGGACCTCCTGGTGACAGAGGATTGCAAGGGTTTACTGGGATTCCTGGTTATCCTGGGTTGAAAGGTACTGTGTACTATCAATATCCAGCTGTTTCTAACCTTTTTTCTAATGCTGCCCTGCATAACAATGTTTTTTTTTTTTTTTTTTTACTATCAAAAGGTCAGAAAGGTCAACAGGGCATTATTGGGAACTTTGGATTACCTGGATTTTCAGGAGACACAGGGCCTAAAGGACCGAAAGGTGACAGAGGGGCTACAGGTCAGTACCAAAACAATTTTACACAATCTGTGCTTGGAATGTATTTGTAGTCATGCTTTCTATAAAAAAAAGAGGATGTTTTTGAACCAGTTTTTAGGAACTTACCACACCAGAAGCACCACTGTGTAAAATGACATCACCAAATATTGTTTCTTGAATTCTATGGCCACCTTGAAAAAAAATGAAGGCCTATATGACATAAACAATACACAAATAGAAAATGAACACAAAATTGTTGAGTCTTGCTAATAAAAACAATTAGGTTTTCAGAAAAAAACAGAACGGTAGTTTCAGCTTATTTTCCTTTCTCCGGGTTTAATGACCAGCCCCCAAATGTCTATAGGTATATCGTTAAATAGAAAAAATAGCATTAAAGTAAAAAAAGGGGAGAGAGGCAGCCTACATGCCTAGGGTTTTGTTTCCTCAGCCTTCTGAAGAACTGCTTGTTGTGTACGTCCATTTCATTTTTGGTAAACTGGTGTTCTTCAAACATCCAGTCCCAAGCCTATGATGCAGACATCCATTTTCAACATCTTACAATGCTGTCTATCAAAGACCTTCTGCAGTCTCCCAGTGTACAGCACTGATGCAAATACAAAAAACCCTCTGTACTCTCTATAGTGATATTATGCAATGTGCAGCTCTCCTCTAAATGCTACACTGCATCTATATTATAATTTTAGTGTATTTATAGACTATAAGCACAGCAGTTGTGTCAATTTAATACTTACAAGAAAACATCCATCTTCTTGACAAAAACAAACAATCATATACAGTGGGGTTGATTTACTAAAATTGGAGAGTGCAAAATATGGTGCAGCTGTGTATGGTAGCCAATCAGCTTATTACCTAAGCTTTGACAATAAAACCTGGAAGCTGATTGGTTTCTATGAAGAGCTGCACCAGATTTTGCACTCTACAGATTTAGTAACTCAATCCCATTGGGGGAGATTTACTAAAGCTGGTGCACACAGAATCTCGTGAAGCTGTGCATAGTAACCAATCAGCTTCAAGATTTTATTGTTAAAGCTTAATTGAACAAGCTGAAGGTTATGAAGGTTACTATGCAGAGCTACACCAGATTCTGTGTGCACCAGTTTTAGCAAATCTCCCCCATTGTGTCCAAAACAATCCCATTTCGTAAATGTAACAATGTGTCAATAAATAAAATGTACACTTATGGATGTATTGCTACGTTTATGAAATAAGATTATTATTGACATAGGGGGTTATTTACGAAAGACAAATCCACTTTGCACTACAAGTGCACTTGGAAGTGCAGTCGCTCCAAATCTAAGGGGAAGATCTGAAGTGAGGGGAAGCTCTGCTGATTTTATCATCCAATCATGTGCAAGCTAAAATGCTGTTTTTTATTTTCCTTGCAGGTCCCCCTCAGATCTACAGCGACTGCACTTCCAAGTGCACTTGCAGTGCAAAGTGGATTTGCCTTTAGTAAATAACCCCCATAATGTATATGATAGTATTGTAGGATGTGTGAGGTTTTGTTGTAAGAATAGTATTTAATAGAATTGCACTCATAGCCTATAAATACACTAATATCACTGATGCAAACTAATTGTACACATTCAGATCATTAAAAGTTATTCATCCTCCTATACCACCCAACCTACAGCCTAAAAAAAGCTATGCTTGCAAAGAGCCTTTTATGTCTGCTAATGGGAAAATTAGCCGAAAACCTAAATTACAGTAAACTAAGTCAGCCACATTTTGGCATATTTTAATCAGATTTGATGACATATAATATAAATATACATATACAGTGTTTGTATACATACATATATATAGCATATACAATTTATGTATATATATATATATATATATATATATATATATATATATATATATATATATATATATATACACACTGAGCAAAATTATAAACGCAACACTTTTGTGTTTGCCCCTATTTATCATGAGCTGAACTTAAAGATCTACAACTTTTTCTATGTTGTACACAAAAGGCCTATTTCTCTCAAATATTGTTCATAAATCTGTATTAGTGAGCACTTTTCCTTTGCCAAGATAATCCATCCACCTCATAGGTGTAGCTTATGCAGATGCTGATTAGACAGCATGATTATTGCACAGGTGTGCCTTAGGCTGACCACAATAAAAGGCCACTCTAAAATGTGCAGTTTTATCACACAGCACAATGCCACAGATGTCGCAAGTTTTGAGGGAGAGTGCAATTGGAATGCTGACTGCAGAAATGTCCACCGGAGCTGTTGCCCTTAAATTGAATGTTCATTTCTCTACCATAAGCTGTCTCCAAAGGCGTTTCAGAGAATTTCAGAGAATTTGGCAGTACATCCAACCGGCCTCACAACTGCAGACCACGTGTAACCACACCAGCCCAGGACCTCCACATCCAGCATTTTTACCTCCAGGTCTGAGTCCAGCCACCCGGACAGCTACTGCAACAATCTGAACCAAAGAAAACCAAAGAATTTCTGCACAAACTGTCAGAAACCGTCTCAGGGAAGCTCATCTGCATGTTTGTCGCCCTCATCAGGGGCTCGACCTGACTGCAGTTAGTCGTCGTAACTGACTTGAGTGGGCAAATGCTCACATTCTATGGTGTCTAGCACTTTGGAGAGGTGTTCTCTTCATGGATGAATCCCGGTTTTCAAAGCACAGGGCAGATGGCAGACAGAGTGTATGGCGTTGTGTGGGTATGCAGTGTGCTGATGTCATCGTTGTGGATGGAGTGGCCCATGGTGGCGGTGAGGTTATGATATGGGCAGGCATATGCTATGGACAATGAACACAGGTGCATTTTACTGATGGCATTTTGAATGCACAGAGATATTGTGATGAGATCCTGAGGCCCATTGTTGTGCCATTCATCCATGACCATCACCTCATGTTGCAGCATGGTAATGCACGGCCCCATGTTGCAAGGATCTGTACACAATTCCTGGAAGCTGAAAACATCCCAGTTCTTGCATGGCCAGCATACTCACCGGACATGTCAGCCATTGAGCATGTTTGGGATGCTCTGGATTGGCGTATATGACAGCGTGTTCCAGTTCCTGCCAATATCCAGCAACTTCGCACAGCCATTGAAGAGGAATGTATTCCACAGGCCACAATCAACAACCTGATCAACTCTATGCGAAGGAGATGTGCTGCACTGCGTGAGGCAAATGGTGGTCACACCAGATACTAACTGGTTTTCGGAGACCCCCGACACCCCCAATGCAGTAAAACTGCACATTTTAGAGTGGCCTTTTGTTGCGGCCAACCTAAGGCACACCTGTGCAATAATCATGCTGTCTAATCAGCATCTTGGTATGCCACACCTGTGAGGTGGATGGATTATCTCTGTAAAGGAGAAGTGCTCACTAACACAGATTTAGACAGATTTGTGAACAATATTTGAGAGAAATAGGCCTTTGGTGTACATAGAAAAAGTCATAGATCTTTAAGTTCAACTCATGATAACTAGGGGCAAACACAAAAGTGTTGCGTTTATAATTTTGCTCAGTATATATATATATATATATATATATACGGTATATACACCCCAATCAGCTATAACTTTATGATCACTGACAGGTTAAGTAAATAACTTTGATTAACTTGTAGCAATGACATCTGACATCTGAAAGTCAGCGTTAGGCAACAAGTTAACATGTTCTCCTTGAAGTTGATGTGTTAAAAGCAGACCAGTCAGGTTGCCTATGCTGACCTGTGTCCACAGCCAACAGTGCCTACAATTGGCACGTTAGCATCAGAACTGGACCAGGGAGCAATGGAAGAAGCTGGCCTGGTCCAATAAAAATCACATCTTCTTTTACATTATGAGGATGGCCTTGCTTACCTGGTGAAAAGATGCCAGCAGGATGTAGTAAGTGAAGGTGGCAAATTGGTGGAGGCAATGTAATGCTGTGGGCAAGATGGTGCTAGGAAACCTTGGTCCTGCCATTCATGTGGATGTTACTTTGGCACATACCGCCTACCTAAACATTGTTAGGAACCAAGTACACCCGTTCATGGAAATGGTATTTCCTGATGGTAGTGGCCTCTCTTAGAGGATAATATTCCCTGGGATACTTTAAAAAAGCTTCAAGATTTGGTTGGGAAACACAAAAATGAGTCTGAGGTGTTAACGTGGCATTCAAATTCTCCAAATCTCAATCCAATCAAGCATCTGTGGGATGTGCTGGAAAAACTAATCTGATTCACGGAGGCCCCACCTTGCAACTTCAAGGACTTAAATAATCTGCTACCGATGGCTTTATACCAGATACCACACCATACCTTCAGAGGTCTAGTGGCGTCAATGCTTCGGCGGGTCAGTTCTGTTTTGGTGGCAAAAGGGAGACCTACTCAATATTAAGTGGGTGGCCATGAAGTTATGGTTGACTGGTGAATATTTACACAATCTTTGTTTTACAACAAACATTTAATACATGGCAAAAGATTCCCAGAACACTGTGGATTTTCGAAAGAAAGAACACAGCAGAAGTTGTCTCCTTCAGTCCTTCAGTGGAAGTATATATAAGGGGTAAGGAGAACAATTACCAATGTAATCCCCAATGTTTAAACTTATGGCAAAAAATGAGAATGCTAAATATTATTATGCACTATTTCATATTTACTTACTAGTTCACTAAATAGAAAAAATATTTTTTAACAACTGTATTTTTTGTCCTAACCATAGAAAAAAATTACGTATTTTTTTTCTTTTTAAAAGGTCTACAGGGTGCTCCTGGACAGCCGGGATTACCTCCAGTACCCTTGCGCATGAAAGTGGACTCAGGTCCTGTTGGTGCGTCTGGAATTGTTGGTCCACAAGGCATTCAAGGTGATATGGGACCTCGGGGTCCTGAAGGTGCTAAAGGTAAGTATGGCTGTTTCAAGGACATTAAATGTCATGCATTTACAATGCAATGTGAGACAGTGCTACCAGTATGTTCCAACAGTTGACATCTTTTACACGTGTATGAAAAAACTATCTGTGCTGCTTTTACCAACTAGTAAGATTCTGCCCTGCAGACATGAAATCGACAATCTGATTTTAATGAACAACAAAAACATTCCTCAAAATGCAGTGTGGAACCTGAAATGTTAAAATATGTAAGCTTCAATAAATGTAATATCTATGAAAAATTCTGATAATATCTAAACCAGGTAGGACATTCAGCTATTGAAATATATTGAACATGGAGGCAAATCTTTCTTGAGATGCAGTTCATACATGCTCTGTTAATGTTACATGTTCAATATAGAGTATTAGTAAATATGTATACTTTTAGGAACAGACAAAAAAACATTAGGATTTTGAAATCTTTAAAAAGGGGTATCTGTTTTGCAGGTGTTCAGGGTCCACAGGGTAAGGTAGGAGTACCTGGAATACCTGGAAGGTCTGCTGCCCCTGGTGCGAGAGGAGACCTGGGATCAATGGGACAAAGAGGACCTGAAGGAGCTAGAGGTATGTACACCATCTTTGACTGTTATCCAATAACTTGCTGGACTGAGTGGCAACGAAGAAAAAAAGGTATAATATTTAGGTATTGCTTGTCATTAGGTTGCATAACAGAAGGGAACTTCTTTTCCCACACTTATATTGTAAAAATAATAACTTTGTATTTTGCACTAGATCACTTGATTAAAAAGTATGTTGATCAGTATGCAGTGCAATTTAAAACTATATCTACAATCCTTTTTATAAAATAATTAATATACTGTATGGAGCATAATAAGGAACCCAGTCAATGTTATAAAACTTGAAGATGACCTCTTTGTACATACCCCTATACAAAGACTGTAATATAAAAACTAATACAGGCAGAGGCAGACTAATGCTGCCTGATTGTCAGTTAGATGATCAGTGGATAGGAAGTCATGTTATTGTGACTGCCTGGCGGCAAATTGTCACTGTGGTTTCCTCTATGACCGAGATCAGCATATGACTGACTAGTCAGCAGTAGAGCCAAGTGGGGTCATGGCAGTTGTTAAATCATGAAATTGTCATTCTTTGTTTAGTTTTAGTGCCCATATGTATAAGTCTAACCCTTTGCAATCTTACTAATATACATCTATGTACACACAGAAAAACATCATGTCACTTTCTCTTGTGTTTTGTAGGAAATTCAGGTGTACCTGGTAGTGCTGGACATCCAGGGATGCCAGGAAGAAGTGTGAACATTGGCTATCTTCTAGTGAAACACAGCCAGACTGATCAAGAGCCAATGTGTCCTGTCGGCATGGCCAAATTATGGAGTGGATACAGTCTATTGTATTTTGAAGGACAGGAGAAAGCACACAATCAAGACCTAGGTACATTACCCTATGTATTTTGCAATATTTTATATATTTGGGATGTTAAGTTAGGTCTATGAGATTTTCATGAAACTGACGTAAAATGGTACTAACAGCAAAATAGAAAATGACATATATGATTCAGCCTTCCCCCCGTAAATGAGTTTCTCTACCCGTTATCCTGCTGTTATGTTTCAGCTTTCTTTAACAGACAAAACTGTGCAGAAAAGGTGGCAGTTAAAGGGTTGAGACAAACCATTTAACACTGACAGGGATGCTTACAATTGCCAGTTTTTTTATATTTATGTGAAACTTTTACCCCAAAAAGCAAAAAAACGATTTTTGCACCTGCCTAAAAAGTATTAGCTGGAGTTATGCTTTAATTTGTTAGTCATTTATGTAAAGTCAATCTAACACTACACTATGCACCACAATGAACCAGAAAATACAGTATACTAGCACTATTTTAGTATATTACTGTTCATTATGGTGAGTTGCAGTGCAGGTTCATCCATTCAGTGCATCGATTTTGGATAGCACTGAAACATTACTAATGCTGATTTACTAATACTACTACATTACTAATAGGTGTGAAGCCGGCCCAACACTTTCACTGATGTGCGCTTATGAGGCGGCACTGATAGGCTGCACTGATGAGCACTGATGAGGTGGCACTTATGGGCACTGATGAGGCGGCACTTATGGGCACTGGAGCCGGCCCAACACTTTACATCCCTAAAACTTAACCTTGACTTCACCCTTAAAGTGATTGTAAATTATCACATTGTAAAACAACCCATTCAGTTTAAAATAGAAATGAAAGGCAAAATATGTGTGTATATATGTATATAGGTGTGTGTATATTTTATATATATATATATATATATATATATATATATATATGCATTTTGAAACAATTAGGAGCATATTTATTAAAGCGGAGCTCCACCCAAAAGGGGATGCTCCGCTTATGTGCCTCCTCCCATCCCCCCTCCGCTGCCACATTTGACACCTTTCGGGAGGGGGGGGGGGAGCGGGCACCTGGTTTTGACAGGTACCCGCTCCCACTTCTGGCTGACTTCCCCATGGCGATCTCATACGGAAGTTCGGCCCCCCTCCTCCTTATCCCACTGCCGGGTCATTCACAAAGCACAGCACGCTTTGCGCATGCGCAGTAGAGTACTAGCTGTGCAGCCGCAAGGGTTCACTGTTGGTTTCCCTTACCTGTGATGGTGGCAGCAGCACCAGAGAGCCGATTGAAAAATCGGCTTGGGTGAAGACACCACTGGATTTGTGGACAGGTAAGTGTCCTAATATTAAAAGTCAGCAGCTACAGTATTAGTAGCTGCTGACTTTTATATTTTTTCTGAAGGAGCCTGAAGCTCCACTTTAAACAGTGAATATGATATTCACTACTTAATAAATAAGTCCCTTAGTATGGAATCCGGTCCCATGACACTTTGGTTCTGAGTCATGTGATTTGAAATCAGACTGCAAGGCTACGTTTACACTTGAGCTTATTTAAGCGCCTTGGGAGTATTTTTATACATGTCTGTACATGCATTTTTTTCAGATGTCTGAACCTTGAGTATTTTTTGTTTTAGCCAATAAAAAGTTAGTACTACTAGAAGGAGAGGCAGGAAATCCCACACAAAAACATTACTTGTTTTTTTTAAGGTACTCCCACTGATGTCTATAGGGACAAAAAAACTGTGCCTCTTCCTCAAAGAAGCACATGTACTTTTTTTGCTTCTAGACAAGCATTTCAAATCATTGAGGTGTGAATCGGGGCATAAGCCTAGTATACACTAGTAATTTTTATTTTTCAGCCCAGTAAGATTGAAAGAAAAAAAACTGAGAGCTCAGTTCAGAGCCGCCCTAGTAACAGTCCGATGTTAGTACAACAATCTCCCCTGCTGTGATAGTGTGTTCTGACATAAGGATGGCCCCACCCCCCGCCAAAACACTCAAGTCAGCGCTCTGAGCCTATGGCGGGAGTCGATCGGCAGACCTTTTTCGGTCATGCCCCATCACCAGAAGCTGGTCAAAGGCCCGACATTCACCCCAACATTCGGCCTGTGTGTACTAGGCTTTAGGGTGCCATTACTTTATTTTAGGCCCTGACCTTCATTTCACTGAAGACTCTAATATAAAAAAACGTCAAGCCATTGTGGATCTGGGATACATTATCTAGATCTGAAGTTAATGTGTAAAATATTGCAGTTTAACAGACTTATGCCCCGTACACACGGTCGGACTTTGTTCGGACATTCCGACAACAAAATCCTAGGATTTTTTCAGACGGATGTTGGCTCAAACTTGTTTTGCATACACACGGTCATACAAAGTTGACGGAAAATCCGATCATTCTGAACGCGGTGACGCAAAACACGTACGTCGGGACTATAAACGGGGCAGTGGCCAATAGCTTTCATCTCTTTATTTATTCTGAGCATGCGTGGCACTTTGTGCGTCGGATTTGTGTACACACGATCGGAATTTCCGACAACGGATTTTGTTGTCGGAAAATTTTATAGCCTGCTCTCAAACTTTGTGTGTCAGAAAATCCGATGGAAAATGTGTGATGGAGCCTACACACGGTCAGAATTTCCGACAACACGCTCCGATCGGACATTTTCCATTGGAAAATCCGACTGTGTGTACGGGGCATTAGATGTGGAGAATGCATTTGTTTTCTTTTTTTCCTTATATTTATCTGGTGATTCTAGCAACACTTCCTGTCCTAGGGTGACAATGCTAGCCGTGTTGTCATCCTAGGACAGGAACCGTGTTAGGACTAAGGAATATCTCCATAGTATAGTGTTCGGTAGTACACAGAGAGAAATGGGAGCAATGCTAGGAGTGCAGTAGAGGCAAACAGCCCAGAACATGATCAACTCGCAAGCCTTGTGGCAGGATCCATGGAATATTTTTTGCAATAATACTGTATGATTTAATGCACAAAATACAAGTGATCAATCTATTCGTTACAGTTTGTCATAGTTTACAAAAATAAAATCCACAGTATCTTGAAAATGAAACCACAGATATTTTGTTTCAATAGGTCTCGCTGGATCTTGCTTGCAGCGCTTCAGCACAATGCCTTTCCTGTACTGCAACCCAGGTGATGTGTGCTACTACGCCAGCCGTAATGACAAATCCTATTGGCTGTCAACCACTGCTCCTCTTCCAATGATGCCTGTGGTTGAAGATGAAATCAAGCCTTACATAAGTCGTTGTACGGTCTGTGAGGCTCCTGCAGTAGCAATTGCTGTTCACAGCCAAGATAGCTCCATCCCGTTCTGTCCAGAGGGCTGGCGAAGCTTGTGGATTGGATATTCATTTCTTATGGTATTTTATTTATTTACCCTTACTTTTTTTAATTTACAAAGCAACCCTATGTATGTGTAACAAGTATCGCATACCAGTTTATACTTCCAGTATTTTAGTACAGGGGTCTCCAAACATTTCAAACAAAGGACCAGTTTATTGTCCTTCAGACTTTAGGAGGGCCAGATTGTGACCAGCAGGGGCAGAAAATGTCATGGGCTCAGCATGAGTGAGAATATATATGTCCTCAGGGTTAGTGGTCAATAGGAGTAGGAGTAGTGTCTCTATTAGTAGGAGGAATAGTATCCCATCATTGATATCGGTGGAAAAAATAGCACCCCATTGTTGGCGTTAGTGGGAGGAATAGTGCCTCATATCAGTGGGAGGAATAGTGCCCCAAGGGCCGGATAACCGCTGGCAAAGGGCCACATTTAGCCCTCAGGTCGCAGTTTGGAGACCCCTGCTTTAGTACATCGTTTAACTGTGGCAATTTGGTAAGATCAGGCAAGAAGTTTCTCCTCTCCATTTATCTATTAATCATCTTCAGGTTTTTTTATTAGATCCTTGTGAAAGAGTAGGCATACATAATAAAATATAATCACAGCTTGTACAAGCTCAGGAGAAAAAGACAGATAATACAATTTACTAAAAGAAGTTATCGTGTGCTGTATTTTGTCTTATTTGTCAGAACAATGGAATCATGACCATGTAGGAACAGTAGGCGCAGGCATATAAGAGGCAGTTTTAAAACTGAACACTGCGAAACACACTTGAAAGTCTTATTTTAGAGCTGTTTTACCTTCCGCAGGATTTGTATTTCTGTTCTTTTAGTGTACACAGCTCTGGCGACCAGACTTTTGTCTACTGCAGTTAAGTGACACAGCTGGGTCACTTACCCACCCACAGCCCACGACTGGACAATGAAAGAGCAGCAGCAGATTGATGAAGTCTTCCCTCTCCTCCTGCCATTGTGTTCCTTGTAAGCACATTTGCATGCAGCACACTTGGTTGGTCCCTAGTGCTGCCCCTCCCTTTCCCAATCAGCTCTGCTGTAAATGGGGATTACATTTAAAGGAGAAGTCCAGCCTGAGCTTTTTTGGCTGGGTTTCTCCTATGGTTCATAGGAGTGCAAATTGTTTTGCACTCCTGTGACCCTTTTTTAGCAGAGAGCGGGCTGAAGTCCGCTTTCTGCAGATGTCACAGGAATCAGTCCAGGCACCGCCTCATCACTACAATAAAGCCTGGATCTGCCAGGTGCCTGGACTGATACCCGTCGCAGCCTCTCTCGTGAGCCAATGAGAGCCTAAGATGGCCGCTTCCCGCCCCTCCACAGCCCAGCGCTTCAATGAGTGCGGGGGGAGCAGAGCGGAGAGCTGCTGATTGACAGTCAGCAGCTCTCCGCTCGGGGAGCTGTGAGAACCTGAGCCATCAGTGGTGTTTGATCGCTCGCTTCTCAGTATAGAGGTGGCATCGGACTGATGCTGCATCCACCTAGGTAAGTATGATGGAGGGGGGGGGGGCATACTTCTCTTTTAAGGAGTTTTTAATACATAATAACATTAAAGGGGTTGTAAAGGTATACATTTTTTCACCTTAATGCATTCTATGCATTAAGGTGAAAAAACTTTTGACAATACCGCCACCCCCAGTGCCACCCCCCCCCGTTTTACTTACCTGACACCTCGAAACTCAGCCGCTTGCTCCCGACCTCCATTTCGCCGCTCAGCCTGGTCGCTGATTGGCTATAGTGGATGGATTGAAAGTAGCGCAGCCATTGGCTCGCGCTGCTGTCAATCACATCCAATGACGTGGCGCGCCGGGGGGCAGGGCCGAGTGATACAGCGAGCGGCTATAGCCGCCGGCTGTATCACGGGAGCGCGCCCGCAATAACTAACCACCATGCGAGGGAGCTCGCATTAAGGTGGTTAGTTCTTGCGGGGAGGAGCTGAAACAGCCGCCGAGGGACCCCAGAAGACCAGGTTCGGGGCCACTCTGTGCAGAACAAGCTGCACAGTGAAGGTAAGTATAACATGTTTGTTATTTAAAAAAAAAAAAATTACCTTTACAGCTGGGGTTTAGCATATAAAGGGAAAATAGCAAGCACATATTTAGAGTTATTTCAGTCTTTATTCATATCTTTATGTACTTGCTCATCCAACCTTTCTGCTAAAAGTAAATTTGTCCTAAGAAAAAAAAAAGGTAAGCTGTCATTATGACCCCTTCCCGCTAAAAACATTAGTTGTCTGGCAGTCATGCTAATACTTTGGCTTCTCTGATACTTTTTAACTTCCTGGCCTGGAAAATGTATAATGTATGTAAGGAATTCTGACTTTACTTGGGCTTTTCATCAACGCATGCCTTCCAGGCTCATTATTGAACGTACTGAAGCCAAACACAGCCATTCTCAGGAGTATAGCAATGGCACCTCCTATATTTCTTTGATGGCAGGTGTTCTTAACAACCTTAACCCCTTTGCGCCAACCACCTCCCAGCCCTTTAAGAGTTCTAAAAGCCAAGAGGCAGAGGTGGGAATACGGTCATGTGACCGCTGTGATTGGCTGTTCCATCGGTCACAAAATTGGGAAGCTCCCAATAGTAAGTATGCATTGGGAGCTTACCGATCCCCACCAGTTACCATATATACCGCATACATGCATGCCGCCAGCGTCCAGAGGTTAAAGTGGTTGCAAACCTCAGACATGAAAAATGAACAAAGTATACTCTTTTATAGTGTGTACTTGTCTCAATTAAGAGCACTAAGTGTCATTTCTGTCTGTTGCTTCATTTCCCTGCTCTCCGCCTTCTGACAAGTTTTCCTGATACCAAGAGAAAAATGGTGACAGGGGAGGGATCCCCAGCTGATTGGCAGCCTCAGCTCTGTTCCTGTGTGCTGTGTGGAGGGGGGTGTGTGTCTCCCCCCTCCAATAAGATCACAGAGCTCTCCTCACTGAGCTCTGCAGAGTGTAACTTCTGCTCTCCGCCCCCTTTTTCTGAACCCTCATACCACCTTTATATAGTCTTTGCTTTGAACGGATGTAGAGAAAAGAAGACTGCAGATAGACAGGTACAACTTATGTAGGAGGATTAGTTTAATCCCTATGTATCACCTAAGGCCGTCACTTCACTGGGTATATGTAAGGGTTTACAAGCACTTTAAGATGAGATAGATATAGCCACACAGGGAATTCATGGTTTTCAATATGGCTGCTGGCTCTAAGACCCTTTTCACACTGGGGCGCTTTGCAGGCGCTACATCGCCTGCAAAGCGCCCTGAAACAGCCGCTGCTGTCTCTCCAATGTGAAAGCCCCGAGGGTTCTCACACTGGAGCAGTGTGCTGGCAGAACGCTGAAAAAAGTCGTGCTAGCAGCATCTTTGGAGCGGTGTATACACAGCTCCTGCCCATTGAAATCAATGGGGCAGCGTGGCTGTACCACTGGCATAGTGCTGCTGCAGCGGCGCTTTACGGGCGCTATGAACCCTTTTTCAGCCGCTAGCGGGAGCTAAAACCGCCCTGCTAGCGGCGCCGCTAAAAAGACAGTAAAGCGGCACTAAATATAGCAACGCTTTACTGCCGACACCCCCACCACCCCAGTGTGAAAGGGGCCTTATGGCTTACTTTGTGAGAGGGAGCAGTAAAAGCACAACCATTGTGGGAAGTAGGAAATGTTTTTCACCTTCAGCACAATGAGCTGCAAAGAGCTGTATTGCTCTAGTGCCCTTCTTCATCAAAGGATATCTTACACACACCTGTTTTAAAAAGAAGCTAGCCCCACAAAACCCTCATCACAAATCACAATGGGTATAGTCAGTGACCCAGTACATAAATGCAGTAGCATTATATTGATCTTTATTATGGAGAAGGAAAGAAGAACAAGTGCACTCAAAAATTGTCTTTACTACTTGTCACAAAGGAGCATGTGTCTCTTTGCTAGTATGGCAGTACATAAAGAAAAAGGTAACTGAACATTGATTGGCAGATAAAATACAATTAAACAATAAAGAGTAAGCTAAAGAAAACCATGACCTAAATAGAATGTCACATGGAATGCAAGCAACTCCTGATGAATACTAGTGCAAAAAAAAAAAAAAAATGTAATGTTGTATATGTAAAAGATAATTGAAATTGTCTGAAATGTTGGTGACTGATTGCAAAGTAGAAGCAATGCTTAAGGTGTGATTAACGGTTATAAAAATTTGCCTTTACAGTATGCTAATATATATCCTTCCATAAAGTTTCACTGTAGGCTTTCTAATCCTTGTCCATCTGAGTCTGTCAGCAAACTACAGTATATTGTCAAAAGTATTGGGACACCTGCCTTTACACGCACATGAACTTTAATGGCATCCCAGCCTTAATCCGTAGGGTTCAATATTGAGTTGGCCCACCCTTTGCAGCTATAACACGTAATATATAATATGTTGGACAAGAAGGCCTGGCTCGCAGTCTCCACTCTAATTTATCCCAAAGGTGTTCTATCGGGTTGAGGTCAGGACTCCGTGCAGGCCAGTCAAGCTCCCCCACCCCAAACTTGCTCATCCATGTCTTTATATACCTTGCTTTGTGCACTGGTGTGCAGTCATGTTGGAACAGGAAGGTGCCATCCCCAAACTGTTCCCACAAAGTTGGGAGCATGAAATTGTCCAAAATGTCTTGGTATGCTGATGCCTTAACCCCCCCCTGGTGGTATTCCCGAGTCTGGCTCGGGGTGGATTTTCAATACCAAAAGCGGTATCCCCGAGCCAGACTCGGGATTGCATCCTAAGATCCTTGTAGAGTTTACTTACCTTGTCCCCTGGATCCTGCGATGTCTCCCCGCTGTGATCTGTGAGCCGCCGTGTCTCGCTCGATTCACAGTGCTGAGCTCCGTTCCCTGCGAGCGTTGCGACGCACGGGGACGGAGTTCGGCGGTAAATTCAAATAGTGAAACACACAGTACAGATACAGTATACTGTAATCTTACAGATTACAGTACTGTATCAAATAATTACACATCCCCTTTGTCCCTAGTGGTCTGCCCAGTGTCCTGCATGCAGTTGTATATTATAAATACTGTTCTTTCTGCCTGGAAACTGGAGATTGTCCATAGCAACCAAAACTGTCCCTTTACATCAAAAGTGGCTTTAGACCAGCTAGAAAACAGCGATAATAAATTAGAATCACTTGCAGAATTGAGCGATAGTGATTTGTGGGGAAATCCGTCACCAAACACTAAAAGTAATGAAAGCGACAATTCTGCAACTGAGCAAATTTCATTGTTTTTGATTTGATTACATTATTGAATATTTTTTAATTATTATTATATTATTATATGTTATAATTACTTATAGTTATTTATTATATTATAATTTTTAATTTTTTTTTCAATCTTTATCATACCCGAGATGTCTACTAGACTCTTGTTTGGACAGATTTAAGTGAATTATTCCTAAGAATTACAGGCCTACAATATAAAATGCCAAATTTCTGTGCAAAATAATGGTACCGCTTTCAGCACCTAAAATCTGAAATAATCATACCGCCAGGGAGGTTAAGAGTTACCTTCACTGGAACTAAGGGGCCAAGTCCAACCCCTGAAAAATAACCCCACAGCATAATCCCCCCATACCAAGTGATTTGCACCAGTGCCCAAAGAGTTGCTAATAACAGTATTATTAAAGAAATGTGTCAAAATTGGGGTCAAATGCATAAGAAATGCATATGATTTATTACAAATATTAAGTGAACTGTTGAATGTTTAAATAATGATTGAGGATCAATCTATGGGCTGTTGGTTTATCAAGCAGACTAACATTTATTATCATTGTTGTGTTCCAGCATACAGCCGCAGGTGACGAGGGAGGAGGACAGTCCCTTTCTTCTCCCGGTAGCTGCCTGGAAGACTTTAGAGCGACTCCATTCATTGAGTGCAATGGTGCTCGTGGGACTTGCCACTATTTTGCCAACAAGTACAGCTTCTGGCTTACCACTATTGAGGACAACTTCCATAGCTCTCCGTCTTCAGATACACTGAAAGCTGGCCTGATTAGAACTCGTATCAGTCGCTGTCAAGTTTGCATGAAATACCTGTAAAATATATTTATCTTTTTTATGTGGAAAAATTCGAATTAACAGAATTAATATTGGTGCTATATTTTTAACTTATTACCTCACTAAATACAAGCTGATCACACATTTCTTACTCCTACATATAATGGTCCTTTTCTTACTTGTCGCTGGGATCAATGTGTCTTCCAGAACGTCCATTTAGAACATAGTAGCTGAAGCCATAAACATGTATAGCTAAAGTTAGCCCAAGCATATTGGGCATACAAGGTGTTTTTCATTTATAATATTATCAGACAAAATAAAAAATGAAAACCCATGTATTTTTGGCTGATGCACTGTTTCTTGCATTAGACCATTAGGGCAACTACATAGCTTATAATAAGTAAGGTGGGTACAGGGCATGTCCACCCAAACCTGCTAATTAAAGTGGAACTTTACCCATAACAACATGATAAAAAAATAACGTTCTTTAGCAAGGAACATACATTCCATATTAACAATTGTGCTACTAAAATTACTGTGTGCTGTAAATTGACTCCAACATTGCTTGTGTGTCTTCTTGCCGGAGGCTGCCATTTTGCTGAAGCTCAGAGCCCCTGAAGAGCAGCAAATTATAAAGTAGAACTAAACCCAAAAAACTGTTACATTCCTGGAATGCCAGGATGATAACTGTCACATTTGCTTGTGTTCTTAACCAAACTGTCAAACCATCAAATGGCTGGTATCACTGATCATATGTGCAGCACCATGGCAGTTGCAGATCAAACAGAAGCAGCTTTCTTAGCTGTAAAGGATAGCAGGGTTTAATTCTGCTTCAAGGCAGTCAGCAGATCACCCTCTACAAACTCAGCAGTGCCTAAAAATGGAGAGCAACTGAGCATGTGCAGAGCAGGGAGAGACAGTGTGTTACTGGATTTTAAACAGTATAGTCACTTATTTTTAATGTTTTACATATCTGCAAAAGGGGCCAGCCTGATTGTGATCCAGCAGGACTTAATTTTCTGACTAAAGTTCCACTTTAATTTTGAGCTGAAACATCTGAAATGTTGCCACTGTCAAACACGCTGCGAACCAAGGATATGTGAGTGAGCCGCTCAGGCTGTATGGGAATGAAGTCCTGTGCCCATCGCTGTGAGTGCTGGCTGGGAAGGGAGCTCTTCTATGCTCCAGGCAATGGTAGAGAGTGACTAGGTGTCCTGGGAGAGTGACTAGGTGTCAAGGTAAGACCTGCTGTATAATAGTGAATGGCAGTCTCAGACTGGACTCCTGCCAGGCCATGCCCTCAACATGTTTCACTCCACCCACCAGAGCTTACACATGGGGAACATAAGTATCTCTTTGGCTCCTGAAACACATCTGTTGAGTTGAATTTCTCCTGCTGCATTCTCTATAATGTAGAACACACAGGAACAAAATCCCGCAGAGTGAATGAGACCTGTTGAGCTGCCATGGATCTGGAGACTCAGGGATAGAGATTTCACAGGTGGCTTCCTAGAGCAGTGGTCATCAACTTGTCCTCAGGTCCCACTAACAGACCAGGTTTTATATACTACCTTGGGGAGATGCAGACTAGAATACTGCAAATCACTGAGCAGCAAATGATATCACCTGTGATGTATTTCAGTTATCTTGCAAACCTGACCTGTTAGTGGGCCCTGAGGACAGGGTTGATGACCACTGTCCTAGGAGGTACAACATGAACCAGTAGGTGATTCAACCTCCCAGCATCAGTTTTGTGTGGACAGGCCCTCTGGGATTTTAAAGATTTATTCCAATTCTAGATTTCTTGCATAGAAACAAGGAATCTCAAACAAAACCTATTTAAGAAAAAAAAAAGGAATAAAAATATTAGGCTAGGTTTGTGCACTCCCAATGAAGTCAATGGGGCCAAAAAACGTACTGTCATACCAAAGAAGCGCCTGCAACTTTTTCAAAGTTGCAAGGAAGCATGTTGCATAGGTCCAAACTGGCTCCATGAACATGCATTGCGTATGACAACTCACACGGCTATAAAAAAAAAGGTACTTATTGTCAAAATCATTTCCCTTTCAATTGCACACTTGTGAGTTGTGAACATAACTAGCATTACTAGAATATCATTCAGGCAGACAGTGGACATTCCAACATGCCAATGATTGCAAATAAACCCACCTGCTGCAAACTACTGTTTGAGCTCATTTAAAGAAATATCAAATGTTTGTAACCTATGTAAGTTTACTTGCGATTTGTGTATCTTCTAGTTTTTTCATTGCCTGATTCTCCCCATCACACCGGCTAGCCATTGTACTTGCATGTGTTACACTGTTGTAATCCTACTCAGGATCAGGACCACAGCTTTGTCAGGATTGCCAGTCTGATGCAAAATGGCGCCACTAAATTTGTAGTTGTGTATGGCCAGTGGAGAGCAACCATATATATTTTCACTCTAAAGGATTGATCTGGATTCCTTTACTTAACAAATTAGAAATAGATCTATCTGCTATAATGTATATAGTATTTGCTAAAAACATGTAAATAAGGGTTGACTGCCATTACCTGACAGTATTCACTACAGCCTAATACATAGTAACATTTTGCTTACTGTTTAAATATATGCCTGAAAATGTTATCCTTTACCTTGTTTAGTATCACAAAACATGTCTTGTATATCATGTGAACATATATGTACAAGCAATTGAATGTAAATATGGTGCTTACCTAGAAGGCTTTTGTTTACAATCTGCAACCAAAAAACTAGGAGATAGGTGGTGTTTTTTTTTTTTTTGTTACCACCATATTTCAAATTCAACATATACTTGGACAACTTTTTCACCAATTTTATTATACCTTACACAAAAAGAAAAACTGTTTTATTGTTCCTATTTTTCCTGACATTTATAAAAACTAAAATGGTAACATTTGTGAGTTTGTTTTAAAAAGTCAGCAAGTACAGAAAATCTCAAGCTGAAGATTTGTTGGAGGGTGTCAGGACATTCTTGTCCACTAGGGGGCCTTTTAGAACAAAACCAGTTTATAGGGTAACGGGAACAATTTTTTTTACTGTAATAAGTGTATTAGGAAGTGATTAATTAAAGCAGTGTGATCTGATCTACACTGCGTAAAGATTTAGACACCCTGGACATAGTAATGTCATGAATTACTTTAGGATTGTGCATATGGGGGCTTGATTTGCTAAAGAGAAACATCAAATGAAGTGAAGCTGTCTTAATTTCAGACATCCTCTTCTTTTCATTGAAACCTGAAAACACAATATAGGGAGGGGTATTTATCAATTGTTTTTCTCAGCAAAGCAATGCTAACAATGAGCAGTTAAACAGATTTACTAAATAATTGCATCTTGATTCAGGAATTCCTCCTTCAGCTGGTTAAGGCTGGGTTCCCACTTATGCGAATTGAATGCAAATTTACATCCAATTTGCATAGCAGGAGATTGTGACCGGCTTTCCATGGAGCTGGTTCACACATCTCCGCAGAGGCTCGGGTGTGAACTGCACAGGAGCCCTGTGCGTCCTTTGATCCGTTTCAGGTCGGAATTTAGCCCAAAATTCAGGCTGAAATCGGACTTGAAATGGTGAATGGAGACGCACAGGGCTCCTGCTGTGAGCCGCTGCGTGTTCCAGTGTAAAGCCAGCCTTAAACTTTTTGCTGCCGGAGCATTTTTTATTTTTGCACACATATTAAAATGTACATGTAAGGCCTGAAGATTTCTTAGGCCTCTTTCACACGGGGCAGATCAGTCATGATCCGCCCCGTGAACATCCGCTTGCTCAGCGGGGATCGCTCCGCCGATCCCCGCTGAGCAGGAAGATGACAGGTGCATCGCTGCACGCTGTGCAGCGACGGACCTGTCAGAGCGCCGCTCTCCCCTATGGGGGGATGGGATGATGACGGTCCGTAGTGTCCGTCGTCATCCGATCCGATCACGGATGGAAAAGTAGGTTTTTCCTCCGTTACACTTTTCGGATCGGAGCGGGTCGGATTTCAGCGGACATGTCACCGCTGACATCCGACACTCCATAGGGATGAATGTATGTCCGTTTTTCATCCGAAAACGGAAGGATGAAAAAACGGACATACGGATCGTCCGTGTGAAAGAGGCCTACACCACAAAACATTTTAGGCAAATTTACTAAAACTGGAGCAGACAGAATCCTGATCAGCTGTGCATATTAACGAATCAGGTCCTATCTTCTCCTTGTTCAGTTCAAATAGTATTAAAGTCTTTTTATCTTAAATCAAATAAAAATGTAAAAAAAAAAAAAAATCATATTATTTGATGGTAAAAAACAAATGTTTACCTTGGAGCTTGGTTTTGCAATTGCCTCCTGGCTGTGCTGCTTGATGCCCATTCTCTGCCAACTGCCAGACAATTGAAAAACCAAGCTCCGAGGTAAACTTTTTTTTTTGAATTTCTTGTTTATAGCAACAATCCATACAGGGTACAAGTAACGCCAGACTGGTTGGCAACATTTCAGGTCTTTTCATCATAGAGATGGGTAATAAACATATTTAGGGACAATAAGTCAACCTAAACAGAAATTGAGCCAAGACATAAATGTTTAATGTCCAAGACTGAAAAAACATCAGAGGAAAGACATTGACCTAAGTATCCAACATCAGGCTTACGACCCTCAGAAGAGAAACATGTCGCTAATGGGGAGACACAGGGAGGGATCCCCATTACATTATATGGCGGATAAAAAGTGCAAAGAAGGAGGGAGCAAAGAGAATACAAAAAAGAAGGAGGGGGGTGGTCCTGAAATGCAAGCTGTCTCTCTATCCCAGATTGGAAGCCAAGAAATCCATGCATCTGAATATCGAAATTGTGTTTAATAAAACCACATTTTTCGAAAGGGAGAGAGTATGTTCCTCCGTCACATAAATATCATTTACAGATTTAATCCAGCGACTGATCGTGGCAGGTGAGGTGGACTTTCATTGTGCTGGAAGTGGAATTTTTTACCAAAATTACATACATGCAAGTTTTTTTAACTTTTTATGATTTAAGAAAAAAAAAAATTGACTTTAATACCACTTTAAATTTCAAAGCTTAAAAAGGCAAAATGTTTTTTTTTTTACCTTAATGCATTCTCTCCATTAAGGCAAAAAAAACTCTCAAAAGTTGCTCCCCCCCCCCCCCCCCAGCACCTCCTTAAACACTTACCTGAGCCCAATCTCGATCCATTGCACAGGAGACTCAGCAGGAGCCATGGAGGGGGTCATTTATTTTATTAAACTTTTTTTTTTTATCTTAAAGGAGCTGTTCACCGTTTGCAACATGTTTTTACGTGTAGTATGTAACATTTTACTTTAGAGCAGCCTTCTGCACTCCCACAATCCTCTGTGACAGCAGCCAGGAGTTCTCCCCACACACGCTGTCACATCTTAAAAATAATGTGCGGGGCTCTGCCAGGGATCTGTGAATAAACAGACTACGAGTCCCCTCTAATACCACGGCAGAGAGCCTGTAGCTCTCAATGAACTGCGATTATGAGCACCCTCGTACTTCAGTGACATTCCTGCACTTCAGTAACTGTCTGCCTATACAAGAGGTACAGGCAGACAGCTGTACTGTAGTGCCTGCCATTGCACCCGCATTCCACTGATTTCAGGTGCAATGCTTTGCAGGTTTAAAAAAAAATGCACATTTTTTAACCACTTCAGCTCTGGAAGAATTTACCCCCTTCCTGACCGGGTCATTTTTGTGATACGGCACTGTGCCGCTTTAACTCATAATTGCGCGGTTGTGCGACGCTGTACCCAAACAAAATTGACGTCCTTTTTTCCCATAAATAGAGCTTTCTTTTGGTGGTATTTGATAGTCTCTGCGCTTTTTATTTTTTTGTGCTATAAACAAAAAAAGAGACTATTTTGGAAAAAAAAAGCAATATTTTTTACTATAATAAATGTCCCCAAAAAAATCTATAAAAAAAACTAAATTTCTTCCTCGGTTTAGACCGATATGTATTCTTCTATATATTTTTGGTAAAAAAAAATAAATAAATAATCGCAATAAGCGTATATTGATTGGTTTGCACAAAAGTTATAGCGTCTACAAAATAGGGAATAGATTTATGACATTTTTATTATTATTTTTTTACCAGTAATGGCGGCGATCTGCGATTTTTATTGGGACTGCGACACTGTTGCGGAGAGATCGGACACTTTTCACACTATTTTGGGACCATTGACATTTATACAGCGATCAGAGCTAAAAATAGCCACTAAGTACTGTATAAATGTCACTGGCAGGAAAGGGGTTAACACTGGCAATCAAGGAATTAAATGTGTGTCCTAGGGAGAGATTCTAACTGGGGGGGGGGGGTTGGGGTGTGGGACTGCCTGGGTGAGGAGACAGATTGTTGTTCCTAAGCAGTAGGAACAACAGATCGCTCTCCTCACCCCTGACAGAACGGATATCTGTCTGTTTACATTGATAGATCTCCGTTCTCTCCTTCTCAGGAGCAATCGCGGCTGCCGGCCAAGCGCATTAGCTCCTACGTCACGCGCGCCTTATACTCCTTAAAGCTATTCACGCAGGAGTGCCATTCTGGCGGCGGGCGGTCAGCAAGCAGTTAATGTAAAAATCACGTGCATTTGTTTTATTTGTTTTTTTAAAGGCGAGCCCCCCCTGTAATAGGTTGCTATTACAAGGGGGCCGATAATCCCCTATGTGTTAGCATACTGCAGGTGAGCGGTTCTCTTTAAAGCCTGGTTCACACCTATGCATTTTTAGTGGGTTTTCAGTTTTGCAGAAACACACTGCAGTCCATTTAATGTGGTTTTCTATGGATGTAGTTTACATCTGTGCATTTTATGGAAAGGGCCAGGGATATTTTTTCTGGTTTTTGGTTTCGTAAACTTTAACGGATCAAAAATGTGTACTGAAAAATGCAAAATGCACCTGGAATATGCAAACTGCAACCTGCATATGTGAATCAGGCCTCAGGAGACATCAAGGATCTATAAAAACCCTAATGTTGCCTCTAAACTCTGTTAAAGCTGATTGAGCAGCTTTGTCCCAGCTCTGAACCCAGGAGTGCTCAGAGCTGAGCGCTTGCGGGTTCATTTTCACCAAGGTAGATCAGCAAAACAATGTGGTGAACCTACACTCACACCCGAATCACTTCTACAAGAAAGCCAGCAGCCTGCAGAGAAGAGGTAAAACTCCCAGCTGTTATACATATATACCGTATTTCAGAGTATCATCTAGTCTACCCACTGATATTATTTACAAACCTGAGGCACAACCACTTTTGCATTTCTTTTTCTTTACCAAATATTTGACTGCAAATGAGCCTATTCCCATACATTTGTCATGGGAAATTCCCCGCAGAGCAAGGACACAAAAAAAAAAATGTTTGCAGCTGTTTTTCTACTTGAATTCCTAATCACCTGTAAAGCCTTGAACAATGCTCACTGTGTGGAAGCAAACTGTAGACAATACTGCTCTTTATAAACAGCAATTCTGCCATGCACTGCAACAAGCAAAGTCAACCTTCACTAACATACCTAGCGCATGATAAAAAGTGACTGCATTTTCTTATGACATTTGTTACTAGTTTTGTTTTTATGTTTCATTCTCAAGAATGTTGTAATTATCTTGAATAAAACTATATTTTATAAATTACTTATCTTTCTTACGCATTAAGTAAAAATGGATTCTACCAGCCCAATTAAATGACAGTGTCCGATAAGATCATCTTCTGTGTTGTCCATCAGCAGCCAACCGCATGTTTTGTTATCTACTTTTTTTTTAGGCCTCATGTACACTATATGCTTTTAGTGCCAGTGCATGAGGCTTCCCTGTTTAGGTGTGGGTGGAAGGTACAAGGTGCATCATCGAGCCCTGCAGCCTGTCAAACTCTATGAGAGGCAGTATGCTCCACCAGGCGAGTGTAAACCAAGAGGACTGGGTGGACTAGGTGCTAGCCCCAGCTCGCTTCCATAGCACTGTTGGTCCAACAGTTATTATTGACAAGAAATAGTACAAGTGACTGCCACCAGGACATGGGACACAGACATGAATGAGATTGACGCGTTTCACACTAAAATTGTGCTTCTTCAAAACCAGAGCATGATATATTAGAGAAAGCACGATGTGTGAAACTCGTCAACCTCATGTCTGTGTCCCATGTCCTGGTGGCAGTCACTTGTACTGAATCGTGTAAATTAATTCAGTTGGACCGGCGGTGGTGTGCAGCCAAATTCTTTTCTACGAGATGCTGCCAGCTGCTGCACCGAGTAGTGCTTATGTTTAGTGCCGTATGTGCCCAACGACGAATGCCCGGAACACAAACTGATTGCACTTCAGGCATTCGCCCCTGGGTCCATACTACACTAAATGTAAGTAGTGCTTGGTGCGTTGTCCAGCAGCAGCAGCTGTCAGCATCTCGGAGTTTGACAGACTGCCGATAGTGGAACTGGATGGTGCGTTTGTACCTTACACCCACACAGATGCTGAAATCTCATGTACTGGGGCTAAACACTTGGTGTGCATGAAGCCTTACTGAGAGGATGTGCAGGTTTAAACCTGACTGGTTTCTATGAAGGATCCAAGACTGTTCAAAGACTCAGCAGGGTCAATTTACTAAAGGCAAACAGACCATTCACATTACAAGGGAATTTTCCCCACAGGCTAGTGCAGAGTTTTTTTTAACCTGACCCCATCAGAACACAACAGTTCAGCGTAAGTAATAAAACATAATTTTTTTTGGTAATATTTTTTATTATAAAAGTAACAGAGGGCAACATAAAACTAGTGTGATATTTGATACAGTTTTTGATAAACTTGTGGGATCAAGACATGGAGATTTGATCTGTCCCAGGGAGATCGTTAAGGCGGTTTATATTCCTCATTGAGGTAAGAGCTCTGGGAGCATTAAGTTCACGCAAAGATACCATATAGAAGAATCATTCATTACAAGAATTTTCTTTTCACAAGATTTGTAGATCACAGGAATTTTGGCACATTGTTTGAAAAGGACTTTCTTTCACAGCAATTGACGGATTTTGTCATAGTTATCATTTCAGTGTATGTTATACAATTATGGGAAGTTGCGCTGATCACTATTACATTTATACCCATTTTTTGATAAACTAGCACAGGGGTCTCCAAACTATGGCCCTCCAGTTGTTCAGGAACTACAATTTCCATCATGCCTAGTCATGTCTGTGAATGTCAGAGTTTTTAGAGTTTTACAATGCCTCATGGGATGTGTAGTTCTGCAACAGCTGGAGGGCCATAGTTTGGAGAACCCTGAACTAGCACATCAATATCTGCTTCGATGGATGCAGTAGCAATTATCAAGGTGCTCATCAGACATTTTGGGTCTAATTTTGCCCTTCGTGTGCTTCATCCTTGAAAATAATTGCTCACAAATATAGGTGCTACCAAAAATGGATGACATGAATAAGGCATGATTGTGAAGAGTGGGAAATGTTTTTTTTTTGTGGAAAGATAATACTTCCAAGTCTAGTAAAGAGATACCGTCAAATTTTTATTCCGCCTCGTGTAAAAAATAAAAATTTTTACGATTTTGTGTTGGGTTGCAGGTTGGACAACCCTGTATTAAACTATAAAAATAAAAAAGGTTTGTGTAGCTCATAGGAAGCTGATTCTACTTTTACAGAATATGTTAGAAGATAAAAAAACAGTTGGTTAGGCTAAATAACCAAGACCAGCAAAACTCGTGCACGAGGCGCATTGTGCAGTCACTACAATGCAAAAAGCTAATGCATAGCACGGGGATGCTCTGCGAGCGAATCCAAAGCCGTCAGATAAGTACAAGGTTTGACCAACAGTTAGATGGAATGCTAGTCACGGACTATCTTTTGGGGTACATATGTTAAAATTTTCTAACATTAAGGCCAAGACTGCAATAATGTGTGTGATATAATAGAGTTGAAAAATTGCTTTTATAACAGCTGAAAGAAACGACAGTAGTAAAATGAGCTTTACATGTGCAAGTCTTCAAATCAATACTAACTGATCTTAGCACCCCTTGGTACCAAGACAAACTCCCGGTCACTCAGCTGTCAAATTCCTCAGCCTCAGAGGCTCTGGCATTTGACACATGAATGACAGGGAGAAGCAAAGCGCAGTTCCAACTTGGTGAAAATTGATGCCTTGTTTACAGCTAGAGTCTAAACATGACCCTTCACGTTAAGATTTCTCTCGGTCAGCTAAACGAGAGAAATCTTTCAATTGCCGCATACACACTAAGGGGTCTAATGTATAAAAAAAATTGTTGTTGGACAAATGTCACAAGCATTTGTCTAATAGATATGAAATTTGACCGTAATATACTTATTATATATTGGATTTATATATTTTTATTATGTGTATAGATTGATTTAAATATACTGCATTATGGCCACTAGATGGTGCTGACAATCATAAAAAATTAATATATCAATGTGGAAGTAAACCCATCGATTTAACAGTTTCAAAAAAGTTACATTCCTGGCGTGTGCCAGGAATACTGTCACATTGGTTTTGCTCTCAACCAAACTGTCAAACCATCCGATGGCTGGCGTCATAACTGATCACATGTGCAGCATCATGGTAGTTGAAGATTAAACAGAGGGCAAGATGGCAGCTTCCTTGGCTGAAAATGATAGGGGGGGGGTTACTTCCACTTTAAAGTGGAACTAAACTCTCTTAATCAACATTAACTATTTTTAATTGTAATGTTGAGAGCCTTAGTAACAGATAGGGAGACATAGACTATTTACTTGTGTTAAACTTCTACATTTCTCCAGTTTCTTCCTGGTTTTTGGAGTAGGCCAAAATGATACCATACATGCCATCAGTCTCCATGGGCATTTTTTTTCTTTCATCTTAAGGAGGGGTTTCCTCTGCTAAGAAAGTCCTGTCTGAATGCCTGAGCTATGGGCAGATGGATTCCAGAAAGTGAATGCTACATAATTAATCTGCCCTTACTTAAGATGGCCACCGTTAGATATGCTAAGGGGAGTTTTTTTCAAAGTGCTTTCTCAGCAAAATAAAGCATGGAGACATGGATGGATGGGGAGTTTGCTTTAAATATTAAAATTAAATTAATTGCATTTTCAGTTTGTGGTGATCAGACGCAGTTAAGTTTCAATTTAAGTAAAATACGGTAAAATTTCTACTCTGGTAGAAAGCTCATGACATTTGTCCAACAAAACTTATTGTGATATATTGTATTGACAACCAATCCTATGAAACTACTACTGAGGATTAATGGACCCATATCAATCCTTATTTTCAGGACTATTTCACATAACGTGTTTCTGGTGGAGACATGGGTACCCTATACCAGGATTCACACATTTTTCCAACTGAATCCAAATAAATAGACAAATGTGTGAATTCTGGGCGAAGATCATGAAAAAAAACCCTAAATGTTTTTTTGTTTTGATACTGTTTTGAAGTTTTTTTTTGTTTCCCATGTTTGATTTGGCCACTTAAGCTCTAACAATAGACAACATTACCCAAATATTACTGTTCTTGCTTGTTAGCGTCCTACGTCTGCCCATGTCACTTGTGTTTAATTAACAGTGTCACAACTGATAAAATAAAAGTGAAATATATTTGAAGTTCAGGTCTGTATTTTAGAATATTCAGTCAGATTAAACATTGGTATTTGGTTAGTGAGAAATCACTTGTCAAGGATGATAAAATATTTTTTCGAGCATTAAAGGCCTGGAAAAAACACACATGTCAGAAAACAAACCAAACACTAATATTGGAAATGAAATGTTATACATTAAGGTGAAGATAAGTCATTGTTGCCCACACACATTTTCTTTTATAGAAAAAACAGCAAGTTTTTAGGTATATACAAGATAGACAAACGGCAGAAAAGATTTTCTTGTTGGAGTGTATCAAAGTAAGAAAACCGGCAAAATGTTATAAAATAAAGGCACAAAAAGCAGCACTTTGAAGTGTCAATTCCCACGACGTAAAAAGAACAGTGCAGTAATCTATAGCGACCAATAATATTTAATCTTTTATTGCTCTGATTAAATATTTTTGAAAGCCATTGATTATTGCACATAAATCAATAATGTACAATACTATTGCTTGCTGCCCGTATTAAATAAACTACTTTTTGCTTCTTCCTACGCTTTGACAGTTTTTTTTAAGAATACGAAGGTTAAGATGGTCAATAATTAGGTAGTAATGTGAGAATTCAATACAATATGATGTCAGATTCTGCGCAAAATTCTGTTGACTTCTATGGCAGCATTTTGTTCTCTTCTTATATCAAGTCAGTTCTGTATTTAGTCCAATAATTGAGCTTGCATCCATTCCAGCAACAGAGAGGTGTTCGGAAGCCTGTGATAGAAACTAGGGATGCACCGATACCAATGTGGATACCAAGCATTTGGGCGAGTATCGGTACTCGCCCAAATGCCCCCGATACCAAAACCGATACTTTGCGGTGAGATTTGCGTCAACACAAAATGAATGGGCGCAAGACGCAATGCAAAAAATCGCATGTGTTTTAAACAGTAATGCGATTCCTGTTCAAATGTGTGTGTGTGTGTGGAGGGATTAAGGCGCCATCTAGTGGGCAGTTTAAAAACTGTTAGAACTTACAATACATAGAGCCTCCATGCACAGGCCCCGCTGGAGGTGCTCACAGGGCTGGAGGAGATGTAGAGGTGGTCCTACTAATCATCCAGCCCCGTGAGTACCTCCAGTGGCCCCGATTTGCTACCATTGGCAGACCGGGGCACCCATGTACAGGCTTACCCCACTTTGAAGTACACAATGGGGTTCATTTACTAAAGCTGGAAAGTGCAAACTCAGGCTCACTTTTGCATAGAAACCAATGAGCTTCCAGGTTTTATTACCAAAGCTTAATTGAACAAGCTGGGGTTAGAAGCTCATTGGTTTCTATGCAGAAGTGAGCCTGATTTTGCACTTTCCAGCCTTAGTAAATAAACCCCATTGTGTACTTAAAAGTGGGGTATGCCTGTAGATTATTTTGCATGTGGCCAGATGTACTGTGAGTTCTAACATTTTGTAAACTGCCCACTAGATGGCGCTTTTCCCTTTTTATACACATACACTATTTTATATATATATATATATATATATATACATATACACACACATACACATATACATATATACACACATATATACACACACAGGAGCAGTGGGGGAAATCACGCAAAGTATCGGTTCTCGGTGTTGACAAATACGTAGCTGAAAATATCGGTACTCGTGCTTGCCCATTAAAAAAAACGGTATTGGTGCAACCCTAATGTAAACACTTAACAGCAGCCACTTTTGGACTGTTTCTCAGTATTGCTCTGTGCAAGATTGACAGTGTCATCTAGTCCATTGGCTCTCTTCTTCAAAATCAATGGTATAACCATGTTGAAAACACTTTCAAATAGATCATCGACATTGTGTCCAGTCTTTGCACTGGTTTCAAAACACATCTTCTCTGCAACAGGTGCGCAGCTGTCATCCACCAATCTGTATTTCATTATGCGTTTATATAGGGCATGGGCATCTTCTATATCCACCTGTTTGCGAACTTTGGAAGTACTAGAGGTGCGAGGCCTTTCACCCTTAGATTCTTCTTCTCCTTCTCCTTCAGAGCCATCAGTCAGGTCAACTTTATTTCCCACCACAAAAAAAAGGCAATCAGTGTTGGCTGTGTCAGTGAGGCCTAAGAAGCGTTCTTCAAGCTCCATAAGGCTCTGCTTATGGCCAACATCGTAGGTTAGGATAATGGCAGAGGCTGATCTACAGTACATAGAGCCCAGGCCATGAAACTGTTCCCTTCCTAGAAAACAATGAAAACAGAATGTTAATAAGCAGGATATAAAAGAGGTGTATTATTTATTTTTTTTCATACTGCTGTATGCCATGATGTTTCGTCAACTACAAAACACACAAGGCAGTCCAACTAGTTCAAGAAGCTATTTTTAGAATACGTTCTTTCATGATCCTTAACAGAGGCAAGCATGTTTAGTGAGTTGGTTTATTTTTCCTTCAAGACAATGGAGTTGATTTACGAAAACTGGAGAGTGCAAAATCGAGTGCAACTGTACATGGTAGCCAATCGGCTTCTAACTTGAGCTTGTTTAGTTAAGTTTTGACAATAAAACCTGGAGGCAAATTGGTTTCTATGCAGAGCTGCACCAGATTTTGTACTCTCCGGTTTTAGTAAATGAACCCCAATGTTTTTCATCATAACATAATGGATGCCCCATTATTCACATGTATTTTAGAAGGCACTGTTACAACACAGATTTGAAACATTTGTCACTTTTTCATAGATCTGACAAACCAAAAATGTGCCCATCATTCAATACCTGCAGCTGCACTTAATATTCCTGTAAAGTGGCGCATTTGAAGCATATACAGAACATGCTACAGCAAAACTGACATTTCTAAAGAAAAAAATTCCATTTAAAATGACTAGCGGTTACAAATGCCGGCACCCAGCTATTAAAAAAATAAAGTAAAAAACAGCATCAGGACTCATCTCCTGTGTGATGGGAAAACACGGTCGCCGGAGGACCCTGTGTTTCCCTGGATTTTTAACAGACACTCACAAGCAGCCTTCACTGAACATGGTCTCCTGGAGTTAGGTCCTTCTGCTATTGATGGGCCTCCTGAGGTGGTTTCTCCTGATCCCTTCCTTGCTTCTGACCCTTCTTAGGTGAATGTTTTTAGCCTTTCAGCTAAGGCTTCAGCTCGGGTATTGATCCTTCTAGTTGTCCTGTGTTACAGACTGTTCTTGGCTGGTTCCTTCTGGTTCTGTAAGCCAGTGGTTTTCAACCTTGTCCTCAAGTACCCCCAACAGGCCATGTTGTGAGAATTTCTCCCATTTGTCCAAAATACCAAGCCATTGACTCTAATTTAAAGCATGTGTGCAAGATAAAGGAAAACCTGCAAACAAGGCCTGTTGGGGGTACTTGAGGACAGGGTTGAGAACCACTGCTGTAAGTGGTGGACCCCTCAGCTGGACTGATTTTGGATATGCCAACCGCTTCTGAACTCCCGTGTCCCCGATTGAACAATGGGTAAAATAAGATTTTGGTACTTTCCCCAAAATCTATTTCTTTGAGTCCATTGAGGGATGTAGGTCTCATCCCTCTGTTTTTACTGGCCCTGCTTACTGCTCTCATGAGTAGCAAAGGGGTGATGCAGAGGATGGCCTACAACCTTTTCTGTAGGTAGCGATATAACCCAACAGTTTCTGAATTCCAGTGTCCCACAATGGACTTGAAGAAGCATATTTTACGATATTTGCAAAAGTCCCTAGTCCCAAGTTGATGAATCAGCCAACCTGGGTACAACCAGCCTGTTGGATTTTACATGCGATTATTGCTAGCGGCGATTATAGCCGCTAGCAGTAGTCACAGTGTTCTCCCAGGGGCGACAGCTTCTCCCGCCAGAACACCACAATGGCTCAGCGGGAGGAATTCAGAACTGACTGTTGATGGGGGAATCGAGTGATATGGTGCAGGAAAACAGCAACCTGTGGTGCAGGAAAAAAAAAATCGCTCTGTCTCCAAGTAGGCTGGATGTAGGCATGAATTAATAGTGTGTTTACAACTACAGTCTAAACTTTCAAAGTGGCATGAAGCTTGTAAAATGCATTGTATATGCTAGCTGAATCCAACATTTCTACAGACAACTGTATTCATGCCAAGAATGAGAAATGTCCCTGTCTTTAGAGTTTTAGAAAGATCATATGACCAGGATGATTTTTCATGCAACTCTTATATAACGGGGTAACATAGCAAATAGAACCTTAGGAGAACAGAGTTGGCATCAAAGGGCGTTTGCAAAACAAATGATCCCCCATTATTTGCCTGACACAGGTAAACAGCAGATTTACATTGCATTTGCAAAGCAGACAGTTCCTCTTGTGTGCAAATGACTTAATTTACTGTCACATGTGTAGTCAGTATACATGAGACATTTAGTGTTCATATTTAAGGCCCGGTTCACATTATGCATTTTTTTGGTGCTTTTTACAGAAGCAGACAACCAACCATTTCACATGATTTCCTATGGGACACGTTCACATCTATGCTTTTTTTTAGCCGCTGCGTTTTTGGAAAAGGTCAGGGACATTGCAAAACAGTGCATTTTTGGTTCAACGGACTTCAATGGAGAGGCTTCAGAAAAGCATGTAGCGTGTTTGATACCTTTGGATGTGTTTTTTAATCTGCCCAACAAGTTGGCCAAAAAAAAAAAAAAGCACCAAAAGATTTAGAAAAACGCATCAATTGTATGTTCAAAATGGCACTGCAAAAAGCACTGCAGAAACGGATCAAAAGCAAACTGCAGGCCTAATACATGATTTGCGTAGCAAATAAGAATTTCAAAATATTTATCTTTATATCACACGCCTCAATCCCTTCAGCTGATGTCACAGAGCCAGTCCAGGCTCTGAAAAGCTCCCGACCATATGGCACCTGGCTCAGCCTCTCAGCGAGAGCGACAGCTGTTCCTGCCCCCTCCACAGCCCAGCATTCCAGCGAGCGCTGGAGGGGAGAGCAGAGAGCTGGTGACTGACAGTCTCAACTCTCTGCTCAGAGCGGGTGGGAGAACTGAGCGATCAGCGGTGTTTGATCGCTCAGTTCTCAGTGCAGAGCCAGCAGGGGACAGATGCAGCATTGAATCGATACTACATCCACCTAGGTATGTATAAATGTTTTTTTTATTTTAAATCCATACTTCCCCTTTAGCAGCATTCTATAAAGTGGACGAGGTGTTTTCTGCTGAAAGGGAGGAGGAAAAAGGCCAAAACTTTGTAAGGATAGCACTATAAAGTTTTGGCCTTTTGTTCCTTCCTTTCAGCAGAAAATGTCTCGTCAGCTTTATAGCTTTATAGCGAACTTTTCTCCCAATAAAAGCAATGACTGCTCGCTCTGTAAATCATCTTGGCTGATATGTGACGGTTTTTCGTTAGAGCTGATATCAAGGAATCTGGTTTAGTCACATTTTTTTCCACACGACTGTAAAACCAACCAAGACTGGGTGACAAGAGAAAAAACTGTATCAGATCCTATAAAACAAAGTGCAACATACTTCCTAAATCATTACAGAGAACTGAAAGAATGAAAAAGTTGCATAACATGACATCTGCAGAGTATTTGTGACTGGTAAAGGACTCATGTAAACTTTTTGCCTGTGATTTGGCAAGTGGACGTGTTTACATTTCTAATTATACAAAGTGCAGCGCTAGTATGGTAGTGACTCTAACAACAACAAAATTGTGCAAATAAAAATAAAAAACAATACAATTACCATAATCTCCCATTAGAAAAAGTTCTGTTGTGAATAAAAGTATAAAAAAGCACACGGCTCAACAGTCTAGATTAGGGGTACTGAATTAAAACTTCAAGAAAGTTCAGTCAGTAAAATTTTCTTCCAGCAGGGGTCCAAATTTCAGACTCAGGTAGTATATACTGTGTGTAGTCATATATTTAAAAGAATAAACCCCCATAAAAGTGTCCCTTACATCATCAGGTGCCCACATTAAAACGATCCAGGTGTCCCCACTTAGATTAGCCCGTCCCCATCAGGGTGTCCCTTTACATTAGCCCGTCCCCAGCAGGGTGCCCCTTTACATTAGCCCGTCCCCAGCAGGGTGCCCCTTTACATTAGCCCGTCCCCGGCAGGGTGCCCCTTTACATTAGCCCGTCCCCGGCAGGGTGCCCCTTTACATTAGCCCGTCCCCGGCAGGGTGCCCCTTTACATTAGCCCGTCCCCAGCAGGGTGCCCCTTTACATTAGCCCGTCCCCAGCAGGGTGCCCCTTTACATTAGCCCGTCCCCAGCAGGGTGCCCCTTTACATTAGCCCGTCCCCAGCAGGGTGCCCCTTTACATTAGCCCGTCCCCATCAGGGTGTCCCTTTACATTAGCCCGTCCCCAGCAGGGTGCCCCTTTACATTAGCCCGTCCCCAGCAGGGTGCCCCTTTACATCAGCCCGTCCCCGGCAGGGTGCCCCTTTACATTAGCCCGTCCCTGGCAGGGTGCCCCTTTACATTAGCTGTCCCCAGCAGGGTGCCCCTTTACATTAGCCCGTCCCCAGCAGGGTGCCCCTTTACATCAGCCCGTCCCCAGCAGGGTGCCCCTTTACATTAGCCCGTCCCCGGCAGGGTGCCCCTTTACATTAGCTGTCCCCAGCAGGGTGCCCCTTTACATTAGCTGTCCCCAGCAGGGTGCCCCTTTACATTAGCTGTCCTCAGCAGGATGCCCCTTTACATTAGCTGTCCCCTTCAGGTTGCTCCTTTACATTAGCTGTCCCCTTCAGGTTGCTCCTTTACATTAGCTACCCATCAGGGTGTCCCAATACCTTTAAGTGCCAGGCAGGCAGAGGACAGGAGTAAAACTGGAGCAGGCTGCAGGTCTGGATGAAGTTCCATTTCTATCCACGTGTTATTCTGGGGGCGGGCATGCACGTGATATCACTGTTATAAAGAAGTCAGCATTCCTAGCAACCAGGGACTGCAGAGGAAAGAGGAACCTGTGTTGGGGAGTGGCTGGCTGTCGTCCAAGTCAAGAACAGGAGCCATCATATATAACACTAAATCACCATTCTACTAGAAATGCATTTGTGAGGTCAGGCACTGATGTTGGACCAGAAGTCCTGGCTTGCAGTCTCCGCTCTAATTCATCCCAAACGGTGTTCTATTGGGTTGAGGTCAGGAGGTGCGGGCCAAGTTCCTCCACCCCAAACTTGCTCATCCAAAGGCAGGCGTCCCAATACTTTTTATAATACAATATATATATATATATATATATATATATATATATATATATATATATATATATATATATATATATATATATATATATATTTATTAATTATACACATACAGTACATATACACACACATATATATATATATATATTAATATTAAAAACAAGACACACAAGTGTTTGTTTTCAGCTTTTAGTAGACCATTGTTCTTGCTTTGTTGACAGTTGTGAACATCAGAATCGCCACAGTCAGACATATTGTGGATTCGGGTTTATCATCTGGATGAATGCACGTATTCTGCCCTTAAAGTGTTCTATGGCTCAGATCCAGACACATTCACCATCGCCAGCTGCCGATTGCTTAAGGAACAACAACATATTTTATTTTACTGAAATCAATGCTCACCCATTCACCTTAGTTGCCCGGAGAGTTCACAAAGTGAAAATAACTTCTATTTATTGCTTTACCCTGAAAGGACACCAGTTCTGTGTTCTTTTCCGTTGGCAGGGTAATGATTGCTATTGTTAGAAGACTCATTTTCACTTATATGACCAACCTGGACTCTAAAAGTTTATCCTTAAGGCTAAATTTACCTTTTCCAAAACCAGCCTGTAAAGTCAAGGGAGCCAGGTAGATATTAAACTCAAAGAACTGAGCAGCTTCATAAAATGTTTTTTGTCATCCCTGTAAGCTATTTGGGCCCCACTGGAAGCCTGTATAGAGAACTCCCAGTTAGCAACCCTCTCCTCGTCTTACCCTGTTGCTAAGAACTGAAACATGTTGGGGCATTCACTCATTACAGGAAAAAAAACCAACAATTTTATGAGTTTCGTGGGTTTGGAAATTGCTTTCCAAATTATTGTCCCATCTCCGTGCTCTGTGGTCTGCTTCATAGGCGTGATAAGTCCGATTCTAGTAAAAACAACACATGGTACAGCCATTTGTCAAGAAGCGGATATAAAAGTAGACCGTATTCGGTATGCAGTTTCATCAGAACATTCTAAAATCTTAGCAACTCCATGGTGACTACCTGGGACTCAATCTTTTCTACATGTAGTCTGCTATGGCATAGAGGAATCCAACTCAGAAACACAGAAAGATTGTCCCTTTAAACAGAAAGTCTGCCTAGAAGCTTGTCAGAGGAAGAATAATGGAGCCAAATATACCAGTTTAACCACTTCAATTCCGCAGAACGTCATGCGACGTCCTGGGCTTTCAGTGGGGATATCGGAATAATGCCTGCGGTTACAGGCATCATTCAGATATAATTTTTTTCTTGTTGGTGATTCCCTGCACCGTAAGAACAATCATAGCAGCTATTGAGCCGCTGGATCGTGCTTACAGGTGGCAGGAGGCGACGCCCCCCCTCCTCCTGCTGCCCTCTGGTGCTTTTACCGGCTCGCCCATGCGATCGGCGAGCCGGAGAAGGAATCTGCTGGCACTGGAAGTTAGCCATAGAGAAAACCAAGGGCCAGATGGTCCCTGGCAGTCTCTATGACTCTGAGGCGACATTATGAGGTCTTGTCCGGGCCGGAGGAAATAAACAATGCTGGGGACTGGGGAGGAGGGGAGAAGAAGTCGGAAAAGACCCTGGAGCTGCCTTAATAAATTACTTTAAAAACCTGTATAATGTGTTTTATTTTTGACACTTTTTTTTTCTTAGGTGTAAAGGTAGGGGTGAAGGGCTGGGATCCAGATTTCGATAAGCCTCCCCGCCCGCAGACCCCAAAATCAACGGCCAGGGTTGTCGGGAAGAGGCCCTTGTCCTCATCAACATGGGGACAAGGTGCTTTGGGGTGGGGGGGGGGCGCAGGGCCCCCCCTGCCCCAAAGCACCCACCCCATGTTGAGGGCATGCGGCCTGGTACAGTTCAGGAGGGGTGCTCGCTCATCCCCACCACCTTTCCTGACCTGCCGAGCTGCGTGCTCGGATAAGGGTCTGGTATGCTCTTGAAGGGGGAACCCATGTCGTTTTTTTTTATTTTAATCTGGCAAGGAGTTCCCCTTAAAGATCATCAGAGCACAAGTTGCATTCCAAAGTTGGATCAGTTAAGACGGCGATCTGACTTCAGTGATATTCAATGGTCTTGATTAGGATCAATGTCGGACCAAAGTAGTGCAGAGAGCATTTTCAAAGTTGGACCGACTTGTGTCGGACCAGTTAAGACGGCTCCCATAGGGAAACATTGATTTTCACACATCATGCAACATGAGCTCCCAATGGCAGAGCATTTGTCGTACCAGTGTGAACCCGGCCTAAAAGGTAACCATCCTCACCTGTGATCTGTTTGCTTGTAATTAGTGTCTGTGTATAAAAGGTCAATGAGTTTCTGGACTCCTGACAGACCCTTGCATCTGTCATCCAGTGCTGCACTGACGTTCCAGGATTCTGATTCATGGGGAAAGCAAAAGAATTGTCAAGGAAAAGGTAGTTGAACTGTATAAAACAGGAAAGGGATATAAAAAGATATCCAAGGAATTCAGAATGCCAATCAGCAGTGTTCAAACTCTAATCAAGAAGTGGAAAATGAGGAGTTCTGTTGGTCTACCTGACGCTACATTTGGAGAGGAGTAAACAAGGCCTATGATGAAGGGTATGGAGATGGATCGCTGATGTTTTGGGGGAACATTTGCATTCATTAGCCAGGAAACTGCGCATGGGACATACTTGGACATTCCAACATGACATTGATCCAAAATGCAAGGCCAAGTCGACCTGTCATTGGCTACAGCAGAATAAAGTGAAGGTTCTGGAGTGGCCATCTCAGTCTCCTGACCGCATGCAAGACAGCCCAAGAATTTACAGGAAGCTTTTACTAGAGGCTTTTTGCCAAGAGGAATGGGCAGCATTACCATCTGAGAAGATAAAGAGCCTTATCCACAAATACCACAAAAGACTTCAAGCGGTCATTGATGTTAAAGGGGCCAATACACGGTATTAAGATCAGGGGTATGCAAACTTTTGATCAGGGTCAATTGGGTAGTTTTTTTTCCCCATTATGATTTAAAAGGATTAAACAGTTGATTGATAATAAATGGCTTCAGCCAAACACTAACCATGAGTGAAAGAAAAGTTTGTGTAATCATTCAAATTCTCTGCAAAATGGCCAAGAAATCATAAATCATGCCAGGGTATGTAAATTTATGAGCACAACTGTAAGTCATTTACAGTGCCTTGCAAAAGTATTCACCCCCTTGGCTTTTTACCCATTTTGTTACATTACAGCCTTTAGTTCAATGTTTTTTTTTTAATCTGAATTATATGTGATGGATCAGAACACAATAGTCTAAGTTGATGAAGTAAAATTAGAAAAATATATACATAAAACTATTTTTCAAAAATAAAAAACTGATAATTGGCATGTGGTATGTATTCACCCTCTTTGTTATGAAGCCCATAAAAAGCTCTGGTACAACCAATTACCTTCAGAAGTCACACAATTAGTGAAATCATGTCCACCTGTGTGCAATCTAAGTGTCACATGATCTGTCATTCTATATACACACCTTTTTGAAAGGCCCCAGTGGCTGCAACACCTAAGCAAGAGGCACCACTAACCAAACACTGCCATGAATACCAAGGAACTCTCCAAACAAGTAAGGGACAATGTTGTTGAGAAGTACAAGTCAGGGTTAGGTTATAAAAAAAATATCCAAATCTTTGATGATCCCTAGGAGCACCATCAAATCTATCATAACCAAATGGAAAGAACATGGCACAACAGCAAAAGTGCCAAGAGATGGCCGCACACCAAAACTCACGGACCGGGCAAGGAGGGCATTAATCGGAGAGGCAGCACAGAGATCTAAGGTAACCCTGGAGAAGCTGCAGAGTTCCACAGCAGAGACTGGAGTATCTGTACATAGGACGACAATAAGCCGTACGCTCCATAGAGTTGGGCTTTATGGCAGAGTGGCCAGAACAAAGCCATTACTTTCAGCAGAAAACAAAATGGAACGTTTTGAGTTTGCGAAAGGCATGTGGGAGACTCCCAAACTGTATGGAGGAAGGTGCTCTGGTCTTATGGGACTACAAATGAACTTTTTGGCCACCAAAGACAACGCTATGTCTGGCGCAAATGCAACACATCACATCACATCACCCAAAGAACACCATCCCCGCAGTGAAACATGGTGGTTTCAGCATCATGCTGTGGGGATGTTTTTCAGCAGTCGGGCTGGGAAACTGGTCAGAGTTGAGGGAAAGATGGATGGTGCTAAATACAGGGATATTCTTGAGCAAAACCTGTAACACTCTGTGTGTGATTTGAAGCTAGGACGAAGGTTCACCTTCCAGAAGGACAATGACCCCAAACACAATGCTAAAGCAACACTTGAGTGCTTTAAGGGGAAACATGTAAATGTGTTAGAATGGCCTAGTCAAAGCCCAGACCTCAATCCAATAGAAAATCTGTGGTCAGACTTAAAGATTGCTGTTCACAAGCACAAACCATCCAACTTGAAGGAGCTGTAGCAGTTTTGCAAGGAGGAATGGGCAAAAATCTCAGTGGTAAGATGTGGCAAGCTCATAGAGACTTATCCAAAGAGACTGGGAGCTGTGATAGCCGCAAAAGGTGGCTCTACGAAGTATTGACTTTAGGGGGGTGAATAGTTATGCACATTGACTTTTTCTGTTATTTTGTCCTATTTGTTTGCTTCACAATAAAAAAAAAAAAAAAAAAAAGATTCAAAGTTGTGGGCATGTGCTGTAAATTAAATGATGCCAATCCTCAAACAATCCATGTTAATTCCAGATTGTGAGGCAACAAAACACGAAAAATGCCAAGGGGGCTGAATACTTTTGCAAGGCACTGTAAGTCCTGTGGTATCTCTGTCCCTAGGTATTTAATTAATTTAGTTTGCCAATGAAAGGGAAAGTTGTTTTGGGCCATGGTTAAGGTAGGAGCTGACAAAGATATTTAGGCCTCTCTCACACCGGCGCGGGGGCGGCATCAGCAGTAAAGCGCTGCTATTTTTAGCTGCGCTTTACAGTCGTATTTGCGGAGGTATTTGGCTGCTAGCGGGGCGCTTTTACCCCCCCCACTAGCAGCCGAGGAAGGGTTAAAACCAAAGCAAAACGCTGCTGCAGCAGCGGTATAGCCGCACTGTCCCACCAATTTCAATGGGCAGGAGTGGTGAAGGAGCGGGGCATACCCGCTCCAAAGATGCTGCCTGCCAGCGCACCGCCCCAGTGTGAGAGCCCTCAGGGCTTTCACATTGGAGACACAGCAGCGGCTCTTTCAGGGCGCTTTGCAGGCGCTATTTTAGCGCTGTAGCGCCTGCAAAGCGCTCCTTTGTGAAAGGGGTCTTAGTGCTTCAGTTTGAAAGTACTGTGAGAACCGAAGAGCTTAAGTTCATGTAGAAAGGAGGGGATACCAATATGAGGTTGTGTGATACATAACAAGTCATCTGCATAAAAAGATAAATTGCAGTGAGCTGAGGGTGTGGCGATACCATGGATACAGTTGTTGTTACGTATAGCCTGTGCTAAATGTTCTATGATTACGGTGAATAATAATGTTGAGGGGATAACCTTGTCTAGTCCCGTTGTTTATCCAGAAAACCTCAGATTGTTCCCTGTTAGCCATGACCTTCGCTGAAGGGGTGGAGTAAAAGGGACATCATTTTAGATATTAGTTTAGCTCCCAGCCCTTTATGTTGCAGAGATAGTTGGAGGAAAGACCAGTTAACCCTGTCAAATGCTTTCTCAGTATCAAGTTGTGCCCATTTACACCTGCCACCTCTGGGTCCGATCAAAAAAAATTGGAGGTCCGTTTGGGCAGACCGGATGAGAGGCAGCCGGGTGTAAAACAGACAGCGGAGTCTATTTACTCCATAGAGCAGAGCAGGGTCCATCTGTGTTCACTCTGTAGAAACGTGAGCAGACACGGACCTGTCATCCAGCCGCTCTGCTCCGATCAGCGAACAGATCCCTTGCTGATCGGTACAGAAGACACCTGTGTATAGGGCCCTAACTATATAGTCAAAATGTTCTTTCATTTTTGATAAGGACGGGAAAGTTACGTTTTGGATCAGGCTTTTCTGTGTTGGCAAGAGTTGGACTTTATGTATTACAAAGTTGGCTTTGTTTCATGTATTTAATGGCATGGAAAGTAATGGAACGCAAAACAATATCATTGACAGTAATAAAAAAAATTGTAAATAGTTTAAAATGCAAATATGTAAGGAGAAAAAAAATCTAAACAAGTCAGTACCTCATCCTACTTTCTCACTAGACCATGTTATATGCTGTATAGGTCATACATTTACGGATCTTCACGGGCTGTCAAGTGAGACACTCTCATGAAACGCACCTTATACTGTGAAAAAGGGTTTTCATTTTTTTTAAAGTGCTTGTAAACCCGCAGGGCATCTAATATAAAACAAAGGCACCATAGTAATGTGCTTACATCTCCCAACTGAATCTATGTTTGTATACCTTTCAATTCTTGTTCCCTGCCTGTATGAGCCCTATAAAACAGATATGGGTGGGCGCCACGGGTCCCAAAGACGGAGCTTGGGAGGCGAGTCGAGACATCTCAGGAATATCCTTGCATCTCTACAACTCCTCCCGACAAGGAGAGTGGCACGGCTGAGCCTCACGCACGGATATAGAAAAGTGCGCACACAGTCCCCACCGTGGGTGTACGTCATATGCAGAGCGCGCTCCCAGCCCCCTCAATGCACGAATGTCAGAGCTACCCAGCGCCTGTGTGTAGGAAGAGGTGATCTGCTGCTGCAATCCTGGACACACTCCCCTGCTCATGCATGAGAGAAATACGTCAGATGTCACTCACAGCAGCAGTGGTGTACCAACACAAATTTTTCTCATGTGTCGGCTTTCAACCACTTCCAGACCAGCCGCCGCAATTCTACTGCGGCAGGATGGCACTGCTGGGCGAGCTGTCGTAGCTGTACGTCGGCTCTTCAAGACGCTTTAGTAGGCCCGCTGTGTGTCCCCGGAGCCGATCTGCACGCACGATGACTGCTGGGCACACGCGATCGCTCGCGACAGAGCGATAACCAGGATCTGTGTGTGTAAACACACAAATCCCGGTTCTCTCAGGGGAGAGGAGACTGATTGTGTGCTCCTACTAAGTAGGAACACAGATCGGTCTCCTCCCCTATTCAGTCCCATCCCCCCCACAGTTAGAACACACCCAGGGAACACAGTTAACCCCTTGATCGCCCCCTAGTGTTTATCCCTTCCCTGCTAATGACATTTATACAGTAATCAGAGGCTATTTTTGGCTCTGATCGCTGTATAAATGTCACTGGTCCCAAAAAAGTGTCAAAAGTGTCCGGTCTGTCCGCCGCAATCCCGATAAAAATCACTGATCACTGCCATTACTAGTTTTAAAAAAATGCCATAAATCTATCCCCTATTTTGTAGACGCTTCAACTTTTGTGCAAACCAATCAATATACGCTTATTGCAATTTTTTTTACCAAAAATATGTAGAAGGAACAGAGGAAAAAAAATGTATATTTTTTATAGCAAAAAGTACAAAATTATGTGTTTTTTTAAAAAAAAAGAAATTGTCGCTCTTTTGTTTGTTTATAGCGAAAAAAATGAAAAAAACTGCAGAGGTGATCAAATACCACCAAAAGAAAGCTCCATTTATGGGGAAAAAAGGATGTCAATTTTGTTTGGGTACAAGTTCACACGACCATGCAATTGTCAGTTAAAATGATGCAGTGCCGTATCGCAAAAAAAAAAAAAAAAAAAAAAAAAATGGCCTGGTCAAGAAGGGGGTAAATTCTTCCAGGGCTGAAGTGGCTAACCCAGCAACAAAGTAGAGAAGATTTCTCAGTGCTAGATTAACTGTTCGTGGCAAGACTGGGCACAGGTGACTTGACATCCTTTACTGTAACAGGTAGAAAGCTTAATTTTTTTTTTCAGGTTTACAACCACTCTAAATAAAACCCAGTTAAGCACTATCTACGTCATGGGTGCCCAACCTGTGGCCCTCCAGCTGTTGTGAAACTACAAGTCCCATCATGCCCCTGTCCTTTGGGAGTCATGCTTGTAAACGGTCAGCCTTGCAATGCTTCATGGGACTTGTAGTTCTGCAACAGCTGGACGACCACAGGTTGAGCCTCCATGATCTACACCCAAGTTCACCATGTAACACAACATTAAGGGTCCTTTCACACTGGGGAGGTTTGCAGGAGCTATTGCGCTAATAATAGCGCCTGCAAACCGACCCGAAAGTGCCGCTGCTTTCATTCCAGTGTGAAAGCCCCGAGGGCTTTCACACTGGAGCGATGCGCTGGCAGGACGGTAAAAAAAGTCCTGCCAGCAGCATCTTCGGAGCGGTGAAGGATTGGAGTGTATACCGCTCCTGCCCATTGAAATCAATGGGACGGCGCGGCTATACCGCCGGCAAAGCGCCTCTGCAGAGGCGCTTTGCGGTGGTTTTAACCCTTTCTCGGCCGCTAGCAGGGGGGTAAAACCGCCCCGCTATCGGCCGCATACTGACGGTAAAGCGCTGCTTACAATAGTGGGGCTTTACCGCCGACAACGCCCCCGCCCCAGTGTGAAAGGACTCTTAATAAAACTTCAGAAAAACAACACTTTGGATCATTTCACACAATTGTTTGTTTCATCAGTTGTTTTTTTTTTCTTTGAAAAAATGTAACTGATCAGTTTTCATCAGTTTCTCATCTGTTGTACATCAGTTTTTTTTTATCTGTTTTTGCATTGTAGTGGATGTAAAAAAAAAAAAAAAAAAAAAAACTGGACCGTTTGTCCGTTTACATCCGTTTTTCGATAGTTCTGTTTTTTTAAAATGGAAGAAAACTAGGGCTTTGATCTGTTCCAAAAAACAAATGTTGATGGAAGCAGATGTAAATAGATGATCATTCGTTCACATCACATTTTTGCATAGGAGATGCATTGATGTCTGCTTTACATCCATCAACGATGGATAAAAAAAACGGACAAACAGAGCGCCCGTGTGAAAGGGGCCTTTCATTTAAAAAAAAAAAAAAAAAAAAAAAAAAAACAGACGTTAACGGAGGTTACCCATAGAAATACATTGGTGTCTGTTTTTTCATCTGTCAATGGATGAATGAAAAATGGACAAACAGAACACCTGTGTGAAAGGGGCCTTAAGCCTCATTCTCACAGGATTTAACTCATGGCTAGGGAAGGAATCCAAGGTATTCCTTTGGCTGGAATCACACTTATGAATAGGACCTTACTCCTGTGAAGAATAAACAAAGTCTTTACACCTTCTCAGCTTTTCACAGACAGCAAAGACTTGGGTAGGTCTCAAGTATAGAAAAGCTTCCCAAGACCTTAAAGTGACACCATTAGCCTCTCAAAAAACAACTGGACTCCTAAAACAGCAATTATATTCACCTCTCAGGTGTACAATTAAAAAATAAATAAAATAAAAAAAACACCTTTTCCCGTGTGGCTAGCAGCTTTCCTAGACAAGCAGGTGACATCACAGTTTCCCTCCTGAGCACTATGCCACCAGTCCTCTTTACTGGAAAAATATAGAGCATCATGACACTGCTAAGTCAATGCCCAATACACAGCAATGTGACAAGAAATCATGTGGTCACCTAATAATGAAGCAACCTAGGAACACGAGATCTTCCAACTGGACACCATCACTTGCAACTAAAGCATAAAGCAGCAACACCCCTTTCATACTTTTTTTGTGCAGTTCACTGAATCCGAAACATGCAAAATGCATGAGCAGATCTGTGCCTTGGGCTCGGTTTATACATATTGGTTTTATGGTGCTTTTTGCAGAAACAAACTAAAGTTCATCTAACATGGTTTCCTATAGGACACGTTCACATCTATGCTTTTTTTCAGCCGCTGCATTTTTGGAATGGGTTTAGGGACTTTTTAAAAATGCAAAAAACAGTTCCAAAAATGGAAAGGCTGCAGAAAAGCATGTAGTTTGTCTTTGTCGCCATTTGCAATCTTTTAACTTCAACAAATTGGCCAAAAAAAAGGCATAAAAAAAAATGCAAATTGTGGTAAAATTGCATGTGCAAAAACGCAAAGCGCACAGCAAAAGGCACTGCAGAAATGACCAAAAGCAAACTGCATAGGTAGCTTAGCACCCTTGTTCAGCAGATCCTCTGCTCAGTAGTACTCCCAGCTCTACTGACGCCCCACTCAGTAGTATCCCCAGATTTGTTGATCCCCCGCTCAGTAGTAACCCCTAGCTCCAATAATCTTTTAGTTTGCTGATTCTCCTCTCTCTATGGTCCCCGCTCACCTCCGGCTATATTGCTCCCACAATGCACACCACACATGACATTGCTAGTTTCTCCTGCTCCAGTCCCCCAGCTCTGCTGATCCTCTGCCGCTCATTCCTCTCTCTCTGGTCCCTGTTCACCTTCCACTATACCATTCCTAAGCTGCATACCATGTGTGCCGTCTGCTAGTTTCTCCTGCTCCAGTCCCCCAGCTCTGCTGATCCTCTGCCGCTCAGTCCTCTCTCTCTGGTCCCTGTTCACCTTCCGCTATACCATTCCTAAGCTGCATACCATGTGTGCCGTCTGCTAGTTGCTCCGCTCCGGAGCCCGCTCACCTTGCTGCTCCATGCTGCACCCCAGATGTGACCTCTGCACCAGATACTCCCACAATATATACACATGAACCAGAAGTGACAGCTGATGACGTCTTTATGGTTCACTTGCTGGTTTCCCAGTGCATCCTGGCATATCTCATACCTGCAATACCTCCAAAACAAGGCAAAGCTAAAGCTGAATAAAAGCCTCTCAGGTGCTGCCAGCGAGCTTTGGCATCATTTCTATAGGGGCTTTGAAGATGCTTTTAAAAGGAACCAAGAAAGCGACATAGGGTATAATTTTTTAAGCAAAGCAATCAATGTATAAACAGGACTGGCAGGTATCCATTTTATTTAGTGACAGGTGCTTTGATTGGCATTCAGAGCGCTTTAAAGGATAAGTTTTAACAAAAAATACTAAATGCACATTTGTCAGGTAAAACAATGTACATTTATTATTTTTTGTTTCTGGAGCCTCTAAAACATTGCACTAGCGATCCATGCAGCTCTCCTGCAGACCTGTCAGTGTATCTGTGTGCCTGTACATTTTCCGGGCAAAGCAAATACAATCTGACAAGAAGACTCAATGATCTAACACAGCGCTCTGGTAGTTCACTGAAAACTACAAGCCGACAGCCACAAAGGCTGCTAGGCACTTATAGTTTTCCATGCACAGGGGACTGTGAATGAGTGACACAGCCAGGTATGACAGCTAGCGGGCGGGGGAGATCAGAGCGGACATGTTACACCCTGAATATGGGTCTAACATGTCTAACGAAAGGTGAACTCAATGGTGTCAAAGGCCACATTTCGAAGCAAGTGTAAACAAGCCCTAAGGGCATTGGATGCAAAACTGACACGTGTCAGTCTATTTCTGCCCACATCGGGTCAGATCTGCAAACCTGTGTTCAGTCTGACGAACCTGAACAGACCTGCATGTAAATGGATCCTTTTCTAGCTGCACATAGGGATAGGTTGCAGTGCGTTTATTAACCATTTAATCACAGGTCAAAAATAGGCATGATGGGAACACCCATGTAAAAAGGGGCCTTATAATTGAACTGTTCACATCTTAGCATTTTCTTCCTATAACACAAGTGTTATTGATTAGAATAGCTCAAATCTCAACTTGCATGCAGTTTTACATGTATTTATTGAGCAAATGTAAACGTAAAGGGAAAAAAAAAAAAAAAGGACGGACTCATTGTAATATTACAAGCAACATCACAACACATCATAAGAAGTGTACAGAACAATAAATAGGAAGGCTACTACACTTAGCAGTTTTTCTTAGAACAATCTAGCATTGCTTTTAATCCCACATTTTCACAAAACATCATATATACACAATGGGAATAAGCAGTACTATAGGAGTGTTAACAAAGACGTTATTTGCCTGAAACGCCAGTGGGAAGAGGAATATTTCCAGCAGTGGGAAGCTTTCTCCAGGAATGTAAGACATGTGAGCAGTACAGAGCATGGCCAGAACTATATTTATAGACTACATGATAATGATTCTGGTTATGTAGAACATTCACTAGCAGACTGCTAAACATCAATGGTCTACCAGTTTAAGGTGCTCAAAGTTCCCTGTGCACACACCTTTTGTGACAACCATGCATTCGTGTCTTTAGAACTACCACTAATTTCTTTTCTAGGGTGCCCACTTTCAGAAAATATGTTTTGCGAGTTTTATGTAATATTCAAGCCTAAAATGATTTTTTTTAAACATATGTGCAAAAAAAAAAAAAAAAAATGCAAAAACGGCTCTGGCAGCAAAAGGGTTAAAGGACAGGTTCGCCTTCGGGAACATGTTACATGTTCTGCCCGCAAGATTTGTTAGTTAAAGTGGAGTTCCAGTAATTTGTGTGTTTATTAAAAGACAGCAGCTACAAAAACTGTAACTTTAATAAACACACACTTACCTGTCCCACGTTCCAGCGGTGCACTCACCCTTGCTGTTTTCTTCCTCTCTCCTCCCTAGGCGGCGCCGGCATCACGACTATGGGCACTTGGCTGTGATAGCTTGCGGCTTCACAGCCAGGTGCCCACTGCGCATGCTCAAGCGGCACTGTACTCTGATTGGTCCCAAAGTCTTCTAGGACCTGTGTCCCAGAATACTTCGGGCGGGAGAGGGGGGTTGGGCAGGTTGATAACTTCCACTTCCGATCGCCTAAGCGACCAGAACGGAAGTGACTGCGGGTACCTGTCAGAAAAGGGTACCCGCTCCCCCACTACTCTCCAAAAGCTCAGTTTCACCATGAGGAGCTGGGGAGGAGGTCTTAAAGCAGAAGTTCCACTTCTGGGTGGAACTCCACTTTAGCAAAACTGGTCCCTAATTTTTTAAGCTGGCTCCTAGATTTAACTACTTAAAGACCGCCCATCGTATATATACTGCGGCAGGGCAACTATTGCGCGAAACAACGTACCTGTAGGTCATGTCATGCAATAGACAGCGCCCGGGGCGCACGTGTGAAGGTTGGCCAGAGGGGGAGCCAATCACCAGGTCCGGCAGACATCGCCGATCGTTCCCCAGTAAACAAGGCAGATCGCCGTTCTGACAGGGAAGAACGCCGTAATCTTGTGTTCCTGCTAAGCAGGAACATGGATCTCTGTGCTCACCCAGTCAGTCCATCCCCCACACAGTTAGCAAGCACCCCCTAGGGCAGGGGTCTCAAACTGGTGGCCCTCCAGCTGTTCCGGAACTACAAGTCCCATCATGCCTCTGCATTTGGGAGTCATGCTTGTAACTGTCAGCCTTGCAATGCCTCATGGGACTTGTAGTTTTGCAACAGCTGGAGGGCCGCCAGTTTGAGACCCCTGCCCTAGGGACACACTTAACCTTTTGATCGCCCCTGATGTTAACCCTTTCCTTGCCAGTGTCATTAGTACAACAACAGTGCAGATTTTTAGCACTGATCACTGTAATAATGTCACTGGTTCCCAAAAAAAGTATCAGTTAGGTGTCCGATTTGTCCGTTGCAATGTCGCCATCCCGCTAGAAATTGCTGATCGCCGCCATTACTAGTAAAAAAAAAAAACAAAAAACAAACCATAAAAAATATCCCATAGTTTGTAGATATGATAACTTTTGGGCAAACCAATCCATATGCGCTTATTGGGATTTTTTTTACAAATATTCAGCAGGATACATATTGGCCTAATTTGATGAATTTTTCTATTGGATTTTTATAGCAGAAAGTAAAATAGTTGTTTTTTTTTTCCAAAAAATTGTCACTCTTTGTTTATAGCGCAAAAAATAAAAAACGCAGAGGTGATCAAATACCACCAAAAGAAAGCTCTATTTGTGGGGAAAAAAAAGGACGTCAATTATATTTGGGTACAGTGCACGTCCGTGCAATTGTCAGTTAAAATAATGCAGATTAGATTAGATATACTTTATTATCATTGTGTACATACAACAAAATATTTCCGGGTAATCTTTACAGCAGCAATAAAACATTTCTCAAAAAAACCACACATACATACTCCTAGCACATGACCACATATCTATTTAAATATATCAAAACATAAAATGTTATTTAAAAATAAATAAAAGAATATTAGAATTCTACATAAAATTTCTAAAACACTGTACCTGATGGGATTATGGACAATACAGGCCTAGGAAAAAAACATACTTTAAGCGATTAGTGTGCGTTTTAAGTATCCTCTATCTTTTCCCTGATGGCAATGGGACAAACACACTGTAACCTGGGTGGGTTGGATCAATACTAATAGCTTTTGCCCACTTTTTTAATCGGCTGGCATTTGCTGTGTCCAAATTCAGTAGGTCTGTTCCTATAATCCGCTGTGCTGTTTTCACCACACGAGACAGGCACTTCTTATCCTCCGCCCTGCAGCTGGCATACCACACTACAGCGCAGTGGAGAAGAATACTCTCAATGGTACAATGATAGAAATTGACTAGAAGCCTTAAGGGCAATCCAGCCTGCTTCAGTCTCCGAAGGAAAAACAGTCTCTGCTGCGCTTTTTTCACTAGAAAAAAAAAAAAAGTATTTTGAGACCATGACAACTCCTTTGTAATTTGCACTCCCAAAAATGTAATAACCCCTTTCCACCTCCTCACCACCTATATGAACCGGGCAGTGATTGATCTTTCTTGATCTCCTATAATCCACCATTATTTCTTTAGTTTTTGCCGTATTGAGTATTAAATCATTTTCTCTACACCACTCAACCAAATGTTGAATTTCCTGTCTATAAGCTGTCTCATCATTATCTTGTATGAGTCCTACTAAAGTGGTGTCATCAGCAAACTTCACTATAGTGTTAGACGCATGTATGGGAGTACAGTCGTGTGTGAACAATGTAAACAAGGCCGGACTTAACACACATCCCTGTGGTACCCCTGTATTCAAAATAATAGTGTTAGACATCTGATCTCCTATTCTCACCATTTGTTAGAAAATCCATAATCCATGAGCGCAGCAATGGACATAGGCCCAAAGCTTTTAACTTTTTCACTAATTTGTCTACTACTACTGTGTTAAATGAAGAGCTAAACATCAAAGAGCTAAAAATCAATGAATAACATCCTAACATATTTGTTTGGGTGCTCAAGATGTGTCAAGGCAGCATGCAATGCTATAGCAATATCTGTGCATCTATTTGTACGATAGGCAAACTGATACTTATCCAGATCACCAGGAATGCTTGCCTTAAGATATGATAATACGAGCCTCTCAAAACATGTCATGATGATAGGAGTTAGGGCAACTGGGCGATAATCATTTAAGCATGATACCGCTGATATTTTAGGTATTGGGACAATAGTAGTAGATTTAAAACAAGAAGGTACTTCAGCCTGCTTTAATGATAAATTAAAAATATCAGTAAAAACACCTTCTAACTGGTCTGCACATCCCCTCAGTATACGGCCTGACACCCCGTCTGGTCCTGCTGCCTTTCTGATGTCAATCTTCCTCAAATTTCACCTGACCTCATACATTTTTAATACCAGTAAATGGCCGTCCTCCACTAGTTCTTTACTTTGGGTCTCATTATTTGACCCTCAAAGCGAGCAAAAAATTGGTCTAAACCACTTACCCACCGGGCACTTAAAACCCCCTTCCTAACCAGACCAATTTTCAGCTTTCGGTACTCTCACACTTTGAATGACAATTACTCAGTCATGCAACATTTTACTCATTTGACATGTTTGTCCCTTTTTTCATACAAATAGAGCTTTCTTTTGGTGGTATTTAATCACCGCTGGGTTTTTTATTTTTTACGCTATAAATCAAAAAAAAGACTGAAAATTTGGTTAAAAAAAAAATTCTTTGTTTCTGTTAAAATTTATTCAGAGTATTGGCAGAGTATTGCATAATATGGCAGAGTATTGGCACTGAGCAGCGCTGTGGGCTGGATCTGTAATGCCCACAGTGCTGCAAACGATCTCTCCCCCTCTCCCACTGTACCGATCGGTACAGAGAGGGGAGGGAGATAACGGCGCCATGACATGACGCCGGTTTGTTTACAAGTGATGCCCGGTCATTTGACAGAGCGATCACGTGGTAAACGGCCGCTATCAGCGGCCATATACCGTGATCCGCCGGGTCACGGATGTTCCCCGGTGCGCGCCCTAGGGGGCACGATTCTGTGAGAACGTCCCATGGACGCCCACCCAGAATAAACCGACTGCGCTGTAGCCGTCTGTCGGCTATGGCCTGGTCGGCATGTGGTTAAGGTATCAGGGAGCACTTTACAAACCTGTGTATTCCTAGATTTAAAATTTACCATTATTTTAATCCCCTTCCACATGCTACAAGAATTTTGATTTTCAAAATAAGATTCCATGCGCTGTTTATATCTATGCTTAGCCTCCTTAAATGCCTTTCTTTAATTCATTCCGAGCTTTCCTATAAGCCATAGGGTCGCCCGATCTAAAGGCCACACCCCCTGCTCTAAGCTGAGCCCTTACCTTACCATCCAACCAAGGCTTTTGGTTTGGGAATACCTTAATAGTTTTTGTAACAGCTCTTGTGTCCCAATATGACATGTGTATGGGTGCAGGTGCATGTCCCCAAGCTCACACTGTTAATAGTGTGAGCTCGGGGACATGCACCCACACAGATGCCATACTGGGTTGCAGCAACTGTGTCCAGGCAGCTGGAAGTGCCAGCATGGGGATGCATGGAACAGCTGTGCATCTCTGTGCAGGTAAACATGACCCTGCACGGGCGTGTGAATGAGGCCTTACAGCGACTACTCCGGAACTTGTCAACACACGATTTAGACAACCCTGTTGAAAGCAAATACAAAACATTTCTATGTCACCCTAAGGCCTAATGTACACGGGATGCTCAGGCAACCTTCTTCTGAATGTTTTCCTTGACAGCTTTTAGCACGTTTGCTTGCTGCGTTTAGTCGCGTTTAGCTGCGTTCGCATCTAGGAACGTTTATTTAAGATAACAGCATTAGACCCTCAAATAAAATAGGGCACCTTTAAAATGCTTCTAAAACAAAAACGCCGGTACCGCGTTTGGCATCGGAAACATCAGCGTCTGAACGCATTTTTTTGCCTTCAAAAGAATAGCCTCTAAAACGCAACTGCCTAAAAACGACATGAAATGACCCTGTGTACATGTACACATAAGAGAACATTGGATGAGTTCAGGGGCAGCTGAAAAAAAAAGCATCCAACTGTCTCTGAACATCCGTTTACCAGCAGCAGTGTACATGAGGCCTAAAATCTCCTTAACTCAAGCTGCTGTATAAATATCTGAATATAAAAAAAAACAAAAAAAAACACACCTTTAAATGAAACATACAGCATATATAAACCCTGTTGAAAGATCATCTGCAGAGAAGTTTTAGCAAGCTCTACTAGATTAGAATATGAGAAATTCCGCAGCCTATGCAATCTGTGGACTGTCTTTGTAAAGAGACCACGGAACATCAGCAGGATGAAAAGGACTGAAAAGGTCTATTAATAATATTACACAAAAAATACTTGCTATGGAGTAACTATAGGAAAGTTTTCACAGGCATTTCAACATCAGGTTTCAGAACATGGAACAAGGGGCATCTGACCTCACACATCTGTTGACGGCTGTCTCACCAGTTTGGCAATTTCCCCTTTTGCTAAATTGCCTTTTTTTTCCCCGTGTAACTGCCTGTTCTGCTAAATGTGTTTCTAAGTACATAAGCCAGTGATTCCCAACTGTATTTTGTTCGCTCATCACCCACGCTTACTCGCTTCATCTCAATGAAAGCACTGTGTCCTAATAGGGCAGAGATGCTTGTAAATGACCTCCTGTATTTTCCACCATCTACAATTTTCTACATCAGGGGTGTTAAAGTACATTTCCTTGCAAGCTGCATCAGCAGTATGCTTGCCCTTAAAGGGCCTGCTGTATCTGGGGCGTGTTGCGTACAGAGTGCAGGATTCAGGAGGGCGTTACGAACAGAGTGCAGCATTCAGGATTACGCCAAGTACAGCGGGCAGAGATCAGGAGTGCATTATGTACAGAGTGCAGGATTATGGCAAGTACAGAGTACAGAGCTCAGGAGTGCATTACGTACAGAGTGCAGAGTTTGGGGATGCACTACTTACAGCGTGCAGGGTTCAGGAGCACATTACATACAGAGTGCAGAGTTCAGAGGTGTGCTGTGTACAGAGTGCAGGGTTTGGGGAAGCACTACTTACAGTGTTCAGGGTTCAGGAGCACATTACATACAGAGTGCAGAGTTCAGAGGTGTGCTGTGTACAGAGTGCAGGGTTTGGGGGTGTGCAACCACAACCCCCCCCCCCCCCCCCCAAGTTTCTACACATTTCTACTCTCTCCTACCTGGCCCAGTTGTAGTACAGTACCTCCCCGTGTAGTCGGCTCTGCTTTCAATGTATTTGGCTCTAGTACCTCCCTGTGTAGGTGGCTCGGCCTCGCGTTATAGGAAGATCTTTCTTTCTCCTATTCTTGAGATCCGTCCCACTGTGCCTCACTGTGAGTGTATGCAGAGATCTGTTAGATCCGAGAGCCACTAAGAGCAAAGCTGTCCCTTGTAAACGCAAAAGGCTTCTGTGTTTACAAGTGACAGCAGGGAGCAGGAACGAAGAGTGAAAGCTGGAGGTGGTGGAATTGAGTGCCATCACGTTCTGGCTGAAAAACTTGAAGCGGGGGCCACATGACAGGGCCTGGTGGGCCGTATTCGGCCTGAGGGCCTTGTGTTTGACATATGTCTTCTACACAAAAGTAATTACTTACCGGTGTAAAGAAAAATGTCCGCCTGTACACGGATCCCGATATCCAAATTATAAGTAGACGTCTGTCTGAGGCCACAGAAAATATAGAACTGTTTGCTCAGCTTAAGAACAGCCGGATAAGGTTAGATAATGTAACCCAACTCAAGCCTGCGAATAAGGCAAGTGGAACCCAATATGGCCACATGCCTATATCTGGTCAATGACATTGCCCAAATATGTGGCTGTAGGTCGATGTCACAAGCATCTCTGCCCCTTCATTACGCATGACTGAAGGGCCATTTATTCTATCACAAACTGTTGAAAAACAAGTCAGCATAAAGGGTCTAGGGTTGGCCCCAGCCCTACAAAAAAAAAAAAAAAACAACTTAACTGTAAAATGTTTCCAATGATTTGATGAGCTATTACAGTGGTTGTAAACCCAGTGGAGCGACTACCATCACAGACATTAAACAAATCCTCCTACATAGGTTTTACCCTTTGCCTGCAGCCCTCTATTCTCTACAGCTATTCAAAACTATAGAGTTTCCAAAACATATCTCAGCTCCAGAAACGGCGACGGGGATCCGATGCCACACACTGTACAGCATAGAGCAGGGAGCTGAGTGTAATCTGACACCTAAGTGGAGGGAAGAGACACACCCACCTCTGCACAGTCTCATAGGGAAACAGCTGAGGCTGTCAATCACCTGCTGTGTGCTGGTGGGGAGGTGCAGTTATCACTCCGGATTGTCGTGGCACAGAGTGTCAGAAGTGACTCATGCAGATAGCAGAGAAAGGAGAGAGCAGGTAGGAAACACACTAAGTGCTTTGATTTATGGCTTGTACACCCTATAGAAGGATATGCTTTGTTCATTTTTCATTTGCAGAGGTTTACAAACACATTAAGTCTTCTGTGGTGAAATATGTGGAAGAGGTTATAAAACAATTCAGTCAGACAGAAAAAAAAAATACTTTTATGAAAAGGACATCAGTTCCCCGAGGTTATTTGACAGTATGATGTTATGTGTCACGATCATTTGACATTTTCTTTTTATGGCAAGTCAACAACCAAAAACGAGACGATTGAATTCAGCTATACCACAGTGGAGGAGGTTTGTACAGCCAATGTTTGTAAATCACAAAGATCATAAAGAAGCATATCAACAAGTTCACAGAGGACAAAAGACAATAGAGTTAACCAGCGCAGAGAATAGTATAATCAGTCTGAAGTGCAAACTGCAAAAATGGGAATAAACCCAAAACACTTATGCACAGGATTTCTCCACAGCATGTTGTCCTAAGATTGGGTTAGAAAGGTATTTTAACACCCAGGTCTCCAAGGTAGTTAAACCCCCAAATCCCTCCACAAGAAGGAAACAATGTGCCAACCAAATGCGTTTTCATAAATGTTTAAATGCCAGTCTGTAAAATGATCAGACAGGAACTACTCAGCGGTAAAACAAGTATTCATTGTTTTCAGGTTACCAAGAAAGCTGAACCCAAGAAAACAAAGATATTGTTGTTGCCCATTTAGATCTATAGGTAGTGTGTATTATCTTCTCATATATCGAGACTTTACACTGATTTGTACACACACACACACACACAAAAAAAAGGGTGTTGACAGGTTGGTTAAAGCTGTGGTTGTCAACCTCAGTCCTAAAGTACCCACAACAGGCCAAGTTTTGGGAATGTCTCTGTAGCTGTGTAGTTGCCGCTAGTAACAAACATCCACCATATCGCCCCGCTGCCGGACTCGCATATATCACTTGCAGAGACAATGAAAAGTGATTTGCTGTGGGGTTTTTTTTGTTTATTGGGGGATACAACTTGGTTGGGGAAAGGGGTATACGGGATGGCCATAGAATAGATCACTTTGCCATCATATTTAGAGATTTTATAGATTAGCAGATAATTGGAGCCTGAAAGGAACGATGCGCATGTGTAACAGCTACAGTCTTTTTCCTGCATCACCATGCAGACCATTGCTCCTCCTCTGAGCAACTCCTGCAGACTATTGCTTCCAGAACTTCCTCATCAATGACCGTGTAAAGATGAGGACATCACCCTTGACCGTGTCAGGGTGATGTTCCCAGAAATCCTCTCCTCTTGCACAAACTTATTATGTAGCATATTAATTTCTTGTCACATCTTCTGTAAGAACCCACTCTGAATAGTTTCTCATGCCGACTCTGGTTGCTTGCTGCTACTAGGCCAGAGGCCTGCAGTACCTCTCCCCGGAGGCCTAGTAGTTTAAAAGCATGTTCTGAACGGTGGACTACTGTTCCCCGCTTGCAAATCCTGTGCCCTCAGGCCACATTGATTTAACACTACTCACCACAGTCTCTCCTCTGATCCGGGACTCCTTATCAATGACTGTGTAATAAGGACTTCGCCAATGACCGTGTAAATAAAGGTGAAGTTCCCTCACAGACTTCCTGGTATGTCTCCACATCCAGCCCACCACTGTGGTACGCTCATCGACCTTTCTCTGCCCTGAGTCCATGATGAAGAACTTAACCGGACCGTACGTTCCGACAGCTTCACCTGCCCCTCTGCTCCAGGAATTCCTCATCAATGACTGTGTAACGATGCCGACTTCACCAATGACCGTGTAAAGGTGAAGTTCCCTCACAGCTCTTCCGGGCCTCCTCCTGCGATCGGCGCACGCCCCCTCCCAGATGGGGATGGCCTCCTGCTGCTGTCTAGTACTCCATTCTAAACTTCTCCCAGCCAACAACTCCCCCCCAGGGCCTGTTACCTCAACTTATATAGGATGCCCGCCTCCTGCCAATACCAGTTGGGGATTGGTCAGGGCTCCCACATGAGGTGCCTGCCACTCCAGTTCCTGCCCCTCTTCCAGAACATTCTCCCTCAAAGAAGGGGAGATGCCTCAGAACCAAAGCACAGGTGGTCACACCCACTGCTACACTAACCACTCCCTGCCCCCAGATCAAAACAGACAGGCCTAGCTCAAAGCATAGGCCTGCCTAAATTTACCTGTGCTGACAGTTTCCCCTCGCAAAAAATCCTATGCTAGCACCTACTTATGGTAGAGGGTGCTACATCTCTTAAATACTGCACATGCGCGAGGAACCGCTACACTCTCCTACTGGCCCAGTGGCGGGGGAAGGAGGAGGGAGCTGGGCTGCTGACGTAATGCACCGTGGCCCGGACTCCCGGAAGTGGGGACAGGATACCTTAAATCCCTAGCCCGGGAATAGACAGTTGACTTTGCAATGGAATTTTCACCAGAGCTTACTTTATTTGATGAAGCTCTGCTGTCTTCCATCATCCAATCATGTTCAAGCAAAAATTCTGTGTTTTTTTTAAATTTTTTATTTATTTTCCTTGCCCTTGATTGGGTATTGTTTAAAAAGTAAAATTTCACCACATTCACTAGCCTTTGAGGAAAATTATCTTGCAAATTGGAAAAGGTAACTGGCTTTTTGAGGTCTACTACTATGTTACCAAGGCAGTTACCCTCAGAGATGGATCGGGGATCAGCAATTGGTTCTCTAAGGGCACAAAGCTTTCAGAAAAATCATCAATACCTAAAGTGGAGCTGATATCAAAATTTGGAGTTAGATTTGAGGCCTCTGCTGTGCTGCTCAATGTTCCCCTTGCTGGAGACTGAAATGAGAAAGCAAAGCTCTGCCTCTTTCAAAGGATAGTGCCCCATCCTTGGTAATGGTGGGAGGAATAGTTACAGTATCTACTCCTCCATGATGACATCACAGAGCTGGTGGATGTTAGAGACCTTGCTCTTCTCCACCTTCCATTTGAGGATGCCCCACAGATGCTCAATAGGGTTTAGGCCTGGAGACATGCCTGGCCAGTCCATCACCTGTACCTTCAGCTTCTTTAGCAAGGCAGTGGTCATCTTGGAGGTGTGTTTGGGGTCGTTATGTTAGAATACTGCCCTGTAGCCCAGTCTCCAAAGGGAGGGGATCATGCTCTGCTTCGGTATGTCACATTACATGTTGGCATTCATGGTTCCCTCAATGAACTGTAGCTCCCCAGTGCTGGCATCACTCATGCAGCCCCAGACCATGACACTCCCACCACCATGCTTGACTGTAGGCAAGACACACTTGTCTTTGTACTCCTCACTTGGTTGCCGCCACACATACTTGACACCATCTGAACTAAATAAGTTCATCTTGGTCTCATCAGACCACAGGACATGGTTCCGGTAATCCATGTCCTTAGTCTGATTGTCTTTAGCAAACTGTTTGTGGACTTTCTTGTGCATTATCTTTTAAAGAGGCTTCCTTCCGGGACGACATCCATGCAGACCAATTTGATGCAGTGTGGAGCGTATGGTCTGAGGACTGACAGGCTGACCCCCCACCCCTTCAACCTCTGCAGCAATGCTGGCAGCACTCATACGTCTATTTCCCAAAGACAACCCCTGGGTATGACGCTGAGCACGTGCACTCAACTTCTTTGGTCGACCATGGCGAGGCCTGTTCTGAGTGGAACCTGTCCTGTTAAACCTCTGTATGGTCTTGGCCACCATGCTGCAGCTCATTTTCAGGGTCTTGGAAAACTTCTTCTAGCCTAGGCCAGTGATGGCGAACCTTGGCACCCCAGATGTTTTGGAACTACATTTCCCATGATGCTCATGCACTCTGCAGTGTAGTTGAGCATCATGGGAAATGTAGTTCCAAAAAAATCTGGGGTGCCAAGGTTCGCCATCACTGGCCTAGGCCATCTTTATGTAGAGCAACAATTCTTTTTTTCCGATCCTCAGAGAGTTCTTTGCCATGAGGTGCCATGTTGAATTTCCAGTGACCAGTATGAGGGAGTGAGAGCGATAACACCAAATTTAACACACCTGCTCCCCATTCACACCTGAGACCTTGTAACACCAACAAGTCACATGACACCTCGGAAGGAAAAAGGCTAGGTGGGACCAATTTGGACATTTTCACTTAGGGGTGTACTCACTTTTGTTGCCAGTGGTTTAGACATTAATGGCTGTGTGTTAAGTTTTTTTGAGAGGACAGCAAATTTACACTGTTATACAAGCTGTATACTCACTACTTTACATTGTAGCAAAGTGTCATTTCTTCAGTGTTCTCACATGAAAAGATAGAATAAAATATTTACAAAAATGAGAGGGGTGTACTCACTTTTGTGAGATAATGTACATAGTTGGCAAGGTTGAAAAAGACACAAGTCCAACCTGCGTGTGCACACTTTTATGTCAATATTACATTGTACATCCCTGTATGTTGTGGTCGTTTAAGTGCCTAATAATTTTTTTAAATTATCTATGCTACCTGCTGAAACCACTGATTGTGGAAGAGAATTACATTCTTACAGTAAAAAACCCTCTACGCAGTTTCCAGTTAAATCGCTTATAGTGCCCCATTATTAGTATTAGTGGGAGGAATAGTGCGCCATCATTAGTATTAGTGGGCGGAATAGTGCCCCATTATTATTAGTGGGAGGAATAGTGCCCCATTATTATTAGTGGGAGGAATAGCGCTCCCTCCTCACCGCCCAATTTAACCCAGTCAATTCTGCACCACAATTGCCTGTATTGCATGTGGTTGTGGTGCAGGCCCATGCCCTTTTGTCATGTTTGGGTGCCTACACTCTTAGACGAACAACGGAGACACCTTTGGACATCCAGCTAACAATTTATCAGCAGTTACAACAAGTCTTGTTTACCTTTTGGGAGAAGAAGTTTTACATAAATAAACAAAAGCTGATCATTGTAAGCGCCCTGTCAGTGTTTAATCCTAACTAAACCCTCCTATACTTACAGCCAAAGAAGCTGGCATTTGGCCTCTGTTTGCTCTGCAGTTGCCATGGTGCTGTTCATGTGATCAGTTATGACATCAGCCATTTGATTGATAACACAAGAACTGTGACAGTTATCATTCACGGCATGCCTTGAGTGTAACTTTTTTGGGAAACCGTTCCGCTTTAAATGGTTTGTCTGAACCCTCTAACTGGCACTTTAGCTGGAAAGTTTGGTCTGGTAAAGGAAGTGGAAAAACAACCGACTTACTGGCCGGATCAGTAGGTGAAAAGAAAAAAGAAAACTAATGCAGACATTACATTTAAGGTGCAATATCATTTTTGGTTTTGGATTCAAAACCATTTTAACTACATGACAGGTTTTACAGTCTTGCTCTCCTGTGTATTAAAGGCAATGAACAACTGTAAAGTGAGATAGTACATAACAGATGGCCCACAGCTGTTTTTAAAGACATGCTAACACTGCTACTCTTCACTTTCTGGTGTCTAGGTCACATGATGCAGGCATTTGCATATCCACATTGATGCCAGTTCTTAGATCACAAGTTATGCTTCAAATTAACAGTTGGTCATTCCAACTGACGGACCATCAATATGTGGTTAACCCAGCTAAAAGAAAGAAAGATGAAATCACTGCATCAGACACTGGCTCCTGTACATAACTGCAAACACTGAGTCAGATAAATAGATGTAAAAATAACCACTGTATTTACACTCTAAGAATGAATCGCACCCAAACCTGACAGACCTGGGTCCACACCCAGCACATAATTAAAGGGAACCTATTCTTAGGACAATATAGAGGCTGCCACTGCCAATCTCCTTTTCAAAACACTAGCTGTCTGTCTCCGGTTTTAATATTTTGAGTCACATGCCTGGAATAAGGACGCAGCAACTGCAGCACAGTGGTTAGCACTTCCGCCTAGCAACACTAGTGTCATGGGGGACTATCTGCCTGGAGTTTGCATGTTATCCCTGTGCGGGTTTCCTCCCACACTCCAAAGACATGCCAGTAGGTTAATTGGCTCCAGTATGTATGAATGTGACCTAGACACCTTAGATTGTAAGTTCCTTGAGGGCAGGGACTGTCAGGTTAGTAAAAATCAGAACTGATTCAATCATACAGTTTGTAGTGTACATAGATTTGCACAACAATGGGATAAAGGAATATTGCTGAACTTTGGTTTATCTCATGGTTACTGTGAAATTGTGTGAATGCAGTGCATGTTATCTCAGCTTGCAGACCTTGGATTCATTCAATGAGTTTACCAAAAATATAAATATTGCAGAATATACAGACTTATGCTACATAACTAAGCTCCATTTCATGCTGCATAAACTAAATTATTAATGTATCTTAAATAGAAAATGATCTTTAGATAGATTTTTTGCTCCAAAAGCATTTTATTATTTTAATTAATTTGATTAAAAAAAAAATATATGATTTCAATAATAAAAAAATCATTGATTTATATCCACCCTGGATGCTATACAAGTACCTGTAATAAATAAAGTCATGTTAAAATCAGAATTTCTGATCTCTATAATAATCCTGAGTACTGAAGCCAATAGAGATCGCAGTAGCTGCAGTCTTCATCCAACTTTCCTTAAAGCAAACTTCCACCCAAAAGTGGAAGCTCCGCTTATCTGTCTCCTCCCCACCTCTGGTGCCACATTTGGCACCTTTCGGGGAGAGGCAGGTACTGGTTTCTGATAGGTAACCGTCCCAACTTCCGCCCGACCTCGCCACAGTGGGGTCCGTCAGACGTTCGGCCCCCCTCCTCCTCCTTTCCCCGCCCCCAGACCAGTTACAGAGCGCATCAACCTTGCGCAGTAGGGGACTGGCTGTGAAGCCGCAAGGCAAGAGGGAACTTGGAGGTGGTTGTTAATGTTTCACAACAAGCTCAGGTATTAGTCCATGTAAGGATAAAATGATGCTGAATAAATGGAAGGAGGCCAGTCTATAAGGCCCCTTTCACACGAGGCGGACTCCATTTCTACGGAGCCCACCTCGGTCCGCTGGCTCAGCGGGAGATCTCTCCATTGATCTCCGCTGAGCCGGCGGATGACAGTTCCCTCTCTGCTCACTGAGCGTGGAGAGGATTGTCAGGCACCGCTGCCACCTATGGAGGGATCGGATGAAAATAGACAGCATGTCCGTTTTCATCAGATCTCACCCGATCCGATAGCGATGGACCTGGACGTAGGGCCATCCGTCAGCTTTTAGTGGTTCGGACGGGGTTGGATGTCAGCGGACATGTCTCCGCTGACATCCGTCGCTCCATAGGCTAACATGGAGCGCCCGTTCAGGTCCGCCGTCAAAACTGACAGGCGGACCTGAACGGTCCGATCGTGTGAAAGGGGCTTAAAGCTAGAAGAAGCTCTGGAACAATAAAAAAGAAAGAAGGACGGCGCCCTCTAAGTGCAGCATGTATGTTAAAAATATTTATTACAATAGATAAAAACACTCACATTTGAGTTGCTAAAAACCAGCATGTAAAGTAGTTTCATCCGCATGCTCTCGGGGGATGTGGGTGTCACGGGCCAGTGGGGGGGTTCCTTGGATGTGAGTCCTGTGACCTGGGTCCTGGTAGCTGTTCTTGTGATGCTATGCATAGCCTGATGAAGGAGCACGCATGCTCCGAACGCGAAGCACCGGCCGCTAGGGGTGCAACGGATCAAAAAACTCACGGTTTGGATCATTTTCGGATCAACAAAAAAAAAATCTCCCCCACTGTAATATCCACAATCTCACCCACTGTAATAATATATTAGCAGGGTATTGGCAGGTATATTGGCAGGGTATTGGCAGAGTATTGGCAGGGCATTGCAGAGTATTGGCAGGGCATTGCAGAGTTTTGGCAGGGCATTGCAGAGTTTTGGCAGGGCATTGCAGAGTATTGGCAGGGCATTGCAGAGTATTGGCAGGGCATTGCAGAGTTTTGGCAGGGCATTGCAGAGTATTGGCAGGGCATTGCAGAGTATTGGCAGGGCATTGCAGAGTATTGGCAGGGCATTGCAGAGTATTGGCAGGGCATTGCAGAGTTTTGGCAGGGGGGAGAGAGAAACCGGCGTCATGACATGACGCCGGTTTGTTACAAGTGATCGCTCCGGCCGCCGGGTGTACCAAGATGCCCGCCGCTCCGGAGCTAGGCCAAAGCCGCAGCCTTTCCTATGGCCGAGGCCACAGAGCGCTCCGCAGATTGCATGTGTCCCGATCCGCGGAGGTTGATCCGTACGGATCACGGACGATCCGCTGCACCCCTACCGGCCGCCTTACCCCGCTCCTGGAAGTGAAGACGCAGGTCAGCACGGCGCTCCACGGAGGATCCATGACCGACATCCTGGCCGCCCAGAGGTTCTGAGGACCCTCTGCACCACCGGAACAGCTACCAGAACCCAGGTCACAGGACTCACATCCAAGGAACCCCCCCACTGGCCCGTGACACCCACATCCCCCAAGAGCACGCGGATTAAACAACTACTTTACATGCTGGTTTTTAGCAACTCAAATGTGAGTGTTTTTATCTATTCTCTATTGTAATAAATATTTTTAACATACATGCTGCACTCTTATCTAAGAATTTTTGTTCGTATTTTGCACCATTAGTGGGCTGCAACAACAGACGATTTTTGTGCGGCCATCGAATTTGAGAAATCAGACACGTTGGAATTTTTTTTTAAAAACAAACTATTTTCTAATCAATGATGGGAGAATCGTGCGAGAAATGTCAATTGAAAAAGAAATGTGCATGTGCAAGAAAAGAAACTTCCCGGAAAGAAAAGAAGATTCCTGGCCACAAAAATTCTTTTCTGTAGCAACATGAGGTGAAATTGAAGACTTGGTTGGCCAAATTTTCGAAATCAATGGGGGCATCATCGGATTACAAAACGCACAAAATTTCTGATTTTCAAAAGAAAATTCTTTCGAAATTCGACCGTGTATGGCCAGTCTAAGTCACAAATCAGGCTACATAACATAAGATTTATTCTCATTGTAAATGCAAATTCACAACTAAATGTATTTACTGTACCCCTCAGCAAAGTCTCTACGACAGGTTTACAAACTTGTGCATTTGTACTCCTGGGCAGCAAAGTGCAACAGTTTATGAGAGAGAGAGAGAGAGAGAGAGAGAGAGAGAGAGAGAGAGAGAGAGAGAGAGAGAGAGAGAGAGAGAGAGAGAGAGAGAGAGAGAGAGAGAGAGAGAGAGAGAGAGAGAGAGAGAGAGAGAGAGAGAGAGAGAGAGAGAGAGAGAGAGAGAGAGAGAGAGAGAGAGAGAGAGAGAGAGAGAGAGAGAGAGAGAGAGAGAGAGAGAGAGAGAGAGAGAGAGAGAGAGAGAGAGAGAGAGAGAGAGAGAGATTCTTGGACAGGCCAGTGACAAGTCCATTTAACACATCAAAAAGGATGTTAATTTTATGCAAAGCCACCTTGGTATTTGGGGAATAGCCAGTTTATCTAATTAGGGCATGTCAAAGGGTACATGATAAAGAATGTGGTTTGACCATACAAGTAGTATTTATTGATGGTAATTAGACTTGAGGGGGTATTCATGAGAACGGCATTCATAGGGGAACCGTTTTCCTGGTAAACACTATAGTGACTTTAAAATGTACATTTTAAGTAATTGCAAGTAGGGTCTTTTCATGTTAGGATCAAAACTGTTTAGTCAGTCAATTAGAAACCCCTGGCAGTTTTTTTTTTTTTCTATGCACCATTGGGAAAACGTTCTGTCTGTCCCTGAGTTGCAACAAGAAGTTAGAGGAAACCTTCTAAAGCGAGAGACTCTTGGACAGCTCTTTATTTATACAGGCATCTACAATTTACGCAGTACTTCCCATACTGCTCATTTAGATCAAGCAGCTTGCAATCTAAGGTCCCAATCACTCATTAAATTACATACTAGAATTGCAAGATTCTGGCTAAAATGAGAATCACAATTTTTTGCTTAGAATAAATATCACGATTCTCACGGCGCAACATCATCTTTCACATTATACAAAAAAGTGGGCTAACTTTAGACCCCATACACATTACTAGATTTTCTGCAGATTTTTGTCTTCAGATTTACCAAAACCATATAATATGAGTTAAAATCTTAAGAGTTTCAATTTGTATGCAATCAGGCTGGCCCCTGCACTACATGGTTTTGGTAAATCTGGAGACAAAAATATGCAGAAAATCTAATAGGGTGTAAAGGGTCTTACTGTTTAGTTTTTTTTTTATTTTAATTCATCAAAGTGTATTTTTTCCCCAAAAATTGTGTTTGAAAGACCGCCGTGTGACATAAAATATTGCAACAATTGCCATTTTATTCCCTAGGGTCTCTGCTAAAAAAATATATATAATGTGTGGGGGTTCTAAGTAATTTTCTAGCAAAAAATACTGATTTTAACTTTGTAAGAAACAAAAAATGTCAGAAAAAGGTTTTTAAGACTTGGAGGGCGCTATTAACACTTTATTCGGCCACTAGCGGGTGTTAAAAGCGCCCTGCTAGCAGCCGAAAAGCGCCACTGTAAGGGTCGGTTCACACTAGGACGACTTGTCAGGCGACAAGTAGCGTCCCGTTCTGTACAATGGAAGCGTTTTCTAAGTCGCTCTGACTTAGAAAAAGGTTCCTGTACTACTTTGGGGGCGACTTGAGGCGACTTGCATAGACTTCTATATAGAAGTCGTTTTGCAAGTCGCCGCCCCTGTCGTGTCCAGGTCGCCTGAAGGAGTCGCGCTGCCTCAATGTGAACCGGGGCTAACAGTGTCGCTAAAATTTGCCCCCCAGCCCCAGTGTGAAAGTAGCCTAAGTGGTTAAACTTAACCTGAGTGAGCAGAGAACTCTCTACACTTGTTACATGAATGGGGAAATTCTGCATAGGGATCATGAGGGGGGGGGGCTATATCGAGATCACGTTTTTTTTAATGATTAATCGTGCAGCTCTAATACATACATGCATATACTAGGGCCAATTTAGACAGGAGCCAATTACCAACCAGCATGTCTTTGGAGTGTGGAAGGAACCCAGAGTCCCCAGAGGAAACTCACGCAAGCACAAGGGGATTATCCAAAATTCCATGCACGTAGTGTCCTGGTTGAGGTTTAAAACCGAAGAGCCCAGTGCTGCAAGACAAGAGTGCTAACTACTGACTTTCAACATCTCAAAGAACTTTAGACATGACTACATTTGAGAATGTGGTCTGTGTGCCAGAATTACACAACTATGTGCTTCCAAGAATCTGTGTTTTTAGAGTTTCCATGATATGCATTGCAATACGTTTAGGGCATTAAAAGAGAAGTATTGTCAAAGATTTTTTGGGCTATACTTTTCTTTTGGGTCACAGGAGTTCACTTACTTTTGCTTTCCTGTGACCCAGAATCAGTTGACAGTGAGATAAAGCCTGCTGTCATCACAGAGATGCTCTAGGCTTTGGAAGAATCCTGACCATATTGTTGGGATCCACCCAGATGGCCTGATCAGCCGCTGGCTCCAGCTCTCAGCGTGCCACTGAGAGACTAAGCCAGCTGCTCCTGCTCCCACCCCCTTCCCTGCCCGATGCTCCAGTGATAGCTTACACTAACTGCTCTAACCTCCAAGCTGACTGAGAAAAGAGCAATAAGTGGTCATATGATCCCTTAGTTCTTGGTCTTAGAGCCAGCAGGGGACAGCTGCACCGTGGAAGTATGAGTTTTCTTTCAAAACCCCTTCAAAGAGGTTTCCATATGATTGAGGGCTAGTTTAGTTCAGGACACCCGTGCGGCGCACTCCCGTATCCTGCTGCTGCTTCTATGGACACGGACAACAGGACTCGACTGCGCCCCCCGGCTCAATGGATTTGATAGACAGCAGCAGGAGCCAATGGTTCCTGCTGCTATCAATCTATCTAATGAGGACCCGAGACACCGGCAGGAGCTGGTGTGCTCGTTCCCATCGTGGGAAAGACCGGGCTCAGGTAAGTATATAGGGGGCTCTGGGGGGGGTGCTGCACTAAAGATTTTTCACCTTAAATGCATAGAATGCATTAAGGTGAAAAACATTGAGTGTTTACAACCCCTTCAAAAAGGTATTAATGTTGGTGTAAATGATCTGGTTACTGGACAGGCGGCTTCTACACTCCAGATGATCTCCAAGGTCTTCTTGGCTTGTAGTGTAATGTAACAGGAACTGAAATTAAAGCGCCATGCCACGGCCAAGAGGTCCAGATGCAACTTTATTCCATTAAAAGTCAGGGGTACAGTCCAAAAAGCAACCAATAGTGTTTCAGGTGTCCAAGCAGCCTGTTCATCAGGGCTTGATTGGCAACAATGTGAACAAGCCAGAAGTGAACTGGACCTACCAAGCAAGCTGCTAATAAGGCCTGTGCTTGTATTTCACACCATTGTTGGTCCAGCTCACATCGCTGCCAGTCCAGCCCTGATGAAGGGGGCTCTTGGACCCCCAAAGTGCATTGGCCACTTTTTTGGGACTGTATCCCTGACTTTTACTGGAATAAAGTTGCATCTGGACCTCTTAGCAGTGGTGTGGCCCTTCAATTTCAATTCTTATTATATAAACACAGCACTGTTTTACATAGATAGTAGAGCCTCCTATATAAAACACAGCACTGTATTACATAGATAGTAGAGCCTCCTATATAAAACACAGCACTGTATTACACAGATAGTAGAGCCTCCTATATAAAACACAGCATTGTATTACATAGGTAGTAGAGCCCCCCTATATAAAACACAGCACTGTATTACATAGATAGTAGAGCCCCCCTATATAAAACACAGCACTGTATTACATAGATAGTAGAGCCTCCCTATATAAAACACAGCACTGTATTACATAGATAGTAGAGCCTCCTATATAAAACACAGCACTGTATTACACAGATAGTAGAGCCTCCTATATAAAACACAGCACTGTATTACATAGATAGTAGAGCCTCCTATATAAAACACAGCACTGTATTACATAGATAGTAGAGCCTCCTATATAAAACACAGCACTGTATTACATAGATAGTAGAGCCTCCTATATAAAACACAGCACTGTATTACATAGGTAGTAGAGCCTCCCTATATAAAACACAGCACTGTATTACATAGATAGTAGAGCCTCCTATATAAAACACAGCACTGTATTGCATAGATAGTAGAGCCTCCTTATATAAAACACAGCACTGTATTACATAGATGGTAGAGCCTCCTATATAAAACACAGCACTGTATTACATAGATAGTAGAGCCTCCCTATATAAAACACAGCACTGTATTACATAGATAGTAGAGCCTCCTATATAAAACACAGCACTGTATTACACAGATAGTAGAGCCTCCTATATAAAACACAGCACTGTATTACATAGATAGTAGAGCCTCCCTATATAAAACACAGCACTGTATTACATAGATAGTAGAGTAAGGTGACCAGATTTTTAAAATGAAATCCGGGGACATTTTTAAAATTTTTTTTTACTGGCAAATGGTAAAATATTTTATACGCATATTATCCTAAATGATATATGCAGTGTATGTGGTATGTGAGTATGGAATGATTGTAAAAATGATATAGATGTTATTTCTCACACTTCCTCCATGAGATAAAAAAAGATACTTCTTAGAATTTTTTGGGAGGGGAGGGATGGGGCAGCTAAATTCAAATCCAATACGGGCAGGGGCGGCTCCAGACAATTTTTTTTGGGGGTGCTGTGGCGGTGCTTGAGGTAAAAGTGAGGGTGCAAGTGTGGTGCGCTACCTGTGGGCGTGGCCAAAAGTGGGTGTGGCCAGCAAGTTGCCGCGGTCAAAAAGTGGAGGTTTCTTCATGGCGTCCAATGGTGATCAGTATATCCTGGCCTCTGTATACCAATAAAAAGCCAAAACATGCAGCACAACTCTACTCTTCCTTTATACAATTCTACAAATGGACTTATAAGTGCAATGGTGAAACCTATAAAATAATATCCAGTGCAAAACAACCAATGTATTGCAATGTAGTAGTGACGGTGTCACCCCCTCTGCAAAAATATTTTGAGAAATTGCAGAGCTTCAATGTGCAAATAATGATGAAACCACCTACATACAATAATAACAGAGATGCAAATCAAGCAGTGTATTAGAACATAGTAGTGATGGTGTCCCCCTCTCTGCAAAAAGTAAGAAATATTGCAGAGCTGCAATGTGCAAATCATGGTGAAAACCCCCTATATATAATCATAGTAATAAAATGTAAAATATGTACATCAATTGTACATTTTATTATGTTAATATATAAGGGGTTTCACCACCATTTGCACATTGCAGCTCTGCAATTTCTCAAAATATTTTTGCAGAGGGGGTAAGACCATTATTACTTTACTCATATTGCAATACATTGGGTTGATTTGCACTGGATCTTCATTTATAGGTGTTACCATTGCCCTTATAAGTCCATTTGTACAATTTTATAGATTACGTGTAGGGCAGCGCTGCATTTTTTGCTTTTTATTGATTCACATTAAATGAGGGAACCAGCTAACAATATTCTCTTATTGTTTTTGAGGTTTTTTTTTGTTGCATGGCAGTGGTTTTACTTTCTTATGTCCTCTGTATACTGGTAGCCACTGGCCCTGCATATTGGTGGTCAGTGTGCCCCCTGTATGCTGGTGGTCAGTGTGCCCGCTGTATGCTGGTGGTCAGTGTGCCCGCTGTATGCTGGTGGTCAGTGTGCCCCCTGTATGCTGGTGGTCAGTGTGCCCCCTGTATGCTGGTGGTCAGTGTGCCCGCTGTATGCTGGTGGTCAGTGTGCCCCCTGTATGCTGGTGGTCAGTGTGCCCCCTGTATGCTGGTGGTCAGTGTGCCCGCTGTATGCTGGTGGTCAGTGTGCCCGCTGTATGCTGGTGGTCAGTGTGCCCCCTGTATGCTGGTGGTCAGTGTGCCCCCTGTATGCTGGTGGTCAGTGTGCCCCCTGTATGCTGGTGGTCAGTGTGCCTGCTGTATGCTGGTGGTCAGTGTGCCCGCTGTATGCTGGTGGTCAGTGTGCCCCCTGTATGCTGGTGGTCAGTGTGCCCCCTGTATGCTGGTGGTCAGTGTGCCCGCTGTATGCTGGTGGTCAGTGTGCCCGCTGTATGCTGGTGGTCAGTGTGCCCCCTGTATGCTGGTGGTCAGTGTGCCCCCTGTATGCTAGTGGTCAGTGTGCCCCCTGTATGCTAGTGGTCAGTGTGCCCCCTGTATGCTGGTGGTCAGTGTGCCCCCTGTATGCTGGTGGTCAGTGTGCCCCCTGTATGCTGGTGGTCAGTGTGCCCCCTGTATGCTGGTGGTTAGTGTGCCCGCTGTATGCTGGTGGTCAGTGTGCCCCCTGTATGCTGGTGGTCAGTGTGCCCCCTGTATGCTGGTGGTCAGTGTGCCCCCTGTATGCTGGTGGTCAGTGTGCCCCCTGTATGCTGGTGGTCAGTGTGCCCCCTGTATGCTGGTGGTCAGTGTGCCCCCTGTATGCTGGTGGTCAGTGTGCCCCCTGTATGCTGGTGGCCAGTGTGCCCGCTGTATGCTGGTGGTCAGTGTGCCCGCTGTATGCTGGTGGTACGTGCTGGGTTCAGGAGGATGCTACTTGCAGGGATCAGGAGGATGCTACGTGCAGAGTTCTGGTGGATGCTACGTGCAGGCTTCAGGGGGATGCTACGTGCAGGGTGCAGGGCTCAGGAGGATGCTACATGCAGGGTGCAGGGCTCAGGAGGATGCTCCGTGCAGGGTGCAGGCTTCAGGGGGATGCTACGTGCAGGGTGCAGGGCTCAGGAGGATGCTATGTACAGAGTGCAAGGTTCAGGCATGCATTACATACAGAGTGCACGGTTCAGGAGTGCGTTGTACGGAGTGCAAGGTCCAGGAATTAGTTAAACTGAAAAGACACCAATTACCGTATTTATCAGCGTATACCACACACTTTTTGGGTGGGTGAGTGTTATACGCTGATCCCCGCCGATCTCCGCTACGCTGAAGGGAGAGGAGCGAGCGCCGCCGATATACACATAGCCGAGTGTACTCGGCTAGGCTCGGCTCCACTCACAGTCACGCCCAGTCCTGCCATTGGACCTGTGTTATGTCCATCATAGGGGCGGGACTGGGCAGGACTGCGAGAGGAGCGCTCGCTCCTCTCCTCTAGAAATCAGCGGAGATCGGCGCCAATTTTAAATAATCAGCCTGCCTGGCCAAGGCTGCAATGACACAAGGCTGTAAAGACACAAGGCTGTAAAGACACAAGGCTGTAATGACACAAGGCTGTAATGACACAAGGCTGTAAAGACACAAGGCTGCAATGACACAAGGCTGTAAAGACACAAGGCTGTAAAGACACAAGGCTGTAATGACACAAGGCTGTAATGACACAAGGCTGTAAAGACACAAGGCTGCAATGACACAAGGCTGCAATGACACAAGGCTGTAATGACACAAGGCTGTAAAGACACAAGGCTGCAAAGACACAAGGCTGTAATGACACAAGGCTGTAATGACACAAGGCTGTAATGACACAAGGCTGTAATGACACAAGGCTGCAAAGACACAAGGCTGTAATGACACAAGGCTGTAATGACACAAGGCTGTAAAGACACAAGGCTGTAATGACACAAGGCTGCAAAGACACAAGGCTGTAATGACACAAGGCTGTAATGACACAAGGCTGTAATGACACAAGGCTGTAAAGACACAAGGCTGTAATGACACAAGGCTGCAATGACACAAGGTGAGAGGTGCCATAAGTGCAGCCATGATTTTGTGTAAAGACTTTTCTGGTACATCATTAGTTAACAGAAAGAAAAGAAGTTGTAGGTAGCTGAGTAGTCTTACTTACAGTGTCTGAGGGGGAGGGGATGCCAAGGCATGCAGCATGCAATCTGTGTGTGCTCCGGAGATTGTGAGGACTTTGCAGGGGGGAGAAAAGGCCTGTGCAGCAGCAGATAGTTGAGATGGAGTTTTAATAGAAGAGTGAGCAAACCTGCTATCTTCAGAGGTTGTGTCTCTGGTGACTGCACTGCTCCTCCTTCTCTCCTCAGGATTTGTTAGGCCCGGGTGCAGTGATTGGTGGGTACAGCTGGTCTCTCTATATGTGTTGCTCCGTAGGGGGAGGTCAGAGCTCTCCAGGGAAAGATGCTGGACAGAGATGTTGATCGTAGACATCCAAGACAAAACCCAAGATTTCCGATTTGCGCCCCAAGACTGCCTGAGTAGTGAGAATGAATGGAGCTGTCAAGTCCAACCTCTGATGTCGGGATGGGCGGGGCCAATATGCGGAGCTACGCCCCATTTGTCAGACAGCCCGTGCATAGACAAATAGCTGGCGGTTTATGCATTGGTGGGCGGGGAGGAAGGTGGCAGGGGGCGGGACCAATTGTAACTAGTGTATATGTACCCACAGTGGTGTATAATAAACCTGAATTATACACCTGTGTGGGTACATATACACTAGTTACAATTGGTCCTGCCCCCTGCCACCTTCCTCCCCGCCCACCAATGCATAAACCGCCAGCTATTTGTTTATGCACGGGCTGTCTGACAGAGGGGGCGGAGCTCCGCATATCGGCCCCTCCCATCCCCGACATCAGAGCTTGGGTTTGACAGCTCCACTCACTCTCAGTGTCACTGCGGCCCTACGCTCCAGGCTTGCCCACCAATCCAAAACACACTGGATGATATTGACATTGCTGCATGTCCTGCTAGGGCTAGGTAATAAGTATAGGTACCCCCCCTGAATCCGGGGACAGATCCGGGGACAGACGTGGTCCGGGGACAGTGTCCTCAATCCGGGGACTGTCCCCGGAAACCGGGGACGTCTGGTCACCCTATAGTAGAGCCTCCTATATAAAACACAGCACTGTATTACACAGATAGTAGAGCCTCCTATATAAAACACAGCACTGTATTACATAGATAGTAGAGCCTCCTATATAAAACACAGCACTGTATTACACAGATAGTAGAGCCTCCTATATAAAACATAGCACTGTATTACATAGATAGTAGAGCCTCCCTATATAAAACACAGCACTGTATTACATAGATAGTAGAGCCTCCCTATATAAAACACAGCACTGTATTACATAGATAGTAGAGCCCCCTTATATAAAACACAGCACTGTATTACATAGATGGTAGAGCCTCCTATATAAAACACAGCACTGTATTACATAGATGGTAGAGCCTCCTATATAAAACACAGCACTGTATTACATAGATAGTAGAGCCTCCTTATATAAAACACAGCACTGTATTACATAGATAGTAGAGCCCCCTTATATAAAACACAGCACTGTATTACACAGATAGTAGAGCCTCCTATATAAAACACAGCACTGTATTACATAGATAGTAGAGCCTCCTATATAAAATATACCTGGGGGGGGTCTAGTTATAAAGCAGTGAATGAGACATTCACCAAACATTTACTAGTGTAGAAAGAATCAGTCATTTAAAAACACATAGACCTGGAAGATTCACCAGTAGAGAATGTTTGCCGATTGCTGTCACCACTAATCTGCAAGTTACACAAACCATTCCACATCACCAAACCTGCACATTTCAGATGGAATGTGAGAACATTATAGACAATTAAACACAACATAAATGAAAACACAAAAGAAGAAAACTGGCTATAAAACAGGAAATGTTTTTTTCCTAGACATTTAACATTTCTCACATAACAGTCCTGTTTTCGGTAGCTGGATCAGACCAAATGAAGTCCTCTGGACTCTCCACCAGCACCATCTCCTCACACTCTGCCCGCACTGTAATGTAGATATCAAAAATCCAGAGAGTCTCCCTTCTGCAGCTGCATAAAAAAAAACCCTGGACAGTGGTAGTAAAACACATTTGTAATGATTGCTGGACAGAGGTGTGAACACCACCAGAGAAACCTCACTGATAGAGGCTTTAAAAACCAGTGGATGAATGATTTTCTGACCGTCATCCAGCCAAAACAGAAATATCTGTTCTGGTTGGATGTTCTCTTTTACGCAGATCTAAATTAAGAGCTAAAATATCCTATATGTTCCTGAGACTTCACAAGTTCTTTTTAATTCTGTAGCTTTCTTGGTGATCCTGCCCTGAAGTTCTTGTTCAGGCACTTCCTGTTATAGGGTGACAACGCTCGGTTCCTGTCTCCTAATGGTGCAGGTGTTGTAGCCTCCTTTTGTAGCACCTGGAGACAAGTGGGCACTTGAGTGCACAATACACAGGCATCGTCTACTAATGTCAGCATCAGGAAACCCACCCAGGAAGCTGCCACTGGCGTGTATACATGTAGATTAGACCATGGACTGTCATCTATCCCTTTGGACAAGCAGACACAAGAAAACGTGTGTCCATTTCTTTTCTACCTCACCGGACTGATCACTTTGTGTCCGGGTCTGGTTTTGTAGATGTGACCAGATACAGGCAGACGCACATTTGGATAAGGATTACATAGGTTTGTTTTCCTCTATCACGAGATGGAGGGGGAAAAAAAGGGAACCTACACAGATGACATATAAATATGTTTCCGTTCTGATCCAACTCATAAGGGAATCAGTCCCAGGGCAGGACAAAATGCAGGAAGCCTGTTTGAAGGGGGCTATGGCTGACCATACACCATACAATCTTTTAGATCCACCACCAACTATATAGTTTAAAGACCTGCAGGATTTGACACTGAAAGTGGTTGTAAACCTCAGACATGAAATATGAACAAAGCATATCCCTCTATAGTGTGTACTTGTCTCAATCCAGAGTATAAGTGTTACTTCTGTCTGATGCTTCTTTCCTGTGCTATCTGCATGAGTCACGTATGGCAAGATTTTCTGACACCAAGAGGTAAAAAGGTGTCAGCCTAAGCTCTGTTCCTGTGTGCCTCCTGAAGGAGGGTGTGTTCCTTCCCTTCAATCAGAAGCATTAATCACTTCTGACAAATTTCTTGACACCAAGAGAAAAAAGGTGATGGGGAGGGACCTCCAGCTGATTGATAGCCTGATTGATAGCCTCAGCTCTGTTCGCCTCGGTTCACACCAGAGGCGGCACAACTTGCACACGACTGCCCGGGCGACTTGCAAAACGACTTCTGTATAGAAAGTCGCCCCCAAAGTCGTACAGAAACCTTTTTCCAAGTCGGAGCGACTTGCGTCGCTCCCCTTAGAACGGTTCCATAGCACAGAACAGGAGGCGACTTGTCAGGCGACAAGGTCGCCTGACAAGTCGTCCCTGTGTGAACGGGGCCTTCCTGTGTGCAGGGGGTGTGTCCCTTCCCTCCAATCAGCTTTAGGAGCTCTCCTCACTGAGCTCTGCAGAGTGTAATTTCAGGTCTCCGCCCCCTTTTTCTCAACTCTCAGATAAGCTTTATAATTCAGCACTTTGAAGGGATGTAAAGAAGAGAAGACTGCAAATAAACAGGTACAACTTATGTAGGAGGATTGGTTTCATCTCTGTGTATCATCTGAGGCCAGCCACTTCAATGGGTACATGTAAGGTTGACAACCACTTTAATTAAAATGGCTTGTTTAGGTTTGTGCTCATACTACTTTGTTTTAGTAAATCTAAAGGGCATTGTACGCTCAGATTGTATAGTGTATGGTTAGCCTAAATCCTAGTACACACGGTAAGTTTTTTATTTTCGTTCAGTCCAGTGGTTTTCCAGCATGCTCGTTCGACAGAAGCTGGTTGGGTGATGGGCTACTGTCAAACAAGGACCTGTACACACGAGCCGAATGTTGGCCGGAATCTACTGTACTGGCTGATTTCAGCCGATCTTTGGCCCATGTGTACAGGGCGTAAAGTGTTACTAAACCCAGAACCTGCATTCACTATATCTGGTCTCTTACAATACACAGAACATGGAAATGCAATTATATTAGTAAACATAAACTACTTGTAGGAGGAGATTTGGTGGTCCTATTTTCCATCCGTCTGGTGGATGGGATCAGATGAAAATGGACAGGCGGTCGGTTTTCATCCGATTTCCCCATAGAGGAGAGCAGAGCTCTGACAGGTCCATCTCAGCACAGTGAGTGGAGACTGATCTGTTCAGAGCGATCCCTACCGAGCAAGCGGAGTCTGTCAAAACGAACGTGCCCCGTGTGAGAGAGGGACAAAAGGCTCATCATACACATTCAAATCTAACCATACAATCAACTTTAGATCTACAATATCCATGTGATATGAGCGCCTGCCTAAACTATCCAATTTGTAACCAATCAGGCAAACCCTTGCACTAAATACTTGTTGGCAGATGTAAAGCTGTACACATACTATACCATCTGATTGTACACTCTCCTTTAGATCTTCCAACAAGTTGACTTAGCCGCCTGACAAGGCCTGCTCTATTCGGTGCGATAGAACCTTCCTAATCAGAGCGACTCAAGTCGCTCCGACCTAAAAAAAAGGTTCCTGTACCATTCGGGGGGACTTCAGAGCGACTACCATTGACTTCTATTACAGAAGTCCTTTGCAAGCCATGCTGAAGACGCGCTGTCGGGCGACTTTGAGCTGCCCCCGTGGTAACCAAGACCAAATCTACAGCTCACCATCCACATTACAATCTGATTGTACAACCTCCTTTAGATCTATCACCAAGTATGTAGTGCAGCCTTTCTCAACACTGGGGAACCCTTGAAATGACTTCCAGGTCTCAAGGAACCCCTGCTAAAAGTTACTATATCTACAACTCATGATACATTAGTGTGATGGACAGTGAGAAGAACGCGCCTTACGTTTGTGGTCATAGTAAAGAATTTCCCCACTTACAGATAGGCAAGTTCCCTACTGACACCATTGATATTTTTAGCTATCTGTAAGTGGGGAAATTCTTTACTATGACCACAAACGTAAGGCGCGTTCTTCTCACTGTCCATCACACTAATGTATCATGAGTTGTAGATATAGTAACTTTTAGCAGGGGTTCCTTGAGACCTGGAAGTCATTTCAAGGGTTCCCCAGTGTTGAGAAAGGCTGCACTACATACTTGTTGATAGATCTAAAGGAGGTTGTACAATCAGATTGTAATTTGGATGGTGAACTGTAGATTTACCATCACTATGTAATATGAAGTCTTATGCCGCGTACACACGGTCGGACTTTTCGTCTACAAAAGTCCAACGGACGCTGACGGACTAAAGCTGGCTGGTAATCCGATCGTGTGTGGGCTTCTCCGGACTTTCAACGTACTTTTTTAGCCTCAAATCCGACGTACTTTAGATTTGAAACATGCTTCAAATCTTTACGTCGTAACTACGACGGACCCCGAAATCCGCTCGTCTGTGTGCTAGTCCAACGGACAAAAACCCACGCTAGGGCAGCTATTGGCTACTGGCTATCAACTTCCTTATTTTAGTCTGGTGTACGTCATCACGTACGAATCCGTCGGACTTTTGTGTGGTCGTGTGTAGGCAAGTCCGTTCGTTAGAAAGTCTGCCACAAGTCCGCCGCAAGTCTGCCGAAAGTCTTCCGGAAGTCTGTTGGACGGGCTGTCGGACTTTTGTAGCTGAAAAGTCCGACCATGTGTACGCGGCATTACCTGAACTAGGCAATCAATCCGTATCCAACCAAGAAGACCCTTGCACTACATCAGGGTTTCTCAACCAGGGTTCCTCCAGAAGTTGCTAGGGGTTCCTCAAGAAATGAGCAATTTCTGCCTCTCAGCTAAAAATATCAATGGTGTCAGTGAGAACTTACCTGAGAGGCAGAAATTGCTCATTTCTTGAGGAACCCCTAGCAACTTCTGGAGGAACCCTGGTTGAGAAACCCAATCTGATTGTACAATCTCCTTTGGATCTACCAACAAGTATGTAGTGCCATGGCCTACCTGATTGGATAGATGAGGTAGATGCTCATGGTACATAATTTTGGTAGATCTAAGGTGGATTGGACTGACCGTCCAATCCACCTTAGATCTACCAAAATTATGTACCGTGAGCACCTACTCATCTATTCAATTGGGCAGGCCGTCCACTCCACCTTAGAACTAGCAAAATTATGTAACGTGAGCACCTACCTCATCTATCCAATCAGGCAGGCCATCCAAACCACCAAAATTATGTAACGTAAGCACCTACCTCATCTATCCAATCCACATTAGATCTACCAAAATTATGTACCGTAAGCACCTACCTCATCTATCCAATCCACCTTAGATCTACCAAAATTATGTACGGTAAGCACCTACCTCATCTATCCAATCCACCTTAGATCTACCAAAATTATGTACCGTAAGCACCTACCTCATCTATCCAATCCACCTTAGATCTACCAAAATTATGTACCGTAAGCACCTACCTCATCTATCCAATCCACCTTAGATCTACCAAAATTATGTAACGTGAGCACCTACCTCATCTATCCAATCAGGCAGGCCATCCAATCCACCAAAATTATGTAACGTAAGCACCTACCTCATCTGTCCAATCCACCTTAGATCTACCAAAATTATGTACCGTGAACACCTACCTCATCTATCCAATCAGGCAGGCCATACAATCCACTTTAGATCTACCAAATTTATGTAACATAAGCACCTACTTCACCTATCCAATCAGGCAGGCCCTGGCACTACATACTTCTTGGTAGATCCAAAGGAGATTGTACAATCAGATTGTAATGTGGATGGTGAGCTGTAGATTTACCATAACTATGTAATACGCAGTCCTACCTGAACTAGGCAATCAATCTGTATCCAACCAAGAAGACCCTTGCACTAGCATGTACCATGATTGTAGTATGATTGTAGCATGTATGGTGACCCTAAAGCAATAGAAGAGTTATCTGTGGAATGGTTTACCTGCGGTATCCCAGATAGAGATGTTGTAGGGTCCCAACTGTTTGAGGTAGAAGGCTCCCCCCACAGTGCTGACGGATTCCTGGAACTTCCTCTCCATGTACCTGTGTAGTAGGGAGGTCTTCCCCACATTCATGTCCCCCAGGAGGACCACCTTCAGGTCTGGCTTCTTCATCATCCTGCCAATCAGGTGTCCACTGAGCCAAATCGGAGTCTCAGATCCCTGCTCCCTGCACTCCCACACAAAGCATTACTGCACTCCCTGGCTCCGGAGCCGTCCGACCAACCAGCGATCACTTCGAGGAAAACTTTGCTAACTCGGCAAAACAACGAAGCCGTGAAGGAAGTCGTAGCTCTCCTTCAGGCCCCGCCCCGACATGAGCCCAGACTCCTCCCCGGCCTTGACTCCTCCCCGGCCTTGGCTCCTCCCCGGGCTAGTTCCATATCTGGCCGCTGCATATTGATGAGCAGTAGGTGAGCCGCTGTATTATTCCGTCTGTATACACAGAGCTGTAGCGCGCATGCGTGGTGTTGTATACGAGCGCGAGAGAGCGATGACATAAGAGCAGGAAATGACAGTGCGTTCTCGCCTTTCAGGTGACTCAGACAGCCGTGTGATGTGAGGAGGGAGAAGGGGGCGGTACCCGGAACACATAGTCTTCTCGTTCTCTCGGCCGATACTGACGGAGGTTCGAGGCAGTCAGCAGACGTCCCAGCCGCCGCCGCCATGGCCACGTTTATCTCGGTGCCGCTAAAGAAGTCGTCCGAAGTGGACCTGGTGAAGCCGCTGTCTAAGTTCATCCAGAACACGTACCCGGCCGGGGAGGAGCAGGCCGAGTACTGCCGGGCGGTAGACGAGCTGAACAAGCTGAGGAAGAGCGCTGTGGGCCGGCCTCTAGATAAACATGAGAGCTCTCTGGAGACCGTCATGCGTTATTATGACCAGCTAAGCTCCATCGAGCCCAAGTTCCCGTTCTCTGAAGGCCAGCTGTGCCTCACCTTCACCTGGAAAGACGCCTTTGATAAGGGCTCCCTGTTTGGCGGCTCTGTCAAGCTAGGCCTGGCCAGCCTGGGCTATGAGAAGACCTGTGTCCTCTTCAACATTGGGGCCCTGGCCAGCCAGATCGCCTCTGAGCAGAACCTGGACAACGATGAAGCCCTGAAGGCCGCCTCCAGGTACTACCAACTGGCCAGCGGGGCCTTCGCCCACATCAAAGACACCGTGCTGTCCGCCCTCAGCCGGGACCCCACCGTAGACATCTCCCCGGACACCGTGGGCACCCTCAGCGTCATCATGCTGGCCCAGGCCCAGGAGGTCTTCTTCTTAAAGGCCACCCGAGACAAGATGAAAGACGCCATCATCGCCAAGCTGGCCAACCAGGCGGCTGACTTCTACGGCGATGCCTACAAGCAGTGCCAGTACAAAGACGCTCTGCCCAAAGAGGTGTACCCGGTGCTGGCCGCTAAGCACTGCATCATGCAGGCCTATGCTGAGTACCACCAGTCTGTCATGGCCAAACAGCAGAAGAAGTTCGGGGAGGAGATCGGCAGGCTGCAGCACGCCGCCGACCTGGTCAAAACCGTCAATTCCAGGTATGACGAATACGTCAGCGTCAAGGATCTGTCCGACAAAATACAGCGCGCGCTCACTGCCGCAAAAAAAGACAACGACTTCATTTACCACGACAGGGTGCCCGATTTAAAAGACCTGGATCCTGTGGGCAAAGCGGCACTGGTCAAGCCGATACCTGTCGCGGTTCCTCTGAGTCAGAAGTACACCGATCTCTTTGAAAAAATGGTACCGCTAGCTGTCCAGCAGTCTTTGAGTATTTATAACCAGAGGAGGGGCGATCTAATCAATACAACCATTGCCAGAATGAGAGATGCCACGACCTTGTGTAACGGCGTTCTGGCCTCTCTGAATCTTCCAGCAGCCATCGAAGATATGTCTGGTGACACTGTACCCCAGTCAATTCTACAAAAGTCCAAGGCTGTCATTGAGCAGGGTGGCATTCAGACTATTGACCAGCTGATCAGAGACCTGCCTGAGCTTCTGCAGAGAAATAGAGAAATTCTGGATGAGTCACTCAAGTTTTTGGATGAAGAAGAAGTGACCGATAATGACTTAAAATCCAAGTTCAAGGAAAGATGGCAAAGAACACCTTCCACTGAGCTCTATAAACCCCTGAGAGTCGAGGGCAGCAATCTCAGTAACGTGTTGGACAAAGCCATCCACGCCGACGCTGTTGTGAAAGAGCGCTACCAGTCTCAGAGAGAAGCCATAGCCACATTATGTAAGCCTGAAGCTGAGCTCAATGCAGCCATCCCATCTGCAAACCCTGCAAAAACTATGCAGGGCAGTGAAGTGGTGAACACCTTGAAATCCTTGTTGGCCCAGCTGGACGAGATAAAGAAGGAAAGAGAGCAGCTTGAAAATGACATTAAATCAGTCAACTTTGACATGGCAACCAAATTTCTCACCGCTCTGGCACAGGATGGTGCCATTAACGAAGAGGCTTTATCTGTGACCGAACTCGATCGGATCTATGGAGGCTACACTGACAGAGTACAGAGAAACCTGACTAAACAAGAGGAAATAATCAGCAAAATCCAAGTTTCCCACCAGGAGTTTTCCAAAATGAAACAATCAAACAGCGAAGCTAATCTGAGAGAAGAGGTCCTGAAGAAACTGGCTGCAGGGCATGACAGCTATGTGGAACTTGTTGCTAACCTGAGAGAAGGAACTAAGTTCTATAATGACCTTACAGAAATTTTGCTGAAGTTCCAAGGCAAGTGCAGTGATATTGTTTTCGCCCGAAAGACAGAAAGAGATGAGTTGCTGAAAGATTTGCAGCAAAGCATTGCCAGAGAGCCAAGTGCACCATCCATGCCGGCAGTACCAAGTTATCAAAGTGCCGCCTCTACAACTCCTGCTACTGGTACATCAAGTATGCCAACTCCGGCACCAAGGACTGTCTATCCTGCTAAACAACCTCCACCACGTCCTCCTCCACCTTCAGCTCCTGCAAGTGTCCCTGTTAGTGCAGCACAGAATGTTGCTCCTCCAATAGCAAATGCCTCAGTTCCAGTGCCCTCGCAGCCTGTTTCCAGCACCATTCCATCACAGGCACAGGGTCCCCCATTTGCAACCTACCCCGGATATTCAGGGTATTATGGAATGCCCATGCCTGGCTATAATCCATACATGTATGGCCAAACCATGCCTCCTTATCTATACCAACCACAGTCAGGTCAGGCACCTTACCCAACACAGCAGGCTGGCTTCCCAATGCCACAGCCACCTTATTACCAGCCACCTCAGTAGGAAGCGTGTAGACCTAAATGCTTGTAAACTGAAAAAGTTACTTTTCAGTTGCAGTAAGTGCACTGTGCAATTATATCCAACTCCCTAATTTCTGGGTTTTCTGACCTGTTTGAGGTAATCTTCTGATTGCACTAAGCTGTTTCTGCCTGCCCATTTGCAAATGCGTGATCAGAATGAAAACCAACTTAGTTTTGCCTGGCAAAAATGACCTCCTTGAGCTGATAAGGGGGTTCTTTGATAATGTGCAAATCTCCCCAGTAACACTATGCTCTTTCAAATGTAAAATGGGGTTGGGAGTTATCTATTTTTTTTTTCCTTTTCTCTGTTTTTACTTTACTTTTCATTTTCTTTATGGTTTAGTTATTGTATGCTATTTTTGTCTATTAATCAAAAGCCTTGTAAATCATTATAATGAAAAATAAATCTAAAAAAGCGCAGCATTGTTTGCAGATGCTAGTTTAAGGTTGATTTGTTCTGTTTTAGTTTATAAAACCTATGACTTTATTTCCAGATGTGTTTCCCATTTTATTTATTTTATTTGTTAGTGATTTATATACCTTGTAAGAGTAAAATATAGTTAGGCACTAATGAAGATAGTGTAGCACTGCAACTGCTGTATTTTTCCCTAAAAAGGGTAAGTTGCAGGTTAATTTTGCACTTACTCCACAGCTTAGTACACATGGGCCAAATATCAGGTGGCATTGTCCAGTTCAATAGAAACCGCCTCACATTTGGCCCATGTGTACAGAAGCCGACCCTTTGGCCAGCTTTAGTCGAAGGAGCGTGATCAAAGTCTGTCGATTTGCATCCTATCAGCGCTCTCAGCCAATGGCTGAGAGCGCTGACCGGTGTGTTTTGACGGAGACGGCCCCTCGCCAGAACACAATAGCTCAGTGGGGAAGATCGCTGTACTAACATTAGTTAGTAGAGCGTCTCCAACCTGAGCTTTTCAGTGTGTTTGGGGTTGTGGTGTTTTTTTTGTTTTTTCCATTCAGCCTGCTGGGTTAAAAAAAATAGTGTGTACCAGGCTTAAGTGACAAAATAGGAATCTGACTCTTGTGAATAGATATCTGTTGGCTTCATTGTGTAAAAAGATATGTATACATGCTTGATCCTGGACTCCAGCCACATTGAAATAGATCTCTTAGGGATAAGCAAATTAAGGCTAGCCATACACTGTGGGGCTGAACGGGAGAATCACTTGATTCCTCCACCTGCACGAAGGAGTGTGTGTAGCCAAAATGTTTTCATTGGTATTGGATAGATTGGCAGAGAGTTAGAATCCCTGTCAGGTTTTTATTGCTATCTTGGAAATTTAGATCAGGGTGCAGCAGTTCCTGCTTGACAGAAGTCAACTGATCGACTTTTATCAAGGGACATGTTGGAAAAAGTTTCACTCAGTGGATGCAGCTGCTGATCGGTGTGTTGTGACAAAGGTGAGTCTAACTGTTAGAATACAATTTCCTGGGGGGGGGGGGGGTGATTCCTTCATTTACCTTGTTTGTGTGGGTGGAGGATTTTTTTTTCTCATGTCAGATTTTTATTTCTGTCAGTCCCTGTTGCAGATTTTACTTTACTTCCTGTCTGGTGAAATTGTCAGAATAAAGTGACAGTAAATCTCTAAGGGCCCTTTCACACTAGGGCGGTTTGCAGGCGCTGTTGCGCTAATAGCGCCTGCAAACCGACCAGAAATAGCCGCTGCTGTCTCTCCAGTGTGAAAGCCCCGAGGGCTTTCACACTGGAGCGGTGCGCTAGCAGCACGGGAAAAAAAGTCCTGCTAGCAGCATCTTCGGAGCGGTGAAGGAGCGGAGTATACACCGCTCCTTCACTCCTTCTGCAGAGGCACTTTGCGGTGGTATTTAACCCTTTCTCGGTCGCTAGCAGCCGAATATCGATGGTGAAGCACCGCTTACAATAGCGGCGCTTTACCGCCGACCCCCCCCAGTGTGAAAGGGGCCTAACAGAGCCCTGTGGCAGTATATGGAGGACTCTAACCCCCACACTATCCAAAACTAGGAAAAAAGTTTTGGTTTGTTTAAAATACAAAGGCAGAGTTCTTAGCAGAAACTTAAAGTGTAATTCCAGTCAGAACCTAACTAAGCCTAAACCTGCTAGCCTCCGCCTATGCTTAACCTAATCTGAAGTCGCTCCAGTAACATGATCAGGTCCCAGTGCCGGATTCAGTGTAGAAGAGGGACAGCTGACGACGGATGCCTCATAGTAAGCCTATGGGTGATGTCATCGCCCGGGCTCTGCAGCCATTGTCAGTGATCTCTCCTCTATACTGAAGTCACTGCTGAAGAAATCATGTGACCATAACAAAGCGACTTCAAAATAGGTAAGTCTAAGTCCTCCTTTTACAGAATACATAGAATAGGCTTCAAATGTAAGTAGGAGTAGCTTTAAAGTGGTTTAGATTTAAAGTGGGGTTCCATCCAAAAAAAAAAACTACATAAAATCCTAAAAACAAATACAAAATAACATTTGGATATTTTTTTTCTTTTTTTTTACTTCTAAATGCCTGTTGCTGGGGGGTCCCTCGTAGTCTGCCTCTTCCAGTGCCTGGGCTGGTGACATCACTTCCCCCCTCGGCACAGGAAGGGCTCTGCTCCCTCCCTCCTGTCAATCATCTGGGACCCATTACAGGTCCCAGGTGACTGAGCGGCCAATCACGGCGCGTGGCGTCGCTCACGCATGCGCAGTGGGTGCCAGGCTGTGAAGCCACAGCCCGGCGCCCACAGTTGCAATGCCGGCGCCGCTGAACGGAGGGGGAGACGAGTGGGGCTTCGATCCCCCGCATCGCTGGACCCAGGGACAGGTAAGTGTCCAATTAAAAGTCAGCAGCTGCAGTATTTGTAGCTGCTGTTAATTTTTTTTTATTTTTTTTTTTTTTTGACTGGCCCTCCTCTTTAAAGTAGTTAAATCTTGAAATTAAAAAAACAAAAACAAAAAACTTTCCTGTAGAATGGATCCCTCCAGCGGTGCACAATCAGGGTTTCCATCTTCACTTGGTCTTCCTTCCAGGCTCATGGGCTCTGGCTATTTGAATGGCTATGCTGCAATATCGCAGCACAGCACTCTGAATTGACAGCACGTTGTGTACCCTCAATTCAGAATGCAGTCCACATGTGCCAGTGGCTGCATAACGTGAATATGTCCTAACTGGTGCACGTTTAGGATATATTTATTTTACCTACCAGTAGTCCTACCTGTAGGAAAAAGTGACAAAGTGGAGTTTACTACTGCTTTAATGCAGTAGTAAAGTCTTTAAAGCGGTAGTAAAGTGGAGAAAAAAAAATCCCTTTTGCAAGATAGTGCTTTAATGCTGCTGACAGCGCTTCCATCTTCACCCGGTCTTCCTTGCGGGCTTCGGCTGCTTGAATGGCTGAGCTGCAATTGATGTCACGCACATGCTTTGGAGTCACGGTCAAAGCACAGAGCTCTGGAGGGATGGCACAAGTATGCCGTCTCTTCAGAGTGCATGTGCCATTGACATCACTGACTGCTGGTCACTGGAATGTCTCCTAAACTATGCACGTTTAGGAGATATTCATTCTACCTAAAGGTACGCTTTGTTTATAAGCTTACCTGTAAGTAGGAATGAGCCGATTACCCCCCTGTTCGGTTCGCACCAGAACATGCGAACAGGCAAAAAATTTGTGCGAACACCATTAAAGTCTACGGGACTCGAACATGAATGATCAAAAGTGCTAATTTTAAAGGCTAATATGCAAGTTATTGTCATAAAAAGTGTTTGGGGACCTTGATCCTGCCCTAGGGGACATGGATCAATGCAAAAAAAAGTTTTAAAAACTAACGTTTTTTCGGGAGCAGTGATTTTAATAATGCTTAAAGTGAAACCATAAAAGTGTAATATTCCTTTAAATTTCGTACCTGGGGGGTGTCTATAGTATGCCTGTAAATGGGCGCATGTTTCCCGTGTTTAGAACAGTCTGACAGCAAAATTATATTTCAAAGGAAAAAAAGTTTAACCACTTCAGCCCCGGAAAAATTTACCCCCTTCCTGACCAGAGCACTTTTTGTGATTCGGCACTGCGTCGCTTTAACTGACAGTTGCGCAGTCGTGCGACGTGGCTCCCAAACAAAATTTACGTCCTTTTTTTCCCACAAATAGAGCTTTCTTTTGGTGGTATTTGATCGCCTCATACTGGCACATTTTGGCTGACTTGCCTATCAAAGGAAGACCTCCAGCGCTGCGCTGTCAATGCTCGGACACTTCCATCTTCACTTGGTCTTTCTTCTGGGTTTGCTACATTCCGTATTTTGAATGGCTCGGCTGTGATGACATGGCTCTTGCGCATGCACACAGGAGTCACATCGCCACGGCACAGAGCAGGTGCTGTATTGTACTCGGTGTTTCGCTCAGTGTACATTACAGCTGACAGGTGGAAGTAAACTGTTTTGTTTTTTTGGCTGTCTTTTTTTTCCTGCAAAGTAAAGGCATAATGTGCAAGTATGCACTGCATACTAGCATATTATGTGACACTTTCCTGCAAGAAAAGCCCTCTTTGTCCCCGCTGGATGCTGAATCCATGTTCACCCATCTTCCTTCCGCTAGTCACGGCACAGGGCTCTGAAGAAACAGCACGGGCGGGCCGCTCCTTCATAGCACATGCACAGACAACATTCGTGCAGTATACAGTAAAGCTCTTAAACGGTGCAAGTTTAGGAGATATTTACAGTACCTATAGGTAAGCCCTATTATAGGCTTACCTATAGTTACAAACATTAGAGGGAAGTTTACTTCCTCTTTTAATGGCAGAGGACCATCAGTCTTATCTGCCATAAAAAAACATGCTGGTCAGCAACTTTTTTTTTACGTTTTTATTACCGCTTTAAAATATTAACGCATTAGTTTGCCCTTCAGTAATCTGTTTGCTTGCACATACTGCACCATCTGATAAGTTTTAGTTTGAAGGTGATTAATGAACAGGTCAGTTTTGTATGAATAAATGTAAAAGGAGCTTATCAGAGGAATTTAATATATGTGATAAAATTCTGAGTGAAGAGATTTTCCTATTCACAACATAGCTGACATGTCAAAGTCTGCAGTCCGCTGAACTGAAATGGTGGCTAGTCAGTTCATGTTAAAGTTTAGGAAACTAAAAGCTTGTTTCATTATTGGAACTTTTTAATGCCTGTGCAGCAGTATTATTTAAAGTAACAAACCTTCAGACGGATTAAAGTAGTAGGAAAGGCATATTACCTCACCTGCTCCCCTTTCCTCTGGTCCTCTCTGCCTACATTCTTTTTCTATGTGGTTATATGATTGCAGAGCTCCAATGCTTAGGCCCAGCCTCACTGCGGCTGGTGGACAGAGCTCTTCTATCCTGACAATGCTGAAAGCTATAGACACCAGTGGGATGACGTCCAGTTTCTACTGTTGGCATTTCACAGGGCACAGATCAGTCAGAACTTTGTGGTCACATGTTTACATAGCAAAATGTAAGCAAGCATTCAGGAAGTGATGTATTGGAAAATGTGAGTAGAGTCTGAGGAAAAGAAACCTCATTTAACAGAAAAGTTATTGTGATGCCTTTCCTTCTACTTTTAAGGACAAATACAGTGTGCTTTTGTCATCAGATTGAGACCTTTCTGAGATTCTTGAGCCTGATATCAGATGGGCGATTCTATCATTTAAAGACAAACTGCCAGCAGCAGGATCACTAAATAGGCTGCCTGTCTGTCCCTATGGAATTGCTCCCTCTGCAGCCAGATGTGAGATGTCACTATGTTGCTGGCAGAACTCTGCTGAATTTCAATTGCTAGCGATAGTAGCAACATATCACTACCTCAGCTACAGAAGGAAGAATCCATAGGGTCAACCAGGCAGACTCTTAGCTGTCTTGCTTCTGGTGATTTTTGACAAATTATTAGCGGCAGAGTCCCCTTTTTGACATCAGGCTTAGAGTTCATTGCTGGTGCATTTGATCTGCTTCAGCTGATTTTGCATTACCATAGGCTGGGAAGTATGAGGACAAGAGCAGTGACGTGTACAAAAGCCTGCCTATGCTTAGAATGATCATAATTCCTCCCCCAAAATAGAAAAAAGGGTAGTAATCTCACCCAGTCAGAGATTTAGCGCTGGTTTACACCAGTGTGACTTCTCATGTGTCTTGACAGTTCAAAGTTGCACCTTATTTGCAGCAATGGAACTGTTCAAATCGTTGCAACTCAAGTCACCAGTGATTTTGAAAAAGGTTCCTGCACTATTTCTGTGCGGTTTCATGTCCAACTTTGACATCTGTGTAAATGACCGTTGTCAGCAACCTGCACGTGAAATTGCACTGATTGACGGCTTTGCAATCGCACTGAAGTAGCGTGATCAAAGCCCCACTGGTGTGAACCAGGGCTTAATGCTTTGCACAGTGCTGTCAGGCTAAGGAAATGTTCACAAATGGGGCTGCCTCTGAACAGAATGCTTTTCAGAGGGCAGTAGAACAGCAATTGTAAAGCATTTAGGAGGTAATACTTCGTTTTTTATTTTTGACGACCAAATGGACATTTTTAAATGTAAATATAGTGCCACTAGCCAAGCATCTGGCTCACAGTTACAGGGTAGCCTCATTCACTTGATTTGGCGGCAGTACTGCTTGATCATTTTTGTTGCAGTGTGTGTACAGCCCTGAGTGGCCTCATTTGCTCCTTTTAGGGCTCATGCACACTGAATCTCAAAGAAGCTGCTCCTACAGGCTTTTGAGCTTTTTCAAGCTCTTATTTTTTTCTGCCTGGGAACTGCCCTCCATGTTAGCCAGTGGGGTTTATTTACTAAAGTTAGAGAGTGTGCAATCAGTCTCACTTCTGCATAGAAACCAATCGGCTTCCAATTGGGTTGATTTACTAAAACTGGAGAATGCAAACTCTGGTGCAGCTGTGCATGGCAGGCAATCGGCTTCTAACTTCAGATTGTTCAGTTAAAGTGGATGTAAACCCACTCTCATCCTTTCTAACCTACTGCAATAGTGGTTATCTATAAGGATATACATGCCTCCTGCATGTATCCTTACCTGTGAAATGTCTCTCCTCTGTCTGTTATGAGACCTGAAAAGCTGCAGATTCTGTGGTTGGGTCTCTTGTTTGGAGCTCGGTGGGTGGAGTCGTGATGTTAGGAGACTCCCTCCCCACCTCTACACTCCCCTTGTCAACATGCATTTTCTCCTGTGTATTTTTTACACTGAACTTCTGCTATGATCACTAACATCCAGTCAAAACTCAAAAGTCACCACGTGACTTCAGCATGTCCAATCATGCTGAGGTGTGGAGCAGCCAATCCTGGGAGAGCTAGAGAAGAAAGGAGGAGTGGATCTGAAGTACCCAGAATGTGTCGCTCTCAGACTGATGCATCAGATGGGTAAATCACGGCAAGGGGAAAGAACTGACTTCTATTTCTGTGTGTCAATTTTATCTTACTGAAAAAAAGAAGAGGATTGCTCAGAGCTTGATTAACTCTTGTGGCAAGACTGGGCACAGATGCCATGAAATCCTATACTGTACAAGGTGCAAGCCTTATTTAAAAAATTTTTTTTCAGGTTTACATCCACTTTAAGCTTTGGCAATAAAACCTGGAAGCTGATTGGTCTCTATGTAGAGCTGCACCAGATTTTGCACACTCCAGTTTTAGTAAATCATCCCCAATGTGTCCATGTACACTTTGGCTTTTTCAGACATATGCTTTTACAGGCAGACCCCCCTCCCACCCCACCAAACTCATGATTTTGAGCTGCAGTGTGCATGAGCCCCTAGGTGGGTGAAATGATGGCTTAACTGCCTGTTTTACAAGCCACCCATATGACTTACTAAAGGTCATAATCCATGATGCAATCAAATTGTACAATGTCCTTTTAGATTTACCAACAACTATATAGGGTAAAGGCCTGCCTAATAAGTTCAGTTTGTATGCAGGTAGGCCCTTACCCTATGTAGCTGTGAATCTGAGATTTCACAATCAGATTGGACAATGTGTGCCACAGCTACAGTGTGGGACTGACAGAAACCTCAAACACAGGATTTGCCTCATGATTGTGCTACCCCCACTGGCCAATCACAGCCTGAAAAAGTCCTGGACAAGACTGTATTGCTAAATGCTCAACTCTAGCCAACAACTTTTTTTTGTTTTGGGTTGATATAAAAACCAACATGATTTATTATCCGCACTCCATGCAAAAATTAGATGTTTGATGTTTTGGGTGAATATTGATTTTAACTATGTAGTCTTCAAGAAACAGGGCAGTGTGAAATGTTAATTTAACAGTGTGCCTGGAGGTCATTATTAATGAGACTCGGTTCACACCTAAACTGGCCGCGGATCACACAGCAACGCTGTCTGTACCTATTCTCCATTTCAGGGACGAATCACGGCAGAATCTTTGCCTGAATTCAGCCCTGAAACAGGGGCAAAGATGCACAGCATTTCTGTGCAGTGCCCTCTGCAGCCGCCCCGGACACATGTGAACCGACTCCATAGAGAGCCAGTCTTATTCTCCTGCTATGCGAAGAAACCCACATCCAATTCGCATAGGTGTGAACCCAGCCTGAGGCTCCATTCACACTTGTAAGTTTGACTCAACTTTGGATGGGTGTGTGACTTGGATGCAACTTTGCCTTTGACCAATAATAATGGATAACTGTTGCCCAACTGGTGTGACTTTCATGTGACTTTTGAGGGTTTACATTGCAGTCTATGGCACTCAAGTCACATGAAATTTGGACCAAGTATTGCACGAACCTTTTTAAAATGGCACATATTTGGTCATCTGAAAAATGTGGGGTACAGCTTGTCATGCAACTCTAGTGTCCAAAGTCGCATGACAAGTCATACAAATGTGAATAGAGTTATAGGCAGCTTGGGGGGGAAAGGGCTTCTGGTATCGGTGTATGCCTTTTGTCATAGCTCCAGCACACTGGATATACTCACCCACAACTATATTGCAAAGGCTTGGGAGTATGGGAGGCAGGAAAGTATATCTATCAACACAGTTACTATTTGAATAGGGATCTTGGCTAGCAGTGCTGAATGGAATTATTATGAAAAAAGTATTTTCCTAAAAGCATTTAGTTGGCTGAGAGCCACACAGTTAGAGGTTTACACTCAGTGGCAGTGATTGTAAATGCTCTGGTTGGTGGTTGGGTTTGTGTGTGTGTGTGTGTATATGTGTATATATATATTAGGGGTGCAACGGATCAAAAAACTCACGATTCGGATCGTTCCTCGGTTAAGGAGTCACGGATCGGATCATTTTCAGATCAACAAAAAAAAATTGAATTGACAAAAACCTGTGAAAATTCCACCACCACAATCTCCTCCGCTGTAATATCCACAATCTCTGTCCCCACTGTAAAATCCACGTCATCTCCCCCCACTGTAATATTCACATCTCCCCTACGATTTGAGCTTGCTTGCAGTTGAGGCGGCTGATGACGTCAGCTCGCCGCTCACCTAGGCCGCCGCCGGGTGTACCAAGATGGCCGGAGCTAGGCCAAAGCCACGGCCTTTCCTAAGGTCGAGGCGGAGGAACGCTCTGCGGATCGTGTGTGTGCCGGTCCGAACAGGCTGAACTGTTCGGATCATGGATCGGTGACGATCCATTGCACCCCTAATAAATATATATATGTATGTGTATGTATATGTATGTATATGTATGTGTGTATGTGTGTATATATATATATATATATATATATATATATATATATATATATATATATATATATATATATATTCTCAAATTGCTCCACACTGTGATGTATACTATACTTTTTACACACACAGTACACTGTTGTACATTATATACTACATACCACATTAGTATGTATACTGTGCTGCACTCCACACAACTCTACACTAAGCTGTGGATTCTATATTTTACTCTCAGAATTAGGCCCCTTCCACACAGGGTGCTCTCCATAGGAATCTGCCTGCAGAGTAGGGAAACTGTCCACTGATTCCTGCTGAGCAGGCGGATGGCTGGTCTGTGTCCAGTCCATTTATGCAGAGCAGACACAGTCCACTCTGCTTTTTGGGCGCTCGTCTGTTTTTAGTGGATCTGATGTCGGTGGGAGTCAGCGAACATGTCCGTTGACACCTGCTGCTATTTAGAGTAGACTGGAGGGTCCGATTTGGGTCCACCTGAGAAAAACTGACAGGCAGACCTGATTGGTCTGCTAGGGTGAAAAAGGGCCTTTTGCTAAAGGTTATGTGCTCTGTACACTGTGCAGGTCCCCTTTCACACAGGCAGAATGATTGGGTTGGCCTGCCAGTTTTTTTTTTTTTTTTTTTTTTTCTTTCAGGCAAACCCAATCGGACCCTCCAGTCTGCTCTATGGAGCAGCCAACATCTGATCCTGTCTGCTAAAAACAGACGGCTGGGGATTCGTTCCCCCCATCTATCTGGTGGATTGGATAGCAGTCGGGTGTAAATTGACAGGTGGTCTGTTGACATCCAACCACCCATAGAGGAGAGCAGGCTGTGTCCGCTCTGCATAAGCGGAGCGAACATGGACCAGCCATCCACCTCCTCAGTATGGATCAGTGGACAGATTCCCAACTGAGCAGGCGAACTTCCAACGGAACCTGCCCCATGTGTAAGGGGCCTTACCACTGTGTACACCTTAGCAGGGTATATACTAATGTCTGTGGTCCCCCTTTAACTCGCCAGACTGTATTCGTTGCCATGGATCTCTTGGTGCACAAACCAGTACCATTTTGCTATTTATCATGAGGGAAAGCAGAATCATATTTAGCAAAGTTGCCTAGGTTCAAAGTTTCATATTTTCTGACCTCCAAAATTTGTGAATTTGGTTATTTTAAGGGCCAATTCACACTTGTGGTGCAAAAACATGCACAATACCACTTGTGTTCTGTGGTGTGGTGACATTCATTCTTAATTGCACTCAGCACACATTTCAGCACAATGAAATGCAATATTATGTGTCTTGATGGGTTCTCCTAAAAAAAAGCCTTTTCACACTAGTCCACTCAAGTTGTGCGATTTTTTTTTTTTTTTTTTTTTTTTTTTAATTTTTTTAATTTCAGGAGTCGACTTTGATAAGACTTTTTGGTTTACACTGTGACCTGAAAGGTGTGTAACTTACCGTGCAACTTTGCCGGGCAACTTCCTGGCGACTTGAGTACTACTTTGATGGGACTTTTATACTGAGGCGTTTTTCAGGCGTCTTAGCGCTAGAACTAGCTCCTGAAAAACGCCTCTCATGCCTCCCCAATGTAAAAGCCTGAGTGCTTTCACATTGGGGCAGTGTGCTTGCAGGACATTAGAAAAAGTCCCGCAAGCAGCATGTTTGGGAGCGCTGTGTACAGCGCTTCTAAACCGCCCCTGCCCATTGAAATAAATGGGTAGCGCGGTCGAAGTGCTGCAACACAGGCACTTTTAACTCTTTCTTTGGCCACTAGCGGGGGTTAAAAGCCCCCCACTAGGGGCTGAAAAGTACCGCTATAACAGCGGTAAAGCACCGATAAAACTAATGGCGCTGTACAGCTAACCCTGGGTGTTTTCAGTGTGAAAGTAGCCTTAAGGAATGCCTGAGTAATCTTCCTGTTGCCCTGGACATTTTATAGATAGGCAGCTCCTATTCTCATATTGATTAGTGGTTCCAAATTAATAATAACTACTGCAAAAGGGAACAGACACAAAAGATACACTCCACATCTTTCCAAAAACCTGTTCTACTTTATTATGACGCAGTTGAAGGTTTTTATACACATGATTAGGTTTTAGGGGACGTAACATAGGCAAAATAATTCTAATCAGGACTCGCAAGAATGCAAACATGTACTGATAACATTGTTAGGGCTGTGTGCACAGTGAGGGCAGTGTGCAATACATACAAAATAGAATACAATTATATACAGAACTTACAAATTTCCTTTACACTGTAATGTCAGATCCTAATCCCATCAATATAGATGAGGATCCAATTTGGAGGCGACTTCCATTAAAGTTTATGGGCACAAGTCTGATAGAAGTCGTCTTAAAGTAGTACAGTGGAACCTTGGATTACGAGCATAATTCGTTCCAGGAGAATGCTTGTAATCCAAAGAACTTGCATATCAAAGTGAGTTTCCCCATAGAAGTCAGTGGAAACTAAGATAATTAGTTCCACATTGACTTCTTTTGTATGCAGTACCGCATGTGACCAGAGGTGGGGGGAGCGCCGGAGAGACCCGGAAATACTCAGAGACCATTTGGATGCACTCAGAGAGGCTCGGAAACACTCGGGAACCGAGTGCATCCGAGTGTTACCAGCGCCCCCTGCACCTCTGGCCAAATGTGGTACTGCGCACCACAGAGGCTTGAATCCTGCTCATTTTGTGAGACAACATTCGCAAACCGAGTCAGTAGTATTGCGAAACGCTTGTTAACCACGCTACTCGCAAGCCAAGGTATTCGTATATAGGAACCTTTCCTAAAGTAGGAGAGACTTCAGTAGTGCTAATTAAGACAGCTCTCATTGACGAACATGGGATTTCACATGTCATGTGACCCAAGTTGTGGCAGTGTGAACTGAGCCTTACACTCTCTGGCATTGAAGTCGTGAGTCAGATCGAAGTAGTGCAGGAACCTTTTCTGAAGTTGAAGTGACTTCAGTAACGTCAAGTGGCTCTCATAGAGATGCATGGCATTTCGACTTTGGGTCTCACAAGTTCTATCCTAAGTCATGTGTGAATGAATGGGCTGCAATAATGAAACACCAGTTAAAGCGGAGTTCCACACAAAAATGGAAATTCCGATTTTCTGAATCCTCCCCCTCCGGTGTCACATTTGGCACCTTTCTGGGGGGAGGGGGGAGCAAATACCTGTCTAATACAGGTATTTTGCTGCCACTTCCAGGCATAGATACCCAAGCCACCTGTGGGTATCTATGCCACTCCCCGCCCCCGCTGTCTTCTGGGAGACATGCTCAGTAGGGGACCAGGAAGTGAAGCCGCAAGGCTTCACTTCCTGATTCCCTTACTGAAGATGGCGGCGGCAGCAGCACCTGAGAGCCGAGGGACAGATCGGCTTCGGGGGCCGTCTTCGCGGGCGCCCTAGATAGGTGAATGTCCATATTTTAAAAGTCAGCAGCTGCAGTATTTGTAGCTGCTGACTTTTAAAAAAAAAAACGGCGGAACTCCGCTTTAACATGCAGTAAAATGTGTGCTATAATGCACCACACCAACTGCAAGTGGGAATGAGCCCCTAAGATTCCTTATGAGAAGGTAAACCACTTGGCTGTCATACAGATCCTCTGGCTTCAGTACATCCTGAATCTCCGGACTCACAGATAAGCAGATCAGGAATTCCAACTTTATTTTGGTATACGTGTTTGCAGTGAAAGAAAGTGCTGGACCCAGACAAGTTGCATGGCAGTCAGAAGAGAATTATTTTCAGTAGGAACAGCTTTTATTGCTTTTAATGCACACTGTTTGCATATACTTTGCATATTTTACCTCCAGTTCCTTGGACATGGTATAAAATGTGATTATGAGGACCAAGTGGATTTGCAACTGGCCAGCAGGCTAGGCTGACTGACAGTTTGGAACATTCAATTCACTGAAAGCCAACATTTGCATGAAGCTCTGTGCTGTCCTATGCAGAAATCTAGCCCTGAATGAAGTTGTTAAAGCTAGATTATTACAGTTTATAGTGGTGACGGCAGTGCCTAAAATTTTTACCTCCAAAAAGTACCCTTCCCTAATATATTTGGTTTGCTGTCTACTCCTTTATTACAACAGTAATGGAGTTATAGTGGACCTTTCCATAAAAATAAGTTCTTCTAATCTCCCCCCCCCCCCCCCCCCAGCATGTAACAAAATTGCTGGGTTTATCTTTTTTCTTTTGGTGGGGGGAGAGAGAGTATACTTTTGGGTGGTACCCGCTCTCACTTGCTCATTATTCCTCTCCTAGGTGAGGATGATGTCTTACCAGCCCGCTAGCTGATTCTTGCTGAATTTCGAACCATGGGAGATGGGTCTTCACCAGCCAACTCAACAAGTATACTAAGAAAATGGAAGGAGCTGTGTGGAAAATGATCAGCTGTGACTGAATACAGCAGAGGGGATTCCTCCATCAATCTGTTTAGCATGGATGGGGAATTGACTGATTTCTCAGTAAAAAAAAAAAAAAGAAATCTTTGTATGGCTAACCTTACACTGGCAATAGATGGATTTTTTTGTTTTTTGTTCAGCCAGTGAGCTAAATGAAAAAAATAAGCGAGTGGATTCCTCCATCTGCAGAGAGAGAGGGGGCTATAGGAATCCTCCCTGTTGAGACTGTCTCGGCAGCAGGAACGCTCCACTTTCTGAATACATTGATAACAAGCTGTAGCCGCTGATCAACAAAGTTTCCAACAAGCCAGCTCAACAGATGTCAGTCGTTAAATTGACTTTGAGCGGCCACACATGGATCAAAATTTGGCTAGTCCCTGCTGAACCAGCCAAATTTGAATCCATCTATAGTCCGCTTTATGAAAGTTGTGTGAGGTATAAACAATCACTCATACTACTACTTCTACTAATATTTCCTGAACAAGTTATTTAAAAAAAGAGTTGGTCTCTTGTGCTCACGTTGTGTAACGAGAGCATGCTAACAAATCCGACACAGTTTGATGGCCTGACCTCTGCATTACGAAACGGGAGACAGGGAAATTTCCAGAGACTTGTGCTAATGTTAAGCTATACATCCGTGTACAGCATTACTTACCAGCTTCGCTATGATACCTTTATTTCAGGAACTTGTATAGCACCGTTAATTTACGCAGCACTTTACATATACATTGTACATTCACATCAGTCCCTGCCCTCAAGGAGCTTACAATCTAAGGTCCCTAACTTACATTCATAAACATACTAGGGCCAATTTTGACAAGATCCAATTAACCTACCAGCAGCATGTACAGTATATCCCAAAAGTGAGTACACCCCTCACATTTTTGTAAATATTTTATTATAATTTTTCATGTGACAACACTGCAGAAATGACACTTTGCTACAATGTAAAGTAATGAGTGTACAGCTTGTATAACTGTACATTTGCTGTCCCCTCAAAATAACTCAACACACAGGCATTAACCGCTTGCCGCCCGCTGGCTGTCATATGACGACCAGGCAACGCGGCTCTCGCTCTGGGAGGGTGTCATATGATGCCCTCGCCTTCCCTGCCCACCAGGGGGTGCGCGCGCGCCGTGTCCCTGGGCACCCGATGTGCGTGCCCGGTAACACGGCAGAATCGTGGATCTGTGTATGTCAACACACAGATCCACGTCCTGTCTGAGAGGAGAGGAGACCGATGTGTGTTCTCAGTATAGAGCAACACCGATCGGTCTCCTCCCCTTGTGAGTCCCCTCCCCCTTCAGTTAGAAACACTCCCTAGGAACACAGTTAACTCCTCGATCACCCCCTAGTGTTAACCCTTTCCCTGCTAGTCACATTTATACAGTAATCAGTGCATTTTTATAGCATGGATCGCTGTATAAATGTGAATGGTCCCAAAAATGTGTCAAAAGTGTCCGATGTGTCTGCGACAATATCGCAGATCGCCGCAATTACTAGTAAAAAAAAAATAATAATAATAAAAATGCTATAAATCTATCCCCTATTTTGTAACTTTTGTGCAAACCAATCAATATACGCTTATTGCGATTTTTTTTTTACCAAAAATATGTAGAAGAATACATATCGGCCTAAACTGAGGAAAAAATTTGTTTAAAAAAAAAAATTGGATATTTATTATAGCAAAAAGTAAAAAATATTGTGTTTTTTTTTCAAACTTGTCACTCTTCTTTTGTTTATAGCGCAAAAAATAAAAACGAGGTGATCAAATACCACTAAAAGAATGCTCTATTTGTGGGGAAAAATAATAAAATAATAATAAAATAATAAAAATTTAATTTGAGTACAGTGTTGCATGACCGCGCAATTGTCATTCAAAGTGTGACAGCGCTGAAAGCTGAAAAATGGCCTGGGCAGGAAAGGGGTGAAAGTGCACTGTATTGAGATGGTTAATGTCTAAACCAACAAACGCTGCCAACAAAAGTGGGTACACCCCTAAGTGAAAATGTCAAAATTGGGCCTAAAGTGTAAATATTTTGTGTGGTCACCATTATTTCCCAGCACTGCCTTAACCCTCTTGGGCATGGAGTTCACCAGAGCTTCACAGGTTGCCACTGGTGTCCTCTTCCACTCCTCCATGACGAAATCAGAGAGCTGGTGGATGTTAGAGACTTTGCGCTCTTCCACCTTCCCTTTGAGGATGCCCCACAGATGCTCAATAGGGTTTAGGTCATGCTTGACCAGTCCATCACCTTTACCCTCAGCTTCTTTAGCAGGGCAGTGGTCATCTTGGAGGTGTGTTTGGGGTCGTTCTCATGTTGGAATGCTGCCCTGCGGCCCAGTCCCTGAAGGGAGGGGATCATGCTCTGCTTCAGTATGTCACAGTACATGTCGGCATTCATGGTTCCCTCAGTGAACTGTAGCTCCCCAGTGCTGGCAGCACTCATGCAGCCCCAGACCATGACACTCCCACCACCATGATTGACTGAAGTCAAGACAAATTTGTCTTTGTACTTATCACCTGGTTGCCGCTAGACATGCCTGACACCATCTGAACCAGATAAGTTTATCTTGGTCTCATCAGGACATGGTTCAAAAGTAATCCATGTCCTTAGTCTTTCTTGTGCATCATCTTTAGAGGAGGCTTCCTTCTGGGATGACAGCCATGTAGACCAATTTGATGCAGTGTGCGGCGTATAGTCTGAGCACTGACAGGCTAATCCCCCACCCATTCAACCTCTGCAGCAATGCTGGCAGCACTCATACGTCTATTTCCCAAAGACAACCTCTGGATATAATGCTGAGCACGTGCATTCAACTTCTTTGGTCGACCATGGGGAGGCCTGTTCTGAGTGGAACCTGTCCTGTTAAACTGCTGTATGGTCTTGGCCACCGTGCTGCAGCTCAGTTTCAGGGTCTTGGCAATCTTCTTCTAGTCTAGGCCATCTTTTTTTCAGATCCTCAGAAAGTTCTTTGCCATGAGGTGCCATGTTGAACTTCCAGTGACCAGTATGAGAGAGTCAGAGAGATAACACCAAATTTAACACACCTGCTCCCCATTCACACCTGAGACCTTGTAACACTAACGAGTCACAGGACAGCAAATTTACACTGTTATATTTGGAGTGTGGTAGGAAACCAGAGTACCTTTCTACCAGTGTTGTCTGCCACAATCCTTTGCTAGATGTACCTTATGCTGATATGTCCGTTGGTACCTGGACACATTGTAGTGTGCCCCAATTAGGTAAAGAGCTCAAGCATCATAATTTGCTTCCCCCTTCTGGCTACTTCAGTCATGAGAAAGTGTATCAGAGCTGCTATTGAGTTTCTAGTTGGTCCTAAGGCTGATGTCAGATGAGTGATTCTGCAACTAAAGACAAATCCCCAGCGGCAGGATCGCTAAAGAGGCTGTCTGTGTGTCCCCATGGAATCGCTTTCTCTATAGCTCAGATGCAGTGAGCTATCGCACTGTCACCGGCTTGAATGTTACTGAATCTCGATTGCTAGCGACAGAGGTAGTGATTCCACAAGACAAACAGGTAGCCTATTAGCAAGCCTGCCGCTGCCAGTTTTGACAGATTGCTAATGTTCTGATTGTTTACAGCAGAGTCGCCCATCTGACAGCCTGAAAGTAATATGTCTATGACAGTGATGGCGAACCTTGGTGTCCCAGATATTTTGAAACTACATTTGCCATGAGGCTCATGCACTCTGCAGTGTACTTGAGCATCATGAGAAATGTAGTTTCAAAACATCTGGAGTGCCAAGGTTCGCCATCACTGGTCTATGACATCCTTCTGGGACTGCTGATGGCCCTGTGGTGTGAAATGGTTGAGCCCCATTGATTTTTTTTTTTTGATTTTTTTTCCCACCTTCTTGTACCAGATATTTTTTTTTTGCTCCTGTCTCTGAATAGAGTGATAGAGCAGTGATGGAGCAAAGTAATGTATATGCTGGGGGTGGGGGTTAGGGTTAAGCAAACTTGTTGCTTTTCCCAGAAAAGTATAGTATAGATTTGCTTTTAAGACCTGTCTGTATCTCCTCAGGTTAGTGGCCTCTGAGTACAGTCAGTGAAGATGACAGTACTATGGCTGGAGGTGTCACTGTTCCCCCATTTCATTTATTTAAAAATTCTGTGTGGAGAACCTCTCTAAGCCTAGGTTCACACATATGTGGTCCAGGAACATGAAATGAACGGACTTGCCCATGAAATGAACCATGAAACGGACTTGCCCATGAAATGAACGGACTTGCCCACACACGGACAAAGTCGTGTGTGGGCAAGTCTGTTCATTCAGAAGTCCGCTGTAACTCTGCCGAAAGTCCGTCGAGATTGACACCTTGCGAGCCCCGTCGCGGGAGCCAGCGCAGAGCATACCAGGTCCTTAGGTCTGGTATGGATTTTAAGGGGAACCCCCTACACCAGAAAAAACAGCATGGGGTCCCCCCCAAAATCCATACCAGACCCTTATCCGAGCACGCAGCACGGCCGGTCAGGAAAGGGGGTGGGGACGAGCGACCGCCCCCCCTCCTGAACCGTACCAGGTTGATGCCCTCAACATGGGGGGGCTGGGAGCCCTGTGGCCCCCCCACCCCAAAGCACCTTGTCCCCATGTTGATGATGACAAGGGCCCCTTACCGACAACCCTGGCCGTTGGTTGTCAGGGACTGCGGGCAGGGGGCTTATCGGAATCCGGGAGCCCCTTTAATAAGGGGGCCCCCAGATCCTGCCCCCCACCCTATGTGAATAAGTATGGGGTACATTGTACCCCTACCCATTCACCTGGGGAAAAAAAAGTGTCAATAAAAAAAACACTAGACAGGTTTTTAAAGTAATTTATTAGGCAGCTCCAGGGGTCTTTTTCCGACTTCGGGGGTCTCTTCTGACTTTTCCGCTCTCTCTCCGGCCTCTTCTTCCGGTGTCCGGTTCTTCTCCCGCTCTCCGGTTCCTCTGCCGGGCTCCTCCGCTTTCTTCTGCTCTTTTGCCGCTCTCTTGCTAGCGTTGGCCTGGTTTTCGCCATCGTCTTGTTCCCTCTTCTCTTCTTCCGATGTTGACACAACGCTCTCTCCCGCTGTAAGGCTGTGTGCACGGTGCGCAACGACTTATAAAGGCATGGGGCTTGGTCACCAGGTGATGTCACCTGGTGACCCCGCCCCTTATGACGTCACGGCCCGGGCATGCTGGGACTGTGATGTCATAAGGGGCAGGGTCACCGGGTGACATCACCCAGTGACCACGCCCCATGCCTATATAAGTCGTTGGGCACCGTGCACACAGCATTACAGCGGGAGAGAGTGTCGTGTCAACATCGGAAGAAGAGAAGAGGGAACAAGATGATGGAGAAGACCAGGCCAACGCTAGCAAGAGAGCAGGAAAAGAGAAGAAGAAAGCGGAGGAGCCCAGCAGAAGAACCGGACACCGGGAGAAGAGGCAGGAGAGAGCGGAGAAGTCTGAAGAGACCCCCGAAGTCGGAAGAAGACCCCCGGAGCTGCCTAATAAATTACTTTAAAAACCTGTCAAGTGTTGTTTTATTGACACTTTTTTTTCCCCAGGTGAATGGGTAGGAGTACGATGTACCCCATACTCATTCACATAGGGTGGGGGGTCGGGATCTCCCGGATTCTGATAAGCCCCCCACCCGCAGACCCTGACAACCAACGGCCAGGGTTGTCGGGAAGGGGCCCTTGTCCTCATCAACATGGGCACAAGGTGCTTTGGGGTGGGGGGGCGTCCCCCTGCCCCAAAGCACCCACCCCCCCATGTTGAGGGAATGCGGCCTGGTACGGTTCAGGATGGGGGGGGCTCACTCGTACCCACCCCCTTTCCTGACCGGCCGGGCTGTGTGCTCAGATAAGGGTCTGGTATGGATTTTGGTCCCCTAAGGGAAATTGTCGCCTCCCCCTCGCGCTTGCTGCAATAGGAAAATGTGTTTTTCCTATTGCAGCGAGCGCGAGATGCACAGTACCCTGTCGCGGAGAGCGCTGAAAACATTCTTGCGGGCAGGTGCTGTAGCTACCCTTGTGTCGTATTTGGTCCGTCGGACCAGCATACAGATGAACAGATTTCCCGATAGGAACTGGGTCGGGCGGAGTTCCGGCGGGATGATTTGAAACATGTTTCAAATCTAAAGTCCATCAGATTTTCGCCTGAAAAGGTCAGTCGGAAGTCCGATGAAGCCCACACACAACGAATCCGGTGATCAAGTTCGGTCGAAAAGTCTGCCCGTGTGTACAGGGCATAACAGGTTTTCTTCCAAGATCTTTCTATCAACTCTGACCAGCGTCTTTGTCCCTGCTGAAGAAAAGCATAGCCACAACATGATGCTGCCAGCACCATGTTTCACTGTGGGGATGGTGTGTTCAGGGTGATGTGCGGTGTTAGTTTTCCGCCACACATAGCGTTTTGTTTTTAGGCCAAAAAGCTCACCTCTGGTCTCATCTGACCAGAGCACCTTCTTCCTAGTTTGCTGTGTCCCCCACTTGGCTTCTCGCAAACTGCAAATAGGACTTCTTATGGCTTTCTTTCAACCATGGCTTTCGTTTTGCCATTCATCCATCAAGGCCAGTTTTGTGGAGTGCACGACTAATAGTTGTCCTGTGGACAAATTCTCCCCCAGAGTTACCATGGGCTTCTTGGCTGCTTCTCTGATTAATGCTCTCCTTGCCCGGCCTGACAGTTTAGGTGGACGGCCATGTCTTGGTAGGTTTGCAGTTGTGCCATACTCTTTCCATTTTCGGATGATGGATTGAACAGTGCTCCGTGAGATGTTTAAAGCTTGGGATATTTTTTTTTTGTAACCTAACCCTGCTTTAATCTTCTCCACAACTGTATCCCTGACCTGCCTGGTGTGTTCCTTGGCCTTCATGACGCTGTTTGTTCACTAAGGTGCTCTAACAAACCTTGGAGGCCTCCACAGAACAGCTGTATTTATACTGAGATTAAATTACACACAGGTGGACTCTATTTACTAATTAGGTGACTTCTGAAGGCAGTTGGGTCCACTAGATTTTAGTTAGGGGTATCAGAGTAAAGGGGACTGAATACAAATGCACGTCACACTTTCCAGATATTTATTTGTAAAAAAATTTGAAAACCATTTATAATTTTCTAAAACCATTTATAATTTTCCTTCTACTTCACAATCATGTGCCACTTTGTGTTGTTCTCTCATAAAAAATGCCAAAAAAATACGTTTTTGGTTGTAACATGACAAATTGTGAAAAATTTCAAGGGGTATGTAAATTTTAATTCACACATGTGCCCGGAGCCAAAACGTGCTTCTCTTTAGCAGATGCACAAGGTTGCCATAAAGTCTTAATGGCACCCTCCCTCACACATATGAAAAGCGCATTTTTGGGTGCACAAAACCGCATGGTGCTGCAGCTGAGGGTGCATTACAGAAAAATAGTTGGACTTTTTCTGCGCATTTCCTGCAGATACAGCAGCCCATTGTGAGCCTATCCTAACTGGACATGTTGGGCCTCGTGCACACTGAACCTAAAAGACGTTTGACCTTTTTATTTTTTTTCCCCGACCTATTACAGGCGTTTACAGGAGTTCAGAAGTCTGAAGAGTGGAAAAAAATCTGTGAACAAGCCTAAACGTGTGTAAATGTGCCTAAACGCTAGATGTGGCTAGTGCTTGAGTGTTAATGCAATCCAATGGCCAGAATTATTATTATTCTGCCCAATGGAAAGCGTTAACGCTTAAATGCTTGACACGTCTAAATGTATATGCAATACATGGCTTTAGTTATAGTGTTCCGAGGAGCAAAGTAAATACCCTGTGTGCCTGAAGTCTTACATGTACATTTAAATTTAATTTAGTACATTCATACAGGAGTATAAATTACCCTGACTTGTCAGGTGCTCTGAACTCTTTTTCACTCTACTGACAAGGGACACACCTAACTTGTGACACATCGGTTTATGACCGTGACACACAAAATGTGTTGTGACTGATTACGTTAGTCAGTTAAAGTAAACTGTAGAGGAACCTTTGGAAAATTGTTTGTTGCATAAGGTTGGTTTAGACCAGTGGTTCTCAATTCCGGTCCTCAGGACCCACTAACAGGCCAGAAATTAAGTTTTACCTTGGGGAGATGCAGACTAGAATACTGCAATCACTGAGCAGCAAATGATATCACCTGTGATGTATTTCAGTTATCCTGCAAACCTGGCCTGTTAGTGGGTCCCGAGGACAGGAGTTGAGAACCACTGGTTTAGACTTATGTGATGGTGTGGTGACCGTGAGGCTCTGTTGGACAGCTATGAGCTCAATATTAAAGTGCTAATAAACCCAGAAACAAAAATGTTATCTACTGCAGTTTATCAATCCTTTAAAGACTGGGTTTACTTTTATAGAAAAAAAAATCCATGTTTATTCTGAAAAAAATGTGTAATTAATATCATTTTATACAGGTGCCTGCAAAGCATTGCAGCCGCAACCGGTGGCTCGTAGATGCAATGTCAGACTTCTGCAAACTCTTCCTCTAGCTCTTTGCCCGTATGGCCTGTCAGTTGATAGCTGGAGGTAGATTCAGTGGACTACAAGTATGCTAATTATCGCGGTGTGAGGGTGGAGGGGAGACATTTGCGCCATGTTACACCCTAAATATGGTGCAAAAGGTGAACTTGGCCTTTAAATTTAGTGCCTCTTTTAGTTTTTTCTCTCTTTTTAGGTATTTTTCCATTTATTTACACTTGGTGATTTAGCCCATAATACACTTCTCTTAAGCCTGGTACACACTATACGTTTTTGTTTTTTTCAGCCTAGCGGGCTGAACAAAAAGTAACAAATCCATTCACAAGGAGGTCTCTGTACTAACCATTCGATGATAATGTGTTCTGACAGGGGGACCCCTCTACCAGAACTCACCAGTCAGTGCTTGCAGCCACTGAGTGGATGCCGTCCGGCTGCTGGTTTTCCAGCATGCTCGTTTGACAGAAGCCGGTCGGATACACCTCAGGCCCGTGGATAAGGGGGTACCACTGGCCCTCTTGTATGTGGCCTGAGCTATCAGGGGGGCCCAGGCGGCAGGGAGGGTGATTGGTGGGGGAGTGGGAGGGGAATTACTGGAGCTGATCCCTGTATGGCTCTCTCTGCAGCAGCTGAAAGTTGGCTTCCCCCCCCCCCCACTGAGGGCTCCAGTAATTGCCCCCCACTGATCATCCTCCCTGTGCACCGTACATTTCCCCCTGCCTGCCCAGGCCCCGTGTGCCCTCCCTACCCCCACAGTGCTGCTGGCTTCCCTCCTCTCCTATCTTTCCAGCTGGAAGCTACAAGCACACAAAAGAATCCTTCAAGATGGAGGGTGGGGGAAGGGTCCAATAAATGTCATATTTATCAGCCCCTTCCTTAATGAACACAATGAGTGACCAGTACCGATCACTCACTGTATTCATTCATAACTGAAGCATTGACTGTACAGGACCCAATGGTTTCTAAAAGCAGCCCTGATACACCCACGCAGCAGCCAAAGTGCAGCACAGCAGTGCAAAGCCAGCCTTAGATGGACTTGGCTAACAAATTTAAAGCTGAACTCTGGCTAACACTTTTTAAGAAGTTATAGCAGCAGTTTTTTCCTTTTGAGAGAAAGGTTTTACAAAAAAATAAATAAATGCTGTTCTTTGTAAGCACCCCTGTCAGTGGCCAACGCTTTGTCTCAACCCTTTACCACTTCTGCTGGACATCTTGGTCTGTTAAAGGAAGTTGAAAATTGACACGAGCGACTTTGTCTCTGTGAGTTTGCCAAATAGTCATGACATGATCTCAGTCTGTCTTTCCCCATTGAATCGCTCCCTCTATAACAGAGGCAGCAAGATGTTGTCATTATTGATGGTAGTAAACCTGTGGAATATTTGGAAAGGCACAACCAAGACATCTTGACTTACTTGTTTGCATTCCTGGAAGCATCAGGGCCAAAATACACTTTTTCCATATAGATGTAGCTACCACAAAGCATGTTCTTGCACGCTGTGTGCCTATTCGTGTACTTTTGAAGAGGACGCCTTAACACAACACATGTTACTGCAACGCACAAGAATGTAAAAGTGTGACTGGACCCTTAAAGTTAATGCAAAGTCAAAACCATTTTTTTTTTTTTGTGGAAGTTCAGGATCAATCTAAGATTAAATCTGCTCCCACCCCCTTCTAAATTCTATGCTAACTGCCCTGTAGAAGAAAGATGCTTATGCTTACCTATTCTGAGGGTGCTCCAGTCTGGTCACCTGATCAGCTCCCAGTGGCTGGCATCAGGAGAGAGGCAAGATCGCTGACAACGAGCGCAATGCCTATGCAGCGATGTCACCCACAGCCTTACTATAGGGCATCCATTGTCGGCTGTCCCTCCTCTCCCCTAAAGCCAGCCACTGGGAGCCGATCATGTGACCGGACCAGAGCGCCCTCAGAATAGGCAAGTATAAGCATTTTCCTTCTACAGGGTAGTTAGTATAGGATTTAGAAGAGGGGTGGGGACACATTTAAAGTGGTTATAAAAGCTGAAGGTTTTTTATCTTCATGCATTCTATTTATGAAGGTTTAAAAACCCTCCGTGTGCTGCTCCCCCCCCCCCCCCCCAATACTCACCTGAGCCCCCCTCTCGATTTAGCAATGTGCACAAGAGACTCGGCTGTCCCGGGACTCCCTCTCCTCATTGGCTGAGACAGCAGTGGGGCACCATTGGCTCCCACAGCTGTCAATCACAGCCAGTGGGTCAATGAGGAGAGAGTGGGGGGCAAGGCCGAGCCACGGTTCTATGTGTCCCACTGGTTTCCTTTCACGTATTGTCTTGAAGACAACAGTAAATTAGAGGAATTCAGATTTTGGAGAGTGGTCACTAGAACAGGTCTTCCTTTTCTATGATTTATTTTTCCTTACCTCTTCTTCTCTCTTGCTTTCTGTCTTGTGTGACAGTGATCACCAGTTCAAATGAAGAGGGTGAATCTCACCAGTGGGGGCTAAGACAGCAGTATTAACCTGATAAATGGTCAAACCCATACCTATTCTATCTTAAACCAAAAAAAAAAATCCTTTACGTACAATCTAAATCCAAAACGGTTTTGTTTTAGTCTTTGATAGAGTGCTAATACCCTTGTCAGATTTTTGTTGTGTGCATAACCTCCCAACTTTTTAAGATGGGAATGAGGGACACCTATCAGCAAAAGTATGCAGACATAGGACACACCCCTTGCCACGCCCCCTTAAAGGAGAATTGTACAAAAAACAAGATTGTTTGCTTTTTTACTACTACTGTTCCTTTTTTACTGGCTTCTTGAATTTACAAATGCAACAATTTAGAAATCAGATGAAAGGTTTAGCGCTGGAAAACACCTTTTGATAGATAAAAAGTGCTTTTTAAATACATATATAGAGATCAGACTAAAATGAGGGACAAATGAGGAGGAAAGAGGGACAGAAGGACATTGCTCCAAATCAGGAAGTCTCTCCAAATCAGGGACAGTAGGGAGCTATGGTTGTGTGTCCTCACTCCTGTCTGGTTGACCTGGTGATTATTGTTGGGAAATCCATAAGGTATAATGGCCTCCAGAACAGGAGGAGAGAGGAAATTCTCCATGGCAAAAACCTGTTCTGGTATGTTAGTGGTGTGATCCTCTTCCTTCCTATTGTTTCTGCAGGGAAGGAAGTGAGGGGAAATTTCCCCACTGGTATACAGAAAGTGGAAGTCTTGGATCAAGCTTAAAGCAGAGGAAGTTTTGCTTGTTTGCACCCTCCCCACCTCCACTGACACATTTGGCACTTTTTGGGTGGGAGGGGGGGAGCAGGTACCCACTCCCACTTTTGGTTAAAGCGTTTGTACTGAGAATGGAGAGGGTGTGTCCATAATTTTAATTAGGAACATCTTATTCTTCTATTCTCTGGACGGCATGTGTCTAACACAAGGCTTACAGGCCAAAATCGACACATTTATATAGTCTTACAGATAGAACCATAATGCTGATGTGGCCGGTAAAGAAATTGAGTTTGACAGTCCTGCCCTGGTCCTAAATAGCATTTACCCCTGCAGTGCATTAGGGAGGAGGGGTCATTTCTGCAATTGGACTTTAAAAATGCAAAACCAAAACTCCCCCCCCCCCCCCCCAATACAGTAGCGAAGGTTAACATGCCTATCAGGTTAGAATGCATGCATGTAAAAAAACCTTTAGCCTTTAGAAGCACTTTAAATGCACATTTAGTGTGAGGGTAGAGGAATGGGGCGTAATACTTTAGTCCTCACTTTGTCAGACTCCATCACTCTCTCCAATGCTCTGGGGTTGTGGGCAGGCCTTCCCCCAAACTTGCATACATTGCAGGGCTATTGGTACTGCGTTGTGCTTGATGATGTCAGTGTGCGACCAGTTGCACAGATGGAGGGAGCCTGCTGGAGCAAAGAGCAGGGAACCCATTCACTGAATATTATTATTATTATTATTATACGAGATTTATATAGCGCCAACAGTTTACTCAGCGCTTTACAATGTATAAGGGGGACAACACAATTACAGTACAATACAAAAGGTACAGGAGGGCCCTGCTCGTAGAGCTTACATTCTAAAAGGGAGGGGGTGGTGGTACAAAAGGTAATAGCTGCAAAGAATGATTTGATGGGGGTGGCTCAGGGACAGTTATGTGGGTGTGGGATAGCCTTCCCTGAATAAATGAGTTTTCAAGGATCTCCTAAAGGTGGACAGGGTAGGGGCTGATCGGACATACTGGGGCAGGGAATTCCAGAGGATGGGAGAGGCTCTGGAGAAGTCCTGAAGGCGAGCATGGGAGGAGGTAACAAGGGAGCTAGAGAGCAGGAGGTCCTGGGAGGAGCGGAGGGGGCGATTTGGGCGATATCTGCAGATGAGGTTGGTGATGTAGATGGGGGCGATGTTGTGAATGGCCTTGTATGTTATGGTTAGCATTTTGAATTTTATACGGTGGGGTAGGGGAAGCCAGTGAAGGGATTGGCAGAGAGGAGCAGCAGTCACGGATCGATTAGTGAGGTGTATTAGTCTAGCAGCAGCAAGTGTTTAGTGAATGGACAGGGGAGAGGAGAGGTGGGCTGTGGCGCTTGTGTTTGAGAGAGACGCTGCTTGTTGGAGTGCTGAAATTATTGCAAAAAATATACCCGGCATGAATAAAAGTGTGAATTGTAAAGAACAGCCATCCATCAGTGGCATACACCTCATTACGCTTGGGCCTCATTTACACTTGCAATTGAGGGGCTGTAAAACCTCATGATTGAGCTGCGTTTTTATTGTCCCTTAACGGCCCCCCCTGTTGCTGTGGCTGGAGGTGTACATATGCTAGGACTATGATGTTTTGCTTTGGGGCCGTGGCAGAAAATAATACCCTCTGATGTTCTCGGTGGGTGGTACCATCCGCCAAGCATGACCCATTCAAGTGAATTGTGCTGCGCTGCAACTGCACATAGCGCATGTGGTTGAACCGTGGTTGTCCTGTAAATCAGAGGGCTAAAACTGGCAGTGAGGAGATACCACGCCTCCTAACTGCCTGTATATTGCTGTCTGAAGCACAATCCGAACATGGAGGCAAGGCACGTCTAAATGAGGCCTTAAAGAGACAATAAACGATATCCTCATTCTCCAGAAATTATCTTATCGCATTCACTACTTAGTGGCCCTGTAATATATTTCTAATAAAAAATAGTTTCTTACTGTGATTTTCTGCCTCTTTGTATTGTCCTTCTTGAGCTTACAACCCTCTCCTTTCCCCCCTCACGTCTGTTTGGAATGAGCAGCGCATGCTAGTTGTGGTCATGTGCACTGCTCTATGTACGCATACCTCCCAACTTTCTGAGATAGGAATGAGGGACACCTATCAGCAAAAGTATGCAGGCATAGGACACACCCCCTGCCACGCCCACTTAAGGAAGAATTGTACAAAAAAACAAGATTGGTTAAACCCACATGTGCTTTTTTTACCACTACTACTCCTTTATATTGGCTTTTGGAATTTACAAACGCAGCAATTTAGAAATCAGATGAAAGATTTAGGGCTGGAAAAAACTTTTTGATAGATAAAAAGTGCATTTTATATTCAACTCTATGGATCAGACCTAAATGAGAGACAAATGAGGGGGAATGAGGGACAGAGGGATATTGCTCCAAATCAGGGACAGTCCCTTGAAGTCAGGGACAGTTGGGAGCTATGTGTACACTACACATCCCATAGTTCATAGTCCACAGTCCATCTCAGGAGCGAGCAAGAGAAGGTGACTAAGCTCCTACATACAGTGGGACCATGGAGATGAGCGTAGACACTCTAATGCTGCGTACACACGACCGGTTTTGCCGTCGGAATAAACTCGAAGGTTTCTCCGACGGAATTCCATTGAAGCGGTCTTGCCTACATACGGTCAACCCAAAGTCCGACCGTCAAGAACGTGGTGATGTACAACACTTATGACGGGACTAGAAAAAAGAAATTCAATAGCCAGTAACCAATAGCTTCCGTCTCGTACTTGCTTCAGAGCATGCGTCTTTTTTGGTCCATCGGAACAGCATACAGAAGATCAGTTTTCCCGATAGGAATTGGTTCCATCGGAAATATTTAGAACATGTTCTATTTCTAGGTCTGTCAGAATTTTCGAAAAAAAAGTCAGATGAGGCACACACATGATCGGAATAGACGATGAAAAGCTTCCATCGGACTTTCGGACATTCCGCTCGTGTGTATGCGGCTTTACAGGAAGTTGGATCACGACAGCAAAAACGAAAAAATAGGAGGTTTGAAGGAGGCTGACTGCAATAGAATGTACTTTTTTTTTTCAGTTAATACATAAGTGTTTTTTTTTTGTTCTTAACTAGCTTCGCTTCTAGGACGTATGGCCGGGTTCACACTGATATGACACGACAGTCGTACGACTGTGGATCCAACTTTGCCCTGCGACTTGAAGTCCGACTTCAATGAACAGGGATCCGACTTTGATCCCGACATTGCAGGCACTTTGTGTCTGGTATGAATCTTCACGCCAAATAAAAAATAAAAATCGGCATGGGTTCCCCCTCCAAGACCATACCAGGCCCTTTGGTCTGGCATGGATTTTAAGGGGTACCCCCATGCAGAAAAAACGGCGTGGGGTTTCCCCAAAATCCATACAAGCCCCTTATCCGAGCACAGAGCCGGCAGGTCAGGGAAGGGGGTGAGGACGAGCGAGCGCCCCCCTCCTGAACCGTACCAGACTGCAGGCCCCCATGCCCCAGACTGAAGGGCCTGGTATGCTCTTTGAGGGGGAACCCATGCCGTTTTTTGTTTTTTTTTGTCGTGGAGTTCCCCTTCAAGATCATCAGAGCACAAGTGGCATGCCAAAGTCGGATCAATTAAGACAGCGATCTGACTTTGATCCGACTTCAGTGATATTCAATGGGCTGAAGTAGGATCAAAGTCAGGCTGAAGTAGGATCAAAGTCGGACCAAAGTAGTGCAGGGAGCATTTTCAAAGTCGGACCGACTTGTGTCGGACCAGTTAAGACGGCTCCCATAGGGAAACATTGATTTTTACACGTCATGCGACATGAGCTCCCAATGTCGGAGCGTTTGTCGTACCAGTGTGAACCCAGCCTGCTACATACATACTGCTACTGCAACCATCAGCCTATATTGGTTTTATTCAGCCAGCTCCCAGGTTCTAAGTGAAAGTGATGTGGTAGCTGTCCAAGGTCTCCCGATCTTACGGGGGAGCCTGGGACTTCAACCCGCCGACTTCAAGATGGAGAGTGAGGCAAATGCATCTTACATGTAAACAAAGAAACCAGAACTAACAATTATTTTTATCACTTCCGGTTTCAGATCCACCATATCCTTTCCTTTACAGCCAGGGGACACCTCTAACTGAGCTGATCTGTGTTTGGTTTGATGGTGTGAAGGGCAGGGGACACATTGGGGTCTATTAGAGCCCTAAAAAGAGTCTCCAAACAGAGTATGCTATCACATGGGGGTTTATTAACTCCTTGTGATAGCAATCAAGTAAAAATAAAAGAAAAAAGTTTTAAAAAACAAAAATTATAATTAATCGTATTTTAAAAGTCGCTGTAACCGCCATTACCCCATACACTTGCTCAAACGGGTGCTCACGGTGCGCGCATGTATGTAAACTGCAGTCGCACCACACGTGTGATACATCGCCACAAACGTCAGAGTGAGAACAGTCATTTTAGCACAAGAGCTCTTGGTTAACTCTAAACCAATGAGCTGTAAAGATGTTTAAAGCAGGGATATGCAATTAGTGGACCTCCAGCTGTTGCAGAACTACAAGTCCCATGAGGCATAGCAAGACTCTGACAGCCACAAGCATGACACCCAGAGGACACCCAGAGGCAGAGGCACGATGGGACTTGTAGTTTAGAAAAAGCTGGAGGTCCGCTAATTGCATATCCTTGGTTTAAAGCATCGCCTATGGAGATTTTTGGGTACTGTGGTTTTTTTGTGATCTCATATGGGCATTCCATTTTAAGACTTGCCATGTTTGGTATCTATTTACTCAACGCAACCTCATCTTACCAAAAAATGGGTAGTATATTGTGTGTGTTTTCAATAGAATTTATTTTATTTATTTATTTTTTCCTAAAAATTTATGTTGAATAAACAGTTGCGCAAATCATCTTTTTATTCTTCAGGACCTCTGCTTTCAGAAAATACATAATGTTCTGGGGGTTTAAGTAATGTAATAGCCAAAAATGAAGATTTTTACAACGTGTGCAAAAAAAAAATTGCTCTAAAACCGAACTGGTTAAACCAGAATTTAGTGTCACTTTGTTCTTAGACCTGCTATATAACGATTATTTCAACTTTTTCTGGAGTGTTTTGAGTAGTAAGAGTCTTGCTGTGTTATTCAGTGAAGGAGTTGATACTTTGCACTTTGTCATTTAAAAAACCCAGCCATTGATTCGATTCTGATTATTTATTCATTTATTAGTACGGCTAGGTAAGCAAGGACTACATTGATTTGCTGGCCTGACCAGTCCTGTACAAAGTTCACAGCGACCTCATCATCACATGACAGTCATATAAATCTTATTGTTCTCACAGACCTTGTATGTTTTAGGCTTCATTTAAATCTGCAGCCAGGGGGGGTGGCAAAAATGCGCAGCGGACCTGTGTTTTTGCCATCCACCACCTGCTCCCCTTAACCACGTCAGCTTTAGAAGATTTTTCCCCTTTCACGACCAGGCCATTGTTTGCTATTTAGTACTGGTAATTGCATGGTCATGCAACGCTGTACCCTCTGGGTTTTTATTATTTTTTTATTATATAGACGTTTAAAGACCAAAACGTTTGAAAAAAAATATATATATATATTTTTTTTACTTTCGGCTTTAAAACATATCCAATAAAAATTTATAAAAATGTAACGTCTTCAAAAATGTAGGCCAAAATGTATTCTGCTATATGTCTTTGGTAAAAAAAAAAATCCAATAAGTATATATTAATTGGTTTGTGCCAAAGTTATAGCATCTACAAACTATGGTGTGTACTGTATATATACAGTATGTTGGATTTTTTAATTTACTTTTTTTTTTTAAAAACCTAATGGCGGTGATTGGCGACTTATAATGGGACTGCGACAGTGTGGTGGAAAATCTGACACTGACGCTGGGAGGGAACTGACTGACATCACCAGTGACAGCAATACAGTGATCAGTGCTAATAATATACACTGTCACTGTACTAATGACACTGGCTAGGAAGGGGTTATCATCTAGGGCGATCAAAGGGTTAAATGTGTGCCTAACAATGTTTACTGTGTGTGCTTTGCTAAGCAATGTGCCGGTTTTTACTCCCTACTTTGCAGGGAGAAAAAAAAAAACGCCACACATCTGCTGACAGTAGAGAGCCCTGTATTGTTTACCTACCCAGGGCTCTCTTCAGTCATTCGTTCAGCTGATCGGCAGGTTCTGGCCATGAATAATTGGCTGTGACCTGTCACAGCCAGTGAGCCAATGAGGAGAGACTGGGGGCTCGGAAGCGAGCACACAGCGGTGCTCCCAGGACAAGCGGCTTTTTCTGGAGCACTGCTCGAGGGGGAGGAGCCAGGAGCGCAGGGAGGGGGCCCAAAAAAAAGAGGATCGGAGCTGCTCTGTGCAAAACCACTGCACAGAGCAGGTAAGTATAACATGTTTGTTATTTAAAAGAAAAACAAAAAAACAAAGCTTTAATACTACTTTAAATTTCACCAAAAGCACATGGATGGATCTGTACTATTTTTGTTATTCTCAGTAAAACAGTTCTAATCTTATGTTTTAGCATGATCTGTATAAACTGCTTCTGCTGCACTGAAATCTCAAGCATTATTATCAGCCCTGACCAGTTCACCGCTGTGAGCTACAGAACACCTCCTCCTATGTTATGGAGATAAAGAGAGGGGCTGGGTTTGGTAGGTCTCTTCTAGGGTGACAACTCTGCTCTTCCATCATAGGCATTTGCAGGGGATGTGCCAAGTGTGCTTGGGCACACCCTAATCACTACATGCAGATTCCACCTACTGCCCATGCTTCTGCCCGTGTTGCACCTTTTCCTCCAGCAGTGCTGCTGGCTTCCCTTCTCTCCCCCTGCCTGCTTCTGTGGGGGAGGTTTCAGAATGGAAAGCGGGGAAGGGGCAAGTAAATATGTCTTTTTTTTTCTCCTTTTTTATTTTTATATAGAATATTTGTAGAACATAGAAAACAAATAAAACACACCAATGCCATATGTATAAGAATTTGCACATATTAGGGCAGGTTTGTAGGTTACCCCTAGTTTAACTCTGGGGTTTCTCAATAGGGGGACACATTGACCTAGCCCCGCATTAGTCCCGATCTAAAGGCCAAAGGGTTAGCCTTAGCAATCCTTAGAAGCCTCACATAAAGGTGGCTGCAGGGTGGCCCATCCTGCACCACCACCGGGGGAGGGGGGCTTCAAAAGCCTCCATCAAACCTCCACCCAAGGGTGCCGCGCCAGGGACCAGACCCGGGCCGTAAATATGTAATTTACCTGCCCCCTCCTTTTCTAAAGGTGCACAGTGAACACACTCACTGTGTTCATTCATAACTGAAGCATAGTAAACTGTGTCAGCACAGAGCACTTCCCATTCATTCACTGTCCCATACAGCTGAGGCGTGTGTGTTTGAGCTTTGGGGTGCACACCCTAATGCAATAGGGTGTGCACACCTATGTCCTCCATACATACCGTATAGTGAGTAAGAGTTCTCACCATAGGACAGGATTTGTGTTACTGGCTAGATCACCAGGTAAAACTAAAAGAAAAAAGCCACCCCATCTTAGGACTGGTAAGTAGAAATAAATTACTGTACATTTTTGTTCTTTGATTAGATACGCTTTAAAGTGATTGTAAAGGATCATTTTATATTTTTGTCATACTTACCTCCATTGTGCAGCTCATTTTGCACAGAGTGGCCCCGAACATCCTCTTCTGGGGTCCCCCGGCAGCTCTCGCGGCTCCTCCCCGCATTGGGTGACCCCCTAGGAGAAGCACTTTCCTGAGGGGGTTACCTTGCGGGCGCGCTCCCGAGTCCAGCATTTGCGTCCACAGACACGAATGCCAGACTCGGCCCTGCCCTCACGCCTGGGTCATTGGATTTGATTGACAGCAGCGGGAGCCAATGGCTGCGCTGCTATTAATCTATCCAATCAAGAGCTGGGACTCCGTGGAGAGAGGGACAGCACGTCCCCACCGAAGAGATGAAGAGGCTCAGGTAAGTAAAACAGGGTGGGTGACTGCCAGATGTTTTTTCACAGGTGAAAAAACACGAACCTTTACAACCCCTTTAAAGAATCATGCTTAAGGTGAACCACCTGTCACTGAAGCAACTAATGCATACCTCCCAACTTTTTTGAGATAGGAATGAGGGACACCTATCAGCAAAAGTATGCAGGCATAGGACACACCCCTTGCCACGCCTCCTTAAAGGAGAATTGTCCAAAAAAAAATTTGGTTAAACCCACAAGTGCTTTTTTAACCACTACTATTCCTTTATATTGGCTTTTGGAATTTACAAATGCAGCAATTTAGAAATCAGATGAAAGGTTTAGTGCTGGAAAACACTTTTTGATAGATAAAAAATGCATTTTATATACATCTATATAGATCAGACCAAAATGAGGGACAAATGAGGAGGAATGAGGGATAGAGGGACATTGCTCCAAATCAGGGACAGTCCCTCAAAATCAGAGACAGTTGGGAGCTATGACTAATGTGAACTGGATGTGCACAAATATGCAATTTACAAATAAAGGGTTGGCAGTGCCCTACCCCACATCACCTTACTCTGTGTGTACATATAGGTAATAAAGTGAGGTGTGTACAGAGCTCTGACTTCTGACCAAGCAGGAATTCTGAGGATGAGTAGGAGCAACAAAACCTTCCAAGAAGAAAGGAAAGGAAAAGGGGGTTGGGCCGCGCTATGGACTGAATATCGCAACCTAATAGATTATGACAAGCTGCTGCCCCCACCAAGATCAGCTGCCAAAGCAGATGTCAATACTAGAGGGAAACACTGCTAATGGGTATATGGGTGTATATAGTGCAAAGTCAAAAAAATAATGTTTTTCCATAACTTGGGAAAATGCAATAAGTACATAGACCTCTAACATCAATTACAAAAATCGTGCAAATAGCAAAATACGGTGCACATGAACCGGTATGGACTAAACATACCAAGTAAATAATTAATTGTTCCACAGTGTGCTAGCCAATTATATAAATTCATATAAAACATGCAAAATTAGATAAAATTCATAAAGTGAAAAACTGATAAAACAAGTGACAAAAAAATAAATATATATATGTGCATAAAGTCTTTGAATCTGGTAAGGAGACACAAGGTGCTGCAGTTTCCACATAGGCAAGCGGTGTTTGTGTATCACTCGCACTCCCCCTATGTGATTGCACTCACCAGCTGATTCTCCCCACTCAAGGGGTAGCGCGCATACACAATAGTATGTAATAGTGTGTAATATTGTGTGCCCACTTCTGATGATATCTTGACAAAACACGCAAGACGGAGCTAGGAGCGTCATTACGTCACATCTGATTTTGGTCCGTGGAGCTCAACGAGCCCTGGACTTCCTGGTTTCTATATGCTTGATTTTTTTTTACCTGCTAGAACTGCAATATTTAATTTCAAATAAAACGGTTTACGGACTTACGCTATGAATGAGTCAGGGCTGGCTCAGCCCTTCCTTCTCTGAGCTGGCCGCTCAGCTGTTGGCTAATTGCCAGCTCTCATCTCTCTCCACAGTTAACCAGCTGTTGTGGATCTGCTCATCAGTCCCGCCTACTTAAAGATCTCCAGCTCACTTCATTCCTGCCTTCGCCTTGGTCACATCACAAGAAACCATCTCCTGTGTTCCTGTTTAAAGACTGGCTTTGCTGACATCCCTTCTGGCTCCTTATCCTGCTTGCTGTTCCTCTACTTGGATCCCTGACTTCTGGCCTGGCTGATTACCCGATCTGGTTACTGTACTCTGGCTTGGCTGATTACCCGATCTGGTTACTGAACTCTGGCTTGGCTGGTTACTCGTTCCGGTTACTGGACTCTGGCTATGCTTTGACTACACTTACTCTATTTACCTTTTTGTTTTTATTAATAAACAAGTGTGATTTTACTGTACTTCTGTCTCGGTTTGGTTCATGGTTTCTGACAGTAGGCGAAAGCCATGAAATCAGAAGATACAGTCAATCCACTTGTTGGTAATATTTTTTCCAGATTGGATGAGCAAGATCACCGCATGGATCAGTTTGCCATGGCGTTACAAACACTCCTGAGTCGCACGGCTCACCTGGAAACCCCCACTGTGGCTGCTCCGGTACAACCTGAGTTGCAGGCCATCCCTGCTGCTTCGCCAGTCTCTGTGCAGGCACCCGCCTTGTGTATTATCTCTATAAGAGGTATGTCTGGTTCCACCTGCTTCCCCAGCGATTTGAGGGCAATCCAGTTCAATGCAGAGGGTTTCTCAACCAAGTTGAGACATACTTTGAGGCATTTCCCACAGACAGAAGCAAAGTAGGGTTCGTGATATCTTTGCTTTCTGAGAGAGCCTTGGCCTGGGCTAACCCTCTATGGTAGACGCAAAAACCTGTTGTCTCGAGTTACCCTGAGTTTGTGGCCTCCTTTAAAGGGTATTTGACTTTCCCGCACGCTCCGCCTCTGCTGCCAAGTGCCTCATGTCCATCAGAGTATGAGAACTGTTGCCAACTACACCATTGAGTTCCGTACTCTGGCAGCAGAGGTTGCTTGGAACAATGAGGCCCTCGTTTTCTCATGGTCTCTCAGATTCCATCAAGGATGAGATAGCAGCCCAAGATATACCCACTGAGCTAGAGAGCTTGATCTCATTTGCCATCCTCATTGACTCCGGACTCAGAGAAAGACTTTCTTTTAAGGAGCACTTGCGGAAGCCTCCTGTACTTTTGCTTTCAAGCTTTGCAGTCCCACCCGTGCCTCCTTCACCTCCCATGCCTCCTGGTACCAAGTCGGTCAGTGAAGATGAACCCATGCACTTGGGCTTCACTCAGGTCTCTGCGGATGAGAGAGCCTTTAGGAGGAGGGAGAGATTGTGCCTTTATTGTGGCCAGGCAGGTCACTTTTTGAAGTCTTGTCCTACCCATCCTGGGAACACCCGAACCTTGAGGTCCTGTCATGGACAGACCTTAGGTGGTGTTGTGTCGTCCCCAGTTATCCAGAAGGATAAGCCCCTGGTTTCGTCATCCTTTCTTGGGCTAAGTCGTCTATCGAGATACAGGCTCTAATCGACTCTGGGGCTGCAGGCCTGTTCATTAATGCTGCCTTTGTATCAAAGCACTCGATTCCACTGCAGCTGCGTGACACTCCACTTGCCATTGAGGCTCTTGACGGGAGACCTCTACAGCCTGCCCATGTGACTCATGAGACGGTTCTGTTGTCCATGGCCGTAGGGGCTCTTCACCATGAGATAATCCAATTCCAAGTGATTTCCTCTCCTAAGTTTCCGCTGGTTATTGGTTATCCTTGGTTACAGAGGCACAACCCCTCTTTTGATTGGCTCCGTGCTGAGGTTCTCTCCTGGTCACCACAATGCAGTGAAACATGCTTGCGGAAGGTAGCCAAGGTTCTGTGTACCTCTTCACTCTCCTCCCTGCCAAAGGAGTACCGTGATTTTAGCGATGTCTTTGACAAAGGTCAAGCTGGTAGTTTGCCTCCACACCAGCCGTATGATTGCGCAATTGACCTTCAACCTGCTGCAACTCCCCCTCGTGGCCGGGTTTACCGTTTGTCGGTCTTAGAGGATAAAGCCATGGAGGAGTATGTTGCAGACGCACTTTCTCTGGGTTTCATCCGCAAATCCTCGTCTCCTGCTGGTGCTGGTTTGTTCTTTGTGAAGAAGAGGAGCGGTGAACTGAGACCTTGTATTGATTATAGGGGTCTCAATCGTTTCACGATTAAGAATGCCTACCCGATCCCATTGATTACAGAGTTATTTGACCGCCTCAAGGGAGCAACGGTTTTCACTAAGCTTGATCTGAGAGGGGCTTACAATCTTGTGAGGATTAAGGAGGGCGACGAATGGAAAACTGCGTTTAATACCCGAACAGGCCATTATGAGTATCTCGTAATGCCTTTTGGACTTTGTAACGCCCCGGCAGTTTTCCAGGAATTTATTAACGATGTCCTCCGAGATTTGTTGCAGTTATGTATGGTGGTTTATCTTGATGATATCCTCATATTTTCCAAGTCCCTGGAGAGCCACCACACAGATGTCTGTCGTGTGCTTCAGAAATTAAGAGAGAACAATCTCTATTGTAAACTGGAGAAGTGTGAGTTCCATCAGGAACAGGTTAAATTCCTGGGCTATGTCATTTCCACTGCTGGTTTTTCGATGGACCCAGAGAAACTTTCGGCAGACCTACAGTGGCCTCGACCCGTGGGGTTACGTCCTCTGCAGCGTTTCCTGGGTTTTGCCAACTATTATCAGAAGTTTATTAGTAACTTCTCGTCTCTGGTCAAGCCCCTGACCGATATGACCAGAAAGAACGGTAACCCACAGAGTTGGTCTCCGGAGTCCATTAAGGCCTTTGAAAGTCTCAAGGCTGCCTTTGTTTCTGCTCCTATGTTGGCACATCCTGATCCTACGTTACCTTTTATCCTTGAGGTTGATGCATCTGAGACTGGTGTTGGCGCCCTTCTGTCTCAACGTCCTGCCTCTGAGAGTGCTATGCATCCTTGTGGCTACTTTTCTAAGAAATTGTTACCTGCCGAGTGCAATTACAAGATTGGTGACAGAGAGCTGTTGGCAATCATTTTAGCCCTGAAAGGATGGAGACATCTCCTCGAAGGTACCACTGTGCCGGTTCTCATTCTTACTGTCCATAAGATTCTCACGTTCTTGTCTGAGGCTAAACGCCTCACTCCCAGAAGGGCACGATGGGCTCTTTTCTTGTCAAGTTTCAATTACATTGTCTCATTCTTACCCGGTACTAAGAATGTAAGGGCTGACGCCTTGTCACAACAATTTTCCTCCACTTCCAAGTTGGAGTCGGTTCCGGTTCCTATGATTCCTCCTGATCGTATTCTGGCTACGGTTTGCACCAGTCTTGCTTCTCCTTTGGGTGACAAAATTCTTGCTGCTCAGGTTGATGCTCCTCCTGAGAAACCATGTGACCGCTGCTTTGTCCCAGAGTGTCTCCGTACTGCCGTGCTCCAGACTTACTATTCTCCCAAGGCAGCTGGCCACCCCAGTAAGGATCAACTCGTTTGGGCCATTCTCCAACAATTCTGGTGGCCTAGTCTATGTGCTGATGTAACTGCCTTCATAGCTGCCTGTTCCGTGTGTGCTCAGAGTAAGATTCCACGACACCTTCCAGTGGGCTTCCTACAACCCATACCCAATAGAGAGTGGCTCTGGACCCACCTTTCTATGGATTTCATTGTGGAGTTGCCCAACTCCCAAGGCAACACAGTTATCCTCATGGTGGTTGACCGGTTTTCAAAAATGTCTGATTGTATTCCACTTAAAGCTGATCTCCACCCGATTTTACAACACTGGCTGCAGAGGATTACCGCAATGTCCTAATGACAAAACGGCACTTTTTTTTAATTTTTTTTATTTTTTATACTGTACCTTTGTTGTTGATAGTATCTGTGTCTTCCAGGATGTACAGGCTGCGGATAGAGGCATGTTTCCTGCGGCTAAATCGTCACTTCCTGTTAACCGTACTGGCTGCTGGGAGCTTGTGTCATTGTTCCCAGGAGTCAGTGCGGCGGCCTGTTGCGAGAGTTATCTCGAGATTTCAATCCTGGGAGTGACGTCATTGCCATCACAACGGGGCGGGACTTCGTATGACGCCGCTCGTTGTGATGGCAACCGGAGCTGTTGACGGCGCTGCGATGTCAATCTACTGTGCATGCGCGAGATCGGGAACAGAATGGGCGGTGCATGCTGGTTGATCAGCAGCACCGTATCCCGGAAGAGGATGCCTGTGGGCTTCACATGCCCACAGGCAAGATGACAACCGTCTGGATCGTAATTTATACGTTTCTTTATTAGGAGAAAACGGACAGCATTCATCTTTAAAAACCGAACAAGTGAGTTCTATATTCATAGAGCATATTCATTGTCATTTTGCCAAAAAAAAAAATCTCGGAGATAGTGGAACCCCGCTTTAAGAAGTTGCCCACTTCTAAGGAACTGGCTTCCATTTTTGCTCGGGAGATCTTTCGCTTACATTGGCTACCCAAGGTGATTACTGAACTCTGGCTTGGCTGACTACCCGATCCGGTTACTGGACTCTGGCTATGCTTTGACTACGCTTACTCTATTTGCCTTTTTATTTTTATTAATAAACAATTGTGATTTTACTGTACTTCTGTCTTGGTCTGGTTCATGGTTTCTGACAGGAAGCTTCTTATTATCCCTACATTGTACAGCTGTGATTGAGGCAACCGCTGGGAGATCCACACACTATTGTGTATGCGTGCTACCCCTTGAGTGGGGAGATTCAGCTGGTGAGTGCAATATATATATATATATATCTTTTTTTTTTCTAGTCACTTTTTTATCACAATTTTTCACCAATGGACTTTATGAATTTTATCTAATTTTGCATGTTTTAGATGAATTTATATAATTAGCTAGCACTGTGGAACAATTTATTATGTACTTGGTATGTTTAGTCCATACTGGTTCATGTACACTGTATTTTGCTATTTGCATGATTTTTGTAATTGGTGTTAGAGTTCTATGTACTTATTGCATTTTGCACAATTTATGGATTTTTTTTTTTTGACTTTGCACAATATACATATCATTTACCCATTGGCAGCACAATTACCACTTTGAAGTCCTTTTTCCTCTAAAACCGTTCAAAGCCTGCTATTATACAGTTGTGTCACATCTCATTCCATCACACATTCAGGTAAATGCTGCCCTGTATTCCTCATGTTCTGATACATTGTTTCTGTAATATTTTAACTTGCATAAAACATATCTTTTCAGATTAATTTTTCGTCACATTAGTTTCTCTTCTACTACTTTGGGTAGGGTTCAGATATTCTACTGCTCATGACCGTACAATATCAGCTAAGACACTCATAGAAACCTGATTCTTTTGTTTAATAACTTGTACTAGAAACATGAGAGCAAACATTGGGTTGGTTGTTAGGTGGTAAACAGACATTTGAAACCGTTACTGGGTGTAATATGTTGGCCTTGCAGAATCTCTGTTTACCACATATGCAGAATGCTGGCTGATGATAACTTTATAATGCACAGGCATACCTGATACAAAGTCATTCGAGCTCAGTGTATATTCAGGGCTCTTTCACACCAGTGTGTGCATTAGAGTGCAAATCATTGTTAAAGGCTAAGTCCATCTTTTCCAGAAAATAGTCTATAAAGTCAACGGGTCCCAGTAAATACAAAAAAACTGTGCAGTGCAGCTTTGTAAAATTGTCATACCTGACCAACTGCGACCCCCCCCCCACCCGGCACCTGGCTGAAAAACTCCCAGGCAGCAATCCCCACTTGCTGTCTTGTTGCTAGGACATGAAAATCAAAGTGAGCGTCCAATGGTCAACAGTGGGGATACTTTTTACCAAGCCATGATGCAAACTGCTGCGCCATATGTACACCCCCCTCCACTGCCTTTGTAGCTTAAGTGGAAGTGGTTGAGGGTGGTAAAAACAGAGCTCAGCCACACATTTTTACTGACCCCCCAACCATAAGTATAAATAAGGCCTAATTGCCCTTCTCACCAGGAGTGAAAGGTGATTCCAAATTTTGGGTTGTCACCAAAACAGGAATAGAGGGGAAATCTTCTGAAGGAGACGTGCTCTCATGACAACTTAGGCAGGCCATACATGGTGCAAATTTATTCCCCCATCACCACAGGTAGTGCTGACAGGGGAATCAGCAATTGTCTTCTCCCGACGGGGGGAGGAGGAGGACGGGGGAAGACAATGATTTTCGCTAGTGGCTATAGCAGCCACTTGTGATATCCACAAGCAAATCCGGCAGGCTGGTTGTACCCAAGTTGATCGATCAACTTGATACATTCAGCCTGCCAAATATGGATTGAATCTTGGCTGGTTCAGTGAACCGTGTATGGCCAGCTTAAGGTCTCTGGTACACGGCTGCAAGAGGGGAGCACAGTGTACATACAGGCTTATTTCTCTGTTCAGGAGTGACAGGTGGATTGTACAGCCAGGTCCAAACAAGGCCAAGGATAAATCCAAGGGAAAAAACAAGCTTAACTTACCACCAGCCCGCAGACAACCAAATAACCTGTCTAACAGTATGCATTAAAAAGTACAGCCAGCCTGTACAAATCAATGACAGGTTGGCTGAAGGTTGGCCAGGTTGGCTGAAGCCATAGATGTACCGGTACTGTGTATAAGCAAATATCATAGTGTACATGCTCACCGGGACTTATGCACTGCTCTGCACAGGGTCTGCCTTTAGGGTAGTGTGTAAGTCCCGGTATGAATATACCCATATAGTTGCTGCTTCAGCCAGCCTGTAATTGACTATTATAATAGAGGATTTATATACTGACCCTGCTCATTAGAGCTTCCAATCCAAAAGGGAAGATCAAGTGATATAAAAGGTAATAACTGTGGGGATGAGCTGATGGAGAAAATTGTTAGATGGAGGCAGGATAGGAGGGGTTTGCCTAAAAGTGGACAGAGTAGGAGATAATCTGACAGGTTGGGGTAGGGGAGAGCATAAGAAAGGCTCGGGAGAAGTCCTGGAGACAAGCATGGGAGGAGGTGATAGGGGAGCTAGAGAGCAGGAAGCCTTGGGAGGAACGAAGAGAACGATTAGGTTGGTAATTTGAGAATAGGTTAGTGTTGTAGCTGGGGCCAGAGATGTGGATGGCTTTAATGTTGTTGTTAGTATTTTAAATGTAATTTCTTGGGTGAGCAGAATCCAGTGGAGGGATTGACAGAGAGGAGTAGCAGACGGACTTCACGACGGACTTTCTGAATGAACGGACTTGCCTACACACGATCAACCAAAGTCCGACGGATTCGTACGTGATGACGTACAACCGGACTAAAACAAGGAAGTTCATAGCCAGTAGCCAATAGTTGCCCTAGCCCTTGCCCTAGCGTCGTTTTTTGTCCGTCGGACTAGCATACAGACGAGCGGACTTTTCGACCGGACTCGAGTCCATCGGACAGATTTGAAACATGTTTCATTTCTAGGTCCGCCAAACTTTTGAGAAAAAAAAGTCAGCTGGTATATATATATTATATGATATTTTTTCTATTCTAATTTCGTAAAGAATGAATTAGAATAGAATAGAAAAGAATAGATTAGAAAAACAATAGAACAGAATAGAATAAAATATGATATATATTATATTTTATTTTATTCTGTTCTATTGTTTTTTTCTCTAATTCAAATTCATTCTATATAATAAAAATTCAAAAGTGTGGCGCTAAAAATTACGTGAAAAAATGAATATATAATATTTCAAATAAAAATACAGTGACTACAAAGCAGGTATTTCGGTATGAGCCAGAAAAATACTGCGTGAATATATAAAATAGTGAATGAAAAGGTAACACTCAATATACATGTATTGAACCAAGTGTAAAAAAACAGTGTTAAATGTAAAGTCCAAATAAGTGAACAAACACAAGCAAAAAGTCTGTGATAATGGTGAAAAAAATGATGATGGTAAACAGGTATCTCCTGAGCATGCAGGGGGATGGTTCCGAGCCGGCAACCTGGTGAGTAAATAAACCGTAGAGAAACCGGAAGTGCACAGAGGATTGAAATCGGTGCCGAGACCATCACCAGAAACCAAGGAGGCTTACCAGAAGATGTGGCCTGAAATGGCGTATGCCATACAGGTCAAAAAGGCTTGATGACCAACAGGTCTAGGCAAATAATCTGGCCAGATGTCATCACACAGAAAGGGAAGGGATCAGCACGGCTTCCTCAGCGATGGATACACCATAAACCAAGTAAATAGTTTGGGTAACATGTGAGGGAAAAAAACACTCACATAGCGTAATAACGTTTGAACTTGGATTTATTTAAAAATAAAGAGAAAACAAACTCACATTTTCAGAAGATAAAAACAGCATGTAATCTTGTAGCGGTAGTTATGAGAGGTCCACCCTCTTTTATTGTTAGTTTGATCCTGAGTCTACGGGTGTGTTGGCTGCTGTATGTCATTTTTAGCGCAGCGCTGTACTTAACCTCTGTATATCTAAATTCATTTTATATGAAATTAGAATTTCAGAATTTCTGAAATTTCTAAAATTTGAATAGAAAAGATTAGAATAAAATAGAAAAATATAGAAAATAATAGCATAGAAAAACAATAGAATGTAATATAAAAAATATAAAATGGGGGGGGTTGTGTAATGTAAAGGGGTCCAGAGGTGTGTGGGGGGCTATGTAATGTAAAGGGGTCCAGAGGTGTGGGGGGCTGTGTAATGTAAAGGGGTACAGAGGTACGGGGGGCTGTGTAATGTAAAGGGGTCCAGAGGTACGGGGGTTGCGTAATGTAAAGGGAACCAGAGGTACGGGGGCTGTGTAATGTAAAGGGAACCAGAGGTACGGGGGCTGTGTAATGTAAAGGGAACCAGAGGTACGGGGGCTGTGTGATGTAAAGGGAACCAGAGGTATAGGGGCTGTGTAATGTAAAGGGAACCAGAGGTATGGGGGCTGTGTAATTTAAAGGGAACCAGAGGTATGGGGGCTGTGTAATTTAAAGGGAACCAGAGGTACGAGGCTGTGTAATATAAAGGGAACCAGAGGTATGGGGGCTGTGTAATGTAAAGGGGGTGTTCCTACATTTTACCTGCAGTCCCATAGATTTCTATTTGGTTGCATGCTTTTTTCTGCATTTTCTGAAAGCGCACCAAAAGTCCCGTATGCTGCATCTTTGGAGTACTTTCAGAAAACAGTAAAATATTTTTTTTGGGTGGGGGGAGGGGCGCTTGCTCGTTGACAGTCGATGAGTCATCCATTGTTAAGTTAAATTAGTGGCCACCAGTGCATTATGGTTGCCACCTCATCCCTTTAAACCCGAACACATAATAATTACACAGGTTATGTGGCTGATTAAGGTGGTAATTAAACTCACTTGGTGCCTTATCTGCATTTAATTAGCCTCAGAACCGGTGTAATTCAAAGGCGTTTGGGTTTAAAGGGATGAGGTGGCAACGCTACAGTGCATAGGAGGAATCCCTTCAGTTCTCCCACATAGAGGAGTTTATTTCCCATGGTTGAGACACAGGTTCTTTCATTCTATTACTAGTGTAGGACCAACTAATTCGGGGTACTTTGTTACAGTAAGTGGTCAGCACTATATGACCATATAGTGTGACCAAACCCCTGTATTTTTGAATATGTTCAGGAGTTTTTAACTAGCCTTGCAGGATAAATGTAATTTTTGTATGTGTGTGCTGTAATCGGTGTAACGCCCTGCTCCTGTTGATCAGGCGCTTGCATGTAAATTTATGGGGTTATCTGTTCTGTACACAGTTCAGATTTAATCTGTGGCTAAATTAGCTTCTGATCCAGCATTGGCTGTGTTGCATGTAGTTCCACACTGTAGGTCAGTGTTGGAAGAGCTACAGGCTGAAGTGTATTTGTGAAGGAATGTGATGTAGATAATAATAATAATAATCTGAAAATGTCTATTTTTTTATGTGTATACATATTTTTCTCCTTACTCATTATATAAGTATACAGGTTTGCTCTGTTCCTATATTTTCTCAAGATGGCGGGTACCCCCTACATCCCACACATCAGAAGAACGCGGAACTGAAGATAAAACCAAGGACAGCCAAACCTCGTTATGAAGATTCTCCATCTTCTTTTCTATCTTAACCAATGAGATGTACCTATTAGACTAACATAGCAATGACATATTTTTGTGTATAAAACATTAGCACCGCCTTGAACAAATTAGAAGTGTAAAAAGTAACAGTGCTGAGCATGTCTCAGAGTGTTTACTTTTATATGCATGCATAGCCACACTTTCCAATTAGAGACAGCAGCAGATAACCTTGGGCTCGATTGGAGCTCTTAATCATTTCCCTAACATATTGAGCGCTCTTCTTTCTTGGAAACAGCCCAGTGGGGGTGGTCCACCTCTGTGCATTCTGGGAGAGAGTACTTAAGAGGCAGACACCATTTGTTTTTTCTCGTGGCCCTCCTGGCCTAAGGTATGTGATGACTCTTCTCCTGCCTCAGGGCCACGTTGGCCTGAGGCTATGTGACTACAAGTAGGCCCAGAAGCCGGTCTGGGGCCTACTACTGTAGAGGTGGTCCTTAGGCTGTCTTGCCTGGTAGGAAGAAGCAGAGCCAAGCTGAGGAGATCCAGGGGACGACCCTTGCTAGAGAGAGCCAGGATGAAGGCTGGTCTCTCGGGAGGGCCTGGTAACTTACTTGGAGGACGCACTTATACTTAACTAACCTGCATCACAGTACTGCCGGGTCGGCTTGAAGGTTCTGGTACTGTGTAATCGTGCAACTAATACTAAATCCTGTGGAAGAGGATCGTTCAACTAATACTAAATCCTGTGGAAGAGGATCGTTCAACTAATACTAAATCCTGTGGAAGAGGATCGTTCAATCATTTTGTTCTTCTCAAGTCTGTGGCAGAGACTTTTTGTCCATGCGCCATTCTGGCTGCTAGGTCAGTGAGAGAGGCCTATCCGGGTGGGCAAGATTTGCTGACTGAAGGTGTATTTGTCTTTAGAATCTCAAATTCTTCAGTGATCTGCATAAGGTATCTGAACCCTCCTGCAACTCCTTTTCTACCTCTTTACTGCTACTTCTTTAAAAGTTCTGCAATAAAGCATTGGAAAAAGAACTAAGTGACTGGTGCATACATTGGTGGGCGTAAGGCCTAATACAGACTCTTAGAGCCCTTTCACACTGGGGCGGTTTGCAGGCGCTATTGCGCTAATAATAGCGCCTTCAAACCGACCCGAAAGTGCCGCTGCTGTGTATCCAGTGTGAAAGCCCCGAGGGCTTTCACACTGGAGCGATGCGCTGGCAGGACGGTCAAAAAAGTCCTGCCAGCAGCATCTTCGGAGCGGTGAAGGAGCGGAGTGTATACCGCTCCTTTACCGCTCCTGCCCATTGAAATCAATGGGACGGCGCGGCTATACCGTCGGCAAAGTGCCTCTGCAGAGGCGCTTTGCGGTGGTATTTAACCCTTTCTCGGCCGCTAGCGGGGGGTAAAACCGCCCCGCTAGCGGCTGAATACCGACGGTAAAACGCCGCTAATCATAGCGGTGTTTTACCGCCGACGCCGCCCCCTGCCCCAGTGTGAAAGGGCTCTAAGCTCTGGATACGGTGAAACTACGGGTAACGGCAAAGACCCAAATTAAATCAGCCGCTCCTTCGGGGGGTAAGCGCTACATCTATTTTGTACTGTTTTTGGTCTTATGGCTGTACCATCTTGAATGTAAAGCATTTTAGGGTGTGCCCCCCAAGTATGTTTTTGTAATCAATTGTTAATGGTGAATCGGCCGGCTTCCCAGCCCGCTCCTTAGCAACAAGCTCAATGCGATAAATTACTGCATGAAATAATGTGGTAATTAGTGCTAATTTTAACAAACACCACATTCACTAGTTAATGCAAAATTCTTAGTGAATTGCACTTTCAAAACGCAAGCGTTATTTTACTGTATTTTTTTGGCTGTTGTTTAACGCTTAGTGAATTGACCCCTATTTATATGTTAGTTTCACCACCAATAAGATCCATACCTTAAGTTCAACTTTAACTACTGTGCACATGGCTGGCCGATCTGGATGCTGAAGACACAGAACCCAGAAGATGACTGGCCATTCAAGGTGGCACTGGAGGGGGCTTCTGGATATTGCATCTCTGGCACAGGGGGTTTTCCCTGCATTGAAGCCCATTTATTTTCAATGGGTTGACACAGCAGCAGGGTACTGTGAGGTACTTCAACACATGAACAGGTACGCTTTGCAGCACAGTGTGGTGTGGCTGGGCTCTTGAACCCTAGCATTCCTGTACACTGCGTGACGTAACAGTTTACAGGCAAACAATCCCCTTTCACGTGCGGCCAGTCACATGATCCTGACATCATGAACTCCTCTGGCTCCTTGATGCAGCATCTACAGCGCACGTTCACACTAATATGACAGCAGACAACTATCAAACTCAGTCACCTGGTCTTGCTGATCGCTTTCCGATTGGCTTCCTAATGAGACGTCTGCTACGCCCCCTCGTGGTTCCTGATTGGTGAGTCGCGCTGTCACTCCTCCAGGTGGGCGGGGCCGCTGAGCCGTGCTCCCGGAAGTGTCCTGATGCGGTTTGCTCGGTGTGGGATTGTAGGTAAGGAGCGGGCTGCCCTCCATGTCTTCCTGCGGCGCCTTCATAGCAGCAGCCACTGTGGGGGTCCTGGCTGCAGGTCTGCTCTATTGTCTACAAGATGCAGGTACCTCACAGGACGCCGCCACCAGCCATGTGCTGTACCATAGGCTGTGATAGTGGGGCAGGACTTTTCTAATGTCATTTAGGAGGTTAGCAATGTAGTGCTATTGGTGTTCCCACTGGGCGGGAGAGTCAGCTTCATAGGAATGGTGACCATGGACAGAAGTGAGGGGACTTCACTAACACCACAACAACACTTCTCTGGTGCTGGCTTCCTCAGGGAGCCTAAAGCCTTATATACACTATAAGAAAACCGGGCCAACGTTTTCATCTTTTCATATAGTGTGTACACAACTTTTGACAGCTTTTTCTGAAATTTTCGGATGAAAATTTCTGAAGGGACAAACATGGTTTTTCACGTACGGGAACAGAATGAACATTTTTTGTTTAACGTGTACCATTTTCATACAAGGAAAAACCGGAAAAGAAAGACCGCGCATGATCAGAATCAATAAACGACAACAAAAAACCCTTTGTCATACCAGAATTTTCCTACAAATTTCCCTTCATCGGTTCTGATTTGCTGTGAAACAATGAGGAAAATTGGACGAATATTCGTTCAATTTTCTTATGGAGTGTACACCACTTAATACAGACAAACCTTTCCACCAGTATTGGGAACATTAGGCAGAAAATTCCGGTAGTTCTTACTACCATCACTTTAAGAACCTGACATGGCACCACCAACAGATTCTTAAAGTGGGACTAAAGGCATTTTCATAAAGATTATCTCTTCTGCAATAAAAATCCACCCACCTACCTGCTCTCCACATTCTGTGTCGTGTAAACTGAGCTGCCCATGGAGATTTCAGCTTACATCACTGTGTGCCAGGGTGACGGACACCTGTACATGTCATCCCACACCAGCCAACAAGGATGCCCAAACACCTTGGGGAGATGATGCTGGTGAGGGACACCTCAAGGACTTTGGAGGCCAGCCATACACTATGCAAATTCCTGCTGAACCAGCCGAGATTCAAATTATTAATGGGCGAGCTGAATGTACCAAGTTGATCAATCGATCATCTTGGGTACAACCAGCCTGACTGATTCTCTTGCGATTATCGCTAGCGATGATCACTGTCTTCTCCTGGCAGGGACGGCTGCCCCCACCTTCACATTGAGAGCAGACAATGGCTCGGCAGGAGGGATTCCCCTGTCAGCACTGTCGGTGTTGATGGGGAAATTGGTGAATTTCTTTCCTGCAACCCGTGGTTGCAGGAAAGAAGTTTGCACCATCTATGGCCTACCTTTTATAGAGGTTAATTTAATAAAATTGGAGAGCGTAAAATCTGCTGCAGCTGTGAATGGTAGCCAATCAGATTCTAATTTCAGCTTGTTCAATTAAAGTAAAACTATAGGCAAAACTTTTTTTCAATTTTGGATAGAGCAAGGAACGGTTATAACCCCATTGCTGAGATTTTCCTTAATTTCCTGCCCCATGACCAAACAGGAAGTGAGAGCAAATCCCTGCAAATTAAGGGAATTCCTTGGGGCCCCCTCATCACCTAGTGACCCCATTGGAAGATTTCCCCTCTATTACATTTCTGGGGACAACCCAAAATTTGGGATTTTCTTTTACTTTCACTTTCAATGATGATGGTAAACAGGACAAATAGAGAGGGTGAATCTCCCCAATGGGGGCACAGACAGCAATAAAAGCCTGACAGGGGGTCTAATCCATCACCTCTCTATCCAAAACTTTGCCTTTAGTGATACTTGAACTGCTTGCCGACAAGCCGCTGCAGTTATACTGCGGCAACATGTCTCAGCTGCGCGAATCACCGTCATGTTTTTTTTCACAATAGAAAATCACCGTCATGTTACATCAGTAACATAGGCGGCCACTAGGAGGGGTGCGCGCCGCCGGAGGCACGCGCCCCCTGCTCACCCACGGAGCCAATGCAATTGCCCAGCGAATCGGGATCTGTGTGTGTGTAAGCACACGGTTTCCGGTTCTTTGAGGGGAGAAGAGTATTAACAGTGATCTGTCATCTCCCCTACACAATCCCCATCCCCCCTTCAGTTAGAACACACAATAGGACACACTTAACCCCTTCACTGCCAGTGACATTTTTACAGTAATCAATGCAATTTCATTGCATTGATTGCTGTAAAAATGCCAATGGTCCCAAAAATATGTAAAAATTGTCCAACGTGTCCGTCATAATGTCACAGTCCCGATAAAAATCGCAGATCGCCGCTATTACTAGTAAAAAAAAAATTTATAAGAAAAAAGCCATAAAACTATCCCCTATTTTGTAGACGCTATAACTTTTACGCAAACCAATCAATATACGCTTATTGCGTTATTTTTTTTTTTTTTTTTTACAAAAAATATGTAGAATACATATCGGCCTAAACTGAGGAAAAAAATTGTTTTTTTATATATTTTTGGGGGATATTTATTATAGCAAAAAGCAAAAAATAATACTTTTTTTTTTCAAAATTGTCGCTCTTTTTTTGTTTATAGCGCAAAAAGTAAAAACCGCAGAGGTGATTAAATACCACCAAAAGAAAGCTCTATTTGTGGCAAAAAAAGGAAGTAAATTTTGTTTGGGATACACGTCGCACGACCGCGCAATTGTCAGTTAAAGCGATGCAGTGCCAAATCGCAAAAAGTGCTCTGGTCAGGAAGGGGGTAAAATCTCCTGGGGCTGAAGCTGTTAAGAATTGTATAAGTTCCAATTATAGCTAAATTAAACTAGATATATTTGTAAGTGGACGGTACACTGGGCACCCCATACGTGTCCAAAAAAAAAAAAAAACGTCACCGGAGTATACAGGGTGTATGTAGTACGCCCTGTGCTTCTGCAACTCTACTTCCTGACTGTTGGGAGTTGCTGTGTAAATACAGTACCTGTAGAAACTGTCATCTGACACAGTAGTTCTAAACTCTGTTCTGACTTGGGATAGAGAGATACAAAGTAACATTGTTAGTTTTTCATCTTTAGATCAAAGGGATGAGCTTCTATCTGCATATGTCACTTAAAAGAGAAAAACTGTGGATGCGGCATCGGTCCCCCGGCACCTCTACACTGAGAACCGAACAGTCAAACATTGCTGATGGCTCAGTTCTCCCAGATCCTACAGATGTCAATCAGCAGCTCTCCTCTCTGCTCCTCCACGCTCATTGGAGCGCTGAGCTGCAGAGGGGCAGGGAGCGGCCATCTCAGCGGCTCGCTGAGACAGGCATCAGTCCAGGCACCTTGCGGATCCAGACTATATTGTCATGATGACGCGGTGCCTAGACTGATTCCTGTGGTGTCAGCAGAGAGTCTGCTCTGTGCTGAAAATGGGTCATAGGAGTGCAAAACTAATTGCACTCCTGTGACCCATAGGAGAAGCCCAGCCAAACAAGCTCAGGCTGGACTTCTCTAAATATGAACAATTTTTTTTTTCTTTTGTAAATAACTTTGCACTGCTTTGTACCAGAATTGAGTGTCCTTTTAGAATGGGACAGATTATAGAAAAAAAATGCGTAGTGTTTTTTTTTTTTTGCAATAACACTGTTTAAGCTAAATCTGATCAATATATGTATATATAATATATTATTATTTTTCTTTGAATTGTTACTTTTTTTTCTATTGGTTGTAATAAAAATAAAAAATCATTTTGCAAGAATATGTCACCAAACAAAAGCCTTGTTTGTCCTTAAAGTAATACATAGATTATATATATATATATATATATATATATATATATATATATATATATATATATATATATATATATATATATATATATATATATATTATCTTACAAAATGACATGGCAAGTTATTGCCAGATCAATAGGCCCATCATGGAAATGTAAAATTCTTCTAGTCCATAGGCAGTGTACAGGCGTGGGAGCTGAAAAGGTTAAAATTCCATGAAATACAGGGAAAACTTACAGTACCCAAAATTGTAAGTAGGCAACACAATAAGACCAATCTACTGTGGTCAGTTTACAGGGGGTAGGGCAGAACCAGGCAGGATCAGCCAGGTATTTCAGGTGATGGAAAGGGCCAAAATACACAGCACAAGCTCTGTGCTGTATAAAATGCTTTTTTGAGTAACCAACCATTTAAGATAAATAGCCTTCTGTGTGTAGAAGCCCCCCAATACTTACCTGAGGTCCCTCTCTGTCCAGCGATGTCAACGAGTGTCTAAGGCGTCCGAGAATCTCCTTCCTGATTGGCTCAGACACAGCAGTGGCACCATTGGCTCCTGCTGCTGCCAATCAGGGGAGAGAGGGGGCCGGGCCAGGGCTCCCTGTCTGAATGGACACACGGAGCAGTGACTCTGCTCGGGTGCCCCCATAGTAAGCTGCTTGCTGTGGGGGCACTGAACAGGAGGGAGGGGCCAGCAGCACAGAAGAGGGACCCGAGAAAAGGAGGATCCGGGCTGCTGTGTGCAAATCCACTGCAACAGAGCAGCTAAGTATGACGTGTTTGTTATTTTTATAGGGAAAAAAAACAAGACTTTACAATCGATTTAATGCTGAAAACTAGTGGTGTGTCGAAATTTTGGCTGCCGAAACAACAAAAATACTGATAATAGAAGCCGAAAAGGGGGCGGGGTCTGTCCTGGGTACAGGGGTGTCATCCTGGCATGCACCAGTCTTCCCCTCCCTCTAGCAGAGCAGCGATCTCCCTGTGTCACAGAGCTGAATTGCACGGGCCGCAATAACAGTGTCCCGCCTCCTGTGATAGACGGGACATTGAATCAGTGTGACATGATCACATGAGGCGGGAACATTGTTACTGCGGCCCAGGCAATTCAAATCCAGCTCCATTGACACACGGAGATTGCCACTCTTATCCTGGCACACGTGGGCAGCATCCACAGGCATTGGTGAGGCTGCATCTGAGCGGCACTGGCGAGGCTGCATTGATCTTTTGTATCATGTCTGCAGTCTCTTACATCTCCTCTATCATGTCTGCTAGAGGTGCACCGAATGGAATATTTGCTAATACTATTAGCAGTGTGTTTAACCGCTTGCTGACCACCCGCCGTCGTTATACGTCGGCCGTTTGAAGAGGAATATCATCATGGCAGCAGCTAGCTGCCATAACCCCAGTATCCTCTTCAAGAGCGGGCATTCGGCTTTCAGATTAAAATGGTCTCTGCGGCGAATTTGCTGTGAGATCACTTTTATCAGTGATGGGAGAGGGCCCCCCACCGCGCTCCGGTGCCCTCCGCCGCTTACCGGAGTGGTGGAGGCGATCAGATCCTTCTCCGTGTGTGGTATGGAGCTGAGTGAGGGGAAGATGACCCCCACATCCATACCATTGCAGGGCGTAAGCGACCTCAAAATGTCACTTTCGCCCATAGCTCTTAAAGGGACATTATTTTATTTTTATTGCATTTTAGTGTAAATATGAGATCTGAGGTCTTTTTGACCCCAGATCTCATATTTAAGAGGACCTGTCATGCTTTTTTTCTATTACAAGGGATGTTTACATTCCTTGTAATAGGAATAAAATTGACACAATTGTTTTTTTTTTTTTTTTTTGCTACACTGTTCTTTAAATAAAAAAAAAAAAAATCAAAAATAAAATGAATAATATTAAAGAAAATGTTTTAACCACTTACCGACCGGCTCCTGTACATATACGTTGGCACTTTGAAGATGGATATCTCGGTAACGGCAGCAGCTGCTGCCACAACTGAGGTGTCCATCTTTACAGGAGCCGGTTCTGTGTACGATAATGGTGGTCTGTGCGGCGGGTTCGCCGCAAGATCACCGCTATCGGCGGCGGGAGAGGTGCCACCCCCCCTCCCGCGCCCTCCGCCGCTTACCGGAGCCGTCGATAGCGGCGGAGGAGATCGGGACCTCTCACTGCTTAGGTATGGAGATGAGTGAGGCTAAGATGGCCGCCACCCGTCTCCATACCATAGGAGGGCGGAAGCGACGTCATGACGTCAGCTCCGCCCATATGTCTTAAAAGCATTTTTTTTTTTTTTTATGTCATTTTTTTCAAACGACTTTTTTTTTTTTTTGCATTTCAGTCCAAATATGAGATCTGAGGACACTTTGACCCCAGATCTCATATTTAAGAGGACCTGTCATGCTTTTTTCTATTACAAGGGATGTTTACATTCCTTGTAATAGGAATAAAAGTGATCCAAATTTAAAAAAAAAAAACAGTGCAAAAATAAATATAATAAAGTAAAATAAATAAGAAAAAAAAGATGTTTTTAAAGCGCCCTGTCCCAACGAGCTCGCGGGCAGAAGCGAACGCATACGTGAGTAGCGCACGCATATGAAAACGGTGGTCAAATCACACGTGAGGTATCGCTGCGACTGGTAGAGCGAGAGCAAAAATTCTAGCCCTAGACCTCCTCTGTACCGCAAAACATGCAAACTGTAGAATTTTTTAAACGTCGCGATTTTTAAGGGTTAAAAGTTTGACGCCGTTTCACGAGCGGGTGCAATTTTGAAGTGTGACATGTTGGGTATCAATTTACTTGGCGTAACATTATATTTCACTATATAAAAAAATTGGGCTAACTTTACTGTTGTCTTATTTTTTTTTTTATTCAAAAAAGTGAATTTTTTCCAAAAAAAGTGTGCTTGTAAGACCGCTGCGCAAATACAGTGCAAAAAAAAAGTATTGCAATGACCACCATTTTATTCTCTAGGGTGTTAGAAAAAAAAACAATATATAATGTTTGGGGGTTCTAAGTAATTTTCTAGCAAAAAAAACAGTTTTAAACATGTAAACACCTAAAATCCAAAACGAGGCTGGTCCTTAAGTGGTTAATGCGTCCCGACCTGCCGAGCTCGCGCACAGAGGAGAGATGATAGGAGTCAGTGTGCAATGTAAAAGTACACATGGAGGGTTGCAGAGGAGAGGAGTCAGTGTGCAATGTATGCATACACATGCAGGGTAAGAGAGGAGTCGGTGTGTAATGTATGAGTACACATGGAGGGTAGGGGAGGAGTCGGTGTGTAATGTATGAGTACACATGGAGGGTAGGAGAGGAGTCGGTGTGTAATGTATGAGTACACATGCAGGGTAGGAGAGGAGTCGGTGTGTAATGTAGGAGTAGACATGGAGAGGAGTCGGTGTGTAATGTATGAGTACACATGGAGGGTAGGAGAGGAGTCGGTGTGTAATGTATGAGTACACATGGAGGGTAGGAGAGGAGTCGGTGTGTAATGTATGAGTACACATGCAGGGTAAGAGAGGAGTCGGTGTGTAATGTATGAGTACACATGCAGGGTAGGAGAGGAGTCGGTGTGTAATGTAGGAGTAGACATGGAGAGGAGTCGGTGTGTAATGTATGAGTACACATGGAGGGTAGGAGAGGAGTCGGTGTGTAATGTATGAGTACACATGGAGGGTAGGAGAGGAGTCGGTGTGTAATGTATGAGTACACATGGAGGGTAGGAGAGGAGTCGGTGTGTAATGTATGAGTACACATGCAGGGTAAGAGAGGAGTCGGTGTGTAATGTATGAGTACACATGCAGGGTAGGAGAGGAGTCGGTGTGTAATGTAGGAGTAGACATGGAGAGGAGTCGGTGTGTAATGTATGAGTACACATGCAGGGTAAGAGAGGAGTCGGTGTGTAATGTATGAGTACACATGCAGGGTAAGAGAGGAGTCGGTGTGTAATGTATGAGTACACATGCAGGGTAGGAGAGGAGTCGGTGTGTAATGTAGGAGTAGACATGGAGAGGAGTCGGTGTGTAATGTAGGAGTAGACATGGAGAGGAGTCGGTGTGTAATGTAGGAGTAGACATGGAGAGGAGTCGGTGTGTAATGTAGGAGTAGACATGGAGAGGAGTCGGTGTGTAATGTAGGAGTAGACATGGAGAGGAGTCGGTGTGTAATGTAGGAGTAGACATGGAGAGGAGTCGGTGTGTAATGTAGGAGTACAGATGCAGGGTAGGAGAGAAGTCAGTGGGGGTTATTTACGAAAGGCAAATCCACTGTGCCTACGCTTGAAATTGCACTGAAAATACACTTGGAAGTGCAGTTGCTGTAGATCTGGGGTGGGGGGGGGGATATGCAAGGAAAATAAAAAACAGCATTTTTGCTTGTACATGATTGGATGATAAAATCAGCAGAGCTTCCCCTCATTTCAAATCTATCCCTCAAATTTACAGCGACTGCTCTTCTAAGTGCAATTTCAAGTGCACTTGTAGTGTGTATATAACCCCCCAGTGTGTACACATGGAGGGAAGTCGGTGTGTAATGTATGAGTACACATGGAGTGGAGTCAGTGTGTAATGTATGAGTACACATGGAGGGAAGTCGGTGTGTAATGTATGAGTACACATGGAGTGAAGTCGGTGTGTAATGTATGAGTACGCGTGGAGTCGGTGTAGGATAAGGATCGCTCTATAATAAGGGAAATGATGAAGTGTGTCCGGTGTCATGACGTCACGCCCTCGTGATGTGTTTGTTTACTCGTGTATGTGTTTCTGGTTTGATGGGACGAAGCTTTATTGACAAAGGCCAGGGTGACAGCATGGCGGGGGCCGTGTATGAGTGGCGTACAGTGAGCTTGCAGTGAGTGAGTTTGTTAGGCCCACCATGTCGGTGTGTATGCGGCGTCTGATCTCCAACACCCGGGGCTTCCTGTGGTCGGACATGGAGACCCGAGCGTTGCTGGACATCTGGGGGGAGGCGGACGTGCAGTCGGCCCTGGATGGTAATTTCCGTAACAGCCATGTGTACCGGGACGTGGCCGGCCGCCTCAATGAGCTGGGCTTCGAGCGGACCCCCGAGCAGTGCCGCATCCGCATCAAGGGCCTCAAGCGCCAGTACTACCAGGCCCGGGAGGGCTTCACCAAGAACGGGCACGCTCGGAAGATCTGCCGCTACTACGATGAGATGGATCGGATCCTCAGTACGAGGGCCGGGCCGGCCTGCAGCGCTATGGAGCAGAACTGTGCGGCCATCCTCCTCCAGCCTGATCCCCCAAGTACGAAGGTAGAGTCCCGGGAGGAGGAGGAGGAGGACCTGGAGGACGAGGAGGGGGGACCGGAGTCATCCCAGGACAACTTCACTGAGGACTCCGGGGAGGGATCCGAACACCCCATCAAAGTGGAGGATGGAGGGGGCTTCGCCATCCCTCTACACCCCGGGGAAGGTGAGACCTCATCATCATATAAATGGTACAGTGATCGGCCCATCCACTGCACACTAATACCCCACGATTGGACGCAAAGCAGCTCTTGTCATATATATGTCATAAAAGACCAATTCTACAATTCCACTTTAAGTCCTGAGCTCCCATTCCATCCATTATTCTACAGCTCTTCATCTTTGTGCTCTGATTTGTATTGGTCTGAGATTGTCCTGTGTACACCTAGACAGGCCATAAACTAGTAGATTTTCATTCCTGTTCTTGTCACAGCAGTCGGTGACGAGATATCACTTTGACCCCTCTAATGATTAGAAAATTGAACAGAACTATACTGGTGTATGGCAAGCGCTATGGTCTGAGCATACCTCCTTCAATACCTATCACTACTGACATACATATGAAGAGTTGCCCCCTTTAAATCCACTGAAGACCCTAAGGGCCCCTGTGTTGTGGTAAAATGCACTCCATGTATGGCCTGGCAGCTCAGTGCACAAATACCAACCATCTATACCAGGGATATGCAATTAGCGGACCTCCAGCCATTGCAAAACTACAAGTCCCGTGAGGCATAGCAAGACTCTGTCAGCCAGAAGAATGACACCCAGAGGCATTATGGGTCTTGTAGTTTTACAACAGCTGGAGGTCCGCTAATTGCATATCCCTGATCTATACCCTGTGGTGCAGTGTATGGCGAAAAAGCAAAGGTGCAGGGCCACTTCTTCTGTACATTGAGGTGAGCCATCACACCATTCTTAATGAGCCTTTCATCAGTGTACTAAATGCAGAGTGTGTTTCAGTAACATGCTTACAGTAAGGGGGAGATGTACTAAAACTGGAGCACACCGAATCTGGTACAGCTGTGCATAGTACCCAATCAGCTTCAAGATTTTATTGCCAAAGCTTAATTGAACACTCTGAAGTTAGAAGCTGATTGGTTACTATGCAGATCTGCACCAGACTCGGTGCTTCAGGTTTAGTAAATCGCCCGCCACAGTGTGATCCACTATGCTTTGCTCACTGCATGGGTGCAGCACATTGTACCTACACTTTCCCATAGACTTCTATGATGTCCTGCAGTTTTGGTGCTCTTTCTGAAAGTACACTAAATCTTTTCTGCAGAAAGAAGTCTTTAGGAAAATGCAGCTAACCTGCACAAATAGCACAGGCCAAAGCACAGCGGATCAGTGTGAAGACATCCTAAGGCTTGTGTACATCATCATTTTGTTAATTTTTTTTTTTGCCCCATACAAAAGTCAGTGGAAATGTAAAAAACATCTTCATGCAGAAGACTCAGTGTTTGAATATTATCTCTTCAAAATGTAATCTTCTTTTATTTCCCAGATATGTTTTGTTGTTTGAATATCAATATTGGCTCTGTAATAATTGTGTTTCCTGTCATCCTTATTGATCCTATACCTTCCATGAAGTTCAATGTAAATCCATATATTTTATGTAAAAGTGCAGAATTATTACAAAGCTGAAATCCCAAGAATTTGACTTGAAGACAAAATTCCTGAACTGTTTGATTAAAGCAGAGGTGTGCTCATTGATCACATTTTTTTTTTCTGTGTTTTTACAAGACAACCATTGGATAGATGAATTCTTCTCCTGGCAGAGAAAGTGTCTTTAGTTCTTGTGTCCATGTAGTATTACATTTACAGTAACCTCTCTACCTCCCTGGGTCCTGCTAATTTTGGGTTTTCTGGGCAGCGGTCAGACTAGTGCTTCAAAAGTATGTTTTCTTCAGGGTCCTACTTCTCCTTTTAGGCTACATTTCTATTTGAATGGCATATATGTCTTGGTACTTCCTCTCCAAAAGTAAATGAGGGATATTAGATGCTACACCCCACTGACTGCTGGGACATTTGGCCTAGAAGTGATGTCACATGCCACTGGAAGTGGATTCTGATCTCGAACTGACATGTTTAGCCTGTGGAGTCCAAGGCCTGCTGAGTGAGTAGTCCATTAAACTGTGACACTTCCAGCAGTAGTACATGACATACATAATATGGGCATAAAAGGCTGTTCTATAGATACTTTTTAGATCCCATGCACACAGGTTATCCCCAGTGCTTGAGGCTCTAGCGTTTAGGTGCGGACAGAAAGCACAAATGAACTGTCAACCTCCTCTGCCGGTGTTCTGTCAAAATAGCCAATGAATTGAGATCTCCAATCACGTCACTTCTGGTTATTGTAAAGCATCAGTAATTGGAGATTTAGACGAATTGCTGTCTTGACCCAACACCAGCAAGCGTATACACTCCAGTACACAATGTTATGAGTGGACATTTAGTCCACCCAATACCAACCAACAACATGGCCGCCGCCAAGGTGGCGACAACTTTTTCCTCCTCAGCTGCTGTTCTGTCAAAACAGCAAACTCTTCCTGTACAGGAGTGTATAACCTTGCTGGAATTGTGTCAAAACAGCAATTTGTCTAAATCTCCAATTACTGATGCTTTACAGTAACCGGAAGTGACGTGATTGGAGTTCTTGATGAGTTTGCTATTTTGACAGAACACCAGCCGTCTGCTAAACTTTAAGAGGCTGAAAAGCTGCTGCAGCTGGATAGTGCACAGAATGCTACTGAGGTTTAGTGTAGTAAGATAAAAATAAAGAAAAGTCTGACATAAAAATTAATTTTTTTGTGTCCCAGGACTGGGATGAATGCCTGGGACACACATTTCTTTCATCTGGAGCAGACAGAAGCTGATTGGTTGCCATGCACAGCTGCTCCAGTGTTGATAAATTGCCCTCAAGGTGTTTATTGCTAAACAATCTTCTCCCTATTGGAGGTAAAGTGGTCTGATTGTTTGTGGATTAAACAAACATTTTGTATGTTTGTTTTTAAAGTTTTCATTTCAAATTTCCCTGTAACTCGGAGCACGGGCACGCCTATTACTTCAGCTGTACCTGCTGCTGCTACCACTAATAAGTAGCAGGATTCAAATTCAGATAATCCTAAATGGTATGGGGGGACGGGGACGCAGAGGATGAAGTGTTAACCGATCCAGCTAATCCCTTGTCCCTCACTAAGCACCACAGGGTAAACTAGAAGCTAATGATACTGAGACACTGGCTAAAGCGGATCTTCATCCTCTCCATTTATTTATTTCTTTTTAACCCCTACTTACTGGGTTGTGGGTTCTGCAAAGATTCAGACATTTACCCACCCAGTGGATTCAGCGTTGTCCTACAGAATCCTCTTCTCTTCTGCCACCAATCAGGTTCCACATGTTCTTTGTGATGTCATTGGGAGGCTGCTGACTCTTCTGCACTCAGCCCGCTGGTCTCCCAGGGAAATTATGCACAGGGAGCACAGTGTACATCATTTGCCTAGGTGGGTGATGTGCATGAGGAGGAGGGGGGGGGGGGGCTCCAAGCGCTGTGCGATAAAATAAACAACAAAAAGAGTGCTATTCGCATAGTGGGGTGGAGAGGAGGGAAGTTGGTTTTGAGGGTGAAGATCCACTTTAATTTGTCAGATATAATTGGAGGATTGAGGTTAAAGCTGATCTCCATGTTTCGTTAAAGTGGCTGTAAACCCTTACCTATACCCAGTGAAGTGACTGTCTTCAGGTGATACACAGAGATAAAACAAATCCTCCTACATCAGTTGTACCTGTTTATCTGCAGCAATTTGCCTTGTACAATCCTTGTAAAACTCAGAGCCGAAAAGGAACTTTTACAGACTCACAAATTAGGGACAAGGAGCTGCAGTTGTACACTGTACAAGAGCTGATTGAAAGGAAGGGAAACCCCCCACCCCCTCTTTTCTTCAAACAGCACACCGGAACAGAGCTGAGGCTGTATGCTGGAGATCGTGCCACTGTCTCATTTTTTAGCTCTTGGTGTCAGGAAAACTTGTTGGCAGTGACTAGTGCTGATAACAAAGCAGTTAGAAGGCATAGAGAAAGTTAAATGAAACCTAGAGATAAGCTTTAAGGATACATTCTTGACTATTTTTCCTGGTAAAATGGGCTGTACAAAAGCCACAGGTTCCTTCCTAAGCTGTCTTGAAATATTCATAGATCTGTAAAAGATTTAATTTTTTTTTTTTTTGTCACAATCCTTCCAGTGAAAAAGAAAAGACTTTCCATGATATGACAATTAGAAAACTCATTTTGATTTATCTAGAACTCTAAAACTGGAGTAAGAGAATTCTATTCACTGTTAAAGAGATGTAGTGATCGATTCTTCCATGTGGATCAGACTAGGTATGCATGAAATTTTGTCATTGGCAGTTGAATCCCCGCTTATATTAAATAAAGGCCCCGCAGAATTGAGCTCTTCTTCCTTTCTCTGTTTTATTGAAATTGTACTGTTATTTGTATCTTGGCTTTTGTTTTGGGTAAAAAGAGCCCTCTCTCCAGTGGTTGTCCTGAAAGACTGTGAAAAAGAGTTGCAGAGTAGCATTTCTCCCCCCTTCCTTCTATCTATCAAAATAAATGAAAAAAAATTAAATAAATATATATATATTCATTTTATTATAGTAATTACTATTGTATCTTTAAACTTTTGAGCTGTTGTGTTTTTTTTTTTTTTTTTTTTTTTTTTTAGAATTAAACTTACATGTATTATAAAAATTAATTTCCCTTTTTTTGCCATCTCAGGTTATAAGACTATTCATGCCAATTCAAATCCATCTCAGGTACCTCAGCTTAAAAAGTCCAAAAAACATCACTCAAACCCAACTTTGGACAAAATGATGGAGCGCTTCCTTCAGCAAAGCGTGGATGCTGAAGAGAAGTTCTACAAATATGAGGAACAGAGACTGCAAATAGAGGAGAAAAGGAGAGATGCTGAGCACAACCGTGAGATCCAAATGTTGCAGATGTTGGGACAAATGCTTAATGGCATCTCCTCTGCCACATCTCAGATGACTACGCCTGGCAATGTTATCAGCCCCCGCAGAGGAGATATCAGAACGTTTGGGGATACAATGCACTTTAATACTACAGCATCTTATTCTTCTCCTATAGGTATAAGATGTCCAAGTCACCTTGTAAAAGCAGCTGTGTAATATCCACTTTTGTATATTGCTCGTATAAAATAAATTTTGTGGACTATGATGAAAGGACAATGTTTTGAGAATAACCTATTCTGATGCAAACTACTCATAGTTCCCTTCATTGAGACACCGTGTAAGAAAAATTATTGGACTTCTGTGACCCAAATCCTTTCTTGTGATGAAACCTGATACAAAGTTTATGTTAAGTTTTTAAGGTTGGGCAACCTGATTTTGGTAATCTTTAAAGCAGAACTAAACCTTCCTGTCCTTGTCAGTCAAGGAAGCTGCCATCTTGGACCCTGATCTTCAACTGCCATGGTGTTGCACATGTGATCAATTATGAGACCAGCCATTTGATAGTTTTCCAGTTTGGTTGAGGACACAACCAATGTGACAGTTGCATTCCCGACACATTCCGGGAATGTAACCTGATTTTTTTTTTTTTTTTTTTAAACTGTTAAATTGATGGTTTTAGTTGGGTTTAGTTCCACTTTAAATCAATCCCAGCAGAGGCACTTTAGATCCTAGGTCCATGTTGTACAGAAGGCATACTTCTGCCATGGTTAAGATTAAGACCCACCTCTGCTGCCTACTTAGCCTCTGGAATTTGAAAGTTGCATAGCTAGGGTAAAAAAAACTGATCGCTTTATCTCCTCCATCAGCTAGTTGTCACGTTAACTTGCTTGCTTTGGTGTACGTGTTTGTGAGTTGAGTAAGAAAGTTGGGATGTGAATGGAATAAGAAAGGTGGGTATGCTGCTTTATTTTGAGGGGAAAAATAGTGAGTAGCTACATTATCTCACAAAAGTGAGTACACCGCTCAAATTTTTGTAAATATTTTATTCTATCTTTTCATGTGACAACACTGAAGAAATGACACTTTGCTACAATGTAAAGTAGTGAGTGTACAGCTTGTATAACAGTGTAAATTTGCTGCCCCCTCAAAATAACTCAACACACAGCCATTAATGTCTAAACCGCTGGCAACAAACGTGAGTACACCCCTAAGTGAAAATGTCCAAATTGGGCCCAAAGTGTCAATATTTTGTGTGGCCACTATATTATATTCCAGGACTGCCTTAACCCTCTTGGGCATGGAGTTCACCAGAGCTTCACAGGTTGCCACTGGAGTTCTCGTCCACTCCTCCATGACGACATCAGAGAGCTGGTGGATATTAGAGACCTTTCTCTCCTCCACCTACCATTTGAGGATGCCCCACAGATGCTCAATAGGGTTTAGGTCTGGAGACATGCTTGGCCAGTGCATCACCTTTACCCTCAGCTTCTTTAGCAAGGCAGTGGCTGTCTTGGAGGTGTGTTTGGGGTCGTTATGTTGGAATACTGCCCTGCGGCCCAGTATCTGAAGGGAGGGGATCTTGCCCTGCTTCAGTATGTCACAGTACATGTTGGCATTCATGGTTCCCTCAATGAACTGTAGCTCCCCAGTCGTGCCGGCAGCACTCATGCAGCCCCAGGCCATGACACCCCCACCACCTTGCTTGACTGTAGGCAAGACACACTTGTCTTTGTACTTCTCCCCTGGTTGCTGCCACACACGCTTGACGCCATCTGAACCAAATAAGTTTATCTTGGTCTCATCAGACCACAGGACATGTTTCCAGTAATCCATGCCCTTATGCCCCGTACACACGGTCGGACTTTGATCGGACATTCTGACAACAAAATCCTAGGATTTTTTCCGACGGATGTTGGCTCGAACTTGTCTTGCATACACACAGTCACACAAAGTTGTCGGAAAATCTGAACGTGGTGACGTAAAACACGTACATCTGGACTATAAACGGGGCAGTAGCCAATAGCTTTTGTCTCTTAATTTATTCTGAGCATGCGTGGCACTTTGTGTGTCGGATTTGTTTACACACGATCGGAATTTCCGACAATGGATTTTGTTGTCGGAAAATTTTATAGCCCGCTCTCAAACTTTGTGTGCCGGAAATTCCTATGGAAAATGTGTGATGGAGCCTACACACGGTCGGAATTTCCGACAACAAGGTCCTATCACACATTTTCCATCGGAAAATCCTATCGTGTGTACAGGGCATTAGTTGTCTTGTCTTCAGAAAACTGATTGCGGGATTTCTTGTGCATCATCTTTTTAGAAGAGGTTTCCTTTTTGGACGACAGCCATGCAGACCAATTTGATACAGTGTGAGGCGTATGGCTCGAGCACTGACAGGCTGACCCCCCCCAACCCCTTCAAACTCTGCAGCACTCATACGTCTTATTTCCCAAAGACAACCTCCGGATATGATGTGGAGCACATGCACTCAACTTCTTTGGTCGACCATGGCAAGGCCTGTTCTGAGTGGAGCCTGTCTTGTTAAACCGATTTATGGTCTTGGCAATCTTCTTTATAGAGCAACAATTTTATAGATATACAATATTTATCTTCTTCTAGAGCAACAATTATTTTTTTTCAGATCCTCAGAGAATTCTTTGCCATTAGGTGCCATGTTGAACTTCCAGTGACCAGTATGAGAGAGTGAGAGCGATAACACCAAATTTAACACACCTGCTAACCATTCACGCCTGAGACCTTGTAACACTAATGAGTCACAGGACACTGGGGAGGGAAAATGGCTAATTGGGCCCAATTTTGACATTTTCACTTAGGGGTGTACTCACTTTTGTTGTCAGCGGTTTAGACATTAAGGGCTGTGTGAGTTATTTTGAGGGGGACAGCAACTTTACACTGCTATACAAGCTGTACACTCACTACTTTACATTGTAGTAAAGTGTAATTTCTTCAGTGTTGATGAAAAGATATAATAAAATATTTACAAAAATGTGAGGGGGTGTACTCACTTTTGTAAGATACTGTAGTTTCAGGGTGGATTTGATTTAACCATGACACTAAATCACTAGTAAAAAGGCTTGATTTAAATCCACTTGATTTAAATCATAACTTTTAAAGAGCAACTGTCATCTCTGTCCCGCAGCGGCTCCTTCTCTGACCCTCTGTTGACTCACCTACACTCCCATTTGCGTTAATAGAATGGCTGGTGATGGGGCACTGACACAACAAGGTGAGGGACGTGGCGGCAGCAGGTGAGTGGATGCCTGCTAACAGATACTCCAATGATTGATCTGAAATGACAGGTGCTCTTTAAATGTAAGGACTTATTCTTGATGATAGTTAGAATCTTTAATATTTGCAAACAAATTGAAGGTCTCCCATTTAGAATAATAAGCTGTCAGGTTAGTAAAACAGCGATATTAGAACTGATTTTAGGTTAATAGGTTAATCACACATAGTTGGAGAACTACTCAAATAATTTTATTTAATTAAAACAATAACATTTATATTACATATTCTTGTATTTGATTAAACATCAATAGTTAGTAACTGATGTGCATAAACAAAATATATTTGAAAGAACTTATACTGAATATATCAGCTGGGTCCACATAAAAAAAAACTTCAAACACGGTCCTTTCATCACAGCACTTCTTCTTGTGATGTTTCATTGGGGCCAGCAGGCCTTGCATCTCTTTGTTGCATTGCTTGCATTTTTCACACATACCTGCTTTACCCATAGGTAGAGGAATTTCATTAAAATATTCCCAAACTGGGTCTCTTTTACGGCCTGCTGCCATTTTGCTCCTCAAGGGAGGAATAAAGCACTTCAAGCTTTGTGAAGAATGATCACAAGGTTTATAATCTGTTTAGAAGGTTATACTTTTCATTTTTACTGCTTGCCCTTATTCTTCACACTTAGAGTCTGGTACAGATGCATTTCTCTTCAAACAATCATACAGTTTGTAGTGTACATAGGTTTGCAGAATCATAGGCTAAATGAATACTCCTGAACTTTGTTTTATCTCATGGTTACTGTGAAATTGTGTGAATGCATCACTGCAGTGCATGTTCTCTCAGCTTGCAAAGCTTAGATTTATTGAATGAGTTTACCAGAAATGTATGCAGCCTCATACTACAAAACTAAGCTCAATTTCACGCTGAATAAACCAAATTATTGATGTATCTTAAATAGAAAACTATCTCTAAGATTTTTTTTTTTTTGCTCCAAATTAGAGCTGCACGAATAATCGTTAAGAATCGTTATCGCAATTCTCTCTGCTCTGCTGAAGCTGGCAGCCGTCAAAAAAAAAAAAAAAAGGAAAAAGCCGGCGCAGTCTGCCAAGTATCACAACATTCTTTAGCAGTGGAACTAAGTATAAATATTTTAACGATTTGTCCTTTACATCAAAGGAATACACTTTGGTGTGTAAATGAGGAAAGTTTAACCACTTAAACACTAAAACTTTTTCTGAAATTTGTTGGTTTCAAGTTAAAATCATTTTTTTTGCTAGAAAATTACTTAGAACCCCCAAACATTATATATATTTTTTTAGTAGAGACCCTAGAGAATAAATTGGTGGTTGTTGAAATATTTTATGTTGCACTGTATTTGCGCAGCAGTCTTTCAAATGCAATTTTTTTGGAAAAAAATTACACTTTAATGAATTAAAAAAAGACTAACCAGTAAAGTTAGCCCAAATTATTTTGTATAATGTGAAAGATTTTACGCCACGAGAGAATCGTGATCTTTATTCTAACCAAAAAAAAAATCGCGATTCTCATTTTGGCCAGAATCGTGCAGCTTTACTCCAAATCATTTATTCGATTTTTTTGAGAAATGAGAACAAGTGCAAATGTTTGTTCTTCTTTTTTTTTTTTTATCTGTTTTTTAATATTTTTATTGGAAATTTTTAAAGACGCAGAACACAGGAAAATCAAAATGATGGAAAAAAATCATGTAGTCTTGTAGTATGACAACTTAGGAGTATAGTGGTACATTCCACTTTTCTTGAATTCACAGTCAGACAATCTTGGACATACTGGTATTAAGATGTATTTGGCACTAATATCGGCATAGTGGGTAGCTATCTGAAATGTTTCTTTTCAGTGAAAGCTGTGTTTCAGTACACACAAACACAATGATGTATACATTTGCAGGTAAACGTGTGTGTGTGTGTGTGTGTGTGTGTGAATGTATGTATGTATAATTAAAAAAACAAAAAAAAAATCAACAAATTCGTAAGTACCAAATATATCTAACCTCCCGTTCACTTGCAAGATGCTGAGAGTTCAACATAAATGTCTTAAAATGTACGATGATGCCTAGTATGTTTTGCAATAGTTTTATATATGTAGGTGTATACATTGTGTTTGGGGTCTTATTTTACTAATATTATTTTTTCTATATTTATTTATTTTTTTACTCTTTTTTTAACATTCATACTATCGCAAGGTATTTTTTTAAGCTCCCTATGTGATGATACATGCACAGTGAAGGGCACATTTTATGGAGGCATAAACTCCTGATTTTTTCCTCTAGCCTATGCAGATCTGGGACATGCTTGCCTTTCTGCTGGTGCCAAGATTTGACAGATTCGGAGCCCTAAATAAACATTTGGGTTTATTTAACTGAGCCTAGTTTGGGGAACTAGGTTGTCCTTATGTATCATCACTGGTGATTATAGGGACCTTGGGGGAAAAAAAAATAATAAAGGGGGGGGGGTTAGGGAAAAATTTCTGCAGTGTTCTCCCAAGGGGTTGGCCACCAAGAAGGAAGAGCGCTTCTTCCACTGAATAAATAAGATTGTAGCTATGAAGATGGAATGTATACTTTTACTTTATTCAGCATCAAGTGTTTTGAAGTGGGTTAGTTGGAAGCATGTTGTATATGTAGTATTTGGCTACCGGAAGTAAGAATTTCCAGCATTGGTTGTAAAGTTACCTAAATACCCAGTCCTATTCCCTTGAATTGGGCTAGTCCGTCGGTTTGAATATTACTGGTTAGTCAAGTGCATAAATCTATACAATCAGGTCTTTACAAGCATGCACATTTATATACTTCTTCTTTTAAAGAATGGATTTTGAGTTCATGACTACAATATTCTGTCTATTAACATAGTTACATAGTAAGGTTGAATAAAGACACCAGTCCATCCAGTTCAACCTGAGTGAGTGTTAACAATTGTCCCTATCCCTATACATTGTGTCTCATTAAGATGCTCATCTATTATATCATTTATTTAAGTTACCCATACAGCGCCGTTAATTAACGCAGCACTCCTCATATAGCGCCATCACATAACGCAGCGCTACATACATCGCACACTGACATCGGTCCCTACCCTCCTATTTGCCCGCAATCCAAGGTCCTCAACTCACATTCATGTACTAGGGCCAATTTTGGACAGAAGCCAATTAACCTACCAGCATGTCTTTGGAGTGTGGGAGGAAACCCACGCAGGCACAGGGAGAACATGCAAACTCCAGGCAGGTAGTGTCATGATTGAGATTTGAACCAGCGACCCTTTTTACTGCTAGGCGAGAGTGCTACCCACTACACCACTGTGCCATGGGAAAACAATGTGTGGGGTTTTTCTTTAGGCTTTTAGGCCAGAGACTTTTTTTTGTGCACAGCAGGTATAAAGTAATTTGCTGGCATACCCAGTAATACCCAATTTACTATGGAATATGACAAATTATCTTTTTTTTTTTTTTTTCATAGTTCTGGAGAGAGCCTTCTCCTTGCGCCACACACGCCCATCCAAAGACATGGAAAATATTTTCCAGCTGGTGAGAAATGTTATCCCTCCACTTGCTTCTCAGAAACACAAGGGCCAGGATGGGAAGATTGGAATTGTAGGAGGCTGTCAAGAGTGAGTACGAGTCTCGGTCTGCTTCCTTTTTTTTTCCCCACTACCAACATAATAACATTAATGAAATAACCGGTAGTAATATCCCTTTCCTGTTACAGATATACTGGAGCTCCATACTTTGCAGCAATTTCAGCACTCAAAGTGGTAAATCCAAGATTGTTTCAATGTGGTTATTTTCCTTTATTTCTACTTTTTTGCTTGTTTAGCGTTGTTGGTGTTCAGGTTAGAGCAGGTTTAACTGTTTAGAGGGAGATGAAGGATTAGCATAAGGTTGGAGATGAGGCGGGTCATAAACATCAGATAAACAGTCAGTTGATCATTGCCCCAAACCTTTTAGTCAATCTTACACCTAAAAATGATTGAAGCAGCAAAGGAAAAGGTCAGCTTGGTAAAGTGTGATATTTTTTTTTCTCCCCCCCCCCCCCCACCAGGACCACTAAGGTCTCTGACACATGGCCATCTTTTCCTCCCCCAGGGAACCCCAGGTGCAGCTTACAGCCTCCTAATAGATATAAATGGTTGTGTGCTGTTGTACTCAGGTATGCGCTGGTGCGACCATAAAAAGTGTAGACAAGTATAGTGTATGAGTGTATGCAATAGTCATGTAAAGTTTTAGTTCTTTGTTGACCAAACAAGCCAGTTAGTGCGATTGGTTTTTGAAAACGGTGATTCTTTTGCTCAAATAATCATTACATCTGACTTTATCCATTGTGTGGCCAGTATTAGAGATTGGGAGCACAGCCTCGCATACTTTAATTCACATTTGTTATTTGTGCTGAAAGCCACACAAAAATGGCTAATGTGACTCCTGGGGATTTCATAGTGTCCCCTCCTGATGAAATACTGTGGCTATGTAAAATTTAGAATGCCTGATCTATACAGTAATACTTGTTATGGGTAAGTGATTCAGATTGTATTTTTGATTTACATCTCTTTTTTTATTTTTAAAGATTGACGTGAGCTTACATGTATCTGAACTTTGTTTTCTTTAGGGTGCAGACTTGTCACACGTATTTTGTACCAAAGATGCAGCAACTGTCATTAAGTCATACAGTCCAGAGCTGATTGTACATCCGGTTCTGTAAGTTTCTGATTTTAGAAAACTGTATTTTTATTTTTATTATTGTATGTATGTATGTATGTATGTATGTATGTAAGCCATCATCTCTAGATGTTCACTTCTGCTAACATTTAGGAGCACTAAAAAGCATTTTCTTTGTTAGAAATGTGGCAATTTGGGGGGGGTACTAAAGACACGCAGTGTTTTAATGTCCTTCCAATCACTCCTCCCTTAAAAGGTTTGTAAAGGCAGAAGATTTTTTATCTTAAGGCCCATTTCACACTGGCTTTCCGATCAGGTCTGTCTGTCAGTTTTTCAGGCGGACCTGATCGGACACTTTCACCTCTATGGAGCGGTGAATGTCAACGGTGACATGACTGCCTTGGCCATCTGTAACTCCCCTCCTCATTGGCTCCCGCTGCTGTCAATCAAATTCAGTTAGCCAATGAGGAGAGAGGAGGTGGGGCCGAACCGCAGCACCACGTCTGAATGGATACACGGAGCTGCAGCTGGGCTCGGGTGTCCCCATAGCAAGCAAAAAACAGATTTTACAATCACTTTAAACCTCAAAGGCCCACATAGGGTGCCCACATTTGCATTGCTGTGGCAAAAATGATCTTCCCCACCCCTGTCATGTTTAAGGGGCAGTACTACCTGTCGCCTGTTAACCGCTCAACTGAATGGGGGTGTGCCACGACTGCATGCAATGCCTCAAAAAGGGGTTTAAAGAGGAAGTGAGACAGCAACATAATGCCTCTTTACTGCCTGTCAGATGCCCTCTAAAAAGCAGTCCACTGTGGTTGACTCTTCAGAGAGCCATACATGTATAAACGAGCCCTTACAGGGCATCTGTAACATATCCTGTAAATACTGTATGTATTTGTAAATAAAAAAGGGAAAAAAAAAAGAATAGTCCATCAATAATTGAGGCCAAACTCTAGCTTACGCTTCATAATCGGTTACAGCAAACAGTTTTTTCCTTTTGGGATAAAGATTTTGCATGAATAAATCAAAGCTGGCCATTTTAATCACTCCTGCCAGTGTTAAGTGGTTTGTCTCATCCATGTAAACTGATTCTGCTGGAGAGCTTGTGCTGTGAAAAACAGACTTGTTGGCTAGATCACCAGATGAACAAAGCCTAAAATAGGAACAAATGCAGCTATCATATCTAAGAATTGGTAAGCTGCAATATGTTTTGGTTTTAATACCGCTTTAAAGTGGTTGTAACGGCTTTTTCTTTTTTTAATTAAAATAATAAAACATGTTATATTTGCCTGTAATGTTATTGTGGTGGTCCCTTATGTACTCTTCTGCAGTATCCCGCCAGTGCTTTCCGCTCCTCCTGCTTGTGCCCCTATAGCAAGACGTGCTATGGGGGTACACATGCATCAACCACACACACAGTGCAGCTTGGCCCTGCCCTCCCCAAAGGATTTAAATAGCAACAGAGGAGAGGTGTCTGTTCCCAATTGTCTTGTCCCTCTTCATGTGTGGGTTCAGCACAGTATGCAACCATATGCAAAGAACAAAACAAAAAGTCCGGATGGCTGCACTCCAATGAAAATAATTCCTTTATTTAATGTGGATCCATACATTAGGGATAAAACCGCTAATAAGGATTTAAATAGCAACAGGAGCTACTGTCTGCCGCTGCTGCCTGAGTCTCCTGTGAGACTAGGAAGAGGGGAAAGAAGACATTCAGCCAGGCACAGCATTCAATTTACAACCACTGTGTAGTTTTGCATAGCCTTGTAATGAGCAAATATGTAGAACTACAAATTATACATAACATTGCTAACATTACTTATTCATGTGTATTTTACATCTATCTAAAATAACGTTAAGTCTATACATTGCTTGCTTTTCTTGGTTTTTTGTTTTTTTTTCGTGTAATTCAGTTCAGTTCAGCTTTAATCTTTTGTTCACACAGGGATCACCCAAATGCTTTACAGGAAATTGAAAATTGGCTGCCAAGATTACATACACTTGTAATAGGGCCCGGCCTTGGAAGACACGATTCTATACTGGAAACAGCAAAGGTATTGCCCCATATAAAACCATGCTGACCTGTGGCATAAAAATCATTCACTTTCTATATTATGGCAAACTACATAATATAAATGTTATGCTGCGCTGAGTCAGCCCCATAAATGTCCTTGAATTTCAATGCACTTGTGAACATGGCTGGACAGCCAGCAGTAGAAAGGCTGCTACATTAGACTTTACCTATATCCTATATAATAGCCTGTAACAAATGCAGATTTTACAGTTTAAATCTTTATACTGATTAATTTTGGAGAAGAGTGATGGGTATGTAAATCACTCTAGTCTACCCTGAAACACAGGTCCCTTGTCATCTGGTGCTCCCTCCCACGTATTACTCTCACCTAATCAAGGATTTTGTAACCCTTAGGCTTCTTGCATAAATACGTAACACTTCCCAGGAGGCCTCACAGGAGTCTGCTGGTGGCCTTCTGAATTTGCGCAGGTGCCAGCTCTGAAAGTAAGGAAGTGACAAAGTGACATCCCGCTCCCAAAAACAAGACAGTGATGCAGAAGACGGCAGCTTTATTACATTAGGTGCTTGTAGTACTCATGGACTGGAAGTACCTGCCTTTTTATTATTGCATTTAAAACAAAACTGCCAGCAAAAATAAGATAATCAACATTTTTTTTTTTTAAAGAGGTTTATTTTTTTGGTTGCCTAAAGAACAGACACAGCAACAGCTTTGCCAAGGCACCTATAGTTAATCTGGACAGAGTCTAAAACAATAAGAAACATTGCACAAACAATCACTCATGCATTCATACACTGCTCTCTCCCCTATAAATGCAAAGAAGCAATAGGAGCATGGGGTGGAAAAGGGGAGATGGACATGGATTTGCAGGTACACAGTAAAGAGACTATACTAATGACTGTGGTAATGAAAAGTTAATCAATCTGCAGTCCATCCAAGGTTGCCAAATCCTAATACATTTTTATGAGATAGGCCAAACCTCTGTAGATTATTTTGTATTTAGGAAGGTCTGAATTCACTTGACAAAAGACTTGTTGCAGAGTTGGCGGAGCAATGTTTTTCCAGTTAAGGGGGATAGCTTTCCTGGCTTGGAAAGTAATGAATCTGAACATGATGCAAGTGTAAGTAAGAGGCACAAAGTCTCTTGAAATGCCCGAGGCTCGGTTCACACTACCGCGACTTGGGATCCGACTTGTAAGCCCTCAAGTCGCCCCAAGTCGCCCCAGAAAGAGATTCACATTACAGTGAATGGGAGCGTCTTAATAGACACTACTGAAGTCGATCCGACTTCAGAGCGTACTCCCTGTACTACTTGGATCCGACTTGGTAGGCGACCTGTACCATAGAAATCAATGGAAGTCACCTCCAAGTCGGATCTCTCTCTAAAGTCAAGCGACTTTGCAGGGAAAAAATGTAGTTTGCCCAGGCAAACCCCTCCCTCCCAGAGAGCTGATTATCCTGTGATTGGCCACAGCCAAAGTCGCCTGTCCTGGAGGCGACTTGAAGTCGCGTTGTACTTTGCTTAAAGTCGCGCTGAAGTCGCGTTGAAGCCGCCGTACAAAGTTGCGCTGAAATCGTGTTGCCCCTGTGAAAAGTTCTGTGTTTGTTATTTTTGTACCACTCCGAGGAGCAGTAGGTTGGCTGATAGGAAACAAGAAACCAATAAGATTAATTTCAGGTTTTAGGTACCATTTTTTAAATAGTATAAATTTCATCCCAAATTTTCTTTTTTGGTATGTTTGTTTTTTGTAGCACTTGCCTATTGTTTACATACAAAAGACAGCACTTTATTTTCAAAAGTGCACTTATCTTTTCTCTAAGGCCCCACTCACATATCCCTTATTCTATGTACACACGATAGGATTTTCCGACAACAAAACCGTGGATTTATTTCCGACGGATGTTGGTTGAAACTTGTCTCGCATACACACGGTCGCACAAATGTTGTCGGAAATTCCGAACGTCAAGAACGCGGTGAAATACAAAACGTACGATGAGCCGAGAAAAATGAAGTTCAAAAGCCAGTGCGGCTCTTCTGCTTTATTCCAAGTATGCGTGGAATTTTGTGTCAGAATTTACGACAACGGATTTTGTTGTCGGAAAATTTGGCTGCAATTTGAAATTGTGGGCAGAATTGATTTTGCCTGCAATTCCTTATTGCCCAAGTGTGAACTGGGCCTAAAGACTTTCTCTGTATTGTCCAGTCATAAATCATATTTTAACAGATGTTTGAGTTTGGTGCCTGTCAGAATCGTTCCTAAAAACACTTATTAGAATAAAAACCCAATTGGGGGTGGGAATTAAAATGATTGTAAAGAATCGTTTTTTTATTTCTTTAAAAGTAACAAACATATCGTACTTACCTCCACTGTGCAGCTCGTTTTGCACAGAGTGGCCCCGAACACAGTCTTCTGGGGTCCCCTGGCGGCTCTCGCAGCTCCTCAACATATCAGATAACCCCCTAGGAGAAGCGCTCTCCCGAGAGGTTACCTTGCGGGCAAGCTCCCGAGTCCAAGCATTTCTCTCCACTGACTTGAATGCCGGAGTCATTGGATTTGATTGACAGCAGCGGGAGCCAATGGCTGCGCTGCTATCAATTTATCCAATCAAGAGCCAGGACCCCGTGGAGAGAGGGACAGCGTGTCCCCGCCAAGGAGATGAAGGGTGTCAGGTAAGTAAAACGTGGGGGCTAGGGGGTCGGTGACTGCCAGGTGTTTTTTCACCTTAATGCATAGGATGCATTAAGGTGAAAAAACACAAGGGTTTACAACCTCTTTTAATAAATAAAAAAAAAAGTGTTCGAGACAAACCTTTTTCTGAACTGGAGTTTTAAAATCGTTTATTTTTTTTAGCGGTATGGAAAAGTGAAAAATGGAAGCTGATTTGATTGCTATGGAAAACAACAGTTAAATTGGAACTGAAAGTCGTAATGTTTACCTCTGTTCTAACGGTCTGACCCCCACGAGAGCCCTCGCTGGGGCAGCACCTTTTTACATGGCTTCCTTCAGGTATCGGTCTTCAGTCGTCTTGATTTGACCGGTACAGGATGATGTCATTGCAGCTGCAGCTCCGTGAACATTCTACAGGGTATTGTGTACAGGCAGGTAAGTGTATTTTATTGCAGAAAAGACATTGCATGTCTCTTCTGCAATAAAGAGCCTGTCTGTTCAATTTTTTTACTTTTCCCAACATTAGTTCAACTTTAAAAAACAACTCGTCTCAGACATTTTTGTTCATTCTTTATATTACCTATTCTTGTGACATTAATATTTGCCTTTTCTTTGTAGGGTATTATAGAAAAAGCAAAGACGAAAGGTATTCCTCTAGTGATAGATGCAGTAAGTATCCTACTGTGATACTGGGTCATGATTTAGTCTGTGTGGTGCAGTACTAAACATTTTCTCTCTCTTTAGGATGGACTATGGCTCATTGCCCAGCAGCCATCTATCATACAAGGTTATCAGAGAGCTGTGCTCACTCCAAATTTCATGGAGTTCACCCGGCTGTATGAAGCAATGGTAAACATAAGTATGCACTGATATAACATTTTGCTGCTCAAGTCTGGGAAGAAAGGGAATGGCAGTGTCAACTAGCTCTATACAGATATAAAACACTATGGGAGAGCTTTACTAAAACTGGAGCGTGCAAAATCTGGTGCAGCTGTGCACAGAAATCAATTAGCTTTCAGGTTTTAGCCTGGGTTCACACTGAAGGCAGGTTTGAAATCATGCGAGTTCAGCTAAACTTGCGTGATTTCAAACCTGCATTTCAGTCCGACTTCGGGAGCGATTTCAGAGACATCTGCGTGGGTTCCAGCACAGATGCCTATTCAAATCGCCCCAGAAGTCGCCAAAAGTAGTGCGGGCATCACACCGATTCAGACGGTACCAATTTGACATGTCAAATCGCATGTCAAAATGACCAGATGTGAATGGAGGCTAATTGTCAAAGCTTAATTGAACAAGCTGATTGGCTACTATGCACAACTGCACCAGATTATGAGTGTTCCAGTTTTAGTAAATCTCCCCCAATGTATCTCTGAAAATCTTTAGGAAAATTACAACCCATTTCTTTAAAACTAAAGGTGTGCGAAGTTCACTTTTCTGTGGTGGCAAAACTGTGCTTGGCACAACTTCCACTTGACTTGTATATTATAGTAATAGAAGCATTGCTAACTGGATTTTAGGCAGTACATGCTTGGGACTGTCATCCTTATTCATTCTTAACAAAAACTGTGTTACTTAACCAGAACAAGTTTGTACTTACTAGGTGAGGTGCTCTTCAAGCAATGAATGAAGGCAAATTGCAGATAACACCCTTAACACATTCACTTACAAAATCAAGTCTTCAGTGGTGCCTTCTTTATTTTTGTCTTGTCAGAAACAATGGCTTCTATTGAGGACCTGCAGTTCTTCACAATTTTACTCCAACCTACTGTCATATATGATTTTTAAACTATTTTATATGGGAACACTGTTTAATTAGTATCAGAATTTGGAATTCAGATCAAAAAATGCATAGCTCATAATTTTAGTGAACTACTAATTTAATTGAATGAAATCTGTAAAACTGATCAAGCGTCCCTCTTTATGGCACTATTAAAAGGCAAAATTGTATTTTTCTTCTTTCAGCTCACTGAACCTGTAGATGCCAGTGACCAGCATGGAAGCGTACTAAGGCTAAGTCAGGCAATGGGAAATATAACTATAGTGCAGAAAGGAGAGAGGGATCTGATTTCTGATGGAGATAAAGGTTTGTATTCATACAGGCTTAGCTTTGCACATTTCACTCTTGTACTGTAGAAAGTGTACCCTTTTTTGTCATTGTTTTTGTTTAAAGGTTAATTGCAGCTTTTGTAATGTCCTCACCTGGCCTCAGCAGCAAAACACTCCTAAGATCGCTTTTCTTTGTGAAAATTTTTCTTCAATAATGTCGGTCACAATTCTCAGCTGACACTGCTGCTTGAGCTGGTCCCTATACAGCATCTATCTGGATTGGCATGTCCTCAGCCTAGCTTTGGAGGCCATACCTGGACTTGCAGAGTTAGCCTGGAATGTACCCTTCAGGCACTGGGCTTTGCATTGTGGCGCTCACCAAACTACTTTCCAGTATCAATCCTATGGCACAGCAGCAGGTGTGGCCCTGTCCCTCAAGACTTACTTTGTGAGTCAGGGAGGGCTAATGTATTCTAATAGCACTAGCAGTTATCTCACTGTTTTGTCGCCTTTTTGAAATTTCCCACTACTGCTGGTTTTACTGCAGTAAAAAGTAAGGGTGAGGGTCCCCGCCTTGACCATGTACTGTGCTTTAAGCTCTTTCCCATCATTCAGACTAGAGGAAGTACCATCCCCCTGATGCATCAGGTGGATCTCCAGTCTATGTCTACTGCTTGCCTACAGTGACCTAGTCACCGCTGACTGGCAGAAGCTCTCATTAGCACCAGCTGCTAAGGTTTGTGAGAATCTTAAGGCCTTGCCCAATATTAGACTTCGTTGCATCACTACTACGTAGAAGCAATGTGTCTTTGCTAAGACACAGAAAAAAACATTCTGCTGCTACAAATGACCTCAGCCCATACTTCCCTAGTGACTCTGGGGGCATTTACTCAGTATCCCCAGAAGAACCCAACGCTTGTAATTTTAAAACCCGAGACACCTATTCTAGGGTCATCCTTAACTTCATCGGGAGAGGCTGAGGCCTCCCCCCATGTCTACAGGGATTTCAAGTCCATTCTGGACATTTTGACTGTTTGTGCTCAGCTACTGGAGCATTCTGCCTGTAGAGGTTAAAAGCACGCTCCAGTGCCATCTGCTGCAGACTCTGTCTGTGACCCTCCTGATCCTGTAAATCGTACTGAACCTGTGGCCCCTGTCACCATCTCGGACTTAGATTCAGAGTTTCAACAGTTTATCTCTGAAGAGATGTTTTTGAGGCACCCCAGTCTACTGACATTGACTCTGACTCAGATTTACAGGGGGAAGGGGGTTGTATTCAAACCTTATTGATGTAGTGTGTACTACTCTGCATCTGGGAAATAAGACTGCTTGTTTCAGTTCTTGTAGAGCGCGTGCAGCTGCAAAGACCTTTCTGCTATGCCCGCTTTTTTACGCCTTCCTTTAGGTCAGGAGTTCTTAGCCTGGAGTCCATGGATGGGTTTCAGGGGGTCTATGAGGGTCAGATTAAAAAACATTTACATTCACTACACAGCCCCCCCCTTTGTCCCAATCAATGACAAGGGTGCTTACAATGATCAGCTTCTATTTATGTAAAACCTTTATCCCAAAAGAAAAAAAACATTTGCTGTAACTGCTTATAGTGTTAGCTGGAGCTTGGCTTTTTTGTTAGGTGCACTAGCAGATTTGGGTACACTAACATTCCACTTCCCCAGATTATTTTAAGGGGTGTGTTACTGGCCAGATCACCCTGTGATAACAGAGAGGTATCCTAAAAAGACCTAACAAAAAAGAAAAATAATGCTGCCAGGGGTGTAGGCTGCCTGTTCAGAGCAGCTGTAACATCTGTTTGTAGCCTTGTGCTTTAGCTGAGATAACATGTTGCAAGTAACTTAAATTGCAGTACTACTGCATGTACACACATATACACAATGTGTGTGTATGCATGTATATCTCTGTATACACACACAACAGTGTATCTTCCCAGGCCTTCATGTAAGGCAAAGCATTAAAATCTGGCTCTCCTCAATGGGTAAGCTCCACACTAAAGGGAGATATTTGGATACCTGCGTGCTCCTCATCTTCTGCATGGCAGGTTTTGCTGGAGGGCTCTGTGCTCCCCTGCTTTGGCAGTAGAGACAGTACATTCTGGGATCCTGCTTGCAGGTACCCCCTCTTGGAGAATAGAGTATGTTCAGAGGCCTTTGTGGGTTCTGATTACCTGGATATAGGTCCTCCTTATGTAGACTTGAGAGGAAGTTCTTCCTGATTCATTCCTCGGTTCTGTCCTTAATCAGGTAAATAATCTTAGCAGTGTGGCCAAGGTTCCCACCTCTCGCTGCACAGCTGTGGATATTTCTCTGGACTTAGGTCATGTAGTTCCTAAAAATGTTGATCAAGGTAGGGAAGATCCTGACCGTTCCTCTGTCAGGCACTTGAGATGCCTCCAGGTGTTTAGGTGGGTGTGTCTCTGCTCATCCTCTTGTTCTTCTGGTGTTCACTGCACCAAGCTTGGGTTGCAGTTTAACTTTTTGTATTTGCCGACCTTTTGTTAGGGGTATCTCCAAAACACCCTTCCCCCTGTCTTCATCAACACTGATCTGATTTTAAGGTTGCTACGCGTGTGTGTGTGTGTTTTTTTTGTTTTTTTTTAAACCAGTTTACGTATGGGATATTGCGAGAATTTTTACATTCCTTTAGATATTTCGTTGTGAGATGGGTTGTCTGGCCAGGCATCCTCATTTTTGTGTAGACCTGTTCGTTTGTTTGTCGGTCTTGTCCAAGGTTCACTCTGGGGTTCTGTCCTCATGGGGACTTGTCCCAGTGATCTTTCTGTTGACCACGTCACATTGTTGGCTTGATTCTTCATTAACAGGTAGTTATGTTCACCTGTTTTGCTGGGTTCAGTACACTGCTTCTCGCTGGTGTTCCTTCAGGGGGAGTCAATCTTCTTGGTACATGCAGTCCCCGAGTTACGAACACCCGAGTTACGAATGACTCCTACTTATGAACAGCCTCAAATGCCAGCCACTTGTGCTCCATGCTGGTCCTGGATACCTCCGGACACATCCCATACTGCAGTACTACATGTACTGCATGGCCAGAAGAGCCGCAGATAACATAACAAGCGCCCGGAACATCCCACATCCATGCACAGGCGGATGTTACACTTACAAATGCAGTGTTCCGACCGGAAGTTACACTTACAAATCCAGTGTTGTGACTTACGAACAAACCTACAGTCCCTATTGTGTTTGTTATTTGGGGACTTCCTGTAGTATTCTCTTCTATCCTGGTCTTGGGCAACAGATTGATCCTCCTGTACCATTTCCTTTGGTTATTGGCAGCTTCCCCTGTCTTACAGGGGACTTTACCTCATATGGTTCAGCTTAGGGCAGGGGTACTTCAGGTAGTTCTTGGTGCAGAAGGTTCCTAGCTGCTTCTTGGATCTCTCTTTGGCTGTCACCCACTCCTCATTTGGGCTGCTTTTGGATGTCCTGACTTCTGAATTTCAGTGCCCATTATTTGGGAGACAGAATTCAGGATGTTTACTGTAAAGTTTACTATTACTTTACTATTGGATGTCCATTGAGGGACACCTGTCCCACTCCTCTGCCATTTGACTGGCAAAAAATAGTGCATTTCTGAAGGTAAAGGTAAAAAAAAAAGTTTGTCCATTACTGCCCTTACATAAATTACGCTGCAGATACCATGCTAGAGAATTTGTGAAGATGCCTTGTATCAGAATGTCAAGTTTATCTACAATGCCAATTACAAAATTGGGGCACTGTGTAAAATCTACATAAAAACAGAATGTAATGATTTGCAAATCTCCTCCATAAACCCATATTTTATTCACAGTAGAAAAGTGAAAACATATCAAATGTTTAAACTGAGAACATATACCATGCTAAGAAAAAAAATAAGGTCATTTTTTAAATTCATGGCAGAAACACGTTTCAAAATTGGGACAGGGCAACAAAAAGCTGGCAAAGTAAGTGGTACTAACAAGGAAGAGCTGGAAGAACATTTTGCAACTAGAGTGTCTCAAAAGTAGTCAGGCACCTCTGAAAAGCTATGTCTAAAAATTGTCGAACAGTTGCACAATGTTCCTCAATGTAAAATTGCAAAAACTTTGACTCTTTCATCATGTACAGTACAGAATACGCTCAGAAGATTTTGAGAATCTGGAGAAATCTCTGTGCGCAAGTGCCCAAATGCAATATTGGATGCCTGTGATGTTGGGTCTTCAGACAGCAGTAAAAACCGGCATGATTTTATAATGGACATCACTGCATGGGCTCAGAAATACGTCCAAAAATCAATGGTAAAGCTCTATCATGCAATGAATAGGCCATATCTGAACATGATCCAGAAACGCCGCCATCTTCTCTGTGCCAATGTTCTTTTTGGCAACCATGGGCACTAAAGAGGAAAGGGGCCTTCCAACTTTTCTACGCTCCTTTTTAAAAGCCTGCATCTCTGATGGTATGGTGGTGCATCAGTGTGCATGGAATGGACAGCTTGCACATCTGGAAAGGCACCATCCGTGCTGAAAGATATATCCAGGTTTTATAGCCACATAAGCTCCCATCCAGATGACCTCTTTTCAGGGAAGGCCTTTCATACGTGTTTCAGCAGGATAATGCTGCATCTATGACAACAGCATGGCTTCGTAGTAGAAGAGTCCGGGTGTTTAACTGGCCTGCCTGCAGTCTAGAATTTGCCAGTTAAAAATATTTTCACATCTTAAAATGAAAAATTCGACAAAGAACACCCAAGACTGTTAAGCAGTTAGAATCCTATACATTTAAGAATGGGACAACATTTCTCTCCCAAGAGTCCAGCAATTGGTCTCAGTTCCCAGACATTTACAGAGTGCTGTTAACAGAATACAGGATGCTGCATCATACTTGTTTTGAGACGCCATTACTAGTAAAAAGAATAAAAATGCCATAAATCTTTGCCATGGTTTGTAGACGCTATAACTTTTGCGCAAACCAATCAATATATGCTTATTGTGATTTTTTTTTTTTTACCAAAAATATGTAGAAGAATATATATTGGCCTAAACTGATGAAGAATTTTTTGGGGATATTTATTATAGCAAAAAGTAAAAAATATTGTGTTTTTTTTTTTTTTTTTTTTTTTTTTAAATTGTCGCTCCTTTTTTTTTTTTTTGTGTAATCGCGCAAAAAATAAAAACCTCAGAGATGATCAAATGGCACCAAAAGAAAGCTCTATTTGTGGGAAAAAAGGACACTATTTCGTTTTGTGGGTACAGCATTGCATGACCACGCAATTACCACTTAAAGCGACGCAGTGCCACATTGTAACAAGTGCTCTGGTCAGGAAGGGGGTAAAACCTTCCGGGGCTGAAGTGGTTAAACATTTGATATGTTTTCTGCTGTGAATAAAATATGAGTTTGAGATTTGCAAATTTCATTTTGTTTTTTTATGTAGATTTTACACAGCATCCCAACATTTTTTTTTTCAGCAACTATTTTTCATCGTCCTGCTAAATTACTAAACTAAATTTCTTTATATTGAAGTGTTCATATGCACTCATGAAGGAAGTAACCGTCGATGTGGAGGACAGGGAGATCTTCTGGCTGGTTCTCTTGGTGTCTTAGTACATTGGGCAGGCCTTGCTGGACCAGAAAAGATAAATGGGTATGTTGTAACAATCTTTGACTCTAAATAACTGTACACGAATGGTGCTAGGGCTGCACAGGCAAATTTAATCTCTTGCTATAAAAGAACTTTTTTTTGTTTACAGTCAATTAACTTTGATAAAACTGAAATGAATGTGATCCTATTGAGAGGATCTCTGAATAACAAATTCTCTATTTGAAGAATCATAATGATATCAAATATGTTAACCCCTTGGAGCCGGCGCCTCTCGGCACTTTAAGGGATTTGGAATACTGGGAGGTGGGGTTTATGATCACGTGACCGCCGTGATTGGCTGTCCTAGCGGTCATATGATCAGAAAGCTCACAATCACTACTTGCTTTCCGGTAACCAAGGGCACGCGCTCTCGGCACAGCTGTATTCACACCAATTAATGCAAATATGGGGGCGCTCTGCGTTGAGGCCCACCCGCCGAGAGGCCGCATATATTTGCGTGCGGCTGGCGCTAAGGGGTTAAACTGAAAATCGCAGACCTGTTGCCCTTTACTAGAAGCTTGCACCTGCATTCAGTACACTTTTTGCTTCCTTTTAGTGGGAGGGACTGCCTACTGCAATCACAAATAAGAGAAAAACTGTTTTGAAAAAAAAAAAAACATGAAACCAAAAAAGGAGGAAATGAATCTTACACTTTTCATGCATACTGTGTACAAAACGCCCTCCAGTAGCCATGTTTACAAGGAAATACTTTTTTTTTTTTTTTTTTTTTTTTTGTAGCTGGTAGCAAATGGAAAATGCAGGCTTAGGTCATTTAGAGGCACAGGCTTTTTAATTGAACTTGGGATCGATCTTGGAGCTCGAACCGTGCTGTCACTAGGGTTGATGTTACCTGGTGTGGTAAAACATGTCTGCCCCACTGGGGGGTGACACCATGTTGTCCTGCCGCTGCTCCTAGCACAAATCCCCCCCCCCCCTCTTCACACAAATCTTTCCCCCCGCTCCCCTCTCCTTGCACAAACCCCCCCAATCCCATCTCATCTGTCTAGGCCTGTCAGTCCACTATATTAGGCAGGTTCTTGCCTGGGACCTCTTTCCACAGTAATCCAGCCCCTGGTCTATACTCTATGTATAATATAGGTGTCCCCCAATGTCCTGCATAATATAGGGGTTCGCCCCCATATTATTATTTTTATAGATATAAATGTTCACCACCATGCTCTTTTACCATTGCTGTTTCACAGAACATTTCAGCCAAGAAGAGTATGTAGTGTGTTGGAAATGTTTTGGGTCCTCTTAGAGATCCCAGACAAATAACAGCACTAGTATCCATCTGAGACTGTTTGTTTTAATTTTAAAGTGATACTAAAGTCTCGTGTTGTTGTTGTGTTTTTTTTTTTTGGTTTTTTTTCTTGTAATTTTTTTTTATTTTTTTGTCATTAAAAAAAAGAAAAAATGTTCTACTTGCCTGCTCTGTACATTGGTTTTGCACAGAGCAGCCCAAATCCAGGTCCCTCCTGTTGAGTGCTGCCACAGCAAGCAGCTTGCTATGGGGGCATCTGAGCCACACTTCTCTGTTCATTCAGACACTGAGCCACGACCTGGCCCCACTCCCTCTCCTAATTGGCTCACTGAATTTGATTGACAGCAGTGGGAGCCTATGGCCCTTCACAGCTATTTCAGCCAATGAGGAGGCAGAGTCCTGGGCAGCCGAGTCTCTTGTGCAACATCTAAATGGACCTCAGTGAAGCATTGGGGGGGGGGGGGGTGTGCTGCACACAGAAGGCTTTTTATCTTAATGCATAAAGATAAAAAACCTTCTGACTTTAAGATTTACTAAAACTTTTGTACTCAGAATCTGGTGCAACTGTGCATGGTAGCCAATCAGCTTCTAAATTTGCTTGTTCAATCAAGTTTTGACAAACAAACCTGGAAGCTGATTAGTTTCTATGCACAGTTGCACCAGATTTCGCACTCTCTGGTTTTAGTAAAAAACCCCCTTGGTGTCCAGCGACGTGTGTGTGTGTATGTGTATATATATATATATATATATATATATATATAACATCCTGGAAGAAAAGTGGTTATACAAGATCTGTGGCTATGGCTGCAACCATTATCCTGGTTTCACAATTTTCAGCTGGTGATAGGCTTTCATGTACAAGGGATCTGTGTACTCTACAGCCACCCAATCATTTTTTACAGGGCTCAAAAGAAGCATCCTTTCCTCCCCCTCTTCAGTGATCATTGAAACTAGAAGTGACGGATTTACACAGTTAGTTTGAAAAGACACAAGCCAATCTAGTTCAAACAATAATAAAAATGTCATCACTTCCAGTTTCAGGTCTATGTTTGCTGTCCATTATCAGCTAATGAAACAACCGCTCAAACCGATCTCCATTTGATTGGGTGCTTAGAAGGGTAGGGGAGGGATCAGGGGTCTCATAGACGAAGTGGTTAAGTTGGCTCGTACAGCATCAGTATGAACCGATCATGTGACGCCACAAAAGCACACTCCAGGCAGGCCCTGCAATATTTGGTCCAGTGGGATGTGGCCACCAGAATGTCATTGAGGAAATGCCAATTTTTATAACATTGCATGAAGCGTTCACTTCAGGTAAGTAATGAGGCGGGGGGTAAACATGATAGGTGCCATGGACTTAGCCTGCATGAACTTAACATGACATTTGACACAAAGTAATGTGTGTAATAGGGTTACTCTAGATCACGTGTCAAACGCAAGGCCCGAGGGTCGAATCTGGCCCAGCAGGCCGTTTTATGTGGCCCTAATGCCTCCTGCAGCTGTGGCACCTTGTCCCAGCAGAGAGGAGGACAGCGCTCCTCCACCAGATTCTGCACTTCTCCGTGCAGCCGCAGAAGCACTCATCTCTGCCACCCCCACCATCTCGGCAATCGACCGCAGAGAGAAAGACAGAACTCCTCCTACAGATCCTGTGCCTCTCTGTGCAGCCGTAGCATCCCCTCATCTCTGCCTTCCTCTGGTCCCCCTCCAGACGCTGCACTTTTTGCTTCCCAGCTCCACCCCCAGCTTCTTCTTGACACCAGCACAATATTAGGGGGGTGCAGTCTGATGTAAGGGAGGGTGGGACTCTTGCCGGTAAAGGGGCTTGTGACATCTTATGTAAGGAGGTGTGGGATGCTCAGGACATCTAGTCTTACAGATACAACCGGTCCTTTTGGGGCAACCATAATGCTGATGTGGCCCACAATGAAATTGAGCTGGACACCTCTGCTCTAGATGGAAATGCCTTCCTTGTTCAGGTGTCGCCCAGGATCAACATCATTGGACTGAGGTGTTGGCTCAGGGCCAGTATTAGGGGTGCAACGGATCGTTGCCGATCCGTGATCCGTACGGATCACCCTCCGCGGATCGGCACACCCGCGATCCGCGGAGCACTTTTCGGCCTCAGCCATAGGAAAGGCCGCGGCTTCGGCCTAGCTCCGGAGCCGGCGGCCATCTTAGTACACCCGGAAGCGGCCGCTGTCTCGACAGGAAGTGACGTTTCGTCTCCATCTTGCTACACCCCACACTCCTGCACAGTACAATAATGATAGAGTGAGAAGGGGGCAAGCGGACATCTTGTTACACCCACCGGAGTTTTAGATTTAAAAGCCATTTTCAACACAAAACTGAGCTTATATGCACAAATACTGTATTTATGCATATAAGCTCGGTTTTGTGTTGAAAATGGCTTTTAAATCTAAAACTCCGGTGGGTGTAACAAGATTTGTGTGTTTTTTTGTTTTTTTTTTTTTTGTTTTTTTGCTGATCCGAAAATGATCCGATCCGTGACTCTGATCCGAGGATCAATCCGATCCGTGAGATTTTTGATCCGTTGCACCCCTAGCCAGTATACACTAAAACATGGTGTGGGAGGCCTGGGTTTCGTGCACCACATTCCAATCGCACTGCCCTTGAGATCTGCAGCGGGTGTCAGTGCAAAGTTAATGACTCCCCAAATGCAGGTTGCAAACGCAGTGTTTCCAAAAGTAATGCCTGTTGTGTTCATAAATGTCTGCCCCAATCATACCCTGGCTTTGTGATGTGCTACAAAGTTCAAGTCTGATCATTGGCAGAGAGAAGGAAATGCTTCTTGCCTGCAACAGACTGAGGACATCCTCTCAACCTAATCACTACTGCTTCTGAACTTCTTGTTTTGTTTTTTTTTTATACTGTTCTATATTTTGTGACATTAATTTCTGCTGACTTGTGAAGTTGTTTGATATATTAAAATCTGTAGTGATGATTACCTTTAAAAATGTACCACTGTGGCAATATTAATTTGGACATTTTCTTCCAGCCACAATCCTTTCATGGTGGCAGCATTTGGAGCCTGTTCCTTGACAAGACAATGCAACCAGCAAGCGTTCCAGAAAAATGGGCGTTCCATGACCACAGGCGATATGATCTCAGAAGTTGGAACAGCTTTTAACAAACTGTTTGAGACTTGATACTTGATACTACTTATGCTGTGTATTTTAAATAATGGTTTTCTTCAAAAGACTTTCAAACAAACCTTCCTGGGTTGTAGCACCATTTGAACTATGGGACAAGCAAGTAATCCTTTCTGGCTTTAGTAAAACCTATATAGGTGTGTTTTACATGAGAAATAATGGCTGGGCTAAGAACTGAATGACTGTTGCAGACACAATCCGAATAAATGTGGGCCTGGATCTACTTCTTGCCATGGATGAACAGCTTACTAATTCATGGGGTTCAGCACAATGATTCCCAGAATAATGTAACTGATTCATCTAAATCAGATCTGGAGTTGCCCTTAACAACCAATTATTCTAGTATAATTTTTCCATAGATTGACAGATGAAGCCTGATTGGTTGCTATGGACTACTGTTTCATTTTTGTTTTTCTTTGACCGGGTTTTAATAAATTGACAGCAACTGCACTTTCACTGTACAAAATTAGAATGCCCATTTATTGGTCCTTTTGTGATCTTACCCCATAAAGAAACAATCGTCAGTGCTTTGACTTTGTGAACATATAATTAGCCTGGACATGCCTGGGTGCATGGACAAAGGCCATAGAAAGGCATCGCTGACCCATAAGGCCCCTTGCACGCTAAGCATTTGGCTGCTCTGTTTAGCCCTGATGCTGGTAGCCTGTCAAACAGTTTGAGAGGACGAAAGCTACTGCAGCTGGATGGGGCACCTACAGTACATATGTTTAGGGCAGTATGCACCAAGGGATGAATGTCTGGAACACAGACTGGAGTTTTTGTTTCTAGGCACATGCTGCCCTAAATGTTTGTACCACTAGGTGCCCTGTCTAGCCACAGTAGCCGTCAGTCTCTGAAAGAGTTTGATGGGCTGCATGGCACATCTGTGCCCTCCTCCTGCAGCTAAACACCTATGCATCACGGCTAAAAGGCTAGTGTGCATGGGACCTAATATGTTTATATGAAGCATAGATGCAGGTTTATTTGGTAGCTTTAAGTTCTTACATTACTGTGAGAAGGGCCATACATAGAGCATTCATGGTTTTTAAAGGTCTTTAGCGCAACACATGGATGGCATTCTCTGTGTTCTTGCTCACTGAACGCACATAAAAATTTGTCCAACCTCCTGCTTCACGGTACAGTTCTTAATTTCTATGAAATTGTGTAAGAAAAGTTATTAGTATACTTTTATAGAGAATCCATTGTTCTCCCTGGCCCTAAATTTTGAGAACCACTGAGTTGCATAATTGTTTATTAATTTAGGACAGCTTTATGTTCTTTAGAATGTTTGTGTTTGATATTAAATAGGAAATCTTATGCAGGTTTTCACTACCAATAAACATTCTGGATGGACATCATTATTGTTCAAATAGTTATTAGCAAGAACAGAACCATTTTTGGTATTCAAGGCACAGCCTAAAATGTAATTGTTTGCATAAACCAGCAGCATATATTATGTAATCTACCTACGTATTTAGACATTCTGGCGAAGACAAAGCCCCTGATGCCCAGCCAGGGCCGAAACTGGGGGGAAATGTGCCACACTGAGGGAGGGACACCACTGCAACCTCCACTCTGACATGCCGGTAATCTGTTACTTGACAGTTTTCTGATCTCTCTGCTCGCGTTGCACCAACCTAAACTCTCTTCCCCGACAGTCTCTTTCCTCCAGCTCATCTATTTGTCTTTACTTGGTCTCTTCTTTCTCTCCTTCCTGCCACTAACTGTTCCGGCAACGCTACGCAGCACTATTTTCCAGCTCTCCTCCCCGGCAGTAGCAAGTCCGATCCGGACACACACACACCTGTGCTTTCCACGAAACTCATTGCTAAACTCAGAACCGCGGCTTCTGTATTAGTGACAACAAATATTTGGGGGGCACACCCTAAAAGATGCATTAAAGATGGTGCAGCCGTAAGACCATAAAACAGAACTGAATATTACAGCGCACACATGCAAAAAAAGGACATTTACTTCCTAAAAGGCTATTTAAAACACCTGAACATTTCAAAAAAAATATGGGGATTTGGTCACACCGTATTGCTATATGGTGCTTAAGCCCACTTACTGCGACAAAGTACCCCATTATCAGAGGGTCCTACGCTATCTATAGAATGGAAGATCCCCGCTTCTCTGAACCATGGGAGAAATACACTCCTCTATATGGGAGAACTAAAGGACGACTCCTATGACACAGGTGGACTCTAATAAGAGGCAATGATGAGGGAGTGGGGTGCTCCTGCCCAAAAGGATTTGGTCAGAATCCATACAATAGACAAACAAATATTTGGGGGGGCACATCCTAAAATATGCATTAAAGATGGTGCAGCCGTAAGAACATAAAACAGAACAAAATATTGATCAGCGCACACATGCAAAAAAAAAGGAAATTTTTAAAAAATGTTCAGGTGTTTTAAATAGCCTTGCAAGAGGTACAGTGGCTTGCGAAAGTATTCGGCCCCCTTAAACTTTTCAACCTTTTGCCACATTTCAGGCTTCAAACATAAAGATATAAAATTTTAATTTTTTGTGAAGAATCACCAACAAGTGGGACACAATTGTTAAGTGGAACGAAATCTATTGGATATTTTAAACTTTTTTTAGCAATTTAAAAACTGAAAAGTGGTGCGTGCAAAATTATTCGGCCCCTTTACTTTCAGTGCAGCAAACTCAATCCAGAAGTTCAGCGAGGATCTCTGAATGATCCAATGTTGTCCTAAATGACTGATGGTGATAAATAGAATCCACCTGTGTGTAATCAAGTCTCTGTATAAATGCACCTGCTCTGTGATAGTCTCAGGGTTCTGTTGAAAGCGCAGAGAGCATCATGAAGACCAAGGAACACACCAGGCAGGTCCGTAATACTGTTGTGGAGAAGTTTAAAGCCGGATTTGGATACAAAAAGATTTCCCAAGCTTTAAACATCCCAAGGAGCACTGTGCAAGCGATCATTTTGAAATGGAAGGAGTGTCAGACCACTGCAAATCTACCAAGACCTGGCTGTCCCTCTAAACTTTCAGCTCAGACAAGGAGAAGACTGATCAGAGATGCAGCCAAGAGGCCCATGATCACTCTGGATGAACTGCAGAGAACTACAGCTGAGGTGGGAGAGTCTGTCCATAGGACAACAATCAGTCGTACACTGCACAAATCTGGCCTTTATGGAAGAGTGGCAAGAAGAAAGCCATTTCTCAAAGATATCCATAAAAAGTCTTGTCTAAAGTTTGCCACAAGCCACCTGGGAGACACGCCAAACATGTGGAAGAAGGTGCTCTGGTCCGATGAAACCAAAATCGAACTTTTTGGCCACAATGCAAAACGATATGTTTGGCGTAAAAGCAACACAGCTGATCACACTCAACACACCATCCCCACTGTCAAACATGGTGGTGGCAGCATCATGGTTTGGGCCTGCTTTTCTTCAGCAGGGACAGGGAAGATGGTTAAAATTGAGGGGAAGATGGATGCAGCCAAATACAGGACCATTCTGGATGAAAACCTGTTGGAGTCTGCAAAAGACCTGAAACTGGGACGGAGATTTATCTTCCAACAAGACAATGATCCCAAACATACAGCAAAATCTACAAAGGAATGGTTCACAAATAAACGTATCCAGGTGTTAGAAAGGCCAAGTCAAAGTCCAGACGTGAATCCAATCGAGAATCTGTGGAAAGAGCTGAAAACTGCTGTTCACAAACGCTCTCCATCCAACCTCACTGAGCTCGAGCTGTTTTGCAAGGAAGAATGGGCAAGAATTTCAGTCTCTCGATGTGCAAAACTGATAGAGACATACCCCAAGCGACTTGCAGCTGTAATCGCAGCAAAAGGTGGCTCTACAAAGTATTAACCACTTGCCGACCGCCTAACGCAGATATACTGCGGCAGAATGGCACGGGCAGGCAGAATCACGTACCCATACGTGATCTGCCTCCCGCGGGCGGGGGGTCCGATCGGACCCCCTCCCCGGTGCCAGCGGCGGTCGGCTTGTGACTGGGAGCGTTGAGAGGCAAGGGGGACACCATCCGATCGTGGCCCCCCCCTCGCGATCGCTCCCAGCCAAGGGGAATCCTCCCCTGCCTGTGTGTAGTTTCACACAGGCAGAGGATGTGATGTCATCTCTCCTTGGCTCCGCAGTTTCCGTTCCAGCGCCGAGGAGAGAAGACATGTGAGTGCACAAAACACTACACACACACAGTAGAACATGCCAGGCATACTTTACACCCCGACCCCCCCCCCCCCCCCCGATTTCCCCCCCCCAATCAACCCCCCCCCCTGTCACAAACTGACACCAAGCAGTATTTTTTTTTTTTTTCTGATTACTGCATGGTGTCAGTTTGTGACAGTTAGAAGTGGTAGGGCAGTGAGTGTTAGCCCCCTGTAGGTCGAGGGTACCCCTCTAACCCCCCCTAATAAAGTTTTAACCCCTTGATCACCCCCCGTCACCAGTGTCACTAAGCGATCATTTTTCTGATCGCTGTATTAGTGTCGCTGGTGACGCTAGTTAGGGACGTAAATATTTAGGTTCGCCGTCAGCGTTTTATAGAGTCAGGGACCCCCATATACTATCTAATAAATGTTTTAACCCCTTGCTTGCCCCCTAGTTAACCCTTTCACCCCTGATCACCGTATAACCGTTGCGGGTGACGCTGGTTAGTTCCTTTATTTAGTATAGTGTCAGGGCACCCGCCGTTTATTACCGAATAAAGGTTTAGCCCCCTGATCGCCCGGCGGTGATATGCGTCGCCCCAGGCAGCGTCGGATTAGCGCCAGTACCGCTAACACCCACGCACACAGCATACACCTCCCTTAGTGGTATAGTATCTGAACGGATCAATATCTGATCCGATCAGATCTATACTAGCGTCCCCAGCAGTTTAGGGTTCCCAAAAACGCAGTGTTAGCGGGATAAGCACTAGCTAGCACCTGCGTTTTTCTTCTCCGCCCAGCCCAGCCCACCCAAGTGCAGTATTGATCGATCGATCACTGTCACTTACAAAACACTAAACGCATAACTGCAGTGTTCACAGAGTCAGGCCTGATCCCTGCGATCGCTAACAGTTTTTTTGGTAGCGTTTTGGTGAACTGGCAAGCACCTGCCCCAGGCAGCGTCAGGTTAGCGCCAGTACCGCTAACACCCACGCACACACCGTACACCTCCCTTAGTGGTATAGTATCTGAACGAATCAATATCTGATCCGAGGCCGTAAATTTTTGATTTCACTCATCACTGCCTATCACAGTTTCGGAGGCCATGGAATGCCCAGGTGGCAAAAAACCCCCCCAAATGACCCCATTTTGGAAAGTAGACATCCCGAGCTATTTGCTGAGAGGTATAGTGAGTATTTTGCAGACCTCACTTTTTGTCACAAAGTTTTAAAAATTGAAAAAAGAAAAAAAAAATTTTTTCTCTTTCTTTATTTTCAAAAACAAATGAGAGCTGCAAAATACTCACCATGCCTCTCAGCAAATAGCTTGGGGTGTCTACTTTCCAAAATGGGGTCATTTGGGGGGGGTTTGTGCCACCTGGGCATTCCATGGCCTCCGAAACTGTGATAGGCAGTGAAGAGTGAAATCAAAAATTTACACCCTTAGAAATCCTGAAGGCGGTGATTGGTTTTCGGGGCCCCGTACGCGGCTAGGCTCCCAAAAAGTCCCACACATGTGGTATCCCCGTACTCAGGAGAAGTAGCTAAATGTATTTTGGGGTGCAATTCCACATATGCCCATGGCCTGTGTGAGCAATATATCATTTAGTGACAACTTTGTGCAAAAAAAAAAAATTGTCACTTTCCCGCAACTTGTGTCAAGATATAAAACATTCCATGGACTCAACATGCCTCAAAGCAAATAGCTTGGGGTGTCTACTTTCCAAAATGGGGTCATTTGGGGGGGTTTTATGCCATCCGGGCATTTTATGGCCTTCAAAACTGTGATAGGTAGTGAGGAGTAAAATCAAAAATGTACGCCCTTAGAAATCCTGAAGGCAGTGATTGGTTTTCGGGGCTCCGTACGGGGCTAGGCTCCCAAAAAGTCCCACACATGAGGTATCCCCATACTCAGGAGAAGCAGCTAAATGTATTTTGGGGTGCAATTCCACATATGCCCATGGCCTGTGTGAGCAATATATCATTTAGTGACAACTTTTTGTAATTTTTTTTTTTTTTTTTGTCATTATTCAATCACTTGGGACAAAAAAAATGGATATTCAATGGGCTCAACATGCCTCTCAGCAATTTCCTTGGGGTGTCTACTTTCCAAAATGGGGTCATTTGTGGGGGCTTTGTACTGCCCTGCCATTTTAGCACCTCAAGAAATGACATAGGCAGTCATAAATTAAAGGCTGTGTAAATTCCAGAAAATGTACCCTAGTTTGTAGGCGCTATAACTTTTGCGCAAACCAATAAATATACACTTATTGACATTTTTTTTACCAAAGACATGTGGCCGAATACATTTTGGCCTAAATGTATGACTAAAATTGAGTTTATTGGATTTTTTTTTAGAACAAAAAGTAGAAAATATCATTTTTTTTCAAAATTTTCGGTCTTTTTCCGTGTATAGCACAAAAAATAAAAACGGCAGAGGTGATCAAATACCATCAAAAGAAAGCTCTATTTGTGGGAAGAAAAGGACGCAAATTTCGTTTGGGTACAGCATTGCATGACCGCGCAATTAGCAGTTAAAGCGATGCAGTGCCAAATTGTAAAAAGTGCTCTGGTCGGGAAGGGGGTAAATCCTTCCGGGGCTGAAGTGGTTAACGCAAGGGGGCCGAATAATTTTGCACGCCCCACTTTTCATTTTTTTATTAGTTAAAAAAGTTTCAAAAATCCAAAAGATTTCGTTCCACTTCACAATTGTGTCCCACTTGGTGATTCTTCACAAAAAAAAAAATTTATATCTTTATGTTTGAAGCCTGAAATGTGGCAAAAGGTTGAAAAGTTCAAGGGGGCCGAATACTTTCGCAAGCCACTGTAAATCTTTTTTTTTTTTTTTTGCATGTGTGCGCTGTAATATTTTGTGCTGTATTAGTGACAGCGCAGCTCTCTGAGCGGCTTCCATGGGGCTGCTGGTGTACTGTAAGAGGGTGGGCGCCTAAGACATCGCTAGCGCATGACATTTTCCCCAGTAAGCTGCTGCCTGTCACACAGTGTAACAGAGGCTGCGCAGATTTCCCTAGGCTCCTCCTCGGTTCTGTTTTTGTCCTGACAGACCATCACGAGGAGGAGCCTGGGAAGAAGAACATCTCCGGCCTGCATGGTATCTGAGGTCTGTGTTTGTGTTCGGAGGGGAGGATTTAGGATCGCATTTTTACAGCTGGGGGGGGATTGGGGGCTTGTTTTAAATTTGGGATGTCAAGGTTGGAGGTTTGGAGGCAACAGGCAACTTGTGAACTCTTTACAATGCACACTCCTAATCCCTGCACACCATATCCCTGCACACCGTGCACCCTAATCTCTGCACACCATACACCCCTAAACTCTGCACTCTGAACATCGTGCACCTATGCTCCCTGCATTCTTTACACCATGCAACCCTGATCTCTTCACTCTGTACACCATACACCCCTAAACTTTGCACACCACGCACCCCTGCTCCCTGTACACTACGCACCCCTGCTGGCAGCCCTCAGAACGTAGTGCACTGTGAAAAGGAGGACTCTTGATGTAAAGGGGGAATCCTGGTGTAAAGAGCACCCTTGATGTAGAGGGGTTCCTGATTTAAAGGGTAATTGCTGATATAAAGGGGGACTCCTGATGTTAAGTAGAGGGCTACTGATGTAAGGGGCTGGCTTCCTGATGTAAAGGGGGAACTCTTGATTAAGAAGGGGACTCGGATATAAAGGGTGGCTAAGTATACCTCAGCCTTTGAGTATACATGGCAAGACTTTTGTAGAATTATGTGCCTCTCACTCATAGCACAGTCATTATGGAGTATTTTGTGGGTACAAGAACTGCAGACAGTGCACAGTATATAGCATATGTAGGTTTAAAACTATATTAAACCCAAAAATATAATATATTGCAGCCTACCAATCAGATGTGGTGGCTGTAATAGTTGTCTTTTTTCCCCTCTGTTTTCACCTGGTGATCTGATCAGTAGCACACCTCCTGTATTAGAGCGCCCCTGCGCAGACTTACTGGTAGGATCGCCAGGTGAAAAAGGAAAGAGCCTAAAAAAGAAAACTAATGCAGCCATCATATCTAAGAATTGGTAAGCTGCAATATAATGTTTGCTTTTGGGTTTAATACTGCCTTAAACCATCAACCATGCTCCTTTTAAGACACCTCAATTTTCAGTGCCTTCTTGTCACGCTCATTTTTGCTACAGTGCACACTGTCTTCCCCGTCCCTATAAGTCCCTCATTCTCAAGTTCAAATTTCAAAGGCATTCACCTGCATCTTTCTTCTGTCACCTTACACCTCCTGGACACCACCTTCCCATACTGGCAGAAGAAAGTGGGGGTTAGGGGGCTGCTAAGCCATCCCTGCAAAGTCCTGGTCAGACAATGCAACTGTATTAAGAAACCAGCAGCACTGTCAGCACCCTGGGGATCAAGGGTATGAATGGCTTTGAATGCTTTCAGACACATTGATTAAGTATGAATGGATTTGAAGGTAAAAAAGACATTCATATGAATGTAGAAAGATGAAGTGAGTAAAAAAAGCATTTTTTCATCATACTTACCTGTAAAATCCTTTTTTTTTTTTTTTTTAGTACGTCATGTGACACAGAGTCAGGCTAATATTCATTACCTGCTGGGATGTCCCAGAGAAATAGCCTTTGGGGGAGGGAGACACCCTGCCAAACAATAGCCATCAGAACTTATACGGCAGCCCGCAATACACTGTGGCCGAAAGACGAATCCTCGCCTGCTCGAACATCCACTTGATAAAATTTGGTGAACGTATGCACTGAAGACCAGGTAGCAGCCTTACAAATCTGAGCCACAGATACTTGATAGCGTAAAGCCCACGAGGTTCCTACACCTCTGGTAGAACCTAAAGGGAGGAGCTTTATGTTTCAGACCGTAGGCCTGAATGACCAATTGATGGACCCAATTGGCAATGAAGCTGCCTGCCCCTTCTTGGGTCCTCTTTGTAAAACAAAAAAACAAAAAAAAAGTCTGATCCTTGGATCACCGCAGATCTAGACAAGTAAGCCTTGACTGCCAGGACAACATCCAACTAATGCAGTCGTCTCTCTTCCGCCGAATGAGGCTGAGAGAAAAAAAGAAGGCAAAATAATTTCTTGATTTAAATAAAAGGCCGACATCACCTTTGGCAAAAAGGATTGAACACGTCGTCACACGACTCTGTCATGGTGAAGGATCAAGTACGGTTCCCTGCATGAAAGGGCTGCCAATTTCGACACCCTTCTAGCCGAGGTGATAGCCATCAGGAAGGCTAGCTTGCGTGACAGCAAGTCTAATAGAATTTCCTTAATAGGCTCAAATGTTGTTTCTGTAACACAGACAGCACCAAGTTCAAGTCCCAAGGACACAGGTGACCTAATGGGGGGAAGCAAGCGAGTTGCCCCTTGCATAAAGGTTCGGATCAGTGAATGGGAGGCTAAAGGCCTTTGGAAGAATACTGATAGGGCCGAAAGTTCATTTAGTGAACTTGGTGTTGAGTTATTCACTTTACGGTCAACACTGAGGACAAGGGGGGCACTCTTTACATCTAGAGGAAAAGAGATTTCATGTCCAAATACGGAAAGGTTTCTTCACAGTAAGAGATATGGAGTAGACTCCCTCCAGAGGTGGTTCTGACCAGCTCAGTAGATTGCTTTAAGATAGGCTTGGATTCTTTCCTAAATGTACATAATATAACTAGGTACTAACATTTATAGGTAAAATTGATCCAGGGAAAATCCGATTGCCTCTCTGGGATCAGAAAGGATTTTTTTACCCTGCTGTAGCAAATTGGATCCTGCTTTTCTGATTTTTTTTGCTTTCCTCTGGATCAACTGTGGGTATGGGATTGTATGATTTTTTTTTTATGGTTGAACTAGATGGACTTTTTTTCAACCTGACTAATTATGTAACTATGAAACTTGTCCTCTGATTGTACTCAAAGCCAATTTGAATTCCACAGCTGACTGTAGAAAAGAGAGAATTCTCCCAATCATGTATTTCCGAGGATGCCATTTTCTGACTTCACACCAAGCAATATAAAACTTCCAGACCTTAAGATTATTCTTCCTAGAGACAGCTTTTCTAGCATTCACTAGAGTAGACACCACTGGACCTGAGATGCCACGGTCCTTTAACACCCTGCCTTCAATAGCCATGCTGTCAAATTTAGAGACTGTAAATTGGGGTGAAATATAGGACCCTGAGACAGTAGATCGGGGCAGCGGACATGGCCCGTCTATTGTCAGTCTCACAATCTCCGCGAACCAGGGCCTTCTTGGCCAGGCTGGTGCCACCAGAATGACTGGAACCCCCTCTCTCCGAATCCTGCGCAACAAATGTGGAAGGAGAGGGATCGGAGGGAAAGCATAAACCAGGGAGTACTGGCTCCATGGAACTATCAGAGCATCTGCTCCAATTGCCAGAGGATCTCGTTCGAGACACAAACTGCTGTAGCATGTTGTTAAACCTAGATGCCAGTAGGTCGACCTCTGGCCATCCCCAACATTGGCAAATTTCCTGGAACACCTCTGGGTGTAGGGACCATTCCCCCCGGGCAGATCTGCTGGCGGCTGAGATAATCTGCCTTCCAGTTCTCTACTCCCGGGATATAGACTGCAAATTTAATTGACACATGTCCCTCTGCCCAGGCTAGGATGTAGTTCACCTCCTTCAGAGCTGAATGACTCCTGATACCGCCTTGGTGGTTTATATAGGCCACTCCTGTGACATTGTTGGACTGAACTCTGATGGGGCAGTCCTGAAGCTCCACTGGCCAGGACCGTAGGGCCAGACGTACTGCAAGGAATTCCAGGATGTTAATGGGCAGGGTCTGCTCTGTCCCTGACCAGTGAGCCCGTCTAGGGTCACTCCCCAGCCTGAGAGACTGGCATCTGTAGTCAGTACTCTCCAAGTTACCTGGAGAAAGGATTTTCCCATTCGCAGGTTCTGATCCTGCAACCACCAGTTTAGGCTTAAGCATGCCTGAGGAGATAAGCACATTGGATAATCCAGGGCTTTTCTTCTTCTGTTCCAAGCCAACAAGATGTCCTGTCATAAGGATCTGGAATGCAAATGGACATAGGGCACTACCTCGAAGGATGATACCATCCTCCCTAGAAGAGTCATACAGAGCCAAATGGAGGGTTGTCTGGTGCCCCCTATCTGACGCACCTGATCCTTCAGGGCACAGATCTTTACAGGTGGCAAGAATACTCTTGCTTGGACTGTGTTTAGGATCAGACCTAAATACTTTAGACTTTGAGCTGGTCTCAAGGCTGACTTCGGTATTTATGATCCAGCCTAAGCTTTTCAAATCCCGCACAGTGTATATTATGCTCTGTTCTAGAGCCTGTACTGAGTGATCTCTGAGCAGGAGGTCGTCCAGATACCTAAGCACCAGAAACCCTTGGGCCCTTAAAAGACCCAGTACTGGTGCTAGAACCTTTGTGAACACCCAGGGAGCTGTAGCAAGCCCAAAGGGCAGAACTACAAACTGAAAATGACGTTCCTCTACTGCAAAAAGTAGGAACCTTTGATGAGGCTGAAAGATGGGTATGTGTAAATATGCGTCCTTTATATCGATGGAGGCTAGAAAGTCTCCCCTCTGGAGTGAGGTTACTACTGAGACTTCATCCGAAAGGACTTTATCAATAGATACTTGTTCAGGGACCTTAGGTCCAAAATGCACTAGATAATGTAGTGCCTGAAGCAACAAGTGTATTTTTGAAGGATCCGAGGGAACGCTGGATCTTAGAAATCTCTGAGGGGGAACCAGCTTGTAACTGCGAGATATAATTGAGGTGACCCACTCGTCCTGAATTGTTGTTACATAGTAGGTGAGGTCGAAAAAAGACACAAGTCCATCCTATGTGTGTGATTATATGTCAGTATTACCTTGTATATCCCTGTATGTTGTGGTCATTTAGATGCTTATCTAATAGTTTCTTGAAACTATTGATGCCTCCGCTGAGACCATCCTTGCTGCTCTTACAGTAAAGAACCCTCTACGTAGTTTAACCACTTCCCGACCGGCGCACGCCGATATACGTCGGCAGAATGGCACGGCTAGGCAAATGAACTTACAGGTACGTCCATTTGAATTCCCCGCCGTGCCATTGCGTGCGTGCCACCGGCCGGGAGCTCCTTGAGTCGGGTTGCGGGTCCCGAGGACTCGATCGCCGCGGGGATACCCGCGATCGCCTCACGGAGAGGACGAACGGGGAGATGCTGATGTAAACAGCATCTCCCCGTTCTACCTAGTGACAAGTGTCACTGATCACAGCTCCCTGTCATCGGGAGCAGTGATCAGCGTAGTGACACACACAGCCCATCCCCCCTACAGTTAGAATCACTCCCCTAGGACATACTTAACCCCTCCCCGCCCCCTAGTGGTTAACCCCTTCACTGCCAGTGTCATTTACACAGTAATCGGTTCATTTTTAATCGCACTGATCGTTGTATAAAAGATAATGGTCCCAAAAATGTCCGACATAACGTCGCATTCAAGTCACAATAAAAATCGCTGATCGCCGCCATTACTAGTAAAAAAAAAAATTATTAATAAAAATGCCATAAAACTATCCCCTATTTTGTAAACGCTATAACTTTTGCGCAAACCAATCAATAAACGCTTATTGCGATTTTTTTTTTTTTTTTTTAACAAAAATATGTAGAAGAATACGATCGGCCTAAACTGAGGAAAAAAAAATCTTTTTATATATTTTTGGGGGATATTTATTATAGCAAAATGTAAAAAATAATGCGGGAAATGTGGGGAAAAAAAGGACGTCAATTTTGTTTGAAAACCACGTCGCACGACCGCACAGTTGTCAGTTAAAGCAACCCAGTGCCGAATCGCAAAAAGTGCTCTGGTCAGGAAGGGCGTAAAATCTTCCGGGGCTGAAGCGGTTAAGGTTAAACCTCTTTTCTTCTAATTTTAATGAGTGGCCACATGTCTTGTTAAACTCCCTTTCGCGAAAAAGTTTTATCCCTATTGTGGGGTCACCAGTACGGTATTTGTAAATTGAAATCATATCCCCCTCTCAAGCGTCTCTTCTCCAGAGAGAATAAGTTCAGTGCTCGCAACCTTTCCTCATACTGTAACTAATATCCTTCAGACCCTTTATTAGCATTGTTGCCTTTCTTTGTATGCGCTCCATTTCCAATACATCCTTCCTGAGGACTGATGCCCAGAACTGGACAGCATACTCTAGGTGTGGCCGGACCAGAGTCTTGTAGAGCGGGAGGATTATCATTTTATCTCTGGAATTAATCCCCTTTTTAATGCATGCCAATATTCTATTTGCTTTGTTAGCAGCAGCTTGGCATCATCTACTAGGACCCCCAGGTCCTTTTCCATCCTAGATTGTGTTTTCCAAATGTCCGCAAAGTGCAGCAGCCTTCCCCCCACCCGATGGAGTGGGGGTGTCCCCTCAAAACGAGGGCTTGGTGCTGGGTTTAGAAGAATTTTGGACCCAGGGCCTTTTCTGGCACTGGAAATAAAAAGAGAGAGGGGCGCACCGGCCATGTGCATTATCTTTTGTAAAACATTTATTGAATAAAATGATAAAAGAAATTACTCACAAGCAGTAGTAAAATCTGGTGTCATAAAACTCGAGCAACAACAAGCAGCTTGGTGGTGATGATGAGCGAAGCCTTCCAAAGGTCTTAGAGGAACATACAAGCTTCACTACTAGCTTTTCTGGCCCTGGCCTTGCAGCTTGCCCCTGGCCCTAGCGCCCTGTTGGCGGCGGAACTGCCCTGAGACATTTGAGGAAGCAGTCCCTGGGTTTTTAAACGAGGGACGTCTGGTGCTTTTCTTCACAGGAAGTAGAGAACTCTTCCCTCCGGAAATCTTTTGAATATATTTGTGATCACTGAATAAACGTTCCCCATGAAACGGGAAACCTGACAATAACTTTTTACAAGGAAGCCCAGCTGACCAGTTCTTAAGCCATAAAAGTCTGCGCATATGTACAGACAAGAGAGCAAGACAAGAAACCTGCTGTATTGAATCCTTTAAAGCATCAACAGCAAAACAGCGCTCGAGGAATATCTATCTTACTTTAGGCAGATCATTCTCCTGGTTAGGCCTATCAGGCCGTTTGACCTGATCCTTTACGAACTGGCAAATACCAATTGCTGCAACAGCTGGCTGACTAGTTGAACTGGCCAAAGAAAGGGAAGCCTTTAATAATAACTCCAATTTCTTGTCAACAGGGTCTTGCAAGCCCTGTGCGTTATCTACCAGACAAGTTAAGTTCTTGTTTAAGGAAGAGACTGCTGTTTCTACGGCTGGCATGCTCCATTTTTTAACAAACTTTTCATCCATGGGATATAAAAGGGAAAACCTCTTAGGAGGAACAAAACTCCTGTCAGGATGTTCTCAATCAGCGTACACCGCCTGTTCCAACAGGGGGTGTAGAGGGAAAGTCTGTGCGACCTGAAGAGGCCTCAGAGATCCCAAAGAGGACCGGGGGGCTCAGTCACCTCTGCAAGAGGCAACTTAAAGGCAGAACGAACCATTTCACTCAGAGTCAGGAGCAAAAGCCTCTGCGACTGAGAGGCAGACATCGACTGGATATCTTCTTGTCCAGATTGCTCGGAAGCAGACTCATCTGCCGGGCACTCCACCGAAGCTTTAAGCTTCTCCCCATCCTCAACCCATTTCTGCTGCAGACTAGGAGACTCTGGGGAGGGGGATTGTCACGCTTCCTGCCACCCTGTGGGATGGAGGCAATCATGCCAGCAATCCTGTGCTCTAAACTGGCTAGGGCTGAGGACAGTTCATCCTTAGTGATAAAGGGTGAAGCAGCAGTGTTGACTGTAGGCACAATACTAGTTAGGCACATCGGCTCAGATTGCCCGGAAGACATTGCTGTTTCTTGGTCTAGGCCAACAAGGCCCAGGCCTAGAGTGGCACATTGTGGGGGGGCGGCAAAAAAAGCCGCCCCCCTGCACGAAACTCCCGGCTCCCGCGGCCACCTCCCGCACAAGTACAGGCCCCAGCGGCCGTGTTCTTTGAACACCGGCCTGCTGTAGAGCGGCATTGCCTAATATTATAGGCAGTCTTTGGGCGTACTTGGCCGTTGGAGGGGAGCGATTGGTGCGGCGCCCCCATAAGACGTTAACTGGTGTAGGCGGAGCCTAATCCTCGGCCTACCCTCCTCCATGCGGCATCAACACTGCATCTTCCCCCCGGAGCGGGGTCTGTGACGATACGAGGAGGAGAGGGAGAGAGGAAGATGACGGGAACCCCCAAGCAGCGGCCAGGACAGCAGGTACAATTAGGTACTGGGAAGGATGAGAAGAGAGGAGGGTGGTGTTATTACAGGGACGGGTGAGCCTTTTTTTACAGGATTCTAGAGACACCAGGGCCACCACCATGGTGGGGAGGGGCAGCCAGTACAAATGCAGGAGGCTCCATAATACTCTCCTGGTTCCCCCCCAAAGTGTCCTCCCTCCGACCACAGTGCCCCCCCCCCTAAGACAGTGTCCCCCTGTGTCCTCCTTCCCCCCCACCACAGTGTCCCCCTGTGTCCTCTCCCCCACCAGTGTCCCCCCCGTTCCTCTATGTCCCTCTCTGTCCTCATCGCACTGCTTCTCTCTGTTTGTCCCCAGCATATCCCTCTGTCCTTATCACACTGCGTCTCTCTCTGTCTGTCCCCAGCGCCCCTCACTGCATCCCTCTCTGACCCTGGTGTCCCTCTGTCCTCATTGCACTGCGTCCCTCTTTGTCCCTGGCGTCCCTCTCTCTCTCTGTCCCCAGTTACCCTCTCGGTCTGTCACCAGCATCCCTCTGTGTCCTCATCGCACTGCGTCCCTCTGTCCCCGGCAGAGTGGGGCTGCACTGATGGGCACAGATAAGGCTGCATTGATGGGCACTGATGAGGCCGCACTGATGGGTATTACTGAGGTTGCGCTGATGGGCACTGATAAGCTTTATGTTGATATTGTTCAAAAGTTGTTGTTAATATTTATTTTTGAAACTTAATTCTGCATAAAACATTTAACAGTGTTATTTCATGAGATTTACAAGGGCGTGTTTAAGGGCGGGGCAGGGTAGGGTTGTATTTAAATTAGGGGTACATGAGTTTAGTCAGGCCTAGGGCATCATGTAACCTAAATACACCACTGCCGGAAGCCTCTTGTCAGTGGCGTTACTAGAGTCAGTGTCACCCGGTGCGATAAAACATGGTGTCACACCCCCCCACTCCACCAACTATAGTCGCCCCCCCTCCAATAAGTATAGACCCCCCCGTCAGTGCAGACCCTCTACGAAGTATAAACCCCCTCCATCAGTATAGACCACCCCCCTCGGTGCAGACCCCCCTTCCTCAGTATAGACCTCCCTCTTCCTCAGTATAGACCCCCCCTCAGTATAGACCCCATCTCCCTCAGTATAGACCCCCCTCCATTAGTACAGACCCCCCGAACAAACCACCCCCCTCCATTAGTACAGACCCCACCAGAACAAACCACCCCCTCCTAAGCAAACCACCCCCCCTTCATTAGTACAGACCTCCCCCCCAGAACAAACCACCCCCCTCCATTAGTACATACCCCCCCAGAACAAACCACCCCCTCTATTAGTGCAGACCCCCCCAGAGCAAACCACCCCCAGAGCTAAACACCTCCCTCCATTAGTGCAGACCCCCCAGAACAAACCACCCCCCTCCATTAGTCCAGACCCCCCCAGAACAAACCACCCCCCTCCTCCATTAGTACAAACCAGCCCCCTCCATTAGTACAGACCCCCTCAGAACAAACCACCTCCCTCTATTAGTACAGACCACCCCCTCCATTAGTACAGACTCCCCCCCAGAACAAACCACCCCCTCCTCCATCAGTACAAACCAGCCCCCTCCATTAGTACAGACCCCCCCAGAACAAACCACCTCCCTCCATTAGTACAGACCACCCCCCATTAATACAGAACCCCCCAAAACAAACCACCCCCCTCCATTAGTACAAAACCCCCCAAAACAAACCACCCCCCCTCCATTAGTACAGACCCTCCAGAACAAACCACCCCCTCCATTAGTACAGACCCCCCAGAACAAACTACCTCCCTCCATTAGTACAGACCCCCCCCAGAACAAACCACCCCCCCTCCATTAGCACAACCCCCCCAGAACAAACCACCCCCCTCCATTAGTACAGCCCCCCAGAACAAACCACCCCCCTCAATTAGTACAGACCCCCCCAGAACCCCCCCCTCCATTAGTACAGACCCCCTCCAGAACAAACCACCCCCTCCATATGATATAGCTGTGACCAGCAGCATAAACCAACCTCATCAGCAAGCCCCCCACCCCCCTCACAACATCTCACCTCAGGCGGTGGAGGACATCCCCCCATCTCAAGTCGACACCCCTGCCCGTTACCGCATCAGCTTGGGCGGCTCAGGTACACAGAACACCTGGGCGGCTGCTGAAGAGGAGAGGACAGTGTGCAGCCGCGCCGCCCGGGTGGAGAGCAGATCGAGACAGGCTTGGGCAAGAGTGAGTGAGTGGCACCCGGTGCGGACCGCAGCCCCCGCCCCCGTCTAGCAATGCCACTGCCTCTTGTCCTTCAGGGGATACAACACTAGGGATACGACTAGGTTCATCGGGAACTACTGATGACATAGGTGTGCCCTTCCCTATGGTGTTAGTCCCACTCCTCTTTTTGGAAGACATTTAATAGCCACAAACAAAGAGTACTTGGGTGCAGTATTAAAACACCTCAGAAGGGAGACCCTTTAATAGGGCTCACCAACCCCCTATGCAACAATCCTGCTAAGCACCTTTATCCTGCCAAGCAACACCTGGTGACTCACGTGACTGGGGTAAGGAAAAATGAACCACTGCAAGAGTCTGTTCAGAGTCTGCTGTTTGTCCCACAGCTGCTGGAAGCACCACAAGCTTGGCCTACACAGCTTAAAATAAGCTGGGTGTGCGCTGGAGCATACGGTGCGTGTGCACTCCCGGCGAACGAGCATGACTGTATTTGCATACGACGCAAATTTTCATGCGCCCAGATAAAGGCTACGGCGAAGCTGCGTTCGCCATGGCTGCCAAACTGCTGAGCCCAGCACGTGCGTCATGGCGAACTAAGGCGAAATGGCGCACCATTGTGTGCCATCATACAGGTAAAAAACAGCCAGACACAAGCAAAAAAGTTACACTTTGCAAACACCCACAGCTAGCCTAAAACTCCCCCTTATAGTCACTGCACACAGGTGTCCAGCTTTTAGCTAGTTTGACTGATTGTAACAATCACTGGGACACCCCACAATAATAAAATAAAGGGGTTTCACTTACCCGTCCAGGCGCAGAGCCACTTAGAAAGTAAGGGCCCAATCTTCACCCTTCATGGCGGGTTCCTGTCACTTGGACCTTCAAGGACTGGTTACCCTTTCATGTTTAGGGTCCACTCCCTTGGACCTGTACAGCACCCTGCAGGAAATGCCTTAGCGCTGTAGTGTGCAGGATTTCCACTCCGCAGGGTTCAGCGCCCAGAGGCCGAATTACAGGCAAAACCTTGCAGGATCTTGAGTCTTCTTTGCGAGGCTCGGGTACCATTTATCTAAGCATTAAAGCCTGTGTCAAATGGAGCCGATCGGTCAATCCCTTGATTCATTTTGGAACCTTTTGTGGGACTAGAGACCTGGAGCTCAGAGAGCTCAAACAAACCTTGCCATCCACCTTGTAGACACTGGTAAAAAGCTAAAGTACTTCCTGTATGGGAGGGGTTATATAGGGGGTCACTTCCTGTCTGAAGACCTTTAGTCTACCAGTGTCCGTTCACCTGATGATGAAGTATAACCCAGCAGGTAATGGATATTAGCCTTACTCTGTGTCCCATGATGTATGAAAAAAAAATGGTGACTGACCACTGTCCTCACTTCAGAGATCAGAACTGTGAATGAATTTGCTAACAAACACAAATCCATTCATAAAAGTAAAAAAAAAAAGAAATAAAAAAAAACAAAAAACTTTTGAGACCTTTAGCTGCATTGGAATGCAGGGGCTGGTGTGTGTGGTGAGATGACATCAGTGCCGATGCTACAATTAAGGTGCATTACACTGTTCATTTTTTTTTGTTAGCAAACTTTAGGCCTGATTCACACCTACACATTTTTAGTGCATTTTGCAGATTTACACTACAGAACGTGTTCCATAGGAAACCATGTTAAATGGACTGTAGTGCAAATCGCACTAAAAAATGCATAGATGTGAATCAACATTTACCGAAATGTCAAACTGATGTTTCATTTAGTTTTTTTGGCTACAGCGCTATGGGAGGCAGTAGATTGCCTTGCACTGCAAGGTGTGGGGTCCGAACAGTCTTTGCCTCGGGTGTAGGAACGTCTAGCTTCGCCACTGTGCCCAGCACTGTTTACCTCCTACTTTCTTTTAGTTTTGATGACAAATCATCCTTTGTAAAAGATTGAATGGGAATAGCTTCCATCTCCACTTGAATGTGGGAAAGGTGAAAAGTAACAAACGGTTTCCCCAATAAAATTGTCCACAATTTCTGAAAAGGTACAGGGATTAGACTGCTGAAATCTGGGGTAAAGTCATTTTCTCTGATGAACTCCTTTTCCGATTTGGGCATCCGGAAAAAACCTTATCCGGAGAAGAAAAGGTGAGCGCTACTATCAGTCCTGTGTCATGCCAACAGTAAAGCATTCTGAGAACATTCATGTGTGGGCATGGGTGTGCGCAGCCTATTGCATTAGGGTGTGCACCCCAAAGCTCCAACACATATGCATTTGACATATTTACCGGCCTCTTCCCCGCTCTCCATCCTGAAACAATGGGAGGAAGGGGCAGCAAGGTAACACATGGGAGACCCGGGCAACAGAAGGAAGGGGATCAGGGAAATGAGGGGTGGCGGGGCTGGCATATATTAGTACCAATCCCCTATATTTTCCTCCTGTGGCAGCTGAATGTTGACAAAAGGGAGAGGAGAAGCCTACTTTCAGCTGCTGCAGGAGGAAAATACAGATCGGTTCCACTAAATTCCACCCACGCCACCTCTCCTGTCCAGGTTCTGAGGGTCAGCAAGGAAGGGTTGTGGTTTATCTATCACCTGCCCACCATTGACAGGTTGCCAACCCCAGGATTAGGGTGTGCCCAGGCACACCTGGCACACCCCTTGTGCACGCCTATGTGTGTGGGGTTGCTTCTCAGCCAAGGGAGTGGGCTCACTCACAATTTTGCCTAAGAACAGAGCCATGAATAAAGAATGGTTCAAAAACATCCTCCGGGAGCAACTTCTCCCAACCATCCAAGAACAGCTTGGTGATGAACAATGCCTTTTCCAGCATGATGGAGCACTCTGCCATAAGGCAAAAGTGATAACTAAATGACTTGGGGAACAAAACATCGACATTTTGGGTGCATGACCAGAAAACTCCCCAGACCCAAATCCCATTGAGAACTTGTGGTCAATAGTCAAGAGGCGGGTGATCAAAAAACCCCCCCCGCAAATTCTGACAAACTCCAAGCATTGATTATACAAGAATGGGCTGCCATCAGTCAGGATGTGGCTCAGAATTTGATTGACAGCATGCCAGGGCGAATTGCAGAGGTCTTGAAAAAGAAGGGTCAACACTGCAAATATTGAGTCTTTTCATAAACTTATTGTAATTGTAAAAGCCTTTGACACTTCTGAAATGCTTGTAATTATACTTCACTATACCATAGTAACATCTGACAAAAAGAAAACACAGAGGCAGCAGACTTTGTGAAAATTAATATTTGTGTCATTCTCAAAACTTGGCCAGGGCTGTACAGTGACCATTTTGTAGGTAGACCAATAAATCACTAACAAAAGTTCACAGTATTTGCAACCTGTATGGAGGTAGGCACACCTGTGTCATCAAACATGTAGTGAAACATCATTTTCTTTTAATAATGAACACATCAGTCATTTTATTTTAAAAAAATACAAATATATTTAGGTGAAATAAATACATTTACAAAAAAATTATAACTTTTACTAGTCCGTTTTCTTATGTGGCAGCTCCCATGTAGAAATATTTTCACGATCCTTAAAAAAAAAAAAAATCAAGTGAGTAGTAATATCTTAGTGCAAGTTGATACCCCTGTATCCCAGCAGCATAATATAATAATATTCCTGTAGAAAATATAAGAATTGCCTTGTGTAGTATTCACAAAGCTTGAAGCAGTGTTAAACCTAGAAACAAAAATATAATATATTTCAGCTTACCAATCATTTGATGTGGTGGCTGCATTTGCTTTTTTTCCTGATGATCCCACCAGTAACACACATCCAATCTTAAGCTTCGTACACACGGTACGATTGTTGGCCAACCGAACGTCTGATTTTTGTCAAAAGGGCATGTGCCAGGATCTTGTCTTGCATACTAACGGTACACAATTGTTGTGCCACAAACATGAACGTAGTGATGTACTACGAGGAATTTCAGCTCTTGAGCGCCACCCTTTGGGCCCCTTCTGCTAATTTTGTGTTTGGTGAGCATTGATTCCCAGCATGGGTGTTTGTACTTTCGACTTTTGTGTGACGGATTTGTGTACTGGCCATACGAAAATAAGACGTCAAGCCGTTGTCCGCCAAAAATTTACTAGCCCGTCATCCAACATTTGTTGGTTGAACATTGGACAACAATTGTCAAAAGGAGCGTACCAACGGTAAGATTTTAGGACTGTCAACAGACAATCCCCTGCCAACAATCGTACCATGTGCGCGAGGCATTCTGAATGACATAGGAAAGCTGACACCTTTGAACAGCAGCATTGTCAGTCTAGGGCAGTGATGGCGAACCTTGGCACCCCAGATATTTTGGAACTACATTTCCCATGATGCTCAACTACACTGCAGAGTGTACGAGCATCGTGGGAAATGTAGTTCCAAAACATCTGGGGTGCCAAGGTTCGCCATCACTGGTCTAGGAAGAGGGTAGTAGACTAGCATATTTAGATGGACTTGACACTTAACACTTCATAAGTAATGACAGCAACTTTTTTTTTTCTTCATTTTGGGATAAGGGTTTTACATAAATGAATAAAAGCTGACCACTGTAAGCACCCCTGTCATTGATAAACGGTTTATCCCAGTCCACTAACTGCTACTGTGTCTGGACAGCTTGGTCTGTTAAATAAAAGTGAAAGTGAACATACTTACTGGCTGGATCACCAGGTGAAAATAAAAGGGAAAAAAACAAAAAAAGAAAATGAATGCAGTCACCACAATTAATAGTTGGCAAGCTTCAATTTAAGAAATGTGTGTTTTTGGGTTTATTACATCTTTATAACTGGACCCAGGCAAACAGTTACACAGTTAAAGTATATGAGAGGCATTTTACATGCTGAAAGGTTTGCTTTATTGTCCAACCAGTCCTGAGATTTACACATCTTTGCCCCCACAGCACAGTCCTGTATGGCACTGGCAAGGGACCTGATTTTTCTTTGTACCTGTTCCAACAAAACCCCACCCACGTCCAGAAAAGGTGTACCAGAAATATGGCCCTCCAGAACAGAACAGTAAAGAAACATTCTCATCAACCAAGAAAACTGATCCTGTACCCCAAAATGGTGCAAAGAAGAAACAAGCAGTTCAGAAAGTAAAAGCTGCTCCAGATAGTAGGGAATAAACAGAAGTTAGGGAGAAGCACTCCTGTGCCCCTGTCCCAAAGAGAAACAGCAGTTCCTCTGTATACAGCCTATGCACCACCATAAGGTAAATCCTCAATGACTATCCAGATTGAGGGAGCAAGATGGCCACTGCAGTGAATATTGGAATCTAGGAATCAGATATGACACAAACATTTGGGGTTGATTTACTAATGAAATAGAGACTGTTCACTGTGCAAGGGAATTTCCCTTTGGCTGCTGTGATGAAGATCTGGGTATCTGGAATGACATGGTCAGCAGCTGTTAATAGAGGAATCTTCAACTCCAACACCTTGATCCACTAAAACCTAGTCAATTTATTCAAACTGGTCAAGCAGAACCTTGTGCTATATAGTTGGTAGTAAATCTGAAAGATATTGGACAACAAGATTGTACAGTTTATGGTCAGCTAAACTGAACTTGTTCAGTACATACACACATATAGCCACTAGGCAGGGCTGTGCTTTTAACTTGCTTAGCATACAAGCGCCTAAGCTTATACAGTGCCTTGAAAAAGTATTTATACTCACAAGGTAAATGTGATCATTTGACTCAATTAAAGGAACAACTCCTTATTTTTCTTACTAACTTGATCTGGTACTGGATTCCCTGCTGATGAAGAGGTACAACCTCTGCAGTATTGTTTAACTCTCAGATGTACTATGTAATATTTTACTGTTGAAGTTTCAATAAAAACTAATTGAAAAGAAAAATTATTTACACCCCTTGAAATCTTCCACATTTTGTCATGTTACAACCAAAAATGTAAATGTATTTTATTGGGATTTTATGTGATAGACCAACACAAAGTGGCACATAATTGTGAAGTGGAAGGAAAATGATAAATGGTTTTCAAAATTTTTTACAATAATAAATATGTGAAAAGTGTGGCGTGTATTTGTATTCAGCCCCCCTGAGTCAATACTTTGTAGAATCACCTTTCACTGCAATTACAGCTGCAAGTCTTTTTTGGTATGTCTCTACCAGCTTTGTACATCTAGGGACATTTTTGCCCATTCTTCTTTGTAAAATAGCTCAAGCTCTGTCAGATTGGAGGGAGAGAGTCTGTGAACAGCAATTTTTAAGTCTTGCCACAGATTCTCAATTTGGATTTAGGTCTGGACTGGGCCATTCTAACACATGAATATGCTTTGATCGAAATTATTCCATTGTAGCTCTGGCTGTATGTTTTGGGTCGTTGTGCTGCAGGAAGGTGAACCTCCGCCCCAGTCTCAATTATTTTGCAGACTCTAACAGGTTTTCTTCTAAGATTGCCCTGTATTTGGCTCCATCCATCTTCCCATCAACTCTGACCAGCTTCCCTGTTGAAGAAAAGTATCCCCACATGAGCTCCGCCAGCAAGTCAGCACTGGGCTGCGCTAATCACAGGCAGTGAGAAATTTCCCGATCTCTGCAGCCGCGCATCGGGACAATGTCTCACTGCCTGTGATTAGCGCAGCGCAGTGCCGACTTCCTGGCGGGCTCTGCACGTGGGTTGTGTGAACACGACGGAGCTCATCCTTACCAAGGAGTCTTACCCAAATTTTCACCCCTGACCCAGAGGTTAACCACTTGCCGCAAAATCACATACCTATATGTCGTTTTGCTCAAGTGGTTGTACCAGGATGATGCCTGCAGCTGCATACCGTTTTTTAGAGCCGGCGGTCGGCTTTCTTGTACCAACAACCAATGTGGGTAAGCAGCTGCTTGGCTGTTGATACAAGCAGTGGGAGGGGACGTTCCAACCCCCCCCCCCCCCCCAGCGCCTTCCATGGCTCACCCGGGCTCTCCCATCCCAAGCCACCAGCCAGTACGTCCGCTGGCTGACCGGAGACCCGAGCAAAGCTGGAATCAGCTTTTCTCAGGTCTCTGATTTAGTAACCCTGAAGCAATGTTGTGACGTCACTTCTGGTTTACTCGGCAGCCAATGGCGCCAGTTTGAAAAAAAACCCAGTATTAGAAAACACTGATCTTGTGCAGAGGAGGGGTTTGGGGTCTTTTAGATCCCTCCATAAAGAGTACCTGTTGTTGTAATATGTTGGTAGATTCATGTGGGATTTTATATTATTATTATATATATGTACACATACAGTACAAGATTGACCAGGCCAGATTTCAGTTGGCAATGGTTGAGTTGTCCGAGCCAACTCAATTACACATATCAAAGGGGACTTGTTGATTAAACGGTAAGTGGCCAAACAAGATTTACTCCACATACCAAAAGGGGACAGATAGTGACTCTGGGCTATGTTAATGTTAATATGCAAGAATGCAAATTAGGGCAGTTTATAACGGCACCTGTTTACGGCTAGTGGTCATTGTCTGTCACTCTGAAAGACAGAAGCAGATCAAAGGCCTAATGGAAACGGCCAATCAAATTGCTCAACCATTCAGTGTATAGGGAATATAACCTGGTGTTCAGTCTATTCACTCTCTGTGATTATGAAGGCACAGATCTAGGAAACATGGGAGTCTGAAGGCTAGCATTCGTTGTCATATTTACTCTGTTGGATTTTGTCATCTGTTGCAAAACTTTGTTCTGTGTTGGAAGTCAATAAAGTGCAGCTCTCTTGAAGAATTGGGTTGCTGCGGAAGATTACTTACATCATCTTATTATAATAACTACTAATTAATTATCTACCCACTATACCATATATCACTACACCTGTCACTGCCTATTACTGTCACAAGAGATGTTTACCATTCCTTGTGACCAATGTTAATTTTGGCAGCAAATTTCGATTTAGTTTTAGTCTTAGGACTAAAATGGCATTTTAATTTTAGTCTCATTTTAGTCTTAGTCTAAAATGCCATTTTAGTTTTAGTCCCATTTTAGTCATCGTATTTTAGTTGACTAAACTAAACACCAACTGCAGTATACCATCACCAAGACAGAACATACATCATCTGCTTATCAAAAATGTGACCTCTAAAACTTATGAGTTCACATGCACTTGTCTTCTGCTGGATATTTGTATCCACTTCACTCAAAAAGTAACAATACAGGTATAGTAGCTCTCTCCCATGAGCGGCCTTTCACCACTCTGTCTGGTCCAGTACCAATCACAGGCACCCCATATATGCAAAGCATAAAGTACACTATAGTGCAAAAGTTTAGGAGGTCACATTTTTTGATAAGCAAATGATGTGTGTTCTGTCTTGGTGATGGGACACTGAAGTTGGTGCAAATAGCTTGCAGTGGATCTGCACATGCTTATCATGGCACAATTTTATTGGACTTTTTGTATGAAATGTATATTTTATGCATATTATTTAATGTACTAGCACTTTGGAATGTGTGTATATATACACATACATACACACACACACACGTGTGTGTGTGTGTGTGTGTGTGTATGTGTATATATATATATATATATATATATATATATATATATATATATATATATATATATATATATATATATATATATATATATATATATATATATATAAATTATTGTTGATATCTATCACAGGCACTTTCACATGAGCTGTCCGATTGGGTCCCCTCAACTGTTTGTCAGGTGGACCATCCACCCTCCTTTATGGAGCGGCCAATGGACCAAAACAAACAGATCTGTTCCCCTCCATCTAGGCAGATCGGAGGGTAGTGGGATGTAAACAGACAGGGGAGTCTGTTTAAATTTGACTGCCCATAAAGTAGAGCGGGGCGTGTCCGCTCTGTAGAAACTGAGCAGACACGGACCTGTCATCCACCCACACTCAACAAGAGATCAGCGGACAGATCCCCCACTGAGTAAAGCCCACCCTGTGTGAAAGGGGCCTTATTGTCAATGTCTTCTGTTTTGTCCCCATCTACTTTGCTCTGTGCCCATGTCCCCTTCTCTTTTTCCCTGCTCTATGTCCCCTTTTCTGTCCCCAACTATTCCTCATGAGGGTCCCCATGATGTACATGTAGCAGTTGCAGGCTGTATAATGAGAAAATATACAATCACATAAATGAGGCATCTAAACCATGTCCTTCCTTCCACTGAGGATTGTCACCTGTGCTATGTCATTCCAGATCCTGCACCTGCTGGCCCCACCCCCTGGTATCACTCAGCGCCTCCCTCTGGTCTTACTCAGATCCTCCCAGGCTCCCCCTCACCTCCCTCGCCTTTAGTTCAACCGTAAAATGCTAGACTGGACGTGAGACTCTGTGGGAGGGGATTGGTCATAGGGCGGGCTGGGGGAAAGAAGGGGGGGGGTCAGAAATGAAGGGCCATCATCTGCCCTGCATCTGACTGGGAGAGAGGAGGAGGAGGGGCTAAAAGTCACAGCGCCTGGAGCTGCGCTGCCTGTCACCGTGCAGCTGTGCTGAGCGAGGTAAATGTGCGAGCAGGGCTGGAGTCAGCATAAGTCCCTCCTTGCCATTAACGTACCGTTATTTAACGAAAACGGATTCTATTTTCGTCATAGTTTTCATCAGTTGACGAAAATGTGCTATACTTTTAGTTTTGTTTTCGTCACTGTAAAAAAGCCTCTGACGAAAGTTATGACGAAAATTTTTTAGTTGACGAAATTAACACTGCTTGTGACAGCAATAAAAGTGATCAGAATTTTTTTTTTAAAGGGACAGTGTAAAAAAATAAAATAAATAAGAACATTTTTTTTAAAGCAACCCATCGCTCTGTGCTCGCACGCCAAAGCAAACATATACGCAAGTCGTGCTCGCAAATGTAAACAGTGTTCAAACCACATGTAAAGTTTCGCCGTGATCGTTAGAGTGAGAACAATAATTCCATTGCAAGACCTCCTCTGTAACTCTACACAGGTAACACAGCGTGGCATAAAATATTGTAACGACCACCATTTTATTCTCTAAGGTCTCTGCTAAAATTATATATGGGGTTCTAAGTAATTTTCTAGCAAAAAATATAGATAAGCAACAAATTCCAGAAATAGGCCTGGTCTTAAAGTGGTTAAATACTGTGGGAGGTTGATTTACTTAAACTGGAGTGTGCAAAATCTGGTGCAACTCTGCATAGAAACCAATCAGCTTCCAGGTTTTTATTGCCAAAGCTTTATTGAACAAGCTGAAGTTAGAAGCGGATTGGCTATAATGCACAGCTTCACCAGATTTTGCACTCTCCAGTTTTAGTAAATCAACCCGCGTCTCCCATTGAACATTTGGAGAAAAGCAAGTTTTACATATATGTATATTTTACATACACAGATATACATCTCAAAAGCACAGAAAACTAACCTTAATATTAATACCATATCCAGCTAGATTCTGGCGCAGAGTATCACAGACACGTAGGAGTGGCTCACGTTCTTTAAGAATTCTTTTCCTTCTTTCCTTTCTCTGGTTTAATTCTTCTTTTGTAAGGCCCAAATCTTGTCCCATCTCTTCAGATGACAGAGCATAGCTACGCACCTTGCTTCTGAAGTCTACAATCTCTTCTACCACATTGCAAAGAAGGGCAGAACTTTTGTCTTCTGCTACAGACTGTAAAAACCAGTATGAAAAACACTTCAACATACAAGAAACCACAGAATGGCATTGTGTAGAACAGCAGGCCAGAGGCAACAAAGCATGTCTTAAAGCATTTATTGAGCCCAAAAAAAAAAAAAAAAGAAAACAGATCCTGTTCCCTTAAAGTGGAGTTCCACCCAAAGATGGAACTTCCACTTTTTGGATTCCTCCCCCCCTCCGGTGTCACATTTGGCACCTTTCAGGGGGGAGGAGGGAGCAGATACCTGTCTAATACAGGTATTTGCTCCCACTTCCTGGCATAGATCACCGCGGTGATTGCGGTGACCTATGCCACTTCGCCGCCTACCCCGTCCTCCCCCGCTGTATTCTGTGAGACACAGAATACAGCAGGGACCTGTGAGGACGCGCAGCGTGAATCGCGCATGCGCAGTAGGGAACCAGGAAGTGAAGCCGCACAGCTTCACTTCCTTATTCCCTTACTGAGGATTGCGGCGGCAGCAGCCAAGAGCCGAAGGACGGATCGGCTTCGGCTGCCGACACCGCGGGCTCCCTGGACAGGTAAGTGTCCATATATTAAAAGTCAGCAGCTGCAGTATTTGTAGCTGCTGGCTTTTAATATATTTTTTTCAGCAAACCTCCGCTTTAAAGCATGGTATACAGCACAGCGCTTGTGCTATGTCATTTGGACACCTTTATATCCTAAAAATCCTGGCTGATCCTGCTTGGCTACACCCTCCCCTATGCAAACAGACCACGATAATCATGGCTCCTGAGCCCTGACACCGTGGTCCGTTTGCGTGATTCCATCAGCCGCAGCCCTGCTCTCCTGTGTCCTCCTCCCCCTCCCCTCCCTGCCAGTACCAGTGCCCGCCTCCCCGCTCCTGCTGGTCTCAAACCTGCTACTAAATGATGCCATCCTCTCTGTACCATTATAAGAAGTTTCCTGTGGCTGGTTGTACTGAAGGCAATCGATAGATCGACTTCAGTACAAGTAGCCAGCCCATAGAGGGATCAAAATTCTGCCAGTTACTGCTGAACCTGCCACATTTTGATCTGTCTATGGCCAGCTTTAGTAAATGAGCTGTTGAAGTCATCATGTAAATCCAATCATCCTGTATTTTTTTGTTTTTATTTCCTTGCACATAATTGGGCAGTCTTTGCAAAGTGCATTCTCAATAAACTTAACCATATTCACTAAGCCAAGTGAAAATTCACTTTGAAACGTGAACATGATCTGCCCTTTTAGTAAATAAATCATTACTTTATCCATTATTGATTTTTATCTTTTTAGTAGGATTTGTCTGTGGACGTTTGTATTCCAAAGATTTAATTAATTCAGCTGAAAAGAGTACATCTAATAAAGTTTGTCCAGGAAAAAAACTATGTATTTATAAAAATGATCATTTACAGTACTATTTTATACAACGTAATAAGCAGACATGCAGTATAAAGGTAGAGCAGGGATATGCATAAGGAGGAAATTAAATACATACAGTATGTGTGCAGAACTTGTGCTTGTATGGTCATCACAATGGGTGTTACCTGCTTTTGCTGCATAGAAATTCCCAATTGCTCCAGGACCTGCTCTATATAAGTCACCATAGCGCCATAAACAAGTGGACTACGGGCATGCTGAACTTCCTGCAGGGAACAGAAAAGAAAATGTACTTTTATAATATTACAGAACACCAGAACCAACAAAGAACTATAAAAAAAATAAGCAGACTCATTATATTCTCTAGAAATCTAAGACCCCATACACACAATTAGATTTTCTGCAGATTTTTGTCTTCAGATTTACCAAAACCATATAATATGAGGTCAACCCTTAAGAGTTTCAATTTTTATGCAATCAGGCAGGCCCTTGCACTACATGGTTTTGGTAAATCTGAAGACAAAAATCTTCAACAAATCTAATAGTGGGGGTTATTTACTAAAGGCAAATCCACTTTGCACTGCAAGTGCACTTGAAATTGCACTGAAAATGCACTTGGAAGTAAAGTCGCTGTAGATCCGAGGGGGACATGCAAGGAAAATAATAAACAGCATTTTAGCTTGCACATGATTGGATGATAAAATCAGCAGAGCCTCCACTTATTTCAGATCTACCCCTTAGATTTAGAGGGACTGCACTTTCAAGTGCACTTTCAGTGCAAAGTGGATTTGCCTTTCGTAAATAACCCCCAGTGTGTATCTAAGACTGTTTTTTTTTTTTAATCAGGTCTGGCCTGTGTCTGAAAGGGCTCAGTGTCTAAGAGTGTATCTAAAATATAACAGAAAAAAATTATTCATTATTAAAGTGTGAATGGGAATATCTTGAAAAGATGCATATCATTAAACGTCATAAAGCCTGGACACACCATCATTCCTCTCAAAGCCAATTAAATTCACAGTAAAGATAGCTTTTTTTTTTTTAACAGCTTCTGTAAACTGTTTAAAGTTTTATGCATATGATATAAAATTAAGCTAGTCCTGCAAATCTTTATATGTAATCATATTTTGAGATGCATATATACAGTATATAGCTGAATATATTAAACACTGACAAAATTATATCCAAATACTTCAACTAAGCAGACGGGAAGATGGTTTTGGAGCTAAAGGGCTAACCTTAAGCCCGCTGCCATGGACAGCAGCCATCTTTAGATTATATGCTGATGGGTTACCTTGGAAACAGTCTTAAGCTGTCGGTTACCATGGTGAATGAGGTCCATAACGGCATCAACAGCTCGCAGGGTGTCAAAGTCATCAGCAAGTGCTGCCTTAACATTCACTTTTGTTTTATTCAGGCTTTCAACAATGAAAGAAAAACATTTACAGTGAGCAGAGCATGGCTTAGCGTAACACAGTATTAACATTGTCACGTGGATTAAAGGCATATAACAGCAAATCAGTATATTCCACAAACACTGTTGTGAAAGGGGAAGTAAAATGTACAGTGAAATGTTCAATTGTGATATGCCCACAAATAAAGGACTAAAACAAGTCCTGAATAAATTAGATCTGTTCATTTCAATGGCTGGATCCCCCAAAACAGTAATAACTAGTGCAACAAGGACTGACTATTATAGTGTGGGCAGAGGGAGGCATATAAGATTTTAAGCTCATTGTATTTTAAGCTTTTAAGCCATATCCATTCTGAAGGCACTGTAGGCATTATATAGGAATGGGGGACATATTAAAGAGTGATGCATTATACAGAAAATAAAAGCTAAAAATAGAACAATCTTTTCTATGTATGTATAAATCATCCCAAGGCAGAAATAGTTTAATTGTTTTTATTAATATAAACTGTCACCTAGAATTTTTTCTTAAAGCTAAATTCCAGACAATGCAATTACCATATAAGCCATCTCATGGCTTACCTTAATTATTCACTGTTTTTTATAGTTATTCGAATTATCCAAAAATCCATCCATTACCTCTGCTTCACCTTCCTGCTGTTCCATTTTTTCATAGACACATAAAGAAGAAGCCTTGTTTAATTTTGAGGGCTCTATGTGACTGGAGCAAACAAAGTGCTGAGCACTTTCTCTCTGTATTAATGTAAAGGTACTGGTGGCTGGGTATTGGTTGTATCCAGAGGAACATTATGCCTTCAGCATTAGCTTTATAAAAAGCCTCATGCCATGGCTGAATTATGTGCCATTTTGTGAGCAAAGTTTTAACACTTCCATGTAGTGTCATAGCTTGTTGCTCAGCCCCAGCCCACACATACCTATTGGCCCATTACTATGATCGGCTGTATCAGTAACCAATAGAAATGTGCAGGAAGGTCCAGAAAAGCGTTGGTTAGGGTATGCCAAAGCTGTATTTGTCAGAACAGCCCTGTATTTATCTCCAACAGGGGGGTATGGTAGGCTTCTGTAGTCTTTAGGCACCTGTACATTAAACCTAAGCCCCCTGCCTCCCCTACTCATGTGACAGGGTCTCTTATGTTCCTCTGCTCATTAAAATAAAATTCTTTGCAAATACTGACAGGCGCATTTTTAAAGTGATTGTAAACCTTCAGTTTTTTTCTAATAACAAAATATGCCTATACTTATCTGCTCTGTGCAATGGTTTTGCACAGAGCAGCCCCGATCCTCTTCTTCTAGGGTCACCCGCTGGCACTCCAGGCCCCTCCTCTTTCCCTGGGGACACCCATGCGGGCTCGCTCCTGAGTCCCGCAGCTGCGTCCATTGACACAGACAGCGGGACTCTGCCCAGCCATCCGGATTAGATTGACTGCAGCGGGAGCCAATTCGCTTGTGCACATCGCTGGATCCGGTGGACTCAGGTAAGGAAAAGGGGGGGGGGTGGTCTGGGCGGCAGCTGCAGCACAGAACTTTAAGGCTTTAGAACCACTTTAACCAAAAATGGTACTAACATATACCAAAAAATCCATGCTTGCCCATGTATACAGCACACATTTTACTAGCGCCAATAAAAAACGTATACATTGCAAAAAAGCATGTTCAAGCACAGGATGGAATCTCTGAATCATAATATTAAGCATTATTGTAAATCGACTAAATATTATACAGTTCTATCACAGTATTCAAGGCTGTGCACCATTCACCCAAGAGACACACTAGGCTCAAATCACAAAACGTTACACAAGTGTAAGGCACTCTATTTTTAGCCATGTGACTGTAATAATAAATGTCATAAGACTCAAGTGAAGATAACTGTCACTTATTTTGCAAAAAAGTATCCTCATCCTTGTGTGCTAATATTGTGAATTCATTCCATAATATGGTAAATTATTCATAGGAGTACAAATGCTGGTCATAAATTACCTGTGCCAGAGTATATCCTCCTGAATCGGCTCGCAATTGAGCTGACCTTTTAGATATGCATTGGCATCATCAATAAATGACGAAATTATCTTAAGGATACTTCTTGCTTCAGTCATGGAATCTTGGCTGTACTCTACAGCTAAACATGGTAAACAAGCAAGAACACAAACATGTAATTATTATTATTCAGGATGTATAATAATAGTATAATAGTAATACTCTGGCAATATAAAACATATTAGAGATCACTGTTACACATCAGCTGCCAGGTTTATTAAAAAGGCAAAACAGCAATATCCAAGTTTTCAATTTTTCCAAAGGATCTCAGTCTTTTTTTTTTAGGTACACCAGGCATGAGAGAAATACCAAGGTCTGCTATTGCTGACCTCCTGAAAATGGTTGCTGTCTGTCTGCAATCTGGCCCAGAAAAAAGAAAAAAAAATGAGAAAAATGTTTTTACAGCTTATCTTTATGCCTGTTGTAGATGAGTGGCTCAGAGTCATTTATGTAATAGTCAGGTATATGTTCTCTTTCTGACTAGCATCCTGTTAACACATAATATGGCATGATTCTCCAGTTCCAAGATCTACCCTATAAGAGATTTTTATAGACTGGAAAACGGAGTTACCATGATGGCAAGGCAAACATTTTTTTAAAGCAGAACCTCAGGTTTAAACTGACAACAAAGCACTATTTACATCACTTTTACAAGAGTATTAAAAGGCCATTATACCCAAACTACATAACATTTATAAACTGGTCTATGTAAAATTGACTTCAATGACATTTAAGGAAAAAAAAAAAGTAAAGAAATGATCAGAAAAATAGATATCTGACACCAAAATAATATGGGGTAACATTTTTCAGCACATGGTTAACTTCCTATCCAGTAATGGCTAGTTCACATCAATGCAATTTAGCACTTTTACGGGATAATGGGAATTGGAGGCACTGCATGGTACACCAGGTAATCCTGCAAGTAATAGCATTTCCTGTTGCAGGCTGACAATGCTAAGCCACTGCCTCACAATTAGCAGCAATGTTGTCAGCCTGTCCTCAAACTCCTGCAGTTGGTCATTGGGCTTCATAACCAATAGGCTTGACAGGCAACCTAACAACCAACTGAAGGAGGTTGCATGGCTGGCTGGCAATGCTTCTGCTATTGGTGAGCTTAGTGTCATCAACCTGCAGCAGTAAATGCATGAAGTGCTGTTACTTGCAGGAATAATCCATACAACTTTGCAAAAGATTCCCAAAAAATGATTTGTGTAACCACTTCATTACCAGGCACTTAGACACCTTCCCGCCCAGGCCAATTTTCAGCTTTCAGTGCTGTCGCAGTTTGAATGACAATTGCGCGGTCATGCTACACTGTACCCAAACAAATTTTTTATCATTTTGTTCCCACAAATAGAGCTTTCTTTTGGTAGTATTTGATCACCTTTGCGGTTTTTATTTTTTGCGCAACAAATAAAAAAAAGACCGAAAATTTTGAAAAAAAACAAGTTTTTCTTTGTTTCTGTTAAAACTTTTAGTAAATAAGTATGTTTTCTTCTTCAATGACGGGCACTGATATGGCTGCACTGACGGGCACTGATGGGCACCGATGAGGTGGCACCGATGAGGTGGCACTGACGGGCACTACTGACGGGCACTGATGATGGGCACTGATAGGTGGCACTGATGGGCACTGATAGGTGGCACTGGTATGCGGCACTGATGGGCACTCATAGGTGGCACGGATGGGCACTTATAGGCGGCACTGATGGGCACTCATATGTGGCATTGATGGGCACTCGTAGGTGGCATTGATGGTTACTTATGGGTGGCACTGATAGTTGGCACAGATGGGCACTGATAGATGGGCACTGACAGGTGGCATGAATGGACACTGATGGGTGGCACTGATGGCATTACTTGTTTGCAGTGATGCCCCTAAGGGTGGCATTGCTGGGCATCACTGCAACATAATTGTGCCAATCAGTGCCAATTTGTGGGCACTGATTGGCACAGATTTGGCACACTGGGCACATGTGGATGGCCATGGGGTACATACCTGGCCATCCACATGTTGCCCCTTCCCTGGTGGTCCTAGTGGCGATCCCTGGTGGTCCAGTGTGGTGATCTGCGGGGGGGCTGCGCTGATAAACAATCAGCGCAGACCCCCCTGTCAGGAGAGCCGCCGATCGGCTCTCCTCTACTTGCGTCTGTCAGACGCGAGTGAGGAAGAGCCGATCAACGGCTCTTCCTATTGACAGCGTGATCAGCCGTGATTGGACACGGCTGATCACGTGGTAAAGAGCCTCTGCCGGAGGCTTTTTACCAAGATCAGTGTAGCGGTGTGTCAGACTGACACACCGCTTCACTGATCGCCGCGATGCGCGCCCCCGGGGGCACGCTGCGGCATGTTATCCTGCTGGACGTCATATGACGCCCAGTCAGGATAACAGAACCACTTCCCGGACTTCAATCCGCTATAGGGCGGGCGGGAAGTGGTTAAAGTGTAAGTAAACCCTAACAATTAACGTATTTGCTCCCCTTTGGTTTGCTAAATATCCAATTGAAAGTGTTCTGTTATATCTGTTGAAAAAACACAAAATTTGGATTTTTGGTTTACCTGTAAAATCCTTTTCTTGGAGTAAACCACAGGACACATAACAGTTAAGAATCTTGACCACTTTATCTGCCTCTTCCTGAGCTGCTCAGCTTTTCGTCCCTCCTTGATGATTAATGTACGGAACTGGGACATGGGCTTTTACTTAGAGACCCAAGTTGGTTGCTTATGAAAGGAACCCTTCTTGGACTTTGACACCTGTTTCTAACCTTTCACCTTCATATTTTTCTTAAGGGGAAAGAATATACTTTTGCCTGAAGTCACCTCCTAAATATAGGCATTCAAGGATGTTTCAAACAACGGCAACCACTCAAATGACTTCTTTCAGGACCCTTCTCAAGTAGACCAACAGTGCCCACCCATGAAAGCTCCTTTATGGAGTCTTCCAAGGCATCTACAAAGCAATTCAGAAACCTCAGAGTTCTTAAAAAGTCTTACAGAAGTTCCAAATGGCAGGGTCCTCCTGATCTGATTTTGTGGACTGAGAACATGCTTTGCGCAAACATCAACGTCTTGACAAACTCCCACCGCAGCCACTGCAGGGTGGACCTTGCCAGGGGGACCTCCCTACCCGAAAAAGGGATTTTTTTTTCAGGTAGGCCCATCCCATTGTCCTGATCTTAACCTCCCTGCCTGTGTGAAGGCAGTGCTTATTGAGGATTAATCTGGCCTATGTATCCCAGAGTGAAGTGGCCACTTAGCTGAGAGGAGTGTTGACCTAAGCCAGAACACCTTGCATGGCAGTCGATTGCAGTGCCTATATAGGGAATGCTGCAGTAAGTTAGGGTAAAAGGCAGGATGGTGCTGAAGAAAGGTCTGTTTTCTTTGGAATCTATCAGAAATGAAGTAGGCAAGCTTGACACCAAAAGCTTAGGAATTCAAAGCTGTGTTGCTCTGCCAAATTGAAAGGCAGGAGCACAATATAATTCTGGAACATCAATATTTTTCTGTACTTGCAGTGTGCTTAAAAGGGATAAAGAAAAGGGAAATGTGCATGTATTGCAGAGAAATTATGAATCGCATCAACATCATTACCTGATTTATATTTAGATCGTAAGCAAAACATACGAAACTCTTCTGCCGAATAAGTCTTTAAGTAATCCTAAAAGGTAAACATAAGATTCCACAATCATTTTGTACCCTACTTGATAAGGAATACACCAGATACATGATCTGGTACAGCCAAGAGCTTAATACATATTCTATCCTTGAAAAACTGTACTTTTTGGTGGCACATCTTCCTACTCTACAACCTGTTTCCATAGATTGAATTTCCCAGGTTGATTGATACATACTGTATGTGCTGCCCTTAAGCAAAACAAATTTGGACAAGAGTAGACTCTATACAGCATTACAGATTTAAGGAAACATTCCTGTGATGCTTTATGCCACAACATTTTTATTTATCCAACATGAATACACCTTGATGATGCATATTTTTAATGTGACAAACTAATTTTTTTTAAATTGTTATAAATATTAGCAGCCTATTTAAAAACCACATGGCCAGCCTCCTTGACAAACATAGAACATTCTTTTTTTTTTAACAGAAAATAACATAGAACATTCTTAGCAGCCCCACAACCATGGGTGGGTTACAACCATCCAAAGGGCAAAACAATGGGCTTCTCTCCTTATGCAGTTGCCAGGCTTGCTGCCTCCAAAGCAATAAAAAAGGGTTCCATAAACAGGTGAGGAGTGAACAGCCTTCATTTTTTCTCTTTTTTGCTTTCTTTTCTTTGTTGTTGCCATACGCCATTTTTCTTTTCCAGCTTTCTTTTTCTCCACTCTCCCTTTTTTCCTGCCAACCCTTTCTATTCCCATATTGTTTGTGACCTGTCTTTACAACCATCCACATCTGTGGGGCAAACCTATAGAGTCTCCCTCTCTACTTCCTCCAAGACCTTTACAGCTGACCTCCTATGAAAATAAAATAAAAATACAGTCCACACAACTTTTGCATGTCTAAAGGCTGTCATTACTCCATCTTCAACAACGTGCCAGATTCAAACCCCTCTATGGAGCTATTACATGTAATATCTGTTTTTATTCTAATAATGCTTACATGGATGTGCTTTTTTGTGTGTCCTGTTCTTTGTTATACCTAGTATTTGCTCTGCATTTTTTCCCAATATCTGACATCTAATATAACTTCTGTAAAGGGAAAAAACTGCAAGATTAGAAATAGTGGATTTATGGGAAAGAAAATACACCAGGAGGCATGCATTGGAAGTACTCAAGTATTCTACTTTTAAAGTGGTGTATTAATACAGTAAGTTCGATAAATTTTTATTTTACCAGTTTAAATTGATAAAAATCAGCAGAATCTCAACGAGGTGAATTAGGGAGTTGAAACAGCACACTACACTATTGAACTATTAAATATATTTTTATAGAGAAGAAAAAAAAAAAAAAAAAAAAGAATTTCACTTAGCTATAATGATCCTTACTGGTCATAACATTTATAGGAGCCAATGAAATCTGAAAATAGCCTGTCGTCACGTGGCTGAAAATTACACCCAATCTAGAAATGTAAGGATAAGTTCACCTCTGGGAACATGTTACATGTTCCACCCATTTTTAGGGATGTTTTCATGTTCCCAATGCTGCAGCTGCTCCCTGCTGCATATTAATACTGTATCATTGAGTTTTTGGCCCTATTCACACCAGAAACTGCACATAACTTTGCATTTTTGACTGCATAATTACATGCATTTTAAGCGCGTTTGAATGAATGTTTTGTGCTGCATTTAGCACTGCGTATGTAGTGCATTTTTCTATATGTATTTGGGCTAGGCTTTCTTAGCTTAAAGGGGTGCAGTGCGGTGCGTTTTAAGCACGTTTGTAGCGCTTTTCCTAGATTTGCGGTGCAGAAAAATGCAGCATGCTCTACTTTTTTCAACTGTGCTGAACTGCACTGCAATGATGTGAACTGTGCCCATAGGATTACCTTGGTTTTAGGTTGTCTATGCAGTCCAAGTGCAGTTCAAAATGCATCCAACTGTGTTCAGTGTGAAAGGGCCCCTCCAGCCATGTTCTCCTATGAGTACTGAACAAGCTCTACAGTCACGTAGATATAACCCTCTAGCTATTGCCAAGCCTCTCCGACCACAGCTCCTGATCAGGCTTTAAACTCACACTCCCTGCATCAAGCCTCTCCCTTTACACATTGGCCTTAAAACCATACTGTAAAGAAGAGCTACAAGGAAGATTTAAATCTCGGATTAGGAAATCTCCCGCAGAAAATGACTACTTCAGAAGATTTTGTGTGAAAGCCTGGTAATCATTCTCATGAGATTAGTCTCACAAGTTTTCACCTAAAAAATGGGAAGACTCTTCAAGAAATCATAAAAAAAAGGGTGATTGTTGATCAATCGATCTTCTTTTTTTTAAGCCTATAGAGGAGAGGTAATTAATTGCTAATACTTTTTGTGGAACTGTTACTTGACTTCTAATCTCTTGTGTAGCAGCTCTCATAAAAACTGTGATAGAAAGAAAGCAACCAATTGGTTTCAGTGGCATAACTGAGCTAAAGAAAATTTTAGGTGAGCCACTCAGGCTTTCAGGAGGGGTACAAATCATCATGATCAAACTTCGAGGGGCGGAGATAAATGCATTGGTGGAGTGGCCTGGTTGGAGCCCAGGCTGAGGTTGCCACACACATAACTACTAGTGGGATTGTTTTGATGTGCGGCTACAGGAAAATCCATTTCTATACAGCATGACTAAGCAGCTATAGTTGTAAACTTAAACAGAGCACCTAGTGTACTATTTGTGGCCTGAGATCACATTTTAAAGCATTTCAATAGTACTCAAAGCAACTCAAACAACCAAAATTAACTAATAAACAATTTATAACTACCTCCGAAAAAGGTCAAAACAGGTCAAAAGCAACACAAAAGTATGCGGTGTTCCACTTGCTTCTGAATATCAATGGTCATGTGCACAAGCCCCTATTAGATAAATAAACTAATACTAAAATGTCATATGAGCTATACCAGTGATGGCGAACCTTTTTGAGCCCGAGTGCCCAAACCGCGACGCAAAACCAACTCATTTTTTTTAAAGTGCCAACATAGAATTAAACCTGCCAGCGTCTCTGTACAGAGGATGGGACTGATAATCCCTCAGGGACCATAAGAATGCAGAATGCACTGTGCAACATACACTGACCTACCTGACCATTACACTCCCCTACCTGACACATGCACTGACCTTCCTGACCACTGCACTCACCTACCTGACCACTGCACTCACCTACCTGACCATTGCACTCACCTACCTGACACATGCACTCACCTACCTGACACATGCACTCACCTACCTGACACATGCACTCACCTACCTGACACTACACTCACCTAACCTGACCTTGCACTCACCTACCTGACCATTGCACTCACCTACCTGACCATTGCACTCACCTACCTGACCATTGCACTCACCTACCTGACCATTGCACTCACCTAACCTGACCATTGCACTCACCTAACCTGACATTACACTCACCTACCTGACACATGCACTCACCTACCTGACACATACACTCACCTAACATGACATTACACTCACTTACCTGACCATTACACTCACCTACCTGACCATTACACTCACCTACCTGACCATTGCACTCACCGACCTGACCATTGCACTCACCTACCTGACATTACACTCACCTAACCTGACATTACACTCACCTAACCTGACATATGCACTCACCTAACCTGACATATACACTCACCTAACCTGACATATACACTCACCTAACCTGACATATGCACTCACCTAACCTGACATATGCACTCACCTACCTGACACATGCTTCCTGCACTACTAACATCCCCCCACACAGTACAATGTAGATCGGAGGATCCATCCTCCTCCTTACCTTTCCTCACCATCCAGCTGCTCCTCCATATCCCCGCCACCAGGATGTCAGCTAGCAGCCATTACATATCTCCCACATGGGCGATCTGCTCTGAGCACCGCCCCTCCCCCTCTGCTTTCCACAGGCTGCACTAGGACAGACTGAACCAAAGTCGTCCTGGAGCAGGGGGAGTTTGAATTTGGTGCCTGTAGAAAGTAATCCACGAATGCCTTACCAGAGGTGTAGGGGTCCGGGGAGGCAATAAGCTGCAGAACAGTCGGGACGGTGGAGGAAACATTTTACACCCCTCCTAAACAGTGCGCAGAGAAGAAGATGACTGGCTACCCACCCCCCTGCCGATGTCACTGGCACTGATGCAAGGAAGGGAGCCAGCTCCTCCCTGCCTGCAATGTCAGTGCAAGTGACTGCCTGGCTGGGGGAATCCCCTGCCGTGCCGACAGAGAGGGCTTGACGGGGAATCCCCTGCTGTGCCGACAGAGAGGGCTTGACGGGGAATCCCCTGCTGTGCCGACAGAGAGGGCTTGACGTGCCAGCTGTGGCACGCGTGCCATAGGTTCGCCATCACTGAGCTATACCATTATAATGCAATTTAAAAAGTAATTTTTATTATTTTTAAATTTGTAGCTTTCAATAAAATAATATAAGGCAATGTTGCCATGAGGGACCTTGTCAGGTACATCCTTTGGATGAGTAATAACTCCCCATCACGTTTACTGCCAGTGGAGACTATAAGCAGCTAAGCAGAGGCTTATTGGGCCAGCATGCCCTGCCATTGTCACTATAATGAATTTCATACAGAAAAATTACATGCTGCCATCACTGTGGTACAATCCAAGTAGACAGGAAGTGGATGCCAACATGCTTGCAGGTTATCAGCAGCACCAAGATGCACAAATATATAATAAAAAAAAAGTCAAAAACAGAGTTTTCTAAAACAATTGTTGAAAAACAGATATTGCCTAGGATACATGGTGCTTTAACTAATTAGAGGTCATCTGGTTAGGGTTTAAATCTACTGTACCCATGTACAGATTCCAATGAGGCAATCACCACCAAGTGATTAAATCGCTTAGGGGAAAGAAACTAAAGAAACTGTTCAAGTAGGCCAGTCCTGGGGCTGGATTCACTATGTGTTACGGGAACATTATGTGCGTTGGTACACTGTGGACTGTATTTGTAATGGAACCCTAATGCACCTGTTTTGCAGCACACAATTGTGAGATCTGGTACGTGTTATTATTGTCCATTCTGGTGTGTTGAATAGGCTTCTTTAACATAACACACATTAAAGTGCATGTGTTAAAGCAACATACCTGATTGAACAGGTGTAAATCCAAAAAACATTTCCTACCGTAGGTAACTAAAAAGGCTAAAAAAAAAAAAACCTCCAATCCTCTGGCTACCTGGCTTCTGGGATGTGCCCAGATGGAAATGTAATTGTTTCTTGTAAAGGCTGATAAGCCTTTAACAGTCAAATGGACCACCTGAGCTTAAACTATGGACATTATTATTCTGAGAGTAGACTAGGATAGAAGCCAGCCTAGGGAGATAATGCTTTACAGGGGAGGGAAGAAACACAAAGCATTGATCAAGGATATACTTCAGTTAGTTGTGAATGTTTACAAATGACACTTGTCCTGACAGAAGTTTGGCACATGGATCCATAGAATGCATTTATACTGTACAAAGATTCTCACCTCAGTATACCTCCGAATTAAAACTCATTTAAATGCTAGACAAGGCAGCAGGCTTTGTTCCCAGACTGATAACAGAAAAACAATGCACTCTCATATGAATTATTTGTAGCTTATATACAGCAGATGTCATTCCCAAACACCACCAGTCAAGCTGTATGGGAAAGGCTCAGTCATTAGCTGAAATCAGTATGGGAATAAAGGAAGGGAGCACTAATACCAGTGGGCACAGGAATTACCTTCACTGTGATGTAGTTTTTCAAAGACTTTGACATTTTCTCCTCATTTCCTTTCAGATGTAAATGTCCTAAGAAGAAGGAAGAAAAAGAATGTCCTCATTTTGTCATCTAAAATAAATCTGATTGAGAAGGCTTTACTTAAAATACAATTAAAATGTGATGACACACAGGAGCTGGAGAGTAAGTAAAGAAGATAAGAAAAGTACAAGTGGTCCATGAAGTCACCTTCATAGTGCAAGGAAAGCAAAGAAATACTGTGATAGAAAAAATGATTAAAGTGCAGAGAAGGGAACTGGGAATAAAAAGAAATCCACATGGACACAAGACAAGATTTAAGGAGAGCTAGAATATCCTCAGGTGTGTTTAGATATTCATCTATGAGTAATACACACTAGAGACAGTGTGGAACTTATGAGGAAGTGGTTTATTAATCAACTAGAAAGCAGCGGCATATTGGAAGGATGCCAATACCATAAAATGGCTTACTTTTTATCAGCGATGACAGGAACAACTTAACTAGCTTTATTCTTTCACTAGAATGTAGTGACATTCTGGAAGTATAAGCAATGACATAAAAAGGATGCCTCTATTTAGTATAGATGACAAACAACCTTAAGCAGCTTTACTAATCCATTACAATTGATTGGCATCTTGGGATCATGTGAGATATGGAGGTAGGAGGTGCTGGATGTAGATTCATTTAACAGTCAAGATGTAAACCATAGTAAAGCATACAAGGGCACTGGTTGGGCACCAAGAAGCCTCTAGGGGGAGCTTTGGGTGAAATCCAAGAGGTACAGGTGCCTTTTGGACCAAATGTTGAGATGTCATAAAAAGAGTTTATTTCATCATAAACTGTCAAAAAGACAAGTCAACCTATCTCAGGGGATACTAAAAGGTTGCAATCAGCTGCTGGAGCCTGCTTATGATACTGGGATTTTAAAGATTAGATTTTTTTCAACCAGTTCAAGCCTAAGACCATCTAGATTCTAGCTATTAATTTAACTCCCTGATGATGGAGCCCCATAAAACCCCTTCAACATGTACGCTTGTCCTTTTAACATTTGTACTATACCTCTTGGATCATGGACGTATGAGCCCTTAGACCAGAAATTGGCTGCTTCTGTTTAGCCAGATATGATATTCTATTACAACACAGTGACATGGATGACAGGGACAACTGAACTGCTGTCTTCAGAAATGAGTAAACTTCAAAAACAATAGGCAAGTACACTATATCATACATGAAAAGGGCCAACTAAAAGGACGTTTTTTTTATACTCAAAAGTTGTTAAACAGACCTGCTGGGACTTGCCAAAAAAAATAACACTGACTAAATAAATTAGTTACATAAATTGCGCCCGCTTGTGAAATGACGCTTTAAACGCCTTTACAGGTTACCTGTTTAGAGTTACAGAGGAGGTCTAGCGCTCTCACTCTAACGCTTGCGGCGATACTTTACATGTGTGGTTCGAATACCATTCACATATGCGTTCGCTTCTGCATGCGAGCACGGAGGGATGGAGGCACTTTAAATATGTTTTTTTTTATTATTATTTATTTGTTTTTTACACTGTTCGTTTTATTTTTTTTTATCACTTTTATTCCTATTACAAGGAATGTAAACATCCCTTGTATTAGAAAGAAGGATAACAGGTCCTCTTTATGAAGAGATCTGGGGTCAAAAAGATCCCAAATCTCATCTTTACCTTTAAAAGCAAAAGATCAACAATTATTAAAAAAAAAAAAAAAAAAAAAAAAAACTTTGACCTTTCACTTAAATTTTTTTTTCCCCTCCAGCCTGGACCGGAAAAGACGTCATGACGTCGCTCCAGTCCTCCAAGGCCATAGAGTCGATCAAAGAGTGTTAACTCCTTTATCTCCTATAGGAGCAGTAAGCACGAGATGCACCGGCAAGCAGCAGGAGAGGATGTCCCCCTCCCGCCGCTTAGACCGATTTCACGAGAAAGCCGGCCATCTGCTAAAAAAACGGTACTGGGGTTATGACTGATATCTTCAGCCATAATCCCGGTAAATCACTTGCATGTATATATACGTATTGCGGTCGGCAAGTAGTTGAAAATGCATGTGTTTTTGGGAAGATGCAAAGGTTTAAAACTGGCAGGGACTGTTAACATGTTTGGGTATAACTTGTGTTATATTGCATATTTTTGCCACAGGCAAAGGCAAGGACAGTAAAAAATTAACCAACTTTTGTGTAGACTGTTCAGATCCCCTTGCTGCATTAAAGTACACTCTTTTCTGCAGTAACACATGTTAGTAGGCCTAAATAAATACATTAATGTACACTGAGGAGCATTAAAGTGACACTAAACCATCTCCTTATTCTCCAAATATCATCCATTACTTAATGGTCCAGTAATCTATTTTGAGTTAAGAAAACATACTTGAAAATAAACAGTATATATACAGTTAGGGAAACAAGTATTTGATTCCCTGCTGATTTTGTACGTTTCTCCACTGAAAGAAATGATCAGTCTATCATTTTAATGGCAGGTTTATTTTAACAGTGAGAGACAGAAGAACACCAAAAATATCCAGAAAAACGCATTTCAAAAAAGTTATAAATTGACTTGCATTTTAACCACTTCCCGCCCGGCCTATAGCAAAATGACGGCCGGGCGGTTGTTCAGTTATCCTGACTGGGCGTCATACGACGTCCTTCAGAATAAAAGCCGCCGCGCGCCCGTGGGGGCGCGCATCGCGGCGATCGGTGGAGCGGTGTGTCAGTCTGACACACCGCTACACTGATCTCAGTAAAGAGCCTCCTGCAGAGGCTCTTTACCACGTGATCAGCCGTGTGGAATCATGGCTGATCACGATGTAAATAGGAAGAGCCGTTGATCGGCTTTTCCTCACTCGCGTATGACCACTAGGACCACCAGGGAAGGGGGCAACATGTGGATGGCCAGGTATGTACCCCACGGCCATCCACATGTATAAATGAATGCCCAATCTGTGCCTATCAGTGCCCACAACATAGATGTCATTTTTATCTTTAAAGTGTGAATTCACCCTGCAACAAAAAAATAATTAATGCACAGGTTTTTGCGCATTGTGCAAGGTCAGGCTCCTGCACACACTCCCTCTAGCTTTCTGCCTGTACCTTTGTACGGATTTCTGGTTTATGCATTCAAAGATCCCTGGGATTGAATTATGCAGCTGTTTGGATGGAGTATTTTATAATCAGCACAACCATGCTGATTATAAAATGTGACAGCAGCTGTGGGAGAGAGGAATTCCAGCCAACCTGTGTCGATACTACCAGGGTCGCAAAGGTTGCACTTGCGACTGGGCCCTGGTGTTCTGCCACTGTGGGCCACCGACAGCCAAATGGTGCTTGAGTTTGGGCGGGCTTAGGGGCAGAGCGGGCATGCGGTGACATCTGTAGAAAGGAGGAGGGTACGTCAGCACGAAGAAACACACACTCCAGGCACAGGCCTAGACGGGACATTTCCCCCTCAGATCTCCATCACCAGGAGGTCGAAGTCTCCACTGCTGGTGCCATTTTGTTTAAGTCTGCCCATATACACAGAGTAGAGTTAGTCTTCAACCATATGGCACCCAAAGCCACAAATATGGGACAAATGTTACTTGTCTTGCAGTGTCTCACCAAACTGGGCACTAGAGATGATAAACTACACTAAACGGGTGGGTGATATGAAGAAGTGGAGTGGGATCACCGGGAGGAAGAGAGAAGCGGATGATGGATCAAAGCCAAGGTCTGTGTGACTGAACCTACCCTGCATCCAAGCAATGGAGAAGGGGAGGTCAGTGTGACAGCTTCAGCAAGGCCACACAGTCTATAGGGGGTTACTGTGGTCACCAGAGTCCCCCCTCCACATCATCTCCTTTACATCAAAGTCTGTGGGATTCCCCTTTACAGTGCAAGGGGGAACTCTGCAGATCCTGATGTAAAGGGGAATGCTTTGGACTGTGATGGAAGGGGGAATGCTGCAGACAGTGATGTAGAGGGGAGGCCCTTCAATGTTTCTTGCACATGGGCCCTGAAGGTTCTAGTTACGCCTCTGCCGCCTGCCGTCACAGGGCAGATGAGTATAACATGTTTATTTAAAAAAAAAAAAAAAATGTTTAGAATCACTAAGGTTTAGTTTGCAAAGTGAATGTTCACAGAGTTTAGTACATAAAAGGACCCTGTGTTCACGTAGCCATCACATGCAGTAACAAAAAAAATCCAATGATTGGGTTATTCAAAGTGAACATAGCTTAACTTTATTTGCTAAGCTCAGTGAACATGCGCACACTGCATTCTGGTGTGAATGAGCCATTAAAGCGGTGTAAAAAATTAAAAGTCAGCAGCTACAAATACTGTAGCTGCTGACCTTTAATATTAGGGCACTTACCTGTCCAGAGAGCCTGCGATGTCCGCAACTTTTTTTGGATCGCCTGTCATGTGCTGCCAACGCCATTCCTGGTATGGGAAACCAGCAGTGAAGCCTTTTCCCTAATGCGCATAGTGTGCTGCGCTTTCTAATCGGCACAGTGGCGGAGGAAGGAGGAGGGGGGCAGAACTTTCGAGGGACGGCGCCACAGGGCCGTCTCCGGAACTGGGGAACAATACCTGTCAAAAACAAGTACCCGTTTCCCCCTCGCCCCTGAAAGGTTCCGTGTGTGTGTGTGTGTGTGGAGGATTAGACAGATAAGTGGAAGTTCCACTTTTGGGTGGAACTCCGCTTTAAGGTTGTCCTTGTCTGCACACCCTTTGCAGCTATAACAGCTTCAACTCTTCTGGCAAGACTGTCCACAAGTTTTAGGAGTGTGTCTATGGGAATGTTTGACCATTTTTCCAGAAGCACATTTGTGAAGTCAGGCACTGATGCTGGCCGAGAAGGCCTGGCTCGCAGTCTCCGCTCTAATTCATCTCAAAGGTGTTCTATCGGTTTGAGGTCAGGACTCTGTGCAGGCTGCTGGTCAAGTTCTTCCACCCCAAGCTTGCTCATCCATGTCTTTATGGACCTTGCTTTGTGCACTGGTCCAAATCATTTGGTATGGTGGGATTACGATGCGGGTTGTTTTTCAGGGGTTGGACTTGGCCCCTTAGTTCCAGTGAAGGGAATGCTTAAGGTGTCAGCATACCAAGACTTTTTTAGGAGAATTCATGCTCCCAACTTTGTGGGAACAGTTTGGGGATGGCCCCTTCCTGTTTCAACGTGTCTGCACACCAGTGCACAAACAAGGTCCATAAAAACACGGATGAGCGAATTTGAGGTTGAGAAACTTGACTGGCCTGCACAGAGTCCTAACCTCAACCCGATAGAACACCTTTGGGATGAATTAGAGCAGAGACTGCGAGCCAAGCCTTCTCATCCAACATCAGCACCTAACCTCACAAATGCGCTTCTGGAAGGATGGTCAAACATTCCCATAGACACACTCCCAAATCTTGTGGACAGCCTTTCCAGAAGAGTTGCAGCGGTTATAGCGGCAAAGGGTGGGCCAACGCAATATTGAACCCTACGGACTAAGACTGGGATGCTATTAATGCTCATGTGCGTGTAAAGGCAGGTGTCCCAATACTTTTGGAAATATAGTGTATGTTCCATCAACCTCAGGTGCACTGGAAATCAATAGGTAATGCAAGTAAAAAATAATAAATCTGGCATGGAATGTGGCAGCCAAGATAGACTAAGAACTAAACAGAAGTACAGTGCCTTTCAAAAGTATTCACCCCCTTGGCATTTTTTGTTGCCTCACAACCTGGAATTACCATGGATTTTTTGAGGATTTGCATCATGTAATTTACAGAACATGCCCACAACTTTGAAGATTTTTTTTTTTTTATTGTGAAGCAAACAACAAATAGGACAAAATAACAGAAAATGTGCATAACTATTCACCCCCCTAAAAAGTCAATATTTTTTAGAGCCAACTTTTGCGGCTATCACAGCTCCAAGTCGCTTTAGATAAGTCTCTATGAGCTTGCCACATCTTACCACTGGGATTTTTGCCCATTCCTCCTTGCAAAACTGCTCCAGCTCCTTCAAGTTGGATGGTTTGTGCTTGTGAACAGCAATCTTTAAGTCTGACCACAGATTTTCTATTGGATTGAGGTCTGGGCTTTGACTAGGCCATTCCAACACATTTACATATTTCCCCTTAAACCACTTAAGTGTTGCTTTAGCAGTGTGTTTGGGGTCATTGTCCTGCTGGAAGGTGAACCACTGTCCTAGCCTCAAATCACACACAGAGTGGTACAGGTTTTGCTCAAGAATATCCCTGTATTTAGCACCATCCATCTTTCCCTCAACTCTGACCAGTTTCCCAGTCCTGACTGCTGAAAAACATCCCCATGGCATGATGCTTCCACCACCATGTTTCACTGTGGGGATGGTGTTCTTTGGGTGATGTGATGTGTTGTGTTTGCACCAGACATAGCGTTTTCTTTGATGGCCAAAAAGTTAAATTTTAGTCTCATCAGACCAGAGCACCTTCCTCCATACATTTTGGGAGTCTCCCACATGCCTTTTCCAAAACTCAAAACGTGCCATTTTGTTTTCTGCTGAAAGTAATGGCTTTCTTCTGGCCACTCTGCCATAAAGCCCAACTATATGGAGCGTACGACTTATTGTCATCCTATGTACAGATACTCCAGTCTCTGCTGTGGAACTCTGCAGCTCCTCCAGGGTTACCTTAGGTCTCTGTGCTGCCTCTCTGATTAATGACCTCCTAGCCCGGTCCGTGAGTTTTGGTGTGTGGCCGTCTCTTGGCAGGTTTGCTGTTGTGCCATGTTCTTTCCATTTGGATATGATAGATTTGATGGTTCTCCTAGGGATCATCAAAGATTTGGATGTTTTTTTATAACCTAACCCTGACTTGTACTTCTCAACAACATTGTCCCTTATTTGTTTGGAGAGTTCCTTGGTCTTCATGGCAGTGTTTGGTTAGTGGTGCCTCTTGCTTAGGTGTTGCAACCTCTGGGGCCTTTCAAAAAGGTGTGTATATAGAATGACAGATCATGTGACACTTAGATTAGACACAGGTGGACATCATTTCACTAATTATGTGACTTCTGAAGGTAATTGGTTGTACCAGAGCTTTTTATGGGCTTCATAACAAAGGGGGTGAATACATACGCACATGCCAATTATTTTTTATTTCTGAAAAAAAGTTTTATGTGTATATTTTTCTAATTTTACTTTACCAACTTAGACTATTGTGTTCTGATCCATCACATATAATTCAGATTAAAAAAATTGAACTAAGGGCTGTAATGTAACAAAATAGGTAAAAAGCCAAGGGGGTGAATACTTTTGCAAAGCACTGTAGATCATGCCCCACTGCCTTCCATATTGAGGCCACTTTGAGAATGAACACAAACATTTATCTTGTACTTATTGTGTCAGGATACATACCACTATGAAGAAAATAGTTTCCCCACTGTTCACACTGGTGATAGGCCTCACACTGAGCAATCTCATTTTCATGATGAGGAAAAGCTAGATCAATCCCACCAGTGTGAATGTCAAGCTGTTTCCCAAACACAGAACTGTAAGGGAAAAAGAAAGTACCGCCATAAACAAGTATACTTCACTGTACATTACCTAAAAGATTTTACAGCTATTTTAGAAGCTAAATGGTCATCAATAGCTGATGATTGCTTGCATTTTAAAAGACATGGTAAAACTATACAGGTACTCTTCTACTGTGCACTGTGCTCCAGCACTGCATGTGCAAATAATTGTTTTCACAGGTATTCAGGCCCTCAATATATTTACATATTGATTCCAAATGTCCTCTCCTGCTCCTTACACATAAAACACGGATAGCAGTTTTCATCAGACTGCCCATAAAAAACATTGTATTTGATATACAATGGTCTATATGCAATGCGTTTCTACTTACATAACTCAAGATTTGTTAAAATCGTGTTTACATGTGTTCAAGGTAGAGCAAACCAGTTTACTGCATTTTGTTATTTCCAAATGACACTGCATATCATCAATGTATTCATGTAACATTTACTGCTGATAAATTACCTGGATCAATGTTTACCGGTTACTGGTTGCTATTACTGGTACTACTTGTAACATCCCTATTTTTCTATATTTGGACAGCCCACCATAAGCAAAAACAAGGCATTCAAATAAAGGTAAACCAATGGGTATTACTGCTAGATTTAGGAGTTCCTGGCTGCTAACTAGTAAAAATTGGATCAATATTTCTCTAATGAATAGAATAATAAGGTATTGAGACATTCCTAATGCAATAGAATTGTTTTCAGCCCTGGAGCAAGGAACTAACCCTTCCCCCTGTACACTACTCCTCTATTTACTAAGAAAAGAAAACCCCATGGGAACCTAAAACTCAACACTCATGTTTACCATTGCATAAAACAAAAAAGGCAAAATAAAGTTTTCTTGCATTTACTACCAGGCCTTTTGTTCAGCTGATATGCACTTCTACAACTATGTACCTTGCAACTGTGGAACACTCAATGTGCCAACCAGGTCTTCCTTTTCCCCATGGAGAAACCCAGAAAGGCTCTTCGGGTTTAGCAGACTTCCATAATGCAAAATCTCTAGGAGACCTCTTGTCGCTTTCAGCTGTCAGCAACATAAGAGTTGAGAAATGCAAAATAATTATCAGAGTAGTAATGTAACCAAATATCTTTAACAGCCTATTAACTGATGAAGCTAAGCACAGTTGGCTGACCTGCAGGAGAGTATTGAGCTGGATGAGTGGCACAAAATAGCCCAGGAGGTCACGAAAGCCATCATAAATACTTCATTAATAGAAGCAAATTTCAAAGCCTTAATGAGATGGTATATGGTCCCTGCAAGACTGGTGACCTTTATACCCGAGGCATCCCCTCGATGTTTTCGTGGTTGTGGACAACTGGGGACGATGTACCACATATGGTGGCAGTGCCCCAAGGTGAGAAGCTATTGGATCAGGGTGTACAATTTTGTGTACACCCTCACCCAGGTAAACCTGATTAAATCCCCAAGACAGGCATTGCTGGGTGCCGAGATAGAATCAGCCTCAAAATACCAAAGGCGTCTTATAACGTTTATATTTACAGCAGCTAAAATTACAATAGCAAAATCATGGTGTAGGGGGTCGGTGGGGGAGTCACTTTCTAAATTTCTAACTCTTTTTCTTCCTTCCTTCTGGTCCAGAGGACACCTTCGACAAAAGAAGCCCCATAGCAAGTCTATGGGTGATGTCACTTCCCATTAATTTCACAGCCATTGTCGGCCATGTCCTCTGCAGAGTTTCTGCCGCTGGAGATCGGGTCGGATCGTCTTTAGAAAAGGTATGCATACTTATTTTTTCTTTACAGGGCTAGATAGGTTAGTGTTAGATTGTGGGTGCCTATAGATGCAGGGATTTTAGTTTTAGCATGGACTTCCACTATAAGTGATTTAATAACCAGTCACGGGCCACAATGAAATGAAATGGTCGAGAGTTTCACATTTTTTATTTTAATTAGCATAATGAACATTTTCCTTCTGCAGCCACTGGATGCCGCCAGAAGGGAGAGGAGGAGAAAGGAACGGGCTTGCAGGAGTTGCAGGAGGAAAATAGAGAGGATTGGTTTCTGTATATGCTGTATATGCTGTCACCACCACTCCTCCACCACTGACCCCCTGGAGCATAGGGTGGGGTCGCCATTACGACCCCTGACATACACCAGTGGTTATAGGCGTGTGGTAAAAACACATCTCAAATGTGGGTTTTTACAATCTCCCAAACTGCAACTGTAAATAAGCCCTCACTGTCCTGAGCCCCCCTATAAGGCTACTTTCACACTGACACGCTGCAGTTTACCCGCACCGCGGGTGCAGAGCAGTGCACCTGCGGCTTCCTGCGGGTTAGCTGCACTGAGCCATAGACTTCTATTATGTCTTGCAGGTATGGTGCACTTTCTGAAAGCACACCAAAACTCCTGCATTTAGGAGCGCACCAAGCCCAGAGGATATAATAGAAGTCTAAGGCTCAGTGCAGCTAATCCTGCAGGAAAGCCGCAGGTGCACTGCGCTGCACCTGTGGATCAGTATGAGCAGCCTAATGGCCCTTGCTAATATGCTCAATGCAAAACTGTGATATTTAATAAACTAACCTTTTTGTCTTTTAGCTTCTGCTGGCATCATTAGGCTGTTATAAAGGTTACTGTGCCAGGCGGAGTGATACGAAGTGCACTTTGTCCTAGCTGGACAGAAGCCAGTGCTACAGAGGAAGCATCGGCTTATGTGGCTCCTGCTCCCCCGGCAGCCACTTGCTTCCTCCGGCACCATCTTCTCTGATGCTCTGGGATGCAGTTTGTGTTTGCTGACCCCCTATCCCAGAGCATGTCGTCACGGGCCACTGTTTGAGCATCCCTGCCATAGAGAATGACTACAAAGATGGCCGTCAGCTGATGCACGTGCATGGTGAACCCCACTGAATGCGTGCAGTTTCAAAGGTTGCTGGAAGCTTGGTGCCAGCTCTGGGCCGTATAAACTTCCTGGCCGTTGGAGTTAGGTGCCTCCACTGACATTTTGGTTATAGATGGACTGGTGGAACCCACCTTATTTATACAAAGGCGCACTTATTCTTTTGAAGTTGTGTAAGGGTAAACATTTTAAGTTATGCAGGCCCGACATTCATCAAATTTTTTATTGTATATTTCCTCTCTGGGTCTCCACATACAAAAAACTGTCAGGTTTCATCAGACTGGCCATAAAAGGCATTCTTTGGCATCTTTCATTTGATATATGGAAGGTTTTTAGAAATACACATTGTACATATAGCACTCATATTTGTATGTTACTATTATTATACAGAATTTTTATAGCGCCAACAGTTTGCGCAGTGCTTAAAGCGGAGTTCCACCCATTTAAAAAGTGTAGCTGCTGACCATTAATAAATCTGACACTTACCTGTCCCACGGTCCAGCGATGTGGGTGAACGAAGCCCCGCTACTCTCCCCCTCCTCTCTGCGGTGCCGGCATTGTAACTGTGGGCGCTCGCCATGGCTTCACAGCCGGGCACCCACTGCACAAGCTTGAGCCGTGCACTGTGAATGGCTGGGCGATCTTCTGGTACCTGTGACGTGTCCCAGAAGATTGCAGGGAGGGAGGGGGGAGAGGTGATCTTACTTTCCGCTCCGTGGAGCCCCGGGAGGAAGTGGGAGCTGGATGTGGAAGCGGAAGTTCCATTTTTGGGGGGGAACTCCACTTTAACAAAATGAAGGCAGACATTACAGTTACAATACAATTTGGTACAAGAGGAATAGCTAGTGTGTACATCTGTGCAAGGTAGCCCATCACATTTCATAAAGAATACAAGAACTATACTATAGTATGTTTATGTACTACTAACAAATTACCTGCTTCAGAGTTTAAATCTGAAAAAGTACCAATAAACTTCCCATATCTTTCTCCAACAGACTGGACATCGAAGTAAACATTTCCTGAAAACACAGAAAAGTAACAAGGCATACTATTAGACATTAAGGTACCATGCTGGTATTAGATTAGCTCTTTTCGAAGATACCCTCAGCTTTGAAGGGACTTCTCTGAACACTATATCAAGTCTAGCTGCGCAGTCATGGCTAATGAGATAAATACTCCAGGACATACACTTTCTTTTCTTCACTAATAAGATCCACAAAATGGATTGACACGTACAGTGTGCAGTCAATCAGATAAGAAAATCCTAGTGCTCAGCCAATATTTCAGTTTTAGCCAATTACACTGTTCCTTTGGTGCCTAGTTTCGATATCTGGGTCTTCTCTAATCCGCCACCAAAGAATATGGAATTTATTTAATGCAGATATTTTGCCCTTACAAAGCAGGGAACAGATTTCTGAGTAAATATATAACAAAGAACAAATGACGCAGCAGTTTTATCAACCTAGCAATTGTAACTGTCAGAAATATTGGTAAGAAGTGGAAATAACATGGAACTGTTAGTGTCAAGATAAAATCTAAAACAGTAACACAGCTGCATTAAAATTGGTCATATCTTAAAGTACATCTCTTAGATGACTATATATGACCTGCTGAAACATTACCTGTCACTCAGTGTCATTCCCATAGCAAATTTGTCACCATAACTTTAACGCAGCAGGGATATTCTGACTGTCTGCACAGCAGGTTTTTATCCTTGGAAAACATGCTGGACCTATTTGTGCATACAGTAGCAAGAAGAAGTATGTGAACCCCTTGGAATTAACTAGTCTTCTGCAGTAATTTGCCATAAAATGTGATCTGATCCTCATCTAAGTCACAACAATAGACAAACACAATGTCCTTAAGCTGATTACACCCCAAAGTTCTAATTTCTCGTGTCTTTATTGAACACACTCATTAACCGCTTGCAGACCGCACCATGTTAACATACTGCAGAAGGGCAGCCGCTCTGCACTGGCTCACGTACATGTACGTGATCCAGCGTTTCTGGGTAGGGAGTGTGCCCAGAAACTGCCCCATCTGTGCTGTGATGCATTACAGCACAGGTCGGTCAGCAGGTCCTGGCTAATAATTTATGTCTGGGACCTGCTAATCAGCTTAATGAGTCACATTACAGAGCCCCAACAACACAGGGCTCTGTACACGGATCATCGATGTGGCTTTTTTTCTCCCTGCAAAGCAGGGAGAAAAAACAAGCACATATCTTAGTAAATGCAGCACACATTACACATTGTTAGGCACACAGTTAATTCTTTGATTGCCCCTAGATGTTAACCCCTTCTCAGCCAGTGTCATTAGTACAGTGATAGTGTATAGTATTACCACTGATCACTGTATTAGTGTCACTGGTGATGCCAGTGTCAGTTCCCACCCAGTGTCAGATTGCCTGGCACACTATCATGGTCCCACTATAGGTCGCTGATCCCTGCCATTGCTAGTATTAAAAAATAAAAAATTCCAGTGTATATACACCATCATTTGTAGACACTATAATTTTCACACAAACCAATCAATATACACTTACTGGGATTTTTTTTTTACCAAAGACATGTAGCAGAATACATTTTGGCTTAAATTTATGAAGAAATTAGATTTTTGGTATTTTTAACTGGATAGGTTTTATAGCAGAAAGTAAAAAAAAATATTGTCTTTTTTTAAAAATTTTCAATCTTTTTCCGTTTATTTAATAAAAATCCCAGTGGTGATCAAATACCACCAAAAGAAAGCTCTATTTGTGTGAATAAATTATATGAATATCATTTGCATACAGTGTTGCAGGACCACACAATTGCCGGTTAAAGTAGAGCAGCGCCGAATAGCAAAAAATGGCCTGGTCATGAAGGGGGTAAAACCTTCCAGAGCTTACGTGATTAAATATTCACAGTGCTGGAGGATAAAGTAAGGGAACCCTTGGAGTTAATAGCTGGTTGAACCTTTGGCAGCAATAACCGTATGCAAGCTGTTCAGTAAGAATTTTTGACCATTCCTCTTTACAAAACTGCTTCAGGTCAGACACATTTGTAGAATGTCTGGTGTGAACAGCTCTCTTGAGGCCATTCCACAGCATCTCTATGTGGTTAAGACCTGGGCTCTGTCTGGGCCACTCCAAAAGGCGCATTTTCTTTATCTGAAGCCACTAATATGACTATTAATATTTATGACCAGTAAAAGGAGTCTATTAGAATAGTAAATCTTTTTATAGCATAAACAGCCGCTATTGTTATTGTAGAAGACAGTGAAGAAATGATTGATGAATATGAAATAAATGAAGGGGAAAATAAAGGCAACAGAAAATGTCTCCATAAAGAAGTGATCCCTCACCTCAGGACACTAGCAAAAAACAGAGGACTCGCAGAGTTACATAGTCAGGTTGAAAAAAGACACAAGTACATCTAGTTCAATCAATAAAAAAAACAACCATACAATCCCATATACACAAACCTTCACCCACAGTTGATCCAGAGGAAGGCGAAAAACCCCCCAGCAAAGCATGATCCAATTTGCTACAACAGGGGAAAAATATCCTTCCTGATCCCCCCAAGAGGCAACCGGATTTTCCCTGGATCAACTTTACCTTTAAATGTTAGTACAAAGTTAGATTATGTACATTTAGGAAATAATCCAGCCCTTTTTTTTAAAGCAATCTACGGAGATGAAATCCCTTTTCCTCTAGACGTAAAGAGTGCTCCCTTGTTCAGAGTGGGGTAGGAATATAGGAGTATGCCCAGGGGACACGTGTCCAGCAAAGCTTTTGCCAGTGTCTAGTCACCTGAAGGTAGCAGCCTATAACCCAAAGTCTATAAACATCCAGCTTGTGTCCTGTATTTTACAATATATGTGTAAGTTGCTAAAGCAAATTACATGTGTAGATATCTGCTGTGAGGAGATGCCGCTGATCGGCTCTCCTCGCCACACACTCTGTCAGTGTGAGGCGAGGAGCGCTGATTACCAGCATCTCCGTGTTTACATGTGACTGGCTGTGATTGGACACAGCCGATCACATGGTTAAAGATCGGGGTCGCGCCATGTCCCAGCAACACAGCATGGGCGCACGAGAGCAGCCGTTCTGGGACGTCGCCATATGACGGCATCCCGGAACAAGAGCCACACCGCCCCGCTGTCATTTGACGGTGGGTGGGCGGGCGGCAACTAGTTAAAGGAGCACAGTACGGTTATACTTGAACAAAAAAGAGCTGCACGGTCAAGTTGCCAGAAAGAAGCCTTTACTGCCCAAGTTCCACAAAAAAGCCTGGTTACAATATGCCCAACAACACCTTGACACGCCTCATTGGGCTTTTTTGTGGCATTTGCGCAGTAAAGGCTTCTTTCTGGCAGCTCAACCATGCAGCTCTTTTTTGTTCAAGTATTATTGAATTGTGCTCCTTAAAAACAACCACACCGTCTTTTTGGAGAGCAGCCTATATTTCTCCTAAGTTTACCTGTGGGTTTTTTCTTTGTATCCTGGGCAATTCTTCCGCCATTTGTGGCTGCAATCTTTCTTTGTTTACCTGACCTTGGCTTGGTAATAAAAGAGCCCTGAATTTTCCACTTCTTAATAAGGGATTAAACAGTACTGACTGGCATATTCAAGACTTTGGGTATCTTTTTATATCCTTTTCAATCTTTATAAAGTTCCATTACTTTGGTACGCAAGTCTTTTGACTGTTCTTTTCTACCTCCTCATGGCTCAGTGTCTAGCCTGCTTAGGCCATACAAGTGAGAGCTAACAAACTCTTGCAAGCTACCATGTGAAAATCCAAATGATAATTAGAGATGAGTAAAGGACAGCTGTTAGCATTGACCGCGTCTCATATGCTCGTGCCAAATAACAATTTATACCAATATAATGCTGCTCTATCCAAATGTAATCAAATGATAATCGTACTAAATCCTAATATTACTGACTGCAGTTAAATATTGGTGGTGAGATATTCCATTCCTATGTAAAAAATCTAGTGAACAGAATAATAAAATCATATGCAATTAAAATTGCGATCATAAACAATTAAAAATTGAAATCCTATGCGATACTCCCGATGTCAACCTGTGTAGCATACACACCTCTATATACACATGTTGCATTCATATGCAACAGAGAAATATACAACCCTGTGCGATAAATGCGATAATTGCAGTGACAACCTGTAATTTACGTAAATCTATATAAAAATGCATCAATATACAATAATTAATATAGAAATAAAGCGAACCGTGTTTAAAGTGCTCTTGTGCCAAACTAATTCATGCAATTCATAGTCCACAAATCGCAAGTCCATTCATAAATACTCCATTCTTCTGGTGCTCATTGCAGATGATAAAACAGATGATAAAACAGTAAAGTGCTTGTGTCCACTCTTGTGCTCCCCCTTTGGTGTATGCGCTCACCTTAGAGCGTGTGACCTTGCACCTAAGCTCAGTCAAAGCGTGTTTTTAAACCACCTCTGGGTTTATGGTCAGCATTCAGATCCTTGGATGGTTACTTGCAACAATATTCATATGGAAAACAGAGGAAACTGGATAGTGTATTACCATTTTAAAAGTTTTATTGAAAATGACATATATTCCCTATTTTAGGGTACTCACATTTAATAGGTGCTATGAGCGCACCACTGTAATAAGCCAATCAAATATAAAATGCTGTATTGGTGTGTCCTCTCCCGCTCTGCTGAAAACAGGTTACAGGAGTCCAAAACAAATTGCACTCCTGTGAACCATAGGAGAAGCACAGACAAAACAAGCTCAGGCTGGACTTCTCCTTTAAGTTTTCCATCCAGGCATCGTTGTAGTGCACCAGTCCACAAAATGAGTGCTCAGTAATTTGAAGAACCTTTTTGCTTTAACGGTTATACAAGCATGTGTATAAAACATTTATTGGTTGAACATCACAAGAATTTGTCCAGGCTGCACAAAATTTCCCCGTATTTTCTCTAATATAGGTCTCTGACTGTCAGCTCCATCTAGTGGCCAAACTGAGGTTTTTTTTTTCTGAAATACCACAATCAGAAAATATACTGCATTTTGGCCACTAGATGGAGCTGACGATCATAGAAAGTTATAGAATTAGAGAAAATACTGGAGAAAATTCATGCAAATAATTATTTTATAGACTCAGTGTGCTGTGGAGTTGCAGTAGATTATAGGGAATTCAAGTTTAGCGCAATTGTGTGGACTTTGTGATTTTAGCACAGCTGCATTTGTTGCTACAGAGTAAATGCAGTTCATTGACCTTTTTTTTTCTGTCTGCAGTTAGGTGCTTATGCAGTATGACCACTTTAAAACTAAAAAATGTGCTTAGCTGAGTTTCTACTGATGTATGTACCAGCAACCAAGAACAAACACTGTTCATCACACATTGTGTAAATTCTCTTTAAGCAACATTGAAAGGCACTTGCATATATCTACATTCTCTACAATGCCTTGCTGATAGGATGACATCATCGGTGGGGTGGGAGACCCTGGAGAGGACACACGGGCTGAATCCTGCCTCTGCTCTGCCAAAGGTAGGACTTTGCAGGAGAGGCAGAGAGTGAAAGAGGGCACTGTGACGTTAGAGAGAAAAGGGGGTGGGTAGCATGGCTGCAAGGGCATTGTGATTGGGAGGGGGGTGGGTGATTTCTAGGGGCACTGTAATGTAAAGGGGTCACTCTGATATAATGGGGAATGCGCTGTAATCATTACAGTGCCCCTTTACAGTGCAGTCCCCTACCAGTCACAGCCCTCCTGTACAGTGCAGTCCACGTTACATTAAAGTGATAGTAAAGTCTTTTTTTTTTTTAAACAAACCTGTTAAACTTACCTGCTCTGTGCAGTGGTTTTGCACAGAGCAGCTCGGATCCTCCTTCTCGTGGCCCTCGCCAGCGCTCCTTGCCCCTCCCTCATGCCCAGTGCCCCCACAGCAAGCAGCTTTGTGGCAATTGTGTAACATCGCTGGATCGAGATGGGGCTCAGTTAAGTATTAGGGGGGCTGCTGCGCACAGAAGGTTTTTTATCTTAATGCATAGAATAC